>CAMTDV010000001.1:29257202-30507202 GCA_947069175.1 Scalesia atractyloides
AGGAGACTGAATATCTGTAGGCACATCCGTCTTTTGAAGAACAGGACTTACCAGCAAATTCTGATTTTCTTAGTTCACTCTTCGCATTTGAAGAATGAACAGAGCTCTCCTTATGAGCTGAGGAATGTGGAATTGATAAGGGTCTGGAGCGTGTAGCACTCGACTCCCTAAGTTATTCTATGGCCTTTTCCATAGCATTTCCAACAGCTGAATCTATGCGAGCTTGAAATTCATCGTTATCTCTGGCTATGTTTTCAGCATTATTAGAGTTAACATCCTAGTGGCTACTTTGTACCTCGTCCGAGCTAGCCATTCTGAAGCTTTGGTTCTAAATACCAAATAAAATTTCTTTTAGCCATGTTATTGATAACCATATTGGCTTTAAACATTGGATATAACAATCCATCGCCTATTAAGCTAGTGTGAATAACATCACAACTCTTAGGCTTATCATATCTATATTTGGCCTAGGTCTCATAAGGGACCATTAAAGGCAAATTACAATCTGGATGTAGTCCATATACTATTAGACAGTGGATCGTAATGTCACAACCGTCATTGTCATTGGACAATATATATAGCTCATAAGCTTGTCACTAATGGACATAATACTACGGCACGTTGGCCTGTCTCTTTGAACATAACATATGGCACGTTGGCCTATGGCACTTTGGCCTGTCCCCAAATGGGCAAAATATGGCACTTTGGCCTATGGCGCTTTGGCCTGTCACTTTGGACATATCATATGGCACGTTGGCCTCTCACTTTGGACACATCATATGGCACGTTGGCATGTCACTTTGGACATATCATATGGCACGTTGGCCTGTCACTTTGGATATAACATATGGCACGTTGGCCTGTTATCACATTGATGACATTAGCCGAGATCACATTGATCACATAGGCTATATAATAGGTCTTAGGATGTAGTCCTTTTACCTAGACGGCTAGTGTGGTTCCTCAAGTCACACTACTTGGAGTATGAACATTCCTTAATGTTAACATAAGAGTACCTTAATGTTTGATTAACATTCCTTAATGTCCCGGTCACTTTGGACCTTAACGACTTTGGAGGGTTGAACCTAGACCACCACCTCTGGATAGAAGGATAACTTCCCTTAACTATCCTAATAGAAGACCTTTTTATCCTTAACTATTATTTCTTGGCCAATATATGGTCTGTGCCACTTGGCATAATCAAATCCATTAAGGTCTTTTGGAATTATATAGCAGAACATAAATTTCGAGTAAATCGAGATGTTCGCTTGAAGAGGATAAATACATATATTAATTCCAAATTAATTGATTAAATGCCTAATAAGGAAGTACAATACTAGAAATAAATAAAACAAACTATCCATGCAAGGACTTAAAAGAAATAAAAAATGTCCACGCAGGGACTAAAGAAATAATAACAATGTCCTCGCAGGGACTAACATATATTATTAGAAGAGACTTCACTCGCCCTTCTTTCCCTTAACCAACTTGGAGAGTTTCTTGAAAAACTTGTTTATCTTCTTCTTCGTTTTCTCTGCTTGTTCTTGCATTTCTTTCATTCGTTCCAAGGCCTCATTGATGGCCTCGAGTAGTGGCGGAGTTGTGGTTGTGGTTGTGGTTATGTTGTGGCATAATAGGATATTGGTACCCATAACTTGGATATCAAGTAGGTGGATAAGTAAGTGGGAAAGAAGATGGGTAAAGTGCTTATGCATAACTGCTTGCATGTAAGGGTTATGCGACAAAGCCTGGTAATCAACAGGTGTAGATGGGTTAAAAGGATCATATCCAGATGTATCCAGATATCTTGGGATAGGGTTATTATAACCTGATGGTGGTGGTTAAATCACTGGTGGTGGTGTCGGTTCCACCACAAGTGAAACACTGGGGGGTCCACCCATTTGTGGGTCCTTGTGAATGGTTTGGTAAGGTTTGGGCAAAGGTGGCAGCGATCCTGACCGATGGCCCACACGTACTGACATAGGTGCTCCTCTTTTCCTCCTTGACGGTTCAGGTGATGATTGGGGTTGTTCCACTGGTTCCATGTGGATATCTTCTTGTATAGGAGGAGTTGGGGAGTGATGGGAAGGAATGTTTAGGAAGGTAAATTGGTTTCAATATTGGTCTCATTTATTAGGACCTTGGCATGACGATCCAGTATATGAGTTTGAATCGCTTGAGATTTCGATGGGATGGGTGTGTGATCTTAACGGCGGCATCTCCGGGTCGGAGTCCTCGTCCTCGTCCATGGGATTGGGTTGGTCCAACTGATTTTGGTCGGTTGGGGGTGTATTAAAGTATTGGTTGGGGTTAAACTCATCTTGATAAGAATGATGAGAGTGGTGAGAGTGGTGTGAATGATGTGAACGGTATGAGTGGTAAGAGTTTCGAGTATGAGAAGGTGAATGTTGTGATAATGGCCATGAATCCCCCAAATCCTTATAGGGGTTAGAGTGATGGAGATGTGAGGGAATATGTCCAGAAGGTCCTCCCCTCATTGGTCCTTTACCTCTTCCTCTTACTCTTGGTGGGATTTTCCTGTTAAAAATCAAATCAAAAGAATACTTATAACTTAATAATGAAATGAGTAATCCTAGGTTAATGCCTAGACTCGGAAGTCTAAGGAATGTGCGTGTGTAAGTTTGAGATTAAACACAAGAAGGTCAGTGTTTAATTCTCTTAAACGTTGGCTCTGATACCAACCTGTCACACCCCGGCTTTCCACAGCCAATTTAAACACTGGTGGGCCCGGGTGGGGAATATCGTGATGTAAGTTGATATCATCATAATCAATTAAACACAACATAATAGAAGTCTTGGAGTTAAATTACTATTACAAACCAAATGTTCAAAGTACAAAAAATAATATACAGACGGCTCGTAATAGAAGATCCACAAGCGGATCGTAAATTGTACAAAAAGAATGTAAAACAAACTTTGGGTAGATCTAGTATTTGCAAGATCTTCGTATCACTACCGAGCACTTCCAGCCTATTTTCGTATTGTACCTGCAAGCTTAGTCTTTTGAAAATACGCCAGCTTTCGCTGGTAAATACACCTAACTGACTCATTTTGAAAACATTTAAAAAATGTTTTAAGTGCACTTTTGGGAATGTTACTTTGTAACCTTGTTAACAGATTCACTTTTTTGTCCATACATACAGGGCACAGTGCAAAAAAGAGACATGATTAACGTACACACCACTTACAAACTCACGAAGGAGTTATCCCCAACTTTGTGGTTAATTGCATTTGAGCGTCTGTCAGGTGTATGCCTACACCCCGCGCTAAGGTCATGGCCATTATCTAATGTAATGAGATGAGGATATCAAGGACATAGTAGTTAACCCCTGATATTTAAGTTATCAAACAAAACTGATCAAACAAAATATGCGGATTTACTAGCCACAATCCAGAATTCGATTGATCCCATTTCCGACCAAGCGGTAATAATTTACCGTAACCCAAGCCCGTATAGGGGAAATAAGTCGAGATTATTTACCTGAGCTAGTCTTCGTTTAAACGCAAAATTAATAACTCAGCCGTACACAAAAGTACTAAGTGCAGATAGCATTTACCGGAATGTCTCTAGTCTGGATTATGGCATAAGCTAACCAATTAAATACTAACAGTCTTTTTTAAGTCCTAGACTTAGACTGCCTAGCATACATGATCAAAACGTATAACGCTAGATTAAACGATGATCGGATAGAATGTAGTTTAATCCCAACAAGTACTTTGACATGTATAATATGGATAAACTATATACATTCTGGATTTGAGACTTAAAGACAAGGTTAGACCCATTTAGGTTAATTTTCGTAAACTAGTTACATATACTTAACCGTACGCATATCAGCAATATCGGGTAACCAGATAGGTCATGGACAAGTTCTATATGCCATCATACTTTAAATAAGTTGTAATATTAGTAGGATATCAACTTAATGCCCATTACGATTTTAAAACGAAACTATGCCTCACAATGGCGTTTTAGTTATTTCATACCGTGTAAAAGGAACTTGAATATAATTTATTGTTATGATGATAAGTATTCTGGAAGGGGCATTTTGGCCATTTTACACATGTACCTACTATAAAAATAATTTAAATAAGTTTTGAAATCAGCAGGTAACAAGTCTTGATTGATAAATATGGTTTGAAACCATACTATGTGCCGAAATGGCGCTTATGTCGTAAAATGACGATTTATGTGATGTTTAATGAAAACTGATGTTAAGGTCAAGTTTAGCATGTCTTAGATATGTTATTTAATATAACATATAAGTAGGTAAAAAAGTTACTTTGAAAAGATATGGTTAAAACCATTTTATAAACCACAAGGGCTTTATCGTCATTTAATACAAGGACTTGTTCATAAACTCAGTTTATAATCTGGTTTGACATCTTGAATAATCCTACTAATAATATTACATCAGTAGGAAATTCATTCTCAAGTTCATTATCATTTAAACCTCATTTTATGCAAAAAGGGCATTTTAGTCAATTTGGCATAATTACGGAACTTGTGAATAAACTCAGATTCTAATTATGATGATGTAATATAACCTGAGGGGGTTATGCTACATTATATTAAAGATTATAATGCAACCTTAGATCAATAGCTAACTAATCTAAATCGGGTCAGAATCAAAAGTTAAAGTAGAATTCAAACATCGTGACTTTCTGTTGCGAGCCGACCCTAGAACTGAAATTGACGAACCGAAGATGTTCTTACATGTTCTAATAGTTATTACCAACTTGTTTAAGTGTCAAAACAGGTTTCATAACATATATAAGATCAAATTATAACATTCCGAAAAATGGCCCGTTTGACTTTTTAATATAGCACCGTCAATTGGTCTAGCAAATGTGATCTTCAGGAGGTGCCCTTTATAGGGATTAACACCTACCTTATTACGATCACTTACTCCTGTTCGATACGAACAATAGCTGGACCATAATGGTCTTAACCGAAAGTCACGGCGTATTCCGTAAAACACTTGACTTTTGACTATAAAAGCCTATAAACGAAAATGCAAGAGAAAAGAACACTTACAAGTGATACTTAGGATTCAATAGAACTAAGTTGGATGCCCCTCTCAGTTAGGAACTTCCAGAGGAGGGAGATAGAGTGATAAATAAGAATGGTGCAAGTTTAAATGTTGAATCATTGCACCTATTTATAGTTGGAGAGCTTGAAGGAGGTGATGCCAGGTGTTAAGGGGTGTTAGAGGGAGCTTACAAGTGTCCTAAAATGTGGGGTAGTTGTTTGGAAGTCCATGGTTTCGAAACAATGGTTTTTGAAAACATGTGTGGAGGCCAAGCAAAAATTCTGCAGACACAGGCCTCTCGCGCCCCGCGAGAGGCCAGGGCCTTGCCTCTCGCGCCCCATGGCCAGATTTAAAGTTTGAAACTTTTAGCCCCTCAACTTATAAAACCTCCTAAAACACCTTTATAGCATATTTAGCCCTCCGTAACAAATATTTGGCGTACCCGGGAGTATGCCCGGACATTGTCGAGCTTTTGGTTCATTAAAAGGTCACTCAGAGGTATAAATTAACATGTTGACACTTTTAATCCCTCCATCATCCAACTTTCATATATTTACAGAATTAACCTCTCTCGTCCAACAAGTGGCACGTATGAGAGTTAGGACTTCGTAAAGGATCACTCAGAGACTCATTATAAGCATGTTGACTCTGATGTCACTCAGAGGCTGGGCATGTTGACATATCAGTCACTGAGAGTCCTCGGTTAAGCATGTTGACATATCAGTCACTCAGAGGCTATGTTTAAGCATGTTGACATATTAGTCACTCAGAGGCTAATGTTTATGCATGTTGACATCAGAAAGCCACTCAGAGGACCAATTGGAGCATGTTGACACCTTTAGTCCTTATTAGTCTTTAATAGACTCAAAATAAAATACAACATGTGTCACTATACTATTGGACACAATTTTACGTGGTGTTACAATGATGGACTAGGTTAATAGATTTAGACCTGAGCTATCTTTGGATAACAGATCCTCACAAGTGGTATCAGAGCCTGGAGGTCAAATATGAAGATAATCAACAATATTCAACAATCAAAGACTTCACTTCTTCTCTTTTCTTTTCATTTTTATCATTTTACATGAAATTAACCATCGAAATGGATTGAATTTTTCAAGGAATACATGCATTACGCTTTTTAACAAACCCTTGAAATAATTGGACATAAAATCAAACAAAATCATTATCAAATTGATGAAAAACGAAAAACATGAAATTTTCATCCTCGCAAGAAGGAGTACGTTCTTACGACTAAGTACCTTCATACGACCGTAAATTTTTCAAATAAATCTCTACATTCGTACAAAGATTCATTTCAATTGTTTGTTTTGGTTACGTTCGCGCGGACATAACCCAGAATTGTTTGTTTTCTTATCCTAGTTCGCACGAGGGTACCTCCGCACAAAGGCTACCATTGCACCAAATCATATTTGCACAAATTTTTCTGAAAAAAAGGAGAACGAATTCTACAATGCTTTCGCTACTACAAACCCATCGTAAGTCGTTCAAAATTTAAATCTTGATAACAAAATGGGGACAATGACGAAGCCGCCAAAACTAATGAATCTAGAAGATTATAAAGGCTGGCATTAACGTTTCGAAAACTTGGTTCAGGTGAATTATTTAGAATGCTCGTATTCAATCGAAGAGAAATATATTGCTCCCATAGGAGAGAATGGACTCGAGAAAAGTATCATGCACTTCATTCCGGCAGAAAAAGAGAAATTTACCCAAGAGAAGAAGATATTGAATATTCTGTAACAAGCAATAAAAGAAGACATTTTTACACTATTACAACATCAAGGAGATGCATAATCAATTTATAACGCGTTAAAAGTGAAATTCCAAGACAGTATACAAATGATCAAAAGTAAAAAGGCCTTAATCAAGAAAAAATTTGACATATTCACGGCCTTAAAAGGAGAATCAATGAAACAACTCATTGAAAAATACTGCCATTTGGTTGTAGAAATGAAGAGGTTGAATATTCCAAAGGAAAATGAAGAGTTGGTTGACAAGTTAGCCGATACATTACAAGAGGGTGAATGGTCGACTTACTTAATGATCTTTTAGAAGAGTCAAGAGTATAGCAGTATGAATATGGCAAAGTTCATCGAAAAGATTGAAGGCTAAAATGAAGAATGCAAATATCCAACAAGATGTAAATTGGTACTTCAAAGGTAGCACTGTGGCTAACACTCTGAGCCTGAAGATTCAGACTGCGTTTAGTGCCGGTAATTCATCAGGATCTTCTTCAAACAGCTCAAATAGTGGAAATGGTTTTCCTTCCTATTCAAGTTTCAAGCCGAACACTTCGAGTCCTCAATCATTTTAAAGCTCGAATAGTTATAATAGCTAAAACAGCCAGAATAGCCAAAACAACTCCAATCAACACATCTTGCAGCGCAACATTGTAGTAAACCTTGAAAACGCTCAAGACTTTACCGAGCCAATGACTAAACTACACATGTCATTACTTGCTTCAGCCTTGGAGTCGTATGAGAGCTTAGTTGTAGGAAGGATCGGTAATCCACACATAATTAAAGAGCATTACGATCAAATTGATCTAGAGGAGTTTGAGCTTATTGATATAAAGTGGTGTATGGCTAGTATTGTCCGTCGAGCTCAAAGATTCATGGAAATTACTGGGAGAAACAGTCTCGTTGACCGGACTCGAAGTTGGGATTTGATGATTCTAACGTAACCTGCTTCAAGTGCAAAGAAAAGGGTCATTTTAAAGAGAATGTCCAAACAGAGAAATACATGGGAATCAAAATCCATTCGTTGATGATTATTACAAGAAGGCAATTTATGACCAAACTTCTCAACAACCTCAGAGTACATCAAAGCTTATTCAAACTGAGGATGGCTCGGCGAAATCAAAAGACAAGCCTCTAGTTGTCACACATGAAAATGAAAGCTTTAATTGGAACAACTATATTCCTAAAACCGAATGTGGTGCGCTTCTAGCATAATTATTGAGGAACCAGAACCAGCTGTGGAAGATATAATCGAGGAAGTTACTAGTGATGACTGTGTTGAAATCACATTTGATGAAACTCCAGACAACTCCAATGACTATTATTATCCAAGTGCATCTGAAGAAGATATTTTTCATAGTGCTTTTAAATCAATCATACCTCCTGATGTTTATAATTCTTTTGTAGGTTTCTTCAGAGAACAAAGAAGTTACCAAAGCGTGCAATGTGAAGAAGAACAAAAACAGCCTGTAGACAAAATTATAGACGTAACCAAAGAGATTAATGCTGAAAACCTCAAAGATATTTCCGATAAAGCAATGATGGCACAGTTAAAAGAGGTAGTCTCTAAGGAAGTACAAGAAGTTGTGATTTAGTCAGTCAAAGAAGAGGTTAAGAGTGAGAAGATTGAAAGAAAGAATGAAATGCTTAGAGCCATGCAAAGCTTGTTTTAAGAAAGTCAAGAAGTTTAAAGAACTGAAAAAACACACAGATTACCTGAACCGTGATCTAAATGTAACCAAAGAAGCTTATGATAAACTAAATAGTACTATCAACCAATACCGAGATACTAGTAGAGAGGATAATGGTACGCTTTCTATGCTAAAAGCAATGATCATGGATAAACAAATTGCAATAAATAACCACAGTGACATGCTCGCTAAACTAAAACAAGAATTAGAAGCTATTAGAATCAAATCAGAAAGGGTTGATAAGAAACTGATCAGTTATTCAACAACATTTTGCGTGTTGGACCACATCCTCCTTAAACCAATGGGAAAAGATGAAATAGGAGAGGATGTGTATGGTTATCAAAATAAAGGTTTTTGTTATCATCGAGTTCCACCCCCGATGTGGAATAGTTATTCAAGAAAAAAACATGACGGGGTGGAAAAAGGCGCTAAATTTGAAAGTAAAAACTGAAAAGAAAGATGAGCTGCCTAAAAACCTCGATATAACCCACACGAAAACTGAAACAGAGTGTGAGTCAGAGTCGGTAAAAAATGTTGTTGAAAATGTTTTGAGTAATGAAAGTGATAGCACTGAGTTTGAATATGCTCAATCAAATCTAGAGAAAACAAGTTCAAGTTTGCGTTCTAAAAATGACGATAGTTTTCACAAAAATTATATTCCAGAATCAGAAAATAGTTTGAATGATGATCCAAATATTGTTATGTAAAAAATGAATGGATCTGACAAGCTATACTCTGATGATGAGTTTCCGATTCAGAATGTGAACATGGACAAATTTGAAAAAAGTGTTTAAATTGGTAGAAGTTGAAATGTCTAAGCTTGAAAGCATTACAAAAGAACAAAGATTTTCAAACATTAAACGTGACAAATCTTACTATTCCAAACCAAAAGGCTCATATACTAATAACCAACAGAGAAATAATAATTATGGGAGATATTGTTCGGGAAAGGGTAAGAGCAATACCAAAAGGTTTGGAACACGAAATTTACAAAGAAAATGATATTTGCTTATGGCACAAGCTCAGAAAGTGAGAAAGAGAGTTTGTTAAGCAAAAAAATCCAATGAGGAATTCTTTGTTGAAAGAAGAAAATGTGAACAGGGTGCAGGGATCCACTTTTGTAACAGACAGTAGGACGTGCTTTTAATGTAACCAAGTTAGGCATATTGCTAATCGGTGTCAATAAAAGACCTCTTAACTTGTTTACAATGTCAAGAAAACTTCAGAAGTTGTAAAAAGAAATTCCCAATGTTTGTTCCAACAAAGATCCTAAAACAAAACATTTAATCTAAAAACAAAGTGAAATCAGTAAATCTTAATTTTTAATTGAAAAGGCTAGTGAATCTTCAATGAAATTGGAACAAAAAGATTCAAAATATTACACCAAAAATGCAGTTTCAAAAAATAAAACTTGGGTGATTAAGCCAAAAGTATCTTCTAAAGAGATTAAAACATTTCCAACTGAGATTGATGAGAAAGTTGAACAGATTGTTGCACAAAAGAGTGATTGTGTGTGTGAACCAAAATGTGAAACCCACACAAGACTATTAAGGCTTGGGTCTCGCTATTTAAATAATTGTTTGAGTGAACGTGTAGGGGCTCCCAAGATCCGTCATTTTCAAGTGGATCATGGATAGCGGAATGTCCCGGCACATGACATGGATATTGGCTCTCTTATATGACGTCAAACCTATTCGAAGGGGCTACGTCGGGTTTGTAGGGGACCAGGGAGGTAGAATTGTAGGTGAAAGGATTCTAACTAATGGTGCGGTGTCATTCGACAAGGTCAACTACATAGCAGAGTTGGAGATCAACTTACTGGGTATCTCTCATATTTGTTATAAGAATTCACAACGTACTTCACTGATAAAGAATGCCTTATTCTGAAGCCATGGTTCAAGATACCAGAGGAGTGGATCTTGACGAGTGTTCCTCAAGAAACGACTTGTATGTCTTAGACATGAGCGTTGCAACTACAATGACAAAATCGCACAGTGTTTTGTGTCAAAAGCAATAGAGAAGGAGTCTATCATGTGTCATAGGGAAATGGGACACATTCAACTCCAAAAGATGCGTTTCTTGGTACACAACGATCTAGTGGATGGTGTTAATCTGAAAAGCTTTCACTTGAATGATGACAACATTAGCTGCAAGAAAGGCAAGCAACATAAAAAGTAAAATTCGAGGAAGCTTCTGAACTCAACAAAGCTCCCACTAAAAAGACTTCACATGGATCTCCTTGGACCAGTACATGTTCGAAGTATTTCAGGAGACCTATATTGTCTAGTTATTACCAACGACTACTCAAAGTTTTCATGGGTGATATTCGGAAAGCAAGGATGAAACATTTGAGAGTATGATGATCTTATTCCGAAAATTAGAGAATCCGTACCATTTGCCGATTAGGCGCATTCGAAGCGACAATGGAACAGAATGTAAGAACAATAGGATGTTAAAGTTTTGCAATGATAAAGGAATTCTGCATGAATTCAGTGCACCGTACACTCCACAGTAAAACACTGTAGCTAAACGTAAAAACAGAACGCTTATAGAGACAACACTAACCATGCTCGTCGATTCAGATGCAGATGGTAAATTTGGGGCTAAATCAATTGAAGGTTTCTTTGTGGGTTATGCTTGTATGCTAAAGAGAGTTTATCTTCCTAGCATAAATCGGGTTATCGAAGCTTAGAATATAGATCGTCAACGATACACATCTCCGACATAGAAATTAGGAGATCCTTGGATGTTCAATTATGGAAGTCTATAGAATTCCTTCGAGCTGCCAGCTGAACCGACAGAAGAGGAACTTGCTATGCTTTACCAGCAACAACAATCTTTTTCACAAGATCAAGTTCCAAGAACGATTGTGGTAACTCAGACACACATTGGTACTCATGATGCTAAAGCAGGGCTGAGTTCTCCACATCCTTAATCATAGACTGCAGGAACAAGTGATCCCATAGCTGAACATGAGATGAATGATATAGCTCCCACATTCGATCAATTTGATGATTCTGAATCTCATGCTAAATCGACATATGACGACAATGGATCTACCTCTGATGGTGGTGAAGTTCAGATTGAAAGTTTACTCAACAATTAAGCTAAGGTAACGAGTGCTCAAAATGAAGCGTCTACAGTTAACGAAGTTATGCCATGGACACTATCGTTCCACCCACCAGAGTTTATCATCGGAGAGTTGCAGACTTGTATTAAAACGCGAAATCAAATCAATCAGGATCTTAGTTGCTTATATTCTAATGTTGGATCTTTGCAAATACGATCTCATATTGATGTTTTATTTCGTACATAGAACCTAAGACGTATAAGGAAGCATTGACGGAAGAAAGCTGGGTAAACGCCATGTAGGAAGAACTAGCTAAATTCGAAAAACTTGGTGTGTGTAAAAGAGGGAATAGACTCATTGTTCAGGAATTTCATCAGCAAGAGGGAATAAATACAAAATGGGTCTTCAAGTGCAAAAGAGATGACAGAGGAGTAATTGTGCATAACAAAGCTCGACTTATTGTTCAAGAATTTCATCAGCAAGAGGGAATAGACTACACAGAAGTCTATGCTCCCATAGCTAGATTGGAAGCAATCCGCATCTTCCTCCCGTTCGCGTCTTGGAAGGGATTCACAGTGTACCAGTTAGATGTAATATCTCCATTCCGATACGGAAAGGTGAAAGAGGAGGTGCATGTCGCCCAACCACCGGGGTTCATCGATCTAATATAGAAAGACAAGGTTTACCTACTTATAAGGCATTGTACGACTTACACTAGGCCTCGAGAGCCTTGTATGAGACGCTTTCTCAGCATCTCCTTGACAATTGTTTTACTAGAGGAACAATAGACAGTACCCTCTTTACACGCGAAGCAGCCAGACACATCCTAATTGTACAAATCGATGTGGATGACATCATATTCGGTTCGACATATGATGTGTTGTGAAAATATTTTGAAAGAGTCATGAAGAAGAAATTCGAGATGAGTTCTATGCGGGAGATGAACTTCTTTATGGGACTTCGGGTCGATCAATTGAATAATGGAATCTTTATACATCAGACGAAGTGTGACATTTGTGCCTTTTCAATCATTGTAAAATTATAAAAAAATTCGTATTCAATGAAACCCTTTGTTTTATTTCTGAAATTTGTATAATTATCTAAGACATTTACACAATTTCAATTTCTTGCACGATTTCGATCCCTCAAAAATTTTTGTGGAACTAATTCGTTAACTGACACTCAAACACAATCAGTTTAACGCGACGTACACTTCAAAACAAGGACATAAGCTACGCATACCCTAAATACCCTTTTCATAACTTAGATATAAGTTTTGAAGGGTTAGATATGACAAAAGCACGCGTATACAAGTTTAGGGACTATTTTCGTCAAACTGTGAAAGTCAGTTGGTCCGTATTCAACATACGTACGATGTTTATCAATCCAAATATTTTTCTATTCAATAAAATCTTGTATTTTATTGATGAGAATACAAAAATATCAATGGTTGTACATTTTAGATCATTTCCGTGTCCGTTAAAGCGTTTTACGCTTTTTGCAAAACGCGTAACCGTAAACCGAACGAACTGACATCCACGATATTTTTGGGCGTAATCCAACTTACACATGTCTTAATACCTTTATATAACCTTAATATTAGGTTAAAGGGGTTAAAAATGGCAAACAAGTGAAAATACAAGTCCAAGGGCCAGCTCTGCAATTTTTGACACCTAGCACCTGCTTTGCCACACTTCATTTGGTGTTGACACATGTTAGGACACTAATCCACACTTGAGGACACTTCTCATCACCTCCTTAATCCAAAAATACAAAAATACCCATGATTTTTCCATTTTTTTCACACCCCTTCAAAACACTTCAAAGCAAAGTGTGAAGTTCTTCTTTCTATCCTTCTTGAAGCTTGTTTCCAGCCTTTGGAAGCCTCCTATCTTGAGTTCTGAAAGTGTTCTTCAACACGAGTAAGTACTCTTCCCTGTTCTTTCGTTATTTTAGCTATTTTGAGCTAAAGGTCGAACAATTTGGCTTCCTCATTGACTTTTGTTTCTGACCATATTTGCTCAAGTCAAAGTTCAATTGAACTTTGCAACGTGATCATAATCACAAAGGTTATAATCCATAGCAATTTCACCTTCTGATTACCACGTTTACTAGTCGAAGTGACGAGTCAAAGTTTCGGTCAAAAATGCGCATGTTGTGCATTTTACGACGAAACTATTTTCGGGTATCAAAACACCAAGTTTTGATATCAAATCAGTTTTATAAACTTAGTTAGACTTATTTTGTCATGTCTAACTCGTCACTTCTAGTTTAGTGCTTATTTAGGGTTCGTAAGTCGAGCGGTCTTGACGCTCGCTTTGACTTTCGAATCCGACCCGTTTGGTCGATCTTAGAATCCGACCAAACACATTTTTGTGACCATAGTTGTATGTTGAATAACCTACTGAGGTTAAACCTTATTGTCACATCATTTAGTTTGTGTTATGATAAGTTATTTCTATGTTCTTAAAAAATGACCAAAATGCCCTTTTGCGCATAAATCCATTTTAAACACACCTAACCAAATTTTTGACATAGAAACTGATGTTATAACAATTTCAAACATGTTTGGGTATTTAAGACTTATCATAGGACATGTTTAACCATCCGATCACGCGTTTACGCTAATGACCCGTTAACGTAGCGTAAACTACCTTAACGAGTCATAATGGGTCAAAAGCACTTAGGATCCTTTCCAAATCAGAATATTAAATTTGTTAAACCATATCACATGACTTCCAACACTCGTTTTGGTTTATAAGACTTCATTCTATCCGATCTCCCGTTTGTAGTCCCGACACGCTAACATATTTATCTGACAAATTAGGACACGTTTGAGCTTTGTTTATTCGTTGATCAAGAACACTTTCGCAATCCCAAGTGAGTACATAGTTCCGCTCTTTTACATTTTGCAAATGTTTTGGGTGACTCATATGTGGTAAATCATTTTCAAGTTTTCAAAAACAATGTCTGTGGTTTATATATAAAACAATACGATTTCAATAATGTGAACAACTTGTTAACGCGTTATCCATAACACGAATGACATTCATTACTTTGGCCGAGCCGATCAGTAGTATGTTATGGTAACATAGGACTGACAATCCCATTATCGGACTGTTCACTGGATTTGGTGGAAGTTTAGGTAATGACAGAAACTGTTTCCGAGTAACAAATCATTTGTTGATTTGTTAGTCTAGTTAAAGACACCCTTTGGTGGTCTATTAAAGATACCCTTTGGTGGTATAGTCAACACAGGTTTGAATGTGCTCATTAAAGAACGATCAAAAGTTATCACAATTAAAAATACGGACGATTTGTTTGTGACATGGACAATTGGTTTTTGACACAGACGATTGATTTATAACACGGACAAATGGTTTATAACATAGACAAATGGTTTATAACACGGACAAATGGTTTTGAACAATGTCACGCAATGATTTTCACTTAAAGATATAAACCATACGAAGTTTTCTTTCGAATCAATCTATTACAAGGTTTTACAAAAGAAACGCTTCGGTCAAGATTCATGGCTACAAGGTTTTCACAACTCTAACCAACTTGTTTTCATTGGTTAATTGTGTTGCAATATCAAACACTTGTGATACGAGGTTTTCACTTAACGACTCTTGTAGTCGGACGAGGTGTTGCGATATGTATACAAAGCCACGAATTTGACACACTCACAAAACCTATGTACTCGCCGGAATTTTTATGCTGACTCTCTTTTCACATATGTTTAAGGAGTCAATGCTTGATAATATGATGCATGCTTCACGTAGGAATGGACGTGGGCCTTAGTGACTTAAACATGAAAGACAATTTATTTATGTGTCATTTATGTTTATCCCAAGACAATGTAATCATTTAACTTAATAAAACAAAATTTTAATTCCATGAGTTGTGAAACAATAGTTCTATGACATGACTCCCCGATGTTTCTGCCGCGGTTCGTTGTTTTACGCGGTTGGGGTGTTACACGAAGTATGTGAACAATGTTTTCGAGAAATTCAAGATGTCCAACTCATTACCAATGTCTACCAGTTAGCTCAGAATGATGGCATCAGATAAGATCCAACTGGAGAAAAGATAGATGAAACTCTATATCGTTCGATGATCGGCTCTTTAATTTATCTGATTACATCACATTCGGGCAATATGTATCCAACATGCCTCTTCGCATGCTACTAGTCAAGTCCCGTAGTGTTGCACCTGATGATCGTCAAAAGGATCTTTCGATACCTTAAAGGTTACCCAAACACCGGCTTGTGGTACCCTTGCACCGACAACTTCAATCTTGCAGGATACTCTGACTCTAACTTTGGGTGTTGCAAACTAAATGCTAAATCTACAACTGTTGGTTGCCAGTTCGTTGGCATACTCTTAGTCACGTGGCAGTGCAAGAAGCAAACCATAGTCGCTCTATCTACTTGCGAAGCAGAATACGTTTTAGTTTCATGATGTTGTTCCTAAATCTTGTTGATACAACAACAGATAAGAGACTATGGATTGCAATTTCTTGAATAGCCTATATATGTAGATAACGAGGCTACCATCAGCATAGAAAAAAATCTGGTTTGCAATTTCTTGAATAGCCTATATATGTAGATAACGAGGATACCATTAGCATAGAAAAAAATCTAGTTCACCACTCTAAAACAAAGCACATTGAAATACGATATCACTTTATCTGTAATTGCTACCAGAAAAGTTTATTCGTATTGAAAAAATCCACACTGATGAACAGAAATCAAACATTTATACAAAACCATTTGATAGAGAAATTTAAATATCTTTTGAAATTAAACGGGATGAAAGATCTAACATCATGGGGAACACAGAGGTTGAAGCCTAGATGGATGATGATTTGAAGTAATCCTCATTGGTTTGTCAAGTTTTTGTTTTCAAGTTTTTTCTTTAAAACTAAAAATACAAAAATATGTTTTTGATTTTAGGGGGAGAAATATGCTGTGAAAAAAGTACAAAAACATTGAAAAAGACAAAAAACAGTTTTCGTGTAAAAAGAGGAAATGATAGTACATCAATGGACTATCACATTACGCTAAAGAAATGTAGTGTCAAAAATTGTTTAAACAGGTCTCACTGATGATGTGACAATAGACTTCGCACATTCAGTAAATTATTTTTGAGATATAAACATAAAGAAAAACTTCTTATTTAGTGGCTTAACATCTCTCAGATATATGATCTTAGTATACCGAAATTTTATTTGAGAGATTGCCGAATTCTGAGATACTAGGTCTTTATACATAATTGATATCTAGGGTATTATACAAGTTCTTTTGATTTTTTGTGACCAATGGTCTAGAACTTGTAGAATACTTTTGCTTTTAAACCCTAAAACTGCATTAAATTGAAAGTATCGAAAGATATGACAATTGTAGTAAAAAGATTCCAAAATATGAAACATCACTTTTAAGTCGAGCCTTCATCTATGTCTGTACGGTGGTACTAACCTGAGCTCTCAAGGCCTTCGACAATGTAACACCCCGACCACGTAAACAACAAACCGCGACGGAAACGTCGGGGAGTCATGTCACATAACTATTGTTTCACAACACATGGTACCTAAAGTTTTGTATTATTGAATTTGTTGTTTACATTGTCTTGGGAGAATGAAATCGAAAACGTAACAATTGCCTTGCAAATTTTGAAGTCACTAAGGCCCAAGTCCGCTCTATGTGAAGCGTGCTCAAAGTCAAACATTAGCTCCTGAACATATGTGAAAATAAAATTATGTGAAAATAAAACGTCAGCATAAAAATGCCTATGAGTAACATAGGTTTTGTGATGAAGATTCATGGCTTTGAAAGTTAAAAGAAATGTTCAGGTGTTACAAAAGTAGCCATGATCCTTTACAAAAATGTTTCTTTTATGAAATCATATGAAAATCAAATGATTTAAAAGAAATGATGCATGGTTAGCTTAATAACCAAAATACTCATGCCTTGTATAAAATATGTCATGTCTTCTATTTTGTTTGAAGTGGTTTAGATAACGTTACATTATGTAATATAACGAAAGTACTTATATATAGGAAGTACCAGCGGCGTATCCATCATGCTTTTATCATATTACACGCGTCTCGTCATTTAAATCACTTACCATGAGCCAACAATTAAGATGTCTTGTTTAAACCAATGTCATGTATAAACCAATGTCATGTATAAGCCAAATGTCTTTTTTAAACAAATGTCTATGTATAAACCAATGACTTGTATAAACCAAATGTTATTTGTAAACAAATGTTTATTTATAAACCAAATGTTATTTATAAACAAGTGTCTATGTATAAACCAATGTCTTGTATGGCAAACAAAAGTCTTGTTTAAACCATAAAATAAATGTCTTGTATAAAATAACCAAAATGATTGTCTTGTCACAATGTCTTGTATAAAACAGGTGTTCTGAATAAACAAAGGTCTTGTTTAAACAAAAACTCTTGTCTTATAAATCAATTGCTTTTATTGTGTAAACACATATATATGGATTGTTGGTGAATACATTCAAGCATTGTTGACTGTCGGATAAACCCTTCTAAAGACAAAGGTTTATCAAATGTTCATCGGATTCTGTCATTCCCTAAAGTCACTTCCAAACAAACCTAGGAAGTGGGAACGAGATTGTCAATCCAATGGTATCATTACATACTACTGGTCGGCGTGATCAATGTTAATGAATGTATCATTGTAAATTCAACGTACCAATATGTCTTGAACAATGTAAGCATGTCATGAAAATATTTTGTGAAATCATGTACTCGGCATACTAAGTCAATATACCAAGCAAAAATGTCTTTGAAATCATGTACTAGGTATGCTAAGTCAACATATGAAGTAAAATGTTTTTGAAATCGTGTACTAGGTATGGTAAGTCAACATATGAAGCAAAATATCTTTGAAATCATGTACTAGGTATGCTAAGTCAACATACAAAGCAAAAATGTCTTTGAAATCATGTACTAGTATGCTAAGTCAACATATGAAGCAAAATGTTTTTGAAATCATGTACTATATGTACTAGATAAGCAAAACATGTAAAATGTCATGAAAAAAGAAAGTAGTGATAGGCACATA
This sequence comes from Scalesia atractyloides, assembly GCA_947069175.1. NCBI lineage: Eukaryota > Viridiplantae > Streptophyta > Magnoliopsida > Asterales > Asteraceae > Scalesia > Scalesia atractyloides. Next base: position 29,275,881 of record CAMTDV010000001.1, read on the forward strand.
TGAATCATCCCAAAATATTTGAAAACGTAAAAGAGAGGGCTAAGTACTCACTTGGGATTGCGTAAATGTGTTGTTCAAATGATCAAACAAAGCTCAAGGATTGAAGAGTTCAAGTGTGTCCTATTGTATCAGAATACTATGTTAGTGTGTCAAGACTATAATCAGAGGATTGGATAGGATGAGGCCTTATAACCGTAATGAGTCTTGGGACTCATATGATATGGTTTATAATGCCTTACATTCTGATTTGGAAGAGTTTATAAGTGCTTTGACCCGTTACGACTTGTTAAAATGGTTTACACCACTTTAAGGGTAACAAGCGTAACTATGGGTTTGGATGGTTAAAAGTCCTATGATGACTCTTATATGTCAAAACAAGTTTGATTATGGTATAATATCAGTTTAGATGTCAAAACTATGGTGTTACATGTTTAAAACCATTTTATGCGCCAAAAGGGTGTTTTTAGCATTTTAAAGTTACATAGAATCGACTCATCATATAACTAACTAAACTATATGACTATATGGTATATGTCGGAGGTTGTTCCCTAAATTACCATGGTCATAAAAATGCGCTTGGTCGAATCCTAAGCTTGACCAAACGGGTCACATTTGAAAGTCAAAGCTGTAGTAAACCGCTCGACTTGCGACTAAGAAATAAGTACTAAACAAGAAGTGACGAGTTAGACATGTTTGAACATGTCTAATAATTATAAAAACTGATTTGGTGTCAAAACCTTAAGTTTTAATACCCAAAAACATTTTCGTCGTAAAAGGCATTTTTAATACATTTTTTTTACTTTTAACTCGTAAAACTTTGACTCGTCATCTTGCCTATTAAACGTGGTAATCAGAAGGTGCAATCGCAAGGGATTAATACCTTCATGATTATGATCATGTTGCAAAGTTTAATTTGAACTTTGACTTAACCAAAATGGTCAGAACCGAAAGTCTAACAGGAAGCCAAACTGTTTGACTTTTGGTTCAAAATAGCTAAAATAATGAAAGAACTAGGAAGAGTACTTACTTATGTGGAAGAACACTTTCAGAACTCAAGATAGGAGGCTTCCAAAGGCAGGAAACAAGCTCCAAGAAGGATAAAAAGAAGAACATCACACTTTGCTTTGAAGTGGTGTGAAAAAGCATGGATGAATCAAAGGATATTTATAGCGTTTTAGGATCAAGAAGGTGATGACAAGTGTTACCATTTGTGGATTAGTGTCCTAACATGTGTTAAAACTAAGTTAAGTGTGACAAAATAAGCCCAAGGTGTCAAAAATTGGAGATAGGTGGCCAAACTTGGTGATGAAGCAAACTTTTTTTGACAATTTTGGCCCCTGGACTTGTATTGCCACGTTTTGTCATTTTTAACCCCTGTTAACCTACTATTTAGATTATATAAAGGTGTTAAGGCATGTGTAACTTGGATTTTGTCTAGAAATGTCGTGGATGCCAGTTCATTCGATTGTACGGTTACACATTTCGTAAATAAAGTATAAAACTTTACCGAACACGAAAATGACCGAAATTGAGCAATGATTGACATTTTTGCATTCTTACCATTAAAATGCAAGATTTTATTGAATACAAATGTCCGGGATTGTATAATGATTGATAAATATACATCCTCGCAAATAAAACACAAGATTTTATTAAATACGAAAATGTTTCAGAATTGTTCAATGACTAAAAATGTACAAATGTCATAGTCTACCCTACTTTAGGAAACTTAAAACTGACCAAAAAACATCAGTTTGTTCATAAAGAAGTCAACCTAGGTCATTAACTTGGACTTGGTGAACTAAGTGGGTTGATAAAATTGGTAAAATGTTTGAGAATTTGAATAGTTTGGAAAATAAGGGTTACCTTAGCACGAAGGTAGACATTTTACCCTCGCACGAAGGTAAAACCTGAGACCTATGTAATGTTCCTTCATAGGAAGAGACTCATTATTACTGTTTCACTTTCTTCTCTACACGAAGTTACATTTGAGAAAAAATGTATTCTAAACGATGTAGTGCTGCCAAATTTTCATTGTAGTGCTTGATTAGCACACCACAAACAATGATGTAGGTATAACTCGCAGCAATTGGACTTGAATTGAACGTTTTTTACCTTAATAAGATATAAACATAGATCTAGGCATTTTGGATCGTGAAAACTGAAATTGAACACAAATTCATGTAAATCGGTGATGTTAGGTTGTATTAGTATCATTAATTTGAACAAAGACATCAAAAATCATTGTTTTGATCCAAAACTATTCATAAGGAGCTAATTACCCTCGTACGAAGGTAATCTAATACCCTCACAAAAAGGTAATTGTGATTAAAGGTAAAATTACCCTCGCATGGAGGTAACATGTGTTGGTAAAATTTGTTTTGTATAATACCTACGTATGTAGGTAATATATGGTATCCCCGCACATAGACACATCCGCACCAAAGTTGATATTTTAAAAAAAATTAACTAAGTGTTGATTTTTCATGTTTTTTGCTGGTGAAAACATCTAATTTTGATCTGAAGCACAACATCTGTTGTGTACTTGATAAAACACTGACGAAAATGAAGTCGTTCGAGTCTATACTGGAATTCATGGATCTATAAGCATAAAGAAAGCTCTCACAAATCAACACAAAGCATACAGATCGCATGTTGAACGTTTTTTGGGAATATGAAGAGTTTATACCAAATCATCCAACTATTGGAACATTTGCTAGAATCAAGAATGAAGATAAAGAGGTGTTTATTACCAAATCATTGAGCAGGGGAGTTCTAGATTTCAAAGATAAAGACAGTGATCCTACAGGATATTCTGAGCGAATGGTGAAGGGTGTTTTTATTGAATGGGCTATATTGGTCACATCAATGAAACAAATTTCTCGAAAGCTTATTTGGCAAGTCCCTACAAATTCTTTGTACATTTTGTGATTCACGCCTTAGGGCACAGGAAGGGTGGTTTTGATGTGCTGGTCGACTATCAGATGTGTATGATAGCTGCTTTAACCCTAATTCTGCCATACAACTTTACACGAATAATATTTGAGCAGATGATACAAACGTCACCAAGGAGAAGTTCTTACAATATCCAAGGTTCGAGCAAATGATGCTTGATGATCAATTTCCAAACCGAGTTAAAGAAGAGTCTAATGAGCTGGTGTTGGAGCATATGACGAATCTATCTTTAGATCGCCTAAATCAATATCTATTTCAGAAAATAGTTCCTTCATTCAAAAGTTTTTGAGTTGTATACGATGAAAACTATGTTGCACCATCAAAGGATAAATGGAAAAATGTAGAAAGTAATTACAAGAATGATGAAGAGGAGAGGCTAGAAGGGTTTGTGGCAAAGAGAAGCAGATGGTATGAGAACGAGGACGAAAAGAAAAAAAAGAGATTGCGGCAACATCCAAGGGGGAGTTTGTTGATACGCATGTCTGCTGTCTACGTCTCCGAGCCGTGTCAGTGTCTATAATAGGTTAAACTGATATATTTGATTGTGTTTGTAAGTACCTTCGTACGAAGGAACTACTCAGTACGGAGGTAACTATGTTAGTCCGTAAGGAGGTATCTTATGTTTAGTTTGTACGGAGGTGATTGCTTAGTCTGCATAGAGGTAGATGTCTTATAAATAGGTGTGTGGTCTTTGAGTCAGATGTAATCTTTTACGGATCAGATGGTGAAGCTCTGTCTGAGTGTTTTCTCAGTTGTAAAAATTTGAACATTGAATGAAAAAAATTAATTTGGTAATCTTGATATTGTCATCTAATCTAGAATCGGATCCCGGGCGATAATGGACTAGGTTAATGATTTATTGAAAAATACATACATTTATCATGTATAGTTCGTACACTTTTTGTTTCATTTAGTTTGGTTTTTAGGTAGATATAGTTTCTTTTGATAGTTTAAGAAAATGCTTAAAATTAGCTGGAAAAGAGCTAGCAACGAGAATCGGGTTAAGTGGTAGCTGAACGATAACGAAAATCGAGGAATAATGGAAAAAACACCTCGTCGTGCTATGCGACTCCGAAGTGGATAGGCTGTTGCGTGACGCGATGACATTAAATTAATGTTTTGTAAAATCAACGTGTCGCGCTACGCGACGAGATTGTTATTCGTGGCAGAGTCGTTTTGGTGCTGGATTCCTTGCTGAAAGTAATATATAAACATCATAATCATGCAAGTATACCCTTGTTAAGAACTTGAGTGATCTTGGGCAAACTTAGCAACAATTTAGCAAGGTTTTGAAGCTTACGAAGAACGGGAATCATTCGGTAGGAGCTGGAAGTCAAGAGATTGAAGATTTAACGGGTTTTGTCTCCGGGTTTATGACTATGTTTCTTGGCTAAATTCCTTAAACAACTTAGGTTAGGATGAAAGCTTGCTAAATTTTGGATTTTTATTGGTTTCTAATGTTGATTATGGATTTTCTTTGATAAGTACAAGACTTTGGTTCTTTGATTTGGTGTGTTTGCGTATCTTTATTTGATTATTGATTGTTTATTGTTTCACATAAATTCTGATGGATGTCTTTCATATAATGAGTTTGTGTTGATTATCGAGTCCTTGTGGGTTTGGGTAATCTTTTGGTTAATTGGCCAATAAACCGTAGACACAATATACAAGATTTAATTTGATTTTGATGTTCTACTAACTTTAGTCACCCTAAAGTGCTAGGTTATTAATAGGTCTAGGTTGGTAAATTGCTAGGATTAGGTTTTGTAAAAATTTGGTTTTAGTTGCCTTGCCATTACCTTGTCTATTAAACTAAATCGAGTCCTTAGTTGCCTTAGACCTTCCGATGTGAGGTAGTTCGTCACTTTAGGGCACTTTTTCTAGAAAGTTAGACAACCGTAGGGGAGTCTAGTTAACCGGTACTCGTAACAATCCTTTAGAGTTCCATAGGTTTCTTTCCGAGAAGGGTTGGGGTCCTATTTGGTATCTCTTTGGGTTTAGCACTTAAAGATCTCAGTTGCATATAACATTAGTATCCGATAGAAAGCCATTCGACAGTAAGTGGGATTCCAACTTAGGTTGTCCTTTATCATCTCTGAGTTCAACATTAGTTCCGTTTAGTACGTCTTAGTTAATTTATATTTAATTTAATTGCAAATTTAGGAATATTAGAACCCCCCCCCCCAAAAAAAAATATATATATATATATATATAAAAACGGTTAGTATCGTGTCAGTGTTAGTGTCAGTCTCAGTCTAGATATCCGGGCTTACTTAGGTTTTCTAGAGTCGATCAGTTCACTTGCCGGTTAGTAGTTTAGTCGAGTTTTAGAGAGTCTAGAGTATTAGTTAGTGTCTAGAGTAGGTTAATTTAGTTTGTTTTTGTTAAACTACTTTTAGCACATCAAGTTTTTGGTGTGACACCGGGAAAATTTCATGATAATTTCGTACAACTTAATCACTATTTATACAAATTAATTGCATTCTTTTGACGAAACTTATGAATGCTTGAGTCATACAAAGTCTAGCAGTGATATGACATGTTAAAACATTACAGTTCATATGTCCTAAAATTTTGGTAGCAAAACGTTGAAAAACACTATTGTTGGTGCATATTTATAACAACAGCTTAGATTTGGTCTTTGGATATCTTGTAATTAGTAAAATGATAAACGGTTAGCGAGTTTAGTTTTGTAATAGTTAATTAGAAGTAATTGGGCTGAACTAGACACTAAATAGCTCATGGTAGGCGAATTGGGCTTTAAACCAATTAGCAGTCCATGTAGGGAAACCCTAGCCTAGTTTCATAACCTGTCACTGTATAAATGGAGGTTTGCATTAGGGTTTATGTTGTTGTTCTGTTGATCGTTTTGCTGGTTTAGTTTGTTCAGAGAGAGTTGAGAGAGAGTCTTGAATTGATTGTAAACCTTTTTGTTTGATAATCAATAAAAGACAGTTTGAAGGTAAGTGTGTTCGTGTTCGTGTTCTTGTTTCCGTGAAATCTGATCTTAGGGATTTTGCACTCTAGATTAGATAGACGATTTTGTGAAGATACATACGGACTAGGGGACCTACAATTGGTATCAGAGCCATTCGGCTCTTGATTTTGCTCGGTTCAGAATTGTAACAGCAGAAAAACTTGGGTTTTTGGACATTTTGGAGGCTGTTTTTGAAGTTGTGACGACTGTTCTAGGGTTTCTGTTACTGTTTCGGATAAACTGCAAGGTATTTCGGATAGAAGGAGAGCATTTCGGTTTATCAACAAAGCATTCCGGATTGGAGACTTGAATTTCGGATCTGAAACCTGCATTTCAGATCATCAGACTTGCAATTCGGATCATGAAAGCTTGCATTTCGGATCAGAGAAGTGCAATTCGGGTCATCAGAGTTGCAATTTGGATTAGAAAAGCTTATCTCGGAACCATCTCGGATCAGAATACTTTATTTCGGATTCCATTTCGGATCAGAACAGTACATTCCGGATTCCATTTCGGATCACTATTCTGAATCACCATCTCGGATTAGCAATTCGGATTACTGTTTCGGGTTTTCATCTCGGATTGTCAATCCGAGTTACTATTCCGGATTTGGCACTGTTCCGGGTTCTATACAAAAATGTGGGAAGTAAACCAGCTGACGTAACTAGAGTTAAACGTTTTCGGACATAGAATTTGATTCGTAAACAATCTTGACATATCGGTTGCACGGTTAGGCTCCTGTGATTTTTAGGAAAAATCATAATCGGACAATATACATCATTAGAATCGTATCTTCGAGACGAGTCTAACAGTATAATTCGGTAACCACTCATTTCAGACAAGTTTTAACGTTTTTAACGAGCTGGTTCGGTAAAAATGTCGAATATGTCTAACCTAAATGAACTGTTAAGAATGGAGCACGAGGCTGGCACCACAAACAAACCGCCAAAAATGTTGAATGTAGAGAATTATCTTACATGGAAGGATAGGTTTCAATCGTTTATTGAATATCATGACACACGGATGTGGATCTGTATTCAAGATGGGTATGTAACCCCACTCATGACTTTGAGGGCAGACAACATGCCACTGCTTATGTGAACATGTCAGAAGCTGAAAAAAGGATGTATGAATATATAAAGAAAGCCTTAGCTGCTATAAAGATGTCATTACCTGATGGAATCAAACATACATTCAAGCGTTATACTACATCGAAGGAGATGTGGGATGCCCTAGAGAAGAGGCATGAGGGCAATACTGATGTGAAGAAGAACAAGGTTGATCTGCTGAAGAAACAGTTTGCTGTGTTTAAAGGCATGAGGAGTGAGTCCCTTGAAGATATTATCACGAGATACTATCATCTGATGTCAGAAATGGATAATTATGACATAGAGGGATACACGGATGTGGAGATAAACGATAAGTTGTTGGATGCTTTACCTTCAAAGTGGGAGATTTATACTTTGGTGATAAAGGGTGAAGCTAATTATAAAATGAACGAAGAGGTTGTTGGGAAACTGAGAGCTAATGAGCTCAATATGAAGAAGGAGGAAGCTGGTTATTATCAGGTTCAAGATCCGGGGATTTATAAAGGATTTACACCTTCATCTACCAACAATGCTTCAAGTGATAGTGGAACTACGTTTCTCTCATGTGAAAATGAGCAGATTGTGACAAATGCTGAGGGTGAAGTATGTTTTGTTGCTGCTTCAGGAGGATCGTAAGGGGCAAAGAGACAACAATCAAGTAATGGTAACAACAGTACTAGGTCTATGCCTCTGAGTGTCAAAAGTGCTAAAGATCATCTAGCATTGCTTGCTTCTTTTGTTGCTTCCTAAGAAAACGACATTCAGGGAAAATATCTGATCCTACTACGTTTGATGAAGATTATGATCAGATTGACCCTGATGATCTGTAGGAGATGGATCTACAATGGCAGATGGCCATGATCTCGTTCTAACTCATCCTTTCAAGAGCTTCATGAAATAGAATGGGCAGGAAGTTCGTTGGAAAGAGTGTGGGTTTTGACAAGTCTAAAGTGAAGTGTTACAATTGTCAAAACTACGGACATTTTGCTAGAGAGTGTCAAAGACCTAAGTCTGAATCTCGTTCTAACTCATCCTTTCAAGATTCTCCTGGTCATGGTTCAAGCAACAGGAATGCGTCAACCAACACTGGATTAAAGGCCCTGATCTCCACTGCTAGAGAGGGTTCTTATGATTGGAGTGTTCATCTGAGAGTGATAACAATGCCTCACAGGCATTCATGGCTGAGATAGCTCCAGTTGCTGATGAAGAAGTGAGAGCTGATGCTGAGGCAGAGCGAGAGAAGGTAGCTGAAAAAGCTGATGGAAAACAAAATGTTGTAGAGAAGAAGATGGTTGTTGATCTTGCTGCTTTTATGGCTAATATAAGCAAATCAACAGGAAAAGTACATTCTAACTCTGGTAGTTCTGTTTGTTTGAAGTGTCGTGAACTGCAAAGTGAGGTTGACACATTAACAAAACAAAACCAAAGTCTTGCTAATGAGCTCTCAAACCTAAAAGAATCAAACTTTTTCGTAAAATAAAATGAGTCACTATACTTGAAGAAAATTAAAGGTTATGAAGAAGAAATCAATATTCTAACCTGTAAGCTTAATGAAAAACTTCAAGTTATTGACTTAGCTCATGATACGATGATTGAGAAAACAAAAGAAATTTCTGAAAAATGCAAAGAGTTGTCTGAAGCACAACATAAAATTTGTGAACTTGAAATGAAACTAAATCAATTCAGATATTCATCTTTTATTATGAAACACATGATGAATGGCCTGAAGAAGCGTAATGACAAGACATGTGTGGGATTCAAAGGTTTGAATGAAGTTCAACCACCTCTTGGTCATGACTATTTTTTCTTGCCAGATGAAGAAGAGCTTACAGGCTTTGTGTCAACTACACCTGGTAGTTCCACATCAAGGGATGTTGATGTGACTGAGAATGCCAAGAAGGATAATAACAGGGAACCAATTCTGAAAACAAAAAATACACACCCTAAGAATCAAAAACATTTTTTTGTTAAAAAAGTTGATTTTTTGAAAGGGAGTGATATGAATGAAGAGGTCACTGTTATTACAAAAGAGTCAAATGTATAGTTTGCTAAAAATAAAAACAAAGAAAAATCAGAATTTAAGCAAACTAAACAAGATCCTTCGAAAGCATCGCCATCATCATCATCATCACCTGATGAATCTAAGCAAGAGGCTTCAATTAAGAAGTCGTCGGCTAGAAAATCGTGCTTCAAATGTCACAAAAAGGGACATGTAGCTAGCTGTTGTCTTAACAAAAGGAGTGAAGCACAGGTAAGTGAGAGACAGAGAGAAAAATCACCAGCAAAAAGTGGTGATCATGAGAAAAAGGTTCACTCACCAAAGATATCTGCTACCAGGCAACAGAGTGTTGCTGTGGGTGTAGATAAGACTGAAAAAAGGAACTCACCAAGTTCCTCGTTTTCAAAGAAATCAAAAAAGATTTAAGCCTGAATCTACATTAGGCAGATATGATAGACCTAGAAGTAGTCCACCAAAAATTTAATGGTTGATCAAGTAATTTCGGAAGTCAAGGTCAATATCAAACTTGATACCAGAATGTTGGTAGTCGAAATTTTTATAATGATGGCTTTAGAAATTATCATCATCAAAATTCATGGAACCAAAATCATAATTTCCAAAGGTTGCAAAGTCCTAACAGGTTTAGGAAACCTCAAGACCAGAGACCTAGTGGAAATCAAAAATCTTTTCCATCAACAGGTCTAAGATCCAAGACTCTTGTTAGGAGTGATGGATATTGGATGGATGTCCCAGTGGTTGATGAATCTGGAAGACCCAAGACCATTAAGGATTGGGTCCCCCAATCTAACTAATTTTGTTGGGATGTGCAAGAGGATTATCAACTTGTGGTATGTTGATAGTGGCTGCTCCAGGCACATGACGGGGGATGCGAGGCTGTTAGAGAGTTTGAGAATATAGATGGTGGTTATGTGAATTTTGTAGGTGCTAAGGAGGGCACATTACAGGTCGAGGAATAGTGACTAACGAGAAGATCACACTGGACAAAGTGAACTATGTTGAGCAGTTGAAGCACAATTTGATGAGCGTGTTTCAAGTCTGCGACAAGGGTCACTCGGTCCACTTTACTAAGTCTGAAGCTTTGGTGTTGAAACCTGGTTTGGTGATACCGGATGACTGGATAGTGATGAGAGCGCCAAGTAGAAACGACACTTATGTCATGGACATGGGTGCTAAAGATTCTTCGAATGTGGTGGCGTGTTTACTATCAAACGCATCTGAGGCCGAGTCATTGCTATGGCACAGACGCATGGCCCACATCCACTACAGAAAAATGAATTATATTATTAAAAATGGCTTAGTGGAAGGGGTGCCAGTGTAGAGGTTTCACGTGGAAGATAAATGTCTTCCATTTCAAAAGGGAAAACAACATAAGAAACCTCGCAAGTCTAAAACAGTAAATTCCATAAATGCCCCTTATGAATTACTTCATATGGATCTATTCGGTCTGGTGAACGTAAGGAGCATAGGTGGAAAGTACTATTGTTTAGTTATCACTGATGATTACTCATGATATTCATGGGTTTTCTTTTTTGGTACAAAAGATGAGACAGCGGAGATGCTGATAGATCCTTTACAAAATTGGAAAATGTCCATGATGCACGGATCAAGAGGATAAGGATTGATAATGGCACGGAGTTCAAGAATCAGATTCTGGATCTCTATTGTCTTCGCAAAGGAGTTGCATCAATTTTGTGCTCCTTATACACCTGAACAGAATGGAGTCACTGAGAGGAAAAACAGGACGTTGATTGAAGCCGCAGGGACTATGCTTTCTGATTCAAAGCTTCCAGTTCTTTTCTGGGGAGAAGCTGGGAACACAGCTTGTTATGTCCTGAACAAAGTTTTAATGGTTAAACGGTTTAACAAAACATGTCACGAACTATTGTTTAACCAAAAACCAAACTTAAAAGGCTTTGAACAATTTGGATTACCCTACACCATTGTGCGGAACAAAGATAAGTAAAAATTCGGTGAGGTAGCTGATGAGGGTTACTTTTTAGGCTATATGCCCGGAACATCGAATTAAAGGGTTTTTAATCTAAAAACTGGTAAAATTAAGGTGGTGTTTAACATGGAAATCACTAGTTATTCACCTCAACAATCAACGAGTGGTCCTCCTATATTATATGATTATGATAGTGTTCTTAAATCATTTAATATTCCTGATTTTTCCAATGCAGACGAGTCTCAAGTGATCCAAACTGTGATCAGTGAAGATGGAGAGTGTGACTTCATGCCTAGATCGAGTATATCAATGACAGATGCTCCAGAAACTTCTTCCAGTGCAGCTCAAGAGGACTCTAGTGATAGTGAGTCTGAACCTATTCAGGGGAAGGACTTCACTAATCCGTTTGTTATTTCCAACATTGGAATCCAATCTGGGAGATAATCTAGTTGTTGACACCATTGCTACCACACGTGTAAACATAGATCATCTAGTTGAAAACATCATTGGTGATGCTGCAGCAGGTGTTTAGACAAGAAGAGGTGTGCTCGAAGGTTCCTGTTTGTTTACTTCGATTCAGAAGACTGGGTTGATTCATGAATGTTTTTATAGCTGCTTTATTGCATAAGAGGAGCCGAAGAATGTTCATATGGCTCTAAAAGACAATTGTTGGATTGAAGCTATGCAAGGGGAACTAGCTCAGTTCAAGAAGTTGAAAGTTTGGGAGCTAGTTGACTTCCTTGTAGGAGAGAAAGAAATAGGCACCAAGTGGGTATTTAAGTGCAAGAAAGATGACCGAGGGATTGTAGTAAGGAATAAGGCTCGGTTAGTGGTGAAGGGGTTCAATCAGCAAGAGGGGATTGATTATAATGAGGTGTTTGCACCAGTAGCAAGGTTGGAAGCAATTCGTTTGTTCCTAGCTTTTGCTTCATTCAAGAGCTTCAAAGTTTACCAACTTGACATGAAGAGTTTGTTTCTTTACGAGAAAGTCCAAGAAGTGGTGTGTGTCTCACAACCAGATGGGTTTACTGATCCAGACTATCCAGATCGAGTCTATCGACTTGATAAGGCATTGTATGGATTGCATCAGGCACCTCGGGCATGGTATGAGACACTGTCAGCACTTTGTTAAAGAATGGTTTTGAAAGAGGCCAGATTGACAGTACACTTTTCATCAAAAGGAAGAAAGAAGACTTTCTACTGGTACATGTATACGCAGATGACATCATTTTGGGTCATCAGATGAGAACATGTGTCATGAGTCCGAGGAGGTAATGAAGAGCAAGTTTGAGATGAGTGCGATGGGTGAATTATCCTACTTTCTGGGTTAACAAGTTGAACAGAAGAAGGATGGATTGTTTATACATCAGACGAAGTATGTGTATGACATTTTGTCTCTTTTCAAAATGGAGGATTGCGTTTCTTCAATACACCTATCTGTTAGAATCACAATCGTGGTCCAGATCATGAGAGTGTGGAGGATTTTGATCCAACTCATTACAGGGCAATGCTTGGTTCTTTAATGTACTTGACAGCTTCAAGACCCGACATCCGTAGTGTGTCTTTGTGCCAGATATCAAGCGAATCCAAATGAGTCCCACATGAAAGCGGTGAAGCGGATTCTTCATTACTTGAAGGGGAAACCTAAATTTGGGTTATCGTATCCAGCTGCTAGTGATTTGAAGTTTGTTGCTTTCACTGATTCAGACTTTGGAGGATGCAAATCAACAAGGAAGCTTATCACAGGTGGTTGTCAGTTCTTAGGGGGAGGCTCGTGTCATGGCAATGCAAGAAGCAGTCTTGCGTTTCAACCTCAACGTGTGAAGCTGAATATATTGTTGCGGGTAGTTTTTGCTCACAGGTTCTCTGTATCCAACAGCAAATGCGCGATTACGGTTTGAATTGCACTCATATACCTATTATGATAGACAATGATGCCACTATTTCAATCACCAACAATCACGTAAAACACGGTCGTACAAAACATATTGACATTCGTCATCATTTTATACGGGATTGTGCTGAAAAGAAATTAATTGAACTGCATCGAGTCGACACACTAGATAACCTGGCAGATCTTTACACAAAAGCATTTGACAAGGCTCGTTTTGAGCATTTAGTCAAACTCAACAGGATGAGGAATCCTGAATAACCATTTTTTCATAAAAATATTTTATAAATAATTTACTGCTTTTTAAAAAAAATTAATAACATAAAAAAATAGAAATCAAAAATGAGTTTTCACTGTGTGAAAAAGAAGAAATGATAGTACATCAGCAAGTTAGACTGTCACACTGAAATTAAAACTAAAAATGCTTAAGTGTGATAGAAGCTTCATTATATGATGTATCAGTAGGTAAAAGGCATGAAATAATCAACTAACCTTTATGATACACATATAATAAACTGTGTATGAGTGGTAACATATCAGTGGCGCATCGTTTTATAACCTTAAATCTTGCATTGATAGATTGCCAAAATCTGAGGTTTTAGGTCTTTATATCGTTGTTTCATCTGGGGTATCAGGGTTGTCCTTCTGCTGCATCCAGATATATGCTCACCTAGACACAACCAGGATATTGAAGAAGCTCTCCTAGAGAGTCATTCAAATTTGCAAATTGCATTATACGTACCAAAATTTTGTATCTGCCATAACCCTTGTTGGATATTGGTCTCTTTGCTGTATGGAAGTACTGACCCGATCACCAATTATCAAACGTTGTAATTCAAAAGGATTAATTTCGGTATACTCACCTACTACGAGGAATTTTTTGCATACCTTGATTGTGGGGGTATGTCCTGAAGTGGGACACACTAGTATATCAATATAAATTATCTAAACATATCACTAGGTAATGGTACTTGAAATGTTCATGTATTTTGTTTACATGGATAAACAATACTGGTAATCGTCTTGAACTGCTTGTCATGAATGTTGCATATAGAATTATCAAATAGTGTGAAAACAGTTTGATGTTGCTGATATGATCTTCTTAACGGTGATACTCACAAAAACAGAGTGTTTATTATTTTATTTACTTGCTTTCAGAAAAGACAAAAATCCAAAAATGTTTCAGTTTCTTGTATATGCTTACTCTAAAGAATATAATTGTTCATGGAGGAGTTATTACCGATAGGAGGAGACGATGTTAGAAGATGAGTTCAAAATTTTAAAATCCTGCAGGTTCTGTGTGCTTAAAAATTTTGAGTATATGGTTTGAGTTGAGAAGTGCTTAATCTGTGATACAGTTTTACTATCTCTTGAATAATAATAATTTGTTTAACTTGTGTTGAAAAATTCTTATGTTTCCCGAGATGTTTGTTTTATAGTATACAGATTGTAGTAGTATGTTGCTGGAAAAGTTTGGAGGAGTTTGTAGACAAAGTTGAAGAGTTTAGAGATTGCTATGCAAGTGCTAAACGCTAACGATTTAGAAGATTTGGTGATTGGATACATCAGCTTAGGGGGAGTCTGTTGCTGATAGAAGCTATTAAAGCTGAAGCTATCCAAAGACCAACGTTTTTCAAAGATGTTGCAGATTGCAAGAAGACTGAAGACTAAGTTATTTACAAAGCTATTGTCAAGGGGGAATTTGTTGGTGCATATTGGTGACAACAGCTTAGATTTGGTCTTTGGATATCTTGTAATTACTAAAATGATAAACGGTTAACGGTTTTAGTTTTGTAATAGTTAATTAGAAGTAATTGGGCTGAACTAGACACTAAATAACTCATGGTAGGCGAATTGGACTTTAAACCCATTAGCAGTCCATGTAGGGAACCCCTAGCCCAGTTGCATAACCTGTCTCTGTATAAAGGGAGGTTTGCATTAGGGTTTATGTTGTTGTTCTGTTGATCGTGTTGCTGGTTTAGTTTGTTCAGAGAGAGTTGAGAGAGAGTCTTGAATTGATTGTAAACCTTTGTGTTGGATAATCAATAGAAGACAGTTTGAAGCTAATTGTGTTCATGTTCGTGTTCTTGTTTCTGTGAAATCTGATCTAGGGGATTCCGCACTCTAGATTAGATAGAAGATTCTGTGAAGATCCATACGGACTAGAGGATCTACAACTATTCACCTGAACACACTATTCATGCTAGGAAGATTCTAAAACGAATTAGAATGACAAGAACTGGATATGAAAACATTTCCAAGTCAATAAGTATATCAAAACCTTAATGGGGAATATAACTTGTAATAATAGACACTTTCCGGAAAGACGCCTAAACGACAAAGTTGTCTGATCTGAAATATAATATAACAATTTTTCAACATGTCGCAGCATCCATAAAGAGTGTGGATGATGATGATCATCTTAAATGATCATGAGGATTTCTACTATTCATCAAAAATATTATTATCGGTATCGTCGTACACTTTCCATATATTAACCAGTAATGACCCGACAACGAACTAGTGATGAAATTTAATATTCTAGCATCTAAATCACTAGTCCAATGAGCTAGTTAGGCCTATATTAGTGTCATAAACATCATTAACATGCTAATGATGCAAGACATGAACTAATCACCAATATATCCAAAATTAAGATATTATGCGCATGTAAATAACTTATTTTTTAAAAATGTTACACTTAACCCCCCTCCCCCATTTTTGGTCAGAAAAAGGGACCCACACCCCCTTACCTATGCTAAATTAGGGTGATGAAGGAGCATATTGTGAATATTTTATCTTTGGCTTTAATGAAGTTGCAAGATGATTATAAGACAACAATAATGCACCATATCCTACAACCTCATTTCCTACAACTTTCAAGTACCAAACACCCTCTCATCTCTCTCTCCACTCACAACAACAACAATACCCCACAAACCTCCCTTCTTCAATGCTAAATAACATATTTCAAGCCTTACACTTCCATTTTATAATGATCTAAAGAATTGCAAGACATGGAAGCTTTGTAGGAGCCTCATACATCATCTAGGAGCTTCAAGTTCTTCATTTCATCTTCTTAATCTTCATAGAGTTCATCCCTGGCCTTGTGCTAGTTGTAAGATCATCTAACTTCATTTTTATGCTTATTATACTTAGTAGATGATAAAAGTACACCTTGATCATCCTGAAACCCACTAAACACTTAAAACCCTAACTCTAACATAATAATCCTACATAAATATGTGTTTTATGTGTTGATTATGATGTTTAGTGTAGTGTAGCTTGTTTACATTTATTGATCTTGCATGATGATGTTTAAAAATAGGATCTAAACATAAAGATGTTTTGATCTAGCAAGATCAGCATCTTCAAAAGTTCATGAACTTTAACATAAGACTTGAAATTGATTTTGGAAAAAGTAAAGTTATCAAGAAGCTAAAAATATAATCTTGAAGTGTGGCTCTTGAAAATACAAACTAAAGTGAGTTATATAAACTTGTTTAAGTAAACGATGAACACAAAACTAATGATATTTTTAGTGATCTTGATAAATATATATATATATATATATATATATATATATATAAGTTCATGAATCTTCAAGAGGTATTTATATGTTTAAGCATGGAAATGCATTATTTGGAACTTGATTTGTGATGAAGATGATACTAGGATTAAAAGTGTTTAAAAATACGTTTTAAAAACGTGGAAAACGCTCATAGTATATGGGAAACTATGGAGAAATTTTCTAAAACCCTAATCGTGATTAAGGTATTATTAAAAGGTGATTAACTTGACAAGACGTGATTAGCGACCTTAATCATGATTATGCAAACCTTGATGGAAAAGATTAAGTCTTAAACTCCCAAGTAATTTTCTTAAACACTTATGTACATTTTCATAAATTAAAATGGAAATTACATATATAGATTTTTAGATGAAAAATATATCAACTTAGAAAATCCATCATGTGTGTATAAATACTTATGTGTACTTATGTGTATGTATTAGAAGTTAGCGAATTCTAACTAATAAAAATACACAACATGTGAAAAACCTCCTAAATACATGGAAAGTTAACTACCCAAAAATATATACGAATATACTTATATTATATCCCTAACTCTATGCGGACACTTAGGCATTTCGGCACAAAAATATATTAACGGATTCGAAGACAAACTCTAAAAATAATATATTTTTAGACACTTGGAAATATATATTTTCAACACTCTTAAATTTCGAAAATTATAACCCAAATGATCACTAAGTGAAATACATAAGTATATAAGTATGCTCATACGTATAAAATACGTACACTAAAACACTTAGAGAAATTACAAGAATTACAAGTAGTGTACATGTACAACGTGTACATGCAAATGCATACATCAGAATAATTTGCATATACAAGGTAACATTTGCATATACAATGGTGCGAATGTATACAATGAAACAATTTGCATAAACAATGCAATGTTTACATATATCATGGAAGAAGTGCATACAACAGAACAATTTGTATATACAAAGTAACATTTGTATATACAATGTTGCAACTGCATACAATGGAACATTTTGCATATACAATTCAATATATGCATATGTCATAGAATAAATGTATACAAACGAAATGAACAAACTTATACATGAACGAGGTTCACTAAACATGAAAATATATATATAAGGATCGATGATCCCTTCAAGTATGGAAATGTATACATAAGGATCGAGGATCCCTTCAAGTATGAATAAATATATAGACAAGGATCGAGGATCCCTTCAAACATGAATATATATATATATATAGTGACATAATATATATATATATATAGTTCGTATCAACGACACCGTGCGAGACACAGGGACGCATATGCGCTAGGTCCACTTACATCATGCGAGGCACGAAGATACGTATGGGCTAGGCTCACTTGCATCATGCTTGGCACGAAGACTCATGAAGGCGAGGCCCGTTCATATATAACAAATATACATGAGAATATATATTTGAGAAATAAACAAATGAATAAATAAGCTACCAACATATTAACATAAACAAGGGTATCCAAACAAGACAAATACAAACCTAACGGACGTTCAAGATGAGCAACGTGTACACGGTCTAGTAAAGGCCTAAGTGTCTAACAAGTTAGAACAATTGTAGGTTGCGATACGAATACGGATACCTGAGACTCCTAGCACACTATCTTGTGAACGCAAAACTGTGAGTTCATGTCCTCCTTTCAAACTTTTAATGTTTTATTGATAAATAATTGACGGGGAATACATGTTACTAAGTGGTATGTTAGCTATGGAATGAAATCACTTAGATTATGTGCGCATAAGTGGAAAATTATCAAGAGTGGCCATTAATCAAAATGACCAAGGTGCAAAGGGTATAGATCTACTAAGTTTTGGTGAGTTCCACTCCTTGTATTTTGGCCTTTTAGGGGTGCTTCTGTGGTCCCATATCGGAAGAGTCTGAATATCATCGTCTAGGTTTTGTTGCTTACTAATGTGGTACACATATTAATATCCTTGCAAAACATTAATGGTCCTTGAATTTCATAGACGCTTTCACATACCGGTTTACAATACAAGATTTTCAAATGTTTTTGAGATTCGTTTGATACAAAGCAAACAAACACATGAACTCGCCAACTTTATGTTGACTTTTTCAAACTTACATGTATTTTAGGTAACTAAGTGGACCCTTGAATTGCATGGATCAAGAATGAGCATACCAAGATAGCAAGGTCATCCCTTTTGGAGGATTTGGTTCACATCTCCTGCCCTTGAGCCAAAAATGGAGTGCAAAACCTCGTTCTGACAAAACTTTACTTTTGTACAAGTCTTTTGAAAACAATATAACATGTGATGTCTTTTGAGAACAAACTTATGACTTATAAACCTTTTATATCTTGGAATGGATGAGCATCGTACATATTTTTTTCATGTAGTTGTTTACTTACATCGTACGCAATGAAAACTAGTCAAGTTCACCCCTTACGCTTCCACCTATGAGCGGGTGTGACAATCCATAATAGCCCAGCGTAACCACACCATGACTCCGCTTGGCAGCCAGCACGCCCTCAGCGCTTGCCCCTCACGACATTAAAACGCGTCATGATGGTGAAGATATCAAGCCCCTTATAAGGACGCCTTCGTTCTATTCACAACCAATGTGGGATGTCACAATCCACCCCCCTTACAGGGTCCAGCGTCCTAGCTAACACACCAGTCCAGACCTTGGCTCTATTACCATCTGTAACAGCCCATCGTAACCGCACCATGATATTGTCAGCTTTGGTAGCCAGCAAGCCCTTAGTGCCTGCCCCTCTCGGCTTTAAAACGTGTCATGATGGTGAAGGTATCAAGCCCTTTATAAGGAAGCCTTCGTTCCCCTTCACAACCAATGTGGGATGTCACATTTGGCGTTGTTGCCGGGGACTCTTTGGCAATTACGTTGGTTACTTTGTTTGGACTTAATTGAGATCATATGTGCTAGTTGTTTTGTTTGAGTCATAGGAGTCTAAATAGTTGTTAGTGTCTTTTATTTTTATTTCGTGTTTTGTCGAGTCTTCTTACTTGTTTCTTGTCGGTTTTGTAGTGGATGCCCTATACATGTTCTCAAGGACCGCCGTCGAAGTCCCAACTGACAAGTCTTCCTTCTCCTCTTCTATCCCAAAGGTTAATACATCTTCTTTTTCATCTTCCGCCCCTTCTGACTCTACCCTTCCATCTAAACCACCGAGCTTTGACTTCACACTGAAGTCGCCACCCCATAATTCCCCACCACCTTCCCTTCCTCCGATTCCGCCACCCGTTGTCCAAATGGCCAACAATCAAACCGTTTACCAACAAGCAACCACCGGTTTCACCGGTGCAAACTCAGCCATCACCCTTCCCGCAATCAATAATGACAAATCTTGGTAGATCCCATCCTACATCATGACTGCTATCACTAACTCGTGCCAATTTCACGGCCGTGATGACGAGGATGCCCCAACTCACATAAACCACCTCACCCGCTCTATAGCACATTCAATATGGAAGGTGCTGGTAATGACGCTCGTTTCCTTCAGGTGTTCTCGTTCTCACTAGCGGGTCGAGCAACCATCTAGCTTGACTCGAACCCATAGAACGCCTTCACCACCTGGGCTAGCCTTCAAGATGCTTTCCTAGCTAAATACTTCCCACCTGCCAAAGCATCACGCCTTCATGATCAGATCCATTCGTTCCAGATGGAACTTAACGAACCCTACCATTTAGCTTGGGAATGGTTCCAAACCCTACTTTCTCGTTGCTCTTAACACAGATTATCTGATTGGGCACTTCTAAAGAAATTCTATATGGTCTCACCACTGAAACTAGAGCCCGTTTTGATACTTTGGCAGGAGACCACCTCATGTGTATGAAAACAGTGGCCGAATTAAATGACTTATTAGAGAGTTTCGCACATTTTAACACGGATTATCGAGCTACCACCAGGACTTCCATTCCGGTGTCTAGTACGTTCTTGGTCGTTAGAGTAGTACACCAAGTTAGCTTGGAAACAACGGTAGTCGCTACTCTAGATAGTTTTAAGCGAGAGGTTAATAAAGAAATCCAAGAGTTGAAGGAAAAGGTAGATAAGTGTGAGGTTTATAGGGGAGGTCACGGTACTATTGAATGTCCAATGCTCATGGAGGAGCAAGTGATTTCATCACGGGTCAAAACTGAGGTCCAACAAACTCTTTCAATAATAACAACTCAAACTATAGTTCGAATTAGCGTAGGAACAACTACACTTTCTGTTTCCAAACAGGTTTAACTCAAATAGGAGGCAAGGTTAATTCTATAGTTGGGGTTCAAACAATCAGGGTCAGTATTCTGCTGGGGGTTTGAAGGGTCAGTTTAGGTCAAGGTTCAAACAACCAAGACTTGGGTAGTGGTCTACATGAGATTAAATCCATGTTATCCGAATTACTTGTTGAGGATCAAACTACCCAATGAACCTTAGAGAAACATGCCACACTCCTAAAGAATAATCATTCTAACTTTTTAGATCTTTAGAGACAAGTTAGGGACATTGCTCGTCAGTTGCAAGAAAGACCCCCGGTGAATTCTTAGGCAATACCTAACCGAACCCGTCTAGCCAACTGAAAGCCATTTCAACCTGTAGTAGTAGAACCTTAGGAGAGGTAGTTAGGCATGAGGTAGTTAAGAAGAAGAAGAGGAGCCAGTGGATGAGGAGATCGAGATGGAGACTGCCAGTAAAGTGCAAAGTAGGCTAGATCCAGCAATTGCCGCACACACCAGAGAGCCTCAAGTCGAGAGGAGCGTAGAGAAGCAACCCGTAGAGGTTAGGCAATCACCAATCATAGATCTTTCAAGCTTCCCATACCTCGCCCGCCTTAAGAATCAAAAATATTCTAAGGAATACGGGCAGTTTCTCGACATGTTCAAACAGTTGAAAATCAATCTTTCATTTATCGAAGCCCTTCAATCAATGCCAAAATATGAAAAAATTTTAAAGGATCGTCTTAAACACAAAGATAGGTTAGGTGAGCTCTCTAACATCTTTTTGAATGGGAGGTGTTTAGCTGTGGTTTTAAACAAGGTCCTTGAAAATTGATGGATCTAGGCCTTTTCACCGGTCCATGTGTCTTCGGGAGTGACACCAAGTGTAGAGCCTTAGAAAATCTAGGTGCTAGTATTAATCTCATGCCCTACTTAATTTATGAGAAGCTAGACCTAGGAGAGTTGTCACCACCCGCATGTCCTTATCTTTAGCCGATCGGTCAGTCAAATATCCTCGTGGCATAGTGAATAATCTCTTAGTTAAGGTCGATAAGTTTATCTTTCCCGTAGACTTTGTCATCCTTGATATGGAAGCTGATGAGAGAGTTCCTATCATTTTAGGACGCCCGTTCTTGAGTACTGCAAAGGCCATCATTGATGTCTTTAATGGTAACATCACTTTTCGAGTCGGGGAGGAAAAAGTAACATTCGAGGTAGCCCGTTCCATGCAACACCCAGTGGTTCCAATGATTATAGTGGTCCATGTAACTCGGTCTATTTCATTGAATCATTCTTATCGTGTGTTGACCAGTGCTTCGATTACATTAGTAGAGCTGATTTAGTAGGAGAGAGGGTTGTTGAGGAAACTGAGTAGGTTGTCAAAGAGAGTGAAGATGAAGAGGGGATCGATGGGTCCTGAAGTTTTAGAATTAAGTGAGCGAGAGATTTCTGATTGAGACACCTGCCCCTTTAGAGTTTAAGGTCCTTCCATCCCATTTAGAGGATGCTTTTCTAGGTGAGGGGTCAAACTTACCCGTCAGTATTTCATCTAAATTGGCGGAGGAGGAGAAATCTAGGTTGTTAGAAATTTGAAGGTGAACAAAGAGGCCATTGCATGGAGACTTTCGGATATCACGGGCATAAGCCCTGCCTATTGTACCCATGGGATACTCATGGGAGATGATATAAGCTGGTGGTGCAACCTCAACGTCGCCTTAATCCGAACATGCAAGAGGTAGTGAAGAAGGAGGTCCTCAAATTGTTAGATGCAGGGGTGATCTACCTCATTTTCAATTCTACGTGGGATAGTCCGACCCAAGTCATCCCAAAGTAGGGTGGGATGACGGTGGTTACGAATGAGAAGAATGAGCTTATCCCGTCCCGTACGGTCACCGGTTGGCTCGTGTGCATTGACTACCGAAAGTTAAATGACGCCACATGGAAGGATCACTTCCCTCTTCCGTTTATCGATCAGATGTTGGAGCATGTGGCGGGTCAATAGTTCTACTATTTTCTCGATGGATTTTTGGGTTATTTTAAGATCCCTATTTTCCTGGAGAATCAAGGTAAGACGACCTTCACATACCCTTACGGCACTTATGCGAACTGACGCATGCCATTCGAGTTATGTAATGCTCCGTCTACCTTTCAGCGATGCATGGTTGCCATTTTCCAAGACATGCTTGAGACTTCTATGGAAGTATTCATGTATGACTTCTCGGTTTATGGTGTCACTTTTGATCGGTGTCTTCTCAATTTAGATAGGATGATGAAGAGGTGTATAGAGACCAACTTGATGTTAAATTGGGAGAAGTGTCACTTTATGGTGACGGAGGGGATAGTGTTAGGCCACAAAATTTTGAGAGAGGGGATTGCAGTGGATAGGGCTAAGATAGATACGATTAGTAGGTTTCCACCACCCATGAGTGTGAAGTCTGTTTGTAGTGTCCTTGGTCATGCGGGTTCTATAGGGGTTTCTTTAAAAAAATTTCAAAGATCACTCATCCCATGACCTGATTCCTTGAAAAAAGACATACCTTTTGTCTTTAACGAGGAATGCCCTAAAGCTTTCGACTTTCTAAAGGAAAAGCTAATCAGTGCCCCCATCCTTGTTTCGCCAGACTGGAGCTTGCCTTTTACCACCACGGAAAAATAACTCTTAGCCGTAGTGTTCACGGTTGATAAGTTTCGCTCATACCTCGTGCTTTCCAAGACCATTGTCTTTATAGATTACTCCGCATTGCGTTTTCTTTTTCAAAGGAAAAACGCCAAACCCCGCTCTCCGAGTTCGACATAGATATTAGGGATAAAAAGGGAGTGGAGAATGTAGCCGCTGATCATTTTTCACGATTAGAGTTTCCCAAGAAAGAGGAAATTCGTGCTGAAGTGGTAATAGATAAATTCCCTCACGAATCTATAGATTTTGTAGCAGCCGAGAAAGAAGGTTTGCCATGGTTCTACGACTTGACGAACTATCTAGCGTATGGAGCCTTAGTGAAGGGTATGACCACCTAACAGAAAAAGAAGTTCATTTGGGATGCGAGGAGGTACATTTGGGATGATCCGTACCTCTTTAGGATAGGAGGAGATCGAACCTTAGGAGATGTGTGACGAGATAAGAGGGGTTACAGATCCTTAGGGACGTTCATGAGGGATTGACGGGAGGTCACCACGATCCACACGTTACCACACAAAAAGTCTTCGGTTGTGGTTTCTATTGGCCTTCGATAGTTAAGGATGCTGTAGAGTTTGTTAGGAGATGTGACGCATGCCAACGTACCGGCAGTATCTCATCCAAGGATGAGATGCCCCAAAATCCAATCCAAATTCTCAAAATCTTTGATGTGTGGGCCATCGACTTCATGGGACCTTTTCTCGTCTCTACTGGGAATAGGTACATCCTTATGGTGATCGATTATGTTTCCAAGTGGGTTGAAGCTCAAGCTGTACCTACGAGTGATGCCCGAGTGGTGGTGAGATTCCTCAAAAAGTAGTTTACACGTTTTGGTACACCGCAAGCCATTATAAGTGACTATGGCACCCAATTTTGCAATGCAGCGATGGAAAAGGCATTAGAACGTTATGGAGTCACTAATCATTTTTCCACCACGTACCACCCTTAAACCAGCGGTCAAGTCAAAAATGAGAATCGAGGGGTGAAGAGAATCTTAGAGAAAATGGTAGAGAAGAGTAGGAAAAATTGGTAAGACAAGCTTGACAACGCATTGTGGGGGTTTCAAACCCCCTACAAGATACCTTTAGGGACCACTCCTTTCATGATCATGTATGGCAAAGCTTGCCATCTTCCCATGGAATTAGAGCATCGAGCCCTTTGGGCTCTTAAAATCATCAACTTAGATATTACCGAAGTGGCTAGGAAGTGTTACTTCCAAATTCATGAGTTGGAAGCACTAGAGTATTAAGGAAAAGAAGAAGGCGTTGCATGATAGGAAATTGATGGGTTTGAAGGAGTTTAAGGAGGGAGACAAGGTTCTTTTATACAATTCATGGTTGAAATTTTTGGGTGGAAAGTTGAAATCAAAGTGGATTAGGTCCTATTTGGATAGGCTAAACACTATTTAGGAGGGCCGACTAATCCTACCGAGACGGAGGAAACTCCTCTCGAAGTCCCACCTCGCACCACTATTTAGAGTCTTGAGTGAAAACTCAATTGTAGAGTTTGTACCGTTTGTATCGAGTCGTTACTTGAGTCATTTCTTAGATAAAGATGGTTTTTGTAGATTTTCGGTCTTGTGTTTTGTGTTTTTTGAGTCTTTTGTAGGAATTCATCACTGTTGAGGAACAAGAATTGAAGAGAAAATGGAGTTCCAGATAAGTCCTAGTGTTAGAAAATTTTTGGGAATGATTTTTTTGAGGTTTGGTTAAGTTAGAAAACATTTCTAAGGCATGAAAGGCTACAAACCTCGAAACTTTCTGTGAAAAAGGGCCTGAGGCATTGCGGGACCCCTAAATGCTTAGGGAGTCATGTAGCCCGATGCCCCGAAAGAACCTGTGCCTAAAAACGTACACGCCACGATACTGCGACCCCTAAACCATAAGGGCATCTCATAACGCGTCGCCTCCTTGAACCCCTTTTGCCTTTTGAACTGAGATGTGGTGTCATAGACCCCCATTCCAATCACCCGTCGCGTAGCGCGACGCCTACCTTTTCCGGCCTTATCTATTCTTCTTCCCCATTTCCTCAAATCACTTCCACAACCCTAAACGCGAACCCAGCCGCAAAACCACCATTTTCCAGCATAACCACCACCAAACTTCACCATTCTTCTTCCTTTTTCACCCCACATCACCCATTTCACTTCCCCATCATTCTAGATCATCAATTTCGTCGTTTCATCGCACATTCAACCAAACCATGTTCTTTACTCTCTGAACCAAAAGGTTGAAAATTATCTCTTGTTCGTCATGATTCTGGTATGTTTTGTTGTACATTTGCTGTATATTATTCATTCTTAGTTAGTTTGAGGTTAGTATTGCATGTTCAGATGTCATTTTTTCGGGTCATTTTTGAATCGTACTTTAGCGTTTTGTCTAGTGTTTAATGGTTACGGGAGACATGGTTTAGGTTTGTTTTGAACATTGTACTGAATTGTTACTGCTACATTGCTATAAAGTTCCGAACTTGCGTTGTGATTTCAGATTAATCGGTCAAAACCTCCTTTAACTAGGCAGAATTTTTTGTCTTAAGTTATGTTTTCAACATAATAAAGCTTTCATCTTTACGCAAGTTTGGACTTAATATCTGGTTTAGTAGGCACTTGGGTTTTAATTGGGACAATTAAAGTGCTGGGAGGAGGTAGTGTACATTGAGTCTTGTGCTTTGAGTCGAGTTTGGTTTTAGCTAGAGTTTGGTCATGGGTTTACATATATTGTGTACGAGTACAAAACACTTCGCCCGTACTCAATCTCCATTCGAGCGAGATTTGTTTATAACTTATGCTTTTGTAAATGGTAACCCAAATTTTTATTCAATTTTATATTCGAATTCAGCCACAAATGTGATACTATACGGTTCTTTCTAATTTTTAGGAAAAAAATTCAAAAATACAAAAAAAAATTAAAAATACCAAAAATAATTTGTGATTATTGACTTGCTGCCTTTTCTCTTTGTGTTAACATTTTTTTGCAGATATGTTAGGTGAAGATAGTAGTTGTGGGGCCGAAGGTAAAAGACATAGAGGGCCACCACAATGCCCACGAGGGGTCCCAGATCCACAAGCTGTTGTTCCAGACCCAAGACGTAGGCGTATCAAATATCAGGGTTCGGAACAGATTCCGTTAGCCCGAGTTGGATGATTGAGAGACCATCCAGTTCTCTAGTTTGTGATCAATTCTAAGGAATGGAAAAAGCTGTAGAAAATAATTAATATTGTACTGTTTGAGCACAGAACAATAGATTGGGATTGGTTAGGTATGATGGGTGAGAGAGAAAGGGTTGAACAGTTAGTACCATGGTAGACTGCTACTTGGAGCAGTATGAAGAGCAGGTGTTAGAGTTTCATTCTACCTACCAATATAAGGAAGGTGCATTTGCTGAGGATGATGCTGTCTCATTTAGTATAGGCAGGATGGTACATGAGAGGTCCATTCCACATTTTGCTGTAGCAAGTGATTTTTTCACGGTAGAGGAGGTAGTGACCCTAGAGTTTTTGAAAGGTTTGAGGGGTGCTTATGTAAATCAAAGAGAGTTGAGTGTGAGCAGTATTGACTTGGCTAGGTTTTGGGCTACCATTTTTAATCACCCGTTTGCCGGTAAAAACTTAGTGATGTGGGTTAATGACCCTATTTTGAGGTATGTGCTGAAGGTATTTTCTATCACTCTAGTTGGAAAATTAGGTGAAAACAAGTCCAATTGCACGGACTTATTTATCCTTATGTGTTTGATGGAGGGTCAGAATATGAACATGGCGAGTGTTTTGGCTTGGTTGTTTTATCGGGTGTGTGGAAGGGGTCACAGGGCTGCGTTGGACATGGTTCCATATATTACTAGGTTGGTTGAGAACCTAGGGCTGTTTCAAAAGTATACTCCGTAGCACCTGACCCGACGTCCGGCTTCGATGTTCTTTGCTATTAGGGAGCTTCAACTGCCGGGTATTCTAACATTGACTAGCCCGGTTACTTAGGATGGGGTTAGACAGGGACCTCAGGTTCAGCCAACTGAGGGGCACCAGCTCATGATATTATGTAGGGTATTTACCTGACCTGTAGGAAGAGACCTCGTTGGAGGCAGGAGATACCAGCACCAAAGTACCCGAGATGTTAGCCACCACCAGATCCGCTTATTTTTAGAGTCGTTTTATAATAGGATGGATCACTGTTTTGGTATGATACACACTAGACAGGACTGACAGGATGATGCACTTAGGTATATTATGACTCGTATGAGTATAGGAGTTCCGGATATCTTTCAGCCATATGTAGATTCGGGTCAGTTTGCTATGCCGAGGCAGTTTGGTTCTAGTGGTGAGAGTGGTTCAAGTCAACCGGTTGGTCATGGTTCAAGACAGTATGGTTATGGAGATTCAACACCCGAGTTTCAGGTAAATGGGCAAGGTGGTGATGATGAGGAGAGTGACGAAGAAGAAGAAGAGAGATGATTAGTCTTGGGATCAAGGATGATAGCTGGAGCTTATCAGAGTATCTTTTCTTTTGTTTTTCTTTTATGTTGTTTTTATCCTCGTTGGTTTGTACTAAAATTTTTTAAAACTTTGAACAGGTTGGTTGGGTGGGTTGGTGATGTTTGTTTGTCATGGTTGTTTAAGACACTAATATCTATCGATATATTATGCATTTTGGTATATTTGTGGTTGTTGATAGGCATGGTGTTTTGTTGTCGCTTCCGTTCATGTGTAAGAGTTCGGAATTGTTTACTGAGCGTGTTCGGATTAGAGGGCATATGTGGAATTGACTAGCACTTAATAGTCTCGCATATCAGCTAAGTCGTTTCCACTTGTATATTATAATTATTTTTTTATTTTTAGTGTTAGTTTAGTTAGTTTTGGGTCGTGTTCTATACCTGGGTTAGGGACAATGCAAACCTTAAGTGTGGGGATAGGATATAGAGTCGTAAATATAGAGTCGTAGTGTTTGTTTTAGTCATAACAAAATGAAAAATATAAAAAATTCGAAATTTTTAAAAAAATGAAAATGTCTCTCGTTTTAGAAGTTCGCAAATAAAGACGGAAAATGATAGAGAAAGTTGGGTTTGGTTCGGGTTTCAAATAATAATAATATGAGTAAGTTGAACTTGTGTCTTGCTTGGGATGTGTGAGTAGGCCCTACCCGGTTTCTAGGTTTCTTTGATATAGATATACCCTAATTGTCGGTTTACTAGTGGGTGCTCATCTAGGATAAGTGGGGAAACCGAAACCGCCAAAATTAGTGTAAGAAATGCCGTTATAAGCTAAAATTGTTAGAATTTTTCTTTTCAAAAGAGAAAAATATAATAAATTGAGCTAGAAAGAATAAAAAGACAGGGCCTATGAAATCTCCCTTGGAGATGGTCACACTGAGCTAGAATCCCTCTATGTTAAGTTAAGAAAAGAATTGCCAACATACTGACGCTCACGTTATCGCTCTCGGGGATGATGACTCCTGTTAAGACAGCCTCTGGGTTAGGTATGAAAAGTCTAATTCTCTAAAGAAAAAAAATAAAAACGAAAGAAAAAAAAATTGATGTTAAATTCTTTTGATATGGGTATAAAACGGTTGCGAAAGAGTCAATTGATTGTTCCTTTTGTTCCATGAGCTTGAGGCGAGATTAGGTGAAACTGTGGCTTTTAGTGTGAGACCCTAGGTAGATTGACTGAACTTACACATATAAGGGTTTGGAACCGGGTTTGGGTTTAAGTGGACATATATACTTGCAATGGCGGTCAACATGAGTTTTAATGTTAATAAGTAATTTAAGTTTTGAACTCGTGCATTTATTCCGACTATGATTCCATTTGCATAATTCTTTTTCAGAGATGAAAAAGAGAGTAGATGTGGGGATATTTGAAGTATTGCAAAATACATACTTTTATCATATATAGTTTCTACACTTTTTGTTTCGTTTAGTTCAGTTTTTTGGTAGATATATTTTATTTTGATAGTACAGGTCACGGTTGCTGAAAAGATAAGAAAATGCTTAAAATCAGCTGGAAAAGAGCTAGCAACAAGATTCGGTATAAGGAAGGTGCATTCTAGGGTCACTACCTCCTCTACCGTGTAAAAATCACTTGCTACAGCAAAATGTGGAATGGATATCTCATGCACCATCCTGCCTATACTAAATGAGGCAGCATCATCCTCAACAAATGCACCTTCCTTATATTGGTAGGTAGAATGAAACTCCAACACCTGCTCTTCATAAGCAGGTGTTAGAGTTTCATTCTACCTACCAATATAAGGAAGGTGCGTTTGCTGAGGATGATGCTGTCTCATTTAGTATAGGCAGGATGGTACATGAGATGTCCATTCCACATTTTGCTGTAGCAAGTGGTTTTTACATGGTAGAGGAGGTAGTGACCCTAGAGTTTTGGAAAGGTTTGAGGGGTGCTTATGTAAATCAAAGAGAGTTGAGTGTGAACAGTACTGACTTGGCTAGGTTTTGGGCTACCATTTTTAATCACCCGTTTGCGCGTACAAACTTAGTGATGTCGGTTAATGACCCTATTTTAAGGTATATGCTCAAGGTACTTTCTATCACTCTTGTTGGAAAATTAAGTGAAAACAAGTCCAATTGGACGGACTTATTTATCCTTATGTGTTTGATGGAGGGTCAGAATATGAACATGGCGAGTGTTTTGGCTTGGTCGTTTAATCGGGTGTGTGGAGGAGGTCACAGGGCTGCGTTAGACATGGTTCCGTATATTACTAGGTTGGCTAAGAACCTAGGGGTGTTTCAAAAGTATACTCGTAGAACTTGACCCGATGTACGACTTCGATGTTCTTTGCTATTAGGGACCTGCAACTGCCGGGTATTCTAACATTGACTAGCCCGGTTACTTAGGATGGGGTTAGACAGGGACCTCAGGTTCAGCCAACTGAGGGGCACCCAGCTCATGATATTATGCAGGGTATTTACCTGACCTGTAGGAAGAGACCTCGTTGGAGGCAGGAGATACCAGCACCACAGTACCCGAGATGTTAGCCACCACCGGATCCGCTTACTTTAGAGTCGTTTTATAATAGGATGGATCAGTGTTTTGGTATGATACACACTAGACAGGACTGACAGGATGATGCACTTAGGTATATTATGACTCGTATGAGCATAGGAGTTCCGGATATCTTTCAGCCATATGTAGATCCGGGTCAGTTTGCTATGCCGAGGCAGTTTGGTTCTAGTGGTAAGGGTGGTTCAAGTCAACCGGTTATTCATGGTTCAGGACAGTATGGTTATGGAGATTCAACACCCGAGTTTTAGGTATATGGGCAAGGTGGTGATGATGAGGAGAGTGACGAAGAAGAAGAAGAGAGATGATTAGTCTGGGGATCAAGGATGATAGCTGGAGCTTATCAGAGTATCTTTTCTTTTGTTTTTCTTTTATGTTGTTTTTATCCTCGTTGGTTTGTACTATAATTTTTGAAAACTTTGAACAGGTTGGTTGGGTGGGTTGGTGATGTTTGTTTGTCATGGTTGTTTAAGACACTAGTATCTATCGATATATTATGCATTTTGGTATATTTGTGGTTGTTGATAGGTATGGTGTTTTGTTGTCGCTTCCGTTCGCGTGTAAGAGTTCGGAATTGTTTGCTGAGCATGTTCGGATTGGTGGGCATATGTGGAATTGACTAGCACTTAACAGTCTCGCATATCAGCTAAGTCGTTTCCACTTGTATATTATATTTATTTTTTTATTTTTAGTGTTAGTTTAGTTAGTTTTGGGTCGTGTTCTATGCCTGGGTTAGGGACAATGCAAACCTTAAGTGTACGGATAGGATATAGAGTCGTAAATATAGAGTCATAGTGTTTGTTTTAGTCATAACAAAATGAAAAATATAAAAGATTCGAAAATTTAAAAAAAATTGAAAATGTCTCTCGTTTTAGAAGTTTGCAAATAAAGACGGAAAATGATAGAAAAAGTTGGGTTTTGTTCGGGTTCAAATAAAAATAATATGAGTAAGTTGAACTTGTGTCTTGCTTGGGATGTGTGAGTAGGCCCTACCCGGTTTCTAGGTTTCTTTGATATAGATCTTCCCTAATTGTCGGTTTACTAGTGGGTGCTCATCTAGGATAAGTGGGAAACCGAAACTGCCAAAATTAGGGTAAGGAATGCCGTTATAAGCTGAAATTCTTAAAAAAAATTTCAAAAGAGAAAAATATAATAAATTGAGCTAGAATGAATAAAAAGACAGGGCCTGTGAAATCTTCATTGGAGATGGTCACACTGATCTAGAATCCCTCTATGTTAAGTTAAGAAAAGAATTGCAAAAATGCCGACGCTCACGTTGTCGCTCTCAGGGATGGTGACTCCTGTTAAGACAGCCTCTGGGTTAGGTATGAAAAGTCTAATTCTCTAAAGAAAAAAAAAGAAAACAGAAAGAAAAAAAATTGATGTTAAATTCTTTTGATTTTGGTATAAAACGGTTGGGAAAGAGTCAATTGATTTGTTCATTTTGTTCCATGAGCTTGAGGCGAGATTAGGTGAAACTGCGGCTTTTAGTATGAGACCCTACGTAGATTGACTTAACTTAAACATATAAGGGTTTGGAACCGGGTTTGGGTTTAAGTGGAGATATATACTTGCAATCGCGGTTAACATGAGTTTTAATGTTAATAAGTAATTTAAGTTTTGAACCCGTGCATTTATTCCGACTATGATTCCATTTGCATAATTCTTTTTCAGAGACGAAAAAGAGAGTAAGTGTGGGGATATTTGAAGTATTGCAAAATACATACTTTTATAATGTATAGTTTCTACACTTTTTGTTTCGTTTAGTTCAGTTTTTTGGTAGATATATTTTATTTTGATAGTTTGTTTGTGTACAGGTCACGGTTGCTGAAAAGATAAGAAAATGCTTAAAATCAGCTGGAAAAGAGCTAGCAACAAGAATCGGGCCGAGTTGTAGCTGAACGGGAACAAAAATCAAGAAATTCTGGAAAAACACCTCATCGCTACGCGATCGCGACAGCATTAAAATAATGTTTTAGTGGTATACCCGTTGACGCGATGGGGTTGTTATTCGCGGAAGAGTCGTTTTGGTGCTGAAAGTAATATATAAACATCATAATCATGCAAGTCAACCCTAGTTACGAATTTGAGTGATCTTGGGCAAACTCAGTAGCGATTTTAGCAAGGTTTTGAAGTTTACGAAGCACGAGAATCATTCAGTAGAAGCTGGAAGTCGAGAGATTGAGATTTAACGGGTTTTGTCTCCCGGTTTACTTTATTCTTCATTTTTCTACTTGTGTCGATGAATTCTCTTGTTGAGATATTTGTTTCGATTTTCTTTGAAAAGTAAAAGACTTTGGTTCTTTGATTTGGTGTGTTTGCGTATCTTTATTTTATTATTGATTGTTTATTGTTTCACATAAATTCTGATGGATGTCTTTCATATAAAGAGTTTGTATTAATTATCGGGTCCTTGCGGGTTTGAGTAATCTTTTGGTGAATTGGCCAATAAACCATAGAAACAATATACAAGATTTAATTCGATTTTGATGTTCTACGAACTTTAGTCACCATAAAGAGCTAGGTTATTAATAGGTCTAGGATGGTAAATTGCTAGGATTAGGTTTTGTAAAAAGCCGGTTTTATTTGCCTTACCATTACCTTGTCTATTAAACCAAATCGAGTCCTTAGCTGCCTTAGACTTTCTGATGTGAGGTAGTTCATCACTTTAGGGCACTTTTCTAGGTAGTTAGACAATCACAGGGGATTCTAGTTAACCGGCAATCGTAACAATCCTTTAGAGTTCCATAGGTTTCTTCCCGGGAAGAGTTGGGGGTCCTATTCAATTTCTCTTAGGGTTTAGCACTTAAAGATCCTAGTTCATATCACATTAGTATCTGATAGAAAGCCATTCGATTGTAAGTGGAATTCTAACCTAGGTAGTCCTTTATCATCTCTGAGTTCAACCTTAGTTCCAAGTCGTGTTTAGTACGTCTTAGTTAATTAATATTTAATTTAATTTCAAATTTAGGATTTTTAGAAACCTCCCCCCAACAAATATAAAAATGGTTAGTTTCGTATCAGTGTCAGTCTAGATAGAGTATTTAACGTAATTCATTAGATTCTCGTAGGTTCGATATCCGGACTTACTTAGCTTTACTAGAGTCGATCGGTTCACTTGCCGGTTTGTAGTTTAGTTAAGTTTTAGAGAGTCTACAGTATTACTTAGTGTCAAGATTAGGCTAATTTAGTTTTTTTTTATTAAAGTACTTTTAGCACGCCAGTTAACAAATTTAGACTTGAGCTATCTTTGGATAACAGATCCTCACAGAGTTAGATATTGAAGGCTCAGATTATAGTGATAATGATGAGGGTGATGATGACGATAATCAGGGTGGAACTGGGTTGGTAGTATATCAGGCAAGAACTTTAGAATCTAAGTTAATCAATTTTCAGATGAAACTAGGAGATCAAAAGCTATGGAAGTTTATTAGATATGAAGCAAAGCATGATTTTCCAACATGGAAGCCGAATTATCCAAAGACAGTAGTTTCCAAAACTGAAATTAATTTGAAAACTCAACAACCTAATGTAATGTTAAACATTAAACGTCCTCGAGCTATGAACAATATGCCACTAATGAAGCTTGAACCATATTTTTATTCTGATTTTTGATGGTGGAATTACGATCGAGTGACTGGTTAAGCAGTGATTGTACTAAACACTTAAGGTTGTTGGAGAGCTATAAGGATTCTAGATCCTATGTGGTTGGTGAATTTGTCTGAGAGAGATATAGAGATGTTGTACTTCAACAAGATTCATTATCAAGTATAGGATATTGTACAAGCTATGCAATACTAGAACGTGGTCAAGATCAGCTACCCTTACAAGATTAACTCTAGGAAGATGCGGAATACGAAATGGAGAGAGATTGAAAGAAAAGTGTAAGACCCATTCTCTTAAAACATAACTTTTTAAATAAGTACTTAATTATAACTTATTACGAATTATTAACTGATTATAGAATACTGTATGACAAATATTAAGAATTCACAATTTTCAAATATTAATAACATACACTTAGTTTTAATAAATTATTATCGAACGGGAAGCATTGTCTTATCGGTTCGTCTCATATTGACTCATAAGATGCTAGCGTTACCTTAACTGAAATTACAATTAGTAGATATACTAATAGTTAACTACATACATTAACAAAATTAACCGAATTTAACCTAAAGTGCTCGCGACTGACTTTAGCCGCTTGGCGACGCTTCTTCTAATCTTACGTCAGAGCTTTACTGCTGTCGACAGTAACTTAGATGTCGGACAACCATACTGCATCGGCGACGACCAAACATGGCGTCGCAACACCACTTACTGCATCGATTTTGCTATTCTGTTGTTTTGTTTGTCGTTCGACTCCATTTCTAGTCCCGTAAATATAAAACACGACTCAGACTTGGGTAGGGACACTTCAAAAACACTATTTCCTGAATTCATTCAATAGTTGGCCAACCGTAAGCTTCTGCAAGTATTTTTGTTTTGTCGTTTTTATACGAATACTCCCATAACTTGTCAATTTCATCTGTTTCTTAGAAACCTTGTTTCTAAATGTCCGTAAAATGTTTTCTTACATATTTAACCCAAAATCTTTAACCCGGATTCTTATTGGTGGCCTAATCTCAAGGGAGATATTGTGACATATGTTGGAAAATGCCTAACTTGTGCAAAGGTCAAGGCCGAATACAAAAAATCATCTAGTCTATTACAACGACCTGAGATCCTTGTTTGGAAATGGGAACAAATCTCAATGGATTTTATTACAAAACTACCGCGGACCTCTCTAGGTCATGACATGATTTGGGTTATCATTGATCGGCTAACCAAGTCAGCTCACTTCTTACCAATCCTTGAGAGACAGTACTGAGAAGTTAGCTGAACTATATCTTAAGGAAATCGTGGCACGTCATGGAGTGCCAAACTCGAGAATCTCAGATAGAGATGGTCGCTTTGTGTCGCGGAGTTGGCAATCATTTCAAGCTTCGTTTTGTTCTCGCTTAGATTTAAGCACAACTTTCCATCCGTAGACCGATGGTCAAAGCGAGTGAACCACCCAAACGTTGGAAGACATGCTTCGTGCCTGTGTGATGGAATTGGGCAGTAAATGGGATACTCATTTACCATTAGTAGAGTTTTCCTACAATAACAGTTATCACAAGTATCCAGGGCGCGCCGTTTAAAGCACTTTGCGGACGAAGGTGTCGATCTCTGCTATATTGGGCAGAAGTCGGTGACAAACAACTCATTGGTCCCGAACTAGTCCAAGAAACCACAGACAAAATATTCAAAATCCGTGAACGTATCAAAATGGCTCGGAAAAGATAAAAGAGCTAGGCAGATCAAAGATGCAAACCATTATCCTTCGAGGCTGGAGATAAAGTGTTACTAAAAGTCTCGCCTTGGAAGGGCGTAGCTAGATTCGGGAAGCGTGTAAAGCTGAACCCGAGTTATTTTGGGCCTTTTGAAAATCTGGCAAAGGTTGTTACAGTGGCTTGCAAGCTAAAACTGCCAGAAGAACTCAAGAACGTACACGACACATTTCATGTGTCTAACCTAAAGAAAAGCCCGACTAATGACACGGTTATCATCCTAGCGGATGGAATTCATATTGATGATAAACTCCAGTTTACTGAAGAACCCGTTGAGGTTATGGACTGGAAAGTTCAAAAGACAAGGAGAAGTCGAATAAAACTAGTCAAAGTTCACTGGAACTTAATCACGGAGCTGAGTATACGTGGGAACGTGAAGATCAAATCAAGACAAAGTACCCCCACCTATTCAAGGAGACTCCTTCAGAGGATGCCTCAAGGTGAATTTCGGGATGAAATTCTTTTTAACAGGGGGAGTATGTGAGAAATGGCAAACAACCGGTAATTCCGTACAATCTAATCACTATTTTTAGTACATAATCTCATGCATTATATCGTAATTGGATTACATAACTGAGTCGTACGTCATATCATAAGTGTAGGACAAGTGAATCATGCCATAACATATATTTGTTTCCGTTATGATGCGAAACAAATCAAACTATGCCCTAAACCTGTTGTTAGAAAGTGTTGGGCGCACTATTTGCGGTTTCATTAGTCATATAAGCAAAACCGCTAATACGAAACAGAACAATGAATAACAGCATGCTAATGCCATAATGAGTCCATATATACATGAAAACACTAATGTGGTAACACATCTTGCAATAATACATAACTTTCCGGTGCAACGCTTAAATTACAAATTGTTTGTTTCGACTAAAAAGGTGACAATTTCAATTCATCCGCAACATTAATTCGGTATTTTCCGGATTTCATAATTATAACAAAACAATGATAAACACCCTAAAACAATATGAGAATATCAAAAATACATAAAAGACATCGTTTCCGGTCGTACGACAAGAAGTGCACAACTTGACTTGAAAGCGACCGATTGTCGAACCGATAAAGATTTCAATGGCTGATAGCCTCATACATTAATCTAGAGGGCTAGTAAGCTTCATTTGGGATCCGAAATCCCTTCAACTATCTTGAGGTCACGGAAACACAACTCCCGGAAATGTTCGACGGCAAAATACGTAAGTGCCGATAGGATAAATTAACGGGAAGCGTTTCGGCCATCCAAACTCAGTATATACTCGACTAGTGAACTAGTTAATCATATTTCTATGTCGGAAGTGCTCTAAATAAAAGCTATGGCACTTACGGTGGTCAAAAACCAAAGTTCGTATATTAATCGATATCGTACTGATGAGCAAACTAGTGGTGTTTTTGCCATCTAAAACTAATGCCAATTAGTCAAGGGGACTAATTACTATTAATTAACACCCTAAACCCTAATTACTCAGTAATGATGCAAGACCAATCCCTAATCCTCATACTTAAGTTTAATCACATAAATATCTTACAATTTAACACATGTGAAAATAATTTATACTTAACCCCCCCCCCATGTGGGCCCCCACCCACTTGATTTATGTTGAAAAATGAAGATTTAGGCATGATAAAAATATATGATCTTGACTTGGTGAGATTATATAACAATCATAACCATACTTCACATTATTATTATCACTTAAAAAAAATTAAAACATACATCCATTTGGTCTCTCCATCTCACGGCTACCATCACCACCACAACCACCACTTTTCCACCATTAAACACCACCCTTTACACACTTTAAACCCCCACGAGATCATCTAAGGAGGTTGCAAGCATAAGGAAGCATTGGCGCTTTCTTTGGAGCTTCATCTTCTTCTTAATCTCACTTAATCTTGTGCAACTTTGTAAGGTAATCTTTCATCATATTTAAGCTTCTTATGATGTCTAGTTTACGAAAGTACTTGTTGATCATCTTGAATATAAAGACAAATCCAACATAAAAACCCTAATCTCACCTTAATAATCTACTGAATATAGTTTATTATATGTTGATTATGTGTATTAGTGTTAACTAGTTAGCATGATTATGGTGATTAGGTTAAAGTAGGATGTTTAAAGTGGATGATCTTGTATGAATAAAAATATAAATGATGATTTAAACATGGTGATGTTTAAATCTAAAGAAGATCATCAACCTCATGATCCATGAAGATTACTACAACTTAAAAATGATTTACTACATATGTGTGATTTTTATAAAGAATAAACACCATGACTTAAGTTAATGATAATCTTTAAAAGTGTAGTAAACAAAGTGGTTTAGAGTGGAAAACTTGATTTGAAGATATAACAAAAATGGTGTCTTAAATGTTGTAATGAGATCTAATTATTTTTAAGTAAAGTAGTTAAATATGTGTTTACAAAGCATCATGGAAATGAGGATGAAAAAGTTTACAAATCATGCATACAAAAGTGGTATATTAAACTTTAGTTGATGATTGATTGTGATATGGGTTTAAACATGATTTAAATACGTTTTTGAAACGTGGAAAACGCCATAGTTTAGGGGAAACTACGGCAAAATTTTCTAAAAATCTAATCGCGATTAAAGTGTAATTAACGAGGTGAGTAACAGGACTAAACGCGATTAGTGACCTAAACCGTCATTAAGGAAGTTTTAATGACAGGGTTTAGACCATAACCTTCCAAGAGTTTAACAAGTGTGTATCAAGTGTGTGTGTGTATATATATATATATAATTGTCACCAAAAGTCCATGTGTAAATACATGTGTATGCATGTGTATGTATCTAGAAAGTTTAGGGTATACACCACAAAATACCAAACTTATCCAAACACCTCAAACACTTGGAGAATTATCAGGTGTAAATAACATGAACATATACACTTTTACGATATGCTTGAAACAATAATCGGACGAATAGAGTAATGCGAGCAATGGTCGAATTTACATAATACACCATCACGTCGTCGATCAACGAACAAATCGCCAACATGAAGAGCTACTACGACCCGTTGGGCGATTTTCGACGTGAAAATATATATATTAAACCATAATAACGACATGTATAAAAATCATAGATGTATTTAACGATGACAAAATCCGGAAAGTTAAGATGTTTAAAAGATACTAAGTGATTTTATAAAAGTATATAAACATACTTTAAAATCTATACTTAGTAAAATTACCAAGTGTAAGATTATAAGCATTTGGGCTCATGAAACTTTAGTTGGACTAGGCCCATTATATAAAAGACAGGGGCAAGTCCCAATTACACAAAACATATGATAACATGGGCTAAGCCCAAAGGCATAAAACACATGGGCAAGGCCCAAACATATAATTTCTGGGGCTAGGCCCAGTCACACAAATTCATGGGCTAGGCCTAGGCCTAAAAACATAAAGACATGGGCTAGGCCCAATGATATAATTTACATCGGCTAGGCCCAATCACATAAAGACATGGGCTAGGCCCAATCACATAAATTACATGGCTAGGCCCAATCATATGAAGATATGGGCTAGGCCCAATGACACGCGTGCAAGGCACAATGACAAGTTTTCACACACGATCTAAGAATGACAATATATATATATATATATATATATTTGAGAAATATGTGTATAAAAATATTAATCGAACAAATGAACTACCAACACTATAATCGTATGAAAATTGTTGTGATAAATATATACACAACAAGAATTCATAATGAACAACTGGTACGCGGTCCAACGAGACCTAGGTGTCTAATGAAGTTAATACACATGTAGGTTACACACGTGTACGAACACCCAAATTCGATAAGTACGACTTACGGAACGCAAAACTGTGAGTTCATGTCCCTCCTTTCAAATATTTAAAAGTTTTGTTTTTAAAACAATCGAGGGGAAATACATGTCATAACAAACGGTATGTTAGCTATGGGGTTAGATGATAATATGATCAATATGCGTAAGTAGGATGATGACAAGAGTAACCATTAATCACTTAGTGACCAAGGTGCAAAAGGTATAGATCTATCGAGTTTGAGGCGCGCTCCCCTCCATGTTTGTTAACCCCTTAGGAGTGCTTTTGTGATCCCAATTGATGTTAAGAGTTGTCTCCATTCGGTTACTTACTTATGACACATATGTCAGGGTGCTAGCTACACACTCATAGATCCTTAAACTCCATGAATGCTAATAACATACTAAGATTTCATTACTGGATTACAAACAAGACATCTCATACGAAAACAATAACTACATGAACTCGCCAACTTTATGTTGACTTTTCAAACTTACATGTATTTCAGGACGCAAAACTTGAGCCGGTGAAAGACTACGGGAAGTGGGAATGAACATGACAACGAATGCCTTTTTGGAGGATTTGTCTCTTATATCCCAACCGCGTATGGGTATAGAGGCGTCAAAACCTCAACATGCTTTTATGATTAAAACAATCTTTTGGTTTAAAGCGTAATGCAACTAAAAAAAACTATACTTTGGATAACATTGTGAACTTGTCTGAACCGTGTAATTGTTTTGGAAACTTGCAAACTTTGGTTGCAACTTAACATATATGGCATCGTTGTTGATTTATTGTTGTATACACAATTGGTTGCAATGGTTACCTCATCGTCACACCATTGCGCTTCTGCTACGACCAAGGTGTGACAGATTGGTATCAGAGCTTTGATTGTAGTGAACCGGGGAAAAACTTTTATTAAAGTTTGGTCTACAATCACTAAGGACTGTCACATGAAAACAATGTTTATAACATCACAAAAATATTTTCAGAAATATGACAAAAATGACAAAAGGTTTTCATTGTGACACGATAACACAAGGATCTATCACACAAGCTCAGCCATAAGTAATGAAAAAGGATCAATACATGATTAGTCTATGAGAAATAGACACATTACGTTATAAGACTATGTGTCATGGACACGTTACAGAAAGATAGAAATCCTGGCTAGATGGGATTTTATGTGATTATATATATATATTTATATATAATTTATTTATATGTGTTGTATGGAATATTTTGCCCAAAACGAAATACCTTCGACTACGGTTATTATTATTATCCTTAACTCGCACAATAAGAATATCGAACTCGCGTCTATTACGGAGCTTATGGCAAACGTTGTTCCTAAGTGAGGGCTTAAGATCGATTCCACATAAGGTGGTTTCTTTTCCCGGGGATGCGGAGATGCCTGGCTTCGGCAATGATGAAGAGGCGGAGGTGGTAGCCTTGGACGACAACTCTATAAGCGAGACGAGGTCCCTGTGACCCATATTAATCATTAATAACAACACTCTTGTGCAGACAAGGAAGGTGAAGTACTCATCTTGAAAGTGCCCCTCCAATTGTTATTGTTGCAAATTCTCTCTATTTCTAAATTTTTCTAATGACGTGCCCTTTTGAGAGTAATGTCAATGGATGATAGCACGTGGACCATCACGAAGGTCCCTTCCATGTTGAAAGTATGTAGACAATAGCATCCTCTTTCTGACTGATCGTCGTCTTTGAACGGTAGAACACTAGGGTGACCATGCAAGGCAAGTTATTATTACAGGGCCCCATGTAATAATAACTTGTAGTGGATAAGAACCCTGGTGGGCTCTGTGGGCCAAGCTAATGATCACTACCCATTCGAAATTGTTAAGTTGTTCGAGTTTCTATCTAGTGGGACACTAACTGGGTGGTTGCTATAACACCTATGATACAGAAACACCACACGTATTTGTTCGCATTTAACATTCGATCTATATCACGAGTCGATTGAGACTAGTCATTTAAACAAACAAACAAAAAAATTGGTTGCCACCCACGGAGGATATTTCCTCAACGG
The DNA here is from genome assembly GCA_947069175.1 of Scalesia atractyloides. Lineage (NCBI taxonomy): Eukaryota > Viridiplantae > Streptophyta > Magnoliopsida > Asterales > Asteraceae > Scalesia > Scalesia atractyloides. The sequence goes on from CAMTDV010000001.1 coordinate 29,317,465, forward strand.
TCTAGAGTTCTTGTACATGGGTTGGTTCCATGGTGTCTATGGCACCTCATCTTATTTATTGGAAAGAGATTACATTAAACTCCGTTGTTTGACATTTGTCTTATTCCAAGAGATGGTATGGCACGAGCCATGCTTCAACACCCTCATTGCATTCTCTTCGATATCTATGGAAATTATAACAATCTAGTTGGAGCTCGTGGAGCTCAAGGGATATCAACATATTCGTCACACGGGTTGGTGTGGCGAAGGATTATTTTTCCTACTTTGGACGATCGAGGTCCACGAAGTATAGAATACATGCTATAAGGTTGGAGATGACCGTTTGGTTTCTCTTCCTCACAGAGTTACTTCCTTTCCACTTAGACATATGGCCGATACAAGCAACAGGTACTATGAATTTTGGATTGTTGTTATTCACGTTATCATTGTTTCAAACATGTATGAACAATGCAATCTTGAGGTTTCCATGACCGATGGCATTCTTTATTCTTAAGCGCATGGTAGACTATATTTATCCAAATATATATCTAGCTTCTTTTAATCTTGGGTATTAAGAAGAAACATGGTGCCAAAAGGAAGGTCTACACCCAAAAGGGGTTAGTTAGTCCATGACTTACTAGGTAAGCCGAACTAGAGTTCTTATGGAAGGACATATGGTTGCGAAAATCGCACGACACGAGATTAACTTAGTCGACACTAGTGACGAAACTGGTGGTACTGGTAATTTAAATGATTCGGATCCCAAATGATTGAGAATGAGTGGCAGCGCTACACCTGAAGATGCGATCATACAAGGTTTTAAATTCTAAGGCTTTCCCGGACTGTAAGCCGTGAGACTTCATTGGTGCGAGAGGTGCGGTAGGTTATGTCCACTAAATAAAGACCACGGAGTCAGTTAGCAGTGCTAGTAAATTCACTCCTGAGTAAATGATTAGGTAAACAAAGAGTCTCCTGCTGAATGCAACATTAACTTGGTGAAATCCTCAAGTAGAAACTTTAAGGAGTGATACCACGAAGAAGTTATCATGCGAAGAATTCAAAAATCTTATGCGAGAAGAGTATTGCTTGCTGACTGGAATTCCAAGGGTAGAAACGGGATCCTAGAACTTGATCATGATTGCTGCCAATGTTGTTGGTTACACTCGATGCTTTCACGATCTCTCAGGGGTTGTTACATACTGGGGAACACCTGAAATCTAACGCATTGGGCGCTACATTTGGGGTTTAACCTCTAAGAACCAAAACATGACCACATAATCCCACCCTACCTTCATCACTCAAATAATAACTCTCGCAGTTAGTCTCACCAAGGATGCGGTGAGAATGGGAAATTATCAAAGAAAGGTGCGGAAAGGAAGGAAACGCATGTGGAATCTACTAGCGACGGGAAGAAAATACTCACCCCTTAAGATAAGATCGAGAGTGAGTAACAAATGAAAGGGAATGATAGAAACGAAGGCAATTGCTACCATAATTGATGCTAGCACCAAGAAATATGCTGATAACTGACTGATATCCTAAATGTGATAAGTCAAAATTTCCTCATGAGGGCACTTGCAAAAGTGCCAAGAGTGGAAGTGACACATTTTAGAAACCAATAAGTTAGTAAGACTCAACCAAGATCAAGGATGTTAAGTGTGGCACGAAGGCCACTTCAAGCATGAGCGTCTTAAGAATGAATCAGAAAAGTCAATTAAAGTGTGAGTGAGCAGTTACTATGGATACCCCATAAGATCTTGATGTCATCATGCATACGTTCTACTCTACAATCAGTACGTGTCAATTCTTTTGATACCAACACCGAGCTTAGCTAGTGTCTTTAGGTGTTAAGCATATACTCAAATTAGAGTCTTGTAAATTAGACATGTTATCAAGTTAGCTAATGGGGAATTAGCGTTAGACTCATCTCGTTGACACGAATCCAATGATATATAATGTCCAAAACCTTTTTTTGTCCTAAAAATCACACGATTCTAACCGTGCAATCGATTTGAAAAATTGTTTACGGATCAATTTATGTTTACCAAAACGTTTATTACTCAGCTGGTTAACTTTCCACCTTTCCGAGTTCAACTCGGAACAATACCCAATTCGAAACAATAGTCTGAGATGGTAATCTGAATTGCTATCTGAGATGGTGATTTGAGATGGTAATCCGAATTGCTCTCCGAGATGGTGATCCGAGATAGGAGTCCGTCCGAAATGAGGTATCCGAGAAGTAATTCGGAATAGTAATCCGAGATGTAATTCGGAACAGTGATCCGAGATGGTCCGAAATCAATACCAAAGATCCGAGATGCACTGTTTTGATCCCTAAGTCATGAGGAATCATTAAAAGTTCACCGACACGTTTGCTATCAACCAACATCTCGCATCCATCTTGTTTGATACCTTTGCTTATTTTAGTTCATCACCCTATAATTCAAAATATACTTGACCTAGAGTCAAGTAAGATAGACATTCCCTCATTCTATAGGATTTGATAACGGTAAATTACTCAAGTTAGGGGAAGTTATATGTAGGTCCCCTGGTCCTTATGGATCTTGACAGAATCGTCTATCTAATCTAGAGTGTAGAATCCCCTAGATCAGATTTCACAGAAACAAGAACATGAACAAGAGCAATTCCTTCAAACAGTCTTCTATTGATTATCCAACACAAACTGTTTACAACCAATTCAAGACTCTCTAGAAATCTCTCAGCCACTCTTTGTAGATTTCTCACACTCTTCTCTTTCCAACTTGTCTAACTGACTAACTTCTAAACCCTAATGCACCACATGTATATATACTACATGTTTGCATACTAGGCTATAGACTAGGCTAGGCCATTCTCCAAGCCCACTACAACTCTAAACAAGCTAAACAAAAATACTAAGCCCAATACAAAATATCCAAAGACTAAACTATTTAACTATTAAGCTGTTGTCACTAATATGCACCAACATTATATAAGGATGCACTTTTGAACTTGGAGAACAAGAATTTAATATCAATCTTTTACCTGTTTATCTAGGTTGTTACGACGTAGCTTTTGGCATAGACTTGTTGACGTATAACCAAGCGAAAGTATGTTGCCGTGAGAAAACTATCCGCATCCCCCTGCCAGACGAGGAAACACTTGTAGTACACAAAGAGAAGTACGAAACGCCCTTACGAATCACTAAGTGCATGAAGGCCAGAAGTGCTTACAGAAAGGTTGCATAGCCTTTCTAGCTCACATAGTCGACAAGGAAAATGAGGAGCCAAAATTGGAGGAAATAACCGTTGTGAAGGAATTCCCCCGAAGTCTTTCCATCAGACTAGCCCGGATTACCTCCGCAACGACACTTCAACTTTCGCATTGATTTGGTGTCGGTAGCCGCACCACTAGCGAAGCCTCCATACTGATTAGCTTCGTCATAAATGCAAAGACTATCTACACAACTTCAAAAGTTGTTAGAAAAAGGATTCATTAGAACGAGTTCCTCGCCATGGGGAGCTCCGGAGCCTTTTGTCGAGAAGAAGGATGGAACCTTCTGAATGTGCATAGGCTACCAGGAACTAGAAAAGTTAACCATCAAGAATCGGTAACTATTAACGAGGATTGACGATCTGTTCGATCAATTACAAGGGACGAGTTTTTATTCAAAGATTGATTTAAGATCCGGGTATCATCAGTTAATAATCCAAGAGGAAAGTATTCCTAAGACGGCGTTTAGGACTCGCTACGGTCATTACGAGTTTCCTGTTATGCCTTTTGGGGTTAAAAAACGCCCCTGCAATATTTATGGATTTGATGAACCGGGTATGTAAGCCACACCTCGACAAGTTCATGATCGTATTTATCGATGACATATTAATATAATCGCGCCGAGGAAGAACACGAACAACACTTGAGAACTATACTGGAGTTGCAAAAGAATGAACAATTATATGCCAAGTTCTCTGAATGCGAATTTTGGATTCGCGAGGTACAATTTCTCGATCGTGTAGTGAACGAGAATGGGATACACGTCGACCCATCAAAGATAGAACCCATAAAGAACTGGAATGCTCCAAGGACACCCATGAAAGTATGACAATTTCTAGGTTTAGCGGGTTATTATGGGAGATCTATTGAGAACTCCTCAAAGGTTTGTCAGCCGCTAACCTCGCTTACACAAAAGGATAAAACGTTCGATTGGGCAGGAACACAAAAATCGGAATTTCAATTATTAAAGGATAAACTATGCAAGGCGCTGATATTATCACTTCCGGACGGTACCAATGACTTCGTTGTGTGTAAATGCAACGTGAAAAAGTCATGGCGTACGCGTCGCGTCAGTTAAAAGTTCAAGAGAAGCACTATACCACTCATGACCTAAAACTAGGTGCAGTGCTATTTGCTTTAAAAATCTGGCTCATTATTTATATGGCACTAAGTATACCATATTCACAAATCATAAAAGTCTTCAACACATATTAACTCAAAAGGAACTAACTATGCGCCAACAGCGTTGGATAGAAGTGTTGAATGATTATAACTATGAGATCAAGTGTCACCCGGGCAGAGCAAATGTAGTGGCAGGTGCTTTAAGCCAGAAGGAATGAGTGAAAACTTTACATGTTCAAGCTTTAGAAATGACTATTTAGATGAACTTTACGACTCGAGTGCACGATGCACAACAAGAAGCTTTAAAGCCGAAAAACCTTCAAGTGGAATCATTACGTGGAATGGAAAAACAAATGGAACCAAACAAGGATGGAGCTTTATATTTCATAGGAAGTATCTAGATTCCCTATTTTGGCAATCTATGAGGCTTGGTGCTGGACGAAGCACACAAGTCAAAATACTCGATACACCTAGGATCCGATAAAATGTATCAAGATTTAAAGGAGTATTATTGGTGGCCTAATCTCAAGGGAGATATAATGACCTATGTTGGGAAATGCCTAACTTGTGCAAAGGTCAAGGCCGAATACCAAAAACCATCTGGTCTATTACAATGACCTGAGATCCCTGTTTGTAGATTGGAACAAATCTCAATAGATTTTATTACAAAACTATCGCGGACCTCTCGAAGTCATGACATGATTTGGGTTATCATTGATCGGCTAACCAAGTCAGCTCACTTTGTGAGAGGGGATCGGCTCTCCAATTATGAGCATCAGGCTGATCTGACTCATCTAACAGAGGCGGAATTCATTGTTAGCAAGTTGGACAAAAAATCAAGAAAGATATGTTGCTTAAACACCTTGATTTGTATTAATAAACGTGAATGGTTACAGACAAGTAAACACTTTGACAGGGCTTCGCCGTAGTCACACACCAACAGATCTCAAACAACACTCAGGCTCCACTATTTATAGGTCAACATGATTCGCACCAGAGGAGGAGTGTGTGTTTGACTCGTGCGAGTGGTGCCTCGTACGAGTGACAAGGTGTCACTCGTACGAGCCACTTACAAAATGTATAAACATATATAACATACAATATTTGACATTCTAAGCCCTATATACAAAGCCGACATATCCTAGACATTATGCCCCAACAAACTCCCCCTTGGATGTTGCCGCAGTCTTGGATATTCTTAAAAAAATCTTCAAAGATGTGACAATTAACGTCTAAACTAAAAGCGCCTTAGCGAAGAAATCCGCATACGCTCTTCAATCCTTTCCTCATTCTTCTATTTCTTTTGCTTCTCTTTCTCTTCCAGCTTCCTCCAAGAAGTGTTCCATGCTGTACTGAATGTATATCATTAGCAAAACAACTATTAACAATCTTCTGGAACTAGAGAGCCTGCTCTGTCTTTTTCTTCAAAATTGATTTTGCTAAAGAATAAACATTCAATATCTTTTTGCGAGCAGTTTACTAGCCACATCGAGTCTAGTATTCGAATACCACGCCATAATCCATCGATACGTTTGTGTGCAATGACGGATTCGGATAGTTCTTTTGTAATTTTACAAGAATCTTCATCTGGTTGGACACAAATTACAACTTCGCCTGTGTTCGAATCATAGTGCCACCACTTGAAAATCTTGTGAAAACCTTGTTCCATTTTAATCAGAGGCATATTCTTCATCACTCGTGGCCTCTTTACAATCAATGATCCTTTTCTTTCGTTACTGGATCAATCTTCGTGATTCTTTAGGGATATGTGGCTTCCAGTGATTAAAACCATGTCTAGCCTCAAGCTTTATCAATTTCCACAGCCGCTGGTCATGAAATTTCAGCTTCAAATTAATCATCTTAGTTTGAACAAGCTCTTTGATATCCCAGAACGGCAGGGTCTTTATGTCGTTTAAGTATCGAAAGTACTGGAGCTTATACTCCCTTTTAATTGCATAAACATTAAGCTCTTCAATCCAACCCCGTTATGATGTCCCCTAGAGAAATGTTAGCATCACGAGTGAAAAATGCAAGGGGATGTTTGAATTTACGTTGTGTTGGGACTTCCTAAAACCACAGTTTCCTCATTTCAGCTATTTCTTCCTTTGATAATCTTTGAGGAACTGTTCCTTCTTTTACAGCTTCTTCAACTTTACGTTTCAGTAAATCATCATTTTTAGCTGCAAAAGTTTCACTAAAGGTTGGGGAGTCATCTGTACCCTCTCCGGCAATAGTTTCATCATTGTCATCAGAATCATCCTCCATGACAACCTTGTCATAATCATTCATATCAGAAAAATGTTCGAATACATAATCCTTAGGCCGAAAAGCACTGATGTCATTAAGCTTGTCTTGAAATCGAATTCAAAAGCCTCTTCATCCATGCCCAACAATTGTGCAATCTCTTCCTTTGTATAACTATGGACGAACTCACCCTCTTCTACATCATACTCTAAATACAAGATCTTTGATCTGGGCACGGCAGGAACAGCTGACACATCGGTCACTGTGAAAATCCATGCCTGCGTAGAATCCTTAGAGCTTTCAGGTGCCTTTCCCTGTTCTTTATATCCTTCCACTTGGTTAGCAGAATCGTCCAAGTGCACAGAAAAATCCATATCTTCATCCAAGCCCGATTCTGTTATGAGGATTCCCGAACCACCCATATCATTATCATCATTACCATCATCATCATCAAACTTATCATCTTTACTGTCTAAGTCTTTGTCTATCTTTTCTGGATTTTCAGCAAACTCATATAATTCTTTCTCAATCTCTTTTTCCATCTTTCTTTTCCTTAGCCACTCTTTATGTTTTGTAGATAAATTTGACATGTCAATATTAACATCCTTTGGCTTTCTAACCAACACAAACTTCTTCATGTCTGTAAACACCACTACCTCAGAAGATATTGGCATAGATTCGGCTTCTGGCTCAGTTATATCAATCACAGGTTCCTTACCAACCTTTTCTTTTCCTTTGCCTTGAGCGTCTGATAATTCTTTTGCAATACGTTCTCGCTCGGCAACTCTTTCTCTAGCCTCTGCCCTTTCTATCTCATCGATTTCTTTCTCAAATAAACTCATTTGCCGTTGATTTCTGAGGCGTTCTTCATTGTATTCTTCCGTACGGTTCCTCAGCCTTTCGTTCTCTGACACAATACTGGCCAAGATAGCCTCAAGATGCTATTTTTCTTCTTTCAGCCCCTTAATTTGCTCTTGTAATTCATCAATCTTTACACTGTTTAGCATAACTTGGTTTTCCAACTCTTCGATACGTGTGCCATTGAACATGTCAGCATAAAATTCTTCACCCCCTGGAATATCTCCAAAATCGAAGTCGAACTGATCTTCAAGTCTGGATCCTATTGAGAACTAGGGTTGAGATTGAGTGGGTTGAGGTTAAGGTGTAGGTTGTGGTGTTGGTTGTGGTGGTGGAGATAGTGGTTGTTGAGGAGTTGGTTGAGGAGGTGGTGATAATGGTATTTGGGGAGTTGGTGATGGTGGCAGTTGTGGTGTAGGCTCAACATTTTATGCAATATCAACTTTGTCCTACACCTTTCTCTTTAATCAAGCTTTTGGAGAGTCAGAACTTCTTACCGCTGGTCTCTTCACACGTTTAGTTAGCCTCTTTGAAGTTTTGCGAACAGGGGTGTCATTGTCGGAATCTAAAGGTACATAAGAAGTATCATCTTCCCCTATCGCTTTTCGTTTCTTCTCCTCAGCTTTATGTTGTACTTCAGCTAATCTTTCTAATTCTTTTTCTTTGGCTCTCAATCTTTCTCCGACGATCCTATCCTCTTCATCAGTGCTAGAGGAAGATACCTCTTTAACTATACCTTCTTGAACACCAAACACCTCTCTTTCAATATCAGCAGCCAATGTTTTGACATTTTCTTCGGGTTCTGGCTCTCTACCAAACTAGTCCTAGCAAATGCACTTTTCTTCTTTTGAGGGGCAGTGGAGGAAGATGTAGACGTTTGCTTTCGTTTTGTCCCCTTACCCCCTTCTTATCTTCCCTAGAAAACCACACACTCCTTTTTGCAATAAAACCATCTAATGCTTCTAATTCTTTAGCCTCGTCCCCACTATCATCTTTTCGCCATTTCCCCTTCGGCGGTGCCACATAGTCTTTGTAAGTGATAGCTCCAAATATAGGCTTGGCACTAGGAAAGGCTTTTAGATACAGATTCATCTTTTTCAGTGTCGACACATCCATATGTTCAAGCCTCAATATATCATTCCTTCTTCTTCTTCAGATTTAGATGAAGAGGATCTAGCAGCTTTTGTATAAATCTCGGGTACAGAAGAAACTTCTCGCTTTGTATATTCTGTACCATTTGAGAGAAGACAAGTCTTGAAAAGTTGTAGGGCAGGTTGAGAACTAGTGCAGTTATCATGCACGTCTGATAGTCTATATGTTGGAATCGGTATGCCCAAGACACATATTAAATTGATGTGGCTAGTACATTATGATCCAAGTCGGGTCATACCCAATAACAAGCTAGACAAACACTTATAATATTTATATATGATATGATGAAACAAATAAATATTAACACTTAGAATATTTAGAAATTGGTTTTCTAAATAATTGCACTTGAGAAACTAATAAATTATATGGATAATTTATTTTAAGAGAATATTTTATATTGTTATTTAATGGGTTAAGTAACATTATAACTAATTGTGATATGTTGCATAAGTCTTATAACATGTGATGTTATTATTTTATAAAAGGCTATAAAATAAATGTAAGACTTATTTTAAAAATTAATTGAAAAATCTTGGATGGAAAAGGCCTTTGTGGCCGTCCACTTTGGGCCTCCCAAGGTGGATTTTCCACCAATGAAACTTCATGCAACAATCACATAATCCAACACAAGATCCTACAAGATTTAGTGAATTCTCTTATATAATTTTAATACACATTGTCAAGTATGAGAACACCTTTTTTGAGCTCTCAATTTTCGGCCAAAAGGGTTTTGTCCAAGAGTGTTTCAAGTGAGTTCATAAGTGTAGAAATCCTAGCATAATCAAGGTGTTTGTTGGAAAGCTTGGGGTATACAAGCTTGAGCTCTTCTACTTAGAAGATTACCATTCAAGAAGTATCATCTTCTTCACCTACTTGTTCTTTGGAAGGTAGTATTCTAAACACCCTATGATTGTATTTTGATAGCATGCATGTTCATATATAGATCCGGGTTTTGGTTTTACATAAATGGGTTTTATATCTTGTAAGTAACATGTTTTAAATAATTATTTCGCTGCTTTTTTTATTTTATACGGATAAAATAACTTTGATAAACATGTTGAAAACCCCAACAGTGGTATCAGGGCCGCTTATATGAATGCATGCTTCAATAGATTTAAAAATTTCGGTATTTTGGGTTTCTGGAAACCCTATGGTCGAAAATTTTAATCATGGTTTTCCTTTTGTTTTTTAAGATGTTTATTATACATGCGTAAAAGTATCTTGAAAAATTATATCATTTGGATGATTTGTTTGTTTGGACAAAAACCCATCTTTTCGGTTTTTCACTTGGCCGAAAATTGGGTTACAAAAAGGAAACCATTTTTGCTCTTGAATTTAAATATATAGGTGGATATATATTTTTTGGTGTTCATAACCTAGCCATGACCTTGTGTTTAAATATGTTGAATGATTATATTGTGATTTATTTAATTATTTCAATGGGTTGTAATAATTAATTATCTTTGTTCTTTCATTTGTAAAGTTGTAATTTATTTATTTTCATTTGGTATGTAAATAAATAGATTAGGTGCATTTTATTTTACCAGAAAAATGTATTAGGATACTTCATTGTAAAAGAAGATGCACACAAAATGCGTTTTGATTTTGGCCAATTTTGGGCCTAAAGAACCTCATGGTTCTTAACGGGATTTTAGCCCAATAATCAAAACACATTTTTGAGGCCCAAAGGAGTTTGGAGCTGAATATAAAGTCCATTTAGAAGCCCAAAGAAAGTGAACAAATCGCAACACAAAAGGAATACTTGAAGCATTTGGATGCGGGTTCAAGTGGGAGTTCAACGACGCATTTCTCGTGTCAATATTCACCCTTTAGGAATGACCTTTTTGGTACACTTGTTTTGGCTAACAAGTGTTGCCAAAAATAGTTGACTATGGTTATGCACCTATTTTGTTTGTTATGCTTGTATGGTTGTTTTATTTATGGTTGTTTAGATGATATTTGGATATGCATGCTTAACAACTTATAATCCATAACAAGCTTAAAATTGGTTCTATAAAAATCATTAAAGTGTTTAATAAAATGGTTTTATTAAAAATTAATGATTTTATAATAAAATGGGTTTTATTGAAAATTGGTTTTCAATAAGGTACCATGAATTTGAATGCATGCAAATGTATGGTACATAAAGTTTTCTAAAACTTTATGGGATAAAGGTCACCTAACCACAATTGAAGGAACTTGTGAATTGGAGGTAGGTTTACAATATTTGTGGGATAAAGGTCACCTAACCACTTGTATTTGTAAACTTACATGTGTGTGTAAGTAGGACGATTTTTATTTGGAAACCATGTGCTTAGGGTCACCGAAGCATGGCGTATAAAGGTGTTGATGGGATTAAACATGCCAACTAAACATAAAGATGTTTAACCGATTCCATATGGCTAGAAATTGCAAAGGGTTGCAATTGTCAAACGTTGACTACCTTGTTAATTTAAATAATGGGATAAAGGTCACCTAACCAATATTTAAATGTAACGTTGGATTCTAGATTTTAATTATTAATTGTCTATGAGACATAAAAGGGTATTAATGATTAAAATTTAATAATATCGAAAATACTAAAATTGAACTTTGTTAAAATTTCGTAGATGGCCGCTAACAATGCAAACACAATTACCCAAACCGTCCGTAACCAATCACTAAGAACCATCCTTGAAAAGGATCGTCTCAACCATAACAACTTCATGGATTGGTATCGAAACTTGAGAATCGTTCTCAAGCAAGAAAAGATATCTTATGTGTTGGACGATCCTATTCCGATGAACCTAACGTGGAAGATGAGGAGGCATATAACAATTGGATTAAGTATACAGAGGACTCCATGAAAGCCTCTTGCCTCATGTTGGGAACTATGATTCCCGAGATTCAAAAGGATTTTGAACATCATGGGGCATACGACATGATTACCCAATTGAAGGAAATGTTCCTTCAACAAGCAAGGGTAGAACGCTTCGAAACGTTTCGGGCACTTCATGCATGTCGAATGGAGGAAACCCAATCGGTCTCATCTTATGTACTTAAGATGAAAAGCCACATTGATCGCCTCCAAAGGCTCAACTGTCCCGTCTCAAAAGAGTTGGCTACGGATTTGATCCTTAACTCTTTAACAAAGAAGTTTGAGACTTTCGTCATGAATTATAACATGAACGGATGGGACAAGAGCATTGGTGAGCTTCATCGATGCTTAAAACTGCCGCGGCAGATATGGGTAAAAAGGCTTTACCCGTTCTAACGATCAATGAGGGAGGCAACAGGAAGAGGCCCCACCCCGACTCCAAGGCAACTTTTGCCAAAAGAAAGGGCCACGTCAAAGGGAAACGAAAAGGAAAGGTTAAAGCAGAACCCACGAAACCGAAGGAAAAGAAGCAAAAGGTTGCTTCGACTGACCCATGCTTTGAGTGTGGAGAGATAGGACATTGGAAAAGAAATTGTCCAACCTATCTCAAGGAGTTGAAAAACAAGAGGGATGCGGGGCAAACCTCAGGTACAATCTTTATGATACATATTGACCTTAATGTTATTTCTTCAAACACATGGGTATTGGATACCGGGTGTGGAACTCATATTTGCAATTTGTTGCAGGGGTTCAAAAGAAATAAACATTACAAGAAGGAAGACATTAGTCTCTTCATGGGCAATGGAGCAAAGGTTCAAGTTGAAGCCCGAGGAGACTATGTTTTGAAACTTCCAAGTGGTTTGGAAATCATCTTGAAAAATGTTTTGTATGCTCCTAGTTTGACTATGAACATTATTTCAGTTTCCCTCTTGCTACAATATGGTTTTAATTTAAAGTTTGTAAACGAGGACATTTATGTTTTGATGAATGACATGTTTTACTTTAAAGCTATGCCATCAAATGGTATTTATGAATTGGTTCATGATGTACCAAGCAACCACCAAGAAACTCAAATTAGATTTGAGTGGTTCCTATCTTTGGCATTGTCGCCTTGGACATATAAACAAAAATCGTATGCAAACACTTCGAAAGAATGGTCTTTTGGAAACAAATGGAGATGATTCATTTGATGCATGTGAATCTTGTTTAAAAGGCAAAATGACTAAGGCACCCTTCAGTGGCACCTTTGAAAGAGCAAAAGACTTATTAGGTATCATACATTCGGATATATGTGGTCCTTTTAAGCCAATGACTAGGAATGGTGAAAGATACTTCATTAGTTTTACCGACGACTATAGTCGTTATGGTTATGTGTACTTGATAAGACACAAAGATGAAGCATTTAAAACGTTCAAAGATTTCAAAAGTAAAGTAGAAAATCAACTCAAGAAAACAATCAAAGTCCTTCGTACCGATAGAGGAGGTGAATACCTTAGTGACGCTTTTAAATATCATCTTAGGAGTTGTGGGATTATCTCACAACTTACTCCACCTGGAACACCACAACATAATGGTGTGTCTGAAAGGAGGAATCGAACTCTATTGGATATGGTTCGATCTATGATTGCTAGAAGCACATTGCCTCTATCATTTTGGGGTTACGCTTTGCTCTTCGCGGCCCGTATACTGAATATGGCCCCAACCAAGAAAGTGGATAAGACACCTTTTGAAATATGGCATGGAAAGGCTCCATCATTATCATATTTGAAGGTATGGGGTTGTGAAGCTTATGTGAAGCAATACACCCCAAACACATTGGAAGTGCGATCCACTAAGTGTATCTTTGTAGGATATCTTAAAGATGATATAGGATATTACTTTTATGATCCAACTGAGCAAAAGGTATTTGTTGCTCGAAAGGGTAAGTTCTTGGAGGCTAAGTTCCGTATGGAAGGAACTAGTAGTAGAACAGTGGAACTTGATGAGGATCAAGAACCACAAGATGATACACATTTGGTTGATACTAGCACTCAACAAGAGGTTGTTGAAGAGGATAAAATGGTTGATCAATACATAAAACGTTCGCAGATCTGGTAGAATTTGTCATCCACCCGAAAGATATGGATTTTTCATGGATGGATGCTACGTGGTAGATTCAGATGAACCAACCACATACCATGATGCAATGTCACAATCTGATTGTGACAAGTGGCTTGAAGCAATGAACGTCGAGATGCAATCCATGTGTGACAACCAAGTATGGGAATTGGTTGTACCACCTCTTAACTCCAAAGTAGTTGGAAGTAAGTGGGTTTTCAAGAAGAGAACTGATATGCATGGTAACTTGGATACTTATAAAGCGAGACTTGTAGCAAAAGGTTTCACTCAAACTCAAGGGGTTGATTATGATGAGACCTTCTCGCCCGTGGCGATGCTAAAGTCAATTAGGATATTATTTGCCATAGCTGCATATTACGATTATGAGATTTGGCAAATGGATGTCAAAACGGCTTTCCTCAATGGATATCTTAAAGAAGATGTCTATATGGTTCAGCCTGAAGGTTTTGTTGATCCAAAACATCCTAACAAAGTATGCAAGTTAAAGAAATCAATATATGGATTGAAACAAGCATCTGGAAGTTGGAATCATCGTTTTGATAAAGAAATTAGGAATTTTGGATTCATCAAGAACCCGATGATGCTTGTGTGTATAAGAAGGCTAGTGGGAGCATCATCACTTTCCTAGTACTGTACGTCGATGACATTCTACTATTTGGAAATGATATTCCAACCATGGAAGGTGTTAAAACCTGGCTTGGAAGTTGTTTTTCAATTAAGGATCTTGGTGAAGCCGCCTATATTTTGGGAATAAAGATCTATAGGGATAGATCAAGGCGCTTGATAGGTTTGAACCAAAGTGCATACATTCACAAAGTCTTGAAAAGGTTCAAGATGGAGAACTCTAAGAAAGGTTTGGTACCTATTCAAAAGGGAACGATATTGAATGCGTCTCAATGTCCAAGCTCAAAGGATGAGCAAGAGAGAATGAAAGGAGTCCCATATGCGTCTGCTATAGGATCCATCATGTATGCAATGATATGCACTAGATCGGACGTGTCATGTGCTATAAGCATGACAAGTAGATACCAGCAGAATCCAGGTAACAGTCATTGGATGGCTGTTAAAAGCATATTGAAATACCTTAGAAGGACTAAGGATATGTTTCTAATATATGGATCTGGTGAAGAGGAACTCGTTGTAAAGGGTTATACGGATGCGAGTTTCCAAACTGACCGAGATGGTTCTCGATCACAGTCTGGGTATGTCTTCATTTTGAATGGAGTTGCAGTTTCTTGGAAGAGCTCGAAGCAGGATGTTGTAGCATTGTCCACTACAGAATCAGAATACATCGCCGCTTCATTGGCAACACAAGAAGCTTCATGGTTGAAGAAATTCATCACCGACCTAGGGGTAGTCCTACCATTCAAGATCCCCTAGAAATCTTTTGTGATAACGAGGGTGCGATTGCACAAATTAAGGAACCTCGTGCACATCAAAAGACTAGGCACATTGAGCGGAGATTCAACTACGTAAGGTATGAAATTGAAAAGGGAAAAATATGTATTCGTAAAGTTCACATCGATCAAAACATTGTGGATCCTCTCACAAAGCTCCTTGAACGGCCAAAGCATGAGGGTCATACTTGTGCCTTAGGACTTTGATATTCTAGTGATTGGATTTGATCTATTTAGTATTTGGATATCGGAACAATTATTATTATGACTCATTTAATGATTATGGCATTTTGAGTTATGTTCCATTTTAGCATGTTTAAATCCATGAATAAGTTAATTATTCTAAATGTCCGTAGTCGATCATATTTGTGGGAACAAATATGGAGGTAAGACTATTATGAACTTGGATTGGTGGATATTCATTAGGTATGAATATAGAGCAAAGTGTTGCTGCCAAAGTTCATAGATATTTGTGGGATACAAATATTGGACTGACCCGCTCTCAAATATTACTACATGGAATCTTTGAGATTGATCATAAGTAAATTTGAGTAAAGGAGAATATCATAGTATCCTTTGACCTGAGATACATATTGGGTCTTGATATTCACCAAATGTTATACTTTGACTTAGTTCTTTGCGGTTCTGAAACATGGCAATACATAAGGCTAAGCTCAGGTGTGGTACGAGGTGATTGTGAGAGACGTATGTAGTCAAGATGGGATTTGTTCCTCTTATTCGTTGAGAGTAAGATGTCTAAGGCCTGCTAAAGTTAAATCAACAGAGAATGATCACTCTATGTCTCTGGATTTAACATGACATCTGTAACAAAAGGATAAATGATCGTTTCACCTAAATCATGTTCAAGTAAGGGACTTGAAGGGGATGATGTTATTGAATGGCACTTCGTATACGTATTAGGGGTAGTAAACCGTTGTTAGGCAGTATTTGCTACTTGCATCAATCTTATATGTATCTTGTGCAAGTGGGAGATTGTTGGAATCGGTATGCCCAAGACACATATTAAATTGATGTGGCTAGTACGTTATGATCCAAGTCGGGGTCATACCAATAACAAGCTAGACAAACACTTCTAATATTTATTTATGATATGATCAAACAAATAAATATTAATACTTAGAATATTTAGAAATTGGTTTTCTAAATAATTACACTTGAGAAACTAATAAGTTATATGGATAACTTATTTTGTGAGAATATTTTATATTGTTATTTAATGGGTTAAGTAACATTATAAATAATTGTGATATGTTGCATAAGTCTTATAACATGTGATGTTATAATTTTATAAAAGGCTATAAAATAAATGTAAGACTTATTTTAAAAATGAAAATGAAAAATCTTGGTTGGAAAACGCCTTTGTCCTCCCAAGGTGGATTTTCCACCAATGAAACTTCATGCAACAATCACATAATCCAACACAAGATCCTACAAGATTTGGTGAATTCTCTTATATAATTTTAATACACATTTTCAAGTATGATAACACCTTTTTTGAGCTCTCAATTTTCGGCCAAAAGGGTTTTGTCCAAGAGTGTTTCAAGTGAGTTCATAAGTGTAGAAATTCTAGCATAATCAAGGTGTTTGTTGGAAAGCTTGGGGTATACAAGCTTGAGGTCTTCTACTTAGAAGATTACCATTCAAGAAGTATCATCTTCTTCACCTACTTGTTCTTTGGAAGGTAGTATTCTAAACGCCCTATGATTGTATTTTGATAGCATGCATGTTCATATATGGATCCGGGTTTTAGTTTTACATATAAAATGGGTTTTATATCTTGTTAATAACATGTTTTAAACAATTATTCCGCTGCGTTTTTTATTTTATACGGATAAAATAACTTTGATAAACATGTCCAAAACCCCAACACTATCAAATCATCAAATCCACTGTTTCTGTGGCTGAGGGCATGAATAATGCAGTGTGCAATGTAAAGAAACAAAGCACTGAGACTTCCCTTCTTAAAAGGTGTTGCGTTAACGAATCTTGTGTATCCCATCCGATAGAAGCACCCCTTGACCATGTATTCCGGATAACCTGTTGGGTCTTCTTCACGATCCTTGAACTCTAGCACTGTTCGGATTAAATCTTCAGTGATTTTGACTTGAATATCTTCATTATTAATCCTCATTGTAGACAAAATAGTGTTCTCTTTCTCACTGTATTCAGTGGCATTCTCGACGTGTGATCGGTAAGCCGTGTGTCTGTCAGTAAGAGGCTTGGTAATTGGTAGTCGGCTCAAAAAATCTAAAACTTCTCTGTATGCTGCAATTTCTGGAATAGTCTCATCTAGAAGACAACAAACAATGTGGAACGGAGAAAAAGCAGACTTCTTGATCTGCAAACACAAACATTTCAAACACTTAGAAAAATTTTCAAAAAATTTCAACTCTTAAACACTCGTACGAGTCACCATTCGTACGAGTCAGATATTAAGACAAAGAATTAAGTTGTGAACAAAACCCACTCATGCGAGCCACTTCGTTGTACGAATTGAAAATCATACTTAACAAATTTAAGGGTTTGAATAGACTTACTCGTACGAGTGATGCTTCGTACGAGTCATAAAGATATAAACGTTTAAGGACACACTCGTATGAACGATCACTCGTACGAGTGAATATGATAATCAGACATTTGAAACCTTGCTCGTACGAGTGACGATTCGTACGAGTTGCGAATCGCACCACATAACACCTTATCAAACCGAACTTAAAACATGTAGATTTTAACAAA
Organism: Scalesia atractyloides; assembly: GCA_947069175.1. Taxonomy (NCBI): domain Eukaryota; kingdom Viridiplantae; phylum Streptophyta; class Magnoliopsida; order Asterales; family Asteraceae; genus Scalesia; species Scalesia atractyloides. Next base: position 29,335,201 of record CAMTDV010000001.1, read on the forward strand.
TTGAATGTTAAATTATAGGTTAAAAGGGTCGATAATTACAAATTTGAGTTCAATTTTATATTTTACCGGTCCGATTATCCAAATCTACGTTTTATGTCCTTTTGGTTCAATTTCAGCATTATAACGGCTCAAAACTTGTAGTAGTACCTTGCCCATCGTAAGAGGTGTGCTAATCAACCTCCCCAAAGTATAGATACGTAACAAAGATCAAGAAAGTGAGGTAACAAATGAATCGCACAAAGTAAGCTCTCAATCGCACAGAGTCAATAATGTGACTCGTGCGAATGAGAAGTCCTTTTATACTCCTTTAGGTTCACTCGTACGAGTGATGATTCGCACGAATGAAGCCTTTTGTCACTCGTACGAGTCAGTTCTATGCACTTTGTTTATCTTTTTGAGTTTTTTGTGAAATTTTATATGTTTTTATAACCCACTCAGTTATTTGAGTCCAAATTAATGACCTCAGTTAACCGATTTGCCTACCAAGTCCAAGTTAATGACCTTGGTTGACCATTTTTTGACCAAAACAGATTTATTCTAAAATTTGAAGTTTTCAAATTAATGAACTTTGTTGACGTTTCAGGAAATTTTCTTTTCGGATTAGCTCCCAGCCATGATTTTCAGCTTTCCTCCAGCAATTGTCGCTTTGACTTGGACTATTCATCATCGATAGACTAAAATCTAAGATAGATTGCTAAAAATAAACTGAAAATCTTTTTGGGGTTTTTTCTGAGAAAAAAGAACAAGTAAATAAAGATGTATTTACATACATATTTTTGTGAGTGTTGTGGTAGAGGATCACTTCAGATATTTAGACAAATCACAAGTACCGTTGATCTTGGTAGTAACTTTAAGTTCTTAAACAGATTCACCTAGATTGCCAATATACTTATCCACTTAAACCTCTAAAGGTATTCTCAATAATTTCCTCCCTTCCTCCAAATTGCTCTTTCAGTGCATCCTATAATTCTTTGTTACTGTTACAGTTAATGTGTAAAATATATATAAACATACAATATTTGACATTCTAAGCCCTAATACATAACCGACATATCCTAGACGTAGGAAATAGACATTATGCACCAACACACTTCTTACCAATCCATGAGAAAGACAGTACCGAGAAGTTAGCTGAACTGTATCTTAAGGAAATTGTGGCACGTCATGGAGTGCCAAACTCGATAATCTCAGATAGAGATGGTCACTTTATGTCGCGGATTTGGCAATCATTTCAATCTTTTTTTGGTTCTCTCTTAGATTTAAGCACAACTTTCCATCCGCAGACCGATGGTCAAAGCGAGCGAACCATCCAAACATTGGAAGACATGCTTCGGGCATGTGTGATGGATTTGGGCGGAAACTAGGATACACATTTACCATTGGTAGAGTTTTCCTACAATAACAGTTATCACAAGTATCAAGGCCCGTCGTTCGAAGCACTTTACGGACGAAAGTGTCGATCTCCGCTATGTTGGGCGGAAGTCGGTGACAAACAACTCATTAGTCCCAAACTAGTCCAAGAAACCACAGACAAAATATTAAAAATCCGCGAGCTTATCAAAACGGCCCGTGATAGACAAAAGAGCTACGCAGATCAAAGATGCAAACCATTATCCTTCGAGCCGGAGATAAAGTGTTACTAAAAGTCTCGCCTTTCAATCTAACATCAGATGTTTCATTCTGAGCACTCGTTCCTTCAGCTTGATTCTTGAGTAAACTTTCAATATAAACTTCACCATTATCAGCGGTAGATCCATCATCATCGTATGATGGTTTTGCTTCACATTCAGAGTCGTCGGATTGATCAAAACTGGGAGCTGGTTCATTCACCTCTGGTTCAGCTGTAGGTTCACTTGTTCCAGCAGTTGGTAATTCAGGATGTTGAGAACTCGGGCCGGCTTCAGCACCATATGTACCAGCATGTTTCTGAGTCACAATGATTGGTCTCGGAACTTGATCTTGTGAAAAAATATTTTTGTTGTTGATAAAGCACAGCAAGTTCCTTTTCTGTTGTTTCAGCTGGTAGCTTGAATGAATTCTAGAGACTTCCGTAATTGAATAGACAAGGATCTCCTGGATTCTGGGTCGGAGATGTGTATCTTTGGCATCTATGTGTTGTGCCACAATAACCCAGTTAATGCTAGGAAGATAAGCTCTATTTAGCGGTCTAGCATACCCTACAAAGAAACCTTCTAGCGATTTAGCCCCAAATTTTCCATCTACATCGATTACCATACACGGTGAGCCAAAAGATTCTAACCACTTCTGATTTGGCTTTCGTTGGTTGAGCAACTCGAAACACGTCTTCCTGTGTGCCTTGACCATCAATACTCTGTTCAATGTATAACACGTAGAGGCCATGACTTCGCTCCAAAACTAACTAGCAGTTTTGATCGGCGAGCATGGTGCGTGTTGTCTCTATTAGCATTATGTTCTTTTTTCAGCTACACAGTTTTGTTGTAGTATGTACATTGTACTGAATTCATGCAATATTCCATTCTCATTGCACAACTTGAACATCTTGTTATTCAACAAGATCATTAGACTTTCGAATATTTCATTCTTGCTTTCCAAGAACATCATCCCATGAGAACTGTGAGGATCTGTTATCCAATGATAAGCTCAGGTCTAATCTGTAACCTAGTCCATAACGTGCGGAATCTGTTTTAGTTTGGGTGACAAATATAACAAGATTACTTTTAAATCACTGTTTCATTGATTTCATAAACGTTTACAATCCGAAAACACTTGGACAGAGCTTCGTCGTTGTGTCCGCCGAACAACACTTACAACTCAAAGTCCTAACACATATTTATAGTACGTTGTACCTCCATGCAAACTAAGATCTACTCCTTCGTATGAACTAACAATAACTACCTCCGTACGAAGTGACTTTGAATACCTTCATACAAAGTAACATACAAATACAATGAAATCTAACATTTTCATATTACAGATACTGACACGACTCATAGACACAGGCAGCAGACATATGTATCAACAAATTCCCCTTGGATGTTGCCGCAGTCTTGATCGGTCTTCAAAATCTTCATAAATTTAACTTCTAACGCCCGAAGAAATTCTTTCTCGGCTTTCGTCTTTCTTCGCATGGAATAGGCTTTTGATCTGTTGGAGGAGTCCACTTCAGAAACTTGTATCTTGATAACAAAGCTTTCTTGATCTTTTCAGCAAGTCTCTCGTCATTTCTAGCTTATTTCAGGAACTCTTTTCTTTCTAAGTCTCTCTATTTTGATTTCCACATTTTTCTAGAATTAATATCATGAGCACAGCAGACGTTAATGACAATTGATACTACATTTCTTGTACCTTCTCTTGCTCTTGATAACAAATCTTGTTGTAAAGCAAACATTCCACATCCTTTTCAGATAGATTTACCAGCCGCATAAGATCGAGGATTCGTATAACTCTCCATAAACCATCAAACTTTAACGTTATCAAAGCTTCACCCATCTCTTTATCATACTCCCACCATTTAAAATCTTGAGTGAAATCTTGCTCAATTTTCATCAACGACATATTTTTCATTGCACGAGGCCGTTTCACGATCAACTTCACATCCTTTTCTTTTGTTATTGGATCTATCTTGATAATCTTCTTAGGATAGTGAGGCTTCAAGTATGGAAAATCATGATCAACTTCATATCTTATCACCTTCTACAATTTCTGATTGCCCGGTTTTATCTAGAAATTTATTAACCTTGTTTGGTATAACTCCTACACGTCCCACCATGATAGAGTTTGATTTTTTATAAGTGTCAGAAGTATTGAACTCCGAATTGTCGTTTAATAGCAAACACATTCAATTCTAGCAACCAACCCTAGCTTATTATATCTCCCAAAGATTTATCTTGATTTCTTGTGAAGAAAGCTAGCGGTCGTATGAACTTTCTTTCCTTTGGCAATTCTTTTAACCATGTCTTCCGAGCTTCCATAATCTCCTTTTTACTAAGCCTCGGAGGCTTTCCATCTTTCACCGTTTCTTCAATCTTTCTTTTCAATAAATCATTTTTCTCTTCGTTAAACAACTCTTGGAATGTTGGGAAGTCATCTATTTTTTCACCTAAATATTTAACAACTTCATCATCAGAATCATCCTCCACGACAACATTATCGAAATCATCAGTATCCTCAACATATTTGTAAACATAATCATTAGGCTTTACAATGTTGATGTTGTTTGTTCTTCCTCAAAACCAAACTCAAACAAGCTTTCATGAATACCCATCATCTTAGCAATCTCTTCTTTAGAATAGTTGTGAACGAATTCACTTTCTTCAATTCAATGCTCTAGATAAATAGTCTTATTTTGTATTGCAGGACCAACCATTAGTGGGGTAATGTCTGTGAAGATTTCTAAATACTCTTCATCATGGACAATATCATTCTTCTCCCCCTCTCGATGAGAATCATCTTCTTGATTAGATTGTTGTTTAAGAAATCATCATACTCAAAAGAATCAGTAAATCGCGCTTGAACTACCACCAACCCTGTTTCACCCTGAGTATTGTCATCATCATCACCTTTATCATCATCATCACCATGATATTTACCATCAACATCCACATCTTCTTCGTCATCTTATCATCAACCTCTGTTTCTTTATATGTCTCCTTTTCTTTCTCTGCTTCTTTCCTTTTCTCTTTGTAATATGGAACATTAATAACAGGACCAATCATCACAAACTATGTAATATCTATCTCAGGCTCTGTTTCTTTTATTGGCACAGGTGAATAATAGAAATCTCATCCATTTTACCCTTTCCCTTGTCAACATTTGAAGCTTCAGTCACAGCAGCAGCCTTTCGCGCTCACTCAGCAGCCCTTTCTCTTGCTTCATCTATTTCAATCTAACTATATTCAGCCTCAAAGTTTATCCCCAGCTTCTTCTCCAAAACTTTATGGAACATATCAAGCTTTCGATCTTTAACATTTACGTCAGCCTCTAAGTCACTTGCTATCTTTCGCAATCTTTCATTATCAGAAACAAGGCTTGCAATAACTGCTTCCATGTGTTGTCGATCATTTTCTAAGAACTTGATTCTCCCTTCAAACAATTTAACTCTTTCTTCAAGTGGATCATTCAACAATTCCAAGTTAGCACCTTTTGGAAATAACGGTGCTTCTTTAAATCCAGTATCTCTAGTTGCATGACCAGTTGGATGAGATTGTTGTCATTGTGAAGATTGAGGAGTTGATTGTGGTTGCCTTGGTGGTGATGGTTGTCTCGGTGGTGACTGTTGTTGTCTCAGAGGTGATGATAGTTGTTGTGAAGTAGTCGGTGGAGTTTGAATTGGTATTACATTCTCGACTTCAACTTCAACCATCGGCGTCTCCTTTTCAGTAACCACTGATTCAGCACTAACGGTTGTTTTCCTTAGATATTTTCTTCTTGATTTCTTCGCTGATGGAGACCCTGTCTTTTTTGTTGTTATATCAGTGGCCTTGCTCTTTACTCTTTTTACTTTTTTGGTGGCACATAACGCTCGTCGTCATCAGCAGTTGAACCTTTCTTTCACTTTGAAGCTCTTTTATCAGCAGCTGCTCGAGGATCAAAAGTTATGTGTGCCACTCTAGTTGCAAAATCCCCACCACTATCAATTTCAGTTTCCTCAGAGTCAGCTTCGTTTCCACCCTCAAATGCTTGCCTTTCAATGTCTCCTAAAATCTTTGTCGTATCTTCAATACTCTTTTTAGCCCCTTCAGGTCTGAATTCGTAGAGAATACTTCAGTCTCAACATTTTCATGCTCATGAACCTCTTCTTTAGAACTTTCATCTCCAACCATAGTTGCAGCTTTCTTCCATTCTCTTTTTCTTTTTGCTGCTTGTTTCTTCTATTTCTTATCATCTTCCTTTTCATACCATCTACTTCTTTTTGCCATAAATCCATCTAACATTTTTCTTAGTCGTTTTCTGAGTTGTTTTCATCCTTTCTCCATTTATCTTTGGGTGGCGGAATGTAGTTCTTATCTTTGTTACATCCGAAGAATTTTCTGCTCGAAGGAGTTTTTTTACTGATAAAGATATTGATTCAGACGATCTAATGAGGGATTCATCATATGTTTAAGAGGCAACTCATCATCTTCTTCTTTGAAAGATTTGGAAATTGATCATCGAGCATCATCTACACAAACCTCGGATATTGTAAAAACTTCTCCTTTGTAATGTTAATCTTCATTTGCTCAAAGATTAATCTTGTGAAGTTGTGTAGTAGATTCAAAGTCAGAGCAGTAACCTTGTAGTCTAGCAACACATCAAAACCACCTTTTCAATTGCCCAATGCATGAATCATTTAATGTACAAATAACTTGTAGGGCTTTCCCAAATAAGCTTTCATAAAAGTTGTTTCCTTGACGTGCCCAATATAACCCATCCTATAAAAGCAACCTTTCACCATCTATTCCGAATAAACTATTGGATCAATGTCTTTATCTTTGAAATCTAGCACTCTCCTGATCAAGGCTTCGGTGATAAACACCTCTTTATCTTAATTCCCAATTCTAACAAATGAACGAATAGCTGGAGGATCTGGTATAAACTTTGCATTATCCCAGAAGCATTGCACATGTGATCTGTACGTTTTGTGTTGGTCCGTAAGTGCCTTCTTTATAGGAATACGACCCATGAAATCCAATTTTCTCAAACAACTTCATCTTTGGTAATGTTGAGTTAAGCACACAAGATGTTGTGCTTTGGTTCAAAGCTCATGGATTTCTTCTTCAAAAAATTCAATAAGATCAACACTTAGTCAAAATTTCAAAAATTCCGGACTTTGGTGCGGAGGTACTTATGGACCAAGATACCATTTGTACCTTCGTATGAAGGTATATACGAATCCGTTTTTACCAAAAACATGTTACCTTCATGCGAGGGTATTTTATACGGAGGTATCCATTTTTCCTTCGTACGGAGGTCGTTATCTCTATATAAATAGTTTGAAATCAAACATGATGTTTTGAAGTTTTTGTTGTAACTAAAGACAATATAACATCCTAACATCTTCGACTAAAACAGCTATGAATTCAGTTTTATCTTTTATCGGTTCATTTGGTCAGGTCTGTGTTTTTATGATTATTAGGCCGAAACTTTCAATTTAAAGTTCAATTAAGTCCAATCTAGCTTAACCATTGTTAGTGGTTTGCAAATCAACCATTACAATGAAAAATTTGGCAACACTTCGTCGTTTAGAAAACAAAATCTCTCAAAGTATAACTCTGTGTGGAGTAAACTGTAACAATAATAATGACCATCTTCGTACGAAGGAACCTTATATAGGTTTCAGATTTTACCTTCGTGCGAGGGTAATATGCTTACCTCCGTACAATGGTGTTCCTTCGTGCGAAGGTAACCCTTGTTTTTTCAACTTTTCAGTTTCTCGAACATTTTACCAGTTTTAACAACCCACTCAGTTAACCAAGGTCAAGTTAATGACCTTTGTTACTTGATATGTCTACCAAGTTCAAGTTAATGACCTTGGTTGAACACTTAATGTAAACACTGATGTTTTCTGTAAATTTTAAATTTCAAATTAATGAACTTTTAATCATTTCAAAACATTCTCTCATTTCAAATACGCTCCCAACTCGTTGTTCTCCAGATTTCGTTTAGAAGCTTTGGATTTTGAAAATTAGTCTTCCATCATCGGCAGTCGAAAACAAGATGAAATAAAATCTTTTTGATTTTTCCAAATTTTATGCTAAAAAACACTGAAAATCTTTTTAGGTTTCTAAAATGAAATAGATATGTACAAATATATTTACAGACATTTTTGTGAGTTTGTGTAAGAGGATCATATCAATTTTTTAGACTTATCACCAGCATTGTTGATCTGAGTAAACTTTAAGTTCTAAACAGATTCACTTAGATTGTCAGTACACTTGTCCACTTAAACCTCTAGACATTTCTCCATTGTTTCAAGATACGGTAATTAGATGTCTTAGAACTTGACTTAATAGTGTTTCCAACCTCAGAATATACTCCCATATCAAGATTCTCTGGATTTTATCTTACAGGTGAATATATCTAACTTATATCTATATCTAGGTTGTGCGACACCTTGAGAGTTCATGTTAGTACCACCGTACAGACAAAGAGATGAAGGCTCAAATTAAAAGTAGTGTTCTATATTTTGGAATCTTTTTACTGAAATTGTCAGATCTTTCAATACTTTCAATTTAATACAGATTTAAGGTTTTAAAGAAAAAGTATTCTACAAGATATAGGCCATTGCTTATGTAAAATCAGAAGAACATGTATAATACCCCAGATATCAATTATTTATAGAGACCTAGTATCTCTAAATCCGGCAATCTCTCAAACGAGATTTCGGTGTACTAAGACCATATATCCGAGAGATGTTAACCCACTAATTAAGAAGTTTTTCTTTATGTTTATATCTCAAAAATAATTTACTAAATGTGCGAAGTCAACTAAGTGAGACCTGTTTAAACGCTTTTTGACACTACATTTCTTTAGTGTACTGTTATAGTCCACTAATATACTATCATTTCCTCTTTTTACACTAAAACTATATTTGTCTTTTTTTTAATGTTTTTGTACTTTACAAATTTTTATATGTTTTAGTATTTTTTACAACATATTTCTCCCCCTAAAATTAAAATATAATTTTGAATTTTTGTTTTTAAGAAAGAACTTAAAACAAAAACTCGACAAACCAACAAGGATTACTTCAAATCGTCATCCATCTCAGCTTCAACCTTTGTGTCCCCCTGATGTTAATTCTTTTAACCTGTTTAATTCAAAAGATGTTTAAATTTTGCTCTGTCAAACGGTTTTGTATAAAAATCTGCTTTCTGTTCATCAGTGTGGATATTTTCAATGCGAATCAACTTTTTCTCGTAGTAGTCACGGATAAAGTGATGTTGTATCTATATGTGCTTTGTTTTAGAATCTTGAACCGGATTTTTTGTTATTTTAACGGCAGCCTCGTTATCTACATATATATGAGTGTCAAGAAACTACAATCTATACTCTCTCATCTGTTGTATCCACAAGATTTGACAACAACAACCGGAAGTTGAACTGTATTCTGCTTCGTAAGTAGAGAAAGCGACTATGGTTTACTTCTTGCACTCCCAGTTACTAAGCGTGTGCCAAAGAACTAGCAACCACCAATTGTGGATTTAGCATTTAATTTGTAACACCCAAAATCAGAGTTGGAGTATCCATCAAGATTGAAGTCGTCGGCGCGAGGGTACCAAAAGCCGATACTTGGACAACCCTTAAGGTATCGAAATATCCTTTTGACGATCTTTAGATGTGACACTCTGGGACTTAACTGGCCGCGTGTATAGAGGTATGTTGGATATATACTATGTAATACCTGAAAGTTCAAAACTTTAAGAATATAAATTATGAATTATTGTGTATGATTTGGATGATTAATACATTGTAAAAATCGACCGAACTTTAATAACAAAAAACCAAGCGTCTTATTAAATAAATATTAGTTAATCATATTATGTAAAATTAGTATTAGTATTTACTAAATGGGATGTAAATGGAAAACACATTTTTTTATCTATTTATATTATTTATTTTGATTGAGTTGGGTAAACGTAAAAGTCAAACAAAAAGAAATTAATTGATGTTAACAGAAATGATGGTAATTACAATTAGCCAATCATGAATGAAATTAAAGCGGAATAATGTGACTATTTTGTTACAAAACTCTTTTTATCACCGCCCTAAATCATCTATCGAATCCTCTCATCTCACAACTTCATTCCGGATCTGATCACCGGAAACCCAACAACCACCACTCGCCGCCACACCGCAACCACCGATTTGAGTTGGTATACGTCTATAGTGTAAGTTGGTATATGGGTTATGTATGTGAATATGCTATGTTTCTGATTACATTATGATAAGTTATATGTGCATCTGACGATCGTGTATTGGATTATGTTTCTGATATGTGCAGTTTCTGATTATGTCTCTGTTTCTAATTATGGATTTGGGTCTAATTATTATGTTTCGTATTTGTTATACCTGTTTTGACTCGGCATTTGTATCAGTTATGTTTTAGTATCCGTCTTAGTGTCAGTTTCATGTTCGATGTAGATTCAGATGTCATGTTATACGTTTTGTTTGTCTTCGTTAGAATCCGTCTTTAGTATTTGTTCCGGTGACTGTCTCGGTACTTGTTTTTAGAAATGTTATTTGCTTTCATAATGACTTACCAAATTTTTGTAAAGATTTAATTATTTTATTTTTAAACTCAGGTTATTTATATTACTTGTTATAAAATATATATTCGCTTTGTTATAAAAATAATTGTTTTGATTAAGTAATAAGTTATGAAGTTTAATTAATTAAAGAATATAAATTAATTAACAGATATTGATTTGAATCCAATCATTTATTTGAAATTATTATATTCGATAATTATCTCCTTTTTAAGATTATAAATGGTATTTTAAATATTTGGTCTTGCGTATTTGTCTTTGTTTCCACGTCGGCTTCCCATGTCTGTTTACGAGATTGTCATAAGTACTTGCTTTTGAAATCAGGTTATTGAATTATTCTATTTCTTTCATACAACTTTCAAAGTTAGAAAGTAAGCTATTTTGTCTAATAATGGTTTGCTATTGAATATGATAAATTATTATATCTTGATAAAATTCAAACGTTCAATATAAGAAAATATTTTTGCCAAGTAAGACATATTAAAAATATGAGTATCGATGTTTTAAATTGAATCTCTTTATACACGATAAAATGCTTTAGTCATCATGGTAAACAATGTATTAGTCTTTACATCGGTTTTGTGTTGTGTTCGGTGACCGTTATGTATATGACTGACTTTTGTTTCCGTATTAGTTTTTGTTTTCAGATCGGCTCGTGTATTAAATTTTGTATCAGTCCTGTGTCTGCATCTGTTTTCAGTACTCGTGTCAGCAACCGTTTAAGTTCAGTCTCAGTTCTATTATGTTGTGTTTTGCTTCGGATGATATGACTTTACTTGTACTGTTGATTTCTTTGTTACTGAGCAATTTTTGGCTCAGCTGTAGTTTCCTTTTTGTGTTTGTCTTATTTGTTTTCACAGGCAACCTGGGATAATATGGGATTTCAGTGACAAGCGTTAGGAAGTCACTGAGCAATTATTCTTTATTTCGGTAATGTAATAAAATATAATTAGGATCTTTTATTTAATGTTATGGATTGGTTTTTAGTTTTGATATCAGTATGAGTGACACGTCAGCCCTACTCGGGTCGGAGTGTTACAATTATCGTATCGAAGCTAAGGCTCTTTCATGTAGAAAACTACTACCTTAAAAATAAAACCGGTGAGTTAATGGGTAAACGTTGGGTTAGAATTTCGACTTCTGATAAATATTAGTAACCATCAGTTTGTGACCTTTAATCCGTCTGTTAGAAGTTTTTGTTGTTATTTGCTATTGTTATATTTTGCATCCCGATGTATCGAACAAAATATTCTATCATTATTGCAGTTTCATTCTAAATTTCTTGAATTAGTTGGAACATGGTGGATGACACAATTGAAGTGTATATGACATCATTTGAATCAACTTGACTACGTACCACAAAAATCCTTGTTACCTTGTGTGCTTCAAGAAGTGTTTCACATCAGTATACATCTCGCTGAATCGACGCATATGCTTTTGTTATCATCAAATAGTTGTTAATTTTATTTTATGATTATTAACTATTGACCTTGGTTTGTTTATCGTCACTTCACTTTTCCTAATAATTTGAATAGGTCATTGCGATGCATGATGAGAGGATCATTAGAGCACAATTGTAAGATAATTGACAATTACGGTCGTGAACGTAATCGTGAATTACAGGTACATATGTGCGCTTTTGGATTCCTATCATGTAGGTTGGTGTGTATTCGAATATTTTATGATTTCTAAGACTCATTGCACCATTCGAGATTCTTGACAAAGTTGGTAACGCTTCTTATCGTTTGGCCATATCACCTTGGTTATCGTGTGTGCATAACGTCATTCACGTATTTCTCCTTGGGAGATGAAATTGACATCCGCTACACGCTATGAGCTATCCAATGCACTTGATTCATGAAGACCTGTCATTTGAAGATAAACCTGAAGTTATTCTTGACCGACAAGGAGCGCATTATGTCTGGTAGACCATTCCTTTTGTTAAATTCCTTAGGAAGAACCATTCTAAGAGGGAGGCTACATGGGAGATGGAAGACAAGATCTATTCTTAGTACCCGACTTTGTTTGCGTCTTAGTACCCTAAATCTCACTTTACTTGTTTTGTTATTTCTGAATTCCGATTTGTGTAGTATCCGTTTTTTGACCATCTTAGAACTCCATATTTTAGCATATGATGTTTTTAACAAGTTATAGAACAAAGTCTGCTTTTAAGGAATATAGAGTTGTAATAATCATGGGATTTTCTAGGAAAATAATATACATAATTCATAATTTATAGAATGATATATGAATAGATATATGACACGTATGTAAATAAAAAGTATGACCATTAAAAAAAAACTAGTAATAAAGTAACTTCTAATTGTTTTTGAAACTTGAAAATCTAATCCTAGATGTGTTATAATGGATTTTGTTTCTTGACGAAAAGGGTTTGTGTAATTTAGTTTGTGTATTTTAGTATTTATTGATGTAGTTTAGAAGTAAAAGTAAGATACATTAATTCATATGTTTAAGGTTGTTTGACTTTCTTGTTTAAAAACAATTATGATAAATTAAGTATACATTAATATTTCTGAATTAAATGAGTAATTACATTAAAAGCTCTTAACTAACATTATACTAATATATTATTAAAACTTTAAAATTAGGTGACTTTAGAATAAGACGCAATTGAATAACTGAAAATATTAGCCACTTTTGACTTGGAAAAAAAATCACCATCTTGTTAAATATTTTGCCAATCACTTTTCTTGTCCAAGCGTCTATAACTATTCTTCTTCCTAAAAAAGAAAAATCTAAAGATCTTGGTTGTTGTTCGAGACTACATGTCACCTGCTTAAGAATAACCTTGTTGATATCTACTTCTTAGAGAGATGCTATTATTTCTCTTGTCTATAGAGATTGTACAATTCGAATCGAGTTCATTATTCATTTCATATCACTCTAAAGGACTTGTCGTCGTTTTTTTCACTATAGGAATCTTTTTATATCTTGATACTTTGGTACTTAATATGTTTGATTTTGTCAGATCTCGTACAAATTTTTATTTGATTCGATTATGCCCTTGTTTACTTGTCATCTTAAAAAAACAATTTGTATAAATAAAAATATGATGTTCAGTATTTGAATCGATTATGTTCCTTCCGTACCCGTTACGTTTGAGATATGTTCATCGCCTATACTTAATAATTTCGAGGATGAAATTTTTAAGAGGGATGGAATTGTAATACCTAAAAATTCGAAAACTCTAAGAATATAAATTTTGAATTTTTGTGTATGATTTGGATGATTAATACATTGTAAAAATCGAGAGAACTTTAATAACAAATAAGCAAGTGTCTTATTAAATAAATATTAGTTAATCATATTATGTAAAATTATAATTAGTATTTACTAAATAGGATGTAAATGGAAAACAAAATTTTTTTATCCATTTATTTATTTATTTTGATTGAGTTGGGTAAACGTAAAAGTCAAACATAAAAGAAATTAATTGATTTTAATAGTAATGATGCTAAAGCGGAATAATGTGACTATTTTGTTAGAAAACTCTTTTTTATCACCGCTCTAAATCATCTAGCGCATCTTCTCATCTCACAACTTCATTTCGGCTCTAATCAACGGAAACCCAACAACCACCACTCGCCGCGGCACCGCAACCAGCTATTTGACCATTCTGTGCCACCGCTACTAAAACCACGGCAATCGCGAACCAGTCGTCACACTTTTCCATAACTACTGTAGTACCTTTCTTCGCCGGAGCCTTTTGCCGCACCAACATGCCGTCGTTGTTCTAGTTTCACTATCGCGATTACTGTTGCCGCCACAAACCGATTAGTTTTCGTCGTCGTACCACCGCCATCGGACGCGTTTCCGGCTACTCGCGTATGACGTCACTCTACTTTGTTTGGTTCATCCGATTTCTTGAGGTCCGTGAACTTGTTCTTGACGATTTGTTTCCATGATGTTTTTCCTTGCTAATAAGGTACGGATTCGTGACCCTTTACACCGTATTATAACTTTATTTAATTCATTACTCTTTGGTACATATTCTTTAGTCTTCTCATCATAGTATCTTTATCATATCTGTTACTTTGTAGTACGGATTTTATCATGGTTGATCATTCATCATTATGTTATTGTGATGTCTTTTTAGTCTTTTGGAAATTGTCTGTTAGCTTTGTTCCGGTTGGTATTGTCGGTTTTGATTATTAGTATGTTATAGCATGCCATACATAAGACTTGTATTCATGGTCGCATGTTCCTATTGTTAATTAAATTTTAGTTGCATGTAAACTATTTACATGGACTAAGCTTTTGTACTTTGTCACCCGAGTGTTTCTAACTTGTCGTATGGGCGTCATAAACATGAATACTTTTCGTGACAGTGTGTAATCAAAATCACGGCGTCTCTGACTTGTGCTTGTGTAGCACCGTGGGCCCTTAGAGGCGTATGGATCGATCCTAGTTCTATTTTTTACTTCTGACTTCCGAGGGATGGAATAATGGGTGCACACCACACTCACCATCTCATTGGTGCATAGGAGTAGCTACCTGTGTACCCCTCTATTTCTTCCTCTGGGTGCTTCTATGTTACACGACTTATTTTGTGATATACATCTGTCGTGTAAGTTGGTATATGTTTTTGTATGTGAATATGCTCTATTTCTCATTGTGTTATGATAAGTTATGTGTGCATCCGATTATGGTTTTGATCGTGTATTGGATTATGTTTTTGATATGTGCAGTTTCTGATTATGGATTTGGGTCTAATTATTATGTTTGGTATTTGTTATGCCTGTTTTGACTCAACATTTTAGTTATGTTTTAGTATCCGTCTTAGTGTGAGTTTCATGTTTGACGTAGATTCAGATGTCATGTTATACGTTTTATTTGTCTTCATCAGAATCCGTCTTCGATATTTGTTCCTGTGTCTGTCTCGGTACTCGTTTTTAAAATTGTTTTTGCATTCATAATGTCTTACCAATTTTTCGTAAAGATTTAATTATTTTATTTTTAAATTCAGGTCGTTTAAATTACTTTGTCATAAAATATATATTCGCATTTTTATAAAAATAGTTGTTTGATTACATAATAACTTATGAAGTTCCATTAATTAAAGATTATAAATTAATTAACACATATTAATTTGAATCCAAACATTTATTTAAATATTATTATTTCCATAATTCTATCCTTTTTAAGATTATAAATGGTATTTTAAATATTTGGTCTTGCATATTTGTCTTTGTTTCCATGTCGGCTTCCCATGTCGGTTTACGATATTGTCATAAGTACTTGCTTTTGAAATCCAGGTTATTGAATTATTCTATTTCTTTCATATAACTTTCAAAGTTAAAAAGTTAGCTATTTTGTCTAATAATGGTTTGCTATTAAATATGATAAATTATTATATCTTGATAAAATTCAAACGTTCAATATAAGAAAATAATTTTGCCAAGTAAGTCATATTAAAAATACGAGTATCGTTATACGATGTTTTAAATTGAATCTCTTTATACACGATAAAATGCTTTAGTCATCATTGTAAACAATGTATTAGTCTTTACATCGGTTTTGTGTTGGGTTCGGTAACCGTTATGTATATTACTAACTTTTGTTTTCGTATTAGTTTTCGTTACATTTTCAGGTCCCCAGTTTCTGTATCAGTCCTGTGTCTACATCTGTTTCAGTACTCGTGTCAGTAATCATTTTAGTTCAGTCTCAGTTCTATTATGTTGTTTTTTGTCTTATTTGTTTTACAGGCAACCTAGGATAATCTGGGATTTCAGTGAGGAACATTAGGAAGTTGTTGTGCAAGATTCTTTATTTCGGTAATATAATAAAATATAATTAGGATCTTTTATTTAATGTTATGGATTGGTTTTTAGTTTTGATATCAGTATAAGTAACATATGAGCCCTATTCGGGTTGGGGTGTTACATACTATCCGGACGCGATGTTGTTAGATACATTAAGGAGCCGATCATCGAACGATATAGAGTTTCATCTATCTTTTCCTCGGTTGGATCTGGTCGATGCCGTGATTATGAGCTAATGGGGTAGACATTGGTGATGAGTGGGACAACATGAATCTCTCCAACACATCGTTCACATACTTCGTTTGATGTATAAAAATTCCATCAGGCAATTGGTCGACCTGAAGTCCAAGAAAGAACTTCATCTCCCCCATAGAACTCATCTCAAATTTCTTTTTCATGACTCTTTCAAAATCTAACGCATCGTTTGTCGAATCGAATATAATGTTATCCACATAGATTTGTACAATTAAGATGTGTCCTGCTGCTTCCCATATGAAGAGGGTACTGTTTACTTTTCTTATGGTAAAACCATTTCCTAGGAAGCGTCTCATACAAGACTCTCGGGGCCTGGTGTAAGCCGTACAACGCCTTATCGAGTACGTAAACAATGTCTTTGTGTATCGGATCGACGAACCCCGGTGGTTGGCCGATGTACACATCCTCTTTCACCTTTCCGTATAAGAACGCGAACTTGACATCTAATTGGTACACTTTGAATCCCTTCCATGACACGATTACGAGGAAGATGCAGATTGCTTCTAATCTTGCCATAGGAGCATAGACTTTAGTGTAGTCTATTCCCTCTTACTAATGAAATCCCTGAACAACGAGTCGAGCTTTGTTACGCACAATTACTCCTCTGTCATCTCTTTTGCACTTGAAGACGCATTTTGTATTTATCTTCTTATGGTCTTGTGGCAGATCAACGAGTTTCCACACACCAAGTTTTTCAAATTGAGAGAGTTCTTCCGACATGGCGTTTTACCCATCTTTCTTAAGTCAATGCTTCTTTATACATTTTAGGCTCTGTCTACGAAATATAACATCTATATGAGACTGTATTTTATTAAGGTGCTATATTACAAAAAGCAATTACGATCTTGATTGATTTGATTTCTCGTTTTATTACAATCTACAACTCTCTGATAATAAACTCTGATGGGTGCTTGGCATAACTTCGTTAGAAACGCTCACTTCATGTTCTAGATTTGTAATATTTTGTTCAATGTTCTGATTAACTACAGATGTTTCATTCTGAGCACTCGTCCCCTCAACTTGATTGTTGAGTGAACTTTCAATCTGAACTTCACCGTCATCGGGAGTAGATCCGATGTTGTCATATGTTGGCTCAACATCAGATTCAGAGTCATCAGATTGATCGATCGAACATAGGAGCTATATCATTCATCTCTTATTCGGTTGTGGGATCACTTGTTCCAGCAATCCATGATTCTGGATGTTGAGAACTTGAGCCTGCTTCAGCATCATTTGTACCAACATGTGTCTAAGTTACAATAATTGGTCTAGGAACTTGATCTTGTGAAAAAGATTGTTGTTGCTGAGAAAGCACAGCAAGTTCCTCTTCTGTCGGTTCAGCTGGCAGCTTGAACGAATTCGTAATTGAACAGCCAAGGATCTTCTAGTTTCTATGTTGGAGATGTGTAATGTTGACAGTCTACGTTCTGAGCTTCAATACCCGGGTTATGCTAGGAAGATAAAGTTCCATTGATTAAGCCACAAATTTGCCATCAGGATCGATTACCATGTATGGTGACCTAAACAGTTCTAAATATTTCAGATCTAGCTTCCGTTGTTTGAGTAGCTCGAAACACGTCTTCTTGTGTGCTTTGAACGTCAATACTCTGTTCAACGTATAACATGTAGAGGCCACAACTTCGCTCCAAAAACTAACTGGAATTTTTGAATCGGCGAGCATGGTTCCTCCTATCCCTATAAGTGTCATATTTTTGCGTTTAGCTACACCGTTTTGCTATGGGGTGTACGGTGCACTGAATTCATGCAAATTTCCTTTATCATTGCAAAATTCTAACATCCTGTTGTTCTTGAATTTTGTTCCATTCTCCCTTCGAATGCGTCGAATTGGCAAATGGTAAAGATTCTCTAATTTTCAAAACAAGATCATTAGACTCTCAAATGTTTCATCCTTGCTTTCCAAGAACATCACCCACGAAATCTTAAGTAGTCATCAGTAACAACTAGACAATATAGATCTCATGAGATACTTCGAACATTTACTGGTCCAAAGAGATCCGTGTGCAGTCTTTCTAGCAAGAGCTTTATTGAGTTCAGAAGCTTCCTCGGATGTCACCTTTTGAGTTGTTTGCCCTTTTTTCAACTAATGCATTCATCATTCAAATGAAAAATTTTCAGATTGACACATTCCACTAGATCATTGTGTACCAAGAAATTCATATTCCGGAGATGAAGGTGTCCCATTTTCCTCTGCCACATGATTTACTCCTTTTTTGTTGCTTTTGACACAAACACTACACCGTTTTTGTCGTTGTGGTCGCAACGCTCATGTCTAGGACATACAAGTCATTTTCTTGGGGGAGCGCACATCAAGATCAACTCCTCCGGTATCTTGAACCCTGACTTCAGAATAAGGCATTCTCGATCAATGAAGTGCGTTGTGAATTTTTTATCACAGATCTGAGAGATATTCAGTAAGTGGTTCTCTAACTCTACTATGTAGTTGTCGAATGACACCACACCATTAGTCAGAATCCCTTCATCTACAATTCTACCTCCGTGGTTCCCTGCAAACCCAACGTAGCCCCCTCGGATAGACTTGACGTTATATAAGAGAGCCAACATCCCTGTCATGTGCCGGGATGCTCCGCTATCCATGATCCACTTGGAAATGACGGATCATGGGAGCCCATGCACATTCACTTAAACAATTATTTGAATAGCGAGACCCAAGCCTTAACAGTCTTGGGTGGGTTTTCACAGTTTGGTTCACACGCTGTCACTCTTTAATTGATCTTTTTGTTCAACCTTTTTCATCAATCATGGTTGAAACGGATGTTTTAATTTCTTTAGAAGATACTTTCGGCTTGATTACCCAAGTTTTCTTTTTCGAAATTGCATTTTTTTTAGTAATATTTTGAAGTTCTTTGTTCCATTTTGTATGAAGATTCATCAGCCTTTTTAGTTGAAACATTAAGATTTGTGATTTCACTTCATTTTTAGATTCAATGTTTCGTTTTAGAATCTGTGTTGAACAAACTTTGGAGATTTTTGTTTTACATCTTCTGAAGTTTTCTTGACACTATAACCAGGTTTAGAGGTCTTTTTGTGGACATCGACTAGCGATCCAACTTGGTTGCATATAAAGCACGTCCTACTTTCTTTTACAACAGTGGATCCCTGAACCTGTTCATGTTGTCGTTTTCAACAAAGAATTCGTCATTGGATTGTTTGCTTGAAAAACTCTCTTTTTCACTCTCTGAGCTTGTGCCGGTCACAAATATCATTTTTTGTGAATTTTAAGTTTCCAAACCTGTTGTTATTTCTCATACCCTTTCCCGAACCATATCTCCCATTATTGTTATTTCTCTGTTGGTTATTAGAATAGGAGCCTTTTGGTTTGAAATAGTAAGATCTGTCACGTTTAAAGTTTGAAAATCTTTGTTCTTTTGTCAAACTTCCAAGCTTAGGCATCTCACTTTCTGAATCGGAAACTCAGCATCAGAATATAGCTTGTCAGATCCATTCATTTTATACATAACAATGTTTGGATCATCATTCTAACTATTACCTGATTTTGGAATATAATTTTTGTGAAAACTATGGTCATTTTAAGAATGCGAACTTTCTCAAGATTTGATTGAATCACTGCCATTATTCAAAACATGTTCAACAACATTTTTGACTAACTCCGACTCACATTTTGTTTTAGTTTTGGTGTAGGTTATATCAAGGTTTTCAGGCAGCTCATCTTTCTTTTCCCTTTTTTAGTTCAAATTTAGTGCCTTTTCCACCCCGTCAGGCTTTTTCCTTAAATAACTATTCCACGTCGGGGATGGAACTCGATGATAACCTAAACCCTTGTTTTGATAACCATCACATCCTCTCCTATTTCATCTTTTCCTATTGGTTTAGGGAGGATGTGATCCAACACATAAGATGCTGTTGAATAACTTGTCAGCTTTTTATCAACCCGTTCTGATTCGATCCTAATGGTTTCTAGCTCTTATTTTAATTTAGCAATCATGAAAATGTGAATATTTATTTCCATTTATTTATCTATGGCATTCACTATGAGCATAGATAGAGTAGCATTATCTTCTCTACCGCGAATCATGGTATTGGTTGATATTTCTGCTCAGTTTATCATAAGTTTCTTTTGTTTCTTTTAGATCATTGGTTAGGTTATCTATGTGTTTTATCAGTTCCTTAAACTTCTCATCTTTCCCAAAACAAGCTTTGCACGGCTCTAAGCACTTGTGCATTGTTTTTCTGTTTCTGTCTTCTCATTCTTAACCTCTTCTTTGACTGACTCAACCACAACCTCCTGAACTTTCTCAGAGACTACCTCTTGATTTGCCGATCCATCCTCGATTTGAATAAGCTTTGAAGTACTCTAAGTTTGTTGAGAAGTGCGGTGATAAATTGCCTTCTTGTAATAATCGTTACTGAATGGATTTTTATTTGCATTCACTTTTCTATTCGAACATTCTCTTAAAAATGACCCTTTTCTCTACACTTGAAACAAGTAACCTTGGACTTATGGAATCCCAGCTTCTAATTCGGACCACCTAGACTATTTTTTCTAGTTATTTCCATGAATCTTCGAGCTCGATAAACAATACTAGCCATGCACCACCTTATATAAATTAGCTCTAACTCCTCTAGATCAATTTGATCGTAATTCTCTTTATTAATGTTCGGATTACCGATCTTTCCAGCAACTAAGCTCTCGTATGACTCTAAGACTGAAGCAAGTAATGCCATGTGTTGTTTGGCTGTTGTCTAGGTGAAGTCTTGAGCATTTTGAAGATTGACTGCAATGTGGCACTTCAGGTTATGTTGATTGGAGTTGTTTTGGTTGTTTTGGTTGTTTTGGCCGTTCTGACTATTATAGTTGTTCAAACTTTGGGATGATTGAGGTGTTGTGCCGGAGTATTTGGCTCGTAACCTCGAATATGAAGAAATTCCACTTCCACTATTTGAGTTGTTCGAAGAAAAACCCGAGGAATCGTCTACTCTGAACACAGTTTTAATTTTCGGGCTCTGAGTGTTAGCCACAGTGCTTCCTTTAAAGTACAGATTCACATCTTGTTGCACATTTGCATTCTTCAACTAAGCCATTTTTTGGACTTCTTGCTCATGTCCATCAAGCTTTTCAATGAACTTTGCTAGATTCTTTCCACATTACTCTTGACTAGTCTTTAAGATCAATAAATAAGTCGACCATTCACCCTCTATTAATGCATCGGCTAACTTGTCAACCAACTCTTCATTTTCCTTTGGAATATTCAACCTCTTCGTTTTAAGGCCATAAATATGTCAAATTCTTTCTTCATTAAGGTCTTTTTTACTTTTGATCATTTGTATACTGCCTTGGAATTTTACCTTCAACGTGTTTCAAATCGATTATGCATCTCCTTGATGTTGTAATAAAGTGAAAATGTTTTCTTTTATCGCCTATTTCAGAATGTTTAACATCTTCTTTTCCCTCATAAATTTTTCTTTTCAATTGGAGTGAATTGCATAATACTTTTCTCGAGTCCATTCTCTCCTATGGGAGCAATATATTTCTCTTCAATTGAATACCAACATTCTAAATAATTCACCTGAACCTAGTTTTCGAAACGTTCATGCCAGCCTTTATAATTTTCCAAATAAATTAGTTTTGGTGGCTTCGTCATCGTCCCCATTTCGTTATCAAGACTTAGATTTTGGTCAACTGACGATGAATTTGAAGTAGCAAAAGCATTGTAGAATTCGTTCTCCATTTTGTCGACAACTTTTGAGCAAAGATGATTTAGTGTGAAGCTATCTTTTGTGCAGAGAAAGCATTGTATGGAGGTACCCTTATGCGAACTAAGAAAAGAAAACAAACAATTTTGGGTTACGTCCGTGCGAAGGTAACCAAAAACCGACAACTGAATTCTATCTTCGTAGGAAGGTGAAAAATTTATTTGAAAAATTACGTTCGTACGAGGGTAATTAGTACGAGGGTAATTCAGTCTCCGAAAAACCAGACTGCTTTCGGCGCTTACAGCTCGTCAAGTTCACCATCAAACCAAAACAGTGGCTTTCAATCATTTGCTACAGTTAATCCTCACACGTCTCAAAGCCAACAGTCATCACATGGATCAAGTACTCCTCAAATAAACCAGAACAGTCAATCAAATCCTACTCAAAGGGTCTTCAGTGCAATATCTTAGTGGATTTCCATAATGCACGAAACTTCGATGAGAAAACCATGAAGCAACATATGTCTCTATTAGCATCGGTTCTCGAATCTTATGATAGACTTGTTGCAGGAAGGATTGGAAATTCTGAAATGGCCAAAAAGGACTATGACCAGATTGATCCAGTAGAAATGGAGTTGATCGACATAAAGTGGTGTATGGCATCTATTGTTTGACGCGCACAACGCTTCATGGAAATTACAGGAAAAGAGAACTTAGGAGGTTGGATGGAAAACTGGGATTTGACAAATCCAAGGTTACTTGTTTTAAGTGCCGGGAAAAGGGTCATTTTAAACGTGAATGCCCAAACAGAGAAGCTCAAGGGAACCAGAACCCATTTGCCGATGATTATTACAAGATGGCTATCTACCACCGTCCCCAACCAAAAACTCGCATGGTGCAAATCGAAGATAAACAGCCAGAGACCAAAGACAAAGCGCTAGTGGTTACTCAATAAGATGAGGGCTTTAACTAGAACAAATATATTTCCAAGAATGAAAGTTTGGCTTTGGTTGCTGATATAATTGAAGAACCTGAAGAAGAATCAGAGGCAGCTTTTGATGAGGCACCAGAAGATGATTATTACTATCATACATCATCAGAAGAGGAAGAACTTTTAAACAGTACATTTAAACACCTCCTGCCTAACGATATGTTTAAAACTTTTGCAGGTTACATTGCACTAAGTCATCAATCATCTTACGAAGAACAAATGAAGCCAGTTATTGAAGAGAAAGTTGATGAAAAGATGGAGAAGTTTTCGGATGACATCAGCAAGGCATGCATGGCAAATGTCAATGAGGTAAATTAGTCTAGGAGTGAGTTTGTGGTAGAAAAACCGTGTCTGAAGTGTGCTAAGCCATGTAAAGAATGCATTGTAAAAGACACACGATATACTGAGCTCAAAAGTTTAACAGATAATTTGTCAAGTGATTACAAATCAACTAAAGAAGCATACGACAAATTAAGTAACCCTGTTAAAAAATCCATAAAAGCACTCAGAGAAAGTGGCGCAACACTTTTGATGCTCAAAGCGACAGTAATGGACAAGCAAATAGCCATTACTATCCACTTAAATACTATCACTGAGCTAAAGAGTGAGCTTGAGAAGGTAAGAATGGAAACTGAACAGGTTAACAAACTGTTAATCAGCTATTCAACAAGCTCTAATGTCATTGATCACATTTTACCAAAAATTGAAAATAAAGAAGAATCAGAAAAGGTTGAAAAAAAGAATGCAAGTTACAATCGTGTTCCACCCCCTATGTGGAATAGTTATGCTTGTAAAAATCCTTCAGGGGTGGAAAAGGCGCTTAATCTAAAACTGAAAACTGAACAATCAAATGAGCTGCCTACAAACATCGACGTAACTTACACAACATCTGAATCTAAATGTGACTCTGAGGTTGTTAAAACAGTGGTCGAAAATATTTTAAAAAGTGAATCTGAAAAATCTAAGTCCGATGTTGAAACATCAGAAAATAGTTTGACCAATTATCCAAACGTCATAGTTTACAAAAAGGATCAAATAAACTATTTTCTGATGAGGACTTTCCCATCCAGAACGTGAATCTGGATCGTGCTGATAAATTGTTCAAGCTTGTGGATGTAAGTCATGCTGATTTAGATAAACAAAAATGCATCATTCTACTCTAAATCAAGATGTGACAACCGACCCTACTATCATAAAAATAAAGATTATCCTGAAAATAAAAGGGCAGGGTTGGGTTTTCAAAAGCGTCAAATGAACAACAAGTCCCAAAAACTAAATTTTACCAAGAAAATCAACTTTGTTTTTGGGACAACAACAGAGAAGGAAAAAGAAATCATCGAACACAATCGAATGATGATTTCAAGAAAGAGAAAGATAATAGGAAACAAGTTTTGGGATCTTCTGTTCGAAAGGATAGTAGGACGTGTTACAAATGTCAAACTGTTGGGCACATTGCAAGATATTGCTCATAAGAATCTCCAAAACATGTTTCTCATTCTAAAAAGTTCACCAAGGACGAGAAACAAAAGGCCCCTATGGTTGCGCCAAAGCAAATCTTCAAAAGAACCAATGAATCCTTCAAAAATGTTAAACCAATTCTTCAACGTCATTCTAAATTTGAAGTTGGTGAAACATCAACTAAGTATCATCAAATGGATTCTAAATTTTATACTAAAAAGGCAAATCTGAAAACGCAAAAATGGTTGGCCAAAGTAAAATCGTCCAAGGTAGAACCGAAACCTTCTGTTCCACACAAAACCAAGCCTAAAAAGAATGATAAAAACAAAGTAGGTCCGAAATTTGACATTCCGAACCCACCCAAGACCAAACAGGCTTGGGTTTCTTTGTTTAAATAGTTTCTTCCGTATTTGTGCAGGGATTCCCATGATCGATAATGTCTAAATGGATAATGGATTTGGAGCTTCCAGGTATGTGATAGGAATGCTTGCATTGTTACACGACGTTAAAGCTATTCGCGGAGGGTAAGTAGGTTTTACCGGAACGCAAGGAGGAAGGATTATCGGTGAAGGAATTCTCACGAATGGAGTTGTATCATTTGATAAAGTGAACTACATCGCGGAACTTGAGAACAATGTACTCAGCATTTCGCAGATTTGTGACAAGAAATTCACAACGCACTTCAACGATCAAGATGATCTAGGGGATTCCACACTCTAGGTTGGATAGACGATTCTGTGACAATCCATACGGATTAGGGGACCTACAAATGTTGATTACGGATTTTCTTTGAAAAGTAAAAGACGTTGGTTCGTTGATTTGGTGTGTTTGCGTATCTTGATATGATTATTGATTGTTTATTGTGTCACATAAATTATGATGGATATCTTTCATATAATGAGTTTGTGTTGATTATCGGGTCCTTGCGGGTTTGGGTAATCTTTTGGTGAATTGAATTTTGATGTTCTACTAACTTTAGTCACCCTAAAGTGCTAAATTTTGATAGATGTCTTTCATATAACCGTAGACACAATATACAAGATTTAATTCGATTTTGATGTTCTTAACTTTAGTCACCCTAAAGTGCTAGGTTATTAATAGGTCTAGGTTGGTGAATTACTAGGATTAGGTTTTGCAAAAATCTGGTTTTAGTTGCCTTGCCATTACCTTGTCTATTAGACTAAATCGAGTCCTTAGTTGCCTTAGACTTCCGATGTGAGGTAGTTCGTCAATTTAGGGCACTTTTCTAGAAAGTTAGACAACCGTAGGGGAGTCTAGTTAACTGGTAATCGTAACAATCCTTTAGAGTTCCATAGGTTTCTTCCCGAGAAGGGTTGGGGTCCTATTTGGTTTCTCTTAGGGTTAGCACTTAAAGATCCCAGTTGCATATCACATTGGTATCCGATAGAAAGCCATTCAACAGTAAGTCGGATTCCAACCTAGGTTATCCTTTATCATCTCTGAGTTCAACATTAGTTCCAAGTGGCATTTAGTATGTCTTAGTTAATTAATATTTAATTTAATTTCAAATTTAGGATTTTTAGAAACCCCCCACCCAACAAATATAAAAATGGTTAGTATCGTGTTAGTGTCGGTGTCAGTCTCAATCTAGATATCCGGACTTACTTAGCTTTGCTAAAGTCGATTGGTTCACTTGTCGGTTAGTAGTTTATTCGAGTTTTAGAGAGTCTAGAGTATTACTTAGTGTCTATATTAGGTTAATTTAGTTTGTTTTTATTAAACTACTTTTAGCACATCAAGTTTTTGGTGTGACAACCGGCAAAATTTCATGATAATTTCGTTCAACTTAATCACTATTTATACAAATTAATTGCATTCTTTTGACGAAACTTATGAATGATTGAGTCATACAAAGTCTAGCAGTGATAGGACATGTTAAAACATTACAATTCATATTTGCCTATTCGTCATGTCGCGAAAACAAACAACTATGTCCTAAAACGTTGGTAGCAAAACGCTTAAAACACTATTCACCTTAACACACTATTCATGCTAGGAAGATTCTAAAACGAATTAGAACTGGATATGAAAACATATCCAAGTCAATACATATATCAAAACCTTAATGGGGGAATATAACTTGTAATAATATACACTTTCCGGAAAGACGCCTAAACGACAAAGTTGTCCGATCTGAAATATAATATAACAATTTTTCAACATGTCCGCAACATAAATTCAGCATGTCACAGCATCTATAAAGAGTGTAGATGATGTTAATCATCTTAAATGATCATGAGGATTTCTATTATTCATCAAAAGTATTATTATCGGTATCGTCGTAGACTTTCCATATATTAACCAGTAATGACCCGACAACAAACTAGTGACTAAATCTAATATTCTAACATCTAAATCACTAGTCCAATGAGCTAATTAGGCCTATATTAGTGTCATAAACATCATTAACATGCTAATGATGCAAGACATGAACTAATCACCTATATATCTAAAAATTAAGATATTATGCACATGTAAATAACTTGTTTTTTTCTTAAATGTTACACTTAACACCCCCCCCTCGTTTTTGTCAGCAAAAGGGACACACACCCCCTTACCTATGCTAAATAAGGGTAATGAAGGAGCATGTTGTGAATATTTTATCTTTGACTTAAATGAAGTTGCAAGATGATTATTAGACAACAATAATGCACCATATCCTACACCCTCATTTCTCACAACATTCAAGTACCAAACACCCTATCATCTCTCTCTCAACTAACAGTAACAACAATACCCCACAATCCCTCCCTTCTTCAACACTAAATAACATATTTCAAGCCTTACCCTTCCATTTTATGATGATCTAAAGAAGTGCAAGACATGGAAGATTTGTAGGAGCCTCATACATCATCTAGGAGCTTCAAGTTCTTCATTTCATCTTCTTATTCTTCATAGAGTTCATCCCTGGCCTTGTGCTAGTTGTAAGATCATCTAACTTCATTTTTATGCTTATTATACTTAGTAGATGATAAAAGTACACCTTGATCATCTTGAAACCCACTAAACAAAACACTTAAAACCCTAAATCTAACATAATAATCTTACATAAATATGTGCTTTATGTGTTGATTGATGTTTAGTGTAGTGTAGCTTGCTTAGATTTATTGATCTTGGATGATGATGCTTAAAAATAGGATCTAAATAAAGATGTTTAGATCTAGCAAGATCACCATCTTCAAAAGTTCATAAACTTTAACATAAGACTTGAAATTGAATTTTGGAAAAAGTAAATCAAGAAGCTAAAAGTATAATCTTGAAGTGTGGATCTTGAAAATACAAACTAAAGTGGTTTATATAAACTTGTTTAAGCAGAAGATGAACACAAAAATAATGATATTTTTAGTGATCTTCATAATATATATATATATAGATATATGAATCTTCAAGAGGTATTTATATGTTTAAGCATGGAAATGTATTATTTGGAACTTGATTTGTAATGAAGATGATACTGGGATTTAAAAAGTGTTTAAAAATACGTTTTAAAAACGTGAAAAACGCTCATAGTATAGGGGAAACTATGGCGAAATTTTCTAAAATCCTAATCATGATTAAGGTATGATTAAAAGATGATTAACATGATGTATTAGAAGTTAGGGAAATTCTAACTAAATACAAATACACAACATGTGAAAAACCTCCTAAATACTTGGAAAGTTAACTACACAAAAATATATATATACTTATATTATATCCCTAATTCTATGCGGACACTTAGGCATTTCGGCACAAAATATATATTAATGGATTCAAAGACAAACTCTAAAAATAATACATTTTTAGACACTTAGAAATATATATTTTCAACACTCTTAAACTCCGGAAAGTATAACGTAAATGATCACTAAGTGAAATACATAAGTATATGAGTATACTCATACATATAAAAGATGTACACTAAAACACTTAGAGAAATTACAAGAATTACAAGTAGTGTACATGCACAGCGTGTACATGCAAATGTATACATCGGAACAATTTGCATATACAAGGTAACATTTGCATATACAATGGAACAATTTGCATATACAATGCAATGTTTGCATATATCATGGAAGAAGTGCATACAACAGAACAATTTGCATATACAAAGTAACATTTGCATATACAATGGTGCAAATGCATACAATGGAATAATTTGCATATACAATTCAATATTTGCATATGCCATAGAATAAATGTATACAAATGAAATGAACAAACTTATACATGTGAACGAGGTTCACTAAACATGAAAATATATACATAAGGATCGATGATCCCTTCAAGCATGATTATATATACAAAAGTATCGAGGATCCCTTCAAGTATGAATAAATATATATACAAGGATCGAGGATCCCTTCAAACATGAATATATATATATATATATTGACATAATATATATAGTTCATATCAACGACACCGTGCGTGACACGGAGACACAAATGGGCTAGGTCCACTTACACCGTGCGAGACACGGGGACGTATATGGGCTAGGCCCACTTATATCATGTGAGGCACGAAGATACGTATGGGCTAGGCTCACTTACATCATGCTAGGCACGAAGACTTATGAAGGGCAAGGCCTGTTCATATATAACAAATATACATGACAATATATATTTGAGAAATATATATATTAAGAAAAAATGAATAAATAAGCTACCAACATATTAGCATAAACAAGTGTATCCAAACAAGACAAATACAGACCTAATGGGCGTTCAAGATGAGCAACGTGTATACAGTCTAGTAAAGGCCTAAGTGTCTAACAAGTTAGAACACTTGTAGGTTGCGATACGAATACTGATACCTGAGACTGCTAGCACACTATCTTATGAACGCAAAACTGTGAGTTCATGTCCCTCCTTTCAAAATTTTAATGTTTTATTGATAAACAATTGAGGGGGAATACATGTTACTAAAGGGTATGTTAGCTATGGAATGAATCACTTTACATGTGCGCATAAGTAGAAAATTATCAAGAGTGACCATTGACCGAAATGACCGAGGTGCAAAGGGTGTAGATCTACTGAGTTTTGGTGAGCTCCACTCCTTGTATTTTGGCCTTTTAGGGGTGCTTTTGTGGTCCCGTATCGGAAGAGTCCGAATATCATCGTCTAGGTTTGGTTGCTTACTTATGTGGCACACATATTAATGTCCTTTCAAAACATTAAGGATCCTCAAATTTCATAGACGCTTTCACATACCGGTTTACAATACAATATTTTCAAATGTTTTTGAGACACATTTGATACAAAGCAAACAAACACATGAACTCGCCAACTTTATACTGACTTTTTCAAACTTACATGTATTTCAGGCAACTAAGTGGATCCTTGCATTGCATGGATCAAGAACAAGCATACCAAGATAGCGATGTCATCCCTTTTGGAGGATTTGGTTCACATCTCCCGCCCTCGAGCCAAAAATGGAATGCAAAACTTCGTTTTGTCAAAAATTTACTTTTGTACAAGTCTTTTGAAAACAATATAACGTGTGATGTCTTTTGAGAAGAAACTTCTTACTTGTAAACCTTTTATATCTTAGAATGGATGAGCATCATACAAATTTTATTCATATAGTTTTTTACTTACATCGTATGCAATGAAAACTAGTCAAGTTCACACCTTGCGCTTCCGCCTATGAGCGGGGTGTGACAATCTGTAACAGCCCAGGGTAACCACCTTATGATATCGTCCGTTTGGCAGCAGCACGCCCTCAGCACTTGCCCCTCACGGCTTTAAAACGCGTCATGTAATGCCTTGCTTTTTCGTACTTTCCTTAATTAGAAAGTATAATCGTATTTTTATTTATGAAAACTTGTATTCATATTTCTTTTCCAATCTTGTAATCCGAGACTTTGAACGTAATAAAATTCATACGTGATACATACTTGTCTTACATGCATTCAATTGTTAAATATGTGTTAACATACAAACCGATACTTATTATATGTGCAAATACTCATACATTCATACTTGATACCTAGAATATACTTACATATGCATTACGCACTTAAAAACATGCGAAAATATCAAGTTATAGCCTGAAATGAAAGATAAACTAAGTTCAAGGACTAAAAATGGCATAATCCGGAGAAAGTGTTTCTAGCTCATGGATTGGTCAAATTTGTGTTTTCTGCATTAAATGCACTCAACCAACAACCCCTCTAACCTCAACTATAAATATCCACATCCGCCCACTCTCATTTCACACCTCAAACATTCTTTTTCTCTTCTCTCTAAAGCTCTAAGAGCTCTCTCTCCTTCTAAAGATTTAAAGTTTTCAAAAGTGAGTTCTAACTCACCCTTATCTCTATCCTTTGATCTTTTCTTCTTCACACTTGAAACACCTTTGGGAATACTTCCATAGGTTTTCCATAGAAAACCAACTAGGAATATCACCCTATTTAAGGTCCCAAGGGTAAGAACCTTCTTGTTTCAATAGGGTGTTTACCCACAAGTGTTGTACCCTTCCAAGTTTGTACTTGAGTTAGTAGAGTGTGATCACTTGGAAGCCTTGGCTATCCTACCTTCGATTCACCAACTTACTTGATTTTTTTTTATTTTTCGTCTTTACTTTATTGTTTAAACTTACTCATGACCATCCTCGTCCTTGTGACGACTTGTGCATTGGTGAACTATACGAAAGAGGTTAAAAAGGAAGTTATCATCCTACCTCCATGCATGACTTCTATGAACTTCCTTGATGTTTATGATTTACTTATTACATATACTGTATAATATATGTATATATATATCCACTAACCGAACTCTTGATGGTAATCAAATGATTATCCGTCATGGTACTAGGTTACATCACCTACGTACATAATCTCTCGTTACGATTCTAATGGGTAACCTAACCCATGAAAACACACCAACCCGAATGGGTCTTATAGTGTCAAAACGAGTATTAAGTCTAGATGATTAATTTTCCGTATAAACTACTTTATTGCATTTAAATTCCTAAATCCTCTGTTATCGTTCGAATACTTACCAACCCATGTTTTCCTCTTGTAGGATAACTCGGTGCCTCTCCAACACTCCAAACTCTTCGCGAAAGTAACAAGTGGAAGCTAGCAAAACCATGAGTACACTCGACCCACTTTTCGTTTATAACACTTTTGGGTGTAACATGTTTACTTATACTAAACCACAACACTTAAAACTTTGTGAAATGCACAAACAATCCTATACCCATGAATACTTGATACGATTACTTGATGCTTACGTCTTAGACATTCTTTATGTGATACTTTAGTCATTAACTTGTTTTTAAGCCTTCGTTTGACATGTATAAGCGCTTTAGGAAGTAACGCATCCCCCTCCATCGTGTAATCTTGAGGCCATGTTAAAACATCGTGATTGCGTTAAGGGTTTGACTAGTAGTATTGCATGCCTTGTATATGCTCTTGTAGAATCATAGTTGCCATGAGGATTTGTTTAAACTTTATTCGTATATGTATGCTATGCTTAAACTTGTGTACTCGCCTTTGCTTTTGCACTGAATTGTTATTTTTAAAACAAGTTACATTTTGATGAAGAGGATGCTATGAAATCAAATAGAAAGGATTTAGATACACACATTTAGACGTTTAGGTTAATGTTGTTGTATCAATTTTGTTGTAACGTGTTAAGTTTAATTGTTGTATTTGTTTCAATGTTGTTGTCACACCCCGACCCACAGCGGGAAAAGGTGATCGGGGCATGATTGGGTTTTCATCAAAGCTCTTGACATTTATTATAATGTTTCATATTTATTATTACAATTTTAAAGAAGATCATACAATCAAATTATACAAATACAACATGTTCTATACATCTTCCTAGGCTTCATTATTTTTCTTCTAAGGCACTTTCCTATGTGTTCCTTGCTTCATCCTGTCCACCTGTATCATGTGTAAAAATGGTTTTGGATCAACAAAAAGTTGGCGAGTGAATCCTATAAAAAACATTTAAACGTGTTTATTGTATTGATTATATAATAAAGTGCATGACCACATATGAGTAAATGTAGATGTAAATTTATTCACAATACACATAATATTAAATATTGCACACACATACAACAATTGATTGTTTTGAGGCACGCGTTGTTCAACTCGTCTCCCACGAGGAACTGATGGGCCTAATGAATGAGTTTTGAGGCACGCGTTGTTCTACGAACTGATGGGCTTATGAATGCGTTTTAAGGCACGCGTTGTTCAACTCGTCTCCCACGAGGAACTGATGGGCCTAACAAATAATTTGCATACAACTTGACAATATGTAATACATAACAACAAACAATATTTACATTCTAAGTTTAGATCATAATATGGTATAGCACGAGTTTGAAAATGCGAATTAGTTTAAGCGACACATGATACACCCCAAAACATGAATAAAAAGGGGAATTTGTAAGAATTCACTCACAGTGGGTGCGTTTCTTGGATTGATGATGAATGCGCACGAATTCGGATTTAATCGGCAAGGGAACTAACCTAAATAATAACATAATAGTTCGATAAATAAATAAACTTTTATTTGAGATTAATATTTTTAATTAGTGTTCTCAATGGGATTGTTAGGTTTATTTTGCGAGTTCAAGGAAATTTTCTAACTTTAAAAATATTATTTTTAAGTATTTTTAATTGATTTTTAAATAAAATAACTAAATAAAAGAAAATAAAATTTTTTGACTTTTTGACCAGTTGACCGTTGACTTTGACTGTTGACCGGTTCGGTCATGTGTATGTATGCGCTGGGTGAGGCTCGAACCCGAGACCTCTCGTACGCGTGCACGCAGCTCTACCAACTGAGCTATGTGTCTAAACCGAAATATTTCTGTTTTTAATTATATTTATACACTATTTAATTTAATCAGAATTCATTTATTTTAAAAAGATTTTAATTATATCGAACCGGTGCCATCAACAGGTCTCGAACCCGGGACCTGTGGTTTAGTGTTGCACACAGTCCACCGCTGGACTGTGTGTCTAACCTGGTTAATATACTGATTTTTATTATACTTAACATCTTACAGTGAGTTAACCCGGTTCGGTTTTTAAAAAAACATTTTTATTTCCGAGGATAGGGTCGTGATAGGGATCGAACTCGAGACGTTTGCTGTGTGTTTGCACACAGTCCACCGCTGGACTGTGTGTCTAACCCGGTTTATTATCTTGTTTTAATTTCACTTATATATTAGTTCGAATTCATCTTCTTCGTTCAAAACACAGACAACGATTATTCAACTGTTTCTTGTTAAATTCAATTAATGAACTTTATAAGCGATTGTAATGCGATGAAATAGAGAGAGTTTTGGAAATGAATGTACCGAACAGATGTCTTTCTCATAACTCCGGCAAGGATCGTCGGCTCTGTTTTGTGAACTCCGTATGTTCGGATCGATTAACAGTTTTGATTGATTAGATGTGAAATTGAGTTACTAAACAATGATTAACAGAAGGTTTAGGTGATTATACGATTCACAGCGTGATTCTGAAAATTCCAGAAGTTTTCCGGCGAAAGCAGAATATTCGGCAACGTCGTCTGGGATTGATTCTGGGTGATGGATTGATGTTAGTAATAGTCTAACAATGGATTGAAACAGAAAGAGTCGAGGTATTTACCGTGTTGATGTGAGTCTCGGTTTTCCGGCGAAAGTCCGGTGATGGCAGAATATTTCCGGCGAGTGAAATTGATTCGAGAAATGGTGCGATTTTGAGCGAAAAGATTTCTAGAGACTTGGGTGTGTATTTATAGGAAAGAATTTCGATGAATTTGGTCCGATTTCTGTCTTGATTCGTTGGTCAGCTTTTCTCCGGCGGTTATGACTGATGTCGCGGGATTAGACATCGGTTATAACCGACGTTGAGATTAATACATCCGTTAAGTCAATAGAAACCGTCAATGATTGGCGAAGTCGTCGGGATTTCCGTCGACTGCGAAATAGGCGCGCTGATTCACTGGGTTTGAATTCGAGTTTTATTATAAATGTTATTTGTTTCATTATATAACACAAATGTGTCAAGTGGCGGAGTGGTTAAGTGGGTGTGAGTTAGGTCTTGAGATTTCATCCGGCTGACCCGGGTTCGAAACCCGGCAGCCGGTTTCTTTTTTTAGTTATTTTATTTTCACTTTTTATCAATTATAGTTTTTAAATTCTAAATTGTTTATTAATTATGTATTGTTTAAAATTAAAATAACTCATAAATACGCAACGAAAATTTTAACTGGATGTTCGGTTAATAAACGAAGCGGGTTTGGTTAGCCCGGTTTTTTACGGATGTTACAGTATCCCCTACTTTTAGAAATTTCGTCCCGAAATTTAAGTAGTGGCATGTTTGTCTCAAAAGGATGGTGTTTTAATTTGACAATTACATACTTAGAAGGGAGTAAGAGTTTAAATTTTGTTTGAGGCGGTAACGTTCCTTGTAAGGGTTGAGTACCCTGCTACAGGAATCGCTTTTTGATGCCTACGATAAAGAATATTGATAAACAGAGTTGATTCACTAAGTATGATTTCATGCGCAAGAGTTTTGATACGTTTGGAAAGATAAGGTTATATCCTAAAACAACACTTCTACTACTAAAACCTACATGGAACTTCTCATAACCGCCTGACAATGCCTCTGATCCTTCGACGAGAATACTTATATATAGGAAGTACCAGCGGCGTATCCACCATATTCTTGTCAAATTTTCATTGGCTTTATCCACAAGTTATGATTAGTTCTACGTGACTCTAATACATAAATAAACACAACAACCAAAGCTTGAGTCTTAGTTATGATAGTATACATGTTCGAATGATGACAGTACCTCTCTCGTTTGTTATGATGGAGAGGTTAGTCTATGTAGAAGTGAGACACAACCCAACTTCTTTAAATGATGAGACTGAGATACTTCGTGAGGTATGATGATATGAATGTTAAATCAATGAGCATAAAACAGAACTGAAATAGTAATTCGCATTAAGATTCTTGGATAAATTTCCAATTTATAATTGAGATACGTGAAAATTGAGGTAACATAAAGAAAAACATAAAAACTAAGCTGTTGGAGTTGAATCTTGATTTTGGGAGAAGAAACTAGTTGGGTGGTTCGTTTGGGCCGTCGTTATCTTCAACAGGATTGGCGTTGATGTTGTAAACTCTTCCTCTTGTTGGTGGCCTAGTGATTAGGTTTCCTTGATTTGCTTGGTTAACTGGGTTTGCTTGAGCTTGGGCGTGTATGATGTTAACCAATCTAGGGCACGTGTTTCTAAAGTGGGTAGGGTCGCCACAATTAAAACAAGCTCGAACATATGGAAACATGGGGTATTGGGGTTGTTGATATGTTTGGATCATGGTTTGAGTAGGGGGTGAGGTTTGGTTTTGAGAGGTGCGGCAAGCCTTGCTCAAATGACCATAGCGTCCACAATTCGACATAGTCGACAAGGTAAGGTAGATGGATGGTGATAAAAACAGGTGTTACATTGAGGGTGAGGTCCTAGGTAAGGTTTCTTATTTGGGTAAGTTGAGTTGGGTGCTACTTGAGTGATTGGGATAGCTTGGAGGGGTACGGCTTGTGAGGCTGGTTGATTGCGTTGGGTGACAGCGAAAAGTTGCCCATCTCGTTTTCTCTTAGAAATGGGTTGAGAAGGGGATTCGGTTTGGGTGGAGTTTGAGGTTTCAGTTGATGGTTTATCCTTCTTCTTCTCCTCCTTGAAGTCCTTATTTCGTATGCGGTTCTCGGTGAGCTCTGTAGCTAACTCCATTGCTGCTTCCAAAGTTGCAGGTGTGGTACTTATTACAGAGTCTTGAATTTTTTAAGGAAGACCTCGAATGTAGTGCTCGATCAAACGGTAAAGCGGAGTGAACAAGTTGGGAACCATTTGATTTAACGTGAGGAATCTCTTGTTGTATGTGGTGTGGTCGCCTTCCTTTTGTTTCAAAGAATAGAACTCATCCTCCAATTTCTTGATTTCGCTTCTTGGGCAAAACCGTCTTGTCATGATTTCCTTCAACTCTTCCCAAGTCAAAGTCATAGCATCTTCAACACCTCGTTTGGCCTTCTCTGTATTCCACCATGTAAGTGCTATTCCAAGTAAACGACCAGTAGCATATCGCACTTTGCGATCATCGGGGCACGCAATTTAGAAAAGTGTTTTCCATTTCTTCAAACCAATGGAGGAGAGCGGTGACACCTTTAGTCCCTTCGTATTTTGGAGGGTCACAGGATTTGAAATGCTTGAAGGTGCATTTAGTGGCACTTGGGGGAGGGTTGACAACATTTTGATCTTCTTGATTGACGGGATTAGCGGTAAGGGCTTGTTGAACTTGAACTACAATGTTGGGTATTACGGCAGCCATTTGTTGAGCGATTTGGGCAGCCATGCGCTCGCGGGCTTTTCTTGATCTCATCTTCCTACGAGCGGAATTAGAAGACATCTACAAGGAATACATATCAAGAGTATGAGTTGGACATTTTAGGGGTCATGTGTCGTATTTAGGAATGAACATTCATAAAATAAATATAGAATAATAAATCTACTAATCCATAGGATGTCTTGGGCTTTTCTCGTAATTGGGCTTTACATGCCGCCATACTTCACCTTCGTAATCATGTGGGCCCCCATGATTACCGGGTTTTTCATATGGTTCGCATGTGTTAGCCTGGTTACGTACACTAACCCGGAGAAAATCGAGAAATAAGTATGTAACATATGATATTCGGAATGTATCCAGGTGTGGACACGGTGACACCTCAAAGTGGGGTTAGTTCGAACGACGTTTGGTGTGGCATGCTTTGGCCTAATAGGTCCTTCGTACTCTCATCGTTGGTCCCCACGTAGGCAAACTGGTCCGTTATATTGGATTTATACGAATGCCAACCTAGACAGGACGTTCCGACTACCGGTACTTGTACCCTTACAGTTACTACATGCCCATCGTAGAACTCACTTTGATGAGATTTGAAAAATGACAAATGCGGCAAAATCTTGAATAACGGAAGTATGAAGATGATTTGAATATGTGAACATTGAAATATGTATGATGAATGTGTATGTAATTATGTATGTTTGACTGTAAGTATAATTCACTATGTATCACAAAATGTAATATTGGAAGTGTTTGCATGCATTTGTGTATGTAATAAATATGAAAGAAATAAACATCATGAGTTTGCATGTAACCACATAAACAATTAAAATCTAATCAACTATAGTATAGGCTCTAAGGGTCTAATAACCCATCCTATATCCCTATAGTCAAAAGCTCTGATACCAATCTGTCACACCCCGACTCGTAGCGGAAAAAGGTGATCGGGGCATGATTGGGTTTTCATCAAAGCTCATGACATTTATTATAATGTTTCATATTTATTATTACAATTTTAAAAAAGATCATACAATCAAATCATACAAATACAACATGTTCTATACATCTTCCTAGGCTTCATTATTTTTCTTCTAAGGCACTTTCCTATGTGTTCCTTGCTTCATCCAGTCCACCTGTATCATGTGTACAAATGGTTTTGGATCAACAAAAAGTTGGCGAGTGAATCCTATGAAAAACATTTAAACATGTTTATTGTATTGATTATAAAATAAAGTGCATGACCACATATGAGTAAATGAGATGTAAATTTATTTACAATACACATAATATTAAATATTGCACACACATACAACAATTGATTGTTTTGAGGCACGCGTTGTTCAACTCGTCTCCCACGAGGAACTGATGGGCCTAATGAATGAGTTTTGAGGCACGCGTTGTTCTACGAACTGATGGGCCTAATGAATGAGTTTTAAGGCACGCGTTGTTTAACTCGTCTCCCACGAGGAACTGATGGGCCTAACAAATAATTTGCATACAACTTGACAATATGTAATACATAACAACAAAAAATATTTACATTCTAAGTTTAGATCATAATATGGTATAGCACGAGTTTGAATAAGCGAATAGTTTAAGCGACACATGATACACCCCAAAACATGAATAAAAAGGGGAATTTGTAAGAATTCACTCACAATGGGTGCGTTTCTTGGATTGATGATGAATGCGCACGAATTCGGATTTAATCGGCAAGGGAACTAACCTAAATAATAACATAATAGTTCGATAAATAAATAAACTTTTATTTGAGATTAATATTTTTAATTAGTGTTCTTAATGGGATTGTTAGGTTTATTTTGTGAGTTCAAAGAAATTTTCTAACTTTAAAAATATTATTTTTAAGTATTTTTAATTGATTTTTAAATAAAATAAATAAATAAAAGAAAATAAATTTTTTTTGACTTTTTGACCAGTTGACCGTTGACTGTTGACCGGTTCGGTCGTGTGTATGTATGCGCTGGGTGAGGCTCGAACCCGAGACCTCTCGTACGCGTGCACGCAGCTCTACCAACTGAGCTACGTGCCTAAACCGAAATATTTCTGTTTTTAATTATATTTATACACTATTTAATTTAATCAGAATTCATTTATTTTAAAAAGATTTTAATTATATCGAACCGGTGCCGTCAACAGGTCTCGAACCCGGGACCTGTCGTTTAGTGTTGCACACAGTCCACCGCTGGACTGTGTGTCTAACCTGGTTAATATACTGATTTTTATTATACTTAGCATCTTACAGTGAGTTAACCCGGTACGGTTTTTAAAAAAACATTTTTATTTCCGAGGATAGGGTCGTGATAGGGATCGAACTCGAGACATTTGCTGTGTGTTTGCACACAGTCCACCGCTGGACTGTGTGTCTAACCCGGTTTATTATCTTGTTTTAATTTCACTTATACATTAGTTCGAATTCATCTTCTTCGTTCAAAACACAGACAAGGATTATTCAACTGTTTCTTGTTAAATTCAATTAACGAACTTTATAGCGATTGTAATGCGATGAAATAGTGAGAGTTTTGGAAATGAATGTACCGAACAGATGTCTTTCTCATAACTCCGGCAAGGATCGTCGGCTCTGTTTTGTGAACTCCGTCTGTTCGGATCGATTAACAGTTTTGATTGATTAGATGTGAAATTGAGTTATTAAACAATGATTAACAGAAGGTTTAGGTGATTATACCGATTCACAGCGTGATTCTGGAAATTCCAGAAGTTTTCCGGCGAAAGCAGAATATTCGGCAACGTCGTCTGGGATTGATTCTGGGTGATGGATTGATGTTAGTAATAGTCTAACAATGGATTGAAACAGAAAGAGTCGAGGTATTTACCGTGTTGATGTAAGTCTCAGTTTTCCAGCGAAAGTCCGGTGATGGCAGAATATTTCCGGCGAGTGAAATTGATTCGAGAAATGGTGCGATTTTGAGCGAAAAGATTTCTAGAGACTTGGGTGTGTATTTATACGAAAGAATCTCGATGAATTTGGTCCGATTTCTGTCTTGATTCGTTGGTCAGCTTTTCTCCGGCGGTTATGACTGATGTCGCGGGATTAGACATCGGTTATAACCGACGTTGAGATTAATACATCCGTTAAGTCAATAGAAACCGTCAATGATTGGCGAAGTCGTCGGGATTTCCGGCGACTGCGAAATAGGCGCGCTGATTCACTGGGTTTGAATTCGAGTTTTATTATAAATGTTATTTGTTTCATTTTATAACACAAATGGGTCAAGTGGCGGAGTGGTTAAGTGGGTGTGAGTTAGGTCTTGAGATTTCATCCGGCTGACCCGGGTTCGAAACCCGACAGCCAGTTTCTTTTTTTATTTATTTTATTTTCACTTTTTATCAATTATAGTTTTTAAATTCTAAATTGTTTATTAATTATGTATTGTTTAAAATTAAAATAACTCATAAATACGCAACGAAAATTTTAACTGGATGTTCGGTTAATAAACGAAGCGGGTTTGGTTAACCCGGTTTTTTATGGATGTTACAGTTGTATTTGACAATTATTTTTGAAATGAAATTTGGCTTTAAATTAAATATTGTTATTATTAGCGTTGTGAGCAATGAGCAATCTCGTTATCATCTCACTCCGATGTTTCTGCCATTGGTTGGGGTGTGACAGATTGGTATCAGAGCCATAACTATAGGGAATTAGGTAGAATTCCCATGTTTGACCTAGTTTATAGTTTAAGTGACCAAACTTGACCATTCTTGATTCTTGCTTAAAATATTGATTCTTCCTACCTTGCTTCTTCTTATTTCTTTTGGTCTTAATATATACAATATGTCTTTCCTAAGACATTTACACAATATACACACTTGGAGACTTGAAGACACTCACACTAATGAGACGATCTCGCCAAAATAGGGGTGAAACCCGCACTTAGGTGATCACTGTCAATCCGCATATTCGATTTTTCACGAAATTACTCCATCAAGTTAGGCGTGATATCCATACCTTGATGGAAAATTTCCATTTCATACTCTAGTGGACCCTTATCAGCGAGTCGGAATTCTCTCCTCGTTTGGTAAGTACTAACCACGCTTAGGGTACGATGTTGTCAAGTTAGGAGTGAAACCCGCACCTTGTCAACTAGTCCCACTCCTCGATTTTTGGATCTCGCAAAGGTTTCGATTTTTCGATCAATTAGAGACGTGTAATAACTGGAAGGGTAAAATGCCGTTAATCGTTTCTCGACGAGAGCATTTTACCTATAGGCCAAAGCATGTTCCTCTAATTTGAAAGGATCTTCGATTCACTTTGGAATAGTCGACGCTTCTCAACCCAAAGCACTCCAATATTTTACTAAGCCTATCTTTTATGCTATCTCAATTTCTATGTGTTTTAATACTTATTACCTCGTTCATTTCGAACCCGATGCACAATTCGCACATCTTTCGCAATCAAAAACAATAATAATTCTCGCAAACCAACTAAATTCATACTCCTTACGTAATCATACGTGTTTATACTATTGAATACTTGTTATGCTTATGTCACCTACGTGAACTCATATATGTTATACAATACTTACATGCTCAAACGTGATTTTTATTGTCGATCACCTAGATGTCTTTTTTTCACAAAACTCAAGTTGGAGAAATGAGCCGACGTCCAAGTCCAACCCGACTATTTTCATAACAAGCACTATGTCAAAACTTATACCTAAACCTTTTATCATTGTTTCAATTTTTCTCATTTATGCATAGACCTCGAACCTTACTATTTTATCCAAACGATTTCTCACCCTACTACATATTTACGTAAATTACATACACGAAACCCCTAATGATACTTTAGACGTTTCTTTCACAATTTTCAAAAACTTAATGAAATGCTCACTTTATACTAAAATCGGTCAAACGAACCACTTGCCCTCGATTTTCACAACTCATTCAAAACACACTCACTTTATACTAAAATCGAAAGACATTTTATTTCCAACAAGAAACCAAAGAGAACTTTCTCTGACATACGTATAAGTACTTTGCTAAAATACTTTTCAAAATTTTAAGTTTTACATGAAAATTTTCAAAACACGACTTTTCTTGCATCAATAAAATAGAATAAAGCAAGCTCACTATTTTACAACCTTTTCAAAATATGCAAATCTAAATCTAAACCCATGGGCAAGAAAATTTCATATGCGAATACAAATTTTAAAACAAAAGTAGCATTTCTTTTTACAAACCACATTTTACATCAAAATTAATACTTTTCTCAATATTTACCCGACACTCAAAATTTTGGTCCTTTATTCCCGACAAACCTGACTTATTTTAACCAACTCAATGTTTTGACTCAAGCAACCACACACATGCATACCGCCTTATACGTTTCTATTTATACAGTCAATATTACACATATCACCATTACACTTCGTATTTTACACACTCGCAACTTCATAGTAACTTATATATGCTAAATCCCATTTAGTAGATTCCACCTATACGCTCGATACTACATGCTAATTTTGTATGTATTTGTCTTCAATCATACTCAAAATTTATGCATTTGCACTACTTTGTAGTCATACTTGAAATCTATAAATAGGCATAACCCGAATGGTTTCGCCTACGTTCGACACACTCTTACATACATACAATCATGCTTACATACTTAATTTTTATATGCTATCTTACGTACCCTTTGCTTACTAGATGTAACCTGACCTGTACACTACTAGTACAAACTATGGGATCATGCACAAACCAAAATAATCGCGGGTGCACACGGGATTATATTGGTAGGCACATGAAAACGATAGTGGGTTCTACTATGTATCGCAACACGGAACGTCACATGACACCGAATAGCGAAATGACGTAACATGGTGTGAACATGGTGGATACGCTGCTAGTACTTCCTATATATAAGTGTCC
Organism: Scalesia atractyloides; assembly: GCA_947069175.1. Classification (NCBI taxonomy): domain Eukaryota; kingdom Viridiplantae; phylum Streptophyta; class Magnoliopsida; order Asterales; family Asteraceae; genus Scalesia; species Scalesia atractyloides. Next base: position 29,377,875 of record CAMTDV010000001.1, read on the forward strand.
CTACCATGTTACCAAACTTTCGTAAAACGTGCCATGAGAAATTCGGTGTTTTCCTGGACCTTGTTAAATACATTTGATTCATAACAAACTTTGGTGACCCCACTTCGAAATGATTAGTACTCGATTACACATGACAAAGCTTCATTCTCAAAATCATTAGCTTTAACCGCCACAACTATCACTAGCATCTCTCAACATTCCATGTCGCATTTTATCCGATATTCATACCCCTCGCATACACCTACCGAATCATTCACTACCATACCACGATTTCCCAATTCTTCCCTTAACCTTTCATCCAAACTTTATTTACAACAAATCAGCCTAAAACGTTCAATCCGTTTTTATAAATGTCCCCACCGACTCCATTTGGTCAAAATGTTCCTTTTCTTTTAAAACTCTCTTTCACTCTTATCTACGCGCAAACTTCAACCAGACGGTCTATTACCGCCAAAATGTTTTAGAAAAAACAAATATATACCATCCTAGCTCTCTTCAATAAGCATCTTTTTCTACAAAAAGTGATTTTACTAATACGCCTTAGAACTGACAACTTTTCTTACAGCTTTCGGTGCGGACCGCTCATTTTAATCAATATACATCCTTAGTCATACTAAAACCTTATCTTAGGTTGCACTCTTCCAAAATATTCCTTCCAATGAGTTGTCTAGACTCAGTCAAACTCACTTGCTTGCACACACACATACACGTTTTTACTTATCCTTATACACGTTTACGATTGGTGTCTTAAAACATCTTAGTCAAACAAATTACTTTCATGAACCTACCATTTTTATCCGTCAAGATTTCGTTACATATTGACACACTTATACAAGAACTCCGCAAAAACTTTAAACTTCAAAATCTTGATTTTGGCCAAACATTTTCACCAAAATGACATCTTTTCCAAATTCTTTCTAAAGGAGGGGAGACTGTAACGCCTCGTTTTTCGTACTTTCCTTAATTAGAAAGTATAATCGTATTTTTATTTATGGAAACTATTATTCGTATTTCTTTTCCAATCTTGTAATCCGAGACTTTGATGGTAATAAAATTCATACTTGATACATACTTGTATTACATGCATTCAATTGTTAAATACGTATTTACATACAAACCGATACTTATTATATGTGCAAATACTCATACATTCATACTTGATACCTAGAATATACTTACATATGCATTACACACTTAAAAACATGGGAAAATATCAAGTTAAACCTGAAATGAAACATAAACTAAGTTCAAGGACTAAAAATGGCAGAATCCGGAGAAAGTGGTTTCTAGCCTATGGATTGGTCCAATTTATGTTTTCTGCATTAAATGCACTCAACCAACAACCCCTCTAACCTCAACTATAAATACCCACATCATCCCACTCTCATTTCACACCTCAAACATTCTTCTTCTCTTCTCTCTAAAGCTCTAAGAGCTCTCTCTCTCTCCTTCTAAAGATTTAAGGTTTTCAAAAGTGAGTTAACTCACCCTTATCTCTCTCCTTTGATCTTTTCTTCTTCACACTTGAAACACCTTTGGGAATACTTCCATAGGTTTTCCATGGAAAACCAACTAGGAATATCACCCTATTTAAGGTCCCAAGGGTAAGAACCTTCTTGTTTCAATAGGGTGTTTACCCACAAGTGTTGTACCCTTCCAAGTTTGTACTTGAGTTAGTAGAGTGTGATCACTTGGAAGCCTTGGCTATCCTACCTTCGATTCACCACCTTACTTGATGTTTTTTTTATTTTTCGTCTTTACTTTATTGTTTAAACTTACTCATGACCATCCTTGTCGTCCTTGTGACGACTTGTGCATTGGTGAACTATACAAAAGAGGTTAAAAAGGAAGGTTATCATCCTACCTCATTGCATGACTTCTATGAACTTCCTTGATGTTTATGATTTACTTATTACATATACTGTATAATATATGTATATATATTTCCACTAACCGAACTCTTGATGGTAATCAAATGATTATCCGTCATAGTACTAGGTTACATCACCTACGTACTTAATCTCTCGTTGCGATTCTAATGGGTAACCTAACCCGTGAAAACACACCAACCCGAATGGGTCTTATAGTGTCAAAAACGAGTATTAAGTATAGATGATTACTTTTCCGTATAAACTACTTTATTGCATTTAAATTCCTAAATCCTCCGTTATCGTTTGAATACTTACCAACCCATGTTTTCCTCTTGTAGGATAACTCGGTGCCTCTCCAACCCTCCAAACTCTTCGCGAAAGTAACAAGTGGAAGCTAGCAAAATTGTGAGTACACTCGACCCACTTTTCGTTTATAACACTTTTGGGTGTAACATGTCTACTTATACCAAACCACAACACTTAAAACTTTGTGAAATGCACAAACAATCCTATACCCATGAATACTTGATGCTTATGTCTTGGACATTCTTTATGTGATACTTTAGTCATTAACTTGTTTTTAAGCCTTCGTTTGACATGTATAAGCGCTTTAGGAAGTAACGCATCCCCCTCCATCGTGTAATCTTGAGGCCATGTTAAAACATCGTGATTGCGTTAAGGGTTTGACTAGTAGTATTGCATGCCTTGTATATGCTCTTGTAGAATCATAGTTGCCATGAGGATTTGTTTAAACTTTATTCATATATGTATGCTATACTTAAACTTGTGTACTCGCCTTTGCTTTTGCATTGAATTTTTATTTTAAAACATATTACAGGTTGATGAAGTGGATGCTATGAAATCAAAGGCAGGAGATACCAGCACCATAGTACCCGAGACGTCAGCCACCACCGGATCCGCTTACTTTAGAGTCGTTTTATAATAGGATGGATCAGTGTTTTGGTATGATACACACTAGACAGGACCGACAGGATGATGTACTTAGGTATATTATGACTCGTATGAGCATAGGAGTTTCGGATTTCTTTCAGGAATATGTAGATCTAGGTCAGTTTGCTATGCTGGGGCAATTTGGTTCTAGTGGTGAGGGTGGTTCGAGTAAACCGGTTGGTCATGGTTCAGGACAGTGTGGTTATGGAGATTCGACACCCGAGTTTCAGGTATATGGGCAAGGTGGTGATGATGAGGAAAGTGACGAAGAAGAAGAAGAAGAAGAAGAAGAGGATAGTGAAAAGAGAGATGATTAGTGTGGAGATCAAGGATGATAGCTGGAGCTTATCAGAGTATCTTTTCTTTTGTTTTTCTTTTATGTTGTTTTTATCCTTGTTGGTTTGTACTATAATTTTTGAAAACTTTGAACAGGTTGGTTGGGTGGGTTGATGATGTTTGTTTGTCATGGATGTTTAAGACACTAATATCTATCGATATATTATGCATTTTGGTATATTTGTGGTTGTTGATAGGTATGATGTTTTGTTGTCGCTTCCGTTTGCGTGTGAGAGTTAGGAATTGTTTGCTAAGCGTGTTCGGATTAGGGGGCATATGTGGAATTGACTAGCACTTAACAGTCTCGCATATCAGCTGAGTCATTTCCGCTGGTATATTTTGTATATTTTATTTAGTTTTTTTTTTATTTTTAGTGTTAGTTTAGTTAGTTTTGGGTCGTGTTCTATACCTGCGTCAGGGACAACACAAACCTTAAGTGTGGGGATGGGATATACAGTCGTAAATATAGAGTCGTATTGTTAGTTTGAGTCATAAAAAATGAAAAATACAAAAAATTCAAAAATTTTAAAAAAAATTGAAAATGTCTCTCGTTTTAGAACTTTGCAAATAAAGACAGAAAATGATAGAAAAAATTTGGTTTGTTCGGGTTTCAAAATAATAATATGAGTAAGTTAAACTTGTGTCTAGCTTGGGATGTGTGAGTAGGACTGACCCGGTTTCTAGGTTTCTTTGATACAAATATACCCTAATTGTCGGTTTACTACTGGGTGCTCATCTAGGAAAAGTGGGGAAACCAAAACCGCTAAAAATAGTGTAAGGAATGCCGTTATAAGCTAAAATTGTTAGAATTTTTTATCAAAAGAGATAAGTATAAAAAATTGAGCTATAATGAATAAAAAGATGGGGCCTGTGAAATCTCCCTTGGGGATGGTGACACTGATCAAGAATCCCTCTAGGTTAAGTTAAGAAAAGAATTGCAAATATAACGACGCTCATGTTGTCGCTCTCGGGGATGGTGACTCTGGTTAAGACAGCCTCTGGTTAGGTATGAAAAATCTAGTGCTCTAAAGAAAAAAAAAAGAAAAAAGAAAGAAAAAAATTTGATGTTAAATTCTTTTGATTTTGGTATAAAACGGTTAGGAAAGAGTCAACTGATTCGTTCCTTTTGTTCCATGAGCTTGAGGTGAGATTAGATAAAACTGCGGCTTTTAGTGTGAGACCCTAGGTAGATTGACTGAACTTAAACATATAAGGGCTTGGAACCGGGTTTGGTTTTCAATGGACATATATACTTGCAATCGCGGCTAACATGAGTTTTAATGTTAATAAGTCATTTAAGTTTTGAACTCGTGCATTTATTCCGACTATGATTCCATTTGCATAATTCTTTTTCGGAGACGAAAAAAGATTAAGTGTGGGGATATTTGATATATTGCAAAATACATACATTTATCATGTATAGTTTCTAAACTTTTTGTTTCATTTAGTTCGGTTTTTAGGTAGATATATTTTCTTTTTATAGTTTGTTCATGTACTGGTCACGGTTGCTGATAAGAAAACGCTTAAAATCAGCTGGAAAAGAGCTAGCAACGAGAATCGGGTCGAGTCGTAGTTGAACGGGATCAAAAATCGAGAAATTCTGGAAAAACACCTCGTCGCGCTACGCGACCCCGAAGTGGATATGCCGCCGCGTGACGCGACGGCATTAAAATAATGTTTTGTGAAATCAACGTGCCGCGCTACGCGATGCCTTAGTGGCATACCTGTTGACGCGACGGGGTTGTTATTCGCGGCAGAGTCGTTTTGGTGCTGGATTCCTTGCTGAAAGTAATATATAAACAGCATAATCATGCAAGTCAACCGTAGTTACGAATTTGAGTGATCTTGGGCAAACTCAGTAGCGATTTTAGCAAGGTTTTGAAGTTTACTAAGCACGGGAATCATTCAGTAGAAGCTGGAAGTACAGAGATTGAAGATTTAACGGGTTTCGTCTCCGGGTTTACTTTATTCTTCATTTTTCTACTTGTGTCGATGAATTCTCTTGTTGAGATATTTTTTTCGATTTTCACAACTATGTTTCTTGGCTAAATTCCTTAAACTACTTAGGTTAGAATGAAAGCTTGCTAAAGTTTGGATTGCTATTGGTTTCTAATGTTGATTAAGGATTTCTTTGAAAGTAAAAGACTTTGGTTCTTTGATTCGGTGTGTTTGTGTATCTTGATTTGATTATTGATTGTTTATTGTTTCACATAAATTTTGATGGATGTCTTTTATATAAAGAGTTTGTATTGATTATCGCGTCCTTGCGGGTTTGGTAATCTTTTGGTGAATTGACTAATAAACCATAGAAACAATATACAAGATTTAATATGATTTTGATGTTCTACTAACTTTAGTCAACGTAAAGTGCTAGGTTATTAATAGGTCTAGGATGGCAAAATTGCTAGGGTTAGGTTTTGTAAAAAGCCGGTTTTAGTTGCCTTGCCATTACCTTGTCTATTAAACCAAATTAAGTCCTTAGTTGCCTTAGACTTTTCGCTGTGAGGTAGTTCGTCACTTTAGGGCACTTGTCTAGATAGTTAGACAATCGTAGGGGAGTCTAGTTAACAGGTAATCGTAACAATCCTTTAGAGATCCATAGGTTTCTTCCTGGGAAGAGTTGGGGGTCCTATTTGGTTTCACTTAGTGTTTAGCACTTAAAGATCCCGGTTCTATATCACATTAGTATCTGATAGAAAGCCATTCGATTGTAAGTGGAATTCCAACCTAGGTAGTCTTTTATCATCTCTAAGTTCAACCTTAGTTCCAAGTCGTGTTTAGTACGTCTTAGTTAATTACTATTTAATTTGATTGTAAATTTAGGATTTTTAGAACCCCCCCCCCCCAACAAATATAAAAATGGTTAGTTTTGTGTTAGTGTCAGTCTAGATAGAGTATTTAACCTAATTCATTAGAGTCTCGTAGGTTCGATATCCGGACTTACTAAGCTTTACTAGAGCCGATCAGTTTATTTGCTTGTTAGTAGTTTAGTCGAGTTTTAGAGAGTCTAGAGTATTACTTAGTGTGTTGATTAGGTTAATTTAGTTTGTTTTTATTAAAATAATTTTAGCACATCAGTTAGCAAATTTAGACTTGAGCTATCTTTGGATAACAGATCCTCACAGAGTTAGATATTGAAGGCTCAGATTATAGTGATGATGATGAGGGTGATGATGACGACGATAATAATCAGGGTGGAACTGGGTAGGTAGTATATGATGCAAGAACTTTAGAATCTGAGTTAATAATTTTCAGATGAAACCAGGAGATCAAAAGCTATGGAATTTTATCAGATATGAAGCAAAGCATGATTTTCCAACATGGAAGCCGAATTATCCAAAGATAGTTGTTTTCAAAACTGAAATTGATCCGAAAACTCAACAACCTAAAGTAACGTTAAACATTAAACGTCCTCGAGCTATGAAGAATATGCCACTGTTGAAGCTTAAACAAGATTTTTATTCTGATTTTTTATGGTGGAATTATGATCGAGTGACTGGTGAAGAAGTGATTGTACTAAACACTGAAGGTTGTTGGAGACCTATAAGGATTCTAAATCCTATGTGGTTGGTCAATTTTTCTGAGAGGGATATAGAGATGTTGTACTTCAACAAGATTCATTATCAAGTATAGGATATTGTACAAGCTATGTAGTACCAGAACGTGATCAAGATCTGCTACCATTACGAGATTAACTCTATGAAGACGTGGAATACGCAATGGAGAGAGATTGAAAGAAAAGTGTAAGACCCATTCTCTTAAAACATAACTTTTATAAAAGTTAGGCATTAATATAAGCATAACGCAAAAACGTAATGATTCAAGATTCTGGATTAATTTGAACTTCACAATTAATTCAAATATTCTAAAATATACACTTAGTTCGATTTGATAAACAATTTAATCGAAGCGCGGAAGCTTCGTCTTAGATCGTGTTTGGTTCTTCGTTGAGCTTGATCGTCATCCAAGGATGCTAGTGATTACCTTTAACTGAAATTTACAATTTAGTTAGTATTATACTGGATAAGGTATAACACCACATAACTAATTAAACAATATTTATCCAGAAAATTTTAAACAGTGAAGTGGCGTCGGCGACGGCACTTAGCCGCGTCGGCGACGCCTCTTCTAATCTTCTGTCGGAGCTTTACTACCGTAGGCAATAACTTAGGACTTCAGACAACCATACTGCATCGGCGACGGCCAAACATAGCATCGGTGACGCCACTTGCTGCATCAATTTTGCTGCTGTGTTGTTTTGTTTCCGTTCGACCCGTTTCAAGTCCTGAACATATAAAACATGACTCGGGACTTGCGGGGACACTTTCGAAAAACACTATTTCCTGATTTCATTAAGCAGTTATCAGCCGTAAGCTACAGGTGGCCACCGTAGCTTAAGGTGGGCTGCTGCAAGTATTTTTGTTTTGCCGTTTTTATTACGAAAACTTCCATAACTTGTTCTATTTTCATCTGTTTCTTATGAAACTTGTTTCTAAATGTCCGTAATTTTTTCTTACATATTTAACCCAAAATCTCTACCCCAGATTCTTATTGGTGGCCTAATCTCAAGGGAGATATTGTGACTTATGTTGGGAAATGCCTAACTTGTGCAAAGGTCAAGGTCGAATACCAAAAACCATCTAGTCTATCACAACGACCCGAGATCCCTGTTTTAGAGATGGGAACAAATCTCATTGGATTTATTTACAGAACTACCGTGGACCACTCAAGGTCATGACATGATTTGGGTTATCATTGATCGGGTAACCAAGTCAGCTCACTTCTTACCAATCCGTTAGAAAGACAGTACCGAGAAGTTAGCTGAATTGTATCTTAAAGAAACCGTGGCACGTCATGGTGTGCCAAACTTGATAATCTCAGATAGAGATGGTCGCTTTGTGTCGCGGATTTAGAAATCATTTCAAGCTTTGTTTAGTTCTCGCTTAGATTTAAGCACAACTTTCCATCCGCATACTGATGGTCAAAGCGAGCGAACCATCCAAACATTGGAAGACATGCTTCGGGCCTGTGTGATGGATTTGTGAAGAAACTGGGATACTCATTTACCATTGGTAGAGTTTTCCTACAATAATAGTTATCACAAGTATCAAGGTCGCGTCGTTCGAAGCACTTTACGGACGAAAGTGTCGATCTCCGCTATATTGGGCGGAAGTCGGTACAAACAACTCATTGGTCCCGAACTAGTCCAAGAAACCACATACAAAATATTCAAAATCCGCGAGCGTATCAAAACGGCCCGGGATAGACAAAGAGCTACGCAGATCAAAGATGCAAACTATTATCCTTCGAGGCTGGAGATAAAGTGTTACTAAAAGTCTCACCTTGGAAGGGCGTAGCTAGATTCGGGAAGCACAGAAAGATGAAACCGAGTTACATTGGGCCTTTTGAAATTTTGGCGAAGGTTGGTACAGTGGCTTACAAGCTAAAACTGCCAGAAGAACTCAACAACGTACACGACACATTTCATGTGTCTAACCTAAAGAAAAGCCCGACTAATGACACGGTTACCATCCCAGCGGATGGAATTCATATTGATGACAAACTCCAGTTTACTGAGGAACCCGTTGAGGTTATGGACTGGAAAGTACAAAAGATAAGGAGAAGTCGAATCAAACTAGTCAAACTTCATTGGAACTCACATCACGGACCCGAGTATACATGGAAACGTGAAGATCAAATCAGATAAAGCACCCCCACCTGTTCATGGAGACTCCTTCAGAGGATGCCTTAAGGTGAATTTCCATTCTTTTTAACAAGGGGAATATGTGACAAATGGCAAATAACCGGTAATTCCATAAAATCTAATCACTATTTTTAGTACATAATCTCATGCATTATATCGTAATTTGATTATGTAACTGAGTCGTACGTCCTATCATAAGTGTAGGACAAGTGAATCATGCCATAACATATATTGTTTCCGTTACGATGCGAAACAAATCAAACTATGCCCTAAAAGTGTTGGACTCACTATTCGCGGTTGCACTATTCATGCGACGCAGTCTGGCACAACCTACCACGTGTGACAGTTGCTGGCATTAGCTTCGTTGGTGCCACGTGTACGTCCTTGCATACAGTCTGTCTTCTGCATTATTGTTCATGCGACGCAGTCTGGCACAACCTGTCAAGCGGCCACTGGGTCATAGCTCTGCCACTTTGTACCCTTGTATTTGGTCAACGCCTCTTTGCGTTTTTCCCTTCCGCGTGGCTTTGTCAGTGCTTTTTGGCTAGTGCGGAGTTGTAGGAATTAAGTCCTTTTCTCAAGACTATGAGTTACTCTCATGTTGGTCTTGACCTTATGCAAGGTTGTAGGACTTCGCAGCTAGAGGGTTGTTTGATCGACGCAAGGTCCTACGCTTCCAGGTCTAACTTGCCGTTGCGCAATGTGCGCAGGGTTCATTGTGCAACCTGCTAGTATCAAGGTTGCAGGGTCATGTAACTGTGCTTCCAGGTTTAACTTGCCATTGCGCAGTATGCGCAAGGTTCGTTGTGCAACCTGCTAGTATCAAGGTTGCAGGGTCAAGGTCCTTCGCTTCCAGGTTTAACTTGCCGTTGTGTAGTATGTGCAAGGTTCATTGTGCAACTTTCTAGTATCAAGGTTACAATACCGTTGCGCATTGCACGCAAGGGGGTTGTGCAACCTGTTGGTTTCAAGAATGGCTCACCATTGCGTGATGCACGCAAGGTTATTCTTGTAGTATGTCATTGAGGGTATGGTTCCTTGCGCAGGTACAGAGTTTTTGGGACCATAGCCCTCCAAGTCCCCCCAGTCCAGTGGTGCTCCTATGCGCATGTTGGCAAGTAGGTGGAGTGCTGGACTATAAAAATTCTTGTATGCGCGCTTATTTCAACGGCAAAAATTCAATAAGGGGTGAAGAAAACCTTCGTGTGAGGGAAAACTTTGCTCATGATGAGGTCTTTGAATTTGAATCTTCGTCATGTTGATGTTGCGGGCAAGTTGGTGAGAAAAAAGGTGAGGTGGAAGTGACTGTTGACAGCTGAGGCATGCTGTCAATAGTGTAGCCTCTCTTTCATTAATGAATTGGCAGAGAAAGTACCAGTCACGCGCACGTGATGACCGTCAGTTGCCACTAGCCTTCCATGCATCCTGCGTGGATTGGTTGTTGATTCTGTGCGTGCTTACATTTTAATGCGCATTAAATGTGATGGGTATAAATAAGGGAACCGTCTAGGGTTTCCATTCATGCTTTCAAAACTTCTTCATTGAAATTCTCTCTGAATTCTTGAGTTCTTGTTCTCTTCAATCTTCTTTTCTTTTCTCCGACGATCAACATGGCGACCAGGGGTCCGGAAAACGTTTCTGCTAGTGAGGCTTCAACATCGCTACCGGTGTTGAAGTGGTCTTCTGCGAGTTTCCAGTGTTTGGTCTCCGGCTTTTGGTTCCCTAAGGACAGGGATGCCTAGTTTCCAGCTGAGGGAGAGACCGCCGCCGATGCTCAGGTCGGCTATATTACTTTATTCTTTTATTTTTCGCTAATGGTAACTTCCAATTGTCGGCCACCAAATTTTTTCTTGAAATTATTGAATACTACTGATTCCACATCTCCCAACTCAATCCAATGGGGATGTTGAGGATCAAATATTTTGAGTTTTTATGCAGGTCGATGGGTATTATCCCTACCGTTAACCGATTCAGGGTTTTTTTACCAACTACACTACTCCCTGGGATTCTGCTCTTTCCAACACCGAATCCAGGCGAAGAAAATTTTGCACGCACCGCCAAAGTCCTAGCATGATTAGAAGGAAAACTTTTTTTACATCAAGGTCGGCGTCATTCCCCTCCAAATGCACTGCCGGCGTGTGGAGGATATTTCTGTTGAGACCTCTCCAATACCGGCTGAGGTGCCGTGGTATTTGGAGATGAAAGATATCCCGGCTGTCCAGCTGCCGGAGAGGGCGTTGGTGGTGGCAGGCATGAGTTTGGTCTGGAAGCCCCATCCCCGGGAGAAGCCCGTTTACATGGAGGGGGAGAACAGTAAGTACTCTTGTCTCATTTTTTCATTATTTCTTGATTTCTCCTTGTGCGCAGACTAACTGTATGCGTGTTTTTTGCAGGGGTGGCGTCGTATATGGTGGCATTCCAAAGGGAGTAGGGCAGATGGAGAACGTCGCCCTTGGCCATGAGGAGCCAACGTGGTACGCACAAATCCTTGGGAATTTTGAACTCCCAAGGAATGAGGATTTGGCGGCCCCCGCGCATGAGAGTGGTAAGCCTTCATAGTTTAATTGTTTACATCATCACAGATCACTTACTGTGTTGCGCCATTGTCCAGGCGCGTTAAAGAACTTGGGCATTGGCCCATATCCTAAGAAGAGGATACGCGCGAGGCCCAGCGCAGTGGTGGAGAAGAAGGCTGCTCAGCCCAGTGTGGGTCTGCCCAAAGGTATGTGTTTTGTGCCAGACACATGGAATGACTATGTAGTAGTCTCTGATTCTTTGGAGGGTCTCGCACCTGTAGGGTTGAAGAAGCCTAAGCCGGAGCCGCGCGAGATGGCGGATATTCCGGCTACCAACCCGGACGACCCCATCGACGTGGAGTCGAGCCCGGAGCCCCTTAAGAGGAAGCGGGCTCCAAAAAGCGATTTTGTTATGCAGCCTCCCAAGAATGTTGTGCGAAAAATAATAGGGAAGCGCGGGAACCTAGATGCGCTCGCCGCCACACTTTCCCCGGGTAAACATCTTTTGACTTGTATTTTATAATTCACTTTACTTCCTGTTGCACTTGTCTAACCTTTTATCATCCTATAGTGGGCGTGAGGCAGTTTTTGTTGCCCCAACTGCTCCGGCCGCGCCCATAGATATTCCCATGCCCCCACCTATGGTTAAAACGGCGCAAGCGTCAAGTGTACAGGGTGGGGAGCCAAGTGCTGGGGCGGCAAAGGTGCAGGTGGAGGTTGAGGCCGTTGGGCTTGAGAAAGTGGTGGAAGAAGTGGTGGTTGAAGGTGATGTGGATGTGGTGGTGGATGAACTGGTGAAGGTGGTTGAAGAGGTTTTGCAGGGGGCTCATGCAGCAGAGCCAGCGCCCGGGGGGAAGTCGGAGGATCTGGAGAGTGCCCTTCTGCCGAAGGGTCCCCGATTCGTCCGGAAGAAACCCCGGGTGAATACTCTTACAGGATTACACTAAAGGTCGCGTGATGAGGTACACACCCCTGTATGGAAGCTGAGGTAGGGGATGATTTCACTCACTGGTCGGCGTGCCGTGAGTGGTTCAAGGGCGCTTCCCCCAGCAGAGATGCGCACGCGCGCGGAGCAGAGCTATGAGCAGACATATCGTGCGTACCTCCAGGCAGTTGCTAGCTCCGCCTCGAACACACACAAGATTATAAGGGAATGGCAGAGCATGCATAAGGAATAGGAAAAATTTGAAGCTTCCAAAACAGATCTGGTCCAGCAGCGAGTCCAAGTGGCTGCGCAAAAATCAGAGCTAGAGCCGGACAAAGCTAAATTTGCCGAAGCTCAACGAACTGAACAATGGTTCATGCTAGGGTGGAGGAAAAAGGCTGAAGGCTCCGCTGCCACACTTGCGGAGGAGTGCAAGCTGTGGAGGGAGGCCTACGAAAGAGACAATAACAAGAAAAAATCTTTAAGAGATGAGATCGTGAGTCTGCACGTTGAGGCTGCACGTTTGAAGGAAGAAAAGAATGCAGCGGATGCTGCGGTCGGTGAGGCCAGGGCGCACCACGAGCGCAGTGAGCAAAAGGAGGTAAGAAATTTGCCTTTCTTTATTTTGTATTAGTCAAAGATTGCCAGACTAACCTTTTTGTATGTAACCAGGTGGAGGCTTGCGCGGCGCTCGAGGGCGCAAAGAAGGATCTCCAGGTGGCCTTAGTGGAAAAAGCTGAACTGCAGCGCAGGCACCTGGAGGAGGTGGAGAAGTTACGCTTGGCGGAGGCCAAGGTGGGTGCAAGCGAGAAAAAATTAGAAGATTCTGAAGCCGCCTGCGCCATCTCGGAAAGTCTGGTGGAGTCGCTGACAAGCAACATGCTGTGGATGCAACAGCATGGAGTTGTCAATGTAAGTTCTCTGTTGTTATTTTGATCACTTTGTCTTGATTCTCATCCTGTATTCCTTGTATTGCAGATCGCGAACTCTATCCTAAGCTCGGTAGAGTTGGACGGCGCAGTGGCCAAGCTGATGGTCACTGCGCGGCATAATGGGTATGTGCAAGGCTACGCTGAGTGTACACACCACGTCACTCATGCGCTGGACGTTCAATGGGATACCAGCCGCGCTTCCACTCATGGAGTCGATACCGAAGCTGCCTTCTCCCAAGCCAAGCGCGAGTATGACCGTCTTCAACTCTCGGTCATGGATTTAGTGAGCGAGGCGCTCCAGCATGACGACTACGTGTATCGCCTTAAAGATATATTCCAAGACGTAGCCGAGGTTGAAGAGAGTGAGGGATATATTGTAGGATGCTGATTGTAATATCTTGAATGTAATTGCGCGTTGCGCTTTGATGTACATATTTTTCTTTTAATGAAATGGATGTTTCTATTTGAAGTTACAATATTTGCGTGAAGATAACAACTTTGTGTAGGTAGAGCGAATAAAACTGGTAATGGACTCGTGTATGAACGTTACATCCCATGCGCATGCAGTAGGTAGTGAATTATGTTCATGAGTCATTATGTACCATGGTGTTTTAGCATAGACCCAAAGTAGTTTCGCGCAATTGTGCTAAAGCATCTAGATAAAGAAATTCATCTATCCATTATCTTTATTAACAATAAGGCATAAGAGCCATGTACATAATAGACAATTAGATCATAGGTTTTGCTTAATTTACATGTAACACCGCCTTAGCTGTTGTGCATTTCAGGTCCTAGGAATGTTTGTGTCGTCCAAACGTTTGAGGGTGTATGCACCCTTTCCTAGGACTTCATGGATTATGTAAGGACCTTCCCACTTAGGTGCAAGTTTTCAAGGACTTCCAGCGTTGGACGCTTCATTGTCTCGTAGAACGAAATCGCCAGGTAGGAAGGTACATATGCGGACTCGCGCATTGTAGTATTTCTCAAGCTTGGACTTGTATTTTGCTTCATTGATTGTGGCGTTTTCACGCCTTTCTTCAAGGAGGTCCAAGTCGAGTTTGTGTTCTTCCTCATTATTTTTGTTTTGCATAGCTAGCATGCGTGGTGATGGGAGGCCTATTTCCGCGGGAATCACTGCCTCCGTACCATACACCAGGCTGAATGGAGTTTCGCCGGTGTTGGTTTTTGGCATGGTTCGATGAGCCCAAAGGATACTTGGCAACTCATCTACCCAGCCTCTTCGTGCCGTCCCCAATCTCGTCTTGATCCCTTCGACGATATGCTTGTTTATGCTTTCCACTTGGCCGTTCCCCTGGGGATACGCGACCGAAGTGAACACATGTTCGATATGCATTTCCTCCATCCACCTTTGTAGTTCTTCAGCGGCAAAATTGGGGCCGTTATCACTGACAATGCGCAGGGGTAACCCGAAACGGCAGATGATATGCTCCCAAATGAATTTGCGCACTATAGTTGTTGTGGTGGATGCAAGGGGCTTTGCTTCTACCCACTTGGTGAAATAATCGACGGCTACAATTATGAACTTCACCGCACCTGGGGCATCTGGGAAAGGTCCCACCATATAAATTGCCCATTGTTGGAAGGACCATGTTGTTGTCACTGGGATCAAGGGATTCTTGGGGCGCAATGTCTTCGACGCGTGACGCTGGCATGATGCGCATTTTCACAGCGTTTCGACTGCATCTAAGTGCATGCCAGGCCAGTAGTAGTCAGCTTTCATGATCTTTGCAACGACCATGCACGGACCGGCGTGAATTCCGCATAACCCTTCATATATCTCACGGATCAATTATTGCGCGTCTTGCGGGTCAACGCAATAGAGAAGTGGTCCAAGGTATGACTTCCGGTAAAGGATACCGTCCGCCATTTCGTAGTTGAGTGCCTTGTTGGAGGATTTGTCTCTTATATCCCAACCTCGTATGGATATAAAGGGGTCAAAACTTTAACATGCTTTTATAATGAAAGCAATCTTTTGTTTTAAAGTGTAATGCAACTAAAAAAAAACTATACTTTGGATAACATTGTGAAGTTGTCTAAACCTTGTCACTTGTGTTGGGAACTTGTAAACTTTGGCTGCAACTTAACATATATGGTATCGTTGTTGATATATTGTTGTTTACACAATGGGTTGCAATGATTACCTCATCGTCACACGATTGCGCTTCCGCTACGACCAGGGTGTGACATTTTACAGGCTTTTATGACCCCCAGTGTCGTAGCTCGCGCTACAATGTGATCATATACCATGTTATTATTATTGACCGTGATTACATCAGGTCATGTTTAAGTGTATATCTATTCCTCGAAAATTTGCTTTCGAATTTATCGTCTTGATCCGAGTTGGTAACATCTTCATTTTCTATGACTCTGCGAGTCATTTATGAGTCACATTCACTTGTCGGATCTATTAGTCGTTTCATCTCTATTGGGTGATGATCACTTGCGTCTAAACCTGGCGCAAAGTCAAATGGCATTGACCACTCATCACCACCGAGTCACAACTACCATCTTTAGTGGCAACCACAGCATTTTGTGTATGTTGCCTAAAACACTTATTCTCATATGAAGATCAGACACCGTCTGTTGGTATTTGTGTGTCCGCGTGATTGTAGTCTATGACTTGGTCATTTTCCGTTTGGACAGCTCTACGCTATTATAACTTCTTACGTCATTTACGCGTCAGTTTGTCTCACGCCTCCCATTACTCGGCTTGTGTTTACATTTCATTACAACCCATTACCTGGGTTTTTTAATCTTAATGTTTTTAATGTTCCCGTTACCTGGTTTGCGGTTTCGTTTATCATTTCATGGGTTCATTAATATTTCACGCTCCCATTATTCGGTTTGCGTCTACAAGTATATTTAATCACGTCCCATTACCGGGCTCGTAAATCTTTTTGTTTTTAACGCTCCCGTTACCCGGTTTGCATTTACTTTTATATTCAATCATTATAGTTCATTTGACTCGTTTGACTTGTTCGTATGAAATCCATCACTTATGAACAATCAAACCTTATTCCTTATTTGACCCCTTTGACTTGTTCGTGTGAAATCCATCACTTATGTACAAGTAAACCCTATTCCTTATTTGACCCGTTTGACTTGTTCGCGTGAAATCCATCACCTATGAACAGTCAAACTTCATTCTTTATTGGACCATTCTTGACAGCCTCGTAGACCATGAATGATGATTATCATCATCATTTCTTTCTTTTCCTTTTTTTCTACGACCATAGTCAATGACTTTGATCATTTTTCGTGTGGGCCCAACCTCCGTTTCTAAGACCTCGCGGGTCATTTATACTTTGGTTTTACGTGCCCTTTTGTCAACCATGGCTCTTTCGTCCATAATGACTTATTCCACGAATTTCCTTGGGTCATTTATTTCTATGTGAGCCATATATCGTTTTTATGGTTCCCACGAAAACCATTTATACGAGTACTCCTGTAAGATTTTATTTTATTTTTTTACCCTAAGGATCTTTTAACTCTTCCCATTCACCTCGTTTTTACCACATCGGATGTACATATGCTTATTATAAGAAGTTCATGGTATCATGTGTTTACTACTTACTTGGCTAGGGTAAGCAATCAACATATGGTACGCGTGACCTTATTATATTATCACATCACGTCCCATGTAAGTAAATCATCGGTTCATGTCCATATTTTTTAATTTTTATTTGGTACAACCTTATTTAATTGTTATTTAACAATTATTAGTTTTTACCTTTTTCATCTCAAAACATATAGAATGTTTTTTTATAAGACTTTTATGCAACCACATTATCCATGTGATCGTTATGTTTCCTTGGATGGTCACTCCCATTCAAGTTTCTAAATTAGAATTCTTTTAATGTTTTGGTTATTCACGATTGTGAAAAACACTTATTTCCCACCCAATTTACCTTGGGAACATCGTCCTGGATGGGTATCCCATCCGGATTTCCCAATCCTTAATTTTGCATACAACCGTTATTCGTTGCACATCTATCGCATACTACTATGCGTACAATAATTAAATGTGCACCTGAGTGATATTTGCCCTTATGGGCTTTCATTGCTGTTCCACCTTTATTCCGTGTCATTACTTGATTTAGGTTCCTGGTGAGCATGCTCTACTTGTCATATTTAGGACCATTCCATCATCATATCAGTAGATCATTAAACTTTCGCCATCCTCAGATGCGTGCATCCTTCGATTAGAACGTTCACTAAATATTAATAACGTTGATATTAATAAGCGCATGTACTGTAGTACAAGGCTTTCTACAATACTTGTTAACACGAGTAATTCGCTAGCTATACAGGTCTTTTATCAATTTATTTGGGGTAACATGCGTTCACACGATAACCCTATGTGTTATTTGCAACACTTTAACCATGCTAAACCGCTAAAGATTATGATAACTTACCGGATCGTACGACCAAGCCTCGAATCGAACACATTTGATATTAACCTTGAGCTCTGATTGTCAACTTGTAAGACCCATTCTCTTAAAACATAACTTTTATAAAAGTTATGCGTTAATATAAGCATAATGCAAAAACATAATTATTCAAGATTCTAGATTAATTTGACCTTCACAACTAATTCAAAATATTTTAAAATATACACTTAGTTCGATTTGATAAACGATTTAATCGAAACACGGAAGCTTCATCTTTGATCGTGTTCGGTTCTTCGTTGAGCTTGATCGTCATCCAAGGATGCTAGCGATTACCTTAAACTGAAATTTACAATTTAGTTAGTATTATACTGGATAAGGTGTAACACCACATAACTAATTAAACAAATTTTATCCAGAAAATTTTAAACACTGAATTGGCGTCGGCGACGGCACTTAGCCGCGTCGGCGACGCCTTTTCTAATCTTGTGTCGGAGCTTTACGGCCATAGGTAGTAACTTACGACGTCGGACAACCATACTGCAAAGGCAACGGCCAAACATGGCGTCGGCGACGCCACTTACTGCATCAATTTTGCTGCTATGTTGTTTTGTTTGTCCGTTCGACCCGTTTCAAGTCCCATACATATAAAACATGACTCGAGACTTGCATTCACACTTCCGAAAACAACTATTTCCTGATTTCATTTAGCAGTTGCCAGCCGTAAGCTACGGCTGGCCACCGTAGCTTAAGGTGGGCTGCTGCAAGTATTTTTGTTTTGTCGTTTTTATTACGAAAACTTCCATAACTTGTTCTATGTTCATTTGTTTCTTATGAAACTCGTTTCTAAATGTCCGTAAAATGTTTTCTGACATATTTAACCCAAAAGTTTAACCTGGATTCTTAATTCTTATGAATTATGCACCCATTCCCGGTTTATGCTCATATTCGTTTTGACCCGTCAAGATATTTAAGCACTTAAGCTAAAATCTCACTTCCTCTTTCCTTAATTCTCATTTCCACACTAAATATCTATTTATTTTCCACCACAACGATATTTGCGGTGGATTGGCAATAGAAAATGATATATTTCCAAATTTTACCATTCGGTTTGATAATTTACGAAAAAGACCCATTATGAGGCATTAAGCCAAAACGGCTTATGCCATTTACTATTACACTACAGAAAGGGTGTACTTTCTTATAAAACTCATTTTTAAACTACCATCAAGGGTCGTTTGGTCGATTTATCATTTGAGGGCGTTTTGGTCAACTTTAGTCCTTTTTACGACGAAGGACTTTTAGAAGCATATTTTGACCAAGTGGGCACTTTTTACCATAATCTATTTAAAAATCATTATGTTCCTAAGAACATAATGTCTACAATTTAGATTATTAGATTTACCTTACTTTAGGTAATCCAATGTTCACTCATGACTTGTTTAACTCTCATCGGACTTAAAGTCCTCATTGAGAGTTTGACCCATTACACATACCTGGCTCGGGTCATAGCATTGACCCGTTTTAATACCTTGCTCTCTTAGTTGCTATTTAATAGCGATGCAAGTCATACTCTATCTTCCTATAAGCACAAAACACAACAAGTGACCATTAGTCATCATTGTCAAATGGTATGGTGATAACATCACCATTTGACCCGTTTGGCCTAAATGACCATTTATCATTATGAGATGACATTTATTTGTCATCTCACCCATTTAGCCCATTTCGATTTACACCGTGTAATCATATTACTTAAAAATTGTTTCTTAATTCGCTTGACCCATTATGACTTACGTCATATGGTGTCTTTTTCAAAACTCTTTATTTATCCGTCAACTCGTGAGCCGATTACCATTTTACCCCTTATTACCCATTATGCTCTACACCATAAGGTAATGTTTCAAAACTCCTTATTTATTTGTCATCACATGACTAATTTACCGTTTTACTCTTTTTACCATCAATTATGGTTTCTTACCATTTTCACTTGTTCCGACCCATATCACTTCGCATCGGAACATCATATTTCAAATGCTAGTCTACCTTATTCTTAAACAATACTATAAGTATGTGTTCTACTTGAAATATGTAAGCTTTACTTACCTTGAAATCTGATTATGTTTCCCACGCGTAATCGATCCGTTTGACCCGCTTCTCTTTAAGCTTCCACCTAGCTTGTCAAGCGTCAAACTACCTTTTATCATTTCGCAAGATGATTAGATTAGTCATCATTTATCAAGACTATCCCACCTTACGAACTTTATATCAAAATTACCATTTGATCCTATTATAGGCCAGTTTGACTTTTAAAAGTCAACTGCCTATTAACATTTGCAAACGCACAGTTAAGTTCAACGAACTCATTTAGGCATATATCAATTACTCGACATGCGATATTTTTAGGCTACCCTCTTATCTAAATTCCCAACCAAGTTCATGTCATTTCTTTCAGTTAAACAAGTTCGAGCAATTGTAAAGTTAACTTAACTTTCGGTTATTAATGCTAATATATCCATTCATTGTACTAGAACTAAGGGTTTTCATCTTTATGTAAAAACCCATTTCATCATACTACTAGACATTCATCCGAATACCTAATATAATCAAGTTCTACATACAAACTAGTAGACAACATGATTTCAAACACCTATTAACGTTGACATAACATCAATTTCATCATATCATACAAACCCATTTCAAGTCATGTATGAACACTTATTCGAACCTCTAATTTGTTCAAGTATCTTACACATACATACAAGTATGATGATAATGAACAATTATATATCATCAATTCATCATATAATCAAAGCCCACTTCACATAAAACTCATCATATACAAATTCGTCACATACCTTAATAGGATGATGTTAGAAGCTAGAATCATCAATCATGCAAGTGAAATTACTTGGGTTTCACCTTCAATTCATTAGTTTTGTGATTTAGGGCTAAAGAGATGATTCTCCTCTCTTTTTCCTTCCTGTACGTTCCACACACACACACACACTTTATGTGTGTGTTTTGATTTTATTTTTTTGTTTTATTCTTACAATTTCAAACATAATCCATTTTAGCCCCTAAGGTTTGGTCTTTATATCTTGTTTGCTTATAACTTAGCCTTTATAAGTAGACTACCATGTTAACTAGGTTAAAAATCCTAGTTATATACATCTTCCCAATTCATCAAAAGAATATTATAATTCAATTAATTAAGTTCTGGGTTCTTACAACCCGACTTAACTTAAGCCCCGATAGCCCGGGCCATTTATAAACTTTATTTACTAAAAAGTATTTGTTCACTTCTTAACTAACATTAGATTTATTTAATTTAATCCTAATGTTTACCGGGTTAACTTTTACCCTTAATGGTAGTTTACCCGCTCATCACAATTAACTTGGTTTAATTACCAAACTGTTTTTGGGGTGTTACAAGTCTACCCCACCTTAAAGAGGTTTCATCCTCGAAACCTTTCTTATGTAGTTTTCTTGGGTTAAACCCAATGGACTTGGTTTCGTTTTCACTTGAGCGTTGCTCATATTTTAATTATTCAGTAATCTTACTAGGAAGGTATAGAAATGCCTGTCAGTCCCCAAGGTGTATGCGCCTCCATGCTAATCCTATAATGATAAGCGCATTAACAAGTTTTAAATTTAAATTTAAATTTAAATTTGACGTTGACCGATCTTGCCGGTTAGACTCATCAGTCATCAATTACTTTATACCCGTCATTCAGGGATACTTGCATTGCCTTCCCATTTTTTACAGGCTTTTATGAACCCTAGTGTCGTAGCTCGCGCTACAATGTGATCATATACTATGTTATTATTATTGACCATGATTACATCACGTCATGTTTAAGTGTATATCTATTCTTTTTGTTTTCGAAAGATTTCTTTTCGAATTTATCGTCTTGCACCTATTGGTGTCGAGACCTGTTACTTTTAATATTAACCAATTTCCAATTCATCTTATATTTGTTTAGACATTGTTTCTAACTAAAACCGAATTTTTTGTTTAACGTTTTCTCTTTAACTTGTGTCAATTACTCGCATCAAGAAATTGACAACCAAGCATTCTTCTTTTACTATTTTTATTCCTGGCGGGAACTCTTAAGCCATTTCTTTAGACTTTCACCCTCTTTTTTTTACGGTGAGGCCTCTAATGCTCATTCCTCTTGATTCGTGACTCGGGGGTCATTTTGGTTCTGTA
Organism: Scalesia atractyloides; assembly: GCA_947069175.1. NCBI lineage: Eukaryota > Viridiplantae > Streptophyta > Magnoliopsida > Asterales > Asteraceae > Scalesia > Scalesia atractyloides. The sequence goes on from CAMTDV010000001.1 coordinate 29,399,732, forward strand.
GACCTTTAAACTATTATAACTCGAAGGTCGTGGTGATCCCATAGAGCATCCCTTTACCCATGTCGTTCTTTAAATATATTTGGTGTTATAGCACCTCTTTTTATATTTAAAAGGAAAAAATCATTTACATTGTCTTTTCTTTTTCCACCAATTATGGTTCTTTTTACCATAAAGGCTAATTTATTTTATTTCAATTATGGCCCTCAGACCATGTTTGATCTGAGTTGGTAACATTTTCGTTTTTATGACTCCGTGAGTCGTTTAAGAGCCACATTCACTTGTCGGATCTATTAGGCGTTTCATCTCTATTAGGTGATGATCACTTGCGTCTAAACCTTGCGCAAAGTCAAATGGCATTGGCCACTCGTCACCACCGAGCCACAACTGCCATCTTTAGTGACAACCACAACATTTTGTGTATGTTGCCTAAAACACTTATTCTCATATGCAGATCAGAACCGTCTGTTGGTATTTGTGTGTCCGCGCGATCGTAGTCCATGACTAGGTCATTTTCCGTTCGGACAGCTCTACGCTATTATGACTTCTTACGTCATTTACGCATCGGTTTGTTTCACGGCTCCCATTACTCGGCTTGTGTTTACATTCATTACAACCTGTTACCTAGGTTTTTTATCTTAATGTTTTTAACACTCCAGTTACCTAGCTTGCGGTTTCGTTTATATTCTTTCACGACCCATTTCTCGGGTTCATTAATATTTCGCGCTCCCATTATTCATTTTACGTCTACAAGTATATTTAATCACGTCCCATTACCGGGCTCATTATTCTTTTGTTTTTAACGCTCTCATTACTCGGTTTGTGTTTACTTTTAGATTCAATCATTATACTTCATTTGACTCGTTTGACTTGTTCATCTGAAATCTATCACTTATGAACAATCAAACCTTATTCCTCATTTGACCCATTTGACTCGTTCGTGTGAAATCAATCATTTATGAACAATCAAACCTTATTCCTTATTTGGCCCGTTTGACTTGTTCATGTGAAATCCATCAGTTATGAACAATCAAACCTTATTCCTTATTTGACCCGTTTGACTTGTTCGTGTGAAATCCATCACCTATGAACAGTGAAACTTTATTCTTTGTTGGACCATACTTGATGGCCTCATAGACCATGAATGATGATTATCATCATTTATTTCTTTATTTGACCCAGGCCATTTATAAACTTTATTTACTAAAAAGTATTTGTTCACTTCTTAATTAACATTAGATTTATTTAATTAAATCCTAATGTTTACCGGGTTAACTTTTACCTTAACGGTATTTTACCCGCTCATCACAATTAACTTGGTTTAATTACTAAACCGTTTTCGGGGTGTTACAAGTCTACCCCCTTAAAGAGTTTTCGTCCTCGAACCCTTTCTTATGTAGTTTTCTTGGGTTAAACCCAATGGACTTGGTTTCGTTTTCACTTGAGCGTTGCTCATATTTTAATTATTCAGTAATCTTACCAGGAAGGTATAGAAGTGCCTTTCAGGCCCCAAAGTGTATGCGCCTTTCATGAAGCAGGCACTGAAGACTGATCAAACACCTATGTCGCATTTTGAGCTAAAACTTCAAAGGGTCAAGAAACATTTCTTCGAAAGATGAAGTTTTGAAATTTTTGAAGACCGATCGAGACTGCGGCAACATCCAAGTGGGAGTTTGTTGATACACATGTCTACTGCCTACGTTATCGAGTCGTATCAAGTTTGTAATAGGATTAGCTGTTAGACTTTCAGTTTGTAAGTTTTGTATTACATCCGTACGAATGAGAACATCCGCATAGATGAGTGCTCGTATAAATAGCTCGTGTGGTCCAAGTCTTTTGTAACTTTTGTAGAATTGACGGCGAAGTCCTGTCGAGTTGATTTCGTGGATGTAACAAGTTATTATATGAATGAATACATTGAAAACTAACTATTCTTGTACTTGTCGCCTAATCGTAATGAATTCCACACATTGTTACTAGGTTGTAGATATCACCTGAGCATAACGTCAACGACAAACAGCCCTTACACGATTGAAGCAATAGTCTAATCCCAAAAGAATAGACGTGAAGTAATAATAAAAAAGTGGCATTAACTATTCCCAAATATAATAAAACATAATATAATTAGCAGTTAAAAACATCAAACAAATATCATAGTTTTAAAAACCTTTTAAAATCATCTTTAATAAAACTAATATATATAATAAAAAAATATTTTTTTTTGGGTCTATTACAAAAACAGTCCCTCATTAACTAGAAGTTACATTAGTAGTTCTTTACATGTGAAATAACTAAATGCTTTTAAACCTAACAAGAAAACCAACATATATTAAGCTTAATACCCCTTGTTATAAAATAAAAAAATAGAACGTTATATTGTGACTTTAAACTATTAGCATATGAACTTATTACTTTCTATAAATCAAAAGGGACTAATAGTGTAATTATTAACTCTTTATTAACAAATATCTTAGTACACTTACATAATAATTTTCATCATCTATTTAATATTCTTTTGAGTAAATTAGTTTTTGAGTTTTTGTGTTCAGTTCGTTTTAACCACTTGAGTTCAAAATCAAAAATTTAACGCCCTAAGTCTCTAACAACTCATTTTATAACATTTTAAATCTAACTTTTTAACACTTTTGCTTTTGATTTTAGACTTTACTTATAAAACCACTAAAACAAAAAACTCAAAACATTATAAAATTAAGGAATAAGAACTCAGATGATCAAACTTTTTTAATTTTATACGTTAAAACCACTAAAATAAAATCACCTAATACACAACACACACATATATATATATATATAATTTTTTTTTCTTTTCTAGTTTTCATAATCAACCATTTAGAATTCGCAAGGCCACCTATAAAATCGGTGAATCAGGGTTTAGTCTCTCTCTCTCCCTTTGCCGACGATGGCCGAAGAACAATCCGCCGCCGAGACAACCGTCGTACGGACACCATCACAGGAAACAGTCGAGTCCAACACCGGCGGCAAACGAGCGAGAGAGAAAGAAACCGTGACACCGGAAACTAAAAAGGCCAAGGTAGATGACAAAGAAGTAAGGAAGACCGGTCCTGTTGATGTTGGGTATAAGAAGTTCGATGAGTCTGTGGAGATGTTTGATTACTTTTATAAGCTTCTCCATTACTGGCCTCCCAATTTGAATCTCAATAAGGTATAGTGGGTTTATTTTTTGTGTTTGATTTGATTTGATTATATTCGTATATATATTATATGATCCTAATTAGTCAGAATTACCTGTATTATATATAGCCTTATAGGGAAACAGCCTTATGACATGTTCTAGTTTTTGTGGCATGATTTTCGGGATTGATCCGTCAACCTAGCAACACTACCTCTTTAGCAGCCCTAGTTCAAGCAATCAGTAAGGGAAACATTGGCCTAAATAGAGAAATGACTACGCCATTTTGGGCTAGAAACTCACAAATGGCGAGAGTTGTATACTTTTAATGTTGTTCTTGGTGCCGAAACAAATGTTGAGGTGGTGTTCGGCGATACATACGCTCTTGTCAAGGAGAAAAGCAAGGTGGCATGCGATTGGAGGAGTCGGAGAGAGGAACCGATAAAGAAAGTAAGTGAGGTGGGAGTGTATAAGTGGGCAGTTAATTGTTATTGAGTGGCCCCCTAAGGGGACATCTTGATTGATGGTTAGGCGGAGGGCTCCAAAACCAAAAGATTTGGAGTTCAAATCCAATAGGTTGCAGCAGGCATTGATGTCATCATCATCACACTCAGTAAATCCCAACAATAGCAAAGCTAAGGTAGGGTCTGAGGAGGGTAAGATGTAGACAACCTTACCTCTACCCCGTAGGAATAGAGAGGCTGCTTCCAGTGAGACCCCTGACTCAATGGTAGTTTTGCATCAAGCCTTTGACATAAGGCACATAACACTCGTCAATTAAGACAAAGGCCAATTAGTGCATGTACTCTCTTGTCTTTCGGCTATCAACGCCACCACATGATGCATGATTAACCTTCCCCCTCTTTTAATATTATTTTCACGAAATTAGTAAAATAACGTTAAAATTAGTGCACTTTCGCTTTTGCCCCCCGAGCGCCCACACATATATACATTATATGTGTATACCGCAGCAGGCATTAATGTATTTATCTTAAAAAATCTGTTGGTGAACCAAAAGACAATTGAGCAAACTAAAGTGCCCATTGGAGAACCATATGTTTTATAGTACCGTATGCAATTACACTTATGCATTTGGTTAAAAAGCCATTTTCGTAATTTATTAGATTAAATTTTGTTTTTTACACAATTTTCTCTTATTTCGGTTGCAGTATGAGCATACAATGTTGCTGGACCTGCTAAAAAAGGGTCACCTAGAAGCCGAAAAAAAGATGGGTACCGGAATTAATGCATTCCAAGTGAGGTATCACCCGCAGTGGAAAAGCAGATGCTTTTTCCTTGTTAGAGTTGACGGGTCAGCTGACGATTTCAGTTTCCGCAAGTGTGTTGACCACATTCTCCCCTTGCCGGAAAACATGGTAGTTAAATCTGATGTGAACAAAGCATTGGGTGGCGGTCATGCTGGTGGTGGAAGGGGTGGTGGCCGTGGCAGTTGGCGTGAACGTGGTAGAGGGGGCAAACCAAGAAACTGATGGAAGATTATTGGCAAGAAAATGCACTGGCATGTAGTAGTGTTGCCTTGATTTTGAATTTTGAATTTTGGATTATGTTTCATGGTTTTGTGAGCCTGGAAATTGAGTTATCATGGTTTATTTATTGGCAAATTATAGTTTAATGATATCCAAACTATGATTATAGCCCAATAAAGATTTGACCTTTTTAATTTGTTTAAAAACACAGTGACGGAGTTATTCTATAAGATCAATCCGTTATTTGGCCTATTTATTACATCATCTCATTTAGTCTGTTTATAACTTAATTTTAACCTTTGAGCTTTAATTAAAAAGATTGATCTTTTAATTTGTTTAATAACAAAATAACGAATTATTTTAATAGGGTCAATCTGTTTATGACATGTTTAGCCTATTTATTACAACATGCCATACAACATGCCATCTCATAAAGCCTGTTTATAACTTAATTATAACCCGTCGACCCATATGGGTTGTCGATAAATATTTCGTTAGTGTTCCAATTCATCTTATCAACCAGCTAATCTGACACCACACTAAGCCAAACCAACCACACGGATTGATGTGCCTATAGTTTAGACCTGACTTCGTTGAACTTTTCCAAAGCTCAAGTAAATAAACCAAACTTGGAACAAATAACGAGTCAAACCCGAGCTGTGTTGACCCGTTTAGCACCAAAATGGATAGATGTCATTGAAAAAACATATTTCTTCAAATCATCAACAACAAAACATCTCAAATTCTACAAAAATGAGCATTTGAAGACAAATCATGCCAAATGTTATTAACGCGTCTTAAACCTAACATCACCCTTCAAGCAGTCACCTTTTCCTTCTGCGCAAATGCCACACCCTTCTCTATGCTTCCCTTCAACTCCACCTTCAAAGCTTCCAAAGCTTTGACTTCAAATTCAGTCAACCCTTCAAGATCCGAAGAGATAACCGCTTCAACTCCTTGCTTCCCAAGCTTAACCCTCGATGCAAAAAACGGGAGTTCAGAAACTTCTGACTGAACAAACGAACACTCGTAAACATCACTATCTCCATCAAGCGCCCGAAGAGAAGATTCTAGAAACCTTGCAGCCGCATACGCCATTGACAATGTAGCGGACCCCGCACCGGCTTTCGCCTCAACCACCTCAGTCCCACCGTTTTGAATCCTGGCAGTCAGATCATTCACTTCTTGATCACTGAATGTAACCGACGGTTTCGTTTTCGAAAGCAGGGGTAAAATGGTAATACCGGCATGCCCACCAACCACCGGGACGTCAACATCAATAAGCTTTAAATTCTTCTTCTCCGCAACAAACGTGTTTGCTCTCACAACATCAAGAGTGGTGACACCGAAGAGTTTCTTAGGATTATAGACACCCTTCTGTTTCAAGACCTCAGCAGCGATCGGGACGGTTGAGTTAACCGGGTTGCTGATAATATGAATAAAAGCATCAGGACTGTTATCAGCCACGGCTTCAATCAATGTCCTTACGATCCCCGCATTGATATTGAAAAGGTCATCACGGGTCATACCGGGTTTCCGTGGAACACCAGCCGGAATGACTACAACATCAACATCTTTTAAACAGCTAGCGAGTTCATCACTCCCGGTGAAATCCCGAACTTTTGAGGGTGTGTTGCAGTGGCTGAGATCAGCAGCTACTCCCTTAACATTTGCAATATCATAAAGGTGGAGATCAGAAACCAACGGTGACATTTTGACCAAAAGTGCTAGTGGTTGACCAATGCCGCCAGCAGCTCCAAGAATTGCGACTTTGAAAGATGCCTGAATTTGTAGGGCGCTCGAGGTCGAGCAAGGATTGTTTTTGGAATTTTGAGAAAATGAGTAACGAAGAGCTGCAGTGCTTTCCATGCCCAAGAAGGATGACTTGAGGCCTGTGAAACTCTTGATTTTGTTTTGAGGGTTGAAACTGATGTTCATGCCACATGTCTTCGACTGTGAAACTGGGCTAGTTTTCAAGCCATGGGATATGGTTGATCCGATTGAAAACGCACTTGCTGATGTGGCTGCCATGTCAGAGCCTGAAGAACACATAGAGCCAACAATTGTTATAAATTAATTGATTCATATTATGTTTTATTTTAAAATGATATAAACGTAAAATACAAATGAAAAAGAGAGCTTAAAAAGAAACAAGTCAAATGGGTCTAAAGTCGTGTAAGGTAGTACTTTAATGCATAAAGAATAATATAGTTTAGAAACATAAATGTGTGTCGGAAAAGAAACGAGGTGGTCATCATAGCAATGACTACCAACGATGATAATGGGTCAGATTTTGGTAATCCCATACTCATAGTCAATTGCAAAATGATGTATCAAACCCGTCAGGTAATAGTTATTCATTGTCCGCTGGGTTGACAAGTTTCTCCACATGTATCAGATATATGTATTTATGATCTTATGTATTTAAGTACTTGCAATAACTCTATGCTTTCAATTTTTAGATAATTTCAACATACTATTTATTATAATTTTTAAATTACATAATATATTTATAGATATGGTTTTAATGGCAGTAAATGATAATGCGATCTGTTTTGGGCAATTAGGCAGGTAAAACTAATGCCATACCAAATACCCGTTACATTATCCATCCTAAACATTCTATGTATCGCGTTTTCCTGTTAGGTTCAAGTGTTCTATCATTACCTAATGAATACATATCCATAGCAGCCTTTATGTAGATACTTTGAATGCAAATGTTAGAAACACATATTTGCAGATTCAAAAATTAATATCATATTCTCAAATCAGATTCATTTTTTGTTCAGGGAATTCAGAATCGTTTGAGAACTATGACGATGGATATAAGCTCCAAAATAAAAACTAATTGATGCAAACGACAATAGTCAGATGTACATACTACTTGATACATGGAATTAACTAAATCTCACAGTTAGCAATGCATCAAATTTTAAATCATCAACTAAAATTGCATCTTAAAACAGATGAAAAGGTTCATCCAAACAGCCAAAAAGGAGACATTAACTTCAATATCCACGGTATTCAGATGAACCTATTACCAGATGATTCATGGAATTTACCAAATCTCACATTAATCCATCATCATCATCATCATCATCATCATCATCATCATCATCTTAAATTACAGTTTGAAATGCATAAAATATCAAATTATCAGCTTTTAGCGTTTGCAATGCATCAAAATTCAAATTATGAGGTTATACCTTCTGGAATTTTCAAATCATTGGCTTAAATTGCATCTTAAAACAGATCAAAAGATTCATCCAAACCGCTAAAAAAGAACACCCAAGAAATCAAAAAATTAATACATGCAAATGACAGTAGTCAGATGAACATATAATTGCATCTTAAAACAGATCAAAAGATTCATCCAAACCGCTAAAAAAGAACATCCAAGAAATCAAAAATTAATACATGCAAATGACAGTAGTCAGATGAACATTATCAATCAGCTTAAATTACCGTTTGCAATCCATCAAATTTCAAATTATCAGCTTTAATCGCATCTTAAAATAGATCAAAAGTTTCATCCAAACAACTAAAATAAAATTTTTGAGAAATCACTCAAACATATAACATTAATTCCAAATTTATTAGATGCAAACGACAGTAGTCAGATGAACATGAAACTAAGTAAATCTGTCAGCTTAAATTACCGTTTGCAATGCAAAAAAAATCAGATTATCAACTTAAACTGCATCTTAAAACAGATCAAAAGCCTTCATCCAAACAGCTCAACGAAAACATTCAAGCAATAACGTAATTTATTTAAAAATCCATGAACAAAACGTGATACACTACATCGCTAGATCTAGATACGCGAGATATAAACAAACAGATTCATAGTTCATCAAAAATGATAAAAACAATCATGCAAACGGCAGCTAGAGATAGAGAAAGAAATATATACGTACACACGCACCTGTATCGAAAGCAGATCTGGATCTGAATGAGAGAAATGTGTGTAATGGCGATTTACGAATGAGTATAAATAGTTAAGATTGTGTAGTCGTTGGAGAGTATCGGTATTTAGGGTTCTCCGCCGACGAGCCTCGAAGCAATCTACTGCGTGCGTGGAGCCATACGAATCTCAGGTACTTTATTCCGATTCCTTCTGTCCAATCCTGGCCGTTGGATCCATTATTAGTATCAACAGTCTTGATTATTTGAGTTTGTTTTGTATTTTTCTTTTTTGGTATTTACACTACTCTACTCAATTCGATATATGCCGGTAAGACCATACGGTGTGAATGAGCTTGAAGACGAGGCATTATACGACATGTGGACCAAACCTCATAACATCGCGTGGTGTTTAAATTGATGGTGTGGCATGCAGCGTTGATGCTTGGTGTTTTCCGACATGTGGCACAACCTTTGTGCTTCTTTTATAATTCAAATTATATAAAATCTATTGAAATTTTTATAAAAACATTACTAGAAATTAAACTGATAACGTTAATATACAAACATTACATAAAATTAAAACTAAAAAACACACAAAATAAACATTAGATAATAGAAAATTAAAAAACACTTAATTTATATAAAAGACCTAATGATTTGTCACTCTGAGACGTGTTTGAATTCACGTCCAACTTCGTGTCGATAGTTGATGAGAGTGACTTGTATGGTGTTGTCCTCCCCGAGGTCACCCCCTTGGTGCTCCACCCCGGTGTGGAGTTGCTCGAATCTTTCACAATCCATACGGATTGTCCTAAAACGAGAAGATCGGATGTCGATGGTTCAGGTGTGATCACCCCTATGGACCAAGAAGTGTTGCAGAATTCTCCCCCAAAACGGGCCGCTTGACCGGTTGCGTGGCGTGTAGTGGCTTAAAGCTTCGAACCACGTCTCGCAAAGTGCGATGTCTTCTTCTTGCATCCACGGGATGACTGCCATCATGTCGGTTTTGGGTGTGGAAGTATAGGGTTTTATAAAAAGTTTGGGTGTGGTGTGAAGACGTGTAAAAAAGAAAGAGGTGTGTGGCATTTATAGAGGTAAAATTTGAATTTTAGAAAGTTAATATTTTTAATTTTTAAAAAGTAACCATTGGGGTAAAACTGCTCGTATCCACGCCGAATCAACACATGCCACATCAAGGCAAACTTTAGCTCAACACCAGTGGGAATCTCGTCGCCACAGGACAACGTTGTTAACAACGCTTAGCACATGGTGGAAAAGTGGGTGTGGACTAGCATGTAACATCCGTCAAAAACGGATTTACCAAACCCGCTCCGTTTATCAACCGAACAGTCAGTCAAAATTTTCGTTTCGAATTAAATGCCCAAAATAATTTTAAACGATCCGCAATCAATTATTATACGGGAATATATATTTAGTTTTTGAAAAACTGTCAAAAATCGCAAAATAAAAAGGAAATGTTTCTGCCGGGTTTCGAACCCGAGTCTGTACCGAGTCATTCAGTGTTTTATCTCACAAACACAAACCACTGCGCCGCTTGTTATGTTTGATGAATAATAGAATCATTTAATTGATATAGTGACTTTACAAATTCAAAACCGGCGCCCAACGATTCAGTCGTCGGAATCCCGGAATATTCGCGAGTTTTAACACCAATTTACGTTATAACGTAAACCTTTAATCACATATCGGTTATAACCGATGTTTGAAGTCCGCGACACTTTTCAAAACCGCCGGAAAAATTTAAATAACGAACACAGTCAAAAATCAGACCAAATACATTTCGATTATTCCCTATAAATTCAACCACAATCGTCTGCAAACCTTTTCGCTAAAAATCACATCTTTTCACGGCGAAATTTCCCTCGCCGGAATAAACCTGTTCGTCGCCGGAAAACCGGTTTCCCCATTGCCGAGCTTTTCTGAACCTCTGAAGCTTATACCGGTGATACCCTTACCTTTTCCAAACTTTTCGGGACTAGCTGCTACAAGGAACACGTCGCCGGAGTTGAATTCAGTCGCCGGAGTTTCTGCCGGAAAACAGAGAGTTCAGTCGGTATATTCTCCGCTCAGTTTCTTTTCCTTTTCACTTCTATCTTACCAGTAATTAACCTAAAACACTATTGGAACTTGAATAAAAACTCGAACCAGTCAGACCCGATTTCTGGTTCAACTTTGACGAAGAAGACGACGCACTTCCATATCATATAAGTATATTATAAATCAGGATTTTACTCGGGTTAGACACACAGTCCAGCGGTGGACTGTGTGCACATAAAACGTTAAACATGCAAAGGTCTCAAGTTCGAATCCCGTCTCACACACGCTGCCTTAATAAAATCCATTTTTTGTTTACTGAACCGGAGTCACCTTAGTTATATGTTAAGTATATTAATAACCGGAATAATAACCAAGTTAGACACACAGTCCAGCGGTGGACTGTGTGTTTGTTTATATCGCTGGTCACGAGTTCGAGTCCGGTCATCAGCACCGACTCGGACAATTATCTATTTTTTTTAAATAAGGCAGAAAAAGGAAATAACTAAATTGTCTTTAAGTAAAATAAAAATCAAGTTATATAACATGTTGAACACACAGTCCAGCGGTGGACTGTGTGTTATATTAACCCACAGGTCCCGGGTTCGAGACCTGTGGAGCGCACCGCCGAGCCGCTTAAATTGTTTTTAAAATAAAAATGATTTTCTGTTAATGTTAATTAATGTATATATGAAATTAAAATCGGATATATAACGGGTTAGACACGTAGCTCAGTTGGTAGAGCTGCGTGCACGCGTACGGAAGGTCTCGGGTTCGAGCCTCACCCAGCGCACAACAATACGCCTCGAACCGGTCAACGCCGGTCAAAGTCAACTGGTCAAATCACTGTAGCAGAAAAAAATAAAATATTTTTATTATTTTTATTTAATTATTTTAATTAAAAATCAATTATAAATACTTAAAAACAACATTTTTAAGATTAGAAAATAGCCTTGAACCCACAAAAATGCACCCAACAATTCTACTAAAATAGTTTAATAAAATCCGTTTACTTACCAAACCATAATGCGATTTATCTAGGTTAAATCTCACTTGTGGTTAAAACCACTTCGCGTGCATTCAACGTCATCAACCGAACGCACCCACTGTGAGTGAATCTTACAATTCCCCCTTTTAAATTACACGTTTTGGGGTGTGTCATGTGTTATGAATTAATTAATTTATTTATTTAAACTTGTGCCATACCACATCATGACTTAAACTTAGATTGATTTATTGTTGTGATTTACTTATATTCCGTTTGTCAAATTACATGAAACTCATACATTAAGCCCATCAGTTCCTCGTGGGAAACGAGTAGAACATCGCGTGCTTCAATTCAAATTCATTATTGTTCATGTGTGTTTTCATTGAGTTTATATTGTTTGTAGTTGTGTTATTCATATTATCATGTTTATGCAATTCATTCATCAGGCCCCTCAGTTCCTCGTGAGAGACGAGTTGAGCATCGCGTGCCTTTAATTGTTCCATTATTATTCATGAGTGTTTCATTTAACATATTATGATTGTTGATCAAGTTACATCTAATTTTATTCATGTTTGGTTGTGCACATATTTCATAATCAATTTAAATAAATTGTTCAAATGTTTTCCATAGGATTCACTCGCCAACATTATGTTGATCCAAAAACCTTTTTACACATGATACAGGTGAACAGGTTGAAGCAAGGATAACATAGGATATGCCTTAGAAGAGAACAAAGAAGTTTAGATTGTAGTTAGATCATGTTGTAGCAATCATTGTAAATTTCCATTTAATTTGTATTAATGAATATGAAACGTTTAATAAATGTCATGAGCTTTGATGATAACCCAATCATGCCCCGATCACCTTATCCGCTGCGGGTCGGGGTGTGACAGATTGGTATCAGAGCCATGACTATAGGGATATAGGATAGGTTATTAGACCCTTAGAGCCTATACTATAGTCTGCCTAAATTTTAAATTGATTAGGTGGTTACATACAAACTTGTGATATTTATTTGTTTCATATTTGTTTACATTTCAGTCAAACATACATGCTCATATACATGTTCATTATACATATATACATATTCATTATACATATATCGATGTTCATGTATTCAATTTATTTTCATATTCTCATTATCCAAAGATTTTATGCAATTTTCAATTCTCATCAAAGTAAGTTCTGCGACGGGCATGTAGTAACTGGAAGGGTACAAGTACCGGTAGTCGGAACGTCCTGTCTAGGCTGGCATTCGTATAAATCCAATATAACGGACCAGTTTGCCTACCTGGGGACCAACGATGAGAGTACGAAGGACCTATTAGGCCAAAGCATGCCACACCAAACGTCGTTCGAACTAACCCTACTTTGAGGTGTCATCGTGTCTACACCTGGACACATTCCGAACATCACACGTTGTATACATATTTCTCGATTTTCCCGGGTTTTGTGTACGCAACCAGGCAGAAACCGTGCGAACCATATGAAAAACCGGTATTCATGGGGGCCCACATGATTACATAAGGTAAAGTATGGCGGCATGACGGGCCTAACAGCGAGCAAAGCCCAAGACATCCTATGGATGTAGTATTTTTGTATAATTACTTTATAAATGATCATTCTTGAATGCGACCCATGATCCCAAAAGCATCCAACTCATACTCTTGTCATGTATTCATTGTAGATGTCTTCTAACCTCACCCGTAGGAAGACGAGAGCAAGAAAAGCCCGCGATCGCATGGCTGCCTTAATCGCTCAACAAATGGCTGCCGTAATACCCAACATTGTAATCCAAGTTCAACAAGCACTTACCAATAATCCTGTCAATCAAGCAAACCAAAACATTTTCAACTCTTCCCCAAACACCACTAAATGCACCTACAAGCATTTCAAATCATGCGACCCTCCGAAATATAAAGGGACTGAAGGTGTCACCGCACTCCTCCATTGGTTTGAAGAAATGGAGAATACTTTTCTAAATTGCGATTGCCCTGATGATCGCAAAGTGCGTTATGCTACCGGTCGACTATATGGGATAGCACTTACTTGGTGGAACACAGAGAAGGCCAAACGAGGTGTGGAAGATGCTATGTCCTTAACTTGGAACGAATTGAAGGAAATCATGACCAGACGATTTTGTCCAAGGAGCGAAATCAAGAAGCTAGAAGATGAATTTTACTCATTGAAGCAAGTGGAAGGAGACCACACCACCTACAACAAAAGGTTCCTCGAATTACATCAAATGGTTCCCAACATGTTTACTCCCCTCTACCGTTTGATCGAGCACTACATTCGTGGTCTTCCGTCAAAGATTCAAGACCTTGTGATAAGTACCAAGCCTGCAACTTTGGAAGCAGCAATGGAGCTAGCAATAGAGCTCACCGAGAACCGAATCCGAAACAAAGACTTCGAGGAGGAGAAGAAGAAGGATAAAGAATCGACTGAAACCTCCGACTCCACCCAAACCGAATCCCCTTCTCAACCCAACCCTAAGAGAAAAAGAGTCGGGCGACTTTTCGCTGCTATCCAACGAAATCAACCCGTTTTTCACGCTATACCCATCCGAGCTGTCCCAATCACCCAAGTGGCACCCAACTCAGCTTACCCAAATAAGAAACCGTATCTCGGACCTCACCCTCGATGCAATAACTGTTTTTATCACCATTCCCTTACTTTACCTTGCCGGCTATGTACAACTTGTGGACGTTATGGTCATTTGAGCAACGTTTGTCGCACCTTTCAAGACCAAACCTTTTCCCCTACACAAAACATGGCCCAAACTTATCATCAACCCCAACACCCCATGTTCCCATATGCTCGAGCTTGCTTCAATTGTGGCGACCCTACCCACCTTAGAAACACATGCCCTCAATTGGTTAATGTTATCAACACTCAAGCCCAATCAAACCCAGTTAACCAAGTAAACCAAGAAAACCCAACCACTATGCCACCAGCAAGAGGAAGAGTCTTCAATATCAACGCCAACCCTGTCGAAGATAATGACGGCCCTGATGAAGATACTCAGCTAGTCCTTTTCGCCGAAGATCCAGATTCAACTTCTATTGTTTAGTCTTATGTTTTTCTTTATCACATGTGTAGACTGTTAGAGAAATTATTGGATATTATATATTATATATTGTTTTCGGTATATGCTTTTGCCGAGGCCGTGGCTCCCCATCCATCGAGGTTGAGTTGGATCCCCATTTTATTATGTGGTTGGTCTTGGCGTGCCCGCACGATCGGCTCCGTTTGTTTGAGCCTTGATCGGTTACGTAATTTTACATTTCAATACATGCAATACGCTCGGCTCCGTTTGATTGAGCCTTGAGTGCAAAGATTTATTCACATTTCCAGTTCATGCAATACGTTCGGCTCCGTTTGATTGAGCCTTGAGCGCACATACAATTTCATTATCAGTATCTTGTGGTTGTGGTGTTTGTAGTAGAGTCGCATCGAACTAACCATAACTTTCGGATAAAGTCAACGAAAATTTGACAAGGATATGGTGGATACGCCGATGGTACTTCCTATATATAAGTATTCTTGTCAAATGATCAGAGGCATTATCAGGCGGTTATGAGAGGTTCCATGCATAGGCTGATTGTGTGATGGTTGTTTAAATTAAGTTGTTCAATTTCAGTACATTCAATACGTTCGGCTCCGTTTGATTGAGCCTTGAGCGCACATACAATTTCATTCAATACGTTCGGCTCCGTTTGATTGAGCCTTGAGCGCACAGACAATTTCATTATCAGTATCATGTGGTTGTGGTGTTTGTAGTAGAGTCGCATCGAACTAACCATAACTTGCGGATAAAGTCAATGAAAATTTGACAAGGATATGGTGGATACGCCGATGGTACTTCCTATATATAAGTATTCTTGTCAAATAATCGGAGGCATTATCAGGCGGTTATGAGAGGTTCCATGCATAGGCTTTTTGTGTGTGGTTAAGTTATTCATATTCAGTACATTCAATATGTTCGGCTCCGTTTGATTGAGCCTTGAGCACACAATTTCAATTTCAGTACATTCAATATGTTCGGCTCCGTTTGATTGAGCCTTGAGCACACAATTTCATTTTCAGTACATGCAAAACGATCGGCTCCGTTCGATTGAGCCTTGATCGCACAGATATATTTCATTTCAGTATTTTATGTTTGTTGTATTGATTGTAGAGATATAGGACTAATCATAATTCACTGATAAAACCAATGAAAATTTGACAAGAATATGGTGGATACGCCGCTGGTACTTCCTATATATAAGTATTCTTGTCAAAGGATCAGAGGCCTTATCGGACGGTTATGAGAAGTTCTATGTAGGATTTATTATTGCCTTGGTTGGAATTTGTGATACATTTATATCATCATGTTATTTAAAGAGATTGGATTGTGTTCCATTTCTACATAAATTAACCTCTCCATCATAACAAACGAGAGAGGAACTTCCATCATTCAAACATATATGTTATCAGAATGTGAATTCAAATATTTGCTGTTGTGTTTATTCATGTTCAAATATTCGCTGATGTGTCTATTCATGTTCGAATCTTTGCTGTTGTGTTTATTCATGTTCAAATATTTGCTGATGTGTTCATTCATGTTCGAATATTTGCTGTTATGTTTATTCATGTTCAAATATTTGCTGATGTGTTCATTCATGTTTGGATGTCAGCTGTTGTGTTTTTATTTATGTTCCATGTAGATTGTAGTGTTAGAAGTTTTGCCTTAGGATATAACCATATTTTTCCCAAACGTATCTAAACTCTTATGCATGATATCATTTTTAGCGAATCATTCCTGTTTATCAATATTCATACAGTAGGCAACAAAAAGCGATTCCTGAATAGGGTACTTAACCTTTACAAGGAACGTTACCGCCTCGAACAAAAAACTTAAACCCTCATTTTTTGCTAAGCATACAACTGTCAAACAAAACATCATCATTCTTATAGTAAAAATATATCATTATTTAAATTTCGGGACGAAATTTCTAAAAAGCAGGGGATACTGTAACATCCGTCAAAAACGGATTTACCAAACCCGCTCCGTTTATCAACCGAACAGTCAGTCAAAATTTTCGTTTCGAATTAAATGCCCAAAATAATTTTAAACGATCCGTAATCAATTATTATACGGGAATATATATTTAGTTTTTGAAAAACTGTCAAAAATCGCAAAATAAAAAGGAAATGTTTCTGCCGGGTTTCGAACCCGAGTCTGTACCGAGTCATTCAGTGTTTTATCTCACAAACACAAACCACTGCGCCGCTTGTTATGTTTGATGAATAATAGAATCATTTAATTGATATAGTGACTTTACAAATTCAAAACCGGCGCCCAACGATTTAGTCGTCGGAATCCCGGAATATTCGCGAGTTTTAACACCAATTTACGTTATAACGTAAACCTTTAATCACATATCGGTTATAACCGATGTTTGAAGTCCGCGACACTTTTCAAAACCGCCGGAAAAATTTAAATAACGAACACAGTCAAAAATCAGACCAAATATATTTCGATTATTCCCTATAAATTCAACCACAATCGTCTGCAAACCTTTTCGCTAAAAATCACATCTTTTCACGGCGAAATTTCACTCGCCGGAATAAACCTGTTCGTCGCCGGAAAACCGGTTTCCCCATTGCCGAGCTTTTCTGAACCTCTGAAGCTTATACCGGTGATACCCTTACCTTTTCCAAACTTTTCGGAGACTAGCTGCTACAAGGAACACGTCGCCGGAGTTGAATTCAGTCGCCGGAGTTTCTGCCGGAAAACAGAGAGTTCAGTCGGAAATATTCCCCGCTCAGTTTCTTTTCCTTTTCACTTCTATCTTACCAGTAATTAACCTAAAACACTATTGAAACTTGAATAAAAACTCGAACCAGTCAGACCCGATTTCTGGTTCAACTTTGACGAAGAAGACGACGCACTTCCATATCATATAAGTATATTATAAATCAGGATTTTACTCGGGTTAGACACACAGTCCAGCGGTGGACTGTGTGCACATAAAACGTTAAACATGCAAAGGTCTCAAGTTCGAATCCCGTCTCACACACGCTGCCTTAATAAAATCCATTTTTTGTTTACTGAACCGGAGTCACCTTAGTTATATGTTAAGTATATTAATAACCGGAATAATAACCAAGTTAGACACACAGTCCAGCGGTGGACTGTGTGTTTGTTTATATCGCTGGTCACGAGTTCGAGTCCGGTCATCAGCACCGACTCGGACAATTATCTATTTTTTTTAAATAAGGCAGAAAAAGGAAATAACTAAATTGTCTTTAAGTAAAATAAAAATCAAGTTATATAACATGTTGAACACACAGTCCAGCGGTGGACTGTGTGTTATATTAACCCACAGGTCCCGGGTTCGAGACCTGTGGAGCGCACCGCCGAGCCGCTTAAATTGTTTTTAAAATAAAAATGATTTTCTGTTAATGTTAATTAATGTATATATGAAATTAAAATCGGATATATAACGGGTTAGACACGTAGCTCAGTTGGTAGAGCTGCGTGCACGCGTACGGAAGGTCTCGGGTTCGAGCCTCACCCAGCGCACAACAATACGCCTCGAACCGGTCAACGCCGGTCAAAGTCAACTGGTCAAATCACTGTAGCAGAAAAAAATAAAATATTTTTATTATTTTTATTTAATTATTTTAATTAAAAATCAATTATAAATACTTAAAAACAACATTTTTAAGATTAGAAAATAGCCTTGAACCCACAAAAATGCACCCAACAATTCTACTAAAATAGTTTAATAAAATCCGTTTACTTACCAAACCATAATGCGATTTATCTAGGTTAAATCTCACTTGTGGTTAAAACCACTTCGCGTGCATTCAACGTCATCAACCGAACGCACCCATTGTGAGTGAATCTTACAATTCCCCCTTTTAAATTACACGTTTGGGGTGTGTCATGTGTTATGAATTAATTAATTTATTTATTTAAACTTGTGCCATACCACATCATGACTTAAACTTAGATTGATTTATTGTTGTGATTTACTTATATTCCGTTTGTCAAATTACATGAAACTCATACATTAAGCCCATCAGTTCCTCGTGGGAAACGAGTAGAACATCGCGTGCTTCAATTCAAATTCATTATTGTTCATGTGTGTTTTCATTGAGTTTATATTGTTTGTAGTTGTGTTATTCATATTATCATGTTTATGCAATTCATTCATCAGGCCCCTCAGTTCCTCGTGAGAGACGAGTTGAGCATCGCGTGCCTTTAATTGTTCCATTATTATTCATGAGTGTTTCATTTAACATATTATGATTGTTGATCAAGTTACATCTAATTTTATTCATGTTTGGTTGTGCACATATTTCATAATCAATTTAAATAAATTGTTCAAATGTTTTCCATAGGATTCACTCGCCAACATTATGTTGATCCAAAAACCTTTTTACACATGATACAGGTGAACAGGTTGAAGCAAGGATAACATAGGATATGCCTTAGAAGAGAACAAAGAAGTTTAGATTGTAGTTAGATCATGTTGTAGCAATCATTGTAAATTTCCATTTAATTTGTATTAATGAATATGAAACGTTTAATAAATGTCATGAGCTTTGATGATAACCCAATCATGCCCCGATCACCTTATCCGCTGCGGGTCGGGGTGTGACATAGCAGCAACGCTAGGTTTCGACGCCACACCGTGTGGTCTAAGGCTATGTGTATAGTTCAAGTGTTTTTTCACTCCAATGTTAGTGTGACGTAACTGTCATCTTACTATCAGATCATTACATCATTTTCACTTAACTTTTTTCATTGCCCCTTGTTAAACTATGGCGTGTGATTTACTAGTGAACCAAAATCATCATTTTTCACCCTTAATGTCATGTTAGCATATCAATGTACCATGTCTCCTTTCACTATCAGGGAGTGGGGGGGGGGGTGTTTCACTAACCCTTGTTAGACTATGGGGTGTGGTTTATTATTGAACTATCATCACCATCTTTTTCTTCAACGTCACGTGAGCAGCTCCTTCTGTAATTTTTTATAGAATTAATTTGGGGAAAAGTTGTTTCTACATTGAAACGCAACTAGTATATAAACTGATTACAAACTAACTTCTAACTAATTAAAGTCATTAACCAAAACTTTAACAAATTACTAACGGCTACTTAACGGTAAAACAACTGAACTAACAGAGTTGTACAAAACATAATGCAAATTGTACAAGTATAGCTACCCCCCAATCAAGTTGGAGGATAAGAAAGTGTGAGTCCCAAAACAGATTCAGATCACAGTGGTTGATTGTTATCACCCAAACAACTATAGATTAGTTGGTTGAATGTGTAAAAGTTAAGAAAAACCAAAGTATGAAGATGAAGATTCTTGTATCGATCAAACAACAAGTGTTGTATATGGAATCCCAAAAGATATAATCACTAGAACCACCTAGATATTCGGTTTGAGCACAAGAACAATAATAACAGCACAAGAGCAATCACCAAATTATGTCCAAGAAACTTAGACTAAGGTTTTCATTGAAGTTCATATATATACACATCTGACTACCCAGCGTATTTGCTGGGATATTAAATATGCCGCTTCCTTACAAATTTCACATATTACACTTTTGGCCCTTCTAGTTTTACTAACTATTACAAAACCAGCTCAATATATTAAACTCAAGTATCAACGGTCTCAAAACGTCCTAACAATATCCCCCCTAGACTGTTGCGTACTTGAGATTCTTCAGTCTTGTTCCTGAACTTCAGGACCTACGGCTGAGTCTCGACCTTTTGCTTGTGATAGAGGTGCAGCTTGATCTGTTGGTTGTTCGGTTGTTGCTTCAGAGGATTGATTAATAACAGCTTCACTTGTGGTTGGTTGGGCCTCCATAGTGATTCCATATGTGGATGAAGTCGGAGGTGGTGGGACGATTTGAAATCGGAGTTAGATGATGGATTTTTGCTTGGTGGAGAAGATGGTTCAGGATCAGCTGCTTTCTTCTTTCTAGATTCATCCTTTTCTTTCTGAGCGTGTATTCTGAGCATAATTTCCATCACTTCAATCTTTCGAGCTCGCACACGCTCAACTGCCCTTTGAAATAGCATCCCTTCCTCAAGGTACTCGTTTCCTGCTCCAACGTTTGTCTTGTGTCCATACAAGACATTCAGATCGAAAAGACAAAACATAAATACGTCCATAGGATCCAGGATATGGATGTCTTCATTTGAATTTGACCTGATGACTGCTTCACCCGTCTTACCATCATAAAACAATTTCTTGAAGTTAGTGAGAGTCAAAGGCTGTTCAGGGGGAAGTTTCACCCTTCTTGCAACTTTCGTTGGATTGATTACCCATGTTATCTTTCCTTTTCCAGTGAACGGGTCTTTGGTGGTCTTTGACACACGTCTTCTTGGGCGTCGAGGCATGAAGACAGAAAATCCACGCATGCATTCTCTATGAATTAATCTCTCCAGGTCTCCGCCAATGCTGTTGTTTGTAGGATTTATCAGGTCATGCCTACTAGCTCTCGGATATCCCATGTGGGTAAACTTTGCATGTCATTGGCATTTCGGAAGTACTGAATTACTCCACCCCTTCGCTTTACCACGAACCATCCAGTAAGATTGCAGTATTTCCAGCTGATGATTCTATCCGTGACCTCAGTCTTCTCAACTGTGATCACCTGATAAAATCTGGCATCTTTGCTCTTTCTTTCTTAAACCATTCTGGATGCTGAGGTTCGAACTCTTCTCCGCCATCTCTCTCATATAACACATCTTCTTCCAAACCCCATTCAAGAAACTTTGCAGGCATCTCGGTTTTGTCTACTTCTTCTTCTTACTGTCTTCACCAAAGCTAACATCAACGGCTGATTCAAGTCGTTTCTTTTTCTTTTTCAGCTTTGTCATCCTTCTTTTTCTGTTCTCTTTCTCTGAACATGTCAAAGTTGAAAATGTCTTCGCTTGTGTACTTTGGTTTTCGATTTGCTAACACATACAACTCCTGCACTAGCTCATGCAATTTTTCTAGACCCTCTTGTTGAAATCTGATGAATTCTGATTGCTTATAGACGTAGGAGTGCATTTCTTTGTTCTTCTTTCTTTGCTCTTTCAGTTTTCTCTTGAGCACATCAGTATCATTTACTTGATTCTTCAGCAAACAAAACTCCTTTGCAGGAAATAGACCAATTTCTTTGGATAAACGATTACACAGCTCTTGAAACGGTCTAGGTCTTGAGGGAACTTTGTGAGGAGGAGGTTGAGCAGATACAGGTGGTTTGGGTGGAACATTTGCGGAGGATCCCTCACCTGTATTTCTTTTCTTAGGCGCAACGGTCTTGCTTGGAGAAGGTTCTAGGGGATCGGATAAAAGCCCTTCCACGAATCGATCCAACTGTTCCTGTTCTGAAGTAACTACCACAGGAGTTTTAGATTCTGTCATCTCTCTTCTCTTCATTCTCCTTTCTTGTTTTTCTGCCTCCGTAAAAAGCGTGAATGGCCTGCATTCTTTCGATTTCTTCTCTCGTTGATCCAGCACGAATACTGTCGCCCATGATCCGTTCTGGATTAGGTGAATCTTTCTTGCTTCTTTTCTTTGAGGGTTCTTCTTCAACCACTTTCTTTACTTTGTCTTTACGCTTATGAACAAGTGGTATTTCCTCTTCTATTTCAGCCTCTTCTACAACATCAACAGGATCGCCTCGACCTTCACTACCTATCCTTGCCTTTTCCCAGTACTTTTTGTACGCAGCCAGAACCACAGGAAGTCTCTCTTCTCGATACATCCAGTTATGCATCATTACCCACTCCTTTGTTTTAAATCTGTGATTTGTCTTCCTTTGGGGAGCTGAAATTGATATAGATTTCCATCATGTGGTAGGTTCTGGTGCTGATCATCAATGAGCAACAACACAAATCTAGGATACATGGCCCATGCACCTTTGTTTACGTTGTCAATCATGCAATAGAAAATTAGGCCGGAAATGTTGAAGGGCTGATTTGTGCACAAATTTAGCATTGCCGCAGACCACTCTAAATTTAATCCATCGTATCCGCCTTTTCTGTGACAAATGCTCATGCAGAACGTGTGAAGGATGAACCTCCAATCCTTTGTAAGGCCCGACTTTTTGATCTCGTTTTTGTTGCGAAAATCTCCAACATAGTTTATCCCACGAAAACCTTCTAGTACTGCCTCTTTGCTTAGCTTTAACGGGTTACTGGCGCTGTCTCCAAGGCTGAGAACCTTTCGAATTCGCTCTTCAGTCACTTTTATCTCTTTGGTACGCACCGTCGCAGTGATGTGCTTGACCTGGTTCAGTGTTTTACTCTTGCAGTTCTCAAGAACTCTTCTATGTGAATTGAGTAAATCTATTGATTTGCCTGGACTGCATAACTTATTTTGCTCCGCGATAGCCAGTCCATCACATCCTCAAATTGGGCTCAGGAGGAACTAGAGTGATGAGCTGATTGTGCTTTCTTGTGCCATCCCATACTAATGGTTGAGCCATTCTGAAACGTGAAAACCAGTCAAGTTAGATTTCAGTTGCAAGGCACGACAGTTAGATAGTAAAGATATATAAATACATATACATATGTATACATATACATACATACACACACACACACACACATATATATATATATATATAATTAGAGATAAAAATTAAAAAGAAATAAAAAAATATATACATATTAATCTATACATAAATTATATTTATATAATAAATGAAAATAGAATAATAAAAAGGTAAGTTCCCCACTAATTACGCTGGACACCAATATCAATTACGCTGGACACAAACGACTATATACATAAGACTCAGTGATAATTACGCCAAAAGAGGATTATATACGCTGATCATAGGTTAGCGAATTTAAGTATAGCCAGCGTAGATGTTTAACTACGCTAGCTTGACCGGCGTATTTGTCTAATACGCCGGTTGCTTGAACTCGCGTTCAAGACTTAAATCCGTCATCCGTTGACCCATACAAATATGCTATCTTCAAAAAAAATAATTATGCCATATTTAAGATAAATATGCTGGATTCAAAAATTTCTTGATAAACCCCCAAACCCCCATGAAAACAGATCAATCTATCTACATTAGCCAAAACTTATCTTGTATTGATGATCTACAAACTCAACAGTAAGCAATCAACATTTGAAAACTACAAACATACCGAAATTGATCTTACAATAGTCGATCAGATTACTTAATGAAGTTTGAGGAATGTGAAATTGGGTTTTCGGTTGAATGAAGAAGAAGATGAGAGTTTGAAAGGTTTGAAAAATATTTACACAAAAAGAAAACTGAAATATATATACAAAACTATATTCAAGCGTAATTAATAATTACGCTGGAACAATATTTACACCGCCTAGGAGATTTTTTAAGGTTTCTTCAAGTCTAAGAAGCTTGAAAACAAATACGCTCGAAAATCTCAAATTTTCTCGAAAATGTGCCCTTTTGGGTTAAAAGTAGTGCAAAAATTTAAGAATAAGTTTAAGAAAAATGAAGATTTGCAATTTGAATTCTGAAAATTATTTTTAGGACAAGGAAGCTCCTTTTTCACATAACACTTATGCTTACTGATTCGGATTCTGTGACTTTCCTGCAGAAGATCATACTGATAACACTTTGTTAGTTTGAGATAAAATATTTAAGTATCTGAATAATCAAGGCACAAGAAAAACTGTCAGTATGTTTGTCCTTTTAAATCCATGCACCTTTCTTTCAACATGCGTTCAAAGAACATTTTATCATGTTGTGGTAATATTGACAAGAAATTCGATGTTCCCCCACTCATGCTAGACTGTCAGAATGTTTTGCCCGTGAGTCCCACATCAGGACATACCCCGCGATCAAGACATGCAGAAAGGTTCCTCATAGTAGGTGAGTATATTGACTTCATTCGTTCTTGAAGTTTCAACGTTAGACAATTGGTGATCAGGTCAGTACTTCCGTACAGCAAAGAGACCAAAGTCTAACGAGAGCTATGACAGATACCTTAGATGGTATGAATTAAGCACATGAAATATTCTCTCATGAGATCTTCATTTGTGTGGGGTTTTGGCCGCATTGGCTCTTTTTGAAAAGATATCATAGTTGTGTTTAGGTCAGCATATATCTTGATGCAGCAGAAGAGCAACTATGATATCCCCGAATGAACAGTCAATATAAAGACCCAAAATCTCGGACTTTGGCAATCTATCAACGCAAGATTTAGGACCATTAAGCCATACACCGCAACGTGTTACCCACAAGTTGCAAAACATTGTGGCTATCCAGAATTCTTGTGTGATCATTAGCTTTTGTCTCCTATTCGCAGTTTACTTCAAGGTATTGCTGAATCTACTGACACGTAATTGCTTGGGGCCTCAATCTGATTCTATTTTAAGATCAAACAAAGTGTCAGCAGTTTTTCTATCATTTCTCATGCAGGTGCCAAACAAAGGATTATGTTTTAACTATATTTTCTAGAAGACTTCCCCCTTAAAATTTTATTTTCGAGAATCCAGAGCTTGAAAAAAATTTTAAATTTGCAGAAAATCTTTTTGTTGGGCACATTTTATGAGATTATTATTATTATTAAAACCTTCCCTTTTTTTAATCATTTCCATTCAAGGAAATTGACCATTTCCAACCAGGTTACCAACTGGTTGAAGCGAGATTTGTCGAAGGCTTTCGTGAATATATCAGCTTTTTGTTGCAGTGTATCCACCGACACCACTTGAAAGTATCATTTTTCATACGCATCTCTGATCGTACGAATGCGAATTTCGATGTGTTTTGTTCTGGAGTGGTGGATAGGGTTCTTCACAATTCCAAGACACGCCTCGTTGTCGATGAATATAGGAGTCTTCATAACGTTGATTCCATAATCCAACAACTGATTTTGTATCCAAAGAACTTGTAAACAGCAACCGTAAGCGACCGTGTATTCAGCTTGAGCAGTAGATGTGGAGACTATTGTCTGCTTTTTGCTTTGCCACGAGATGAGACGATTTCCTAAAAATTGACAGCCTCCTGAGACAGACTTTCTGTCAACTTTGCAACCTGCATGATCACTGTCAGAATAAGCAATTGAATCAAAATTACTATCTTTAGGATACCACAAACCAAGCTTGGGTGTTCCTTTCAGATAACAGAAAATTCTTTTGACAACAGCTTCATGAGATTCTTTCGGATCCGTCTGAAATTGCGCACAGAGACAGACAACCCACATAATGTCAGGCCTACTTACGGTCAGATACATCAATGAGCCTTTCATTGATCGATAGAAAGATTTGTTCACGGGTTTTCCTTGAAGATCCGAAGTAAGTTCCGTCTGAGCAGCAAATGGAGTGCTGGCAGATTTGCAATCATTCATGTTGTACTTGGAGAGAATATCTCTGATGTACTTAGCCTGATGAATGAGGATGCCATCTTCTCTCTGCTTCACTTCTAATCCCAATAAAAACGTAAGTTCTCCCATCATGCTCATCTCGAATTTTGCCTTCATAACTTTTTCGAACTCCCTACAGAGAGCTTCATCAGTTGACCCAAAGATGATATGGTCTACGTAGATCTGCAACAGCATCACATCATCTCCGATCCTTTTTGTGAAAAGAGTCATATCTATTTTGCCTTTTGAGTACCCACAATCCAGAAGATATGTTAACAAAGTCTCGTACCATGCTCGAGGAGCTTGATGAAGACCATAGAGTGCTTTGTCAAGCTTGTAGTATCTTGCAGGGAAGTGAGGATCTTCAAAACCTGGAGGTTGACAGACATAGACTTCTTCTTTCACTTTCCCATATAGAAATGCACTTTTTACATCCATCTGAAACACCTTAAAGTTTTTGAACGAAGCGTAGGCTAAGACGATTATGATAGCTTCTAAGCGTCCAACCAGTGCAAAAACTTCCTCATAGTCAATCCCCTCCTCCTACCGAAAACCTTGAACTACCAATCTTGCCTTGTTCTTGATAACTACACCACGATCGTCCATTTTGTTATGAAACACCCACTTGGTACCAATGGGACACTTTCCATATGGCAAATCAACGAGTTCCCAGACTTTAAGCTTCCGAAATTGAGCTAATTCTTCCTTCATTGCCTGTACCCAACTAGAGTCTTGAATGGCTTCTTTGATGTCTCTTGGGACAGACTGCGAGAAAAAAGCTGCATACGGTCCTGTGCTGATGGTATGTGTTTGACCGCGAGTTCGAACTCCATCTTTCACAGAACCGATGACATTTTCAATTGGATGGTTTCGATTGGTCGTGTATCCTGCGTTGGTGTGAGTTTCCACTTGTTGAGGCAGATTAGAGAAATGTTCATCGACGTAGATAATTGGAGTTCTGTCTTCTTTAGGTGGTTCATCCACGACCTGCTGTGAAAAAGAATCATCTTGTGCAGATGCATTCTCAGCCGATGTGTCACCATCTACTTTGATAACAGGAAGGGTAGGAGAGGCAGAGACTGGGGTGAAACGAGTTGTAAAAGGAGTGAAATCAATGTCTGAAGGATCAAACGATGGCTCTAATGGGGTTGATTCTGCAGGTTCGGATTCAGTGACAGGTTTAGTGATGTCGAAAGTGTTGAATACAATGTCTACGTCATAAAACCAGTTTGGAGCGCTTCCAGTGTTAGTGGAGTTTCCTTCTTGAAAGTCGACGTAGTATGATTCAATCACCATCTTCGTTCGTTTGTTGTAGACCCGATGTGCCTTTTGAGAAGATGAGTAGCCCATGAAGTAGCACACATCACCGACTGCTTCAAACTTGATGAGATTATCTTCAGTGTTGAGAAGTGTACAGGAACACCGAACGATCTAAAGAAATCTATCAGAGCCTTCCTTTTGAAAAGCAGTTCATAAGCTGTCTTTCCATGAGGTTTGACAATGAGAACTCGATTCAAAGAGTAGCATGCTGTATTGACTACTTCAGCCCAGAAGATTATGGGAAGCTTGGAGTCTACAAGCCTAGTTCGACCAGCTTCGATGAGTGTTCTTTTCTTTCGTTCCGCTACCCTATTTTGCTGAGGAGTTCTGGCAACACTGTGTTGAAGGCGAATTCCTTTTTCTTCACAGAAGGAGACAAACAAATGATTCTTGAATTCTGTGCCGTTATCGCTTCTTACGAATTTCACCTTCAGCTTGATTACGTTTTCAATCATAGGGATGAAGCTTTTCAGAATGGAAGCTGTCTCACTCTTCGCTTCGAGGAAATATACACACGAAAACCGTGAGAAATCATCAGTAATTACCAAAACAATAAGATCTTTTAGCTAAACTTTTAACACTTATAGGGCCGAAAAGATCCATGTGAAGTAATTGCAGTGGGGCACATATCGTATTCACTGCTTTGGATTTATGACGTTTTTTATGTTGCTTTCCTTAGGCACATGCGATGCATTTTTCTGAAAAAGGAAAATCTTTCATAGGTAAACCTCTTAATAGATTTAATTTAGAAAGCTTATTTATATTTTTGAAGTTCACATGCCCCAAACGCCTATGCCAAAGCAGTGATTCCGACTCAGATGCTCTTGAAATAAGACATGTCATTTGCTCATTTGATTTAACATTTTTCTTATTTAGCACATAGGTGTTGTTTTGACGGGAACTCTAAGCATGATGATTTCCGCTGGGACAGAGTATTCGGGTTTGAGGAATAATCACTCCATGTCATTGAACAGCACCGAAATTCCTTTATCACAGACTTGTGATACACTCATGAGATTGTAACACAACTCTGGAACATAGTTTACATTCTCTAGAGTAAGTGCTTTAGACACGACATCATCCATTCCGACGATCTTCCCTCCCTTTTCGTCTCCGGCAAAGGATAAAAAATCACCATCAATAACTCGAAAGTTTTTAAGCAGATCCTTTAAGCCGGTCATATGCCTGGAGCATCCACTGTCAACATGCTAGATATATCCTAGGGGTGTGAATTTCTGACATGACCCGAAAACCCGACATGAACCTAACACGAAATTCGCGGGTTTAGGTTTCGTCTAAACGGGTTTGGGTCAGTTTCGGGTTGAACATGCGAAACAGTTTAGGTTTACGGGTCAGGTTCGGGTCAACCTGGTCGAGTTGGCGGGTTGACCCGTTTAACACATTTATACTATATTATATTTTTTACAATATATTTTATCTCATAAATTAAATGGGCGTGTATTTTATGCCATGATTATAACTTATAAGGAGAAATTAACATAGCTTTTATAATTTAAATATGATATTATTATATACATTTGTGTTTTTTAAGTAATTTTTAATTTTAATATATTAGTTTTAGAAAAAAAAATTAAAAAATTCGGGTTAAACGGGTCGTGTTCGGGTCAACCCACAAAACTTCGGGTCGTGTTCGGGTTCATATATATGATACGATTTTCGGGTTCGGGTCGGGTTCGGGTTCGTGTAAAATTTTCGGGTTCGGGTCGGGTTACACCCGCCAACCCGCGAACACGACCCGTTTAGCACCCCTAATATATTCATGAGCATCCGAAGCCATTTTTGAAGTTTATTCTGTTATACAACAACAACAACAACAAGATATGTACAAGTTAGTTAGTTTTTGGAACCCAGACTTGCTTTACGTTAGTTCTATCATGATTTTGAGCAAGAGTATTTTCTTTTCTTTTTCAAAAACAAGTTGAATTAACTATGCATTTCACTGATTTCTTGATTGTCAAATTAATCAGTGAAACTTTTAACTAGATCTTGATTAGGTTTAGAAAATTTCTTGCTTTTGCAATGTTTCGCAGTATGTCCTAAATGACCACAACGAAAGCATTGTTTGCAATTCGATCTTTTCTTCCTGGGTGCCGAGTGCGAATATGATGTATGTGATGAGAATCTGGAACTGCTTGAGGAATTTGATGACGTAACATGGCTTGAATCTTTGACTTTCTTCGATTTCTTGTCAGGATGATTTTCTTCAGTAAAGTCTTTATCAGTCTCTGATGTACCTGTACCTGATGGAACAAACTCGGGTATTCCTCTGTAAGGAACTTTCCAAATCTGATTTTCTTCAATTCTGGGACAAATACAGGAGATTCAAGCATAACATTTTCATCATTAAAAACAGAGTTTAAGTCATGACCCTCAACCTCAGCATGCACTTGGTTGTGAGTCTTAAGTGTAGGTGCAAGGCCATTACAGTCATCCCGAATGTTCAATTTTGGCATAAAGTCGTTACAGTCATCCATCCTAGTCAAACTATTACAGTTATCCTGAATAGAAGTACTGTTTGTCTTATTACAATTCCAGGCGGACCAGTTAACTGTCGAGTAACTGTCGCTCGAGTAACCGAGTCCTATTTTTGAACCTTCACAATCATCTTCCTCATCGTACACATCTTCTTGACCCTCACACAGATCTGCATTGCTTTCAGACATGTTAGTATTGTTTTGGGGTTTGTAAAAAACATTTTGATCCAAAAGATCATTTTTATCGATTAAGTCATTTTTAGGATGAGGAGATGGCATATGGACATAATTTTTGCTGTGCGGAGGAGGAAATATTTTTCTTTCGTTTCCGAACTTATCCGTATATCCGATTCCATCCTTTATGAATGTCGGTCGTTGGCAGTTTACAATATCAACCAGTGCTTTTTGACTTATTTTCCATTTATCAATAATGATTTGCAATTTGTTATTTTCGTTTTGTGATTTTTCTAATTTTTCGGTCAAATCATTTATGATAAAATCTTTTCGGAAAACAAATTCTTTTAAAGTCTGCATTTCAGCTACAGTTGAATTCAACTTTCTTTGATATGCAGCTTCATTTTCTTTTAGTTCTTGATTAATTTTCAAAACCTTTTATTTTTCTTTAATTATGTCACGGTTGAGTGATTTGTAGTGTGCCACGACGTTCAAACATGGTTTGGAGCACATCTTTGCTTTAAATTCATATGGTATGCTATTTACCAAATCCTTATCCTCAGTTTCTGACTTCATGGCGGCTGTAGAAGTTCCAACCGTTTCATTCTTGCTGCTTCTGATTGCTTCTTGAGCTGTCAGTTTCAAATCATTCATCTCAGCTTTCTGTTTTCCCTTCTCTGAAGTTGGTTCAGCAGGATTGATGATGCTTTTCAGACCCTTGTCATCTTTGGGAATCCTGGTGGTTTGCTTTTCCACATAGTTTGATGCAGACGTGATGGAAACAGTAGAGATGTTTGCTATGAGGACTTTGTTAACTTCTCCTTTAGCCTCAGCTATTTCCTCTGACCAGTCGTAATCTTCCACCACTAAAGCTTTTTGGTTACTTTCAACAACACCTGTCACTCCCTTCAATAGCCACCGGCCTTCTTGTCTGATTAAATTCAACATTCTCATTCTTCAGCAAAGGGCATTCCCTTTTGAAATGACCCAGATTTTTGCAAATGTAACATCTTAGCTTGGACTTGTCAAATCCAGCTTTTCCCAGAGCTAGCCTTTTTCCTGTTTTGTCTTGAAATTTCTTCAATCGAAGAGTGATCATCGCCATCTGCCACTTCAAGTCTATCTCCTCCATGTCATCAGGATCCACTTGATACATGTCCTCAGCAGTGAGAAAATCTCTTTTCAACTCTCCTGACATGAGAGCCTCATAGCTGCTCAAGAAGGTTTTAAACAGAGCAACATGTTCGGTGGATATTTTAAGTGCTTGAGCATCACTGGCCATGGTAGTCTTCTCGGTTGATGATGAGGCCTTTGCAGAGCTTGCGGAAATGTTGGGATAAGATTCGGCAGCACTTTGAGGATTCGATCCACAGGAGGTTATGGGAGCAACAAACGGCATATTTTTTTGGAACAGAGGTTGCAGCAGCTGATTGAGTAAGTTTCTGTGAATTCCATGTTTGGTTCATCTCTCTCTTGATAATATCCATTTCAAAGGCTTTCAGAGTGTTGATCAGTTCCGAGAGTGTGACAAGAGTTGTGCTGGTCAAGAAAGTTCTTTTAATAATCATACACTGAAGGCTCCATTCTTTAGGGAGTGAGTCTAGCAGCTTCTTGATGGATGCATAGTTTGCAACAGGATTTCCCACTTTCTTCATTTTAGTCAGCACTCCCAGAAATCGACTGATATGATCTGATAAGCTTTCACCGCGAACACTTCCAAACATGTCGTACTCTTTTTTAACCATGTCTCTTTTGTTGTCCATGAGCTCCTCGTTTCCTTCATAGTGGTCAATAAGAGCCAACCACAATTCATGAGCGGAAGTGTATTATTCGAACAAGTTATTGTCGTCCTTGGACAGGGCCATCGTAAGAGTGGCATGAGCCTTGCGATCTTGTTGAATGAGAGTTCTGTCTTCTTCGGTGAACGTTGATGGATCTTCGTTGATCGTACGAATATCGTCGCGAATTATCATTGGAACGTGTGGACCCACCGTGACGGACATCCATTGAGTATAGTCAGTATACTCAAAGAAGCCTTTGATTCTGTTCTTCCAACTACTGAAATCCTCAGATCCTTTCAAGTTGGGAGGTCTTGTAGCTGTTCCTGTTTCCAACTCGGCTTGGGCAATTGGGTTGAGTTGATTGAGAGACATTTTGGTTGATCAGAGATTAAATACGCTGGGAAGTATTAAATATGCTGGGAAGTATGAAATCAGATGACAAATATGCTGCATTTAATTAAATACGCAGGAGATCCTTGGCGACTTTATCTTGCGAAATTAGCTAAATCCGCTGGAACATGAAAAACAAACATAAGTTGGCTAATTACGCCGATCACCGTGATAAAATCGCTGAGGATATTTGTCACTAACTTCGAAGTCGCCTTTGATTAAATGCGCTGACACTATTTCGCTGAGAATCAACAAATCCGCTGGTGTTTACCCGGCGTACTTGTTAAGTACGCGATATTCAAATTAAATCCGCTATATTCAAAGTTATCTACGCTGTATTCAAAAATAAATACGCCCAACAGGGTTTAAGCATGAACAGAAACCCTCTAATCACCCAAAAATGACTCAAAAACCATGTTTCTTTGTACCAAAATGACTCAAATGTTTACCAAAACACTGATTAACAACAACCCAATGATTAAACAGACCAAATCAAGCCATTTTAAGTTCAAAAATTTGAAAAACCTTGAAACTTTGAAAACTTTTGAAAAACCTTCAAAACTTGAAGAATCTTAACAAAATCTCAAACAATCAAGGGCAGAAAGGCTCTGATACCAAATTGTGAGTCCCAAAACAGATTCGGATCAAAGTGGTTGATTGTTATCACCCACACAACTAGAGATTAGTTGGTTGAATGTGTAAAAGTTAAGAAAAACCAAAGAATGAAGATGAATATTCTTGTATAGATCAAACAACAAGTGTTGTATATGGAATCCCAAAAGATATAATCACTAGAAGCACCTGGATATTCGGTTTGAGCACAAGAACAATAATCACAGCACAAGAGCAATCACCAAAATTATGTCCAAGAAACTTAGACTAGGGTTTTCATTAAAGTTCATATATATACACATCTGACTACCCAGCGTATTTATTAAATACGTTGGGATATTAAATACGCCGCTTCCTTACAAGTTTCACATATTACACTTTTGGTCCTTCTAGTTTTACTAACTATTAAAAAACCAGCTCAATCTATTAAACTCAAGTATCAACGGTCTCAAAACGTCCTAACAGAAAGCCCCAACTAGGACGAGATGGAAGAGTTTTGGTAAACACTTATTCAGGCTGATGTTGAGAAGAAATATGAGAAACTAATAAGGCCTTGTTGAAGTTTTTCTTGAACAAAATGACAGTCTTATTTGATATGTTTGGTGTGTTCATAATAAACTGGATTCTTAGCAATATGAATGGTTGCTTGGCTGTCACATTTTAATGAAATTGGAACAATGGATGGAACTAGAAAATTCATGAAGAAGTCTGGTTAACGAAGTAAGCTCTGCAGTGACCCATCTCATTGATCAATGTTCAACTTCATCTGAACTAAAGAAATGGTAGCCTACTTTTTAGATTTCCAAGGAATGGGACTCCCTCCAAATATAATGAAGTAACAAGTAACTGATTTGAGAGTATTAGGACATGATGCCTAGTTTGAATCACAAAAGGCTTCTAATTTTAAAAAATGTCATGTGACTCATTATTCTTGTTTGTTGTGATTTGGTCAAGTAACTAGAATTAGAAGAATTGTTAAAGAACAACCCTTGATCATCAGTGCCCTACATATAACTGAGAGTATGCAAAGCAACTTCCCAATGTAATAAAAATGGTTGTGACGTGAACTGGCTTAGAAACTGGGCAATAAAAGACTAATCTAGTCTAGTGTGTGTCAGATAATTAAGCTCACCCACCAGCCTTCTATACTGTTAAGGATTTAGATAAAGAGGACCAATGCCATTAGAAAGTTGCAGATTTGCAAACTTGTTTTTGGGTCATAAGAGTATCATTGTGAACATGTAAAACCTAATACCTAGGAAGTAGTTAAGAAATCCTAGATCTTTGATCTTGAATGTATCATCAAGAGAAGACTTCAAAGACAACATTTCTTGTTCATCATTGCCTATAAGTAGAATATCATCAACATAAACAATAATATGAACAACTGGAGATCCCATGCTTTTAGAGAATAAAGAATGATCATTCTATGACCTAACATAACATCTGGATTTTAAAGCTTCTGAAAGCTTGCCATACCATTGTCTAGATGCTTGTTTGAGACTATATACGGATTTTTGAAGTTTAAGGACATGGGTAGAATCTGATAAAACCATATCAGGAAGAGGAAGCATACAAATTTCTTCATCCAAGTCCCCATGTAAAAATGCATTATTTACATCAAGTTGATGTAATGGCCAATTCATTTTAGTTGCAATACAATAAGACCTCTGATAGTTGTCATTTTGACCACTAGAGAAAATGTTTCATGGAAATCAATGCCATCTTGTTGTGTATCTCCCCTGACTACAAGCCTAGTTTTGCATCTTTCAACATTCTCATCAGCTTTGTAATTGATTTTAAAGACAATCTTACACTTAATAGGTTTCTTACCGGCAGGTAAACGAGTAACAACCCATGTTTTAGTAGCATCCAATGCATCAAATTCCTTCTACATACCATCTTGCCACTTTGGTGAAAGGGTAACAATTTTATAGTGGGTTTCAGTAACCTGATTAAGATTTTGAGAAAGAGTATGACTAGAAGTTGAGAGATCAGAAGCAAGAACAGGATTAATAGCAGAAACATTAGTGATAGTGTGAGGACAAGAAGTAGCAGAATTTTAATGGTAATTTGCAAGATAAGAAGGTTTTGAAAATTATCTAGATGATCTTCTCTGTTCTCTAAAGGGATAAAATGTGTAGGAAGAGAAGAACTAGAATATTGTATTAGAAGAAATGTCAACAAATTCGAAATAGAGAAATGGGTCAAAGAAATCATGAGGAACATGAATAGTGGGAAAGTTTGGAGAAGATGTGGTATCGGAAGGATGGGAATAAATTTTCAAAGAAAATAACAACCCTTGAAATGAAAAGCTTATGAGTTTGCAAACTATAAAGTTTGTATCTCTTTTTACCCATTTAATATCCAAGAAACAAACATGGAACAATTATGGGTTGAAATTTATCTTTGTCATGTTGTAATCTGGAAGCATAACATAGACAACCAAAAGCTTTGATATGTGTATAAAAAGGAGGTTTTCCAAAGAAAATTTCATGCGGACTTTTTCTTTGTAAGAGATTAGTGCGAAACAAAATGATCAAATGTGTGGCTGTTAAAAAACAATATCCCTAGAATCTTACAGGCATTTTTGATTGAAAAAGCAGAGCTCTAGAGGCTTCTAGCAGATATGTGTGCTTTCTTTCTACAACACCATTCTATTGTGGAGTAGCAACACAACTTGTTTGGTGCATAATGCATTTAGAAAATAAGTAACTAGCATGTGTAGTAGAAGATCATAGCTCAAAAGCATTACCAGTTCTCAAACATTTGATCTTCTTATTATATTGTGTCTCAACCATTTGAATAAAGTTTTGTAAGATAGGAAAAGCATTACTTTTGTTGAAAGAAGATGAGTCCATGTAACTCTTCTCGACCCGCAGCGGAATAAGAGTCGGGGCATAATTGGGTTATCACCAAAGCTCATGATGTTTACTAATATGTTTCATATTTATTAAATTCAAAATTACATCTTCAATATTCCAAACAAGTCCATACAATTACAAAGAAAAAGTAACTAAATTACAATCCAAAGCCTAAACCCATTTATTCTTCTAAGCCATCCTATATGTTTCTTGCTGCATCTGGATCACCTGTATCATGTGTAAAAATGGAGGTTTTTGGGTCAACAAAAGTTGGCGAGTGAACCTTGTTAGAAAAACATTTATTATTGATTTCTTGTTATATTTAACATGGAAAAAATTATGCAATAATCATATGTGAGCAAACGTAATTAAACATACAATAACAATAACAAACCACCTTGCATGAGTATATGACATGAATGATAATGTATATGTTGGCAACGTCACGTTCCGCTCATAGGTAATGGGGAACGGACGGCCTATGATGATGTATGTGCGATCAAGGCTCAATCAAGCGGAGCCGATCGTATGTTGGCAACGCCTCGTTCACGCTCATAGGTAATGGGGAACGGTTCACGCTCATAGGTAATGGGGAACGGCGGCCTATGATGATGTATGTACTGAAAATGATAAATTTAATCTAGACGTTAACCACACAAACAGTTGATACATATTGAATACACATTTGATCATGGATATGATGGATGCACAAGTGTTTAAATGTAATAAATAATAAGACACATGATACACCCCAAAATGTGATTAAAACGGGGAATTTTGTAGAGATTCACTCACATTGGGTGCGTTCGTTTGATGATGTTGATGCGCACGAGTTTAGAGGGTTGATTGACGAGGATTAACTAACCTAAATAATAACCAAAAGGTACGGTAAATAAGTGGATTTTATTAACAATTTTAATAGGATTTTTAGATATATTTTTGTGAGTTTAAGGTCATTTTCTAACTTTAAAAATATTATTTTTAAGTATTTTTAATTGATTTTTAAATTAAATAAATAAATAAAAATATAAAAAAAAATGTTGACTTTTTGGGTTGACCGTTGACCGTTGACCATTGACTGTTGACCGGTTCGGTCTTGTATTTGTTTGCACTGAGTGAGGTTCGAACTTGTGACCTCCCGTACGCGTGCACGCAGCTCTACCAACTGAGCTACGTGTCTAACCCGAAATATTTCTATTTTTAATTATATTTATATACTATTTAATTTATTCAAAATTCATTTATTTTAAAAAAGATTTTAATTATATCGAACCGGTGTGCATAACAGGTCTCGAACCCGGGACCTGTTGTTTAACGTTGCACACAGTCCACCGCTGGACTGTGTGTCTAACCTGGTTAAAATACTTGTTTTTATTTCACTTATATACTAACTGGAAGTTTCCGTATTTGGGTTTTATAAAAAGTCTGAATATTGTGACGAACCGGAACAAGGACAGACTCGAACTCGGTACCTCTATGTTTCAAATGCACACAGTCCACCGTTGGACTGTGTGTCTAACCCGAGATATAACCCAATTTATATTAAATATATAAACAACCTAACTTCATCTTCTTCGCTAAAACAACCCAGACAATTGCTGTTCGACTGATCTTGTTCAATTC
Organism: Scalesia atractyloides; assembly: GCA_947069175.1. NCBI lineage: Eukaryota > Viridiplantae > Streptophyta > Magnoliopsida > Asterales > Asteraceae > Scalesia > Scalesia atractyloides. Next base: position 29,436,951 of record CAMTDV010000001.1, read on the forward strand.
AATTAACGGACATATAAATGATTAAAATGAAATGGTTACAGAAGGTTTTTGGAATTGAATGTACCTGAAGGATGATTTTCTCAGAACTCCGGCAAAGGTCGTCGGCTCTGTTTATGAATTCCGTCTGAGCGGACCAATTAACAGCTTTGATTAACTAATTGTGAAATTAAGTGGCTAAACAAGGATTATCAAAGAGTTTAGATGCTCGTACCGAATCACAGCGTGATTTCAGAATTTTCAGAAAATCTCCGGCGGTTGCAGGTTATCCGGTATCGTCATCTGGGATCGATTCTGGTTGAAGGGTTTGAGTTAGTAAAAGTCTAACAATAGATAGAAGATGAAAGAATTGAGAAATTTACCGTTTTGATGAACGTTTTGATGAAAGACACCGTTTTCCGGCGAAAGTCCGGCGATGGCAGATAACGATTCCGACGAACAGAAGTTAGAGAAAAAATGAAATTGAGAGTTCTGTGGGTGTTTTTGAGTTGTGAGATGATGATATTGTTAGTGAAAATCAGGAAGTAATTTATTTCAGTTTTCAACTCCAAAAATCATATGAATCCAAGGAATTGAAGGCTGAATTGATTAAAAACATGGGTCGTAATGGTTTCATCGGTTATAACCAGTAATAGCGAACATTCAACAGTCTGGACAGTTGAAAGCCGATGAGCGGTTTCAGTTTTGGCGCAAACGGATGATTTCACGGGTAGAGTTAAGTTTTATTTGTTTCCTAGATTACACAAAGACAGCAAGTGGCGGAGTGGTTAAGTGTTTGATGTTAGTGTCTTCCGGCAGACCCGGGTTCGAAACCCAGCAGCCCATTTTTATTTTTAATTACTTTATTTTTACTTTTTAACAATTTTAATTTCCATATTCTAAAATGTTTATTAGTTATGTATTGTTTAAAATTAAATTGAGCATTAATTGAGCAACGAAAATTTGAAACTGATTATTCGATTAATAAACGAAGCGGGATTTGAAAACCCGTTTTTCGACAGATGTTACAGTATCCCCTACTTTTAGAAATTTCGTCCTAAAATTTAAGTAGTAGTGGTAATAGAAAAAGATGCGGGTATTTTTCGCGCATTGAGTCTTCACGTTCCCAAGTAAACTCAGGTCCTCGTTTCGACTCCCAGCGTACCCTAACAATTGGAATACGACTCGTCTTAAAAGTTTTTCTCCAAAGTCCATGATCTCTACTGGTCTTTCAATGAAGTGCATAGATTCATCGATCTGAATATCTTCTAGAGAAATATGGAGGTCTTCATCGGCGAGGCACTTCTTCAAGTTTGATACGTGGAATGTGGGGTGAATTCTGTTGAGTTCTTTTGGTAGGTCAAGCTTGTATGCTACAGGTCCTACTCTTTCGAGTATCTTGAAAGGTCCTACGTAGCGTGGTGCTAGCTTGCCCTTCTGGCCAAAACGAACTACTCCCTTCCATGGTGATACTTTTAAAGTACATGATCACCAATGTTAAACTCCAAAGGCTTTTGTCGTTTGTCTGCGTAACTCTTTTGACGACTTTGTGCCGCTAGAAGATTGTTTCGAATTTGATGGATCTTGTCTGAGGTTTCTTGAATTAATTCTGGACCGGTAATTTGAGCTTCTCCAATTTCGTGCCAACATACTGGAGATCGGCACTTACGACCATATAAAGCTTCGAAAGGTGCCACGCCGATACTTGAATGATAGCTGTTGTTGTACGAAAATTCAACTAATGGTAGATGAGCGTCCCAATTTCCCTTGAAGTCTATGACGCATGCTCGAAGCATGTCTTCAAGCGTTTGGATGGTGCGTTCAGATTGTCCATCAGTTTGAGGATGATAAGCGGTACTGAGGTCTAATCGTGTACCCAAAGCGGCTTGTATGGCTTGCCATGTTCGTGAAGTGAAACGACCATCACGATCTGAAATAATGCTTAACGGTACACCATGACGGCTTACGATCTCGCTGATGTAGACACGAGCTAACTTCTCGTTCTTGAAGTCCTCGCGAATCGGAGTGAAGTGAGCTAATTTTGTAAGACGATCGATGATTACCCATATAGTGTCATACCCATTGGAGGTGCGAGGTAACCCGGTAATGAAGTCCATGGTTATGTTTTCCCACTTCCACACAGGTATTTCAGGTTGAACTAGAAGTCGTGAGGGTCTTTGATGTTCAGCTTTTACTTTGGAACATGTAAGGCACTTGGAGACGAAAACAACGATATCCTTCTTCATGCCAGGCCACCAGTAGGTGTATCGAAGGTCTTGATACATCTTGTCGGCCCCTGGGTGTACAGAGTATCGTGTTTTGTGAGCCTTATTCATAAGGAAATCATGAAGGTTATTGTGATCGGGAATCCATATGCGATCTAGATAGTACAGAATACCGTCGGATTTCGTTTCGATTTTAAGTTCAGCTCCACAAGACAGCTCCTTTCGTACGTTGTTTTCCGTTACTGAAACATGTTGGGCTTCTCGGATTTGATCTTTGATGTCGGTTATGATTTGCGAACATAGAAGACGAATGGAGTTCGCATAATCTTTCGACTGAGTGCATCGGCCACCACGTTTGCCTTGCCAGGATGATACCGAATTTCACAGTCGTAGTCATTAAGAAGTTCGACCCGTCTCCGTTGTCTCATGTTTAACTCCTTTTGGTTGAAGATATGTTGGAGGCTCTTATGGTCAGTGTATATTTCACACTTGGTACCGTAGAGGTAATGTCTCCATATCTTAAGAGCGAACACAACAGATCCAAGTTCTAGGTCGTGGGTGGTGTAGTTCTTCTCATGAGTTTTGAGTTGTCTAGAAGCATAAGCTATCACCTTTCCTCTTTGAATCAGAACACAGCCTAGTCCTTGCCCTGACGCGTCGCAATAAACCACGAAGTCATCACAACCTTCAGGAAGTGTGAGGATAGGTGCGTCACAGAGTTTTTGTTTAAGGGTTTGGAAGGCTTCTTCTTGTTTGGGTCCCCATATGAAGGGTTTTCCTTTATGTGTTAAAGTCGTGAGTGGTACAGCGATGCGGGAGAAATTTGCAATGAAACGGCGATAATAACCAGCCAAACCAAGAAATGATCTTACTTCGGTAGGTGTACGTGGCGCTTGCCATTCTTGTACTGCTTTGATCTTTGAAGGGTCGACATGTATTCCCTTGTCATTGACGACATGTCTAAGGAATTGTACCTCTTTTAACCAGAATTCGCATTTGGAGAATTTGGGGTAGAGCTTTTCATTCCATAAGAGTGTAAGGATGAGTCGAAGGTGTCGTTCATGATCAGACTTAGACTTTGAGTAAATGAGGATGTCGTCGATGAAGACTATAACAAAACGATCGAGATAGGGTTTGCAGACTCTGTTCATTAGATCCATGAAGACAGCTGGAGCGTTGGTTAGACCAAATGGCATGACCATGAATTCATAATGACCATAACGAGTTCGGAAGGCGGTCTTTGGGACATCTTCTTCATGTACTCTGAGTTGATGATAACCAGAACGAAGGTCGATTTTTGAAAAACAGCTGGCGCCCTGAAGTTGGTCAAGAAGATCATCGATGCGAGGTAATGGGTAGCGGTTCTTGACCGTTAACTTGTTGAGTTCTCTGTAGTCGATACACATGCGAAACGTTCCATCTTTCTTCTTCACAAAAAGGACAGGTGCACCCCAAGGCGATGAGCTAGGACGTATGAATCCTTTGTCAGTCAGCTCTTGCAGTTGACTGGCTAGCTCTTGCATTTCGGATGGGGCTAACCTATAAGGAGATTTTGCAACTGGTGTAGCTCCAGGTATAAGATCAATGCGGAATTCGACTTCTCTCACGGGAGGAAGTCCTGTAATGTCGTCAGGAAAAACTTGTGGAAAATCTTTTACTACTGGGATGTCTTCAAGTTTCTTCTCCTTGGTTCCCTTTTTGACGACATGAGTTAGGAATGCGACATAATTCTTGCGGAGATATTTTCGGGCTTGAAGACAGGACATTAATTTGAGTCCCTTCGAAGGGGTTTCTCCAAAGATTCGTAGAGTCTGACCGTTTGTAAGTGGAATGCAAATAAACTTTTCGCGGCATACAACTTCAGCATGATGTTGGCTGAGCCAGTCCATACCAATTATAATGTCGAAACTTCACAACTTCATAGGTATGAGGTCAACTGGAAAATCGTGATCGTTTAGAGTGAGAGTACAATTGCGTATAATAGAGTTTAATGATACCGGTTTTCCATCAGCAACTTCTACCGTTATGGATTCCATGAGTTTATCTCGAGTTTGGTTGAGGATGGGTTCAAATTCTAAGGACACAAAACTCTTATCCGCGCTAGTATCAAATAACATGGATGCATAACTACCATTGATGAGAAACGTACAGTTAACCACATTGTTGTCAGCCCTAGCTTGATTGGCGTTGATGTTGAAAGCTCTTCCTCTAGCAGGCGGAGGAGCTTGGTTAGCCTGGTTTACTGGATTAGCTTGAGCTTGGGCATGGATGATATTCACCAGGCGTGGACAGGTGTTCCTGAAGTGGTTCGGGTCTCCACAGTTGTAACAAGCCCGCATAGGTTGCACCATGGGGTAGTTGGGTTGGTAGTAGGATTGGGCTACATGTTGGGCAGGTGGTAGGAGTAAAGGTTGTTGGGCTTGACCCACTATCTGATGGTGGGTTTGGGTTGGGGGCTGATGGCGGTTCGTTCGCTGAAGTACGCGACAGGTTTGAATGGTGTGACCTGCGCGGCCACAGCCGGTGCAATGCTGGCAGGGATGATCAGGAAAGTGATGGTATTGGCAACGGTTGCATTTCGGGTATGGGCCGGAGTATGGCTTTTTATATAGTGCAGGTGAGGGGGCAACTTGAGTGATGGGTGCATCAGGGATAGGGAAATTTGTTTGTGTGACAGCAAATTTTCTGGTGTTTCGTTTCCTCTTATTAGCAAACTTTGAGGAGGAGGTGGAATGGTTTGGAGTTTGGCCCTCAATGGGGGCTTTCTTTTTCTCGTCCTTAAATTTGCCGTTACGAATACGATTCTCGGTAAGCTCGGTAGCTAGTTCCATAGCAGCTTCGAGTGTTGCAGGCGAAGTGCTTAGAACTGAGTCTTGAATTTTCGAGGGGAGACCTCGAATATAGTGTTCGACTAAACGGTATACTGGGGTGAACAAGTTGGGGATCATTTGATTCAACTCTAGAAACCTTTTGTTGTAGGAAGTATGATCTCCCTCCTTTTGCTTCAACGAGTGAAATTCATCCTCTAACTTTTTGATCTTGCTTCTTGGACAGAAACGTCTTGTCATGATTTCCCTTAACTCCTCCCATGTTAAGGCCATTGCATCTTCGATTCCTCTCTTACCTTTTTCTGTATTCCACCAGGTAAGAGCTACTCCAAATAGTCTTCCGGTTGCGTAACGTACCCTGCGATCCTCGGGACAATCGCAATTGAGGAAGGTGTTTTCCATTTCCTCAAACCAGTGGAGGAGAGCAGTGACACCTTCGGTCCATTCAAATTTCGGGGGATCGCAAGACTTGAAGTGTTTGTAAGAGCACTTTTTGGAGGGAGGGTTGTCAACGTTCTGGTCTTCTTGATGGGGAGGATTGATGGGATTTGTGGCGAGAGCTTGTTGGACTTGAATTACGATGTCAGGAAGCACCGCGGCCATTTGTTTTGCGATTTGGGTGGCCAAGCGCTCGTTTGACCTTCCTGACCTTCTACCCCCACGTTGCTGCCTAGCCGACATCTACAGGAACATACATAAGAAGATTGTGAGTTTAAGGAGTCTTTTTAGATGTCATGTGTCTTAAAAAGAATAAAAATAACATAAACATCAATAATGCAACTACATCCATAGGATGTCTTGGGTTTGCTCATGTTTGGGCCTCCAATGTCCCCCATACCATCGCCTGTATAGTCATGTGGGCCCCCATGACTATTGGCTTAGTAGGATTCACATTGGTATTGGCGGTTTAACACTCGCATCACCCGAATGAAAACCATGAAATATGTTTGCGAGATGTATGGTCGGAGGGTGTCCAGGTGTAGACACAATGACAACTCAAAGTGGGGTTAGCTCACACGACGTTTGGTATAGCATGCTTTGGCCTAATAGGTCCTTCGTACTCTCATCGTTAGTCCCCAGGTAGGCAAACTGGTCCTTTATTTTGATTTATACGAATGCCAAGCCTAGACAGGACGTTCCGACTACCGTTACTTGTACCCTTCCAGTTACTACATGCCCGTCATGAGAACTCACTTTGATGTGATTTGAAAATACAAAAATCGTTGCAAAAGTCATGGAAATTGTGTGGTGTGTGCTCTCATGGATATGATAGGTTATGAGAATATGATTCATGATAGGCATTGTATAATAATATGTACTTATGAACATGCTTGCATAACATTGAATGTAACAATAAACATAAAGCATATAAACATCATGAATTTTGCATGTAACACACAAACAATTTAAAAATTCTAATCAACTATAGTATAGGCTCTAAGGGTCTAATAACCTATCCTATATCCCTATAGTCATGGCTCTGATACCAATCTGTCACACCCCGACCCGGGACCTGTTGTTTAACGTTGCACACAGTCCACCGCTGGACTGTGTGTCTAACCTGGTTAAAATACTTGTTTTTGTTTCACTTATATACTAACTGGAAGTTTCCGTATTTGGGTTTTATAAAAAGTCTGAATATTGTGACGAATCGGAACAAGGACAGACTCGAACTCGGTACCTCTATGTTTCAAATGCACACAGTCCACCGTTGGACTGTGTGTCTAACCCGAGATATAACCCGATTTATATTAAATATATAAACAACCTAACTTCATCTTCTTCGCTAAAACAACCCAGACAACTGCTGTTCGACTGATCTTGTTCAATTCAATTAACGGACATATAAATGATTAAAATGAAATGGTTACAGAAGGTTTTTGGAATTGAATGTACCGGAAGGATGATTTTCTCAGAACTCCGGCAAAGGTCGTCGGCTCTGTTTATGAATTCCGTCTGAGCGGACCAATTAACAGCTTTGATTAACTAATTGTGAAATTAAGTGGCTAAACAAGGATTATCAAAGAGTTTAGATGCTCGTACCGAATCACAGCGTGATTTCAGAATTTTCAGAAAATCTCCGGCGGTTGCAGGTTATCCGGTATCGTCGTCTGGGACCGATTCTGGTTGAAGGGTTTGAGTTAGTAAAAGTCTAACAATAGATAGAAGATGAAAGAATTGAGAAATTTACCGTTTTGATGAAAGATACGGTTTTCCGGCTAAAGTCTGGCGATGGCAGATAACGATTCCGACGAACAGAAGTTAGAGAAAAAATGAAATTGAGAGTTCGGTGGGTGTTTTTGAGTTGTGAGATGATGATATTGTTAGTGAAAATCAGGAAGTAATTGATTTCAGTTTTCAACTCCAAAAATCATATGAATCCAAGGAATTGAAGGCTGAATTGATTAAAAACGTGGGTCGTAATGGTTTCATCGGTTATAACCAGTAATAGCAAACACTCAACAGTCTGGACAGTTGAAAGCCGATGAACGGTTTCAGTTTTGGCGCAAACGGATGATTTCACGGGTAGAGTTAAGTTTTATTTGTTTCCTAGATTACACAAAGACAGCAAGTGGCGGAGTGGTTAAGTGTTTGATGTTAGTGTCTTCCGGCTGACCCGGGTTTGAAACCCGGCAGCCCATTTTTATTTTTAGTTACTTTAGTTTTACTTTTTAACAATTTTAATTTCCATATTCTAAAATGTTTATTAGTTATGTATTGTTTAAAATTAAATTGAGCATTAAATGAGCAACGGAAATTTGAAACTGATTATTCGATTAATAAACGAAGCGGGTTTTGAATACCCGTTTTTTGACGGATGTTACAACTCTGCTGTAATCATCTACTATGGTTAAAAATTCTTAAAACCATGATATGTACAAGTATTGTAAGGGCCCCAAACATCCACATGAACAAGAACAAAACTCTGAGTGGATTCCCTGTTACTATAAGGGAAATGTAACCTATGTTATTTAGCTTTTGGACAAATATCACAACATTCAACTTGATCAATATTAACAGGAGTAAAAACAGTTAATTTTTTGAGTTTGCACAAAGGCAAATGACCAAGTCTATTATGCCATGTTCTACTGGAAGCAACAACACTACAAATAGACTTTCTTATTCTAGAATTTGATACATCACGAGCATTGTTATGCTATTTCATTAGTCTTTACAAGATACCACCCATTGAGCAGCTTACCAAGAACCAATGGCTTCTTCAGAGAAGGGGCCTACAACATATAGTTTTTATTAGAGAAGAAAACCAATCCATTTGTTTGAATACATAACCTTGCTATGAACAACTAGTTATGCTTTAATTGTGGGACCAATAAAACATTTTGAAGAGATAGATTGGGTAAAAAGATTTATGGTTCGAAATTTTGTGGTTGTTATGATATTTCCATTAGGCAGCAATATTTGAATATGTTTTGGAAGTGTCTTGATATTTGTAAATATGTTTTCATAAAACACATGTGAGCATTTGTCCTAAGTCTATTATCCATGTGGAATTGAAATTAGACACAGGAGAGCATGCCATTATACCAGCAAAGTTGGCATGTTTTATCTTAATAGAAGATTTCCACCATCATTAACTTGTGAAGGTCCATCTATTGCATTGTGCATCTTAGTTTGTTAAGAAATTGAATCAATTGTTGACACTGTTCTATTGTTAGGCTAGTGCCAGAACTCATAACATGCATCAAAGGACAGCTTATCTGATTCTCACTCTCATTGATGCAAACATTAGCCTAAACATGCTTAGGTTTTGTGAATTTGAAGTCCTTTGGAAATCCAATTAGTCTATAACATTTGTTTGTTGTATCCCGTGGCTTCTTACAATGATTACAAACAATCCTTGTTGTTTCTCCTTGATTTTTAACTTGAACATGCATTGCTATAGTTTCTGAAAAAGATCGTGTGCCAAGAGGAATCTCTTTTTTGTTTTTCATCTTGGATCATTAGAGAATATGCCTTGTTGATTGATGGAAAAACTGCATCATCAAGATATTGCCTCTAATATGATCGTAGCCAGGGTTTAAACCCATAAGAAATTGAATTAACTTTGGTTCCTCTTCTTTTTTTTTCAACCTCACATAGGAATATATGACAAAAAACACAACTCATCCTAGAAACTTTTGATTTTTATAAAGTATGTTGCTATGTTATTATTACCTTGTGATATTTCACACAGACTTTTTTTGCAACTAGTAATGTTTAGCACCAATAGCTTGACCATATCTATCATCTACGTCTTTCCAAAGTTGTGCAGCAATTTGAACATACAATACACTTTCACTAATATCCCTACACAAAGTGTTGATAATCCATGATATAACCATATCATTACATGTGCTCCAAAGGGTAGGGTTTATAGAATTACATATTGTTCCATTTAAAAAACCGAAATTATTATTTGCAGAGAGTGCAATAGACATAGTTTGTTTCCATGAATCGAATCCAACTCCATCAAATTGTTTAAAATGTCTAAGATTGAAAACGAACACGATTTATAACAACATCCAAGAAAAGAGAGGACGAAGAAGATGATTAGACAAAAGAAATTGATCGGAAAATGAACATATGTGAGTTGATCCGAACTTTCGCTCTAATACCATGTAATTTTTGATAGAATGAATTTGGGGAAAAGTTGTTTCTTCAGTTACACGCAACCACTATATAAACTGATTACAAACTACCTTCTAACTAACTACTATCATTAACTAAAACTATAACAAATTACTGACGGCTACTTAATGGTAGACTAACTGAACTAACAAAGCTGTACAAAACATAATGCAAATTGTACAAGTATGACTAACACCTTCTACCATGTCTCCATTTCACTAACATGGGGTGTTACACACTTTACACAATCCCTTCCTCTTTTTTTTTTTTATTTTTTTCTCCAAATCATTTAATTTTAAACAAAAAAAATAAACTTTTCATTAATAATCCAAAAAAATACATAACTTAAAACAAAAAAATGCATAACTTAAAAATACCATAACTTAAAATTAATAAATACATCAAATTAAAATTAAAAAAAGGGGAGGGGGAGGGTTGTGTTTTTTCACTACCCCTTGTTAGACTATGGGGTGTAGTAATGCACGTCAGCATCTCCTTCTACCATGTCTCTATTTTACTAATATGAGGTGTGTTTCACTACCTTTTACTGTCCCCTCCTCTTTAATCTATTTATTTTTGCTCCAATTATAATTATAAATAAATATAAATCTATTAATTAGAGAAGGCTAGGAATAGTGTTTTTCTGTCACATAGCAGTTTCTTATTGGCTCATTTTTCACTTCAGCATCACGTCAGCATCTCCTTTTACCATGTCTCTATTTCACTAATGTGGGATGTGTTTCACTACCTTTCACTATCCCCTCCTTTTTTAATCTACTTATTTTCCTCCAATTATAATTATAAATAAATCTATTAATTAGAGAAAGCTAGGAATAGTATTTTTCTACCACGTAGCAGTTTTTTATTGGCTCATTTTTCCCTCCATATCTGTTGTTGCTAATGTTTATGTAAAACTGTTGTTGGTAACTTAGTGTGTTCAGGCCTTTGGTTAACTGGTTTGTTGGCTGTTTGTTTACATCATTCGCTCCCGTTCGTGTCTACTCCCATCCTTGTTTGTTCTTGTTTTTTTGCATTCCTTTATTGCTTTTCAAAGCACTATGTTATGTATGGAAATTTACATTACCACACCACGTGTAACCCTTCTTTTCCTACCATCAAAGTCTCTTCATTCCAAAGGCCCTATCATTCTGGCTCTCACCAAAACCTCATTCAAACCTTGAAGAGACTAGAGAATTAGTGTAACGCTTCGCATTTCTACACTTTCCTTATTTAGAAACTTGTATTCGTATTTCTACTTTTAGAAAGTTGTAATCATGTCGTATCCATATTTCATTTCTGATCTTGTAATCCGAGGATTTGATCATAATGGAAATTCGTTTTTATACATATACGTGTTAAATACTTGTGTTATACATAAACAATCTTGAATACATGTTTATACACAGAAACCGAGACCCAAAATACTTGGAAATGTCAATCATATGTGCATTACGCTCATACCATACCTTGATAAACTTTGAATAACTAAAAACGGTGTAAAATGCAAGTTTATGGTATAGAATAACATAGTTACAAAGTTTAGGGGCCAAAAACAAACATTTTCAAACTACATTCCCAGGTGCCACACAGGAGAATCCAGGTCCTCCATAGCGACGCGCGGGAGAGGTCAATCTACAGCAGGATGCAGCCAGCTCCCAGGTTGGTCCATTTTTGCCACTTTTTTCACCTCCAATCACCTCCTAACTCATTTAACTCTCCCTAATCAACCACATTATAAATAGGAGCCTCTAGACACTCTTAAACATTTTCTTAACACTTTAAACACTTCCAAAATATCAAATAATCTCAAATTCTTCAAGTTCTTGGCAAATTATACTTGTGTTCAAATTAGTGAGTTTGAAGACCTTTCTTCATTATTTATTCTTGTTTTCTTCTTTCATTCCACTTGGATAACCTCTAGGAATGTTTCCACAAATTTACCATGATAAACGAAGTTGAAACACCACCATATTGAGGTCAAAAGTTGGATTAAATTATGTTTTTATAACACTTTTATCTTAGGTAACATTTTCTTATGAGCATGAACTCAACCTTGTTCTCAACCAATTCGCATGTTGAGGGACTTGAGTTGGGGCTTCATTTCATAAAGATGAAGGTGCAAACACCTTCAATCTAACAAACCTAAATCATCAAGTACACTTACTAGTAACAAAGTGTCCAAACTACACCAAGCCTCCAAACATTTACCATGATTGGAACGCACTCATATAGTTTGAGCTTCACTTGGTTACTTGATGATTTAAGATGAATATAGTTCGAAGTAGCTTCCAAGAATCAAAGTAAGGTAACCGTGCCTGTCCTCCAATATTTGCCATGTTGGGTATGACACGCTCGGGTTGTCCTTATTTAGCTACTTAGAAATCTAGTAATTATTTATTTATGTTCTTATGCTTCATGACCATCCGAATCATCCATGTGATGATTTGTGTATTGGTGAACTTTAGGGTTAATGGATTCATCCAACCATGCATGACCATACTAGACTAACCTAACATTTGGACTACTAATCAACTATATAAAAACCTATCAATATATACATATCTATAAATTAGCCAAACCTAAGACACTAACCAATCCATGGTTTGATGTCAACAGGGATATGGTTAAAATATCTTGATTAACTTTCTTAATAATTTAGACTTCCAATAGGCAAACTTGTGCCTATGAAGAATGCGACATTTTTGCCTTTTCAATCATTGTACCATTACAAACAATTTCTTATTCAATGAAACCCTGTGTTTTATTTCTGAAATTTTTATAATTATCTAAGACATTTGCACAATTTCAATTTCTTGCACGATTTCGAACCCTCAAAAAGTTTTGTGGAAGTAATTCGTTAACTGACACTCAAACGCAATCTGTTCAGGACATCCCCGTTGTTCGGGAATATCCTGAGGTGTTTCCTGAAGAGCTACCTGGTTTACCCCCAATTCATCAAGTTAAGTTTCGTATTAACCTTGTACCTGGTGCCAACCCAATTGCCAAATCTCCTTCCCGTCTTGCACCGTCTGAAATCAAACAAGGGATTCATTCGTCCGAGCTTTTCACCTTGGGGCGCTCCTGTCCTATTCGTGAAAAAGAAGGATGGATCCTTCCTTATGTGTATCGATATCGTGAGCTCAACAAACTCACAATCAAAAATCGATATTCCCTACCTCGCATTGATGATCTCTTTGATCAGCTACAAGGTGCGACCAGCTTTTCAAAGATTGATCTGCATTCCAGGTATCATCAACTTCGTGTACTCGACGAAGATATTCCCAAGACTGCTTTTGGTACTCGATACGGCCATTACGAGTTCACTGTCATGCCTTTTGGTTTGACGAGTGTTCCTGCCGTCTTCATGGGCTTAAGGAATAGGGCTTGTAAACCTTATTTAGACAAGTTCATCATTGTTTTCATCGACGACATCCTCATTTATTCTAAGTCTCAAGCCGATCACGAACAACATCTCCGTCTAATGATGGAACTCCTGAAGAAAGAACAACTTTACGCCAAGTTCTCCAAGTGTGAATTTTGGCTAAAAGAAGTTCAATTTTTGGGACACATTGTTAACGAACAACGTATACATGTAGATCCCACCATAAGCAGTGTGATTAGGGATTGGAGTATACCTACTACTCCTACCGAAGTTCGTTCGTTTCTTGGTCTTGCTGGATACTATCGACGATTAATCGCAAACTTTTCAAAGATCGCGGTTCTCCTCACCACTTTGACTCAGAAGAATAAACCTTTCAAGTTGGGACCCAAACAAGAGGAAGCCTTTCAAACACTGAAACAAAAACTTTGTGATGCTCCTGTTTTATCTTTACCAGACGGCAACGATGATTTCGTTGTCTATTGTGACGCATCAAACCTAGGCCTTGGTTGTATTCTCATGCAAAGAGACATAGTCATAGACTATGCGTCAAGACAAATGAAAATCCATGAGAAGAACTACACAACTCATGATTTTGAGTTAGGAGCCGTAGTTTTTGCTCTCAAAATTTAGAGACACTACCTTTACGGTACGAAATGTGTGGTTTTCACTGACCACAAAAGTCTTCAACACATATTCAATCAGAAGGAGCAAAACATGAGACAACGACGCTAGGTCGAACTTCTGAATGACTACAACTATGAGATTTGCTACCATCCTAGTAAGGCGAATGTTGAGGCTGATGCGCTTAGTTGCAAGGAACGTGTCAAACTTCATTGTGTTCGAGTTCAATTTGATATCCAGAGACGTATCCTTCAATACAACATACATGTGTGACCCAAAGCTTGTTGAAAAATGAGCTGCCACAAAATCTCGAACTTCAACTCGAATTAAAAGACAACGGATTACTCTACTACAAGAACCATTTGTGGATTCCTAGTCAAGACAATCTCTGCACCTTATTAATGGATGAAGCTCCTAATTCTCGTTATTCAATCCATCCTGGTGCAGACAAAATGTATAAGGTTCTCCGTACCTAGTATTGGTGGCTGGGTATGAAGAAGGACATTGCCTTGTATGTGTCTATATGCCAATTTGTCTTAAAGTTAAGGCAGAACATCAGCGCCCATCTGGTTTACTAGAGCAACTAGAAATACCGCTATGGAAGTGGGAGAACATTGCGATGGGTCTCATCACTAAACTACCGTGCACACCTAGAGGTCATGATGCCATTTGGGTAAACATCGATCGTCTAACAAAGTCAGCACACTTTTTGGCAATTCGTGAGGATCTATCTGCTGACAAACTCGCCCAGATCTACGTTGATGAGATTGTATATCGTCATGGTGTTCCTTTGAACTTCATATCCGATCGAGATGCTCGATTCTCATCTCACTTTTGGAAGACCACATAATCCGCCATGGGAACCAAACTCAATCTGAGCACTGCTTATCATCCTCAAATGGATGGACAATCTGAAAGGACAATTCACCCACTGGAGGATATGCTTAGAGCATGTGTGATCGACTTTGTGGTAGTTGGGATTCGCATCTACCATTGGTCGAATTCTTCTACAACAATGGTTATCACGCCAGCATCAATATGGCGCCTTTCGAAGCTCTATACGGTCGAAAATGTCGTTCACCTGTCTGCTTGAATGAGGTTGGTGAAGCTCAGCTCACTGGCTTGGACTCTTTCACGACACAACAGAAAATTTGAAGAAAATTCACGATAACCTTCTGAAAGCTAGAAGCCGTCAAAAGAGTTACGCGGACAAACGACCCAAGCCCTTGGAATTCCAAATTGGTGATCACGTCCTCGTCAAGGTATCCCCTTGGAAAGGTGTGATTAGATTTGGAAAGAAAGGAAAACTTGCACCACGATATATTAGACCATTCAAGATCGTTGAGGGAATCGGAAAGGTGGCCTACCGACTTGAGCTACCTCCTGAACTTGGGAATATTCACCCAACATTCCACGTGTCCAATTTGAAAAAGTGTTTAGCTAATACAAACCTCCACATTTCACTCAATGAAATTTACGTTGATGACACTATGCACTTTGTCGAGAAACCTGTAGAGATATTGGACCGTGAAGTCAAGAAACTCAAGCGTAGACGTATACCGATTGTTAAAGTTCGCTGGGAATCCAAACGTGACCCAGAATTTACTTGGGAATGAGAGGATCAGATGAAAGCGAAATATCCACATCTGTTTCCACAAAGTTTCCTCTAATTAAATTTCTAGACGGAATTTCCATAAGTAGGGGAGATTGTGACATTTGTGCCTTTTCAATCATTGTACAATTACAAACAATTCCGTATTTAATGAAACCTTATGTTTTATTTCTGAAATTTGTATAATTATCTAAGACATTTGCACAATTTCAATTTCTTGCACGATTTCAAACCGTCAAAATTTTTTGTCGAAGTATTTCGATAACTGACACTCAAACACAATCAATTTAACGCGGCATACACTCCGAAACATGGACATAAGCTACACATACCCTAAATATCCTTTACATAACTTAGATATAAGTTTTGGAGGGTTAGATATGACAAAAGCACGCTTATAGAAGTCCATGGACTATTTTCGTCAAACTGCGAAAGTCTGTTGGTCCGTATTCAAGATACGAACCATGTGTATCAATCCAAATATTTTTAGCACAAATAGCTTGACCATATGTATCATCTACTTCTTTCCAAAGTTGTGCAGCATTTTGAACATACAATACACTTTCACTAATATCCCTAGACAAAGTGTTGACAATCCATGATATAACCATATCATTACATGTGCTCCAAAGGGTCGGGTTTATAGAATTACATGTTGTTCCATTTAAAAAACTGAATTTATTATTTGCAGAGAGTGCAATAGACATAGCTTGTTTCTATGAATCGAATCCAACTCCATCAAATTGTTTAAAATGTTTAAAGATTGAAAACGAACACGATTTATAACAAAATCGAAGAAAAGAAAGATGAATCATTGGACGGAGAAGATGATTAGAAAAAAGAAATTGATCGGAAAACAAACATATGTGACTTGATCCGAGCTTTCGCTCTAATACCATGTAATTTTTGATAGAATGAATTTGGGGAAAAGTTGTTTCTTCAATGATACGCAACTAGTATATGAACTGATTACAAACTAACTTCTAACTAACTACTATCATTAACTAAAACTATAACAAATTACTGACGGCTACTCAATGGTAGACTAACTGAACTTACAGAGCTGTAATGCAAATTGTACAAGTATGACTAACACCTTCTACCATGTCTCCATTTCACTAACATGGGGTGTTACACACTTTACACTATCCCCTCCTCTTTTTTTTTTATTTTTTTCTCCAATTCATTTAATTTTAAACAAAAAAATAAACTTTTCATTAATTATCCAAAAAAAAAAATTTAACTTAAACGAAAAAAATGCATAACTTAGAAATACCATAACTTAAAATTAATAAAATACATCAAATTAAAATTAAAGAAACGGGGAGGGGGGGGGGGTTGTGTTTTTTCACTGCCCCTTGTTATACTATGGGGTGTGGTAATGCACGTCAGCATCTTCTTCTAACATGTCTCTATTCACTAATATGGGGTGTGTTTCACTACCTTTTACTGTCCCCTCCTCTTTTTAATCTATTTATTTTTGATCCAATTATAATTATAAATAAATATAAATCTATTAATTAGAGAAGGCTAGGAATAGTGTTTTTCTGCCACATAGCAGTTTCTTATTGGCTCATTTTTCACTTCAACATCACGTCAGTGTCTCCTTTTACCATTTCTCTATTTCACTAATATGGGGTGTGTTTCACTACCTTTTGCTATCCACTCCTTTTTAATCTACTTATTTTTCCTCCAATTATAATTATAAATAAATCTATTAATTAGAGAACGCTAGGAATAGTATTTTTCTGCCACGTAACAATTTTTTATTGACTCATTTTTCCCTCTATATCGTTGTTGCTAATGTTTATATATAACTGTTGTTGGTAACTTAGTGTGTTTAGGCCTTTGGTTAACTGGTTAGCTGGCTGTTTGTTTACATCATTCGCTCCCGTTCGAGTCTGCTCCCTTCCTTTTTTGTTCTTGTTTTTTTTGCATTCCTTTACTGCTTTTGATATCACTGTGTTATGTATGGAAATTTACATTACCACACCACGTGTAACCCTTCTTTTCCTACCATCAAAGTCTCTTCGTTCAAAAGGTCCTATCATTCTCGCTCTCACCGAAACCTCATCAAACATTGAAAAGACTAGAGAATTAGTGTAACACTTCGCATTTCTGCACTTTCCTTATTTAGAAACTTTTATTCGTATTTCTACTTTTAGAAAATTGTAATCATCGTATTCATATTTCATTTCTGATCTTGTAATCCGAGGATTTGATCATAATGGAAAATCGTTTTTATACATATACGTGTTAAATACTTGTGTTATACGCAAACAATCTTGAATACATGTTTATACACAAAAACCGAGACTCAAATACTTGGAAATGTCAATCATATGTGCATTACACTCATACCATACCTTGATACACTTTGAATACCTAAATACTTGTGTTATACGCAAACAATCCTGAATTCTCCAACTAGATTCTAGGACTCTGTCTTCGAGCCAGTCGGCTCTTATCTGCTCAGCACGCAGATCTCTGGCTAAGGTGTTACGAGCTATCTTACTCGTATGTTGCTCTTCCTCGAGCGAGTCGGTTTTACCTGTCAATTGTCGTATCATCCATCCCTGTGCTAGGATGGTTTCCTGCATTCTTTCTAATTGTTCTTGTTGTTTCTGTATCATATTTCTAAGTAGGTCATTCCCTACTTCTACCGAGTTAACCGGTTCAACCGGGACAGCGATGGTTGGGCGTGATGACGACTCCTCCCCCAGAGCGAGCCTTTTTCTCGCAGCTGAACGTGTCTCCACGCCATAAGATGGTAAGGGTTCCACCATAGGTGCTTTTCCTGGCGCCCTTGGGTGCGAAAGTTTGTCGGATGATGATGATGATGATGACATTGCCTGTTAGGTCGTGTAGTTAGTTACGAGTTGTTTTCATTTCTTATTATGAAGTCATAATCTACATACACAGTTGTGGTACATCACATAATAAGATATAATCAGTTCGGTGCCAAACTACGTCTAGTGTCGTGTAATCAGCTATAGTTTAGGTCTACTTTTAATGCAACCCTGGTTCTCTATAGCTAGTGGCTCTGATACCAATCTGTCACACCCTCAATTTCCACTTGCAGAGTTTTACCGCGAGGCGTGTGAACAAACCAGAATCTGAAACACTAGTACGTCGAACGACTCTATATGATTTGATAATACGTTTTCCAAAAATTATTTGTTTAACCATTCGTCGTAGATTTTATATTGTCTTAGTTAGTTACCATTGTTTAGCGGAAGCATTAGTTTTTTAAAGTTGAGCGGAAGCATAAAGTAAAGTAACGGAATGGGCGCCAACATAAACGCCAAAACCAAAGAAAAACCCAAAACAATGTTTGTAAATGAGACTCGATAAAAGATGTCTTGATCAATGCAAGTGAGTGCACCTAGAGCTCCTAGCGTCCTGAGAAACATGTAAAGAAACAAGTGTCAACATTAAAGATGAGTGAGTTCACAGGTTTTCATAAATTCGTTTGTTCGGTTATGAGTTTGTTTCCCCCGTTATCCCTAACCTGGGATAACGATTTAGTTCCATTATTCCCAACCCGGAATAATACTTGTACAACACAATCACTACATTCAAACACATATATCCGAATATGATCTTGTAACAATGATAAATCCTAACCTTTAATGACAAGGTAAATGAACCGTGAGTGAGATGAGGAACCGATGATCAAAGATAATTGCGACCGAGGATGAAGATGGCGAGGGGCTGCCGCGCGACCGAGAGATGATGTAGGAGGCTACACGCGATCGATGGAACTAGTGAAGGGCTGCCGACGGCTGTTTAGATATTAGGGTTTGTGTTTCGTTTTTTATTTGTGAAGAAGGATCATGCATGTGTGTGTATATATAGCGCAAAGAGATGGGTTCAAGGTTTGGGTTGATCGCGGCCACAAGGGACTTGGGTTTAAGGTTTGGGTTCATTCGCGGCCGAGGGGTTTGGGCTTAAGGTTTGGGTTTAAAACTTGGTTCACTCCTAGAGTCACAAGGAATCGAGGTTGGTTCGTGTCGCAGTTCGGTTCGGTTCGTGTACATATTTACCATAAATATTTTATAACTAAAACAATCACGTAATCGAACATCACATATTCATCAACTCATAAACGTTTAATACACATAGCACATACTTCATTTGACAAGTTCACTAAATTATCATAACTATTTCGAGCGTGCAAATTCAAGTCTCCGAATTAATAACCGTGAAGTAGTGCGTTTAAGTTATCCGAAAAACCGGGATGTCACAGTTCAGGCCTTTGGTTAACTGGTTAGCTGGCTGTTTGTTTACATCATTCGCTCCCGTTCGAGTCTGCTCCCTTCCCTGTTTGTTCTTGTTTTTTTTTTGCATTCCTTTACTGCTTTTGATAGCACTGTGTTATGTATGGAAATTTACATTACCACACCACGTGTAACCCTTCTTTTCCTACCATCAAAGTCCCTTCGTTCAAAAGGTCCTATCATTCTCGCTCTCACCGAAACCTCATCAAACATTGAAAAGACTAGAGAATTAGTGTAACGCTTCGCATTTCTGCACTTTCCTTATTTAGAAACTTTTATTCGTATTTCTACTTTTAGAAAATTGTAATCATCGTATTCATATTTCATTTCTGATCTTGTAATCCGAGGATTTGATCATAATGGAAATTCGTTTTTATACATATACGTGTTAAATACTTGTGTTATACGCAAACAATCTTGAATACATGTTTATACACAAAAACCGAGACTCAAATACTTGGAAATGTCAATCCTATGTGCATTACACTCATACCATACCTTGATACACTTTGAATACCTAAAAACAGGGTAAAATGCAAGTCTATGGTATAAAATAACACAGTTACAAAGTTTAGGGCCAAAAACAAACATTTTCAAACTACATTCCCAGGCGCCACACAGAAGAATCCGAGTCCTCCATAGCGATGCGCGGCAGATGTCAATCTGCAGCAGGTTGCAGCCAGCTCCCAGGTTGGTCCATTTTTGCCACCTTTTTCACCTCTAATCACCTCCAATCACCTACTAACTCATTTAACTCTCCCTAATCAACCACGTTATAAATAGGAGCCTCTACACACTCTTAAACACTTTCCAAACACTTTAAACACTTCCAAAACATCAAATAATCTAAAATTCTTCCAGTTATTGGCAAATTATACTTGTGTTCAAATTAGTGAGTTTGAACACCTTTCTTCATCATTTATTCTTGTTTTCTTCTTTCATTCACTTGGATAAACTCTAGGAATGTTTCCACAACTTTACCATGATAAACGAAGTTGAAACACCACCATATTTGAGGTCAAAAGTTGGATTAAATTATTTTTTGTAAGACTTTTATCTTATGTAACATCATCTTATGAGCATGAACTCAACCTTGTTCTCAACCAATTCACATGTTGAGGGACTTGAGTTAGGGCTTCATTTCATAAAGATGAAGGTGCAAACACCTTCAATCTAACAAACCTAAATCATCAAGTACACTTACTAGTAACAAAGTGTCCAAACTACACCAAGTCTCCAAACATTTACCATGATTGGAACGCACTCATATAGTTTGAGCTTCACTTGGTTACTTGATGATTTAAGATGAATATAAGTTCGAAGTAGCTTCCAAGAATCAAAGTAAGGTAACCGTGCCTCTCCTCCAATATTTGCCATGTTGAGTATGACACGCTCGGGTTGTCCTTATTTAGCTACTTAGAAATCTAGTAATTATTTATTTATGTTCTTATGCTTCATGACCATCCGAATCATCCATGTGATGATTTGTGTATTGGTGAACTTTAGGGTTAATGGATTCATCCAACCATGCATGACCATACTAGACTAACCTAACATTTGGACTACTAATCAACTATATAAAAACCTATCAATATATACATATCTATAAATTAGCCAAACCTAAGACACTAACCAATCCATGGTTTGATGTCAACAGGGATATGGTTAAAATATCTTGATTAACTTTCTTAGTAATTTAGACTTCCAATAGGCAAACTTGTGCCTATGAAGAATGCGACATTTTTGCCTTTTCAATCATTGTATCATTACAAACAATTTCTTATTCAATGAAACCCTGTGTTTTATTTCTGAAATTTTTATAATTATCTAAGACATTTGCACAATTTCAATTTCTTGCACGATTTCGAACCCTCAAAAAATTTTGTGGAAGTAATTCGTTAACTGACACTCAAACGCAATCTGTTTAGGACATCCCCGTTGTTCGGAAATATCCTGAGGTGTTTCCTGAAGAGCTACCTGGTTTACCCGCAATTCATCAAGTTGAGTTTCGTATTAACCTTGTACGTGGTGCCAACCCAATTGCCAAATCTCCTTCCCGTCTTGCACCGTCTAAAATCAAACAAGGGATTCATTCGTCCGAGCTTTTCACCTTGGGGCGCTCCTGTCCTATTCGTGAAAAAGAAGGATGGATCCTTCCTTATGTGTGTCGATATCGTGAGCTCAACAAACTCACAATCAAAAATCGATATTCCCTACCTCGCATTGATGATCTCTTTGATAAGCTACAAGGTGCGACCAGCTTTTCAAAGATTGATCTGCATTCTAGGTATCATCAACTTCGTGTACTCGACGAAGATATTCCCAAGACTGCTTTTGGTACTCGATACGGCCATTACGAGTTCACTGTCATGCCTTTTGGTTTGACGAGTGCTCCTGCCGTCTTCATAGGCTTAATGAATAGGGCTTGTAAACCTTATTTAGACAAGTTCATCATTGTTTTCATCGACGACATCCTCATTTATTCTAAGTCTCAAGCCGATCACGAACAACATCTCCGTCTAATGATGGAACTCCTGAAGAAAGAACAACTTTACGCCAAATTCTCCAAGTGTGAATTTTGGCTAAAAGAAGTTCAATTTTTGGGGCACATTGTTAACGAACAAGGTATACATGTAGATCCCACCAAAAGCAGTGCGATTAGGGATTGGAGTACACCTACTACTCCTACCGAAGTTCGTTCGTTTCTTGGTCTTGCTGGATACTATCGACCATTCATCGCTAACTTTTCAAAGATCGCGGTTCTCCTCACCACTTTGACTCAGAAGAATAAAACTTTCGAGTGTGGACCCAAATAAGAGGAAGCCTTTCAAACACTGAAACAAAACTCTGTGATGCTCCTGTTTTATCTTTACCAGACAGCAACGACGATTTCGTTGTCTATTGTGACGCATCAAACCTAGCCCATGGTTATCTTCTCATGCAAAGAGACAAAGTCATAGACTATGCGTCAAGACAATTGAAAATCCATGAGAAGAACTACCCAACTCATGATCTTGAGTTAGGAGCCATAGTTTTTGCTCTCAAAATTTAGAGACATTACCTTTACGGTGCGAAATGTGTGGTTTTCGCTGACCACAAAAGTCTCCAACACATATTCAATCAAAAGGAGCTAAACATTAGACGACGACGCTAGTCGAACTTCTGAACGACTACAACTGCGAGATTTGCTACCATCCTGGTAAGGCGAATGTTGTGGTTGATGCGCTTAGTCGTAAGGAACGTGTCAAACTTCATTGTGTTCGAGTTCAATCTGATATCCAGACGCGTATCCTTCAAGCACAACATACATGTGTGACCCAAAGCTTGTTGAAAAATGAGCTGCCACAAAATCTACTACAAGAACCGTTTGTATTCCTAGTCAAGATAATCTTCGTCCTTATTGATGGACGAAGCTCCTAAGTCTCGTTATTCAATCCATCCTGGTGCAGACAAAATGTAAAAGGATCTCCGTACCCAGTATTTGTGGCCAGGTATGAAGAAGGACATTGTCTTGTATGTGTCTAAATTCCTAACTTGTCTTAAAGTTAAGGCAGAACACCTGCGCTCATCTGGTATACTAGAGCAACCAGAAATACCGGTACGGAAGTGGGAGAACATTGCGATGGATCTCATCACTAAACTACCGCGCACACCTAGAGGTCATGATGCCATTTGGGTAATCATCGATCGTCTAAAAAGTCAGCACACTTTTTGGCAATTCGTTAGGATCTATCTGCTGACAAACTCGCCTATATCTACGTTGATGAGATTGTATCTCGTCATGGTGTTCCTTTGAACATCATATCCGACCGAGATGCTCTATTCTCATCTCACTTTTGGAAGACCATGCAATCTGCCATGGGAACCAAACTCAATCTGAGCACTACTTATCATCCTCAAACAGATGGACAATCTGAAAGGACTATTCAACCACTGGAGGATATGCTTATAGCATGTGTGATCGACTTTGTGGTAGTTGGGTTCGCATCTACCATTGGTCGAATTCTCCTGCAGCAATAGTTATCACGCCAGCAATAATATGGCGCCTTTCGAAGCTCTATACGGTCGAAAATGTCGTTCACATGTCTGCTGGAATGAGGTCGGTGAAGCTCAGCTCACTGGGCCTGAACTCATTCATGACACAACAGACAAAGTCAAGAAAATTCGCGATACCCTTCTGACAGCTAGAAGCCGTCAAAAGAGTTATGCGGACAAATGACGCAAGCTCTTGGAATTCCAAGTTGGTGATCACGTCCTTGTCAAGGTATCCCCTTGTAAAGGTGTGATTAGATTTGGAAAGAAAGGAAAACTTGCACCGTGATATATGGACCATTCAAGATCGTTGAGAGTATTGGAAAGGTGGCTTGCCGACTTGAGCTACCTCCTGAATTTTGGAATATTAACCCAACATTCCACGTGTCCAATTTTAAAAAGTGTTTAGCCGATACAAACCTCCACATTTCCCTCAACGAAATTCACGTTGATGACACTATGCACTTTGACGAGAAACTTGTAGAGATATTGGACCGTGAAGTCAAGAATCTCAAGCGTAGACGTATACCGATAGTTAAAGTTCGCTGGGAATCCAAACGTGACCCATAATTTACATTGGATGAGAGGATCAGATGAAAGCGAAATATCCAATTCTGTTTCCACAAAGTTTCCTCTAATTAAATTTTGGGACGAAATTTCCATAAGTAGGGGAGACTGTGACATTTGTGCATTTTCAATCATTGTACAATTACAAACAATTCCGTATTCAATGAGACCCTGTGTTTTATTTCTGAAATTTGTATAATTATCTAAGACATTTGCACAATTTCAATTTCTTGCACGATTTCGAACCGTCAAAAATTTTTGTCGAAGTATTTCGTTGACTGACACTCAAACGCAATCAGTTTAACGCGACGTACACTCCGAAACATGGACATAAGCTACACATACCCTAAATACCCTTTACATAACTTAGATATAAGTTTTGAAGGGTTAGATATGACAAAAGCACAATTATACAAGTCCATGGACTATTTTCGTTAAACTGCGAAAGTCTGTTGGTCCGTATTCAAGATACGGACCATGTGTATCAATCAATATGTTTTTAGCACCAATAGCTTGAACATATCTATCATCTACTTCTTTCTAAAGTTGTGCAGCAGTTTGAACATACAATACACTTTCACTAATATCCCTAGACAAAGTGTTGATAATCCATGATATAACCATATCATTACATGTTTCCAAAGGGTAGGGTTTATAGAATTACATATTGTTCCATTTAAAAAATCGAATTTATTATTAGCACCATGTGTGCTAAATCATTTTCAAGTTTTCAAAAACAATGTCTATGGTTTATATATAAAATAATACGATTCAATAATGTGAACAACTTGTTGATGCGTTATCCATAACACGAATGACATTCATTAGCTTTGGCCGAGCCGACTAGTAGTATGTTATGGTACCATAGGACCAACAGTCCCATTATCAGACTATTCACTAGATTTGGTAGAAGTTTGGGTAATGACAAAAACTGTTTCTGATTAACAAATCATTTGGTGATTTGTTCATTTAGTTAAAGAGACCCTTTGATGGTCTATTAAAGGTACCTTTTGATGGTATAGTCAACACAGGTTTGAATGTGTTCATTAAAGAAAAATCAAAATTTTTCACAATTAAAAACATGGACGATTTGTTAATGACATGGACAATTGGTTTATGTCACGGACGATCGATTCATAACACGGACGAATGGTTTATAACACAGACAAATGGTTTATAACACGGACAAATGATTTTGAACAATGTCACGCAATAATTTTCTCTTAAAGATATAAGCCGTACGTAGTTTTCTTTTGAATCAATCTATTACAAGGTTTTTACAAGAGAAACGTTTTGGTCAAGATTCATGGCTATAAGGTTTTCACAACTCTAACCAACTTGTTTTAATTGGTTAATTGTATTGCAATATCAAACACTTTTGATACGAGGTTTCACTTAACGACTCTTGTAGTCGGACGAGGTGTTGCAATATGTATACAAAGCCACAAATTTGACACACTCGCAAAACTTATGTACTCACCAACATTTTTATGCTGACTCTCTTTTCACATATATTTCAGGAGCAACGCTTGATAATATGATGCATGCTTCACGTAGGAATGGACACAGGCCATAGCGACTTAAAATATGAAAGACAATTTATTTATGTGTTGTTTCTGTTTATCCCAAGATAATGTAAAAAATTAACTTAATAAAACAAAATTTTAAATTCCATGAGTTGTGAAACAATAGTTCTGTGACAGACTCCCCAACGTTTCCGCCGCGGTTAGTTGTTTTACACGGTCGGGGTGTTACAAAGAACAATACACCTTGGTGTCCAAATTCGGGAATTTCATCTTGATAAGTTTTATGTATTTTGATACTAAGTAATCATCTTGCATTTTGCATTCCAATTCCAAACTTCATCAAACTCATACGCCTTGTTTATCCTTGTAGGATAACTCGACGGTCTCACTCCAACTCTCAAACGCACCAACTCACGTACGTGGGATTTACTACGCAAACCCTGAATATACATAATCCCCTTTGGTTTTACACACTTTAGGTGCAACATGTACATATTATTATACCTCCATATTCACTATCAAACTTGTTATTATACACACTCTATCCAATAAAACGTGATGCTTGTTATATACTTGTCATTACATGCTATGTTTATACTTGTGTTCTATATGCTCATTAACTTTGCAAGCCTATGTTAACAATTATAGCGCTATAGGATTAACGCACCGCCTATATTCTTGTGGTATTGTTATGTAAACTATTTACGGCCTTGTCGTTTCAGCGATAAGGATATGCGCGATTGCGGTATACTTTGGTTTGACTTATAGTTAGCACATGCTAGTATGTTAATAAAAATCTATGCAAATTACTATCTTGGATATGAGACAACTTTTAGACACAATTATGTTATGTATTCAAACTTGTACACTCGCCAACTTCTGTTGATTTTAGTTTAATTCTTGTTGTAGGAAACTAGTTGATGACCAAACAATGTACTTTCCAATTTAGATTTCTGTTTTGTTTCATGTTGTTATGTTATTTGCAATATGTCGTACTTTCCTTTCCAAACAATGTACTTTCCAATTTAGTATGAATGAAATTGGACTTTCTTAATTGTTGTCACGAATAGCAAGTTATGATGTCTCGAGCAATCATATTTTCGTCTCACTCCGATGTTTCCGCCATCAGTTGAGGTGTGACAATTAGAGAGTGAACCAAAAGTGTGGGAGAGAAAGATAAGAGGGAGTGCGACACAACGGTGAACCACCTGCAAAAATGAAGGTGGTACCGAGGTTTCCGGTCACTTTAGTGGCAGTCAACAGCCATATCCCAAGTGGCGGCTAGGGTTTTGGTTGCCGTTTCAAGCGACATCAGTGGACCCGATGACGGCGGTTAGGGTATCACCAAATTGATGAAGATGGTTTCAAGAAGCTCCAATGAACTACATAGGTTTAAAGCTTTCAAGTTCCATTTTCGAGTAGATCAGTGACACATTCGTTGTGCTTTTTTGATGAATCGGGTCAGGTATGAATGTTATACCTAACACATTAAATCATGTTAGGTATGAATTCTATATCATCTAAGATTTATTTCTCAGGGTGTTATGTTGTATTCCATTGGTATCTTGTTAGATCCTGATTATGGTCAATTGATATGCGCTTATAAACTAGTTTGGTAAGTTTTTTCAATTAATGGCGTAGCTGGTATTCATCAAATCTACTAGATCTATGGTCGAATGATGTTGTAATGATATGTTCTAACATATCGATTTAACTTCACATTGATTTGTTAACTTAGATCTGTGACTTTGTAAGAGTAATTGGTTGGAAGTCTATCTAAATCCTAACAGTTTCTATGAACTCAGAAGGAATTACGTGTCACACCCCAACCGATGGCGGAAACATCAAAGTGAGACGAACAAGATTACTCAAAACATTATAACGTGTTAAAATGACAATAATTTAATAAACCATATTGTAACACCCCGATCGCGTATAAAACAACCCGCGGTGGAAACGTCGGGGGGTCACGTTACAAATTGTTCACAACACATGGTACTAAAATTTATGTTTTATTTAATTAAATCATTACATTGTCTTTGGAAACTCAAACAAATCGTCTTTGATTTTTAAGCAAAACTGAGGCCTGAGTTCATCCTATGTGTGGCACACTTGAATATGCATCAAACATTTGTACCTGAAACATATGTGAAAAAAGTGGTCAAAATGAATGCTGGTGAGTAACATAAGTTTTATGGTCAAGACTCATCGCTTTGAATATTGAGAAATGTTTAACCAACTTCATGAGTTGATATCTTGAAATAAATGTTTGTAACCATGAACCTTTGACAAAAAGTGTTCCTTTTGTAAAACCGTATGAGTAATCAATCGATTGTATAGTTAACTTAGAAACCATTTGTGACTTTGTAATAACCAACCAAATGTCTTGTTTTGTATAACTAACCAAATGACTTGTCTTGTATAAACCAACCAAATGTCTTGTCTTGTATAATCAAATGTGTTTGTATAAACCAAATGTTTTGTGTAAACAAAATGTCTTGTATAAACAAAAAGTATTGCTTTGTATATAAAACAATATGCCTTATTTGTATAAACAAGTGTAGTTTGTCGGCGAATACATTCAAGCCTTGTTGACTATCGGACAAACCCTTAAAAATAAAGGTTTATCAAATGTGTTATACTGTTTCTATCATACCCAGAGAAAACTTCCAAACATACCTAGGAAACGGGAATGGGGTTGTCAATTCTATGGTACCATAATATACTACCGGTCGGCTTGGCCAAAGTTAATGAATGTATCATTAACATGCTCAACACACCATCAAGTTTCGTTCAATGTAAAACTGTGTATATAAACCATATGTAAATAAGTTTTATAGACTTGGAAATAATTAGCACATTTGAATCACCCCAACACAATTTGAAAACTAAAAAGTGGGGAACCATGTACTCACAAGTTGCATAGATGTGTTGTTTAATTGTGTATGCAAAGCTCAAGTGCTTCATAGTATTTCAGATAATTATACAATTAGTGTGTATTGTGAGTTAAACGTAAGAACGATAGAATGAGGTTTAAAATGAAACAAGCGAAGGATCTCATGTAATATGATTTATTAACCTTACATTCTAATTTGGAAAGTTACTACATGTGTTTTGACCCGTTACGACTTGTTAAAATGGTTTAAGCCACTTTAATGGGGCGTATGCATAATCATGGGTCTGGATGCTCAAATGAGTACTATGACGAGTCCTATATGTCAAAACATATTTAATAATGTTGCATGATCAGTTTATATGTCTAAAACATTGCCCAAATAAGTTTAAAACTCATTTTGTGCAAAAGGATATTTTTAACCATTTTAAAGTATCTAAAGTTGACTCGTCATTAACATATCAAACCACTTGACCATAAGGTATAACCTTAGAGGGTTATTCCCGATATAACTATGGTCTTATAAATGGGCTTGGTCGGATCCTAAGGTTAACAAAACGGGTCAATTTCGAATGTCAAATCAGAAGTCAACCCGCTCGACCTTTGACTAAGGAATAAGCACTAAACTAGAAATGACGAGCTAGACATGTTAAAACATGTCTAATAATGTTATAAAACTGATTTGGTGTCAAAACTTTAAGTTTTTATACTTGCAAACTCTTTCATCATAAAATGCATTTTTGACTTTTATTTAGTAAAAGTTTGACTAATCATATACGTGATGATCAGAGGGTGTAATGGCGAGGGATTAACACCTTCATTATTTCGATCACGCAGCAAAGTTCAGTTATAACTTTGACTTGACCAAAATGGCCAGAACCGAAAGTCAAAGAAAAAGTCTATTGTCTTGACTTTTGGCTCATAACAAGCCAAATAATTAAAATAGACTAGGAGAAACACTTACTTGTGTTTGGAAGAAGGATTAGAACTTTCGAATGGAGGCCTCAAAGTAGATGACCATAAGGTATAACCTTAGAGGGTTATTCCCTATATAACTATGGTCATATAAATGGGCTTGGTCGGATCCTAAGGTTAACAAAACGGGTCAATTTTGAAAGTCAAATCAGAAGTCAACCCGCTCAAATTTTGACTAAGGAATAAGCACTAAACTAGAAATGACGAGCTAGACATGTTAAAACATGTCTAATAATGTTATAAAACTGATTTGGTGTCAAAACTTTAAGTTTTTTATACTTGCAAACTCTTTCATCATAAAATGCATTTTTGACTTTTATTTAGTAAACGTTTGACTAATCATATACGTGATGATCAGAGGGTGTAATCACGAGGGATTAACACCTTCATTATTTCGATCACGTAGCAAAGTTCAGTTTGAACTTTGACTTGACCAAAATGGCCAGAACCGAAAGTCAAAGAAAAAGTCAATTGTCTTGACTTTTGGCTCATAACTAGCCAAATAATTGAAATAGACTAGGAGAAACACTTACTTGTGTTTGGAAGAAGGATTAGAACTTTCGAATGGAGGCCTCAAAGTATATGACCATAAGGTATAACCTTAGAGGGTTATTCACTATATAACTATGGTCAGATAAATGGGCTTGGTCGGATCCTAAGGTTAACAAAACGGGTCAATTTCGATAGTCAAATCAGAAGTCAACCCGCTCGACTTTTGACTAAGGAATAAGCACTAAACTAGAAATGACGAGCTAGACATGTTAAAACATGTCTAATAATGTTATAAAACTGATTTGGTGTCAAAACTTTAAGTTTTTATACTTGCAAACTCTTTCATCATAAAATGCATTTTGACTTTTATTTAGTAAGTTTGACTAATCATATACGTGATGATCAGAGGGTGTAATCGCGAGGGATTAACACCTTCATTATTTCGATCACGTAGCAAAGTTCAGTTTGAACTTTGACACCAAAATGGCCAGAACCGAAAGTCAAAGAAAAAGTCAATTGTCTTGACTTTTGGCTCATAACTAGCCAAATAATTGAAATAGACTAGTAGAAACACTTACTTGTGTTTGGAAGAAGGATTAGAACTTTTGAATGGAGTCCTCAGAGTGATTTAGTAGGAAAGAAAACAATGGTGTGAAGAACTCAAGGAACTCATGGCTATTTATAGTAATCTTAGATCAAGGAGGTGATTACAAGTGTTAGATGAGGTGTTAAGGATGTTGCTTAGTGTCCATACATGTGTTCTTAACCAGACAAGAGGTGGCAAATTACATGCTAGGTGTCAAAAACGAGCATAGGTGGCCAAACTTGGTGATCAAGGCAATTTTCTGCATCTGGGCACCCCTTACACACTGTAACCAAAGTCTTACGATCCGTAAGGCACTCTGACACCAAAAGTTTCGCATTTTTGACAGTTTTGGCCCCTAGAGTTGTATTATCACTTGTTTGCTATTTTTAATTTTAACACATTGTTTAGGTTATGTAAAGGGTATAAAGGCATATGTAACTTAGATTTGTTCCGAAAATGTCATGAATGTCGTTTTGCCTGATTGTATGATTACGTATTTCGTAAATAAAATATAAAATTTTATTAAACACGGAAATGATCGAAAGTGTACAAACATGGAAATGTTGCTAATGTTACACATATTTCATTTCATTTCACACTAAAATGAAATATATGCTTCGAAAAGAAAGTACAACAACTTGGATCTAAACATGACTAAACATAAAGAAATACATAAATGAAATATTTGGGGCGTTTCTAGTCCACCCTAATAGTTTTCTTGAGATTTGGTTATCAATTTCCTGCAATATGTATTAAAGTATCCGTCAACACTAAATAGGTCGGTGAGCATACAAGTTTGGTCTACATAGCATAT
The DNA here is from genome assembly GCA_947069175.1 of Scalesia atractyloides. Classification (NCBI taxonomy): domain Eukaryota; kingdom Viridiplantae; phylum Streptophyta; class Magnoliopsida; order Asterales; family Asteraceae; genus Scalesia; species Scalesia atractyloides. Next base: position 29,468,389 of record CAMTDV010000001.1, read on the forward strand.
ATGATAAAAGTCTGAAATCCAACATGGCACATACAAGTTTGATCTACATAGCATATATGATAAAAGTCTCAAATCCAACATGGCAATTTTTATACTAAGTTTAACAATCATACTAGCATACATAACCTAAGTGTTAAACCCAACTGTCCACTAGCGTAATCTCGTCAACAAGTGAACAAGACTGTTATGATAGAATACTTAACAATGACCCCAAAACGGGAGGTTGCTACTCCTATAGCGCTATACCTGTAAAGGTAGGCTCACGAAGTTAATGACAAGTAGTTTGCATGAATGTATTCTAGCATATATAAATATCAAGTATAACAAGTAGCATGTTTTTAATGGATTGAGTGTTTGCATAAGATTGATTTTGTGTGTCTTGTGAATTTGATGGATTATACATGTCACACCCAAAATGGTTTAAAATGAAAGAGGGGTTAAGTATGCTCACAATTTGCAAATGCTTTCCACAAAGTGAGTCTTGAACGTTTTGGAGGATGGAACATCGAAGTTATCCAAAAAGGATAAACAAAGGTGTGTGAGTTTATGGATTCGTTGATGGAAGGATTCTGGAATTTATAAGTATGAAAATATACAAACATACATCTTTGTCTAGACACTCATTTGGACACTATGTTTAGTGTGTATTTCATGGGCACTAATTCACCCATTAGAAGTCCAAATTGAGGAATCAAGAACTTAGATATTATCCACCTTAACACATAAGATCCTACCATTATTTTGGTAAGTACTATTAGGATCTGAGCTTAATTGTTGTGACAGTTTAAAGATGAAATTCAATGGAAGATGATAAAACAAAGATGATAAATGCAGCGGAAATGTAAACTTGTAAATCACAATAATGAAAAGAATGTTTTCATCAATATGCTTTTATAACTTTGATTTACGTATGCATGAAAGATATACAAACCCCCCTCAGCCTGATCACTATGATTTGTTCGTACAAGAAATGTCAAGGAGAAGTGATAAATAGAATAGTACATGCACTGTTCTATTTATAGTACAAAGCAAACCACTGTGGAATCTAAGCTGATGTCACTTTGACAATGACATCTAACAACCTAACAAACTCTAACATCTGCTAGGCTAAAACACTGTTATGTTGAAATGAACGAACTCTGTTGATCCATCATCTATTGAAGGAACCTCTGATGAGCTTTAACCTCTGTTGGTCCAACAGACCTTTGCTTTAACATTCCTTATCTTCAATAGCAGAGTTTCTATTTAACTGACTTTGGTCTTTGAGCAGAGCTTGTCTTCAACAGTTCTTGTAAAATAGACTTTAGCTTAACAGACCTTTGAGTAGCAAATGTTGATGTCTTTGCCTTTGGGGGGAGCATATCTTCAAGCAATGTTATTGATGTCAGATGTAATACATTATTTTGGCTTTCCAGTCATCTATTCTTTTGTGGGGTCCACTAGATCCAACAATCTCCCCTATAACAGATGATGCCAAAACTCTTCTTTATTGCTGATCTTTATTCCTCATCAACATTTCCCTGATTTTCCCTTTGAAATGTAGTTCAAAGTTCAAGGAAATCATGTCTTCAAAATCCCTTTGTAATTCAAGGTTCAACAGATCTTTGAGGTCATCTACATTCAGACCATATGCATCCTCAATCTTAGCTTTTGAATTCCACCATCTGATTTGAGCAAGGTTAATTCGTTGGTGTATGAGGATGACTACCACTTTAGAATTTTTGAATCAGTTGCTTTTCTTGGGTGAAGATTTATTTTTGATGAGTTTGGTGAAAATGGCATGCTGACAAGATTTTTATCTGTTTATTTGAGTTTGTCACTTGTAGGATCTGTGTGAAAAGCAGTCGGTTATTGATTACCTAATTTCTGTGTTCTTCATACAACTGATCATAAGTCACAGACATCTGCTTTTGCCTTTTTTTTACTTGATTTAAAGCAGTTATGGATAAGCTAGATGCTGTGAAATGCTTTATTGGAGTATGAGTCTATTGAGGGATAACCACTGTTGGGTAATCTGGCTTTCTTGGAACTTTAGGATCCTTTTCTCTTAACTGTTCCAGTCTTTTGTAGGTCTCAACAATTTTGCATTCTGACCATCTTGCAATAGCTCTAGTAGTACCATAATTTGCTGCAACAAGCTCTTCTCTTTATTCCCTTTAGCTTCAAAGCCTTGTTTTGATCAATTGATTTGCATTTCTTCCAAACTGGTGGAGTTGGCTTGTGTAAAGGATCTTTGAGCATTTCCTGGATTCTTTCAATTTCTTCCTTGAGAGCATCTGATGACATGTCTTTAAATTGTGCTCTTGTTGCTTTGTATGGTTTATATTTCATAATATTATCAAGGTAATCCTGTTTCAGTTCTTCATCAAGCTCAGTATTTGTTAGCTTCTCAGACATGGACTTTCATAGGTCCTTTGCAAAATCTTCCATCTTTCTTACATTGCCAAGTTCTAGTGATAAGATTCCTTACGGAGTCTTGTTATCCTTCCCTTTGCTTACCTCCTTTGAAATATTCTCAGTCTGTCTTGCCTTTAGCTTCAAATTTCATCTACATTTCTAGGCTTTTGATAACCAAAGAGAGATGGAAATGATCTTTGTGAGGATCCTCTATATTATAAAAAGATTCAATTTCTCCTTTAACAACATGAATCTCTAGAGGATATTTGGAAGCCAGTGGAACGTCCGATGATGGTTGATAAGGTGGAAGTGAAGTGGAATTTGATGGAAGTGATAAGATTGGTATGGCTGGAATGGGGGCAGATGATACAGGAATTGGTGATGGAATTCCCTCGTCATCGTCTTTCACTACACAAGTTTTTTTTTTGCGTGTGAATTTGATTTTTGGTGATGGTGGTCGTGTTGGTATTTTTGGTAGTGTGGATAATGCTGTGTTAGTGTAGGAAATGTTATCATGGCAGAGGTTTGGTTAACATCTATTGGTACATTTGTTGTACCAACATCTGTTGGTTGATTTAGTAGTAGTGGTGAAACATCTGTTGGTACATTTGTTGTACCAACATCTGTTGGTGGTGATTTTGGTGATGGTTTGGTTTTGATTGGAGCAGAGGATACGCTTTTTGTAGGCATAGCAGTGGTTTTAGGAGATGTGGTAATTGGCTGTCTAACTTTTCTAGTTGACTTTCTCCTTTTGAGGTGCCAATCTCTTCTTTTTCCATCTGCTTAACTTATTTTTCTTCAACCAGTTGGGAAGCCTTGCTTTCTAGTGTATCTTGCCTTTACTGCTTTCCTAAGGCAATTTTTTCTGCCTTTTTGTTAAGGGTCTCATCAATCCCTTTTTGAACTCCAACATCTGATGCCTTAGCAGAGGTTTGGTTTTGAGCAGACTCTGGCTTTTGCTTTTTGTTGTTGCACCTTTGAATCTAGCTGCAACTTCCTCATTTTATCAATCTCCCCCTTTTTGGCATCATCCTCTACTTCTTCTTGAAGAACTGTTGTAGGGGCAGAGCCAGTGGTCTTTACCAAATGTTCTCTTATGGCCTTAATATCTGCTTGAGTAACTGTATATCTAGCCTCAACCATATGTCTAATAAGTTCCATGTGGGTGTTGTGGTTGATATCAACCAAATTCCATTGAGCTTGGATAATTGGTTGCACTGATTTCCATAACTCATCGGCAATTTGCTGAGGTGAAGGTTGACAAGAAGAGGTTCGTAACAGTTGTTTCATCATGCCTTTAAGTTCATTATGGAAGATTCCATAGAAGTCATCCTCTTCGTCAATTCCTTATATCTTAATTCATCACCTAATTTAATAGGATCATCTGAATCCCTACCAGAGGTAGTTGTATTTGAGTCCTTAATAGGACAAGACTCCAAATTAATAGACTCAAATGCCCATTTTTCTTGGTAGTAGGGACTTCCAACTGGAGTAGAGGTTACAATTGTAGCCTCAACAATTGTTGCCTTCAAAGAAAACTTAAAGATGTAACCACTGTCTAACTGAAACACTGTTGTGTCATCAGTTGTAGTGCCTGCTTCACTTGAACTACCACCAAGAGTTACTTGCAACTCATGGGGTGTAGCCTCCTCATCTGTTTCTGGGTTAGCAACTTGATTTTCCTCTGACTCAGTCACTTGTGGAGGTGTGCTCTCTTTGGCTGGTGATTGAGAGGAACTGATTTGTGTCTGAGTTTTATCAATTTCATGAAACAAAGGTATAAATGTTGATGGAATTATGGGAGATGGTTGTGGAGTTGAAAGAGAATTTGCCTTGGGAGATATGCTATGAAACAAACTTTCAAGTGAAATGTCTGTTTCATAATGTGGTGTCCCTGTGCTTACAACTTGATCCTTTTGTGAGGATACAAGAGGAGCTTGGCTTTTGGGTGGAGATCTTTCCATCTGTTGTGAGGAAGTAGTAACAGCAGTTTCTAGTGACTTTGGTGATGTCACAAGGTTATCCTCTAGGATCTCATTTTCCAGAGGTGCCTTTTTATGTAACTTTGTTTTGGTGGGCTTTTTGGATGTGGGGGTTTCTTTTTGGATTTGGTTGGTGTGGGTTTCACAACACCGGTTGTGGTGTCATGATCACCAGGAGTAGTGGGCTCAGCAACCGAGGTTTGAGTAGTAGATGTGGACTCATCCAAAATAGGCTCATCCCCTTTTGCTTTTGTTTTGGAAACTTTTAACTCTTAATTTAGCATTCTAGTAAAAGTTTCATTTGTAAGATTCTTCATTTTAAAAAAATACACCTTGTTGAAAATCTTTTTCAGATACTTGCTTTTGAAGGTAATAGCTTAAGAGTCTAGGATACAAAAGAAAAGCTTTATTTGTTTTTATTCTATTGATATTTGCCACCAAGTCCAAAAACAATGCCTAGGATAGATTAAAATCTGATTTTGTCAAAATAGCATATCCCAGATTTTGAATGTTTTGTGGAATCTCATTAAATGCTGCGGTCTTGCCAGAAAGACAGATAAGCAAGGTATGGAAAAAATATCTCATTTCAGCAGAAAATTTTGGTTTATATATTGTAACACCCGTCAATTGACCTTCATACCCGCGTACAATGAACTATGTGTGAAGTTCTTGCTTTTCAAAAGAAATTTTACCTGCTTGGTCGTCCAATGCAAATATTGTGGATATGGAAGATAGGGATATTTGGACAAGAGTTTCTTCAATCTTTGATGTTATTGTGACAAACGACAAATAACCGGTAATTCCGTACAATCTAATAACCATTTTAATTACATAATCTCATGCATTTAAATGTAATTCAATTATGTAACTGAGTCGTATGACATATAAAAAGTATTAGGACAAGTGAAACATGCTATAGGATATATTGGTTTCCGTCATGACGCGAAACAAATCAAGCTATGTCCTAAAAGTGTTGGTAGAAAGTGTTGGGCTCACTATTCACGGTTACACTATTCATGTCAGCAAAATTGCTAAAACGAAATAGAACAATAAATAACGACATACGAATGACATAACAGAGTCCATGTATGCATGAAAACACTAATGTGGGAACACATCTTGCAATAACACGTAACTTTCCGGTTTAACGCTTAAATTTCAAAATTGTCCGTTTCGGCTATAAATGTAACAATTTCAATTCGTCCGCAACACTAATTCGGCGTTTCCGGGACACCAGAAGTATAACAGAATAATGACAAACACCTTAAAACAATATGAGAATATCAAAAATACATAAAAGACATCGTTTCAGTATTATGACAAGCAGTGCACAACTTGACCGGAAAGCGACGATTGTCGAACCGACGGAGATTTCAATACCCGATAGCCTTATACATTAACCTAGAGAGCTAGTTAAGCTTTATTCGGGATCTGTAACCCCTTCATACATCTCATGGTTGCGGAATTTCAACTTGCGGAATTATCCGTTGGTATAATATAAACGTGCCGTTATCGAACGGTTAACGAAATGGAAAGCGTTGCTACCACAAACTCAATATCTACTAGACTAGCAAACTAGTTAACCATATTTTGATGTCGTAAGTATCCTAAATAGATGCCATAGCACTTATGGTAAATTAAAACCAAAGCTTCAGGTACTAAATTATATCTTTCGTATATCAACCGGTATCGAACCAATGAGCGAACTAGTGGTATTTTTACCATCCAAAACTAATACCAAGTAGTCAAGGGAACTAATTAATATTACTTAACATCTTAAACCCTAATATACTCCCTAATGATGCAAGACCAACCCCTAATTATTATGCTTAAGTTAAACCCCTAAATATCTAGTAAACTAACACATGTTACAAAAAAAATTACACTTTACCCCTGCCATTTATGGTTAACAAAGTGGGCCCCCACCCACCTTACTTGCTTGATTTGATAAGATGATTAAGGAGTATGGCACATGAAGATTACTCATGACTTTGGAAGATTCATATGATTATAACTACATATCATCACCATTCTTCACAATCATTCAAACACTAGAAAAAAAACCAAAACAAGAACACCTCTCTAGTCTCTCTCATTCTCGGCCCACACACCACCACATAACACCACCATCTTCCACCCTAAAACACCACTTTATACCCACTTTCAAGCCATTACAAGGTCATTTAGGAAGGTTGCAAGGATGGAGGAGCATTGGGACCTTCTTTAGAGCTTTCTCATCATCTTGATCTTCATCTTCTAACCATCATCTTAATGTTGAATCATCCCTAGCCTAAGAGCTAGTAGTAAGTTCACTTGTTTATGATTTCAAGTTCTTATAATATGTAGATTTCAAAAGTACAAGTAAACTTCATCTTGAACATCTTGAAAGAAATCATCCAGAAACTCTAAAATATAACAAGAAATAACAAGATAAAAATATGTGAATTATGATGATCATGTTATTTATTTGTTGTAGTATTTTACAAGAGTGATGATCTTGCTATATTAAGCTTAAAAATGTGATTTAAACAAGTATATGTCTAAATTATGTAAAATCATCATCTTCAAGTTCATGAGCTTTATATATATGTGGTCTTGAAGTTGTTCTTAAAAAGTATGATACATGATGAGACTTGAAACTTGGATCTTGAAAGCTAGTAAAGTTGATTTTTATATAAAACAAGTTATATAAAAATGGTTATAAAAGTTGTCCATGAAAATCTTGATGTTTTGATAATCTTAAAAGATATGGAACTTTTAGATGCTTTAGAGTATAAAAATATATAAGGACAAGCTTGTATAAAAAGCTCATGAAATATTGAAGAAAAGTTATGTGCATATTACTTGAAAAAAAATGATTTTTGATGAACTTGATGAATTAACAATGATTTGGGAAATTGGAAAGTGGTTTAAATACGTTTTGAAACGTGGAAAACGCCATAGTTTAGGGGAAACCATGACAAAATTTTCTAAAAATCCCATCGCGATTAGGTGTGATTAACAGGGTGGTTAACGGGGCTAAATGCAATTAGTGACCTAAACTATCATTAAGGAAGTTTTAATGACAAGGGTTAAACCCTAACCTTCCAAGGATTTAATAAATTCTTATATATATTTTTACAAGTTAAAAATGAGTATTATTTAGTACATATATATTTTAAGAATAAAAATATATGTATATACGTTGTTACCATGATAAGTGAATGTGTAGAATACATGTGTATGTATGTGTATGTATCTAGCATTTCTAGGGTATACAATACAAAATACCCAACTATTACAACACACCAAATACTTGAAAGTTACCAAGTATAAATTACATGAACACATACACTTTTACACAATTCTTGAAACAAATAATGTAACGAGCGGACTATTCGGACAGTGGTCAAATTTATACAATACACCGTCTTACCGTCGATCAACGAACATATTGCCATCATGAAGAGCTACTATGACACTTGGGCAACTTTCGACGCAGAAATAAATACATTAAATGACTATGAAAACACGTCTAAAAATAATATATTTTTAGACGCTTAACGAATATATATTACCGATAACCAAAATCCGGGAAGTTGAATTATATAAAAATTTCCAAGAGATTTTATTAAAGTATAATAGAATACTTATAAACTACAACATTTATGGAAAATATAAAAATGCAAGAATACTTACTTATGGACTTGGTAAATAATTTTGGGCTACGCCCATTTCACTAACACATGGGCTAGGCCCAATCACATAAATACATGGGCTAGGTCAATCACATAATTACATGGGCTAGGCCCAATGACATAATTACATGGGTAAGGCCCAATCACATAAAGACATGGGCTACGCCCAATGACATGCGTGCAAGGCACAAGGACATATAAGGGGCAAGGCCCGTTCACACACACACACACATATATATATATGTATATATATATGCATATGCTTGTGAAACACATGTATATAAATAATAATCAAACAAATGAACTACCAGCAGTATAATAACATTAAAGTTGTTCTAATATGATAAATAAATACACAACAAGAATTCAAGATGAACAACTTATACGGGTCCAACGAGACCTAGGTGATAATAAAGTTAATACACATGTAGGTTACACACGTGTACGGACACTCGAATTTCACTAGTACGACATTTAGAACGCAAAAACTATGAGTTCATGACCCTCCTTTCAATTATTTCAAAGTTTTGTTTTTAAAATCATCGAGGGGAAACACATGATAACACGATCAAATGTGCGTAAGTAGGAAGATGACAATAATAACCATTAATCACTTAGTGACCAAGGTGCAAAAGGTATTGATCTATCGAATTTGAAGCGCGCTCCACTCCTGGTTGGTATACCCTTAGGAGTGCTTTTGTGATCCCAATGATGTCAAAGTTGTCTCGGTTTGGTTGCTTACATATGGCACATATGTCAGGGTGCTCACGACACACTGATAGATCCTTAAATTCCATAAATGCTAATAACATACTTAGATTTCATTACTGGATTACAAACATGATATTTTATAAGAAAACAATAACTACATGAACTCGCCAACTTTTGTTGACTTTTTAAAATTACATGTATTTCAGGACGCAAGACTTGAGCTGGTGAAACACTTCGGGAAATGGGAATGACATGACAACGAATGCCACCTTTTGTAGGATTTGCCTCTTAATATCACAACCTCATATGGGTATATAGGAGTTAATACCTCAACATGCTTTACGATGAAAACAATCTTTGTTATGGAGTAATGTAACTTAAACTATATTTTGATGACAATGTGAAACTATTGGAAACTTATGATTTCACTTTTGAAAACTTGTAAACATTGGTTGCAAACTAATATAGGTATGGCATCGTTGTTGCTTTACACTTGTTTACACAATTGGATGCAATGATTACCTCATAGTCACACGATTGCGCTTCCGCTACACCAAGGTGTGACAATTATAACATATGGCTTTTTGTTTTGAGATTTAATTTTAGCGTTTGCCCAAAATTGTCGGAGAGTATCCACATAAATAGGTGCATCAACAAGCATGATTTACACTTGTTTACACGATTGGATGCAATGATTACCTCATAGTCACACGATTGCGCTTTCGCTACGACCACGGTGTGACAATTATAGCATATGGCTTTTTATTTTGAGATTTAATTTTAGCGTTTGCCCAAAATTGTCGGAGAGTATCCACATAAATAGGTGCATCAACAAGCATGATGGTTTTGTATTTGGATGATGTGAGAACATCAATTATTGAGTGCAAGGAAGTACTTTTGTCATTTTTCTCAAAAGTAGGAAGGTAGTAATGAGGTAGTTTGATTTGCAGAGCCATGATCGGATAAGAAAAGTGAGTAGTGGAGAAGATGGTGATGGAAACCGTTTTTATGAATTTTGAATTCAAGTCGGTAGTGAAAAGCTATGTTTGGATGGAACATCGATATATTAATGGAAAAGTGAATGTTGACGTGGCAGGGGTTTCAAAAGATCTGATGGCTAACATCTGGCCATGTGGCAACTACTGTAGGATAATGGATGGCAGTTGTTGTGTAACCTTTGACATTTGTGTCTTTCAATCATTGCATAATTATAAACAATTTCGTATTCAATGAAACCATTTGTTTTATTTCCAAATATGTTTATATTCAAGAAAATCTTGTATTTTATTGATGAGAATGCAAAAATGTCAATCGTTGCACAATTTCGATCATTTTCGTGTTCATTAAAGCGTTTTACACCTTTTTTCAAAACGCGTAACCGTACAACGAAACGAACCGACATCCACGACATTTTCGGGCATAATCCAAGTTACGCATGTCTTAACACCTATATATAACCTAAATATTAGGTAAAAGGAGTTAAAAATGGCAAACAAGTGAAAATACAAGTCCAAGGGCCAAAAATGTAAAAAAAATAATAAATATTTTTGCTTCTTTACCAAGTTTGCCACCTATCTCCCATTTTTGATAGCTAGCACTCACTTTGTCACACTTAATATGGTGTTGACACATGTTAGGACACTAATCCACACTTGAGGGCAATTGTCATCACCTCCTTAATCCTAAAATACTATAAATACCCCATGATTTTTCCATTTTTTTCACACCACTTCAGAACACTTTAAAGCAAAGTGTGAAGTTCTTCTTTCTATCCTTCTTGGAGCTTGTTTCCAGCCTTTGGAAGCCTCATATCATGAGTTCCGAAAGTGTTCTTCAACACGAGTAAGTACTCTTCCTAGTTCTTTCATTATTTTAGATATTTTGAGCTAAAAGTCGAACAGTTTGGCTTCCTTATTGACTTTTGGTTCTGACCATATTTTGGTCAAGTCAAAGTTCAATTGAACTTTGCAACGTGATCGTAATCACGAAGGTTATAATCCCTAACGATTTCACCTTCTGATTACCACGTTTACTAGTCGAAGTGACGAGCCAAAGTTTCGGTCAAAAATGCGCATGATGTGCATTTTACGACGAAACTATTTTTGGGTATCAAAACACCAAGTTTTGATACCAAATAAGTTTTATAAACTTAGTTAGACATATTTTGACATGTCTAACTCATCACTTCTAGTTTAGTGCTTATTTAGGGTCGTAAGTCAAGCGGTCTTGACCATCGCTTTGACTTTCGAATCCGACCCGTTTGGGCGATCTTAGGATGCGACCAAACACATATTTGTGACTATAGTTGTATAGGGAATAACCTACTAAGGTTATACCTTATGGTCACATCGTTTGGTTAGTGTTATGATAGGTTACTTCTATGTTCTTAAAAAATGACTAAAATGCCTTTGTGCGCATAGATCCATTTTAAACACATGTAATGAAATTTTTCACATATAAACTGATGTTATAAACTACCTTAACGAGTCATACTTGGTCAAAAGCACTTAGGATCCTTTCGAAATTCAGAATGTTATGTTTGTTAAACCATATCACATGAGTTCCAACACTCGTTTGGTTTATAAGACTTCATTCTATCCGATCTCCTGTTTGTAGTGCTGACACACTAACATATTTATCTAACAACTATGGTCAGAACCAAAAGTCAATCAGGAAGCCAAACTGTTCGACTTTTAGCTCAAAATAGCTAAAATAATGAAAGAACTAGGAAGAGTACGTACTCGTGTTGAAGAACACTTTCGGAATTCAAGATAGTAGGCTTCGAAAGGCTGGAAACAAGCTCCAACAAGGATAGAAAGAAGAACTTCACACTTTGCTTTGAAGTGTTTTGAAGTGGTGCGAAAAAAAAAGGAAGAATCATGGGGTATTTATAGTATTTAGGATTAAGGAGGTGATGACAAGTGTCCTTAAGTGTGGATTAGTGTCCTAACATGTGTCAACACCATATTAAGTGTGGCAAAGTGAGTGCTAGGTGTCAAAAATTGGAGATAGGTGGCAAACTTGGTGAAGAAGCAAAAATATTTATTTTTTTTTTGACATTTTTGGCCCTTGGACTTGTATTTCACTTGTTTGCCATTTTTAACTCATTTAACCTAATATTTAGATTATATAAAGACGTTAAGACATGTGTAAGTTGGATTATGCCCGAAAATGTCATGGATGTCGGTTCGTTCAGTTGTACGGCTACGCGTTTCGCAAAAATGCGTAAAACGCTTTAACGAACACGAAAATGATCGAAATTGTGCAACGATTGACATTTTTTCATTCTCATCAATAAAATACAAGATTTTATTGGATACAAAATTCTTTGGAAATAAAACACAGGTTTCATTGAATATGAAATTGTTTGTAGTTGTGCAGTGATTGAAAAGGCACAAATGTTACATGCAACGTGATCGTAATTATGAAGGTTATAATCCCTAACGATTTCACCTTCTGATTACCATGTTTACTAGTTGAATTCATGAGTCAAAGTTTCGGTCAAAAATCCGCATGATGTGCATTTTACGACGAAACTATTTTTTGGTACCAAAACACCAAGTTTTGATACCAAATAAGTTTTATAAACTTAGTTAGACATCATTTGACATGTCTAACTCGTCACTTCTAGTTTAGTGCTTATTTAGGGTCGTAAGTCGAGTGGTCTTGACCACCGCTTTGACTTTCGAATCCGACCCATTTGGGCGATCTTAGGATCCGACCAAACACATATTTGTGACCATAGTTGTATAGGGAATAACCTACTGAGGTTATACCTTATGGTCACATCGTTTGGTTAGTGTTATGATATGTTACTTCAATGTTCTTAAAAAATGACCAATTGTGCGCATAAATCCATTTTAAACACATGTAACCCAAATTTTTAACATATAAACTGATGTTATAACATTTTCAAACATGTTTGGGCATTTAAGACTTATCATAGGACGATCACGCGTTTACGCTAATGACCCATTAACGTAGCATAAACTACCTTAACGAGTCATAATGGGTCAAAAGCACTTAGGATCCTTTCCAAATTCAGAATGTTATGTTTGTTAAACCATATCACATGAGTTCCAACACTCGTTTGGTTTATAAGACTTCATTCTATCCGATCTCCTGTTTGTAGTCCCGACACGCTAACATATATATCTGACACATTCGGACACATTTGAGCTTTGTTTATTCCGTTGATCAAGAACACTTTCGCAATCCTAAGTGAGTACATGGTTCCCATCTTTTACATTTTCTAAATGTTTTGGGGTGATTCATATGTGCCTATAATTATTTTCAAGATATCAAAACAATATACATGGTTTATATATACAAAAGGATTTTCAATGTGAGTACATAGTTCCCCTCTTTTACATTTTCTAAATGTTTTGGGGTGATACATATGTGCCTATAATTATTTTCAAGATTTCAAAACAATATACTGGTTTATATATACAAAATGATTTTGAATGTGAGTACATAGTTCCCTTCTTTTATGTTTTGCAAAGGTTTTGGGGTGACTCATATGTGCTAAATCATTTTCAAGTTTTCAAAAACAATGTCTATGGTTTATATATAAAACAATACGATTTCAATAATGAGAACAACTTGTTGATGTGTTATCCATAACACGAATGACATTCATTAGCTTTGGCCGAGCTGACCAGTGGTATGTTATGGTACCATAGGACTGACAATCCCATTATTGGACTGTTCACTGGATTTGGTGGAAGTTTGGATAATGACAGAAACTGTTTCTGACTAACAAATCATTTGTTGATTTGTTAGTCTAGTTAAAGAGACCCTTTGATGGTCTATTAAAGATACCCTTTGGTGGTATAGTCAAACACAGGTTTTAATGTGTTCATTAAAGAACGATCACAAGTTTTCACAATTAAAAACACGAACGATTTGTTATGACATTGACAATTGGTTTATGACACGGACGATTGATGTATAACACGGACGATTGATTTATAACACGTAGGAATGGTTTTGAGCAATGTCACGCAATGATTTTCATTTAAAGATATAAACTACACAAAGTTTTCTTTTGAATCAATCTATTACAAGATTTTTACAAAAAAAAATGTTTTTGTCAAGATTCATGGCTACAAGGTTTTGACAACTCTAACCAACTTGTTTTAGTTGGTTAATCGTATTGCAATATCAAACACATTTGATACGAGGTTTTCACTTAACGACTCTTGTAGTCGGACGAGGTGTTGTAATATGTATACAAAGCCATGAATTTGACACACTCACAAAACCTATGTACTCGTCGACATTTTTTATGCTGACTCTGTTTTCACATATGTTTCAGGAATCAATACTTGATAATGTGATGCATGCTTCACGTAGGAATGGGCGCGGCCCTTAGTGACTTAAAACATTGAACTTAATCAAACATAATTTTAAATTCCATGAGTTATAAAACATAGTTCTGTGACATGACTCACCGATGTTTCCGGCATGGTTCGTTGTTTTATGCGGTCGTGGTATTACATAACCTCTGCTAGGAAGCAACAGAGGTTGGGAACAATGCATATGAACACTTGTTATTTTCCTCTATTAGAGGATATATATCAGAGGTTAGGATAAATAGTGGTAAATGGGAACAATGGATAGAATTTTAACCAATCAGAGGTTTTGAAAACAGTGGTTTAGCAGACTTTAAGGATTTATTGAGAAATTCTCAATTTTAAAGCTATTTTAAAGATTGATTTTTGATTTTCTGAAAATATTATACTTCTTTTATTCATAGAAAAGGAAATGTTGCTTTTAATCAATGTTTATCATGGCAATGCTATAGATCAAGATTTCAAAGGTAGATGTGTCTAAAGCTTTTGTCAAGATATCTGCCAGTTGATCCTTAGTTGGAACATGATGTGGAGGATCGGCTCATTCAAATAAGCACAGGATCTAATTTGATATCTAGTCAATATGTGCGGAAACCATGATTAACTAGTGACAATATGATTATTACTGTTTAAATGCTCAGTTTCATTAATATTGATCAACGTGTTACAATTCTGAGAGAAACTGGACAGGGCTTCGCCTTCACAGTCAACCAAACAGCTACAGAGTTAAGACCACAACTCGTCTATTTATAAACATGACACACTTCGTGCGAGTTGGTATTCACTTTGCACGAGGTGACTCACTTCGTACGAAGTGACATACCAATTCGTGTGAAGAGTACAACACATACATCAAAAACATAATCTACCATTGCGCAGCCCTATTACATCGACACGATATGACCCTAAAACATATGCTATAGACATCTGGATCAACATGATGTAGAGAAATCAAACCTTTTTCATAGCAATCCCTCACAAACGTGATGTCTAATGTCAATGTGCTTGGTTGTGGAATGTGAAACTGGATTTTTGATGTTGTTTTCAGCTGCTTGACTATCTAACATGTGAGGAGTATTTAGAACAGTTACAACAAAATATAGCAATTGGTTTTGAAGCAACAAAAGTTGAGCAGTGCAACTAGCAGCAACACTCAGCCTCTGTTGTGGATGTTGAAACTATAACTTGTTTTTTTGCTTTGCCAAGAAACTAAGTAATTGCCTAGAAACTGACATCCTCCAGATGTAGACTTCCTTGTAGCATGGCAACCATCAAAGTAACTATTTGAATAACCTGAAAGCTCAATATTTCCATTAGCAGGATACTAGATACCAAGTGTGGGAGCACCTATTATGTATCTGAATATCCTTTTCACAGCTATAAGGTTGGACTTTCTAGGTGCTGACTGGGATCTGGCATAGACACATGTTGCAAACATGATGTCTGGCTTTGATGTAGTTAGGTACAATAAAGACCCAATCATTCTTCTGTAAAGTGTTTGATCAACCAAGACATCTTTATCATCAATAATGACCAATTTTGAAGTGGCCATGGGTGTGCTACATGGTTTACAATCATTCATATCAAATTTTGTTAACAGTTCTTTGACATATTTGCTTTGGTGAATGAATGTACCATTTTGCGTCTGCTTAACTTAGAGACCACGAAAGCACTGAAGCTTACCCATGGCACTCATTTCAAACTCTGCTGTCATGAGTTCTTTAAACTCTTCACACATGGCATTGCATGTGGATCCAAAAATGATGTCATCCAAATAAATTTGGACAAGCATCAAATCCTTTCCTCTCCATTTTAAAAACAATGTTTTACCAATTTTACCTCTTGTGAAGCCTATGGATAAGAGAAAGGTGGATAGAGTTTCATACAAGGTTCTAGGTGGTTGTTTCAAGCCACACAAAGCTTTATTAAGCTTGTAGACATGATCTTGATAAAAGGCATCTTCAAAGCCAGGAGGTTGGTATACATATACCTCTTCCTTCATCTTACCATAAAGGAATGCACGTTTGATATCCATTTGATACACCTTGATGTTGTGGTTGGCAGCAAAAGCTAAGAATAATCTGATGCCTCTAGTCTTGATACAGGAGCAAATGTTTCATCATAATCAATGCATTCTTCTTATCTATAGCCTTGAACCACAATCCTAGCTTTGTTTTTGACAACATTGCCCCTTTCATCTAGTTTGTTCTTGAAGACCCATTTTGTGCTAATTGGACATATATCCTAAGGCAATGGTACAAGTTCCTATACTTGTTGTCTTTTGAACTGTAGGATTTCTTCTTGCATAGCTTCTACCCAACTGTTATCTCTTAGTGCCTCTTGGTACTTGACAGGTTATGTGAGAGATAGAAGACCAACGAAAAGACAAATGTTTTGGGATTGACTTCTTGTGAGCACCCCTTCATTGATGTTGCCAATAACTTGGTGTGGTGGGTGATTCTTAAGGTAGATTAGATCTACTTTGTATGGAATAATGGCATTTTGAGGTGAAAGCTGCAGATGAGAATCATCTGAGCTGACATTTGTTGGCAATTTTGAAGAGCCAACATTTGTTTGTAATGGAAATAAAGGTATAGGTGGGATAGGGGTAAAGGTGGCTTGAATTTGTTCACAGAAAATGGACTTTTGTCAACAATTGTTTGACTTGATGAGCTGGTAGAGGTTTGAGGATCACCAACAGTTGATGTTGTGGTGACAGAGTTTTCACAGTTGTTAATAACATCTGCTCCTCTGGTGGTGGATTGACTATGTATTGTGGAATCACAATATCAAATCCATAAGCTTGATGAAAAGACTATGGTGTACCTGCATGGTTAGTCTTGAAAGACACATCTTCAAATGTAAATTTATGTAGATCAAACAACTCAGCAGGATTTGCTGGGATTTTCAAAGAAGAAAATTCATTGAACTTTACATTCAAGGTCTCTTCTACACACCTAGTCCTTGTGTTAAACACTTTATAGGCCTTGGCAGTAGTTGAGTATCCCATAAAATAACCACAATCTACTTTAGCTACAAATTTTGAAATGGAATCTTTTAAGTTTAAAATGAAACATGGGAAGCCAAAGATTTTGAAATACGAGATCAATGGTTTGATCTTGGATAGAGTTTCATAAGTAGTATTTTGATGTCTAGGGTTAATCAAAACTCTGTTGCACATAGCAAGCAGTGTTTACAAACTCTGCCGAAAAAGACACTGGTATACTTGAGTCTGCAAGCACAATTCTAGCAGATTCATTTAGAGTTACATTCTTTCTTTCAACCACCCCATTTTGCTCTAGTGTCCTTGGAATGCTGTATTGCCTTACAATCCCTTTTAACACACAAAAATCATCCAACTCCTTATTTCTAAACTTTGTTTCATTATAACTCTTGAAGTTTTTTACTAGCAAGTCAAATTGCTTTTACCGAAACTTTAACTCGTCACTTCGACTAGTAAACGGTAATCAGAAGGTGACTTCGCTAGGGATTATAACCTTCGTGATTATGATCACGTTGCAAAGTTCAATTGAACTTTGACTTGACCAAATGTGGTCAGAACCAAAAGTCAACTAGGAAGCCAAATTGTTCAACTTTTAGCTCAAAATAGCTAAAAAAAAATTAAAGAACCAGGAAGAGTACTTATTCGTGTTGAAGAACACTTTCGTAACTCAAGATAGGAGGCTTCCAAAGGTTGGAAACAAGCTCCAAGAAGGATAGAAAGAAGAACTTCACACTTTGCTTTGAAGTGTTTTGAAGTGGTGTGAAAAAATGAAAGAATCATTGGGTATTTATAGTAGTTTAGGATTAAGGAGGTCATGACAAGTGTCCTCAAGTGTGGATTAGTGTCCTAACATGTGTCAACACCATATTAAGTGTGGCAAAGTGAGTGCTAGGTGTCAAAAATTGGAGATATGTGGCAAACTTGGTGAAAAAGCAAAAATATTTATTAATTTTTTTGACATTTTTGGCCCTTGGACTTGTATTTCACTTGTTTGTCATTTTTAACTCCTTTAACCTAATATTTAGGTTATATAAAGATGTTAAGACATGTGTAACTTGGATTATGCCCGAAAATGTCATGGCTGTCGATTCGTTCGGTTGTACGGTTACGCGTTTCGCAAAAATGCGTAAAACGCTTTAACGAACACGAAAATGATCGAAATTGTCCAATTATTGACATTTTTGCATTCTCATCAATAAAATACAAGATTTTATTGAATACAAAAATATTTGGAAATAAAACACAGGTTTCATTGAATATGAAATTGTTTGTAATTGTGGAATGATTGAAAAGGCACAAATGTCACATGCAACATGACGTAATCTCGAAGGTTATAATCCCTAACGATTTCACCTTCTGATTACCACATTTACTAGTCGAAGTCATGAGTTAAAGTGTCGGTCAAAAATGCGCATGATGTGCATTTTACGATGAAACTACTTTTGGGTATCAAAACACCAAGTTTTGATACCAAATAAGTTTTATAAACTTAGTTAGACATATTTTGACATGTTTAACTTGTCACTTCTAGTTTAGTGCTTATTTAGGGTTGTAAGTCGAGCGGTCTTTACTACCGCTTTGACTTTCGAATCCGACCCGTTTGGGCAATCTTAGGATCCGACCAAACACATATTTGTGACTATAGTTGTATAGGGAATAACCTACTGAGGTTATACCTTATGGTCACATCGTTTGGTTAGTGTTATGATAAGTTACTTCTATGTTCTTAAAAATGACCAATTGTGCGCATAAATCCATTTTAAACACATGTAACCCAAATTTTTAACATATAAACTGATGTTATAACATTTTCAAACATGTTTGGGCATTTAAGACTTATCATAGGATGATCACGCGTTTACGCTAATGACCCGTTAACGTAGCATAAACTACCTTAACGAGTCATAATGGGTCAAAAGCACTTAGGATCCTTTCCAAATTCAGAATGTTAAGTTTGTTAAACCATATCACATGAGTTCCAACACTCGTTTGGCTTATAAGAATTCATTCTATCCGATCTCCTGTTTGTAGTCCCGACACGCTAACTTATATATCTGACACATTAGGACACATTTGAGCTTTGTTAATTCCATTGATCAAGAACACTTTCGCAATCCCAAGTAAGTACATAGTTCCCATCTTTTACATTTTCTAAATGTTTTCGGGTGATTCATATGTGCCTATAATTATTTTCAAGATTTCAAAACAATATACATGATTTATATATACAAAATGATTTTCAATGTGAGTACATAGTTCCCCTCTTTTACATTTTCTAAATGTTTTAGGGTGATACATATGTGCCTATAATTATTTTCAAGATTTCAAAACAATATATTGGTTTATATATACAAAATGATTTTCAATGTGAGTACATAGTTCCCCTCTTTTATGTTTTGCAAATGTTTTGGGGTGACACATATGTGCTAAATCATTTTCAAGTTTTCAAAAACAATGTCTATGGTTTATATAAAACAATACGATTTCAATAATGAGAACAACTTGTTGATGTGTTATCCATAACACGAATGACATTCATTAGCTTTGGCAGAGCTGACCAGTGGTATGTTATGGTACCATAGGACTGACAATCCCATTATTGGACTGTTCACTGGATTTGGTGGAAGTTTGGGTAATGACATAAACTGTTTCTGACTAACAAATCAATTGTTGATTTGTTAGTCAAGTTAAAGAGACCCTTTGGTGGTCTATTAAAGATACCCTTTGGTGGTATAGTCAAACACAGGTTTTAATGTGTTCATTAAAGAATGATCACAAGTTTTCACAATTAAAAACACGGACGATTTGTTTATGACATGGACAATTGGTTTATGACACGGACGATTGATGTATAACACGGACGATTGATTTATAACACGTAGGAATGGCTTTGAACAATGTCACACAATGATTTTCATTTAAAGATATAAACCACACGAAGTTTTCTTTTGAATCAATCTATTACAAGGTTTTTACAAAAAAAAAATGTTTTTGTCAAGATTCATGGCTACAAGGTTTTCACAGCTATAACCAACTTGTTTTAGTTGGTTAATTGTATTGCAATAGCACACACTTTTGATACGAGGTTTTCACTTAATGACTCTTGTAGTAGGACGAGGTGTTGCAATATGTATACAAAGCCACGAATTTGACACACTAACAAAACCTATGTACTCGCCGGCATTTTTATTCTGACTCTGTTTTCACATATGTTTCAGGAATAAATACTTGATAATGTGATGCATGCTTCACGTAGGAATGGACGCGGGCCTTAGTGACTTAAAACATGAAAGACAATTTATTTATGTGTTGTTTCTGTTTATCCCAAGACAATGTAAACATTGAACTTAATCAAACATAATTTTAAATTCCATGAGTTATAAAACAATACTGTGATATGACTCCCCGACGTTTTCACCGTGGTTTGTTGTTTTACGCGGTCGTGGTATTACATAACTTCTGCTAGGAAGCAACAGAGGTTGGGAACAATGTATATGAACACTGGTTATTTTCCTCTATTAGAGGATATATATCAGAGGTTAGGATAAATAGTGGTAAATGGGAACACTGGATAGAATTTTAACCAATCAGAGGTTTTAAAAACAGTGGTTTAGCAGACTTTAAGGGAGAAATTCTCAATTTTGAAGCTATTTTAAAGATTGATTTTTGATTTTCTGAAAATAATTTACTTCTTGTATTCATATAAAAGGAAATGTTGCTTTTAATCAATGTTTATCATGCCAATGCTATAGATCATGCTTTCAAAGGTAGATGTGTCTAAAGCTTTTGTCAAGATATCTGCCAGTTGATCCTTAGTTGGAACATGATGTGGAGGATCGGCTCATTCAAATAAGCACAGGATCTAATTTGATATCTAGTCAATATGTGCGGAAACCATGATTAACTAGTGACAATATGATTATTACTGTTTAAATGCTCAGTTTTATTAATAATGATCAAGGTGTTACAATTTTGAGAGAAACTGGACAGGGCTTTGCCTTCACAGTCAACCAAACCGCTACAGAGTTAAGACCACAACTCGTCTATTTATAAACATAACACACTTCGTACGAGTTGGTATTCACTTTGCACGAGGTGACTCACTTCGTACGAAGTGACATACCACTTCGTGTGAAGAGTACAACACATACATCAAAAACATAATCTAACATTGCGCAGCCCTATTACATCGACACGATATGACCCTAAAACGTAGGCTATAGACATCTGCATCAACATGATGTAGAGAAATCAAACCTTTTTCATAGCAATCCATCACAAAGGTGATGTCTAATGTCAATGTGCTTGGTTGTGGAATGTGAAACTGGATTTTTGATGTTGTTTTCAGCAGCTTAACTATCTAACATGAGAGGAATATTTAGAACAGTTACAACAAAATCTAGCAATTGGTTTTGAAGCCACAAAAGTTGAGCAGTGCAACTAGCAGCAGCACTCAGCCTCTGTTGTGGATGTTGAAACTATAACTTGTTTTTTTGCTTTGCCAAGAAACTAAGTAATTGCCTAGAAACTGACATCCTCCGGATGTAGACTTCCTTGTAGCATGGCAACCATCAAAGTCACTATCTGAATAACCTGAAAGCTCAATATTTCCATTAGCAGGATACTAGATACCAAGTGTGGCAGCACCTATTATGTATCTGAATATCCTTTTCACAGCTATAAGGTTGGACTTTCTAGGTGCTGACTGGGATCTGGCATAGACACATGTTGCAAACATGATGTCTGGCTTTGATGTAGTTAGGTACAATAAAGACCCAATCATTCTTTTGTAAAGTGTTTGACCAACCAAGTCATCTTTATCATCAATAGTTACCAATTTTGAAGTGGCCATGGGTGTGCTACATGGTTTACAATCATTCATATCAAATTTTGTTAACAGTTCTTTGACATATTTGCTTTGGTGAATGAATGTACCATTTTGCCTCTGCTTAACTTAGAGACCAAGAAAGCACTGAAGCTTACCCATGGCACTCATTTCAAACTCTGCTGTCATGAGTTCTCTAAACTCTTCACACATGGCATTGCATGTGGATCCAAAAATGATGTCATCCATATTAATTTGGACAAGCATCAAATCCTTTCCTCTCCATTTTAAAAACAATGTTTACCAATTTTACCTCTTGTGAAGCCTATGGATAAGAGAAAGGTGGATAGAGTTTCATACAAGGCTCTAGGTGGTTGTTTCAAGCCACACAAAGCTTTATTAAGCTTGTAGACATGATCTTGATAAAAGGCATCTTCAAAGCCAGGAGGTTGGCATACGTATACCTCT
Organism: Scalesia atractyloides; assembly: GCA_947069175.1. Taxonomy (NCBI): domain Eukaryota; kingdom Viridiplantae; phylum Streptophyta; class Magnoliopsida; order Asterales; family Asteraceae; genus Scalesia; species Scalesia atractyloides. The sequence goes on from CAMTDV010000001.1 coordinate 29,490,810, forward strand.
TCCTTCATCTTACCATAAAGGAATGAAAATTTGATATCCATTTGATACACCTTGATGTGGTGGTTAGCAGCAAAAGCTAAGAATAATTTGATGCCTCTAGTCTTGATACAGGAGCAAATGTTTCATCATAATCAATGCATTCTTCTTATCTATAGCCTTGAACCATAATCCTAGCTTTGTTTTTGACAACATTGCCCCTTTCATCTATTTTGTTCTTGAAGACCCATTTTGTGCTAATTGGACATATATCCTAAGGCAATGGTACAAGTTCCTAAACTTGTTGTCTTTTGAACTGTAGGATTTCTTCTTGCATAGCTTCTACCCAACTGTTATCTCTTAGTGCCTCTTGGTACTTGACAGGTTATGTGAGAGAGAGAAGACCAACGAAAAGACAAATGTTTTAGGATTGACTTCTTGTGAGCACCCCTTGATTGATGTTGCCAATAACTTGGTATGGTGGGTGATTTTTAAGGTAGATTAGATCTACTTTGTATGGAATAATGGCATTTTGAGGTGAAGGCTGCAGATGGGAATCATCTGAGCTGACATTTGTTGGCAATTTTGAAGAGCCAACATTTGTTTGAAATGGAATAAAGGTATAGGTGGGATAGGGGTAAAGGTGGCTTGAATTTGTTCACAGAAAACGGACTTTTGTCAACAATTGTTTGACTTGATGAGCTGGTAGAGGTTTGAGGATCACCAACAGTTGATGTTGTGGTGACAGAGTTTTAACAATTGTTAATAACATCTGCTCCTCTGGTGGTGGAGTGACTATGTATTGTGGAATCACAATATCAAATCCATAAGCTTGACGAAAAGACTATGGTGTACCTGCATGGTTAGTCTTGAAAGACACATCTTCAAATGTAAATTTATGTAGATCAAACAACTTAGCAGGATTTGCTGGGATTTTCAAAGAAGAAAATTCATTGAACTTTACATTCAATGTCTCTTCTACACACCTAGTCCTTGTGTTAAACACTTTATAGGCCTTGGCAGTAGTTGAGTATCCCATAAAATAACCACAATCTCCTTTAGCTGCAAATTTTGAAATGAAATCTTTTAAGTGTAAAATGAAACATGGGAAGCCAAATATTTTGAAATAAGAGATCAATGGTTTGATCTTGTATAGAGTTTCATAAGTAGTATTTTGATGTCTAGTCAAAACTCTGTTTTGCACATAGCAAGCAGTGTTTACAAACTCTGCTGAAAAAGACACTAGTATACCTGAGTCTGCAAGCACAGTTCTAGCAAATTCAATTGGAGTTATATTCTTTTCTTTCAACCACCCCATTTTGCTCTAGTGTCCTTGGAATGCTGTATTGCCTCCCAATCCCTTTTGACACACAAAAATCATCCAACCCCTTATTTCTAAACTCTGTTCCATTATCACTCTTGAAGATTTTTATTAGCAAGTCAAATTGCTTTTCAACTTTTCTTACAAAATCCTGCAAAATACCTGTAGTCTCATCTTTGGAGTGCGAAAAGTAAGTCCATCTAAACCTTGAAAAATCATTAATTATAACATGATAATACCTCTTCTTTTTAAGACTCATGATTTTAACATTTCCAAACAAGTCCAGGTGTAACAATTGTAAACACTGACTTGTTTTAGATTTATCAGTTGATTTGTATGAACTCTTATGTTGTTTACCTTTTAAACAGCCATCACATGTGAATTATTTTGATTAAGCTCTTACAAGAACTTGTTTAGAGAATGTGATGACAATTTTTATATTTGTGTGACCAAGTCTTCTATGTCATAGTTCTGTCTCTTTGTTAGAGGCAACTGAGAACAGACAAGCATTAGACATTGGATTATTTTTCAACATTTCAACCACATACACATTGCCACTCATGTGAGCAATAAGTTGTGCTTCGCTCTTGGCTGAGATTGTTTCAATCTTTTTAACCACTTCTGACCCAACAATCTTACAAGTTTTCTTAATGAAGAATGACCTATAGCCTTTATCACTCATATGAGACACAATAAGAAGGTTAAATTTAAGATTGTCAATAAGATTGAAATTTTCAAACTTGAGTTTCCCTGCTTGAACTCTCCCTGACCCCAACACCTTATCTTTTGAATTGTTACGAAAGGATATATCATCCCCTTCATGTGCTAGAAAATCTTTGAGAAGGGCTATATAGCCTGTCATGTGCCTGGAGCCTCCACTATCTACATACCATAAACTATGAAGGCAGGTAAAAGTTCCCTTCACATCAGTAATGTAACGATTCGCTTTTGAACTTTCCGTTTTTGGTATGTTTGCTTCGTGATTCTATTTTTGGAAAGTCCAAACCTTGTAATCGTATCACACTTTTGGAATCATTGTAAATTCAAGGCTTTGATTATAATCAAATTGATCAAGTATACGAAATTTGCAACCTTCATACGTATTTATACATATGTTCATACACTATTCATTATACAATGTAAAGTTTTAAATTTTCTTGTTAACTCTAGTCGTGCAATCATGAATCTTAAACATTTCAATCAAGCAAAGCAATTACCAAATTAAACGCAAAATACATAGATTTTAGCGTCATAGAAACTTGTCACGTTTATGTTAAACACTTACCGCTTAACCAGTCTTTTTTTAGGTTATGTAACACTCTTATTCTTGGTTTTAAGCTCCCAATCAACCCATACTTGCATTATAAATAAATTATAACATTTAAACTACAATTAAACCTAATTATATTTTTAAATAACTAAAAAAAAGAAAGGAAGACAGCTTGTTGCCGCAAGCTATCCCCTTCAATGTGCTTCTTGTTTCAAGATTTCCAACGACCTAATCCTCATAAATGCTAACCTAAATCAAACCCTAATCTTCCCTCTATAAAACCCCTCCTTTCCCCAATCTTTTCTCACTTTTACTAGCCTCAAACACTTCACAAAACCTCCCTAAACCTCCAAAACTCACTGTTGTCCTACTTCAGTTTGCAAGTGAGTTCTAACTCACTTCCTTTGATGTCCAAGCCTTGTTTCTTCTTCTAAAACACTTAGATAACCTCTAGGAAGGTTCTCACAAGTTTTCTTGGGCAAAGTAAGGTGAAACCTAACCATTTTGAGGTCTAAAAGTGTCTACAACTTTCTGCCCATTTTTATTTCTTTCATAACTTCAAAACTTCAAGTTTTAAACATCTTTTCTTCCTCTACATTGTTTGACAAGCCTCTTGGGATGTTACCATAGGTTTTTCATGGAAAACCAAGGTGGAACAATACCATTTTATATGGCCAAACTTTCTGTTTTGAAAGTTAAACTTATAAACTTTTTCTTAAACTTTTTTTCTCTTAACAACTCTATACTACTTGTGCCTCTAATCAAGTCTATGATTAGTGATCTAGCTAGAATTGTTTTATACAAATTAAGAGGTATAAATGTACCTCGAAACTTGTTGTTTTACTAAGGGTCTTAACCCACAAGTGTTTAAACCATCCAGGCTTACAAGCTTGTGTTGTGGTAAACGTGTGATTACATGGAGGCCTTTGCTATCCAACTTTCAATCCACCACATCACTTGATGATTTCTATCCATTAAGCTATGTTCCACCTTCAATTCAGTAAAAAGGCTACGACACGTCCCCAAACGTTGCCATGTTCAGGATGCATACACCTAGCTTGCTTACTTGGTCGATACATAGTTTAGTGATGTATCTTACTTTTATTTCATTCATGACCATCCGGATTGTCCTTGTGGCAATTTGTGTATTGGTGAATCTGACGAAAAAGATTAAGGACGGTTACTCTCCTACCTCCATTATGACTTCCATGAAATCCATGAATTATATGATAACTTGATAATGTAATATGTAACATATATATGTAAATAATAACTATAACCGAACCTTTGACAATGATCGAATGGTTACTTGTCCTAATACTAGGTTATTTTATCTCAGACTTAACCATCGTTACGATTCTATTGGGCGTGACCCATAAAACCACGAACACCCAACGGGGCTTATAGTGTCAAAAACGAGCGTTAACGTCTAGATAAATACTTTCGACTATACATACTTTTGCATGCTTTAAACGCTTAAATTAACGAACTCCATTGTCATTCCAATACTCACACACCCATGTTTCCTTGTGTAGGATAGCTCGGTGTTTGTCCCCTAATCAACCACACTTCCACGATTTAACTTTGCAAAACCGTGAGTACACTTGACACCCTTTTAAGCTTTACACTTTTGGGTGCAATATGTTAATCTAAAAAAAACACACTAAATTACACTTTTATTTTTATGTAATCACACAAACAATCCATCATACATGCTATAGTTATGTGATACCCAATTTGTTTACTTGGAATATTCTTATGTGATGCTAAATGTCATTAACTTCGTACGAGCCTCCCCTTAACATGTATAGCGCTATAGGAGTAACGCACCGCCCGTATTCTTGTGGTCACATTAAGCTTAATCTATTTGGGGTGACACATGAGGATTGACTTGTAGTTCACATGCCTTGTTTACATTAATCTCGTATGCTAGCTTATCATGTGGATTTGTTTAAACGGTTTTATTACTTATGCTATGATTCAAACTTGAGTACTCGCCAATACTTTATATTGAACTATACTTTTAACATGTTGCAGGTTGAGGATGTTGATGTGACGAAACTTAGTAGGAATGGCATAGAAACACACTTAGAACGCTAAGTTATTTATTATGTTTTGTCGAACTTGTCTTATTTGAAGTTACATTGTATCGGAATTGTGTTGTACCTGACATTTTAATGAATGAAATGAAATGAATTGTTTAATTAAAAAGTGTCCTATTTAGTGTTATGATGTCTTGAGCAATCTCGTTCATCTCACTCTGATGTTTCCGCCATCAGTTGGGATGTGACAGATTGGTACCGGAGCCATAACTATAGGGAATTAGGTAGAATTGCCATGTTCGACCTAGTCTATAGTTTAAGTGACCAACTTGACCTTTCTCGATTCATGCTTAAAATGTTATTCTTCCTATGTGCTTCTTTCTATTTCTTTTGTCTTAATATATATGCAATGTGTCTTTCCTAAGACACTTACACAACTGACACACTTGAAGACTTGAACACACTCATACTATTAACGAGACGATCTCACCAAAATAGGGGTGAATCCCGCACTTTGGTGATCACTCTCAATCCGTGTGTTCGATTTTACACGAAATTTAACCATCTAGTTAGGAGTGAAATCCACATCTTGATGGGAATTTCCATTCATACTCTGGTGGACCCTTACTAACGAGTCGAAATTCGGCCCTCGTTTGGTAAGTGCCAACCACACTTGGGGTACGATGTTCTCAAGTTAGGGGTGAAACCAGCACCTTGTAAACTAGTCACATTCTTCGATTTTCAATCTCGCCAAAGTTTTGATTTTTCGATCGGTTAGAGACGTGTAGTAACTGGAAGGGTAAAGTGTCGTTAATCGCTTCTCGACGAGAGCATTTTACCTATAGGCCAAAGCACATATCTCTAATTTGAAAGGATCTCGATTCACTTTGGAATAGTCGACGTTCTCAACACGAAACACTCCAATGTTTTCTTAAGCCTATCTTTTATGTTATCTCAGTTATTATGTGTTTTAATACTTGCTACCTCGTTTGTTTCTAGCCCGATGCACAACTCGCACGCCTTTCGTAACCAAAAACGGTAATAATCCTCGTGAACCAACTAAATTTACACTCCTTACACAAGCATACGTGTTCATGCTTTTGAATGCTTGTATGCCTATGCTATCTATGTGAATTCATATGTGTTACGTGATACTTATATGCTCGAAAACGATTTTTAGAAAAACACATTATGATCAAAGCTTTAATCTCTCTTTTATTGTCAACCCTTTAGATGTCTTTCTCACAAAGCATCATGGGAAAGAAGAAGTCAAAGTTAAAGTCGCGCTCCGACTCGATGTCAAAGAGGGACTGCATGAAGTTCATGGCCGAGCAAATGGCCAAGGTTATCCCGGACATTGTTAGCAAGATTCAACCCTCGCCGAACGCCGACTCACCTCATGCCTCCGTCAACTCTAAGGTCAAAGCACCTAAGTCAATGTTCACCTTTAAGCAGTTTTGTTCTTACAACCTACTACCATTCACCGGCGAAGAGGACACCACCAAGTTATTGTAATGGTTTGACGCCATTGAGGTGATTTTCCTACAAAGTGGTTGTCCCGACCACCTGCGTACCATTAATGCAACGGAAGTCTTCCGATGAAGGGCTCTTGATTGGTGGACCTCCGAGCGTAACGCTCGTGGAAATGATGCCGCACACGCCCTCCCGTGGACCAAGCTCAAGAAGCTGACGGAGAACGAATTCTGCTCCCCCATGAACGCTAACGACTCGAAAATGAGTTTTGGAACCTGAAACAGGTTGGGAACGACAACGCCGGCCTCACGGCCCGTTTCAAGCAGCTGAGTGCGATTTGCCCTAGTCAAGTCGACACGGCCGAAAAGGTGGTTGCCAAATACATACGCTGCCTCCCTCCTCACCTTACGGACCTCGTTGACGCCACCTTGCCCAAAACTCTCGTGGAAACCTTTCGCCTGTCTGCCCGACTTAACAACAACCACATCCTTTGTGAAGCCTCCAAGGCTTCATCGAGGAAAGCCCACCAAGCCACCGCCAAAAACCTCATCGAACCAACCTCACCCAAGCCACCAATGAGCAACAACAAAGGCAAGAAGCGGAAGGCTTCAAGCCAAAACTGCGCGGTAGTCACTCCGCCAAACCCTCAACCCTCCCAGCAGCTAGCCTTACCAACCCCGAGCCTATCAAAAAGGCATACACTGGGCCGCATCCCAAGTGTAACACCTGCCCCTACGACCATCCCGTTAATGCCCCTTGCCGCCTATGCACTAGCTGCAATAGGTATGGACACTTTGCTCTGTAATGTCGAAGTGCTCCGCAAGCCCCCGCCAACCAAGCCTGAGGCATCACTGCACCCCGAAACCCCACGGCAAACCAAAACCGACAACTTGCAACCACAGCTTGTGCCTGCTTTAGATGCGGAGATCCCAATCACTTCACCAACACCTGCCCGCAGCGCAACAACAACAACAACTAGCTGCAACAACAGCAAGCTCGCGGTCGAGCCTTCGGCATCACTGCTGCACAAGCTCAAAATGCCAATGATGTCATCACGGGTACGTTTCTTGTTAACAATGTTTATGCTTCGTGTCTATTTGATACTGGTGCGGATAAAAGTTTTGTATCCGCTGAATTCAAACCTTTGCTTAAGTGTAGACGTTCTAAGTTGCCTAAATCATTCGAAGTCAAAGTCGCTAACGGAAAGTCCGTCACTGTCGATTCTGTCCTTTCCAATTGTTCTTTGAATCTCAATGATCATACGTTTTCCATTGACCTCATACCCATGCAAATGGGTAGATTCGATATCATAGTAGGTATGGATTGGCTTAGGCGGGTCCTTGCTGAAGTTATTTACTCCGAAAAGTTTATCCGTCGTCCTCTTCCTAATGTTGACTCCTTACACGTCTATGGCGAGAAACCTTCCAAAGGTCTCAAGCTTATGGTCGTGTATCCAAGCAAACAAGTACTTGCGTAAGGAATACTTTGCCTTTCTTGCCCACATTGTGGAAAAGAAGGATAAGGGTCCGAGCGTGAGTGAAGTTCCCGTTGTTTGTGATTACCTCGACGTCTTCCTAGAGGATCTTCCTGGTCCTCCTCCTCTTCATTCGGTTGACTTTCGCATCGATCTCAAACCTAGCGCAACTCCTGTCGCAAAATCCCCCTATCGCCTAGCACCCTCGAAGATGCAAGAGCTATCTAGCCAACTTCAGGAGCTCCTTGATAAAGGCTTCATACTCCCTAGCACATCTCCTTGGGGCGCTCCCATGCTATTCGTCAAAAAGAAAGACGGATCCTTCCGAATGTGCATTGACTATCGTAAGCTCAACAAGCTTACGGTCAAGAATCGAAATCCTCTTCCTCGCATCAATGATCTTTTTGTTCAGCTTCAAGGCACGACTTGTTTCTCAAAAATCGATCTTCGCTCTGGTTATCATCAACTTCGAGTCCTCGAAGAAGATATACCCAAAACCGTGTTTCGCACACGTTATGGGCACTACGAGTTCGTAGTCATACCTTTTGGTTTAGCTGGTTACTACTGTCGGTTTATCTTGAATTTCTCCAAGATCGTCGTACCTCTCACTTCCTTAACCCAGAAGGATAAATCTTTTGTTTGGAGTTCCGAACAAGAGGAGTCTTTTAAAACGCTCAAGCACATGCTTTGTAATGCTCCTATCCTAGCCCTTCCTGATGGTACAGACGACTTTGTTGTGTATTGCGATGCCTCAAAACAAGGTCTTTGTTGCGTTTTTAAGCAACGTGATAAGGTTATCGCTTATGCGTCACGATAACTCAAGATTCATGAGAAAAACTATACTACGCACGACCTTGAACTTGGTGTAGTTGTTTTTGCATTGAAGATATGGCGACACTACCATTATGGTACAAAGTGTATGGTCTTCACCGACCATAAGAGCCTCCAACACATCTTCAATCAAAAGGAACTCAACATGCGTCAGCGTCGTTGGGTGGAATTGTTAAACGACTACGACAGCGATATTCACTACCAACCTGGTAAGGCGAATGTTGTAGCCGACGCACTTAGTCGGAAAGCTCATGTTAAGAGTATACGTTGCTACCAAACCTTGGGAAAGCTTCAAGAGCTGATTCGTGAGGCACAATACTCAACCTTTAATGAGGGTAACCTAGATAATGAGTTGAAGTGTGGTGTCGAAAACCAACTCGTGACCAAATCCAATGGCATTGTGTACTATCTTGACCGTATTTGGATTCCGAATCGTGAAAATCTTCGTGACCTCTTGATGAGTGAAGCTCATAAATCTCGGTATTCTATTCATCCCAGCGCTGATAAGATGTACCATGACCTTCGTACGTCTTATTGGTGGCTTGGTATGAAGAAAGATATCGCTTGCTACATTTCGAAATGCCTTACTTGTTTCAAGGTAAAGGATGAACATCAACGTCCCTCTAGCTTACTAGAACAACTAGAAATTCCTATTTGGAAATGGGAGAGCATTGCCATGGATTTTATCACCAAACTCCCTCGTACATCATCTGGCCACGATAGTATTTGGGTAACCATCGACCGTCTGACCAAATCTGCTCACTTCCTTCCCATACGAGACTACCGAATCGAGAAATTGGCTCGTATCTACACGGATGAAGTCATATGTCGTCATGGTGTCCCCGTTGATATTATCTCGGACCGTGATGGTCGCTTCCCTTCCCGTCTTTGGCAAACATTTCAAAAAGCTATTGGTACTCACCTCAATCTCAGTACTAATTCCCATCCTCAGTCTGATGTTCAAACCGAGCGTACTATCCAAACTCTAGAGGACATGCTTTGTTCTTGCGTAATCGATTTTGGTGGCAACTGGGATATACATTTGCCTTTGATCGAATTCTCATACAATAATAGTTACCATGAGAGTATTCAAATGACACCTTTCGAGGCATTGTATGGTCGACTGTGTCGATCGCCTATTTGTGGGCACGAGATCGGGGAAGCTCAAATCACCAGTTCCGAGCTTATACAAGAGACGATAGACAAGATTTTGCAGATTCGAGACAACTTGCTTAAAGCCAGAAGCCGACAAAAGAGTTATGCTGATAAAAGACGCAAGCCCTTGGAATTCAACGTTGGTGACTTTGTACTTCTCAAGGTATCCCCTTGGAAGGGTGTGGTTCATTTCGGAAAGAAGGGAAAGCTCGCTCCTTGCTATGTGGGTCATTTCAAGATTCTCGAAAGAATTGGCAAGTCCCACTTGAAGACCTTAAAATCAATGAGACCTTACACTTCATGGAGAAACCAGTTGAGATCATGGATCTAGGCACCAAACAATTAAGGTGCAGCCAAATTCCTATTATAAAGGTACGGTGGGAAGGAAAGCGTGGCGCTGAAGGAGGAGAGACTGTAACGCTTCGCTTTTGTAACTTTCGGCTTTCGCTATGTTTGCTTCGTGATTCTATTTTTGGAAAGTCCAAACCTTGTAATCGTATCTCACTTTCCGAATCATTGTAAATCCAAGGCTTTGATTATAATCAAATTGATCATTTATACGAAATTCGCAACCTTCATACGTCTTTATACTTATGTTCGTACACTATTCTTTATATAATGTAAAGTTTCAAATTTTCTTGTGAATTCTTTTCGTGCATTCATGAACCTTAAACATTTCAATCAAGCAAAACAATTAGCAAATTAAACGCAAAATACATAGATTTTTTGGCGTAATAAAAACTTGTCACGTTTATGTTAAACACTTACCGCCTAACTAGTCTTTTTTTTAGGTTATGTAACACTCTTATTCTTGGTTTTAAGCTCCCAATCAACCTAAACTATAACATTTAAACAACAATTAAACCTAGTTGTATTTTTAAATAACAAAAAAAAAGAAAGGAAGACAGCTTGCGGCCGCAAGCTGTCCCCTTCAGTGTGCTTCTTGTTTCAAGATTTCCAACCACCTAATCCTCATAAATGCTAACCTAACTCAAACCCTAATCTTTCCTCTATAAAACCCACCTTTCCCCAACCTTTTCTCACTTTTACAAGCCTCCAACAATTCACAAAACCTCCCTAAATCTCCAGAACTCACTGCTGTCCTACTTCAGTTTGCAAGTGAGTTCTAACTCACTTCCTTTGATGTTCAATCCTTGTTTCTTCTTCTAAAACACTTGGATAACCTCTAGGAAGGTTCACACAAGTTTGCTTGGGCAAACTAAGGTGAAACCTCACCATATTGAGGTCCAAAAGTGTCTACAACTTTCTTCCCATTTTTATTTCTTTCATAACTTCAAAACGTCAAGTTTTAAACATGTTTTATTCCTCTACATTGTTTGACAAGCCTCTTGGGATGTTACCATAGGTTTCCTGTTGAAAACCAAGGTGGAACAATACCATTTTTATGGCCAAATTTTCTGCTTTAGAAGTTAAACTTATAAACTTTTTCTTAAACTTGTTTTCTCTTAACAACTCTATACTACTTGTGCCTCTAATCAAGTCTATGATTAGTGAGCTAGCAAGAATTGTTTTATACAAATTAGGAGGTATAAAAGTACCTCTAAACTTATTGTTTTACTAAGGGTCTTAACCCACAAGTGTTGAAACCATCCAAGCTTACAAGCTTGTGTTTTGGTAAAGGTGTGATTGCATGGAGGCCTTGCCTATCCAACTTTCAATCCACCACATCACTTGATGATTTCTATCCATTAAGCTATGTTCCACCTTCAATCGATTAACAAGGCTACAACACGTCCCCAAACATTGCCATGTTCAGGATGCACGCACCTAGCTTGCTTACTTGGTCGATACATAGCTTAGTGACGTATCTTACTTTTATTTCATTCATGACCATCCGGATTGTCCTTATGGCAATTTCTGTATTGGTGAATCTTACGAAAAAAGGTTAAGGATGGTTATCTTCCTACCTCCATGCATGACTACTATGACTTCCATGAAATCCATGAATTATATGATAAACTTGATAATGTAATATGTAACATATATATGTAAATAATAACTATAACTGAACCTTTGACAATGACCGAATGGTTACTTGTCCTAATATTAGGTTATTTTATGTAAGACTTAACCATCGTTTTGATTCTGCTAGGCATGACCCATAAAACCACGAACACCCAACGAGGCTTATATTGTCAAAAACGAGCGTTAACGTTTAGATAAATGCTTTCGACTATACATAGTTTTGCATGCTTTAAATTCCTAAATTAACGAACTCCATTGTCATTCCAATACTCACACACCCATGTTTCCTGGTGTAGGATAACTCGGTGTTCGTCCCCTAATCAACCAACACTTCTACGGAGTTAACTTTGCAAAACTGTGAGTACACTCGACACCCTTTTACGCTTTACACTTTTGGGTACAATATCTTAATCTATCAAAAACACACTAAATCGCACTTATATTTTTATGCAATCACACAAACAATCCATCATACATGCTATAGTTATGTGATACCCAATTTGTTTAGTTGGAACATTCTTATGTGATACTAAATGTCATTAACTTCGTACGAGCCTCCCCTTAACATGTATAGCGTTATTGAAGTAACGCACCGCCCGTATTCTTGTGGTCATGTGAGTTTAATCTATTTGTGGTGACACTTGAGGATTGACTTGTAGTTCACATGCCTTGTTTACATTAATCTCGTATGCTATCTTATCATGTGGATTTGTTTAAACGGTTTTTATTACTTATGCTATGATTCAAACTTGAGTACTCGCCAATACTTTGTATTGAACTATACTTTTTAACAAGTTGCAGGTTGAGGATGTTGATGTGACGAAACTTAGTAGGAATGACATAGAAACACACTTAGAATGCTATGTTATTTATTATGTTTTGTCGAACTTGTCTTATTTGAATTTACATTGTATCGGAATTGTGTTGTACTTGACATTTTGGTGAATGAAATGAAATGAATTGTTTAATTAAATATTGTCATATTTAGTGTTATGATGTCTCGAGCAATTTCGTTCGTCTCATTCCTATGTTTCCACCATCGGTTGGAGTGTGACCAGTAACATGTTAGTTTTGGTGAGTGTCCAAAGCCAAGATAGCTTTGGATGGGGTCACAAACATTTCAGCCTCAAGTTCAGGAGAATGGTCAGAGTTTTGAACAGATTTTTGAAACATTTGTTGTGAACCCAATCATGTCAAATGATTATGACCATGAGGATGCTTGTTTACCCTTGGTTTTGAAGGTCTTTTGTAGGTCTCAAAACCAAGTGGCATACTCTTATAAACTGGTTGGCCATATCCTCTTGGAAATATGTTTGATGGTGGTGCATCTGTTACCTGAACCTCTCTGGGAATAGGGGTTATATTTAATTGTTTGGTAATAGATGTTGGACTGGGACAAAGGTCTGTTTGGATTTTTCTTTTCCAATTTTACCCTGTGAACTCCCAAGTGTTTTTGTTTTATACTCATTTCTTTTGACATCAAAATTTTTTCAGATAAACACACTCTTAGGTTTTATGATTTTTCTTGCCACATATGATACAAAGAGGTGCAACAACTATCACACTTATCTTTTTTATGTCACATGCTTTTAAAAGAAACAGTTTTTGGTAACATGATTCTTCTTTTCACAAAAGACACAAAACAAGTTTGATATTTTTTCTCCCTTCTTCACCTTTTCACCCTTTTTGTCAACATATATTTTAACATATGCTAGAAGGTCTTTCAAGGGAATGATCTTGACTGTGGGTGCTTTTACACCCTCATGGTTGAGAAATCCATTGGCTTGAAGTTTTCACGAATGTCACACTCATCTGACTAGGTATGTTTGAATTGATATTTTTTAATTTCCTCAAAAGTTGAGGATCCTTCTTGTCTTTCTAAAATAATTTTCTTACCATTTGGTTCAGTGACTTTAATTTCTTGACCAACCAATTTTGTTAGAGTGATTTCAACCAAACCACAATCATTTACAATGTTTTGTGAAACTTGGTCATTTTTTCAAAACCTACACCAAATTCTATATTGCTTTTGATATGTGATTCTAACATCAACTCATAATCTTTGCAGAATTCTACCCATCTTTCACATGTGATCTGGGTAGATTCAAGCATCTTTTTACAACTTTGATATTTTGGAGTTGATCATTGGTTATGCTTGATTCATGTTTGAGAGTTGATCCTTGGTTATGCTTGATTCATGTTTGAGAGTTGATCCTTGGTTATGCTTGATTCATGTTTGAGAGTGCTGATTTCACTTTCTTTTTCATACAATTTTGATTTTAACTCTTTTGCAAGTTTTTCAAACTGAATTTCATCATCTAAGATCTTGTTTCTAAGATTTTCATTCACCTTTTTAATGTTAGTAAAAGCAATAATACATTTGTCTGAACATATGTCTTTAAGGACTTGAGGTGATACCTTAGCAATAGTCATCATGGCACAATCACACTCTCCTTCACAAACACTGGAATCCCATGGGTCTGACAGTGGATTTAACATTTCTTCACCAATCTTTTTTTCACCAACTTTTTCTTCAGAAACATGTATTTCAACACTATCACAAACCTCATCAGTATTGGACACCACTTCCTCAGACTCAACCCCTTCTAATATTGTTTCTAGTGCCATAAAACAAAAATTATCATGTTTCTTTTCAACATTAGTAAATAGGGCAAAATTTTCACCAGTTAGTTCTTTAGGTAAGCTACTCCAATCAACAAAGCCTTGTGTAAAGAAGCTTTGTTAACTGGTCTCTGTATGAGCAGAGGTTTGTGTAGCTTGTGGTGCAGGTTGCCCTTGAACCTGAGGAACTAGGGCTTGGATATATTGTATTTGAGGAACAGTGGTTGGAGGGTGTGCAAAGTGAGCAGTGTTTTGTATGTGTGGAGTAGGGGTATATTGGGAATAATGGACAATGTTTTGAGTATTTTGAGGACTAGGACTTGGATGTGTGATAATAGGACAACTTGTTTGGCTCATGCACTCTATAGCAAAATGACCTAGCCTATTACACTTGTAACACTTGATTTTAGATTTATCCAAGCCCACTTTTAACCCCCCATGCAACCTTGGAAATTTTCTATCTGTTCTCTTGTAAAACTTGCTAGTTCCAACATTTAGCAATGCAAGTTGATGCAAGATGTCCATTTCTTCCAAATCAGTGGGGTTAAAATATTGAAGATCATTCCACTCAAAAGATAAGTTATTAGAAACTTGGTTTTCCCCATTAGCTGTAAAAGAATAATTGGGTGAGTAAGAATCAGAGTTAATACTTATATCAATAAAATGATCATAACCCTGATCCTTACTTCCACCAGAGGTTTCCTCTTGACCAAAACGTAATGTATTACCAAAAGCATAGTCATCAGCAACTTTTCCTGACTCTTGAAGCTTCTTCTTCTGGTTAAGCTCTCTTTCATAAGTCAAGAGCCTACCATGAAGCTGGGTCAAACTTAACAGAGTTTCTAGTTACCAAAGCCACAGAGTTTCAAGTTACAAAAGAAATAGTGTCCCATTTATCTGGTAATTATCTAAGAAATCGGCTATTCAGTGTTGAATTAGGATAATTAACGTTTACCAGTTTTAATTCACTTATTAGACAACTAAACCTTTCGAACTACTAAGTTAATGGTTATCCTTTAACATGACAAAATGTTTCATAGTGTTAGTTTAAAACTTCATGATTGTTTTCAATAACCTCCTATGTCCCACCGAATTGCTCCTTCAAAGCATATCACAACTCCTTGCATTGTTGCAATGCAACAGGCCAGCATAGATATCATTTGGCAAAGCCGTCGCTATGATACTAAATGCCTTTGCATCTAGCTCGATTTTCTGAAAATCTTTCTCGGAGTAGTTTTCAAGCTTTTTAGGGATTTGAAGTTTTGGCTCTTTAGCACTTAGTACCATCGGAACATGAGGTCCGAAGATAATCGATTTCTAGCAACCCGTATCTTGTTGTGCAAGTATGTGACCCATACAACGTTGCTAGATGTTATACTCCGATCTAACAAGCATCAAAGGTTTGTACATGGTGCAAGTGTTGTGTGGATCTTGTAGATTTTGAGACATTTCTGAGTGTTTATAAACATGTTTTTGTTTAAAAATACTTTGAACGTAAATAAACTTTTACTCTGTTTTCACTACAACGAACAAACGAATCAGTAGTGAGAGTTGATCTGTTTATATCAATTTGATTGTAACATCAGATTTGATTTACCAAGCTCTGATACCAATTCTTAGGATCTAAGTTTAATTGTTATGACAATTTAAAGATGGAAATCAATGGAAGATGATAAAACAAAGATGATAACTGTAGCGGAAATGTAAACTTGTAAATCACAACAACGAAAAGAATGTTTTCATCAATATGCTTTTATAAATTTGATTTACGTATGCATGAAAGATATACAAACTCCCCCTCAGCCAGATCAATCTAATTTGTTCATACAAGAAATGTCAATGAGATCACAGAAAGAATTGGAAGGGTATTGTCCGTTTTAGGAAACCGGGCAAACCTAATCCGCGTTAAGTTTGACCATTCGAGATCACGGAAAGAATTGGCACAGTGGCTTATTGACTTAACCTACCTAAGAGCTCATTGGTGTGCACAATGTCTTTCATGTATCAAATCTAAAAAGTGCATATGTGATGAGAGAAACTCGTAGTTCCATTCAAAGAGCTCAAGATTGATGATCAACTCCATTTCATTGAGGAACTAGTTGAGATCATGGATCGGGAGATCAAAACACTCCAATTCAACAAGATTCATATTGTCCAAGTTCGCTGGAACTCAAAACATGGCCCAAACTTTACTTGGGAACTGGAAGATCAAATGATGCGCAAGTATCTTTAGTTGTTCAAAGATAATGCATCGTGCTGAAGCTACTATTGAATTTCGAGACGAAATTCCAAATCAACTTGGGGATGATGTGACACCCTTCGAAAACGCTCAACTGCACTAGCTACTTTAGTGACTGCTTGCTAAATTTGGGGACGGAATTTCTTTCAACTTGGGGATGATGTGACAACCCGTGACTTTGAGGTAAAAAACCGTTATTTTCGCTTTTACGAATTAATTATATACTTATCTTATTTGACGAATTAAATTTATACTTATTTAATTTATAGTGTGCAAACGTGTAGTAGAAACCAAATCCATATCGTGTTGAACTAACCCGAACCGTTAAACCAAGCTAAAAAGCTAACCCTAAAAGCTAAACTAAACTGAAAAGCTAACTTTAAGCATATAATGCATATGTGTAGTACACATATAATGCACATGTATAGTACACATATAATGCACATGTGTAGTATAAGTTTTTTTTTTTGAAAAAAAAGTTTTTTTATACATAAAAAGTAGCAAAATTTTATAAAAAATTATAAAAAAATAAAAATTTGGCATGTTTTTAGGCTTTTTTAGTTAGTTTTTTAGTTTTCTCATGATCTTCTCCCTATATATATATATATATATATATATGTGGTGTGTGTGTGTGTGTGTGTGTGTGTTATAATTCTAAGTCTAAGTCATATTGTCAAGTAGGATCATGCATGGGTCAGATGAATCCATTAACCTTATTGTTCACCAATACACAAATCATTAAAAGGATGATTCGGATGGTCATGTTACATAAGTATGTAAACTAACAAGTACCTAAATCTACTAAGTAGCCAGATGAGCGTAACCGAGAGGTGTACATACCCAACATGGAAAATGTTGGATACGAGGTGTGGTGGATTCACTTTGATTTCTTGGAACCTACTTAAACAATCTAAATCATAAAAATCATCTGAACAACCAAGTTACTTAACTAGATGAGTGCATTCCAAACATAGATAGTGCTTGGAGATTTGGTGTAGTCTTGTTCACTTTGTTACTTGTACGTTATTTTGGTGACTTAGGTAGTGAGCTAAACACCTTTCATTTTATATTAATCTTCAATCCAACCTATCCCGACAATGGGATTTGTGGCAATTTGAAGATGTTAAAGAAATGAAGATGGATGAACAAAGTTTGAAAGAGTTTAAAAAACCAATATGTTAAACCAATTTTGAGCCTCAAATGTGGTGATGTCCCCACTTAGTTTACCATGGGAACTCGGGGAAACATACCTAGGGGT
This sequence comes from Scalesia atractyloides, assembly GCA_947069175.1. Taxonomy (NCBI): domain Eukaryota; kingdom Viridiplantae; phylum Streptophyta; class Magnoliopsida; order Asterales; family Asteraceae; genus Scalesia; species Scalesia atractyloides. The sequence continues at coordinate 29,508,457 of CAMTDV010000001.1, forward strand.
TATCTAAGTGGTATAAAATAAGAAATCAAGAAGAAAGGATGGAGAAAGTGAGTTGAAAGCTCACTTCTTCACTTGAAAGTTTCTGCCCAGAAGTTACAAAGATCTTGAAATTTAGAGTGTTTTGAAAGTAGATTTGAGGGTGGAAAGTGAAATTGAGGTGTGAGAGGCCTAGATTTATAGTGGGGGATTATGGTTCGAGTTTTAAGGAGATCGGTAAGTGATTGGGGAAGAAAGGAGGTGCAAAAATGCACCAACCTGTAGGCTAGAAATAACTAGTTGCGGAAAGACCTTTGTCGCGCCACACTAAGGGAGAGTCTTGGACTTTCACGTGGCACGATGGAGTGGGTTTTAAAGTTGTTGGTTTTGTCATATTTAGCCCCTCGACTTGCTTTGTGCATTATTGTATGTCATAAACTTGTATTTTAACCCAATTTAAGTATGAAAAGTGTATTTAAGTATGGTATTATGATGCATGTATAAATGAAATTACGAATGTATTGTATATCTTAGTTTCGTATATAAACATGTATTTGATGATTCATTGCATGACAAATAAGTATGAATTTAACATGATAGTTATAAAAAATGAATTTCCATTATGATCAATGTCTTAGATTACAAGTGTGAAATGAAATACGAATTACAAGGTTCCTAAGAATAAAAAGTGCAAGATACGAGTCGTTACATTACACAATCATACCAATGTTGAAAAAGAATATGCATCCATCATTTTTGTTTATGCATTCTGTGACAACCCGTGAAATTTGAGGTAAAAAAAACCATTTGTTTCGCTTTTACAAATTAATTATATACTTATCTTATTTGACGAATTAAATGTATACTTATTTAATTTATAGTGTGCAAACGTGCAGTAGAAACCAAATCCATATTGTGTTGAACCGACCCGAACCGTTTGAACCAAAGCTTATGCCTCACGTATCAATTCAACCCACTCGCATAGCTCGAAACTTTTGAGCCCCGAACCATAGCATTAATATTATACATTATATAATTTAATTAATTATACTTCCATTTTAGTTGTTTATAAGGGTAAAAAAAATTAAATTATGTCAACTAAAGTTGCAACAGCAACCATTACTACCATCTTTCTTTCTTTGCGTTTTATGTGCAGCTCAATTTGTATAAGATTTGCATGAATCAATTTGATGTGTTCTTAAAAACCAAAACAACTCACAGAGTTACGGCCCACTAATTAAATCCTAAACCACCACAATATTTAGTCCCTTTTTATATTTACGTATGGGTGTGCATGTTTTTTTTATAACCTCTCAAAAACCCTAAAACCCTAAATCATGATCGCCCCTCATCCTTTCCCTCTTGTTCCCTTCTGCTGTGGACGAGAAACAAGTCCAAGACTCCAAGTCTCAACTTCTAGGCTGCTTTAATCGTTCCCCTCTTTTGCTAGGTAACTAGTTTTTGTACTATTTGTTATAAAATAAGTGATTATACATGATTTATGCAGTTAAAATTCTGAGATCAAGTCTGAGTTTTTATGCTGCTTGATGATTCTCTATATATGTGGTGTTACATGTTGACTAGATTGTTATAAAGCATACACGGTGGGTTGTGGGATCATAGTGACTTGATACAAATTATAAGGGTATGACTCTTGATGCATTGTTGATATAAAAATCTGAGTTTAACGATAAATTGTTGCGTGTGATGTTTAAATGTCATTGTTGTTCGATAAACATGTTACTGGAACCTATAGAAACTCGTTTTATGTCACTAAGAGTTGAAACAAAAAGTTGTCCAGTAGTTATAGCTGACTTTAATCGGCTGTAATGGTTCATAATATAATGAAGACTGGATTTTCTTGAGCCTAAAACGTGTTATTTTGAAATACGCTCTAATGGCACTTGAATCACAAATTTTGGATGTCTTTTGATATTTTAAACGAATTATTTCTTTTCAGTGGTCAAAGCTGGATTTTTCTGCAGATTTTGTGTGTTGTGTTTCAAGTCATAACTTTGGTGAATATTCGGAGTTAGATCATGTAATTTATAATGTATATAACCTTATGTGATTGTGCGAATATCCAACTGGAATTATGTCAATCGGACAACCAAGGAATTTTTAATGAATTTTTCTGTGAACTGCAGTCAGAAAGTGATGAATTTGATTGATACTTAGTAAATTATTTTTAATAAATTCCTAATAAAGAGTTAGACTCTAAAACTTTAACACAACGCCAAAACTTCCAAGGGGCATGTTACATAATAATATCATAATTTTGTAGCTTTGTAATTATGGTACACGAAAGCCCTAAAAAGCCTATTTTCAGTGAATTTTGTGATGTATGATTATAAGTGTATAATTGTCGAACTTGCTATGTTTAATAGCCGCACATGCCCAATAATTGTATAAATGGTGTAATTGCACGTCGTAGGTTACATCGTGAACACGTGCATCAAAACTACTCGGTAATATGTTGTGACAACTTGTAAGCATGTTAATTGCTAAATATGTGTAGGATTTGCGTGAATTACATAAACGACCCCTAATATTCTTGGTAACCATAATAGGACGTGGTTAACCGTACTAGCTCGCATAATTTAATATGCCAAGCTAATCTAAGGTGAGTTCACAACTCTTTACTAAAAGCATGCGCATCTGGTTTGGGATAACACACTTATTTCCCTGGTTTGGGAAATACAGATGATACCCCTGGTTTGGGGCTACACATGCGTTCCTAGATTGGAACCACTGAAACATAACTATCCCTGGATTGAGACCAACTAGTATTCCTGATTTAGAACACTGTTAAATATTATAATTTATACTTCATGTCTTTAGCGGACTAAACGAACTCTATCTGAAAGTCCCCACACATTGTATCGATTAGTGGCTGGGTTTGGCGAATAGGGTATTAGTTGATAGTTCTATTAGGTTTAACAAACCTCACACGGTATCGGGAAGGGCGGGCGTGAACTTTGCCATGGAAACTGGTCAATGATGCTAGACATTGACACGGGGCACAAACAACTACAACAGTCAAGTTTCGGTACCACACAGTTTAGTAGTGCAACGATGGGTTAGCTACCCATGACATGTCTTATAAAACTAAAGTATTTAGATGAACTTTTTTTGTAACAACACTGAAAACGGTGAACTCGCCAACTTTATGTTAACACACTATTGCATGCTTTGCAGGTCAGTAGGTACAACTTTGGATGAACGTTGCAATCGGCTGGAGTGTGTGGTTCATAAAGTCTTATGTTTTGTATAATTATTAACTTGTGGTTTTTAAGGTTTGATGAGTTTTACTTTACTTTTCCGCTCCAACATAAACTGTGTTTTGGACTTTTAAACATAGATCACTAATCGTGTTGATTGTGATGATTTATAATTTTAAATGGTTGGTTCAACATGATTAGTAGCTAGACCCTAGTTAGTCCACACGCTTCACGGTAAACTCTGCTTGTGGATTTTGAGGGTGTGACAGATTGGTATTAGAGCCATTGGTTATAGTAAGCTAGGTTTAAAATATAAAATATATCTTTTATGAAAACCAGACTATAACCGTTCTTTATTGTAAACCACAACGACACAACACTCTAGATTGCAAGGTTCGTCATACTTAGATGCGTACATGATAATTTTATTATTCGGCATTTACACTTGTATTATATTTTTTACAATAATATAGTTCATGTGCAAACTAAAATACATAAACATGATATACCTTAAGTAAGAACGAATTCCCCTAACTCTAATTCGAAACAACAACACGCTATTGACTATGAAGCAGTCATTCCTAAACCACCGACCCAATCACAATACCCAACCCATTTACTCCATATCAAAATGTTACAAACTCGGCTTAAAACCATTCCAAACCATACAACCAATGCGTCCATTTGCTAACCATACCTATGATTTAACGTTATCGAAAAACATTCACAAAAGTCGTCCTTGACATTTTTTCTCATATTCCAAAATAACCCCCAACGATGAATATAAGTTTCTAGAGTCATACCTTTGCATACATAACATCCTTGACGCATCTATTTTACTCTGAACTACTGACACAAAATGCAAGTAGAATCTTGTTTCACCCATAACTTGACCATACAACATCCGTTTACTCTAAACTATGAATATAAGTTTCTATTTTACTCTGAACTAATATCCATATGATTATCTCGACATACCCGACATACAAAAGTTATCGGCCACTTCCGCCGATGCCGCCACTGCTGCCATCTCCGTTTGTTTGGTTTTGTGGGTCAGTATTCGAGTAGACCAGAACCAACCCAAATGAACTCGGACATAGGCGAATAATATGTCCACACGTTCGTGTCAACGAACCCCATCATCTCCACATGTCGTTGTCACTGGGAAACCACTACTCTTGCGTAACTCAAAACCCTATCATCCGAACTCGGTTTTGGACAAACGATATGTCCACGTGACCGTGACGCAATGAACTTTCATCCCGTGCCATTGTCATTGACGACCGCTACTAGAGCAGCCGCCCATGACTAGAATAATTTTTGGAATTCTTTGGTTATTTGATGGATTCTTTATTTTTTCGCTTAATACTTCGCCTGAGCATCACCAACCTGCAGTTCTTTCGATCCACAACCGAAATAGTGAAATGCTAATAACCATAACACAATCTCCACCGATCATAAGGCTACCCCCTTTTCACTATTATGTGGTTAATTCTTAACTTGATTTACACCTTAGCATATCCAACTTAGCAAATAGATTTTCCCCAAATGGTTCGATGGTCTTACGGACATTGGACGACGGAGATACAAATTATTTGACCCACAGATGAGTGCGATGACTTAAACAACTACCCTACCCCCTATATGGCAAGAGTCGTTATCCCCCGAGAGTTCTCTTTTTATACGAATCTTTTCACTAGCCTTTGCACTAGCCGATGTTGACTGTTTCAATGCGATATCTAATTACTATTATCGACTTAGACAAACCTATATTTCCATTATCACGGTGACAATACATCTTTGTTACTCCATGCAGAAACTTCAATAAGATTGCGCTCTAGCTTAGAGAATTTGATAAACCCGACTTTTGATCCTTGGTGAGCACTACTTGAACTCTAAAGATGCTAGGGGCACTTTTATATGACCATACTATCTTGGTCATGTTTTCACATCTTTGTAATGAAACCTCTTGACGACGTATGTGTTATTTCTAATTCATCCGCATGACTTAATTCAATCCTTTCGAGTTTGGTTGCTTACCGACTTGACAAATCGCAAACTCGTTTAAGTTCCTGGGTCATAGTGAATATATCTTTACTCGCACACGGGCAAGCTCGACAACTTTAAGGTCGTTTCAGTTGAACCTTGACACTACAAACTCATGCGACAACCATTCTTCTCTAGTTAATTTTGTTTGTGCCAACACCAACGACGTAACAATTTATCGGTGAATAACGTTCTTTATTCCTATTTTTTACCAATTGCGTACGACCAACAAATAAATCCTTACTTCCAATCCTAAAACATTTATTTATTGCATCAAGTTGAACACATTGATTGCGGCTACACTTTGGTGTGTTTTCATGTCTCATCTGTTGTGCTTTAATGAACACTATAATTCTTGTGTATGCTTGATTAAATCACTCTTTAAACATTACTCGAGGAGAAACGAGCAATACTTAAGTTCATCAAGTAAGGAGCACAAAGTAAATTTTCTACTTCCATGAGGTATGCCGAGGTCAACACTTTTTCCGTGTGAAATCACCTTACTTATGTATAACTTCATCTTCATCGACCTCTTTATTTATTTCTGATCTTATTTCCTCTTAGACCGGGAGCTAGTCATCTGCAGCAATCAACTACAATCGATAAAGCATTACGAGTTCTTGGTTATGGAATTTGGGTTAACCAATGCACCTGTGGTTTTCATGGATCTTATGAACCGTGTGTGCAAACGCTACCTAGACTAGTTTGTCATCGTCTTCGTAGACGATATTCTGATCTACTCTAAGAACAAGGAAGAACATGCAGAGGATTTACAACTTATCTTGGAGCTTCTGAGGAACGAACAACTTTATGCAAAACTATCAAAATGTGACTTCTGGAATCGGGAAGTGCATTTCCTTGGGCATGTACTCAACAAAGTTGGAATACATGTTGATCCTTCCAAAATGAATCTATTCAAATTGGCATGCGCCTAAAACTCCAATCAAGATCTGTCAATTCCTTGGTCTAGCGGGTTATCATCGTAAATTCATCCATGGATTCTCCCAGATTGCACAACCTCCCACTACTCTGACACAGAAGGGTACAACTTACAAGAGGGGTGATGCCCAGGAGTTTGCTTTCTAGTTGTTAAAACAGAAAATCTTTAGTGCACCGATCTTATCCTTACGTGAAGGTACCGATGATTTTGTTGTGTATTGTGACACATCTATCCCATGCTTTGGTTGCGTGCTCTGTCACACCCCAAAAACATCGCAACGAAAATACAAACGTAGTGGTGACAGAAGTTGGTGCCCATAAGTATCTTGGTGAACGATGCATCACTAATTTTGGACATTCAACTTAATTAAAACATATTTTAAATCTTAAAGTTCAAAAGCAAACCACAACCATAACATAGTTAAGTTATCTTGATCCTTATGGATCTTAGTACATTTGGTCCCAAACAATTTTAAAAGTTGTCCAAAAAATTATTAAACATAACATTGCATCACTACCACAAGATATGCCAAAATCCCGAAGCCGAACTCAAGTATCTGAAGAACACGTTAAAACAAGTGTCCACACAAAGGAGGGTGAGTTCACATATTCAAATTATAAACAATTTGATCCAAGGAACACTTTCTTATTATGTGTTTAATAATAAAACATCCATATAATTTAAGAAAGTTAATTTTATTTCCTTTACAAAATCCGAGGGTAAGTCATTGCAAGCGTTTTCCTAAAACCTTCAATAATGAGGCATCTTCCCAAAGTTTATGGATATTAAATTTCTAGTATCAAATGTTCAGATTCGTAAGCTTGCAAGACATACGAGCAATATATCAACAATAAGGGTATAATCAAACCTAGACAATAACATAATATAAATTCGTCACTTGACTTAACGGAGCTACCGATGAAGAAACACTGGCTGAACATATCTTAGTTACAGCCTAATATTTATGCATGAAAGGTTGTCTCTCGTTTGCTCTACTAGGTGATCTCACTTCAAGGTAATCTACAAAATTAGCAACGCCGTTAGCCTCGTCACGAGAGAAAGGGGGAGGGTTTTCTCCGTGACCAAACTCCGGCGTGAGAATAAATATTTGTGATTGCAAGTAATAAGCAAGTAAGCTCAAAGTAGCATGCAATAGTAAACTCGTATATTTCTGATTGGATTACCTTGAGGTATGACCCTTATTTTATAGCCGAAGATAGGTGTGTTTAGGAGATGGGCTGATGGGCCTTAGGCCCGACCCAGATGACCAAGGATATCCGTTCTGTCCCTTTGCATCAATCATTAATGATCTCTAGCAGGAGTTGTGCTTTGTCGGATGTTGAATGGAGCCACGGGTCATGGCAGTTGTCCCTAGTGTAAGACCTGTCGTCAGCCGAAAGTGGAGAATGTGTGACAGTCACTGGCATGAGTTTGGTTGGTGTACAGTCTGGCCTCTACATTATTGTTCATTTGACATAGTCTGATACAACCTGCCGAGCAGCCATTGGGTCCCAACTCTGCCATTTTGTACCCTTGTATTGGTCAACGCCTCTTTGCGCTTTTCCCTTCCGCGTGGCTTTCAGTGCTTTCTGGCCAGCGTAGAGTTGTAGGGATTGTCCCTTTATTCTCAAGACTATGAGTTGCTCTCATGTTTGTCTTGTCCTTGTGCAAGGTTTTGGGACTTCGCGGCTAGAGGGTTGTTTGATCCGCGCATGGTCAAGGGACCTGCGCTCCTAGGTCTAACTTGTCGTTGCGCCAAGTATGCAAGGTTCGTTGTGCGACCGATAGTGTCGGTCTAACTTGGCATTGTGCAGAGTTCACAAGGTTCATTGTGTAACCTGCATGTATCGGTCTAACTTGCCGTTGCGTAGAGTGCGCAAGGTTCGTTGTGTGACCTACTAGTGTTGGTCTAACTTGCCATTGCGCAGAGTGCGCAAGGTTTGTTGTGTGACCTGCATGTATCAAGGTTGCAATACCATTGCGCATTGCGCGCAAGGTTGTTAGGCGACCTGTTGGTTTCAAGAATAGTGCACCATTGCACATTGCGCGCAAGGTTATTCTTGTAGTATGTTTGTTGTTGAGGGTATCGTTCCTTGTGCAGGCGAAGGATTTTTGGGACCATACCCCTACAAGTTCCCAATCCAGTTCTGCTCCTATGCGCATGTTCGCAATTAGGTGGAGTGCTGGACTATAAGAATTCTTGTATGCGCACTTATTTCAACGAAAAAAATCAAGAAGGGTTGGAGAAAACCTTTATGTGAAGGAAACCCTTGTTCATGATGAGGTCTTTGAAATTTGAATCTCCGTCATGCTGACGCTGTAGGAGGGTTGGTGAGAAAAAAGGGTGCCCTGGAGGTGACGTTTGACAGTTGTGGCATGCAGTCAACAGTGCAACCTCTCTTTCATTAATGATTTGGCAGAGAGAGTGTCGGCCACGCGCGTGTGACAACCATCAGTTGCCACTTGCCTGCCACGCGTCCTACGCAGATTGGTTGTTAATTCTGCGCGTGCTTCACAGTTCCCCGTCGTATTAAATGCGATGTGTATAAATAAGGGGAAACCGTCTAGGATTTCATTCACGCCTTTAAACTTTTTCTTTCAAATTCTCTGAATTCTTCTCTTGAGTTCTTGTGTTCTTCCTTTATTTTTTTAAATCTTCTTTTCTTCTGTGATTTCCATGGCGACAATTGGTCCCGAAACCCTGTTTACAGCGGAGGCTTCGACCTCATTGCCCGCCATTAAGTGGAACCAGGCCAGTTTCCAACGCCTAGTTTCCAGCTACCAGTTCCCTAAGGAATGGGATGCCCGGTATCCGGCTGATAAGAGATTCTATCGCCGATGCGCCGACCAGCTACACTATTTTATTCTTTGATTTTTTTGCTGATGGTAACTTCCGATTACTGGCCACCAATTTTTTTCTTGAAATTTTAGGCTTTTACCGATTCCACATCTCCCAACTAAATCTGATGGGGATGTTGAGGATCAAACATTTTGAGATTTAGTGTCAGTCGATGGGCGTTACCCCACTGTTGACTGGTTTAGGATTTTTTATCAACTGCACTGTTCCATGGGGTTTTATTCTTTTCGGCATCGCATTCAAGCGAAGAAAATTTTGCTCTCTCCCCCCAAGTCTTTCCATGACTAAAGACAAAATCTTGTTTCCTTAAAGGCCGGTGTCATACCCCTCCGGATGCATTTCCGGGGGTTGGAGGAAATTGCTGTTGAGACCACTCCTATACCAGTGGCGATGTCCTGGTATAAAAACTTGAAGGAGATCCCGGTGGTCCAACTACCAGAGAGGGCGTTGGTGGCGGCGGGTATGAGTCTTTTCTGGAAACCCAACCGCCGGGAGAGGCTCGTATACACGGAGGGGGAGAAGAGTAAGTACCTTTCACTTTTTTCATTATATCTTGATTTTTCCTTGTGGGCACACTAATTGTATGCTCTTCCTTTGTAGGGGTGGCGTTGTATATGGTGGCATTCCAAATGGAGAAGGGGCACATTGAGGACATTGCCCTTGGCCCAGAGGAGCCCACATGGTACGCGCAAATCCTTGGGAATTTTGAACTCTCAAGGAATGAGGATTTGGTGGCTCCCACGCCTGAGACTAGTAAGTCTTCATAATTTTAAGTGTTTAAATCTTTGTAGATGACTTATTGTGTTGCGCCAATGTGAAGGTGCTTTAAAGAACTTGGGCATTGGCCTAGGTCCAGAAAAGAAAAGGCGCGCGAGGCCTAGCCCGGTGGCAGAGAAGAAGATAGCTTAGCCCAGGGCAGACCCACGCAATGGTATGTCTACTGTGCCAGACAATTGGAAAGACTATGTAGTAGTCTCTGATTCCTTGAAGGGTCTTGCGCCTGTAGGTCTAAAGAAGCCAAACCTGGAGCATGTGGTGATTTTGGCTGCTAACCCGGACGACCCAGTGGAGGTCAAGTCCAGCCCGGAGCCCCTCAAGCGGAAGTGGGTTCCAAAGAGTGATATCTCCGCGTAGCCCTCCAAAAAGGCTGCGCGTTATAGGGAAGTGCGGGAGCTTGGACACAGTCGCCGCTAAACTTTCCATAGGTAGATATCTGTTGTCATCTTACAGGACGAAGTGAGGCAGTTTTTGTAACTCCCACCACTCCTGCCACACCCATTGATACTCCAGTGCCCCCACCTATGGTTGAAGCAGCGCAGGCGTCAAGCGTAGAGAGTGGGGAGCCAACTACTGGGGCGGCAGAGGTGCAGGTGGAGGTTGAGGTTGTAGAGCCTGAAGTAGTGGTGGAGAAAGTTATTAGTGAAGGTGTTGAGGCTGAGGAGATAGAGACAGAACCGATGGTTATGGTTGCCGATGAGGAGGTGGTTGAAGAAGATGCTCCACAAGGATCTCATGCAGCCGAGCCGTCACCCGAGGGTAAGGTTGGGGGATCTGGTAGAAGCCCTTCCGCCGAAGAGTCCCCAATCCTCCCGGACGAAACCCCGGGTGATTTCTATTACAGGTCATATCATGAAGGTCACGCTTAAGAGATCCACACCCATGTGTGGAAGCTGAAGAAGGGAGATGAATTTTCTCACTGGCTGGCGTGTCGTGAGTGGTTTAAAGGTGCGTTCCCCATCAGATGTGCGCGCGCGCTGAGCAAAGTCATGAACAAACTTAGCGCTCTACCTCCAGGCAACAGCTAGCTCCGCCTCCAACACACACAAGATTATCAGGTAGTGGCAGAGCATGCACAAAGAGCAAGAAAAATTTGAAGTTGACAAAGCGGATCTGGTCCAGGAGCGAGCACAGGTGGCTGTGCAAAAATCAGAGCTAGAGGCAGACAAGGTTAAATATATCGAAGCTCAACGGACCGAGCAGTGGTCCATGCTGGGGTGGAAGAAGAGGGTCGATAGCTCCGCTGCCACGCTTGCGGAGGAGTGCAAGCTGTGGAGGGAGGCTTGTGAAAGAGATAATCACGAGAAAAAAATCTTTGAAGGATGAGGTGGCCAGGATGCACGGAGAGGTAGAGCGCATGAAGAAGGAGAAGGAGGCAACTTCTGCTACGGTCGCAGAGGCCAGGGCGCACCGCGAGCGCAATGAGTAGAAGGAGGTAAAAGTTTGCCCCTCTTTATTTATTTTGTATGATCTATAGGTTGTCATACTAAACTTGTTGTGCGTAACCAGGTTGAGCCATGCGGCACTCTAGAGGGCGCAAAGAAGAATCTCCAGGTGGCCTTGGTGGAAAAGGCTGAATTACAACGTAGGCACCTGGAGGATAAGGAGAGGATACGATTGGCGGAAGCCAACGTGGGTGTGGGTGAGAAAAAAACTTGAAGATTCTGAAGCCGCCCACACCATCTCCGAGTCTCTGGTGGAGTCGCTGGCCAACAACATGCTGTGGATGCAACAGCATGGAATTGTTAATGTAAGTACTCCGTTTTTTTATCACTTTGTCGTGATTCTAATCCTGTTGTTCTTGTATTGCAGATCGCGAACTTTATCTTCAACTCGGTAGAGTTGGATGGCGCAGTGGCCAAGCTGATGGTCACTGCGCGCCATGATGGTTATGTGCAGGGCTACGCTGAGTGTTCACATCATGTCACTCACGCGCATGACGTACAATGGTGTATTAGTCGCGCTTCCACTCGTGGAGTCAATACCGAAGCTGCCTTCTCCCAGGCCAAGCGGGAGTATGACCATCTTCAGCTCCCGGTGATGGATTTAGTGAGCGAGGCGCTCCAGCATGACGACTACGTCGATCACCTAAAAGATATATTTCTAGATGAAGCCGAGGCCGCAGGGAGTGAAGAGTAGTGTAGGATTCTAATTGTAAAATCTTTGATGTAGCATCTTGAATTTAACTGCGCGTTTCGCATGTTTGTACATATCTTTTATCTTTTAATTAAATGGATGTTTTTCTTTCAAGTTACAATATTTGCGTGAAGAGAACGACTTTGTGTAGGTATAGCGAATAAAATTGGTAATGAACTTGTGTATGAACATCCCCTCCCATGCACATGCAGTAGGTAGTGAAGTTTTGTTCATGAGTCATTGTGTACCATGGTGTTTTCGCGTAGACCCAAAGTAGTTTCGCGCATTTGTAACAAAATATATAGATAAAGAAATTCATGTATCCATTGTCTTTATTAATCAATAAGGCATAAGAGCCATGTACATAGTAGACAAGAAGATAATAGGTTTGCTAATTTACATGTAGCACTACCGTAGCTGTTGCGCATTCCAGGTCCTAGGAATGTTTGCACCGTCCAAACGTTTGAGGGTGTAAGCACCCTTTCCTAGAACTTCATGGATAATGTAGGGGCCTTCCCACTTAGGTGCGAGTTTTCCAGGACTTTCAGCGTTAGACGCGTCGTTGCCGCGTAGAACAAAATCGCAAGGTAGGAAGGTACATATGCAAACTCACGCGTTGTAGTATTTCTCGAGCTTGGATTTGTACTTTGCTTCATTGATAGCTGTGTTTTCACGCCTTTCTTCTAGGAGATCCAAGTCGAGTCTGTGCTCGTCTTCATTGCTCTGGCTTTGCATAGCCAGCATGCGTGGCGATGGGAGGCCTGTTTCCGCGGGAATCACTGCCTTCATCCCATACACTAGGCTGAAGGGAGTATTGCATGTGCTGGTTTTCGGCATGGTTTAATGAGCCCAAAGGATACTTGGCAACTATTCTACCCAGCCTCTCCGCGCCGTACCCAATCTCGTCTTGATCCCTTCGACGATACTCTTGTTTATGCTTTCCACTTGGCGGTTCCCTTGGGGATGCACGACCGAAGTTAACACATGTTCGATATGCATTTCCTTCATCCATTGCTGTAGTTCTTCAGCTACAAAGTTGGGGTCGTTTTCACTGATTATGCGTAGGGGTAACCAAAAGTGGCAAATGATGTGCTCCTAACTGAATTTCCAAACTACTGTTGTTGTGGTGGATGCAAGGGGTTTTGCTTCTACCCACTTGGTGAAGTAATCGACAGCGACGATTATGAAATTCACCGTGCCTGGGGCATCTGGGAAAAGGTCCCACCATATCGATTGCCCATTGTTAGAAAGGCCATGTTGTTACTGGGGTCAAGGGATTCTTGGGGCGCAAAGTCTTCGGCGCATGGCGCTGGCATGATGCGCACTTCCGCAACGTTTCAACTGCATCCAAGTGCATGCCAGGTCAATGTAGCCGGTGTTCATGATCTTTGCTACGACCATGCGTGGACCGGTGTGAATTCCGCATAACCCTTCATGTATTTCGCTGATCAAGTTTTGCGCATCTTCGAGTCAACGCAGCGGAGAAGGGGTCCAAGGTATGACTTCTGATAAAGGATACCATCGGCCATTTCGTAGTTGAGTGCCTTGTTCTGGACCTTTCTCACTTCCGCCTTGTTTTCGGGGAAAGTCCCGTATTTCAAGAACAAGATTATGGGAGACATCCAGGAAGGAGACCCCATTTTGATGATGTTTACTTGACGCAAAGGAACAAAAGGTTTCTTGAGTACCTCAATGCACACTTCACGCGCGAGGTGCTTGAAGCTTGTAGCGACTAGTTTGCTGAGTGCGTCGGCATGTTTATTCTCGCTCCGGTTGACATGGGTTATTTTGAAGCTTTGGAATTTGGTTATTAAGGATTGCGCCTATTCAAGATACAGGGCCATCGTTTCGCCTTTTGCGTTGTATAGGCCGTTGACCTGTCCTGCGACTAAAAGGGAACCGACGTGCGCTTCCAAATTCTGTGCTCCCATTTTGATGGCTAACCGAAGGCCTGCTAGAAACTCTTTGTACTCAGCTTCATTATTCGTGCTTTTGAATTCCAACCTGATGGCGTAGGTGAACTCTTGGTTGTCGGGGCTTATTAGGCGAAGACCTGCCTCTACACCATCATCATTGGATGCGCCGTCCATGTGAAGTATCCATGCATGGTCATCGGTGACCGGCGTTGGGTTCTGTACAGCTTCACACTCTTGCGCTTTATTGCTTGGTACTTTTGTAACAAAATCTACTAATACCTGGTCTTTTATTACTGGGCGTGGTTTGTACACGATGTTGTGTCCACCAAGCTCAATCGCCCACTTTGCTAGATGACCAGATATGTCGGTTTAGACAAAGTTTGGCCGAAGTGATAGTTCGTGAGAAGTGTTATCACATGGCCGGAAAAATACTGACGCAACCTGCGGGATGCGTGGACTAAAACTAACGCAAGTCTGGACTCCTGCGCGCTCTACTAGCAAGACTACGCCCAGAGTGATATCTGATGCAGAAAGGTAAAGGATTAGTGGCTCGTTCTTTTGCGGTGACGTGAGCGTAGGCAGCTGAATCAAGCACTCCTTCATTTGTGTGAAGGCTTTCTCCGCATTCGGAGTCCACTAAAACTTGTTTTGGTTTACACAATTCGGCAAAGTGCTAATGAATGGGAATAACTTCATTGCGTGGTTGGCCAAGAACCTATTCAGCACAGCCAGTCGCCCCGCCAACCTTTGCATTTCTTTGATGGTTGAGGGGGAAGGCATACGTTGAATCGCTTCCACTATCTCAGGATTGACTTTGAAACCATCGCGCGTGACGATGAATCCCAAAAATTTGCCTTCTTCCATTCCAAACGAGCACTTGCTGGGGTTCAGCTTCAGGTTTGCCTTGCGAAAGGATGCAAACTTTTTCCGAACGTTTGTCAGCATCTTCTCCTCATCCGAGCTCATGATGACAAGGTCATCAATGTACACTTCTAACATTTGCCAATGTCGTCCCCGAAGACATGGTCCATTAAACGCTCATTGGTGGCTCCTGCGTTGCGCAATCCGAAGGGCATCTTTGTGTAGCAAAAGATTCCCTTGTCAGTGCGAAACGCGGTTTTGTATTCGTCCTCTTTCTTCATTTTATATCTGGTGGTAGCCTTTGTAACAATCAAGGAAGCATTTCCACCTGAATGAAGCGAGGGAGTCCACCTTTTTGTCGATTTCTAGTAAAGAGTAGCAGTCGTTGGCACATGCCTTGTTCAGATCTTTGAAATCGATGCACATGCGCCAACTGCCATTGTGCTTCTGGACCATGAATGGGTTGGCTACCCATGTCTGATAGCGTACCTCTCTGATGATGCCGGCTTGGAGGAGCTCTGAAACTTGCTCGTTCAGTGCGCGGGTCTTTTCAGGACTGAAACTACGCTTCTTTTGAATAATAGGCTGAACTGAAGGGAATGTGTGCAGCGCGTGCTCCGCAATTTCCCTCGGTACCCCTGTCGTATTTGGCGGTGACCAGGCGAAAATATCTACATTGCGGAAAAAATGTAGTTTTAACCACGCCTTGACTACGGGTGTCATGGCGGGTCCTAACAGCACTGTTTGTTCCGGATACTTGTTATTTAGTATCCACTTCTCTAGCTGCCATTGGGTGATGACTTTGGTAGCTTCATCGGTGGTTCCTCTTTGATGGACATGATCTCCTTCTTCGCGTACATGATGGCCACCCCGGTTTCTATTGGAAAATCGCAGGCAGCATGAGGAGTGGAAGTGATCATGCTGAACTCTCTTTGGGCGCGCCTGCCCAGCAACATGTCATGGCGCGATGTAGCGGGCATGACCATTAAGTTAACCGAGACCGTGCGCGAGTGTCGCCCATCGGAATGAGTTACCGGAAATGAGATTTGGCCCAGTGGGAAGACGACTTCATTGTAGAAACCATTTAGTGGGAAGTCGACTGGTTCCAAGTGTGCCTTGTCTTCTTGGTCCAACTATTGGAAGCATGTTATTATATGATGTCCATAGAGCTTCCCGGGTCTATGAACATTAATCGGTGCGATAATGGCCAAAGATGTCAGTTATCACAACCGGGCGGTCCTCTTGCGGGCCCCCGAGGACTACAGGGAAGATGACCTGTTGCTCGCGCCAGTGAGGCGTGCAACTCTTCTGATGGTCGTGCTTGCATGACGGGCCGCCTTGGATCATATGAACAAATTTCATCTTCTTGTTACTCGAGCCTTCTCCGTCTCGAGTAATCCGGCGCACCTCCTTGCGCACGTTTTGAAGTAAGTGGGTGAGCTTCCCACTTTTCACTGCCTTCTCGATCTCAATGCGTAAGGAGATTTAGTTGTCTGTTGTATGCCCCGTATCTTTATGATAATCGCAGAAAAGACTGGGGTCTTGACCTTTTTTGTTGCGCATCGGTGGCGGTTGTTTGAATTGGTGATCATCCGTGCTGAGCACCTCCGCCGATGTTTTCGTCAGTGGTGTCCACTGATGATCGCGATTATCCTGCTTGATTGCTCTTTGGGTAGCAATCTTATTGATGGTTGTGCGGGCGTCAACGGTGAGTAGGACGGATTTTGGTTGGACTCTCTCCAACTCTTATTGTTTTTCCCAAAACTTTGACTTGGTGGGCGGTATTGCGATAGCGGAGGTTTGCGGTTATTTAGCTTGTGCTCCGTCTGTGCATAGACCTTTCCTGCCGCCATTAACTTCTCACAGCTTTTTCAGAGGCCAGTATTTCCCGAAAATACTTTGATCATCTCGTCACAGCGGACAACATACTTGACCTATGCACGAATCAGGTCTTCGTGCACATCCCCAATCTCCAACACCTCTTTATTGTAGCGGGTGATGAAGTCTTTGAGACTTTCGTCATCACACCGCCAGATATTCATGATGTCAGAGGAATCTCTAACGTACCACCGTTGCTGGCTGAAACGCGTTAGGAACTTGTCTTTGAGGTCGTTCCATGACGTGAGCTTACCCATGGGTAAGTTGTCAAACCATAGGCGCACCACGACTATAAGAGTTTGAGCAAACAAGTGACACCATATGGGCAGTGTCCAGCCTCCGATTAGTCTTGCGCTGGTAACAGGTGCAGGTGATCATCTGGGTCTATCAACCCATTGTACTTTCCCATGTTGGAGGGAAGTTTTGCATGCTCTAGTGGTGCGAGCGCGATCTCCTTGATGAACTTTGAGTGTTCGGCTGCTTCAGCCGGCCTGTAGATCAAGTTATAATTGTACCCCACCTCCGGGTTGTAAACAGCCATGGCGCAGACTTGTAAGCAGCATGATCTTTTGGTAGCCGGTGAAACACACTAGCACTATCACCCTTGCCATATGTTAGATCCTCCTCACGCTGGGTGTCCCGCCCCTCAACAGGACGCGGGCCCAGCCGTGAGTGGATGGATGCTCGCCTATGAGTGTGAGACTCATGTTTAGGCAGCGATTGAGAATACTCCGTTTCTCATGTACGGAGTTGTGACGGAACGCTCGCTCCGACCGGCAAGTCGTAACTAAGTACTCGTGGTGCAGGTGAAGCATGCACGGGAGTAGTAGGTGGCTGCACCGGCTCAGCGGAAGTATTGGTTTGCGCACAGAGTTGCGTGTAGACGATATTCAGAGCCGTTTAAGACTTGATGTACCAAGACATGGTAGTTTCATTCAGAGGCAAAATCGAAGTGATTGGTACGCAGGGAGTCTCCATTTGAACTCTGGGGGTTACCGGGATGTTCACATGATCGGAGTCGTGGTGAGCACTAGCATTCCCTGAAGAACCTTCTTCCACTTGTCCATCAGGTCGAGAGGCATGAACTGGGTTCTTGCCTTCAGCCCGAGGACCTCGTGGTGTGTTTGATGGAAAATCAACCGTTTGTAAGTGAGGTTTGAGAAAAAACCAAACGAGAAAACGGATGTAAGAGTGAGTAAAAAGCGGATGCGAAGAAACACTAGCTGAACTGAGAGGTATCCGGAGATATCTTAGTTACAGCCTAATTTTTCTACATGAAAGGTTGTCTCTCATTCTATCTTCTGGGTGATCTCACTTCAAGCTAATCTGCAAAACTAGCAACGCCCCGTTAGCCTCGTCACGAGAGAAAGGGGGACGGTTTTCTCCATGACCACACTCCGGTTTGAGAATAAGTATGTGTGATTGCAAGTAATAAGCAACTAAGCTCAAAGTAGCATGCAATAAGTAAACTCATATATTTCTTAATTGATTTACCTTGAGGTATGCCCTTTATTTTATAGCCAAAGATAGGTATGTTTAGGAGATGGCTGATGGGCCTTGGGCCCGGCCTAGACGACCAGGGATATCCGTTCTATCCCTCTGCATCGATCATTAATGATCTCTGGAAGGATGTGTGCTTTGTCAGTGGTTAATGGAGCCACGTGTCATGGCAGTTGTCCCTGGTGTCAGACCTATCATCAGCCAAAAATGGAGAATGTGTGACAGTCACTGGCGTGAGTCTGGTTGGTCTACAGTCTGGCCTCTGCATTACTGTTCATGCGACGCAGTCTGACTAAACCTAACGAGCAACCATTGGGTCACAGCTTTGCCACTTTGTACCCTTGTATTGGTCAACGCCTCTTTGCGCTTTTCCCTTCTGTGTTGCTTTCAGTGCTTTCTGGCCAGTGTAGAGTTGTAGGGATTGTCCCTTTGTTCTCAAGACAATGAGTTGGTTTCATGTTTGTCTTGTCCTTGTGCAAGGTTTTGGGTATTCGCGGCTAGAGGGTTGTTTGATCCGCGCAGGGTCAAGGGACTTGCGCTCCTAGGTCTAACTTGCCGTTGCGCCAAGTACGCAAGGTTCGTTGTGCGACCTCCTAGTGTCGGTCTAACTTGCCGTTGCGCAGAGTGCTCAAGGTTCTTTGTGTGACCTGCATGTATCGGTCTAAGTTACCATTGTGTAGAGTACGCAAGGTTCATTGTGTGACCTGCTAGTGTTGGTCTAACATGCCATTGCGCAGAGTACGCATGGTTGTTAGGCAACCTGTTGGTTTCAAGAAGGGCGCACCATTGCACATTGCGCGCAAGGTTATTCTTGTAGTATGTTTGTTGTTGAGGGTATGGTTCCTTGCGTAGGCGCAGGGGTTTTGGGACCATACCCCTCCTACCTGTCATGACGGGGTGGTCAATTGATAGATCTATCGACTATTCCACGTATACAATATTAATGATTAAACGGAAAAATTTGCGCAAGTGCCCGCAATGGGCCACTTATAATACCTGCCTCATGAACAATATTATATACATATATATATATATATATATATATATATATATCCTACTAAACTTTGATAGATTTAATATTTTGTGTTGCATGAATTCCCGAAGTCCCCACCGAAACGTAAGCCAATACCAATACTTACTCTCTTGAGATCGAGCAAATTCGTCATAACTTAGATTTAAGCATTTTTAAATCTACACGGTCGTTTTATGCAAAACATCGTAATAATCCACGTTTCTCCCCAAAACATATGTATAACCAATCAAAACCCGTTTCTTCCCCAAACATATATATCATCAAGACCCGTTTCTCTCCGAAACATATATATCAATCAAAACCCTTTTTCCCCGAAACATATATATAAATCAAAACCCGTTTCTCCCTAAAACGTATATTTGTATTCATCAAAACCCCTTTCTCCCCGGAACGTATATTCATACTCATCAAAACCATATATTTTCCACAAAAATATATTTATAACTTTTTTAAAGGCATATTTTATACAAAAACGTATAACTATCCTTTTAAGGCGTGTTCTTCCCCCAAAACGTATATAAAACAGTAAAAGAGGGGTTAGTGACACTCATCTTTGGGTGCATTTATATATTAGCGCGATTCCAAAATTTGGTCTACTTGTCCTAATTTAAGTAGGAATGATTTAATAACCAATATTCTACAAAATTCCCAAGTTTCTCCAATACTTAGAATTTTCACATAACTTTGAGATTTTCACGAAAAGTCTTTATTTTTTTATTATGTTGGCGTGTGTGTGTATATATATATATGTATATAAATATATATTAAGATTTTTTTGCAACTTGAACCATTTTATTGGTGACCCTCATTATATTATATCCGTTATCACACCCGTTTATAAGCAATATATCTACATACATAAACGTGAACATATTATCGAATATCGTAATACACGTATTTTATCAACTTATATATTTTATCATTTCTAAAGCATTTGTACATGAAATAACTCATCAAGTTTACTTATGTATTATTTTCATGCTCAACAAATAAGTTATATATATTTAACGTGATATTTACTGATATTACCGTTTTAAACCACTAAAGTGTACATGCAAAGTCTTAATCCCCACTATCATGTCATCACTTAACATATTACATTTCATACACTCATATTCACATATCATATCATATTACACAAAGTTCACTCCTGAACTATCCACTTTCGTGTACGTTGAAATATGCGTATTTTGGCGTTTGCGGTAAAGTGTCGGAAGTCATGTATGACTAGCCAAACACCAATGATACTTAATATAAGTTATATTACTTATATTTATATAAAAAATATCAGTTTATATTCTGATTTAAAATAGTTTTACAAAAGTCACTTTAAAAGCCGATTTTTACGGTTTTTATCGCTTAGTCTTGTACCGAAATTTCCTATAAGCATCATAAGTCGTCACGACTTGATATTTTAACATAATACATTTTATTTACTGAATAAAATGGTACTTATACTCATGTTAGTACAGATTTCATGTAAGTCACATAAATCATGCAATTTCACCAATTTTATTACTTTTTAAGCTACATGTACAACATGCAAAACTATCCAACTTATGACATACTTTCATATCACCACAACACATAAAATAATATTATTTTTAGTGTTTATAATCTGATTTAACTCACTTTTGTCAAACCATAACAATTTCATCATCTCATGATCATTTAATCATCATGCATGCTTATGTATAAGCATCTAATGCATGGATATCACATCATCATCATCATCCTTCATGAACTTAAATGCCTCTAACTTGTATTTAATTCATATTCAAACAATTCAAGACATCATCATGTTCATCTAATAACCATCCTATGATTGCATGCAAAAACATTTATGAACCTTCAAACAAAAACCCACATGTGCATGCATATACATATATATATACACGACACACATATATACATACATATACTTCCAAGATTTCACTTTTCATATATTCTTGTTCAATCATATGAAATTTTATAAAAACCCATTTTGATCATGCATGCTTCAAACTTTCATGAATCACATCAATAAAAAAATCAACTAACAATCAAAACATAATCTCTAACCCATGTATACAAACATTTTCGACCATATACTCTCATACATAAGCTTCCATTTCTATTTTGATTAAAATCATTTGTTAGATTTGTGAAGGATTCCAAGTTTTTGAGAAACTATCCATCATCATCATCATCAAGAATAAGAACAAGAATTCGAAAATAAGTTTATACCTTTAAATAATACAAGTGGGTTTTGATGAGATTTTTGAGGATATGGAGCTTGTTCTTCTTGAAAATCACCTTGGAAATGGATCTTCAAACTAAATTGAAGCTAGCTTGGAATGGCCTTAGCTCTTCAATAAAACTTCAAAATTCAAAAAATGGTGGTGTGTGCATGTATGTTAAGCCGAGAGAGAGAGAGAGATAAGGGAAGTGAGAGAGTGTTAAAATGTTTACGGATGTTGGAAAGTGGGGTTTACAGGGTGTCGAATTTAAATGATTAAACTTAAATCTAGCTTCAACACATGGAACAAGAAGAAAAAGGTGGGCACCCCATGGGGCCGCAACCTACACCCCACACACATACACCATGTATATATATATATATATATATACATGTATTTAACTGGCTACCAGGCATTTTATCTGGTGTTTTAATCCCGTTTTAAGGCGTTTAAAATTATTTTTTCCATTTTATAAAAATAAACTCACCATAATGTTGTTGAATAATATTTTATTTGCCTAGACTATCTGCGTTGCCTGTATTTTACAGTATATGCACGGTATTGCGCGGTATGCGCTTAAACTCGCTAAATAGAGTTTCTAGCGTTTTAATTGTTTTCCCTCACGGATATGATTAAAAATAGCATTTTAATTATAATGGAAAATTTTTAGGATTTTAACATTAATCGGGTGGTCGCCGACGTTCGTTTCGCATTTTGTTGATTACGCGATAAGCGTTTATCTTATTGTTGCCAATATAATTTTCTAATAAACTTTAAATTTACCAACACATAAAATACCATCCTTTAACACCAAACTCAATAAAATATTTCCTTTATTTATTCATAACATGTGTCACACTTGTACGGTACAGACTCAAAATAGTTGGGTGTCACATGCTGATATAACGCAAGAAGGTAATATCCTACGCATCTCGTCAGCTCAAGGTTCACGAAAAGAACTACATTACCCCACGATTTGGTACTAAGTGTACGATCTACACTGCCCACAAGATTCTTTAGGATATTCTCGACCAAAAGGAGCTCAACATGCGGCAACGTCGTTGGGTTGAACTACTGAATGTTTACGACTGCGCGATCAAGTGTCATCTTGGTAAAGCTAATGTGGTAGCCGATGCCCTCAGTCGGAAAGAAACCTGACTAAAGTGAGTCCAAGCCTTACAACTTATCATTCATTCTAACCTTCCTGATCAGATTCGTGATGCACAAACCAAAGCATTGAAGGAGGAAAACCTTCAAGATGAGTCTATGTGCGGCATGGAAAGCAACTTGAAACCAAACCGGACGGTATTTGCTATTTCATGGAGCGAATATGGGTTCCACTACACAAAAATTTGAGTGATGTATTTATGGATGAAGTTCACAAATCTCGCTACTCTATTCACCCTGGTTCCGATAAGATGTACCATGACCTAAAGACCATATACTAGTGGCCGAATATGAAAGCTAACATATCCACCTACATGAGCAAGTGCTTAACCTGTGCTAGAGTGAAGATAGAATACCAAAAGCCATCAGGGTTACTTGAATAACAAAAACTACCAATGTGGAAATGGGATCTAATTTCCAAGGATGTCATTACCAGTTTACCCATAACTCAAAATGGGAATGACACCATTTGGGTGATCATAGACCGTCTAACCAAGTCGGCTCACTTCCATGCAATCAAAGAAACCGACAAGTTTACCAAACTCGCAAGTGTATACTTGAAGGAAGTAGTCTCTAGGAACGAAGTGCCAATCTCCATCATTTCCGATCGTGTCTCGCGTTTCGCAACTTATCAGTGGCAAGCTATGCACTAATCATTCGGCTCACGTTAAGACATGAGCACATCCTATCATCCGCAAACAAATGGTCAAACCGAGCGCACCATTCAAACCATTGAAGACATGCTGCGAGCATGTGTCATCGATTTCGGTAACGGTTGGGAAAGACACTTATCTCTGGTGGAATTCTCTAATAATAATAGTTACCACACCAGTATTCAGGCTGCACTTTTCGAAACAATGTACGGACGGAAATGCCGATCACCTCTTTGTTGGGTTGAAGTCGTAGATAGTCAAATCACTTGAGATCATGGACCGGAGATCAAAACACTCATAGTTCCATTCAAAGAACTATATATGGATGATCAACTCTGTTTCATTGAGGAACCAGTTGAGATCATGGATCGGGATATCAAAACACTCAAAAGCAACAAGATTCCTATTGTGCGAGTTCGTTGGAACTCAAAACATAGGCTATAGTTTACTTGGGAACGGGAAGATCAAATGATATGCAAGTATCCTCAGTTGTTCAAAGAAAATGCATCTAGTGCTGAAGCAACTAGTGAATTTTAGGACGAAATTCCAAATTAACTTGGGGATGATATGATACCCCATGAAAACGTTCAACCACACTAGCTTCTAATGTGTTTCCTTGCTAAATTTCTAGACGAAATTTCTTTCAACTTGGGGATGATGTGACAACCCATGATTTCGAGGTAAAAAAACATTCTTTTCGCTTTTACATATTAATTATATACTTATCTTATTCGATGAATTATATTTATACTTATTTAATTTATAGTGTGCAAACGTGTAGTAGAAAGCAAATCCATATCGTGTTGAACCGACCCGAACCGTTTGAACCAAACCGAAAAGCTTACCGTTAAAGCTAAATAACTGAAAAGCTAACTTTAAGCATATAATGCACATGTACAACATATACATATAATGCACATATGTAGTACACATATAGTGCACATGTCTAGTAAAAGTTTTTTTTTTGAAAAAAAGTTTTTTTATACATAAAAGTAGCGAAATTTTATAAATAAAAATTGTTAAAAAATAAAAATTTTGCATGTTTTTTAGGCTTTTTTATTTAGTTTTTTTAGTTTTGTCATTTATATGTAGTTTTCTCATGATCTTCTTCCAATATATATGTGTGTGTGTGTGTATAGTTATAATTCTAAGTCTAAGTCGTAGATTGTCAAGTAGGGTTATGAATAGGTTGGATGAATCCATTAACCCTATTGTTTATCAATACACAAATCATCATAATGATAATTCCAATGGTCATAAGTATGTAAACTAGCAAGTATCTAAATCTACTAAGTAGCCAAATGAGCGTAAACAAATGGTGTACATACCCAACATGGAAAATATTGGAGACGAGGTGTGGTGGATTCACTTTGATTTCTTTGAAGCTAGTTAAACAATCAAAATCATCTAAAACATCCGAACAAGCAAGTGACTTGACTAGATGAGTGCATTCCAAACATCGATATGGTTTGGAGACTTGGTGTAGTTTTGTTCACTTTGTTACTTGGATGCTGTTTTGGTGACTTAGGTAGTGAGCTAAACACTGTCATTTCTATATTAATCTTCAATCCAACCTATCCCAACAATGGGATCTGTGGCAACTTGAAGATGTTAAAGTAATGAGGATGGATGAACAAAGTTTGAAAGAGTTTAACCGAAACAATATGTTAAACCAATTTTGAGCCTCAAATGTGGTGATGTCCCCACTTAGTTTACCATGGTAAACTCGAGGAAACATACCTAGAGGTTATCCAAGTGGTATGAAATAAGAAAACAAGAAGAGAGGATGGAGAAAGTGAGTTGAAAGCTCACTTCTTCACTTGAAAGTTTCTACCCAAAAGTTACAAAGTTCTTAAAATTTAGAGTGTTTTGAAAGTTGATTAGAGTGCGGAAAGTGAAAATGAGGTGTAGGAGGCCTAGATTTATAGTGGAGGATTATGGTTCGAGTTTTAAGAAGGTTGGAAGGTGATTGGGGAAGAAAGGAGGTGCAAAAATGCACCAACCCATAGGCTGGAAATAACTAGCTGCGGAAAGACCCTCGTCGCGCCACGCGAAGGGAGAGTCTTGGACTCTCACGTGGCGCGAAGGAGTGGGTTTTTAAGTTGTTGGTTTTGTCATATTTAGCCCTGGACTTGGTTTGTGCAATATTTTAAGTCATAAACTTGTATTTTAACGCAATTTAAGTATGAAAAGTGTATTTAAGTATGGTATGAGTATGATGCATGTATAAATGATATTACGAATGTATTGCATATATTCGTGTATAAACATGTATATGATGATTATTGCATGACAAATGAATATGAATTTAACATGATAGTTATAAATATGAATTTTCATTATGATCGATGTCTGTGATTACAAATGTGGAAATGAAATACGAATTCTAATTTCCTAAATATTGAAAGTGCGAGATACAAGTCTTTACATTACACAATCATACCTATGCTCATCGTTTTTGTTTATGCATTTTGTGATAACCCGTGACTTCCAGATAAAAAAAACTGTTCGTTTCGCTTTTACAAATTAATTATATACTTATCTTATTCGACGAATTAAATTATACATATTTAATTTATCGTGTGCAAACGTGCAATAGAAACCAAATCCATGTCGTGTTGAATGGACCCGAACTGTTTGAACCAAAACTTATGTCTCGCGTATCAATTAAACCAACTCGCATAGCTGGAAACTTATGAAGCCCGAACCACAGCATGAATATTATACATTTATATAATTTAATTAATTATACTTTCATTTTAGTTGATTATAAGGGTAAAAAAATTAAATTATGTCAACTAAAGTTGCAACAGCAACCGTTAGTACCTTCTTTCTTTCTTTTGCATTTTATATGCAGCTCAATTTGTATAAGATTGTAAATTAAAGGTATGGATATTTATTTATTGATCTTAGTCCTTTATATAATAAGTTGGTTTATTTTTTTTCCATGTGGGCTTTAGATTTGCATGAATCAATTTGATGTGTTCTTAAAATCCAAAACAACGAACAGAGTGACGGCCCACTAATTAAATCCTAAACCACCACAGTATTTAGTCCCTTTTTATAGTTACGTATGGGTGTGCATGTTTTTTTATAACTTCTCAAAAACCCTAAAACCCTAAATCATGATCGCCCATCCTCCTTTCCCTCTTGTTCCCTTCTGCTGTGGACGAGAAACAAGTCCAAGACTCCAAGTCTCAACTTCTAGGTTGCTTTAATCGTTCCCCTCTTTCGCTAGGTAACTAGTTTTTGTACTATTTGTTATAAATAAGTGATTATACATGATTTTTGCGGTTAAAATTCTGAGATCAAGACTTAGTTTTTATGTTGCTTGATGATTCTCTATTTATGTGGTGTTACATGTTGACTAGATTGTTAGAAATCATACACGGTAGGTTGTGGGATCTTAGTGACTTGATACAAATTCTTAGGGTTTGACTCTTGATGTATTATTGATATATAAATATGAGTTTGACAATAATTTGCTATGTGTGATGTTTAAATGTCGTTTATGTTCGCTAAACATGTTACTAGAACCAAAAGAAACTCGTTTTATGTCACTAGGAATTGAAACAGAAAGTTGTCCAACAGTTACAGCCGACTCAAAGCTGCATTTTTCTGCAGATTTTGTGTGTTGTGTTTCAAGTCATAACATGGTGAATATTTAGAGTTACATCATGCAAATCCCCAACTGAAATTAGGTCAATCGGACAACTGAGGAATTTTAAATGAATTTTTCTATGAACCGCAGTCAGAAAGTGACGTATCTGATTGCTGCTTAGTAAATATTTTTTTAATAAATTCCTGGTAAAGAGTTAAACTCTAAATATTTAACACAAGGCCAAACCTTCTGAGGAGCATGTCACATAAAAGTAACATAATTTTTGCAGCTTTGTAAGTATGGTAAACAAAAGCCCAAAAACAACCTATTTTCAGTGAATTTTGTGATGTATGATTATAAGTGTATAATTATCGAACTTGCTACGTTTAATATCCGAACATGCCCAATAGTTGTATAAACGGTGTAATTGCACGTCGTAGGTTACATCGTGAACACGTGCTTGAAGACTACTCATGTTCTGACAACTTGTACGCATTTTAATTGCTAGATACGTGTAGGATTTGCGTGAATTACATAAACGACCCCTAATATTCTTGGTAACCATAATAGGACGTTGTTGACCGTACTAGCTTGCATAATTTAATCTGTCGATCTAATCTAAGGTGAGTCACAACTCTTTACTAAAAGCATGCGTCTCTTGTTTGGGACAACACACTTATATCCCTGGTTTGGAAAATACATACGTTACCCCTCGTTTGGGGCTACACATGCGTTCCTAGATTGGAACCACTGAAACATAACTATCCCTTGATTGGGACCATGTAGTATTCCTGGTTTGAAACATTGTTAAATACTATAATTTATACTTGATGTCTTTAGCGGACTAAACAAACTCTATCTAAAAGTCCCCATACATTATACCGATTAGTCGCCGGGTTTGGCAAACGGGGTATTAGTTGATAGCGCTATTAGGTTTGGCAAACCTCACACCATACCAGGAAGTGTGGGCGTGAACTTTTCCTTGGCAACTGGTCAATGATGATAGACAGTAACACGGGTCACAAACAACTACAACAGTTAAGTTTCGGTACCACACAGTTTAGTAACTTCACGATGGGTTAGCTACCCTTGTCATGTCTTATAAAACTAAGGTATCTAAACGAACTTATTTTTATAACACCACTGAAAACTGTGAACTCGTCAACTTATGTTGACAGGTTGTGAATGGGGGATCGGCTCCTCCGATGAGCAACCAGACTAATCTAACTCAACTAACAGAGGCGAAATTCATTGTTAGTGAGGTTGACAAACGAACAAGTGAGATCTACTGTTCAATTGCTTTGAATATATTGATTGACGTGAAAAGTACAATGCAAGTAAACAATTCAGCAGGGCTTCACCGTACCAACTGGACTAACATTACCTAGCTCTGACACAACACTCCTCTATTTATAGGTCGACATGACTCGCACAGGAGAGTGTGTTGCAGAGACTGTGACTCGTGCGAGTGGCTGCTTTGTACGAGTGACAGAGTGTCACTCGTAGGAGCCTTGTGACTCACTCGTACGAGCCTACTACAAAACACATAAATCAAACTATAACATTTACAATCTGACGTTCTATGCTCTAAATATAAAAATCAACATATGCTAGACGTAGGGAATAGACATTATGCACCAACAAACTCCCCCTTGGATGTTGCCGCAGTCTTGGATAGTCTTCAAAAAAACCTCATAAGATTTAACATTTAACGACAAAAGAAATGCTTCGGTGGCTTGCGACGCTCCTCAAAAGCTATAGGCGTTTGATCTGTTGGAGGAGGTCGGTTAACTGTATTGCCAAGCCAAAAACTTCTTAGCGACGCTATATGAGCTGGCTCTGCAATCCTCGCTTCCTTCTTATCTTTCTTCTTTCACTCTGAAACCTCCAATTTCCTCCATGAAGTGTTCCATGTCGAACATAGTGCCACCACTTGAAGTTTTTGTGGAAATCTTGCTCCATCTAAATCATAGGCATATTCTTCATTTCCTTTGGCCTCTTCACGATGAGCGTAACATCTTTTTCTTTAATAATTGGATCAATCTTCGTAATACACTTCGGAAAATGAGGTTTCCAGTGTATAAATCCATGTGCAGCTTCAAGCTTGATCAACTTCCATAGCCGTTGGTCGTGAAATTTCATCTTCAGATTTATCATCTTCGTTTGCACAAGCTCTTTGATATCCAATATGGCAAGTATTTGAAGTACTGAATCCAAACTCCCTTTTGATAGCGTAAACTTTAAGTTCTTCGATCCAACCCCAGTTGATAATGTCCCCTAGCGAGATATCTGCATCACGTGTAAAGAATGCTAGAGGACGTTTGAACTTACGCTCTGCTAGTGAAACTTTGAACCACTTTTTCCTCGTTTCTACAATTTCGTCTCTATTTAACTGTTGAGGAATAGTACCCTGTTTAGCAGCTTCTTCGACTTTGCATTTCAGAACATCAGCATTTTCTGCTGCAAACAACTCAATGAAAGTTGGGGAGTCATTTGTACCCTGATCGACAAGATTAGTAACATCGTCATCAGAATTATCTTCCACGACAACTCTATCATAATCATTCGCTTCTTCAACGTGCTCGAAAACATAATCACTTGGCTCGAAAGCTAATCTCATTCAACTCGTCTTCAAAGTCAAACTCGAAATTTTCTTCGTCCACGCCTAACATTTTAGCAATCTCTTCCTTGGTATAGTTGTGGACATATTCTCCCTTTTCAACATCATGTTCAAGATAAAAAATCTTTGGCTTAGGCACGATAGGAACGGTAGATGTATCGATTACCGTGAAGATTCCTGCATGCTGAGCATCAGTAGGACATTCAGTTCTACCCTGATCTCTATCTTCAGTCATTTGATTTGCAGAATCGTCCAAGTAAGCAGAATAATCAATATCTTCATTTAAAATAGATTCTGTTACACGAACACCCGTACCACCTACATTATCATCATCATCATCACCACTATCAGAATCAGACTCACCAGACAATAAATCATCTAGACCCTCAGCCTCTTTCTCAGTGTCTTCATCAAACTCATCAGCTGCTGCCTCAATCTCTCTCTTTAACTTCTTTTTCTGCAGCCATTCTTGATGTGTATCTGAAAGATCTGTCGTGTCAATATCCATATCCTTATGCTTTCCTACCAAAACAAACTTATTCGAGACTATATACACCACAATATCTGTAATAACTGGCGCAGATTCAGCTTCTGGCTCAGTTATGACGTTCACAGGATCCTCAACCACATTTGCTTTGCCCTTGCCTTGCACATCTGATAGTTCTTTTGCAATACGTTCATGTTCAGCGACACACTCTCTGGCTTCAGCTCGTTCGATCTCATCTATCTCTGCAGCAATATTAACAACCAGCTTTTTCGTCAGTATCTTCTCAAAAAGATTCATCCTTCTATTGCTTCTGAGTCGTTTCTCCTCATATTCAGCCATGCAAAGTCGTAAATGCTCGTTTTCTGAAACGATGCTGGCGAGCATAGCTTCGAGCTGTTGTTTGTCTTCGTTTGGCGTATTGAGCGGTTCTTGTAACTCGGCTATCTTGACAGTGTTTAACATGACTTGCTTTTGAAACTCTTCAACGCGTGGATCATTAAACATGTCAGCAGAAAAGTCTTCACCCCCTAGAATGTCACCAAAATCAAAATCAAAATCAAAGTGAGACTGTGACTGCGAGGGTTGTGGCGGAGGTTGCAGTTTCTGTTGTGTTGCTTGCTGCTATGGTGGAGATTGACGTGGTGGAGATGGTGCTGGCTGAGGTGTTTGTTGACGAGCCGGTGATGGAGGTGTTGGTGGTGTTGGCTCAACATGTACCTCTTCTTCCACTGTCTTCTTTTGCACTTTTTCCTTGGATTTGACGTTAGGAGAATCAGTGCCTCTCTCAGCCGATCGTTTCAGACGTCGAGACTTCTTCTTTGCAGGCTTGCTTAAAAGAGTGTCATAATTTGAACCCAAAGGTATATAAGTCGTATCGTCCTCTCCTACTGCTTTTTGCCTTCTTTCTTCAGCTTTACGCTTTTTCTCTACGAGTCGTTCAGCTTCTATCTTTTTAACTCTCTTTCTTTCTTTCACCAGCTCTTCTATCCTCTGAGTCAGTGCTAGAAGACGACGCTTCTTCCACCACTTTCTCACTACCAAAAGCTTGCCTCTTTATATCAGCAGCTATTTCTTCAATATTTTCCTCAATATCTTGTTCATCTACCAATCCATAACTTTTAGTTGTTTTCTTTTTCTTCTGAGTAGTAGATGTGGAAGATGTAGCCGTTGCCTTTCTTTTAACCCCTTATTTGACAAACCATGCACTATGCTTTGCAACAAAACCATCAAGCGTAGTTAACTCTTCACTCTCGTCATCACTATCTTCTTTCTCCACTTTCCTAGTGCCGGAGCAATATAATCTTTGTTGATGATAGCTCCAAACACTGGCTTGGCGTTGGGGAATGTCTTTAGATGTAAATTCATCTTCTTCAAGGTAGAGACATCCACGTGTTCCAACTTTAACACGTCATCTTTCTTTTTCAGCAAGTTTGGATGCAGATGATCTAGCAGCATCTGAATGAAACGCGGGTACTACAGAAACTTTTCTCTCTGACTATTCTGCACCATCTTAGTGAATATAACCTTTGAAAAGTTATACGGAAGATTTAGAACAAGCGTGGTAATCATGCACATTTGGTAATCTACCAAGTCGTCAAATCCTCCCTTTCTATGACTTAGTGCATGAATAACACAATGGACGATATATCGAAACGGGGCACTTAGGTTACCCTTCTTGAAAGGAGCGGCATTCACGAATCCAGCGTAACCCATGCGATAGAAACAACCCTTCATCATATCGGATCATCTTCATGGTCTTTAAAATCTAACAACTTTCTGATCAAATCCTCTGTAATCTTCACCTGAATATCCTCATCAACAATCTTTACAGCTGAGACAATCGCATTTTCTTCAGAATCAAATTCTGCAACATTCTAGAAGTATTCAATATGTGATCTATAAGCGACATGTCAATCTGTCAGAGCCTTTGTAATACGAATTCAGCCCAAAAACTTTAACACTTCCTAGTAGGCAGCAATCTCTGGAATAGATTCGTCAAGAAGACAGCATACATTGTGGAACGGAGAAAAAGAAGATTTCTTGACCTATACAAATTGACATTTCAAACCATTAGAAAATTTTTCAAAAATTCTAAACTTAAAGAGACACTCGTACGACTCAACCCTTCGTACGAGTCAACACTTAGACATTTTGCAAGTTTGAATCAAATCTTCACTCGTACGAGTCATTACTTCGTACGAGTGACTAAAAACTCAGGAACTTTTCAAGAAATTTGATCAAACTACTTCGTACGAATGATGCTTCGTATGAGTCATCAACACTTAAAAAATTTTAACGTTTAACTTTTAAGAATCCTATTCATACGTCTGAAAAGATATAACATTTTGAAAACCTTCGCTTAGTACGAGTGGACATCCGTATGAGTTGTAATCCGTACCAAATAACACCAAGTTTAAACTGAACTTAAAACGTGTTGTTTTTAACAAACTGAAGGTTGAATTATAGGCTATTGGGGCCGATTTTAACGTTTTTAAGTTCAATTTTAAGTTTCACTAGTCCAATTTCCCTAAATCTACGTTTTATGTCCGTTTGGTCTAAGTCCGGCATTATAACGGCTAAGAACACGGAATAGTACCTTGCCCATGGTAAGAGGTGTCCGAATCGACCTCCCCTATGTATTGGTACACAGTATATGTCAAGAAAAGTCAAAGTATAGAACTGGTTCTCACAATAGTTCTCTCTCAGTCGCTCAGTGACATTAGGTTGGTTCGTGCGACTGAATGAGGCTTTTATACTCATTCATTGTCGCTCGTACAAATCAAAGACTCATGCGAATGAAAACAAATGTTACTCGTATGAGTTAGTGACACTCATACAAGTCAGTTCCGATACTTATCAAACTTTTTCAACTTTTTGATTTTTTATGAACTTTTTATCTGTTTAAAACCCACTCAGTTAACCAAGTCCAAGTTAATGACCCTGGTTATCTTATTTGTCTACCAGTCCAAGTTAATGACCTTGGTTGCCCATTATTTGACCAAAATAGGTTTATTTAAAAATGTAAAGTTTCAAATTGATGAACTTTATTGACGTTCAGGTAATTTCTTCTCATGATTAGCTCCCAACCCGTGGTCTTCAGCATTTCTTTAGTAAAGCGTCGCCATGACTTGAACTATCAGTGTTTTCATCATCGCTAGACTAAGATAAACTAAAAATGCTAAGAAAACTAAAAATCTTTTTGGGTTTTGGGAT
Organism: Scalesia atractyloides; assembly: GCA_947069175.1. Lineage (NCBI taxonomy): Eukaryota > Viridiplantae > Streptophyta > Magnoliopsida > Asterales > Asteraceae > Scalesia > Scalesia atractyloides. Next base: position 29,541,558 of record CAMTDV010000001.1, read on the forward strand.
TTTTCGAAAAGAAATAACAAGTAAAGATGTATATACATACATCAATTTTTTTGTGAGTTTTGTGTTAAGAGAATCATATCAAGTTTTTAACAAATCACCAATACCGTTGATCTTGATATACTCCTTAAGCTTTTAATCAGATTTTCCTAGATTGCCAATATACTTATCCACTTAAACCTCTTCTCATTTCTCAACTGTTTCAAGATATGTTAGGTAATATTAGGAACATGAAGTAATGTTTCCCATCTCAGAATATACTCCCACATCGAGATTCCCATAATTTCATTTCACAGGTGAATATATCCAATTGATATCTGTAAATAGGTGAATTGCGAGACCTTGAGAGCTCAGGTTAGTACTACCATACAGACAAAGAGAGGAAGGCTCGTCTTTAGGTGGTGTTCCTTAAAGGAATCTTTTGAACTGCAAATGTCGTAAATGTTTATGACATATTCATTTTTTATGCAGCTTGAATGGGTGAATAATGCGTAAAGTATTATATAAGTTCTAGGCCATTGCTAACGTAAATTCAGAATTCTCGGATAATACCCCAGATATCGATTAAATATAAAGACCTAGCATCACAAAATCTGGCATTCTCTCAAACGAAATTTCGGAGTACTAAGTCCATATATCCGAGAGATGTTAACCCACAAGTTATTCAGTTTCTTCTTTTAGATTTATATCTTGAGAAACAATTTACTGAACGAGTGACGCCTATTGGCACATCCTCAGTAAGACCTGTATAATTACTTGATTAATCATTCCATATCTTTAGCGTACTGTGACTGTTATATTGATGTAATATGATCTCTCTTTTTCACAAATTTTTTTTTTGACTTTTATATGTTTTTGTATTTTCTCAAACTTTCTCCCCCTAGAATCAAAAACATATTTTTGTATTATTAGATTTTTTAAGAAAAAATGTACAGAAAATTCGTCAAACCGATGAGAATCACGTCAAGTCCTCGTCATCCTTAAACTCAACCTCATGAATATCCCCTGATGTCAGATTTCTTAAACCATTTAATTTTAAAAGATTTTTAAATCTTGAACGATCAAATGCTTTGGTAAAAAAATCTACTTTTTGGTCATCAGTGTGGAGACTTTCAATTCTAACCAACTTTTTCTCATAGCAATCACGAATAAAGTGGTGTCGAATCTCAATAATTCAAAAGAGTTGACATGAGTTTTTAGTGATATATAGGCGTATCAAGAAATTGCAGTCCGAAGTCTCTCATCTGCTGTTGAATGCAGAGAATCTCAGAACAACAACTGGATGCTGAAACGTATTCAGCTTCACAGGTAGAGAGAGCAACTGCGGCCTGTTTCTTACATTGCCACGTTACCAAACGGATTCCGAAGAACTGGCAACCAACCATCGTAGATTTGGCATTAAGTTTGCAAGAACTGAAATAAGAATCTGAGTAACCCGCAAGATTGAAGTCGTCATGTCAAGGATACCATAAGCCGATGCTTGGAAATCCCTTCACATATCTCATAATACGTTTGACGGCGAGCAAGTGCGAATCTCTTGGATTGCACTGAAAACGGGCGCACATGCATGTTGGATACATGATATCAGGTCAAGAAGGAGTGAGATACATCAAGGATCCGATCATGGAGCCGTATAATGTTTCGTTAACTTTGAATCCATTAAGATCTAGTAAAATGTCGTGATTAGGAACAAATGGGGTAGATGCTGGTTTAGTTCTTGTCATATCGAATTTCTCCAATATGTCATGAACATACTTCGTCTGATGGATGAAGATACCATCAGGCAATTGATCGATCTGAAGTCCGAAAAAGAACTTCATCTCCCCCATCGCGCTCGTTTCAAATTTGCGCTTCATGACTTCTTCAAAGTCTTTACATAACTTGTCATTTATCGATCCGTAGATGATATCACATATATCTCTATAATAATCAAATGCCCATCCACTTCCTTAGTAAAGAGAGTAGAATCTATAGTTCCTCTGACAAAGCCGTTGTCTAGAAGATGTCGTGACATCGTTTCATACCAAGCTCTTGGGGCTTGATGTAGACCATATAAGGCTTTGTTCAGAAGGTAGACTTTGTCTTTGTGTATAGGATCGACAAACCCAGGTGGTTGGCCGACATACACCTCCTCTTTAACTTTTCCGTACAGGAAAGCAAATTTGACATCCAACTGATACACCTTGAACCCTTTCCAAGAGGCAAAGGCCAAGAATATGGATTGCTTCAAGAAGGGCGACTAGGCATAGACTTCGGTGTAGTCTATCCCTTCCTGCTGATGGAAGCCTTGAACCACGAGTCGAGCTTTGTTGCGTACTATGATCCCTCTCTCATCACGTTTGCACTTGAAGACCTATCTAGTGTTTATCGTTTTGTGATGATCTGGTAGGTCAACAAGCTTCCAGACTCCTAGTTTCTGGAATTGAAGCAATTCCTCCTACATTACGTCCACCCAGCTCTCTTCTTTTAATGCGTCTTTCCAGTTCCCGGGTTCTACCTGAGAAACAAAACAACTATTAGAAAGTCTGGTTTACAGTGGAGCAATATGAGTATAAAAACAGCTTAGATCCTTATTGATCTGATTACGAGTTTGCACTCATGTTTGTAAGCTGCCAATAATATTCTCCGATGGATGATACGAAATTGTTCTTGGCATCACTTCACCGGGAATATCCACATGAGATTGCAAGTTAGTGATATCTTCATCAACAATCGGTGCAGACGATGAAGCTTCATTCCTGACGTTTGACTGATCAGCTTGAGTATTCAGGAAGCTTTCAATCTGCTCAGATCCTTCATCGGAACTAGATCCTCCATCATTGAAAGTCGGTTCACGATCAGAGTCGGCATTTGGCTATTGCTGGGCAGATGATTCAGCAGTGTTTATAATTGGTATAGGTACAGATTCTTGACGAGTAGAGCTTGGACCTACATCAGACGTGTTAGACATAGGAAGTGACAGGGAAATCACTGACGGTCTTGATTAGAGATTTAATGCTGTTGAAAGAGCATAACAAGTTCTTCTTCTGATGGCACGTCTAGCAGGTCGAAAGAATTCCATAAACCTTCGTAGTTAAACAGCCATGGATACCCAGGTTTCTGCGTTGGTGTAGTATACCGTTGACAATCAACATGCTGTGCAAGAATAACCTAGTTCATACTCGGCAAGAATACATGTTTCTATGGAGTAACATAACCCACAAAAAATCCTTCCAAGGATTTGGCTCCAAATTTACCATCCGGGTCCAATACAGTACATGGTGATCCAAAAGGCTCCAGAAACTCAAGGTTAGGCTTCCATTGTTTAAGTAACTTGAAACAAGTGTTGTTGTGAGGCTTGACTGTTAACAAACTATTAAGGGTGTAACACGCTGATGTGACTGCTTCACTCCAGAAACTAATTGGCAATTTTGAGTCGGCGAGCATAGTTCTAGCAGTCTCAATCAATGTGCGATTCTTTCGTTCAGCTACTCTATTTTGTTGAGGAGTATAAAGTATAAGGAGCACTGAATTCAAGAAGAATTTCCTTTTCATTACAGAACTCGAGCATCCGTTTGTTCTGGAACTCTGTTCCGTTGACACTGCGGATTCTCTTGATTGCCAAGTGATACAGGTTTTCGAGTTTTCTAAAGAGAATCATTAAGGTCTCAAATGTTTCATCTTTGCTCTCCAGAAAGAAAACCCATGAGAATCTTGAGAAATCATCTGTAATGAGTAGGCAATATAGATCACCAGAAATGCTTTTTACATTTACTGGCCCGAAAAGATCCATATGAAGCCTCTCTAGTTTTAGCTTGATAGAATTCAATAGCCTTTGTTGGTGCAATTTCTTGTGCTGTTTCCCCTTTTTACAACTCAGACAATCATCGGTAATTGAAAATTTTTTCAGATTAACACCCTCCACTAGGTCGTTATACACTAGATAATTCATCTTTCTTAGATGAATGTGCCCCATCTTCCTATGCCACAGAATAGACTCTTCCTCGGTTGCTTTAGAAAAAAAGCACTGAACCTTCTTTGATGTTGTTGATGCGACACTCATATCAAGAACATAAAGATCATTTTCTCTCGAAGCACGCATGAGAATCCATTCCACCGGAATCTCGAATCCCGGCTTTAAGATCAAGCATTCTTTATTATTGAAGTGCGTTGTGAATTTCTTGTCACAAATCTGCGAAATGCTGAGTAGATTGTTCTCAAGTTCCATGAAGTAGTTTATTTTATCAAACGAAACAACTCCATTCGTGAGAATTCCTTCACCGACAACTCTTCCTCCTTGTGTTCCGGCAAAACCTACGTACACTCCGCGGATAGCTTTAATATCGTATAACAACGCAAGCATCCCTGTCATGTGCCTGGAAGCTCCACTATCCATTATCCATTTAGACATGATCGATCGCGGGAGCCCCTTCACACATGCGGAAGAAACTATTAAAATAAAGAAACCCAAGCCTGCTTGGTCTTGGGTGGGTTCGGATTATCAAATTTCTGACCTATTTAGTTTTTGACGTTCTTTTTAGGCACGGTTTTGTTTGGAACATAAGGTTTTGGTTCTACCTTGGACGGTTTGACTTTTGCCATACATGTGTGGGTGTCAGATTTGCCTTTTTAGCATAAAATTTGAATCCATTTGATGATACTTAGTTGATGTTTCACCAATTTTAATTTTAGAATGACGTTGAAGAGTTGGTTTAACATTTTGGTAGGATTCATTGGTTCTTTTCAAAATTTGCTTTGGCGCAAACATAGGTGCCTTTTGTTTCTCATCCTTGGTTAACCTATGAAAGTAAGAAACAGGTTTTGGAGATTCTTGTTCGTAATATCTTGCAATGTGCCCAACATTTTTACATTTGTAACACGTCATACTGTCCTTTGGAACAGAGGATTCCAAAACTTGTTTTCTATTTTTTTTTCTTTCTTGAAATCATCATTCGATTGTGTTCCGATGATTTCTTTTTCCTTTTCTGTTGTTGTACCAAAAACGAAATTGATTTTCTTAGTAAACTTTAGCTTTTGGGACTTGTTGTTCATTCTTCGCTTTTGGAAACCCAAACCTGCCCTCCTATTCTCCGGATAGTCTTTGTTTCTCTGATGGTAGGGTCTGGTGACACATTTTGATTTAGAGTAATATGATGCATTATGTTTATCTAAATCAGAATGGCTTACCTCCACAAGCTTGAACAATTTATCAACACGATCCAGATTCACATTCTGGATGGGAAAGTCTTCATCAAAAAATAGTTTATCAGATCCATGCATTTTATAAACTATGACATTTGGATCATTCTTTAAACTATCTTCCGATGTTTTAACATCAGATTCAAACTTGTCAGATTCACTTTTTAAGACATTTTCGACCACTGTTTTAACCACCTCAGAGTAACATTCATTTTCAGATGTTGTGTAAGTTATGTCGATGTTCGTAGGCAGCTCGTTTGATTGTTCAGTTTTCAATTTTAGATTGAGCGCCTTTTCCACCCCTGATGGCTTTTTACAAGCAAAACTATTCCACATAGGGGGTGGAACACGATCGTAACTTGCACTCTTGTTTTCCTCTTTTTAAGATTCTTCTTTGTTTTTGATTTTCGGTAAAATTTGTGATCAATGACGTACGAGCTTGTGGAATAACTGATTAACTTTCAATTCTTACATTCTCAAGCTCACTTTTTAGCTCAGCGATAGTATTTAAGTGAATGTTAATGGCCATTTGTTTGTCCATTACTGTCGCTTTGATCATAGAAAGTGTTCCGTCATTTTCTCTAAGTGCTTTTTCATACTGTTTAACAGATATGCTCAATTTGTCATTAGCTTCTTTTGTGGCTTTATAGTCACATGACAAATTATCTGTTGAACTTTTGAGCTCATTATATCGTGTGTCTTTTACAACACACTCATTGCATGGCTTAGCAAATTTCAAACATGGTTTTTCTACCACAGACTCACATTTAGACTCATTTACCTTGTTAACATTTGCCATACCCGCTTTGCTGGTCTCATCAGAAAACTTCTCCATCTTTTCATCAACTGTCTGTTCAACATCAGGCTTCTTCTTTTCAACATATCGTTAGGCAGGAGATGTTTAAATGCACTATTTAAAATTTCCTCCTCTTCGATGATGTATGATAGTAATAATCATCTTCTGGAGCCTCATCGAAAGATGCCTCTAATTCTTCTTCAGGTTCTTCGATTATTTCAGCAACCAACACAAAACTCTCATTCTTGGAAATATATTTGTTCCAGTTAAAGCCCTCGTCTTCTTGAGTCACCACAAGTGCTTTGTCTTTAGCTTTTGGTTGTCTATCTACAATATGCACCATTCGAGTTCTTGGTTGGGGACGGTGGTAGATAGCCTTCTTGTAGTAGTTGTCGGCAAATGGGTTCTGATGACCCTGGGCTTCTCTGTTTGGGCATTCACGTTTAAAGTGTCCCTTCTCCCGACACTTGAAACAAGTAACTTTGGACCTGTCGTATTAAAGTTTTCCATCCAAACCTCCCAAGTTCTCTTTCCCCGTTATTTCCATGAAGCAGTGTGCGCGTCTAACAATAGATGCCATTCACCATTTGATGTCGATCAGTTCCATCTCTACCGGATCAATCTGATCATAGTCCTCTCTGGTTATTTTAGAATTTCCAATCTTTCCTGCTACAAGACTGTCATAAGATTCGAGAACGGATGCTAATAGTGACATATGCTGCTTAACGGTCTTCTCATCAAAGTTTTTGTGCATTCTGGAAATCAACAGCGATATTGCACTGTAGTATCCTCTGAGTAGGATTTGATTGACTGGTCTGGTTGATCTGGAGATTGCTCGATCCATGTGATGATTGTGGGCTTTGAGACATATTCGGATTGACCACAGCAAATGATTGATAACTATTGCTTTGATTTGACGGGGGACTCGGTGTATTGTAAGCGCTAAAGGTAGTTTGGATCTTTGGAGATTGTATTTGGGCGGCAGAACTATTCTTGAAATAAAGATTGACGTCTTGTTGCATTTGAACTCCTTTATTCCTCGCCATCTTCTGCATTCCTAGTTCGTGTACCTCCAATCTTTCAATGAATCGTGGTAGTGAGAAATTACCATATTCAGTTCCATTCTTCAAAATGGTCAAATAGGTAGACAATTCGCCTTGTGGCAAGGAATCTGCGAGTTTATCAACAAGTTTTTCGTTCGTCTTAATGATTCCCATTCGCTTCATATGCAAAACAAGATGACAGTATCTTTCAATCAGTTGTTTTACCGTCTCTCCTTTGATCAAAGTAAAGATGTCAAATTCTTTACTCAACAATGCCCTTTTGCTTTTTCGCAGTTGTGCACTACCTTGGAATTTACATTCCATAATGATTGTGCGTCATCATCATGTTGTAACAGCGCTAGTATGTCCTCTTTGATGGATTTTTGCAGAATGTTCATCTTTTTCTTCTCATTTATAAACTTTTCTCTTTCAAAATCAGAAAGTTAAGCCAATGTCTTTTTTAGACCATTTTCTCCAACATGAGACTAATACTTTTCTTCAATAGCAAACCAACAAGTAAAATGATTCGCCTGAACCCAATTCATGAAACGTTCGCTCCAACTATCAAAGTCTTCGATGTTCATCAACTTTGGCGGTTTCGTCATCGTACCCATTTCGTTTTCGAGGTTCATGTTTTGTGCTTCAGTAGTCATGATCGCTGATGTAGCAAATGCGTTATAAAATTCTTCTGCCATTTTTCTGTAAAGATTTAGAAACACACTTTCCGAAAAAACTGATTAGTATGAAACAACTTCTTCGCGCGGATAACAAAAACCGTTCGTACGATCAAGAGTAGTTCAGAAATTCATGCGAGAGAGTTGAATCGTACGGAGGAAGTATTCGTGCGAACAAGCTGTTCGTACGGATGACAATTTGGTTCGTACTAGTAAGTCGCTCGTACGAGTGGTTACCTCGTGCGAATTACAGTTTTAGTTTTAACTTGTAAATTTTAAGAACTTCTGATTACTCGTTCGTATGAATGGATTAACTCATATGGTCAGTCATTCGTGTGAGTGGTCTCTACCCGTACGAAACAACTTAGGTCACCAAACGGATGAATTTTACCAATTTTGACATGTTTAAGCTCGATTTTAGATCTGAAATTGTTAAGGATTGATTAAAATAGAATTTAATGTGATATCCTAGAATCCTAGTCCAATTTGTCCATAATTTCGTCCAATTTCGAGATCAGTTTAGGAAAGTGTATAAGTACAAAGCTGCAACAGTGAATCTGAATTTGAAATAGTTGGTAGCCTGCAGAAACTTGACGTTTGTCATCAGATCAGACCACAAGATTCTGATACCACTTGTGAATGGGGATCGGCTCCTCCGATGAGCAACCGGACTGATCTAACTCAACTAACAGAGGCGGAATTCATTGTTAGTGAGGTTGACAAACGAACAAGTGAGATCTACTGTTTAATTGCTTTGAATATATTGATTGACGTGAAAAGTACAATGCAATAAACAATTCAGTTGGGCTTCGCCGTACCAACTGGACTAACACTACCTAGCTCTGACACAACACTCCTCTATTTATAGGTCGACATGACTCGCACAGGAGAGTGTGTTGCAGAGACTATGACTCGTGCAAGTGGCTACTTCATACGAGTGACAGGGTGTCACTCGTAGGAGCCTTGTGACTCAGTCGTACGGGCCTACTACAAAACAAATAAATCAAACTATAACAATCACAATCTGATGTTCTAAGCCTATATATACAATCAACATATCCTAGACATAGGCAATATACATTATGCACCAACACAGGTCAGTAGGTACATCTTTGGACAAACGTTGCAATCGTCTAGAGTGTGTGGTTCGTAAAGTCTTATGCTTTGTATAGTTATTAAACTTGTGGTTTCTAAGGTTTGATGAGTTTTACTTTCGTTTTCCACTACAACATAAACTGTGTTTTAAACTTTTAAACATAGATCACTAATCATGTTGATTGTGATGATTTTACAATTTTAAATGGTTGGTTCAACATGATTAGTGGCTAGATTCTAGTCAGTCACACGCCTCACGGTAAAACTCTTCATGAGGATTTTGAGGGTTTGACACATTCGTACCATTTGATTCTGATTGACTAACTATTGCAGATAACCCTTTTAAACATAGAGTGTCTCCGACCACACCCTGGATGGAAGCCGTGAGAAGTCAAGTGGTACCGATGGTTATGTTAAAAATATTAAAGCGGAAAAAATCATTAGGACCATAGTTAGGAAAAATAACAGAGTTTAGAAACACCGGAATTTTTATTTATGACAAACGGGAATAAAACCTATGTTTTACAAAGGTAGCTTTTAATAAGGGATAAACCCGAATTCATAAAACAACGTTTCTTAATTTAATTGATAAAATAAGCCACTTCTTTAAGTCTTTTGGTGTTGTACCACTACTCTTATTCAGATCTATTGTAATCACCTGAAACATTTTTAAAAACATTTGATAAGTATGGAATACTAGTGAGTTCATTCATTTTGTACAAAATGACACATTCTTATATTTACGGTTTTAAAATTTTCTAATCTCTCCTATCTTTGGTGATATTTAAGCTGCTTTACCGATTTCTAAAATCTCGCACATCACTCCATCTAAACACATTGATCTTGAATGTCATTTCACACGTGATTGTTTCAATATGAAACTCATCAATGTGTTTTTGGTTCACACCAATTACCAACATGCTAACTCATTTTTCCAAAATTTTGATAAATCATTTTGTCTATTAAATTAATTTTGGTGAATGGCATCGAAGTAAAACATGAGTTAATCCACATCTAGAAATCGTTTTTGTGAATATCTTTCTTGAAAACAATCCAAAACGATGTATTTAAAGGATAAAATTTTCTTTTTGCATTGTAGGAGGAGTAAATTCCAATCCGAAAATACAAAAACATTGCAAAACGTAAAAAAGGACAAAAACATGAGAAAAACAAAATGAGTTTCCTGGCGAGAAAAAAAGAAAATGATAGTAAATTAATGGTATGTCAAAACCTCTTTGAACTTAAAATGAAAAATGATAAGTAGCTCTATATTCAATGTATCGGTAAGCTCATAATCATTTTAAAGTGTGCACAGGGCGATATAAACATAACAGACTGAAAGCCAGGTGGGAACCATTCATTGAAATACGGTCTTGGTACCGAAATTTCGTTTAATAGTATGTCGAGGTTCTGAGATATGTGGTCTCTATGCTTGTTTATCATCGGGTATCATGGTTGAAGCTTTGACCGAAAATAACGGGGACGCAAGTCTAGAACTTCCATGATACCATACATACGTGTAAATATTGCATACGACACTCAATAAGTGAAAATATATCACATCCATCCAATAAATAAGTGATAATATATCACAACTTTTTGGGGGAGTTAAGCTCGCCTCTATATCGGTACGTTGTTACTAACCTATTCACGGACTTACTCATGTGCCCTGCATGCATCTGAAAATCAAGTTCCTCATCAATAAGTGATTTAGTCACATAGGGCTTGTTTTCATGAAAAATAAGTGAGTATCTCACATCATATACGTCAAAACAGGTGATAAACAGTATACTCACCGGTAAGATTTTCTCTCGTCCATGTCTTGATACGGGAATGTGTCGTGAGTGGATGAACACCGGTCGGTAAGTAAATCATACATTAATCGTTTCCCCTAACCGCGAGTACATCTGATAAGTTGAGCATATGTGGACAACAATACCGATAATTGCTATAGGATACTTATCTAAATGCTAACTAATCGAACAACAAGTGTGTTTTGGCATGACCATATACTAATATGATTCTCTTACTCTCGAAACTCGCAAAAAGAATGTCTGTAAATTTTTATTTGTTGCTTTCCGTCTTTACATTTAAAAATTAAAAAATGTCAAAAAGATTTTAGGTGAGTTTTAATATAAATTTTATAAAAGCCAAAATGATTTTGCATCTAGTTTATTTTTGGTTGATTGATGTTGGAACTCAAGTCTATCATCCTGATTGTAAGCCGGAAAACAAGTGCAACTTCATAAATGGTCGAAGTCGACAAGCTTTGAAGGTTAATGGTTTAAAATTGAACAATCTTAAAAGCTCTTAAAGTATTGTTAGTTGGTAGTTGAATAACAGTTGGTCTCATATGTGTCATTTGCTAATCTTGCTTAAAATCTATCTTTCGTGAAATTTTCAAATGACAATTCTCTAACGTGTAAATATGGCATCCCTAGCAGCTTTGTTGTTCTCATTACGCGTTTAGCTTTGTTGTGTGTGTAAATATGGCATCTAAGTAAGCTAAAGGTAAAGAGAATGAGTTTAAAGGAAAAGTTATGGGGAGTAAAGACACAACATGAATGCAAGTCATGGATCAAGAAGATCAATTCAGAGATGACCACTTATCAACACCACAAGATATATTCAAGGGGGAGTTTGCTGATGTACCTCCTGATAGTGACACGTGAATACATCTGAAGATCCGACAGTGAGAAGAACGAACCATCATGAGCATCATCCAAGGGGGAGTTTGTTGATGTATATTTCTGTGGATGCGACTCAGTTTGGTTCGGTTCGACTCAGTTCCATATTCACGCCGGAAGCACATGTTCCAAAGTAGGCTATTAGAAATGAAGACCGAAGATCAAGCAACATCCAAGGGGGAATTTGTAGATACACTTTTGTGTCTGTCGCTTGTTCTTACTTACGTTAGAAATTGTACGGTCTTTGTTTCTTGCGACTGTAAAGTTTTGGTCATGTCGACCAAATCAAGATATCCTCCTATCTTGACTTGGTACGACAGTTAGTTTGTTTGTGTTGTAAAACAGTTGCATGTGTGCAAACTGTTAAGTTTTGAGTGTCTGATATTGCTGGTTATGCAGTATGTCTGTTAGCAGGGTTCTCCGAAGAAAAACTTATTCGTGCGAGTAAATTGTGCTTTGTACGAGCAAGTTGCTTGCTCGTACGAGCCATTGCTTGTTCGTGCGAGTCATTTAATTGTTCGTACGAGTGACCATTCAAGAACCTTTGCTTGTTTATACGAGCAACATGCATGTTCATACGAGCCATCACATTGTTCGTACGAGTAACCTTTCCGGAAGAATAGTTCTTTACAGCAGCTGGTTGTTCATGAGAGTAGTCCACGAAGAACCTCCTCTTCGTGGGCTTTGTAGTTCTTCGTGGCTCAGTAACATTCTTCGTGATGTTGCTGGGTGTTGGGCCTATATATACAGACATACACTTCACAGTTCATGTAGGTGAGCACAAAGAGAGAACACTGAGAGTGTATAGAGAGATAAGCAGTTATTCAAGAGTGTATGTACTGGGTCTCTCTACAAATCAATATAGTGAACATTTGATGATATATCTTTTGTTATATTGGTTGTGCTCTTGCTTTGGTTTGCATATACACTTGGATTCCGCACTCGTTTGTGTGTTAAACAACAAGGAAGTAGGTTATCTTGATCCTCCAAGTGGACCTACAATACATCTTTAATTAATGAAGGTGTTCTCTTGAGGAACTTTCTCTGGAAGAAGCGGTGCAAAAACTGAAGGGCTATGATTGGAATATGGAAGATCAATCATCTGATTTCGAGAAGATACAAGACCCTCAGCTGTGTAAGGCTTCAAGACCAGGAAATAAGGTGATTACTAGAGGAGCAGGTGTCGCACTTTACACAGAAAACGAAACTTCTGAAGGTCATCATGCTTTTGTAAGTGAAAGTAAAAGTATTTTAGGAGGAAATGCTAGTCCAATTCAAGGAATGTACTCATCTGGTGGAAATCAAAAATCTCAAACATCTAGCTTGAACTTTTCAAAAATGGATCCGAGTTGTTTGAAACTAATAGAAGACAACATGAGTCATTTGGCATCTCTCATGACGGCGTACGAAAATATTTGTCTTGGAAAGCTTGTTGAGCAATCGAGTCTTGAAGAAGATTTTGACCAAATCGATTAGGATAAAATGGAAGAACTAGATCTTCAACTTAACATGGCATTTTTAGTTCGAAGAGCAAATAAGTTTCTTATGAAGACGGGGAAGAAGTTTATTGGTGGTCAGACTAAGACTCGAATGGGCATTGACATGACTAAAGTAAAGTGTTACAACTGTAATATCTATGGGCATTATGCATGGGATTGTGGAAAGCTGAAGATGGAGAGATCAAACAATTACCAAAGTAGAAACAACTCAAGAGCTCATTCAAATTCTTCAAATGCTTCAAATTCTATATATCCAATGCCTCACATAATATTACATCTTCAGCAAACAATGCCTTTATGGCTCAGTCTCTACAGGTAGTACCCGAACAGTATGGCTTGGGATGTGCTTTGGAAAACTTATCAGGAGCTATTGTTTCACAAGCCTTTATGGCTAAAATTATTGAAGAAGAGGAATGCGATGAGATTATCGAAGAAGCTAGCTTGGAGGAGCTCGCTGTTGTAGCTAAGGTCATGGGTGAAGAATTGGAATTAAGTAAAGCTGCTGAAATTGAAGAAAACATGAACGATGAAGAAACGAAAAGATCTAATGGCAATGAGATATATGGTAAGAGTTAATGTTTGGAGTTCAAGATCTCAACGGCTGAAATGCAGTAGTTTACCGAGGCTGAAGCTCAAAATTTGGCTGAAAGCTCAGTACAAAAGTAAGAATATGCATTCATGGCTGGAATTGAGGTAACTTCTAATCCCGTAGATAGACGGTGTGCTAGAGTGTAGATTTTGTAGCCAAGGTTGACAGATATGCTTTTCATAATACAAGCTTGATTTCAGATCTAGAAAAATCTAGAGAACTCATTGCAGTCTTATCTAGTTCGGATAAAGAACACCGAACCAAGATTAAGTCTTTGATTAAAGATATCTCTGAATTTGAGAGACTCGTGGCACAAGCAACTCTTAAAAATCATGAATTAAAATCTGAGCTTGAATTAAATCAAAATTGTGTTTTGGAAAAGGATAATCTAATTTTGGATTTAGAAGGAAAATCGAAAAATTTGGATATTCGACTGAATTGATGAATATGCCTAAATAGCCAACGTCTCAAAGATTCTAGAGAAGAAATGTTTGGCATTGGTTATAGTAATGTGCCTCCTCCAATCAACCACAATTATACATCATTGGCAAACATTGATCCTAGATTGGCAAATTTTGTGCCAACAACTCCTCTGATTGTTGAGCCACAGAGTGAATCTGAATCTGAGCGTGAAATAGAAAAGTGAAGCCACATAGAAAAGTGAACTGAATTTTGAAAACATTGAAAACTTGATAAGTAATAAAGTTTTAGAAATCTTTAATCAAGTTCAAAATGCTAACTCAAAACCAAAATCTCGCGTGAAACCTCAAAAGAATGTGAAAAATGTTCCTAAAACAAAGTTTGTTAAAGGGGAAGATTTTAATCAAGAAGTAGATAAAATTGAAATAGGATAAAACTCTACGTTTGTCACCCAAATTTTGAAACATCCGACAAAGGCTTCAACATCATCAAACAGTCAGGAGGAACATCCAAAAACTGTTACAAAAGTTCGCAAATGCTATAAGTGTCATGTGAAAGGACACTTGGCTGTAGATTGCCCTAATGATAATGGCAAATTCCTTGTTGATCGTGATCAAAGAAAACCTTTTGTCAAAGAACTTGAAAATGATACAACAATTGCAGATAAGAAAAACAATAAAAATCAAAAGGTTGAAAGAGGTAGAGTAATTAAACAAGAACCAAAATCAATTCATAAATCAGATGCTAAAGTACAACAACGTCAGGATCAACGTAAGGAACCACTTGATATTTGTCCTGGTCATGGATCGGAAAGTTCTTCACAAAAACATGATGCTCGTGAAACAATTCCTCACAGACGCCAAAATCGTGTTACTTTCCAATCACATGAGAATGACCATCGTTCTGGAGGATCTAATAACGACTATGTTAGACCTCATGCTCAACCAGAGTGCGTCACCCCCTCGATTTCATAATCAGAGATACCATTCGGTTAACCAACCAAGAACATTCTCAAGAAACAATGAAATACCTAGTTTTGGTAGATATTTTGAGCCTCCGAGAAGTCAAAATTTCGGATATCAAAACCATGGAAGCCGAAACTTTGAAAACTTTGGTTATAACAACCGCTTATCAACCTCGTATAATTCGCGGTTAGCTGGGAACCACTCCATAAACTTCCGAAATGGAAATATGGGATGAAGTGGTGGTGACGGTTATTTTAAAGAGTTTTCCTTTGTAGATGAAATGGGACGACCCAAGACCATCATGGCTTGGGTCACACATTCTATCTGAGTTCCTGTCGGTGAGTGTAGGAGCAGCTAAAGAGGGCTATCAATATTTGGTATATTGATAGTGGCTGTTCCAGACACATGACGGGGAATAAAGAGTTATTGAATAATTTAAAACAAATTCGTGGTGGATATGTAAACTTTGCTGGTGAGAAAGGAGGTTATATCACCGGTGAAGGATCTGTGTCAATGGAAAGATAACGCTGCACAAAGTGAATTACGTTGAGAACTGAAGCATAACTTGTTATCGGTATCTCAAATCTGTGATAACAAGTATTCGATGTTATTCTCTGATAAAGCTTGCTTCGTTTTGTGTCTTGGATTTACTGTTCTAGAGAATTAGATCGTAATAAGAGCGCCAAGGGTGAATAACACATATGTTATGCATATGTGCCTGTTGGTCAACTCATCTGGCCCAATGACTTGTTTACTTTCAAAAGTGACTGAAGATAAATCTTACCTTTGGCATAGACGAATGGGCCATGTGCATCTGCGAGAGATGAACTACTTAGTGAAAAACGACTTAGTGTTGAGGGTTCCTTTATATAGTTTCAACATGCATAATAAGTGTGAATCGTGTGAAAAAGGAAAAATTAAACCAAAACCGCACAAACCAAAAATTGTTAACTCAATCCAAAATCCACTGGAATTGCCTCACATGGATCTTTTTGGACCAATTCATGTGGCTAGCATTGGTGGAATGTCTTACTACCTAGTTGTCACTAACAATTTCTCACGATATTCGTGGATATTTTTCTTAAAAACAAAGGATCAAACTTTTAGCATTTTAAGAGATCTATTTAAAAAACTTGAGAAAAATTATTCACTCCCCATTAAGAAAATCCGATGTGACAATGGCAATGAATTCAAAAATCAACATATGGATGAGTTATGTCGGGAAATGGATAGTTCATCAGTTCAGTGCTCGTTATGTTACCCCAACATAATGGAGAGAACGGAAGAACTGCACCCTAATTGAGGCGGCTCATACTATGCTTTCTGAATCAAAATTACTAGTTTTCTTCTAGGCGGAGGCGGTAAACACTGCATGCTATGTGCTTAACCATGTGCTTATGGTCAAAAGAGAAGATAAAACATGTTATGATTTGGTTTAAAACAAGAAACCTAATTTAGATGGTTTTCAACCCTTTGGAATCAAATGTGTTATTAAACGGACGAAAGATACTCCTAAAATGAGCGAACTTGGAGAAATAGGTTTCTTTCTAAGTTACGTTAATGGAGCTCCAAACACACATGTTTATAACATTAAAAAACTGAATGTGGAAATTGTGTTTGATATAACTACTTTGAGTTTCGATCCTCCACCATTCGAATTTGGTCCTAAAAATGGGTATGATTATGAGAACTTATTTGATTCGTTTGATCTTCTGGATGTTTGAATAGAAGATTCGGAGGTTGTCTACACACATCTTATAGATAAAGATGAAGCGGATGCTAGCTGGAGAGCTAGTATTCCGACAAATGTGACCCCGAATGCCGCATCAGGAGGTCCAGTCGCTGATTCGTCATTAGTAAACAATGTTGTTGCTGGTCAGTTCCCAAATGCAGCTAGTCTTAGTAACTCCAAGGCTAGTGGTAGCGCAAGTGTTGAGAGGGAGATTCATCTAATTTGGGAACCAATCTCCCAGCTCCTGCTATCCCAGTTCCAAGAATGAATATTTATCATCCGGTCAATAATAATATTGGGAATCCAAATGCTGGAGTGCAAACATGAGGAACCATCTCAGAGATGTAGTGTCTATTTTTAGAAATTAAGCAGGAAGAGATATACAATATTAGCTTACATGAATGCTTTATCTCTCAGATTGAGCCAAATAATTATTAGATGGCTTTGAGGGATAATTCGTAGTGTGAGGAAATGCAAGAAGAGTTAGCTCAGTTCGACAAGTTAAAACTGTGGAATTTGGTCAATCTTCCGAAAGGTCAACATGCAATCAACACAAAGTGGATCTTTAAGTGCAAGAAAGATGATAAGGGTGTTGTCATCAGAAATAAGGCACGCTTGGTTGTTCAAGGATTCAATCAAGAGGAAGGGATTGATTACACAGAAGTCTATGCTCCTGTAGGAAGACTCGAAGCCATTCGTTTGTTTCTAGCCTTTGCGTCTCATATGTGTTTTACTGTCAATCATTTAGACGTTAAAAGTGCCTTTCTTTATGGGAAATTGCCAGAAACTGTGTATGTATCCCAACCTCCAGGGTTCGCGGCTCTAGGGTCTGAAAACAAAGTCCATCTGCTAGACAAAGCTTTGTACGGTCTCCATCAGGTTCCTCGTGCCTGGCACCTCTTAGATCGTGGTTTTACGCATGCTGCGATCGATTCCACATTGTTCATTTTGAAGAATGGGGGAGATTTTTGATTGTGCAGATTTACGTTGATGACATAATTTTCGGTTCTTCAAATGAAGAATTTTGTCACGAGTTCGAGAAAGTGATGAAGTCGAAATTTAAAATGAGTGTGATGGGAGAGTTGTTATTCTTTCTTAGTCTTCAAATCTGTCAGGTGAAAGAAGGGATGTACGTACATCAAACAAAGTATGTCTACAATATTCTCAAGAGATTCGGATTGGAAGATAGCTCTTCTTATGACACACCATTATCGACAAATCACAAGCTAGTGACCGATAAAGAGAAAGATCCTGAAGTGGATCCAACTTTATATCGAGCTATGATAGGTTCGCTTATATATCTTACAGCTTCGCGTCCCGATATTATGTTTTCTGTTTGTCATGTGTCAGGTACCAGTCCACTCTGAAGGAGTCTCATATGTCTACAGTCAAACGAATCTTTAGATATTTGAAAGGGAAACCTAAGCTAGGATTGTGGTATCCAGCTGAAGGTGGTCTATACTTGATTGCGTATGCTGATGAAGATTTCGGAGGGTGCCAATTCAATAGAAAATCAACCTCTGGCGGCGCACAACTTCTTGGAAATCGTCTTGTCTCCAGGAAATGTAAAAAGCAAGTTGATGTGTCTTTATCCACGTGTGAGGCTGAATACATTACAGCATCGAGATGTTGTGCTCAGGTTTTGTGGATTCAACAGCAATTGAGAGAGTACGGTTTGAATTTTACTCGAACTCCAATTCTTGTCGATAATAATTCTGCCATTACGATAACTAATAATCCGGTTAACCATTCACGCACTAAACAGATAGATGTTAGGCATCACTTCATTCGTGACTGTGCTGAAAAGGGTTTAATCGAGGTGGTAAGGGTAGACAGTTTGGATAATCTTGCCAAACTGTTTACTAAGACATTCGATCGGACTAGATTTGAGGATCTGGTCCGAATGATTAGCATGATCAACCCTGAGTAAAATGTTATTCGAAACTTGCATAGAAACTTTATTTCACATTTTAATGTACAGTTCTTAATGCTTTTCAAATATTAAAAAAATTTTACTTAGTTGCAGGTTATCTTTTAGACATCTGGAAAATTGTAAAATTGAGGCTGTGTTGAGAAATAGGAGAAATGATAGTACATGGGTTAGTCGTATTTGATGCAGGTTTGTGGTATTGGCTACATGTTAAGCAATAACTGTAACAGAGTCTTTATATGTTGCTTCGATAGTTTTACGCGTAAAATAAGAACCTGCTTTTGGTATATAAACATAATATATTGTGACGCCCGTGTGATACATCTCTCGGATATGGTCTTAGTACCGTAATTTCATTTGATAAATTTCCTAACTTTTGTGATGTTAAGTCTTTATGTTTGTTAAATCTCTGGAGTATTATACTTGGTCTTCTGATTTTGTGTAAGAAATGGCCTAGAAATCGTATAATGCTTTGCTAAGTGCTTCGTTTGTGCACAAACCCCCTTGGGGATTTCTTTTCTGCCACAACAATCATCACCGGATGATATTCTTAAACTTATCATCACCAGATGTACAATTCATTGCCGAAAAAGATACCAAACGTTGGTACACCACTTTTAAGTCGTGCCTTCATCTCTCTGTCTATGCGGTTGCACTAACCTGAGCTCTCAAGGTATCGCATTTAGCCGGATACAGAGGTTTTTCAGATATATTCACCTGTAAGATGCAATGTTTGGTAGTTTTGATACGGGAGTATATTCTAAGGTGGGTAAACATAGTTGCTTTCAGTAATTAATGTAATTAATCGCATATCTCGAAAGCAGTCTTCGAAAGCGCGCGGAAACTTAAGTGGATCACAATACCGTTGAACGTCTTGAACTGTTTATATTATCTAAGTGTTTAAACTGAATCCCATGATCTTGCATTGGATATTGACAGAAAAACCGATATGATCTCTCGGCTCCAACTTCTCAAAAATATAAATAGTGTAAATATTATCTTAGTGTTAGTATCTTTTAGATAGTCAAAAATATTAAACAACAAAAAGATTTTGGCTTTCTTGTTTCTATGTGAAGGTTTTTCATTCAAAATACTTCATGGGGTTGTGAATATTCTTTTAATAAGGTGTGGAACATCAGGTCTGGTAACCATAAAATAAGTCTTCTTCAATGAAAATTGGTCATGCAAGATTTATCTGAGTGTGAATGTTTTCTCGTCAAAAGGATGTTTGGTAAATTGTTCAAAAGTTGTGATCTATTTGTAATTTTATGGGATAAAAGTGAAAATTTTAACAAAATTGGGCTCCGGGTTTGTTAACTATTCCGGATTTACAATTAAGTAAAGGGCTCCGGGAGAGAGCTCAATTTGTTTCCAGGTTTTATAAGATGCTTCTGCCCTCCGAGTTTAACTCGAGGTGTTCATTTCTGGTTTTAAAACAAGGTTTTTTAGTCTGTCCGGATTTGTGTGCATATATGTAGATTCTGCATTTAAAGCAATTCATAGTCTGTCCGGATTTACGTGCATATATATAGATTCCAACGGTCAGTTCACAGTCTCACATCTCACTTCTTCATCCCCTGTGTCTCTGCTTCTCAAAACCCACTTACCAAACCCTTGTTCTTACTTATATTTGTGTGAAGTTTCAACATTCAGTTCATCTTTAACTTCATAAAGTCTTAGGTATGTATTGTCATTCTCTATCATCCTCATCTTCAAAAGATTTGGTAATATAGTAGTGTCTAGGGATTGTTCTATCTTATTCAAACTTGGTGTTTTGCTTGTCTGATGATTGTATGATAAAGTTTTGGTTAAATGCTTGAAAGTTCTTTTGGGTTGTTTGATTTGAAGTTCTTAATGGATTTGAGTTAGGGATTTGGGTACAAAATTTGGGGGTTGTGTATCATCTTCAAGAATTTCTTGTTCTTGAAATGGTTTGTTGTTTTGAAGAGCTTTGGGTGATTTTGAGATGTTTTGGTTTGGTTGAATGATTATTAACTTGTTTTTGTTAAATATTTAGTTTGATTCTATGCTTGGATTAACAAAATTTAGGGTGGGTTTTGATGGTGTTCTTAGCGGGAGTTTTGGTAAGTATCTTCATAAAGAACATACTCTGCTTTTGAATTTTTACCTTTTTGATCCATTGTTATAAAATGAAATCTTGTTGTTGATGTTTGAAACATGTAGAATCTAAGTTTCCCTTCCGTAAGTTTGGAGGGTTCTTAGCTTAGGTTTGTTGATGAGTTACAAACTAGCGTCCGGATTTAAATACGGATTAAAGAACTGATTGTTTTCTTTCCGGATTAACGCAATTTTTTCTGGATTTACCATTTTCTTCCGGGATAACGCAATTGATTTCTGTATTTAATTTTTTTTCCTGAGTTGTCCATTCCGGGTTTATAAACCCTCCTATCTCCGGAATTCTCTATGTATCTTTCGGTCTTGTGATTAAATTATTTTACGGGTTTAGGTTATTGGTTCAATGATTCTCCGGGCTTCATCAATCCAGATTTATCATAAGTTTCTGACTTATCCGTTTAGCAGCTATCCGGACTTGTCTGATTATTTTTTTATCTGGATTTGTTATGTGTTTCAGTGGTGTTTGTAGGTAGAGTAGGTTTAAGTACCAGTAGCATTTGAGTGTGTCTTACTGCATTCTTTCTACTACTTAAACCATTAACAAATCTGATGCGCTTGTTTCTCTTATGCTTGTATGTGTTGACATATATGGCAGACCAACCTATTCATCAGCCAGTTTGTAACATCTGTGTAAAACGGGTCTCAAAAACCCGCTCAGTTTGAAAATTCAAGTATTCAATTTTTTGTTATACATTTATTAGTATTTACCAATTTATTCTAATAATCTTTATTAATAAGTAAAATGCATATTTAAAATAATATTCATTAAGAAATAAATAAATTAAACCATTATATAGTAATAAAATAAAATAAGTTAATAAAAATATATATATATATATATAATAAGAGTAACCGGGAATCGAACCCGGGTCACTCACATGGAAGACACATCAAAACACCGCTACACCACACACACTTGTTGTGTAGAGTTGGAATCAATTAATACATATAGTGAATATGCGATCACCTGCAAATTCAAAATCATCAAGTCAATAACTGCCCCACTGATTCAGCGATTAATCATCAATTGATTGATTATAATCGTCAACTAGCATCCAATCCTCAATCATAACTTAATAAAAATCAAACCGTTTGTAAAATCATCGACCTTGATTTCTCCGTTTCAAAATCGAAAACAAATCATCCTAGCAGCCTATAGATAACCATTGGAAGGCGGATCCAAACTCGCTCACACTCTTAAAATCTCTCTAATCACTCAAAACAATTCTCGGTATTCGAAAAACACTTCGTCGGAATTGGGTGTGGTTGCCGAAAACAGCGTCGGAGATATCAAGACATTTTCACGTTGGTACAATCTATCTCTAAACTTCCTTTCTTTTGTCGTTTATATGATCTGATTCAATTAGCAAGTTCAAAATAAAAAGCTGTTTCAATTAGCAGTCGGGTTAAATGTTGAGTTTTATATGAAGAAGATGAAGTTTATAATGTATATTAGTATATTTAAAAACGGGTATTAAACCGGGTTAGACACACAGTCCAGCGGTGGACTGTGTACAACGCGATCAAGCACGTTCCGGGTTCGAGCCTCTCTTGTCACCAATTTCCTGAAATAAAAACCAAAATTTTTATACTTAATTAGATCTACGCGTAAATGTATATAATTTAATATAAATCAAGGGATATACGGGTTAGACACACAGCCCAACTGGTTGGGCTGTGTGCACGCATATATCAGGTCGCGAGTTCGAATATGGGGCTAGACACCGGTTCGATTGATTTTAAAATCTTTTTAAATTAAGTGATTTCTGTAATACTTTAAAATGAATATATGTATAATTAAAATCAGAATCCTTTCGGGTTAGACACGCAGCTCAGTTGGAAGAGCTGCGTGCACGCAACCGAGAGGTCACGAGTTCGAGCCTCACCACACGCATCTTATACCACAGTCCGACCGGTCAGACCCTAGTCAGTCTGACAAGTTTTTTATTTTTTTATTTCTTATTTCATTTCACTTTATATTTTGGTATGTATATTTTTAATTAAAAATCAATTTGAAACACTTAAAAACAAGATTTCTTAGGATTAAAAATCTCAATAAATACTACAAAAATAACATAAAAATCTAACAAAAAGAATTTAATCAAAATAATAATTTGTTTATATTTACCGAATTATCGCGTTATCATTTAGGTTAGATTCCTTCATCGAGTAAATCTTAAATCGTGCGCCATCGCTATCAACTCCAAGGAACGCACCCACTGTGAGTGAATTCTTACAAATTCCCCTTTTTATTTATGTTTTGGGGTGTATCATGTGTCGTTTATACATTTCATTTATTAAAACACTTGTGCTATTACCATTTTATGATCTAACGTTTTATGTAAATGTTATCTGTTGTATTGCGTGTTTTCATTCTTGTCAAGTTGCGTGCAAATCATTCATTAGGCCCATCAGTTCCTCGTGGGAGACGAGTTGAGCATCAGGTGCCTCATTAGATCGGCTCCGTTTGATTGAGCCTTGATCTCATTGTTCATCATTTGATGTGTGTGTGTGCATTAATTGATATTATGTGTTTTGTGATTAAATTTACATATACGTATACTCATATGTGGTTATGCACATTTTTATAACCAATATAACAAATTCGTTCAAATGTTTTTATAAGATTCACTCGCCAACTTTTATTGACCCAAAAACCATTTTTTTTCTTTTTACACATCATACAGGTGAATAGGTTGAAGCAGGGAACACATAGGAATTTGCCTTAGAAGAAAAAAATAAAGAGTTCATGAATGTGGTGTTTAGAACATGTTATGCTTATATGTTTGATGTATTTTCTCTTTTAAATTGGAAATATTAAATATGAAACTCTATAGTAAATGTCATGAGCTTTGATGAAAAACCCAATCATGCCCCGACTACCATTTCCGCTGCGGGTCAGGGTGTGACACAGTTGAACAACAAGGAGCATAACCTGCAACAGCAGTAGCCGCTCCTCCTGGTCCTGTGCAGGAGTTTTTCAACCATCATAATTAGATAGCAGTATTGGATGAAAATGTTCGTGGTGCTGCCAACTATGCTCGGATTATGTGATTTCTTCGAAACTCCAGAATTAGTCTCGCAATTTCTGAATATGTACATCAGGTGCAAGCATATAGTCTAGACTTTTGGCGTACAGGTGGGAGATACAATTGAAGCCACTGTAATTGAAAATCAAATTGTGATTAGAGAAGTTGTTATTCGCGCGGCATTACGTTTTGGTGACCTGGATCAGGGTGAAACAAGCTATGCTAAGGAGATTCGTGAAAGAGGCGCCCGAGCCTTTGGTTATGTGGGCTCTTTTAATCTAAACAGATTTTTAAGGGTATGATTATTGGGCAATGGAGATATTTCTATCATGTGTTGATGCAGTACATGGCACCTCGAAAATCGGGTATGGATGGAATGGGACATGAACTTTTATCAGCTATGACCGGTCTAACTTTCAGTCAACCATACATTTTCTCCCGTATGATTCTTTAGGCTTTTCAAACTCATCTAGCTCTACGGCCAAATGAAAAACGGTTAATTATTCTTTATCCAAGATTTCTAACAATGATCTTTCATCATCTCCTGCCAAATCTACCTCTTGATGTTAAGTTACCGGCTTATGTTCAACTCCAATGCAACCGCGTATTTTTTAAGACTGTGAAAGTGTGAAAGTTACAGGGCATGCAATCGTCCTCCCAGTTCATCCTCTGCTTGGTGCGATCATTCAGGATAACTAGAATCCTGAAACTGATCAGACTTAGATAAATATTCGTAATGGTATTGCACAAATCTTTGGAGCTGGTGATCGTGAAGGCGCTTCGATTGATCAAGCACCAGTGGTTGTTCAACCTTCTGTTGATCTTCAACAACCAACGGTCGAGGAACCTGCTCCTAAACCTGTTGCACAACAAGTTTTTGAAGTTCCTATTGCAGAAAATGTTGTTGTTGATGAACCAGTTTTGCTTCTTCGGCTTCAAGGCTGCTGTAGAAACTGATCCGGTGATTTTAGAGCTTGATGCTGCTTTGGAAGCTGGTTCGTCTTCTCGTTTTGCAGATAAAGGAAAGAAAGCCATATATGAGTCTGATGTTGATATGCTGTCTCAAAAGAAGTATATGTAGTTGGTGAAAAAAGATCTGCAAAATTGAATTTCGCCTGCTGAAAGAGAGTAGCTTGATCTGTTTCGCGCTAAAGTCACTTCTTTTGGTCCCTCTTCGGAATGGAGAATGCGCTTAGCAACTTGGAATGACAAGTTAATTGATTTGAATTCAATTATTTTCAGTTCTTCCTTAGATGATGATGATGATAATGACCATCGACCTCCTGATTCTGGGTTGTTCGATTGACTCCTATAATCAGGACGTACAAAGATGATGAGTCATTGAGAGTTCAGATATTCAGGTTTCAAGCGTTGAAGTTGCTCCAGTGAATGTTTCTTCGAGTGGTGTTATCACTTTAGTTTCTAGCGGTCTTTCTTTTCTGGGCAGATCAATTTCTCTTCCATCCATTACCGCTCTGCTACCGGTTACACCTTTTGTGGAGTCTATCAGTATCTCGGCCTATGTGGGTGTTTCTTTGTAAGTAATATCTTCTGCCATCCCTACCCCACCTTTGTTTGGTTCATTGTATTCTCCGATGAGTTCGGGAAATGTGTTTGCACTGTCTGAAAGTGCTCTTGCTTCTCAAAGTACTTTGGGAAGTAAAAGGTCGAATCAGCCACCCACTAGGACAGGGTTGCCTCAGGCTCGGACTGTTCATCCAAGGGTTGCCTTTGGTCCTAGTCCACAAAGGTTAGCAGTAACAAGACCGCCTATTTCTCAATCGTCTAATCCAAGACTCTCTAGTCCTTGACATACTACATCTGCGTCTGTACCAAGGCCTCCGGGGACAACAAGTGTTAGTGCCAGGCAAAACTTTCCTAAGTTTGTTCAATCTTAGTTTAAGGAAGTGGCCAATGTGTGAAGAGAACATCGTGAACACATTCAGAGTCACAAAAGAGACATAGAATATTACAAGAAAAAGGATGCAATACGGGATCAATAGATGACGCATTTGTTTTGTTTGACCAAGGCTCAAGGTATTCAGTTGGGTAACTTCATTAAACGGGAAGCCTCCTCTTCTACCCGACGTGAGACTCTTGTCAAATCTACTGATCAACTCCATCAGATTGCGACGGATCTAGTGAAGCTCCTTGCTGCTCAGGGGAGAATGCGGCTTTACAAGTGCAGGCTTAGTGCAAAAATGATGAGCTAAAGAAAATTCGTGACGATCTTGATAAAGACAAAGATCATGAAGTCGTAGTGCACGGGGAGCAGCTAAGGAGTCCACATACTTCTGAACCTACAACCACTACTCAGACTCAGGGGAGTCCTCGAGAGCTGGTACTAGGGGAGATAAGGGTCCCACTGATGCTGAGATGGGTACTCTTTCTAGTTCTGATGATTCTGCTGTTGATTTGGTATTAGGCGATGGTGATGTGGTTGAAGGCATGGTGGAAGATTGGAAGACTGACGACGATCTTGTTGGCAATTTTGAATTCATTGAAATGGGTAAAGGAAAAGTATTGAGTATGAGTCGCTGAAGGTAAACATAGATGATCTCAGAAGCCATGTGTTTGGAGATGTTATGCCTGATGAAATTGTGAATCCTATTCGTGTGCCTGAAGATGTTCGCATGGCAGCTCATAAGTGGTTTAAGACTCTTCCTAATGAAACACAAAAGAAGAGATATATCAAACCATATGTGACATTTGTGCTTTTTCAATCATTTTACAATTACAAACAATTTCATATACAATGAAACCCTGTGCTTTATTTCTGAAATTTGTATAATTATCTAAGACATTTGTACAATTTCAATTTCTTGCACGATTTCGAACCCACAAAAATTTATGTCGAAGTAATTCATTAAGTGACACTCAAACGCAGACAGTTTAACGCGATGTACACTCCAAAAAACGATATAAGCTACACATACCCTAAATACCCTTTACATAATTTAGATTTAAGTTTTGAAGGGTTAAATATGACAAAAACATGCTTATACAAGTCCAGGGACTATTTTCTTCAATAAAATCTTGTATTTTTGTATTCAATAAAATCTTGTATTTTATTGATGAGAATGCAAAAATATCAATCGTTGCACAATTTCGATCATTTTCGTGTTCGTTAAAGCGTTTTACGCATTTTTGCGAAACGCGTAACCGTACAACCGAACGAACTGACATCCACGACATTTTAGGGCATAATCCAAGTTACACATGTCTTAACACATTTATATAACCTAAATATTAGGTTAAAGGGGTTAAAAATGGCAAACAAGTGATATACAAGTCCAAGGGCCAAAAAATGTCAAAAAAATAATAAAGATTTTTGCTTCTTCAACAAGTTTGCCACATATCTCAAATTTTTTACACCTAGCACTCATTTTGCCACACTTCATTTGGTGTTGTCACATGTTAGGACACTATTCCACACTTGAGGACACTTGTCATCACCTCCTTAATCCTAATTGTTCCATTTTTTTTCACACCACTTCAAAACACTTCAAAGAAAAGTGTGGAGTTTTTCTTTCTATTCTTCTAGGAGCTTGTTTCCAGCCTTTGTAAGCCTCCAATCTTGAGTTCCAAAAGTGTTCTTCAATACGAGTAAGTACTCTTCCTAGTTCTTTCATTATTTTAGCTACTTTGAGATAAAAGTCGAACAATTTGGCTTCCTGATTGACTTTTTGTTCTGACCATATTTGGTCAAGTCAAAGTTCAATTGAAATTTGCAACATGATAGTGATCATAAAGGTTATAATCTCTAACAATTTCACCTTCTAATTACCATGTTTACTAGTCGAAGTGACGAGTCAAAGTTTCGGTCAAAAATGCGCATGATGTGCATTTTACGATGAAACTATTTTCGGGTATCAAAACACCAAGTTTTGATACTAAATAAGTTTTATAAACTTAGTTAGACATATTTTGACTTGTCTAACTCATCATATCTAGTTTTGTGCTTATTTAGGGTCGTAAGTCGAGCGATCTTGACTACCGCTTTGACTTTTGAATCTGACCCGTTTAGTCGATCTTAGGATCCGACCAAACACATATTTGTGACCATAGTTGTATAGGGAATAAACTACTGAGGTTATACCTTATGGTCACGTCGTTTGGTTAGTGTTAAGATAAGTTACTTCTATGTTCTAAAAAAATATGACCAAAGTGCCCTTTTGCGCATAAATCCATTTTAAACACATGTAACCAAATTTTTATCATATAAACTGATGTTATAACATTTTCAAACATGTTTAGGCATTTAAGACTTATCATAGGACATGTTTGACCATCCGATCACACGTTTACACTAATGACCGGTTAAAGTAGCATAAACTCCCTTAACGAGTCACAATGGGTCAAAAGCACTTAGGATCCTTTCCAAATCAGAATGTTAAGTTTGTTAAACCATATCACATGAGTTCCAACACTCATTTGGTTTATATGACTTCAGTCTATCCGATCTCCCGTTTGTAGTCCCGACACGCTAACATATTTATCTAACACATTAGGACACGTTTGAGATTTGTTTATTTCGTTGATCAAGAACACTTTCGCAATCCCAAGTGAGTACATAGTTCCCCTCTTTTACATTTTCTAAATGTTTTGGGTGATTGATATGTGCCTGTAATTATTTTCAAGATTTCAAAACAATATACATGGTTTATATATACAAAATGATTTTCAACGTGAGTACATAGTTCCCCTCTTTTACATTTTCTTAATGTATTGGGGTGATTCATATGTGCCTATAATTATTTTCAAGATTTCAAAACAATATACATGGTTTATATATACAAAATGATTTTCAAAGTGAGTACATAGTTCCCCTCTTTTACGTTTTGCAAATGTTTTTGGGGTGACTCATATGTGCTATATAGTTTTCAAGTTTTCAAATAAAAAAAACAATGTCTATGGTTTATATATAAAACAATACGATTTCAATAATGTGAACAACTTGTTGACGCGTTATCCATAACACCAATGACATTCATTGGCTTTGGCCGAGCCGACCAGTAGTATGTTATGGTACCATAGGACTGACAATCCCATTATCGGACTGTTCAATGGATTTGGTGGAAGTTTGGGTAATGACAGAAACTGGTTCTGATTAACAAATCATTTGTTTATTTGTCATTCTAGTTAAAGAGACTCTTTGGTGGTCTATTAAAGATACCCTTTAGTGGTATAGTCAACACAAGTTTGAATGTGTTCATTAAAGAACGATCAAAAGTTCTCAAAATTAAAAACACGAACGGTTGATTTATAACACGGACGAATGGTTTATAACATGGACAAATGGTTTTGAACAATGTCACGCAATGATTTTCACTTAGGATATAAACCATACGAAGTTTTCTTTTGAATCAATCTATTACAAGGTTTTTACAAAAGAAACATTTTGGTCAAGACTCATGGCTACAAGGTTTTCACAACTCTAACCAACTTGTTTTAGTTGGTTAATTGTATTCCAATATCCAACACTTTTGATACGAAGTTTTCACTTAACGACTCTTGTAGTCAGACGAGGTGTTGGAATATGTATACAAAGCCACGAATTTGACACACTCAGAAAACCTATGTACTCGCCGGCATTTTTATACTGACTCCCTTTTCACATATGTCTCTGGAGTCAATGCTTGATAATATGATGCATGCTTCACGTAGGAATGGACGCAGGCCTTAGTGACTAAAAATATGAAAGATAATTTATTTATGTGTTGTTTCTGTTTATCCCAAGACAATGTAAACATTTAACTTAATAAAACAAAATTTTAAATTCCATGAGTTGTGAAACATTAGTTCCGTGACATGACCCCCTGACGTTTCCGTCGCGATTCGTTGTTTTACGCGGTCGGGGTGTTACAAAAAGATTGGTATCAGAGCTTATAGTTATTGGGAATTAGGTTATTAGTAATGCTTTGACCTAAACTATAACCTTCCTAGGACCCTAACGCGTGTTGTCTTGCGTTTAGATTCTTAAAAACAATACCATCACCTATCCTTAGGTGACTACCAAAACAAATACACAAGTTACAAATCCGTTTTGAAAATCAATCATCTATCTTAGATGATCTGTTTTGGCTTAAAGCCTTGTAAGTTTCAAATCCCGTAAAAGTTTGGGTTTTATTAATGTGAACATGTGCAATCCGGAAGGGTGGGTGCATGTACCCTGAGTTTTCTCTCTAAAGCTAGAGTGTTCGTACAAATCCGCATTATCGGATTAGTCACTCTTACCTGGGAACTCTTGGGGTGAGTGTCCATTATAGGCTAAAGCATGTCTTCGCGATACATTATAAAGACCCATTTACTTTAATTAGTAACTGTGTGTCGTTTGTTTGTTTTTAAGTAACGAACGAATGACCACCATCCTTATATTTCGTTGATATTTTTAACATCTCTCTTGATTATTCAATGTATACCTCTTTTGTCTGGTGAAACCTTAGAAGTTCACGGAGAGAAACCTTCTAGTAGCCTTAAATTCATGACCAGTACCCAGGCCCAAAACTACCTACGAAAGAATTATGTAACCTTCTTAACACATATCGTAGTGGAAAAAGGCAAGGGCAAAATTGTTAAGGACATCCCCATTGTTCGGGAATATCCTGAGGTGTTTCCTGAAGAGCTACCTGGTTTACCCCCAATTTGTCAAGTTGAGTTTCATATAGACCTTGTACCTGGTGCCAACCCAATTGCCAAATCTCCATACCGCCTTGCACCGTGTAAAATGCAAGCAAAGCAACTCCAAGAATTTTCAGACAAGGGATTCATTCGTCCGAGCTTTTCACCTTGGGGCGCTCCGGTCCTACTCGTTAAAAAGAAGGATAGATCCTTTCGTATGTGTATCAATTATAGTGAGCTCAACAAACTCACAATCAAAAACCAATATCCCCTACCTCACATAGATGATCTCTTTGATCAGCTACAAGGTGCGACTTGCTTTTCAAAGATTGATCTGCGTTCTGGGTATCATCAACTTTGTGTAGTCAAAGAAGATATTCCCAAGACTGCTTTTCACACTCAATACGACCATTATGAGTTCACTGTCATGCTTTTTGGTTGGACGAATGCTCCTGCCGTCTTCATGGACTTAATGAATAGTGTTTATAAACTTTATTTAGACAAGTTCATCATTGTTTTCATCGACGACATCCTCATTTATTATAAGTCTCGAGCCGATGACGAACAACATCTCCGTCTAATGATGGAACTCCTGAAGAAAGACAACTTTACGCCAAATTCTCCAAGTGTGAATTTTGGCTAAAAGAAGTTCAATATTTGGGATACATTGTTAACGAACAAGGTATGCATGTAGATCCCCCCAAAATTAGTGCGATTAGGGATTGGAGTACACCTACTACTCCTACTGAAGCTTGTTCATTTCTTGGTCTTGCTCGATCCTATCAGTGATTCATTGCGAACTTTTCAAAGATCGCGGTTCCCCTCACCAGTTTGACTTAGAAGAATAAACATTTTGAGTGGGGACCTAAACAAGAGGAAGCCTTTCAAACACTGAAACAAAAATTCTGTAATGCTCCTGTTTTATCTTTACCCAACGGTAACGACGATTTCGTTGTCTATTGTGACACATCAAACCTAGGCCTTGGTTGTGTTCTCATGCAAAGAGACAAAGTTATAGCCTATGCGTCAAGACAATTGAAAATCCACGAGAAGAACTACACAACTCATGTTCTTGAGTTAGGAGTCGTAATTTTTGCTCTCAAAATTTGGACACACTACCTTTACGGTACGAAATATGTGGTTTTCACTAACCACA
Organism: Scalesia atractyloides; assembly: GCA_947069175.1. Lineage (NCBI taxonomy): Eukaryota > Viridiplantae > Streptophyta > Magnoliopsida > Asterales > Asteraceae > Scalesia > Scalesia atractyloides. The sequence goes on from CAMTDV010000001.1 coordinate 29,573,105, forward strand.
AAAGTCTCCAACACATATTCAATCAAAAGGAGCTAAACATGAGACAACGACGTTGTCGAACTTCAGAACGACTATGACTGCGAGATTCGCTACCATCCTGGTAAGGCGAATGTTGTGGTTGATGCGCTCAGTGGTAAGGAACGTGTCAAACTTCATTGTGTTCGAGTTTGATCTGATATCCAAACACGTATCCTTCAAGCACAACATACATGTGTGACCCAAAGCTTGTTGAAAAATGAGCTGCCACAAAATCTCGAACTTCAACTTGAAACAAAAGATAACGGATTACTCTACTACAAGAACCGTTTGTGGATTCCTATTCAACAAAATCTCCGCACCTTATCGATGGGCGAAGCTGATAAGTCTCGTTATTCAATCCATCCTGGTGCAGACAAAATGTGTAAGGATCTCCGTACCCAGTATTGGTGGCCGGGTATGAAGAAGGACATTGCCTTGTATGTGTCTAAATGCCTAAGTTGTCTTAAAATCAAGGCAGAACATCAACGCCCATCTGTTTGAACATCATATCCGATCAGGATGCTCGATTCTCATCTCACTTTTGGAAGACCATGCAATCTACCATGGGAACCAAACTCAATCTGAGCACTGCTTATCATCCTCAAACGGATGGACAATCTGAAAGGACAATTCAAACACTGGAGGGTATTCTTAGAGCATGTGTGATCGACTTTGGTGGTAGTTGGGATTCGCATCTACCATTGGTCGAATTCTCCTACAACAATAGTTATCACACCAGCATCAATATGGCGCTTTTCGAAGCTCTATACGGTCGAAAATATCTTTCACCTGTCTGTTGGAGTGAGGTCGGTGAAGCTCAGCTCACTGGACCTGAATTCATTCACGACACAACACACAAAATCAAGAAAACTCGCGATAATCTTCTAACAGCTAGAAGCCGTCAAAAGAGTTATGCGGAAAAACGACGCAAGCCCTTGGAATTCCAAGTGGATGATCATATCCTTGTCAAGGTATCCCCTTGGAAAGGTCTGATTAGATTTGGAAAGAAAGGAAGACTTGCACCACGATATATTAGACCATTCAAGATCGTTGAGAGAATCGGAAAGGTGGCCTACCGACTTGAGCTACCTCCCGAACATGGGAATATTCACCCAAAATTCCACGTGTCCAATTTGAAAAAGTGTTTAGCCAATACAAACCTCCACATTCCCCTCGACGGAATTCACGTTGATAACACTATGCACTTTGTCGAGAAACCTGTGGAGATATTGAACCGTGAAGTCATGAAACTCAAACGTAGACGTATACCGATAGTTAAAGTTCGTTGGGAATCTAAACATGGCCCAGAATTTACTTGGGAACGAGAGGATCAGATGAAAGGGAAATATCCACATCTTTTTTCACAAAGTTTCCTCTAATTTAATTTCGGGACGAAATTTCCAAAAGTAGGGGAGACTGTGACATTTGTGCCTTTTCAATCATTGTACAATTACAAACAATTTCGTATTCAATGAAATCCTTTGTTTTATTTCTGAAATTTGTATAATTATCTAAGACATTTGCACAATTTCAATTTCTTGCACGATTTCAAACCCTCAAAAATTTTTGTGGAAGTAATTCGTTAACTAACACTCAAACATAGGGAGTTTAACGTTATGTACACTTCGAAAAAAAAGGACATAAGCTACACATACCCTAAATACCCTTTACATAACTTAGATATAAGTTTTGAAGGGTTAGATATGACAAAAGCACACTTATATAAGTCCAGGGCCTATTTTCGTCAAACTGGGAAAGTCTGTTGGTCCGTATTCAACATACGAACCATGTGTATCAATCCAAATATTTTTCTATTCAATAAAATCTTGTATTTTATTGATGAGAATGCAAAAATATCAATGGTTGGACAATTTAGATCATTTTCATATTCGTTAAAGCGTTTTACGTATTTTTGCGACACGCGTAACCTTACAGCCGAATGAACCGACATCCACGACATTTTTGGGCATAATCCAAGTTACACATGTCTTAACACCTTTATATGTCACACCCCGGTCGTAGCGGAAGTGCATGTGTGACTATTAGGTAATCATTGCATCCAATTTAGTAAACAATATAAAATAACAACGATGTCATGCCATTACTAAGTTTCATTACACTTTTACAACTTACAAAAGTGAAATCACATTGTTATCTGTTTCAGATTACCACCTACAAACATAGTTTAAAACACATTGTTCCAAAATAAGATATTGTTTTCATCACAATTTCATGATGAGGCTTTGGCCCCTATATACCCATACGAGGTAGGGATATAAAAGGCAAACCCTCCAAAAGGTAGTACATCGTTGTCTTGACTAATTCCATACCCAGATCCCATCACTAGCTCAAGTCTTGCGTCCGGAAATACATGTAATTTTAAAAAGTCAACATAAAGTTGGCGAGTTCATGTAGTTTAATGTTTTCGTATCAAAATGTCATCCTTGAAATCCTGTATTGAAATCCAAGTATGTTATTAGCATCAATGAGTTATTTAAGGATCTATCAGTGTGTCGCGAGCACCCTGACATACTTGTGCCGTAAGTAAGTAACCAAACCGAGACTACTTTGACATCATTGGGATCACAAAAGCACTCCGAAGGGTATACCAACCAGGAGTGGAGCGGGTCTCAAACTCAATAGATCTACTTCTTTTACACCTTGGTCACTAAGTGATTAATGGTTACTATTGTCATCATCCTACTTACGCATAGTGATCTATTATCTACTAACCCATAGCTAACATACTTTTTTGACATGACATGTATTTCCCCTCGATAGTTTAAAACAAAACTTGAAATAATTGAAAGGATGGACATGAACATACAGTTTTTGCGTTCCTTAAGCCGTACTATTTATCGATCGGTGTCCACAACGTATGTAACCTACATGCGTATTGGTTTCATTAGACACCTAGGTCACAATGGACCTTATACTCGTTGTTCATCTTGAATCCTTGTTATGATAGAACAACTTAAAATGTTATCATAGTGTTGGTAGTTTGTTTTTTCGATTAGTATTATTATATATATTTCTTAATATATATATACATATATATATATATATAATTGTTTTCAAATCATGTGTGAACCGGGCCTTGCCCTTCACATGTCATTGGGCCTAGCCCATGTTTTCTTGTCATTGGGCCAGCCCATGCCATCTATGTCTTTGGGCCTAGCCCATGTTTTCTTGTCATTGGGCCTAGCCCATATCATCAATGTCTTTGGGCCTAGCCCATGTTTTCTTATCCTTGGGCCTAGCCCATGTCATTTATGTCTTTAGGCCTAGCCCATGTTTTCTTGTCATTGGGCCTAGCCCATGTCATTTATGTCTTTGGGCCAAGCCCATGTTTTCAAGTCATTCGGCCTAGCCCATGTAATTTATATCATTGGGCCTACCCCATGTTTTTGTATCTTTGGGCCTGGTCCATGCAATTTGTATCTTTGGGCCTAGTCCATATTTTTATATGTTTTGGCCTTTTATTAGTTTTGGGCCTCATCCATAAATATTATGGAATTTGGGCCTAGCATATGATTTTTACAATTTGGACCTATCCCAAATTTATTTATAAAAACCCATTTCTTTATAAGTATTATACTTATAACATATTTAGCTTTTTATATTTTTAACTTTCCAGATTTTGATTTCGTTAGCATGTATTTATATGTTGAACGTCTAAAAATATATTTTAGACTCGTCGTCGGCGTTGTTCATTACATGTTCATCTTCGTCGAGAATCTTCCATTGGCGTAATGACCTTTCGTGCCTGCGATTCACCCGTTGGTCCTCGACACGACGGCGTAATCTTGAATGTTCGCCTAATGTTCGCATCGTTTCGACTGTCCGATTATTGTTTCGACGCATTGTGAGAATAAATTTTTATGTCACCAACACTTAGCGTATTGATCAAGTGCTTGTTTTGTATTTGATTGGGTATTTTTATTGTGAATACCCTAAGTTTCTAATACATACACATACAATGCACACATGTATACGTACAAATTTATTGGTAACAAATGTATAAATATATACTTGTATTATTTTCCAAGTAAAAATATATATTTGTAAAAAGCATTTATTTTTACTTATAGATATATATTTGTAACTTTGTTAAACCCTTGGCCATTTAGGGATAACCCTTGTCATTAGAGTCTTCTTAATGACGATTTAAGTTACTAATAGCATTTAGTCCCACTATGTAACATCCGTCAAAAAACTGGATTACCAAACCCGCTCCGTTTATTAACCGAACAATCAGTTAAAAATTTTGTTGCGTATTTAATGCCCAAATTAATTTTAAACGATACATAATTAATAAGTATATTGGAATATATATTTTATATTTGAAAAAGTATTTAAAAATAATGAAATAAAAATAAATCAATGCTGCCGGGTTTCGAACCCGGGTCAGCCAGCGAATTCAGCAAAGTCTTAACACTCACACGCTCAACCACTCCGCCACTTGTGTTTCTTGTTCATTATTAGATACAATTAATACATAACATAAATCTCGAATTCAAAACCGACGTGCCTAATCGCAGTCGTCGGAAATCCGGACGATTCGAGATTGGACGGTTTCTTCTGTTTTAACCGAAGCCTTAACTATTACATCGGTTATAACCGACGTCTGAACCCGCGATGCAAGTCATAACCGCCGGAAAACGGACTAAATTCGTCGATGTCCTGCCCTATAAATACCCCCTCTAACCTCTGTTAGCTTTTTCGCTCACAATCACACTCTTTCCCGACGTAAATTCACTCGCCGGAGAATTTCTGCAACTCGCCGGAAAACCGAGCCTTTCACCTCTGAGCCTTACTGAACACCCAGAGCTCATACCGAAGCCACCCACACTCATCTCAAACTCCCTGAAGACCCTCTGCCGCAAGACACCCGTCGCCGGAATAACCTGCTGACATCGGAGCTTCGCCGGCGAAACAGAGGAGCCACTGTTCGGTATATCTTACACTTAATCTCTCATTCTTTTATTAATCTCACCTGTAATTAAGCGCAACACACTAAAAGAACATGATCAAATCGTCGAACCAGTCGGACATTAGTTCTGGTTAAGTCCAACGAAGAAGACGAAGTTTCAGTATTGTATATGTTTAATTAAAATCAAGATATATATCGGGTTAGACACACATTCCAGCGGTGGACTGTGTGCAAATAAAACACGCTTATGTCCCGAGTTCAATTCTTGTCCCACGCACACTCGCCTTAATAAAAATGTTCTTTTTTTTAACCGAACCGGATTCACTGCAATAGATGTTAAGTTTAATAAAAACCGGAATAATAACCAAGATAGAAACACAGTCCAGTGGTGGACTGTGTGAACGTTTAAATCACATGTCACGAGTTCGAGTCCAGATTACCGCACCGGTCCGGACAATTATCAAACTTTTTATATAAGGCAGAAATGAAATAATGTAGTTTGCATATAAGTATAATAAAAATCAGAGTATTTACCAAGTTAGGCACACAGTCCAGCAGTGGACTGTGTGTTAACCTAACCCACAGGTCCCGGGTACGGGACCTGTGGAGAACACCGAACGAGTCATTTAAATCGTTTTTGAAATAAATGATTTTCGGATTAATTCAATTAAGGTATAAATATAATTAAAAACAGAAATATTTCGGGTTAGACACGTAGCTCAGTTGGTAGAGCTGCGTGCACGCGAACGGGAGGTCTCGAGTTCGAGCCTCACCCGGCGCACACAATTACACAATAAAACCGGTCAACAGGTCAACGGTCAACAGGTCAACAGTCAAAAATCAACATTTTTTTATTTCTTTTATTTAATTATTTACATTAAAAATACTTAAAAATAACATTTTTAAGGTTAGAAAATAGCCTTAAACTCACAAAAAATATATCCAACAATTCTACTAAAATTGATTAATAAAATCCGCTCACTTACCGAACCATTATGCCATTATCTAGGTTAGTTTCACTCGTGGTTAAAACCAACTTCGTGCGCATTCAACATCATCAACCGAACGCACCCAATGTGAGTGAATCTTACAACTCCCCTTTTTAATTACACATTTTGGGGTGTGTCATGTGTCACTAAAATTAACTCGTTTATTTAAACTTGTGCCATACCATATTGTGATCTAAACTTAGATTGTATATATTGTTTGTAGTTATGTATTTCATATTGTCAAGTTATATGCAATTCATTCATTAGGCCCGTCAGTTCCTCGTGGAAGACGAGTTGAGCAACGCGTGCCTCAAAACAAATCCATTATTGTTCGTGTGTGCATTATTTAATCTTAAATGATTGGTGAATAAGTTTACATCTATTTTTACTCATGTGTGGTTGTGCACTTTATTTTATAATCAATTCAATAAACTTGTTCAAATGTTTTTCATAGGATTCACTCGCCAACTTTTTGTTGATCCAAAAACCATTTTTACACATGATACAGGTGAACAGGATGAAGCAAGGAAAACATAGGAAATGCCTTAGAAGAAAACAATGAAGTCTAGAATGATGTTTAGGACATGATGTAATTATGATTGTATATTTCCCATTAAATTGTATTAATGAATATGAAACGTCATAATAAATGTCATGAGCTTTGATGATAACCCAATTATGCCCCGATCACCTTTTTCCGCTGCGGGTTGGGGTGTGACAGATTGGTATCAGAGCCATGACTATAGGGATATAGGATAGGTTATTAGACCCTTAGAGCCTATACTATAGTTGACTAGATTTTAAATTGTTTATGTGGTTACATGCAAACTTATGATATTTATTTGTTTCATATTTGTTTATACTTACAGTCAAACATACATACTTACATACACATTCATCATACATATTTCAATGTTCATATATTCAAATCATTTTCATACTTTCGTTATTCAAATATTTTGTCGCAATTTTCAAATCCCATCAAAGTGAGTTCTGCGACGGGCATGTAGTAACTGGAAGGGTACAAGTACTGGTAGTCGGAACGTCCTGTCTAGGTTGGCATTCGTATAAATCCAATATAACGGACCAGTTTGCCTACCTGGGGACTAACGATGAGAGTACGAAGGACCTATTAGGCCAAAGCAGTCCACACCAAACGTCGTTCGAACTAACCCCACTTTGAGGTGTCACCGTGTCCACACCTGGACACATTCCGAATATCATACGTTATATACATATTTCTCGATTTTCTCCGGGTTTTAGTGTACGTAACCAGGCTAACACATGCGAACCATATGAAAAACCCGGTATTCATGGGGGCCCACATGATTACGAAGGTGAAGTATGGCGGCATGCAAGGCCCAATTACGAGCAAAGCCCAAGACATCCTATGGATGTAGTAGATTTATTTTTCTATATTTATTTTATGAATGTTCATTCCTAAATACGACCCATGATCCCAAAAACATCCAACTCATACTCATGATACGTACTCCTTGTAGATGTCTTCTACCCTCGCCCGTAGGAAGATGAGAGCAGGAAAAGCCTGCGAGCGCATGGCTGCCCTAATCGCTCAACAAATGGCTGCCGTAATACCCAACATTGTAATCCAAGTCCAACAAGCACTTACCGCTAATCCTGTCAACCAAGAAGATCAAAACGTTATCAACCCTCCCCCAAATACCACTAAATGCACCTACAAGCATTTCAAATCCTGCGACCCTCCAAAATACGAAGGGACTGAAGGTGTCACCGCTCTCCTCCATTGGTTTGAAGAAATGGAGAACACTTTTCTAAATTGCGATTGCCCCGATGATCGCAAAGTGCGATATGCTACCGGTCGTTTATATGGAATAGCACTTACTTGGTGGAATACAGAGAAGGCCAAACGAGGCGTTGACGATGCTATGACTTTAACTTGGGAAGAGTTGAAGGAAATAATGACAAGACGGTTTTGCCCAAGGAGCGAAATCAAGAAATTAGAAGATGAGTTCTATTCGTTGAAGCAAAAGGAAGGCGACCACACCACATACAACAAAAGATTCCTCGAGTTAAATCAAATGGTTCCCAACTTGTTCACTCCCCTCTACCGTTTGATCGAGCACTACATTCGAGGTCTTCCATAAAAAAATTCAAGACTCTGTAATAAGTACCACGCCTGCAACTTTGGAAGCAGCAATGGAGTTAGCTACAGAGCTCACCGAAAACCGAATCCGGAACAAAGACTTCAAGGAGGAGAAGAAGAAGGATAAGGCATCGACTGAAACTTCAAACTCCACCCAAACCGAATCCCCTTCTCAACCCACTTTTAAGAGAAAACGAGATGGGCAACTTTTCGCTGTCACACAACGTAATTGTCACACCCCGACCCGCAGCGGAAATAAGAGTCGGGGCATAATTGGGTTATCACCAAAGCACATGACATTTACTATTATGTTTCATAATTAAATGAAGTCAAAGTTACATTTCTCAACCTTCAAACATGTTCATTTATTACAAAGGAAAATAACCAAACATAATAATCCAGACACTAAATCGTTTTATTTCTTCTAATCCAGGCCCTACGTGTTCCTAGCTGCTGCTGGTTCACCTGTATCATGTGTAAAAATGGGAGGTTTTTGGGTCAACATAAGTTGGCGAGTGAACCTTATAGATAAACGTTTAATAATGATTTTCTGGTTAGTTTATCAATAAAATATTGTGCATAATCATAAAAGAGCATATGTATGAAAATCAAGCAATGGCAACATCGGTTACAATTATAACATACATTAATAACTGATAACATACATGAACACACTAACATCATATGATAATTAACATAACTGAACTGTGAGATCAAGGCTCAACAAACGGAGCCGATCATATTGCATGAACTGAAAATGAGAATAAATCTGTGTACTCAAGGCTCAATCAAACGGAGCCGAGCATATTGCATGTACTGAAAATGAGAATAAATCTGTGTACTCAAGGCTCATTCAAACGGAGCCGAGCGTATTGCATGTACTGAAAATGAGAATAAATGACCGATCAAGGCTCAATTCAACGGAGCCGATCGTGCGGGCACGCCCTGATCAACCGCATAATAAAATGGGGATCAAACTCAACCTCGAGGGATGGGGAGCTACGGCCTCAGCAATTGCATGTACTGAAATAATAACTTGCAACCAATACTAACTACTTAACAGCAACAATAACACACATGTCATGATATGATATATGCACAATAACTTAGTTATAGAAAGTAAATGAACAAGACACATGATACACCCCAAAAATGTGATTAAAACGGGGAATTGAAGGGTTCACTCACCTTGGGTGCGTTGGATTTGAATTGGTGGGATGCGCACGATTTAGACGAAACAAATTAACGAGGAATCACTGACCTAAATAATAATAGGAAAAATATATTAAGTGGATGGATTTTATTAAAGTTTTTTTTAATGGGATTCTTAGATATATTTTTGTGAGTTTATGGCTATTTTCTATCCTTAAAAATGTTATTTTTAAGTATTTTTAATTGATTTTTAATTTAAATAAAACAAATAATTATTTTAAAAAAAATAATATTTTTTTTTACTGTTTGACCGTTGACCGTTGACCGTTGACCGGTTCGGTCAGCGGTGATTCCTGCGCCGAGCGGGATTCGAACCTGTGACCTTCCGTTCACGCGCACGTAGCTCTACCAACTGAGCTACGTGACTAACCCGTTAGAAATCTAGTTTTAATTATATTAATACACTTATTCGAATTTACCAAAATTCCTTTATTTTACAAAAACGTTTTATTCTCATTGAACCGGTGTTGGTGTCGAGACTCGATCGCGTGACGTGCAGTTTGTGTTGCACACAGTCCACCGCTGGACTGTGTGTCTAACTCGGTTATATTCTTGAATTATATTATACTTAACAACTACTCAATCTAACCCGGTTAGTTTTATGAATAAAAAGGAAATGTTATTACGTAGTGTGTGTGTAGTAAGGATCGATCTCGCGACGTGATTATAAAATGTGCACACAGTCCACCGCTGGACTGTGTGTCTAACCCGTTTATAAACCGAATTTTAATTACTCTTATGTTCTGAAATAAGTTCATCTTCTTCGTCGTATAAACTGTCAGCGTATTCCAACCGGTTAAGATTTGATTTTACGACTTAAACACTATCAGTAAATCAATATTAAGGAATGGAAAGAGTTTAAAGAACAGGATTTACCGAATGGGGATAAACACAGAAATCCAGCGAGAGTTTTGTCGGTGCAGAAATTGAGCTCCGACTGTTGAAACAATTAACGGCGTGGGTCGATTATTTATAGATTTAAATCATCTAAACAAGGTTTAAATGAAGTGTAGGATGTCTTACCCTTTCACAGTGAAACTCCGGCAATTTCAGGAACTTTCCGGCGAAAATGGGATTTCCGATAAGTGTTGACTAAGATTGGTTCTGATGATGGAATTGTGTTAGAGATTGACTAATCACATGATTTAAATAAAAAGAGTCGAAGAATTTACCGTGAAAATACCAATCCCGGTTTTCCGGTGAGTTGCAGAAAATTTCCGGCGATTGAATTTAGAAGGTTTTACGGCTCAGAGTCTCGACGAAAATGAAATTGAGAGTTATAGTGATAGTTATGAATCGCGCAAATGATCAGTACTTGGATTATATTCAAGTTTGGTATTTCTTTGGTTTCAAATACCGGAAGTGAGAAGATCTTTAAATTCATTCAATTAGAACGTAATTAGAAACCGATATTCATCGGTTATAAGTTAACTAAGCGAACAAAAACTGATTTGGCGATTCGGTTTACCGATTTCCGTTATTCAGATATCATCCATCGTTAATCCGAGTTTGCGTATAAAATTCAATTGTTTTCATAATGCTAACAGAAAACAATTGATGGCGGAGTGGTTTGGAGACGGATAGATAAGTCGTTCGAGGCAGTTGACTCGGGTTCGAGTCCGGGCTGCTCCAAATATTTTTTATTTATTTTATTTTAACTTTTTATCAAATATAATTTTTATAGTTTAGTTTATATATTAATTATATAACGTTTAAACTCAAAATACTCATAAATACGTAATGTCATTTCATAACTTGGTATTTGATTACAAAACGGAGCGGGTTTTGGAGACCCGATTTATACAAATGTTACAGTATCCCCTACTTTTAGGAATTTCGTCCCGAAATTCAAACAGTTGATATAGTAGGGAAAAGATGAGGGTATTTTTCACGCATTGAGTCTTCACGTTCCCAAGTAAATTCAGGTCCCCGTTTCGACTCCCAGCGTACCCTAACAATAGGAATGCGGCTTCGGCGTAAACGCTTTTCTCCATAGTCCATAATCTCTACTGGCCTTTCGATAAAATGCATGGATTCATCAATCTGAATATCCTCCAGTGGAATATGAAGATTCTCATCAGCGAGGCACTTCTTCAAGTTCGACACGTGGAATGTGGGATGAATTCTGTCGAGTTCTTCCGGTAGGTCAAGCTTGTAAGCTACAGGACCTACTCTTTCGAGTATCTTGAAAGGTCCTACGTAACGTGGTGCTAGCTTTCCCTTTTGCCCAAAACGAACTACTCCCTTCCACGGTGACACTTTCAAAAGTACATGATCACCAACGCTAAACTCCAAGGGCTTCCGTCGTTTATCTGCGTAACTCTTTTGACGACTTTGAGCCGCTAGAAGATTGTTTCTGATTTGATGAATCTTATCTGTTGTTTCTTGGACCAATTCCGGACCAGTAATTTGAGCTTCCCCAATTTCGTGCCAACAAACAGGAGATCGACACTTTCGACCATATAAAGCTTCAAAAGGTGCCATGCCGATACTAGAATGATAACTGTTGTTGTACGAAAATTCGACTAACGGTAGGTGGGCGTCCCAATTTCCCTTGAAGTCTATGACACATGCTCTAAGCATATCCTCAAGGGTTTGAATGGTGCGCTCAGACTGTCCATCAGTTTGGGGATGATAGGCGGTACTGAGATCTAAACGAGTGCCCATAGCGGATTGTACTGCCTGCCATGTCCGTGAGGTGAAACGACCATCACGATCAGAAATAATACTTAATGGAACTCCATGACGGCTGACGATTTCGCTGATATAAATACGAGCAAGCTTTTCGTTCTTAAAATCTTCTCGAATAGGAATAAAGTGGGCTGATTTTGTGAGTCGGTCTATAATCACCCATATAGTGTCATACCCACTAGAAGTGCGAGGTAACCCGGTAATGAAATCCATGGTTATATTTTCCCACTTCCAGACAGGTATTTCTGGTTGGACCAGAAGTCCTGAGGGTCTTTGGTGTTCAGCCTTTACTTTAGAACAAGTGAGACACTTGGAGACAAAAACGGCAATATCTTTCTTCATTCCAGGCCACCAATAGGTGTACCGTAGGTCTTGATACATCTTATCGGCTCCTGGGTGTATAGAATATCTTGACTTATGGGCTTCATGCATGAGTGTTTCACGAAGATTGATATGGTTGGGAATCCATATACGATTTAGGTAATACAAAATACCATCAGATTTAGTTTCCAGCTTTTGCTCGGCCCCACAGGACATTTCCTTTTGTACATCTTCCTCTGTTATTGAAACGTGTTGAGCTTCTCGAATTTGATCCTTAATATTGGTTATAATTTGCGAACATAGAATACGAATGGAGTTCGCATACCCCTTTCGACTAAGTGCATCAGCCACCACATTCGCTTTACCAGGGTGGTATTTGATTTCACAGTCGTAATCATTTAGAAGTTCGACCCATCTCCGTTGCCTCATATTTAACTCTTTCTGATTGAAGATGTGTTGAAGACTCTTATGGTCAGTGTATATTTCACACTTTGTGCCATAAAGATAATGTCTCCATATCTTAAGAGCGAATACAACGGCTCCCAGTTCAAGGTCATGAGTGGTGTAGTTCTTTTCGTGAGTCTTGAGTTGCCTTGAGGCATAAGCTATAACTTTTCCTCTTTGCATGAGAACGCAACCTAACCCTTGTCCTGACGCGTCGCAATAGACTACAAAATCATCACAACCTTCAGGAAGAGTGAGAATTGGTGCATCACAAAGTTTTTGCTTGAGGGTTTGGAAAGCTTCTTCTTGCTTGGGCCCCCATACAAATGGTTTCCCTTTATGGGTTAAAGCCGTGAGTGGCACCGCAATGCGAGAAAAGTTTGAAATGAATCGACGATAGTAACCAGCAAGTCCAAGAAAAGACCTTACTTCAGTTGGCGTACGTGGAGCTTGCCATTCTTGAACTGCTTTGATTTTTGATGGGTCCACATGTATTCCTTTGTCATTGACTACATGCCCAAGAAATTGCACCTCTTTTAACCAGAATTCACATTTAGAGAACTTGGCATAAAGCTTTTCCTTTTCTAGAAGTGCAAGAACAAGCCGCAGATGACGCTCATGATCAGCTTTAGATTTTGAATAGATAAGAATATCGTCAATGAACACAATAACAAAACGATCAAGGTAAGGTTTGCAGACTCTATTCATTAGGTCCATGAAAACAGCTGGTGCGTTGGTTAATCCAAACGGCATAACCATGAATTCATAGTGACCATATCGAGTTCGAAAAGCAGTTTTAGGGACGTCTTCTTCATGCACCCTAAGCTGGTGATAGCCCGATCGAAGGTCGATTTTCGAAAAGCAACTGGCACCTTGTAGTTGGTCTAGGAGGTCATCTATACGAGGTAAAGGATATCGATTTTTGATAGTTAACTTGTTGAGCTCTCTGTAATCGATGCACATGCGAAAAGATCCATCCTTCTTCTTTACAAAAAGTACAGGTGCACCCCAAGGCGATGAGCTGGGGCGTATAAATCCCTTGTCAGTCAACTCTTGCAATTGACTGGCTAGCTCTTGCATTTCAGAGGGGGCTAACCTATATGGAGATTTTGCCACTGGTGTAGCACCAGGTATAAGATCGATACGAAACTCGACATCTCTGATTGGAGGAAGTCCTGCAATGTCGTCAGGAAAAACTTGTGAAAAATCTTTTACAACAGGAATATCTTCAAGTTTCTTTTCTGCGGTCCCCTTCTTGATGATATGGGCTAAAAACGCGACATAATTCTTGCGAAGGTATTTCTGAGCTTGAAGGCAAGACATTAAGTTGAGTCCTTTTGCCGAGGTTTCTCCAATAATTCGAAGGGTCTGACCGTTTGAAAGAGGAATACGAATAAATTTCTCACGACATACAACTTCCGCATTATGCTGACTAAGCCAATCCATTCCGACTATGATGTCGAAACTTCCCAGCTTCATAGGAATAAGATCGACTGAGAAATCGTGATCGTTTAGGGTGAGCGTACAGTTGCGTAAAATAGAATCTAACGAAACTGGTTTTCCATCTGCAACTTCCACTGTTATAGATTCCGCGAGCTTATCTCGATTTTTACTTAAGATAGGTTCAAACTCTAATGACACGAAACTTCTATCCGCACCAGTATCAAATAACATAGAGGCATATCTACCATTTATAAGAAACGTACCGTTGACCACATTGCCGTCCGCTCTGGCCTGGTTTGCGTTAATATTGAAAGCCCTTCCTCTAGCAGGTGGAGGAGCTTGGTTTGCTTGGTTCACAGGGTTGGCTTGGGCCTGAGCATGAATAATATTGACCAGCCTTGGACATGAGTTCCTGAAATGACTTGGATCTCCACAATTGAAACATGCCCGCATAGGTTGGCCCATCGGGTAGTTGGGTTGATAGTATGTTTGGGCTAAATGCTGAGTGGGTGGAAATGGTTGTTGTTGTTGGGCTTGACCCATAAATTGTTGGTGGGTTTGGGTTATAGGTTGGTGGTGATTTGTTCGTTGAGTTGCGCGGCAGTGTTGTACAATGTGTCCAGCGCGACCGCAGCTGGTACAGTACTGGCAAGGATAGACAGGGGAGTGGTGATACTGACAACGGTTACATTTTGGTAGAGGTCCTGTGTAAGGTCTTTTGTGTGGTGCGGGTGGAGGAGGGGCTTGAGTGATGGGTGCAGCAGGAACAGGGGTGTTGGCGTGGGTGACTGCAAAGTTCCTGCTGTTATGCTTCCTCTTTTTAGCAAATTTAGGGGAAGGAGTGTGGTTTGAGGTTTGTCCCTCAGCAGGGGCTTTCTTCTTTTCTTCCTTGAACTTCCCATTGCGAATTCGGTTTTCGGTCAGTTCTGTTGCCAACACCATGGCAGCTTCGAGTGTTACCGGTGAAACGCTGAGGACCGAATCTTGGATTTTCGAGGGAAGTCCTCGAATGTAATGTTCGATCAGACGGTAGGTTGGAGTGAATAAGTTTGGTACCATCTGGTTCAACTCCAAGAACCGTTTGTTGTAAGTAGAGTGATCACCATCTTTTTGTTTCAGGGCATGAAATTCATCTTCCAATTTCTTAATCTCACTCCTAGGACAGAATCGCCTAGTCATGATCTCCCTTAACTCCTCCCAAGTTAAGGCCATCGCATCTTCCATTCCCCTCTTTCCCTTCTCGGTATTCCACCAAGTGAGAGCTACACCAAGTAGTCTTCCGGTGGCATAACGAACTTTTCGATCCTCCGGACAATCGCAGTTTAAGAAAACGTTTTCCATCTCCTCGAACCAACGTTGGAGAGCAGTGACTCCCTCAGTCCCTTCGAATTTTGGGGGATCGCAAGACTTAAAATGTTTGTAGGTGCATTTGCCGGTAGGAGGGTCGTTGATGATCTGGTCCTGTTGTTGAGGAGGGTTAGTAGGATTTGCAGCAAGAGCTTGTTGTACTTGTACTACGATGTCAGGTAATATCGTGGCCATTTGGTTGGCGATATGAGTGGCCAAACGTTCCTGAGACTTTTCCGATTTCCTACTCCTTCGATGCGATCTATACGACATCTACAGGATCATAAAATGAGAAGATTGTGAGTTTATGGTATCTTTCAGGTGTCATGTGTCTTTAAAAAAAAAAATGAAAATAACATAAATATCAATAATGCAACTACATCCGAAGGATGTCTTGGGTTCGCTCATGTTGGGCCTCAAATGTCCCCCATACCTTCACCTATATAGTCATGTGGGCCCCCATGGCTATTGGTTTGGTAGGATTCACATTAGTATTGGCAATTTAACACTCGCATCCCCGAATGCTAACCACAAAATATGTTCATGAGATGTTTGGTCGGAACGTGTCCAGGTGTAGACACAATGACAACTCAAAGTGGGATTAGCTCTCACGACGTTTGGTATAGCATGCTTTGGCCTAATAGGTATTTCGTACTCTCATCGTTGGTCCCCAGGTAGGCAAACTGGTCCTTTATTTTGGATTTATACGAATGCCAGCCTAGACAGGACGTTCCGACTACCGGTACTAGTACCCTTCCAGTTACTACATGCCCGTCATGAGAACTCACTTTGATGAGATTTGAAAACACGAAAATCGTTGTAAAATCAATCATGATGTGGTGTGTGCTTGCATGGATGTGATATGTTATGATCATACGATTTCATGATAAGCATTACTTGATAATACATACTTATGAACATGCTTGAACCATATCAAATGTAACATTTTAACATAAACATATAAACATCATGAAATTTGGCATATAACACACAAAATTCTTATAAGTTTCTAATCGACTATAGTATAGGCTCTAAAGGTCTAATAACCTATCCTATATCCCTATAGTCATGGCTCTGATACCAATCTGTCACACCCCGACCCGCAGCGGAAATAAGAGTCGGGGCATAATTGGGTTATCACCAAAGCACATGACATTTACTATTATGTTTCATAATTAAATGAAGTCAAAGTTACATTTCTCAACCTTCAAACATGTTCATTTATTACAAAGGAAAATAACCAAACATAATAATCCAGACACTAAATCGTTTTATTTCTTCTAATCCAGGCCCTACGTGTTCCTAGCTGCTGCTGGTTCACCTGTATCATGTGTAAAAATGGGAGGTTTTTGGGTCAACATAAGTTGGCGAGTGAACCTTATAGATAAACGTTTAATAATGATTTTCTGGTTAGTTTATCAATAAAATATTGTGCATAATCATAAAAGAGCATATGTATGAAAATCAAGCAATGGCAACATCGGTTACAATTATAACATACATTAATAACTGATAACATACATGAACACACTAACATCATATGATAATTAACATAACTGAACTGTGAGATCAAGGCTCAACAAACGGAGCCGATCATATTGCATGAACTGAAAATGAGAATAAATCTGTGTACTCAAGGCTCAATCAAACGGAGCCGAGCATATTGCATGTACTGAAAATGAGAATAAATCTGTGTACTCAAGGCTCATTCAAACGGAGCCGAGCGTATTGCATGTACTGAAAATGAGAATAAATGACCGATCAAGGCTCAATTCAACGGAGCCGATCGTGCGGGCACGCCCTGATCAACCGCATAATAAAATGGGGATCAAACTCAACCTCGAGGGATGGGAGCTACGGCCTCAGCAATTGCATGTACTGAAATAATAACTTGCAACCAATAATAACTTAACAGCAACAATAACACACATGTCATGATATGATAAATGCACAATAACTTAGTTATAAACAAGAAATAAAACAAATTAACACACGGACTGACGGTTCGACACCTGGGGCGTTGAATTGATTCCGTTAGCGCACGAACCTACCAATAGTATTAATAGAAATTATTTAAGATTATAATTATTCGAATTTAAAAATTAATAATATTATTAAAAAATTTTATTCATTGAAGTGTTGGTGCGAGACTCGATGACGAACTGATTGTTTCACAAGTCCACGCTGTGACTGTGTTAATAGATATATTTGATAAAAATTATATTATTAATAAAATTTCAATCTAACCGATTAAGTACTTTATTAATAAATATATTTGAATTTATATTATTACGATAAGTGTTTGATGTGATTAGTATATGTTTGTTGTAAAATCGATCTCGCGACGTGATTATAAAATGTGCACACAGTCCACCGCTGGACTGTGTGTCTAACCCGTTTTATAAACCGAATATTTTTAATATAACTCTTATGTTTGAAAATTAAGTTCATCTACTTCGTCGTATAAACAATTGTATTACGTAATTCAATCTCGGTAAAAAGTAATTTCAAATTTAAGGATTTCATTAAACACTATCAGTAAATCAATATTAAGGAATGGAAAGAGTTTAAAGAACAGGATTTACCGAATGGGGATAAACACAGAAATCCAGCGAGAGTTTTGTCGGTGCAGAAATTGAGCTCCGACTGTTGAAACAATTAACGGCGTGGGTCGATTATTTATAGATTTAAATCATCTAAACAAGGTTTAAATGAAGTGTAGGATGTCTTACCCTTTCACAGTGAAACTCCGGCAATTTCAGGAACTTTCCGGCGAAAATGGGATTTCCGATAAGTGTTGACTAAGATTGGTTCTGATGATGGAATTGTGTTAGAGATTGACTAATCACATGATTTAAATAAAAAGAGTCGAAGAATTTACCGTGAAAATACCAATCCCGGTTTTCCGGTGAGTTGCAGAAAATTTCCGGCGATTGAATTTAGAAGGTTTTACGGCTCAGAGTCTCGACGAAAATGAAATTGAGAGTTATAGTGATAGTTATGAATCGCGCAAATGATCAGTACTTGGATTATATTCAAGTTTGGTATTTCTTTGGTTTCAAATACCGGAAGTGAGAAGATCTTTAAATTCATTCAATTAGAACGTAATTAGAAACCGATATTCATCGGTTATAAGTTAACTAAGCGAACAAAAACTGATTTGGCGATTCGGTTTACCGATTTCCGTTATTCAGATATCATCCATCGTTAATCCGAGTTTGCGTATAAAATTCAATTGTTTTCATAATGCTAACAGAAAACAATTGATGGCGGAGTGGTTTGGAGACGGATAGATAAGTCGTTCGAGGCAGTTGACTCGGGTTCGAGTCCGGGCTGCTCCAAATATTTTTTATTTATTTTATTTTAACTTTTTATCAAATATAATTTTTATAGTTTAGTTTATATATTAATTATATAACGTTTAAACTCAAAATACTCATAAATACGTAATGTCATTTCATAACTTGGTATTTGATTACAAAACGGAGCGGGTTTTGGAGACCCGATTTATACAAATGTTACAGTAATCAACCAATTTCACAAGCCATACCCATCCAAGCTATCCCAATCACTCAAGTAGCACCCAACTCAACTTACCCAAACAAGAAACCATACCTTGGACCTCACCCTCGATGTAACACCTGTTTTTATCACCATCCCCTTACCTTACCTTGTCGACTATGTGCAAATTGTGGACGCTATGGTCATTTGAGCAAGGTTTGCCGCACCCCTCAAAACCAAATCTCTCCCCCTACTCAAAACATGATCCAAACCTATCAACAACCCCAATACCCCATGTTCCCATATGTTCGAGCTTGTTTCAATTGTGGCGACCCTACCCACTTTAGAAACACGTGCCCTCGATTGGTTAACATCATAAACGCTCAAGCTCAATCAAACCCAGTTAACCAAGTAAATCAAGAAAACCCAATCACTAGGCCACCAGCAAGAGGAAGAGTTTTCAACATCAACGCCAATCCTGTCGAGGATAATGACGGCCCAAACGAAACCACCCAACTAGTCC
Source organism: Scalesia atractyloides (assembly GCA_947069175.1). NCBI lineage: Eukaryota > Viridiplantae > Streptophyta > Magnoliopsida > Asterales > Asteraceae > Scalesia > Scalesia atractyloides. The sequence goes on from CAMTDV010000001.1 coordinate 29,592,652, forward strand.
CCTTCACCGAAAATCAAGATTCAACTCTAACCGCTTAGTTTTTATGTTTTTTTTTCTCTTTATGTTATCTCCATTTTCCCATATCCCAGTTATAAATTGGAATCTTATCCAAGGATCCTAATGCGAATTACTATTTCAGTTTTTTTTGTTTTAGAGTCACATAGAACTAATCATAACTTATGGATAAAGCCAATGAAAATTTGACAAGAATATGGTGGATACGCCGCTGGTACTTCCTATATATAAGTATTCTTGCCAAAGGATCAGAGGCATTATCTGGCGGTTATGAGAAGTTCCATGTGGAATTTAGTATTGTCTTGATTGAAGTTTGTTTTGTACTTACTGATTTAGCAATTATAGCATCTTATCATTTAAAGAAAATGGATTGTGTTTCGTTTTCTACATAGACTAACCTCTCCATCACAGCAAACGAGAGAGGTATTGTCATCATTCAAACATGGATACTATCAGAATTAAGACTCAAGTTTTGGTTGTTGTGTTTGTTGTAGAGTCACATAGAACTAATCATAACTTGCAGATAAAGTCAATGAAAATTTGACAAGAATATGGTGGATACGCCGCTGGTACTTCCTATATATAAGTATTCTTGTCAAAGGATCAGAGGCATTATCAGGCGGTTATGAGAGGTTCCATGTAGGATTTAGTATGTTTTGGTCAAAGTTTGTTCATCATACATTTCAGCGTATTTCAATTTCATCATTTAAAGAAGTTGAGCTATGTCTCACTTCCACAATGACTAACCTCTCTATCACAACAAACGAGAGAGGTATTGTCATCATTCAATTATGGATACTATCAGAATTAAGACTCAAGTTTTGGTTGTTGTGTTTGTTGTAGAGTCACATAGAACTAATCATAACTTGCGGATAAAGTCAATGAAAATTTGGCAAGAATATGGTGGATACGCCGCTGCTACTTCCTATATATAAGTATTCTTGCCAAAGGATCAGAGGCATTATCAGGCGGTTATGAGAAGTTCCATGTAGGATTTAGTATTGTTTGGTTGAAGTTTGTGTTATACTCCCTGATTTAGCATTCGTATCACCTCGTTATTTAAAGAAATTGGATTGTGTTCCATTTTCTACATAGACTAACCTCTCCATCATAACAAACGAGAGAGGTACTGTCATCATTCAAACATGTATACTATCAGAATTTAGACTCAAGCTGTGGTTGTTGTGTTGTTTATGTTTTAGAGTCACATACGACTAATCATAATTTACTGATAAAACCAATGAAAATTTGACGAGAATATGGTGGATACGCCGCTGGTACTTCCTATATATAAGTATTCTCGCCAAAGGATCAGAGGCATTATCAGGCGGTTATGAGAAGTTCCATGTAGGATTTAGTATTGTCTTGGTTGAAATTTGTGTTACATTCATATCATCTCGCCATTTAAAGAAATTGGATTGTGTTCTATTTCTACATAAACTAACCTCTCCATCATAACAAACGAGAGAGGAACGGTCACCATTCAAACATGTATGCTATCAGAATATGGACTCAGATATTGGTTGTTGTGTTTATTTATGTTCTAGAGTTACATCATAGAACCAATCATAACTTACTGATAAAACCAATGAAAATTTGACAAGAATATGGTGGATACGCCGCTGGTACTTCCTATATATAAGTATTCTTGTCAAAGGATCAGAGGCATTGTCAGGCGGTTATGAGAAGTTCTATGTAGGATTTAGTAATTTCTTGGTACATTGGTTGTGACGTTTATTTATGTTCTAGAGTCACATCATAGAACCAATCATAACTTACTGATAAAACCAATGAAAATTTGACAAGAATGTGGTGGATACGCCGCTGGTACTTCCTATATATAAGTATTGTTGTCAAAGGATCAGAGGCATTGTTAGACGGTTATGAGAAGTTCCATGTAGGTTGTAGTATTAGAAGTTTTGCTTTAGGATATAACCATATCTTCCCAAACATATCAAAACTCTTACACATGATATCATATTTAGTGAATCAACTCTGCTTATCAATATTTTTACCGTAGGCAACAAAAAGCGATTCCTGTAACAGGGTACTTAACCCTTACAAGGGACGTTACCGCCTCAAACAAAATTTAAACTCTTACTCTTTTTCTAAGTATGTAACTGTCAAACTAAACACCATCCTTTTTAGACAAATATGTCACTACTTAAATTTCAGGACGAAATTTCTAAAAAGCAGGGGATACTGTAACATCCGTCAAAAAACCGGATTTACCAAACCCGCTCTGTTTATTAACCGAACAATTAGTTAAAAATTTCGTTGCGTATTTAATGCCCAAATTAATTTTAAACGATACATAATTAATAAGTATATTGGAATATATAATTTATATTTGAAAAAGTATTTAAAAATAATGAAATAAAAATAAATCAATGCTGCCGGGTTTCGAACCCGGGTCAGCCAGCGAATTCAGCAAAGTCTTAACACACACACGCTCAACCACTCCGCCACTTGTGTTTCTTGTTCATTAATAGATACAATTAATACATAACATAAATCTCGAATTCAAAACCAACGCGCCTAATCGCAGTCATCGGAAATCCGGACGATTTCGCCGAGATTGGACGGTTTCTTCTGTTTTAACCGAAGCCTAAACTATTACATCAGTTATAACCGACGTCTGAACCCACGACGCAAGTCATAACCGCCGGAAAACTTATCGACCGACGAATCAAGACGGAAAACGGACTAAATTCGTCGATGTCCTGCCCTATAAATACCCCCTCTAACCTCTGTTAGCTTTTTCGCTCACAATCACACTCTTTCCCGACGTAAATTCACTCGCCGGAGAATTTCTACAACTCGCCGGAAAACCGAGCCTTTCACCTCTGAGCCTTACTGAACACCCAGAGCTCATACCGAAGCCACCCACACTCATCTCAAACTCCCTGAAGACCCTCTGCCGCAAGACACCCGTCGCCGGAATAACCTGCTGACATCGGAGCTTCGCCGGTGAAACAGAGGAGCCACTGTTCGGTATATCTTACACTTAATCCCTCATTCTTTTATTAATCTCACCTGTAATTAAGCGCAACACACTAAAAGAACATGATTAAATCGTCGAACCAGTCGGACATTAGTTCTGGTTAAGTCCAACGAAGAAGACGAAGTTTCAGTATTGTATATGTTTAATTAAAATCAAGATATATCTCGGGTTAGACACACAGTCCAGCGGTGGACTGTGTGCAAATAAAACACGCTTACGTCCCGAGTTCGATTCTTGTCCCACGCACACTCGCCTTAATAAAAATGTTCCTTTTTTTAACCGAACCGGATTCACTGCAATAGATGTTAAGTTTAATAAAAACCGGAATAATAACCAAGATAGATACACAGTCCAGTGGTGGACTGTGTGAACGTTTAAATCACATGTCACGAGTTCGAGTCCAGATTACCGCACCGGTCCGGACAATTATCAAACTTTTTATATAAGACAGAAATGAAATAATGTAGTTTGTATATAAGTATAATAAATCAGAGTATTTACCAAGTTAGGCACACAGTCCAGCGGTGGACTGTGTGTTAACCTAACCCACAGGTCCCGGGTTCGAGACCTGTGGAGAACACCGAGCGAGTCATTTAAATCGTTTTTGAAATAAATGATTTTCGGATTAATTCAATTAAGGTATAAATATAATTAAAAACAGAAATATTTCGGGTTAGACACGTAGCTCAGTTGGTAGAGCTGCGTGCACGCGAATGGGAGGTCTCGAGTTCGAGCCTCACCCGGCGCACACAATTACACAATAAAATCGGTCAACAGGTCAATGGTCAACAGGTCAACAGTCAAAAATCAGCATTTTTTTATTTCTTTTATTTAATTATTTACATTAAAAATACTTAAAAATAACATAAGGTTAGAAAATAGCCTTAAACTCACAAAAATACATCCAACAATTCTACTAAAATTGATTACTAAAATCCGCTCACTTACCGAACCATTATGCCATTATCTAGGTTAGTTTCACTCGTGGTTAAAACCAACTTCGTGCGCATTCAACATCATCAACCGAACGCACCCAATGCGAGTGAATCTTACAACTCCCCTTTTTAATTACACGTTTTGGGGTGTGTCATGTGTCACTAAAATTAACTCGTTTATTTAAACTTGTGCTGTGATCTAAACTTATATTGTATATATTGTTTGTAGTTATGTATTTCCTATTGTCAAGTTATATGCAATTCATTCATTAGGCCCATCAGTTCCTCGTGGGAGACGAGTTGAGCAACGCGTGCCTCAAAACAAATCCATTATTGTTCGTGTGTGCATTATTTAATATTAAATGATTGGTGAATAAGTTTACATCAATTTTTACTCATGTGTGGTTGTGCACTTTATTTTATAATCAATTCAATAAACTTGTTCAAATGTTTTTCATAGGATTCACTCGCCAACCTTTCGTTGATCCAAAAACCATTTTTACACATGATACAGGTGAACAAGATGAAGCAAGGAAAACATAGGAAATGCCTTAGAAGAAAACAATGAAGTCTAGAATGATGTTTAGGACATGATGTAATTATGATTGTATATTTCCCATTAAATTGTATTAATGAATATGAAACGTCATAATAAATGTCATGAGCTTTGATGATAACCCAATTATGCCCCGATCACCTTTTTCCGTTGCGGGTCGGGGTGTGACACACTAATCACCCCAGTAATCATGTCTTATTCCCGATTAGATTTTTAGAAAATTTCGCCATAGTTTCCCCTAAACTATAGCGTTTTCCACGTTTAAAAACGTATTTAAAACCTGTTTATGCTCATAATCATCATCAACATACCATCTAATATCTATTTTACATTATAAATCTATCATCATCCATGACTTTTTATTGTTAAAAATACTTGTAAATCAAGAGGGTTTTCAATATTTATTAACCAAATCACTACTTTAGCATGTTGTTTAATCAAGTCCATGCATTTAATCCTTTGATTACTACACATTTTTAAGGTCATTACAACTTAAATACAAGTGTTTATTTCTTATAAAATTATTCATATGCATAAAAATTATCTTAAATTGTAGTATTTTTCATGGATGATGTAGTTGATGATCTTATTTAGATTTAAACCTTATCATGTTTAAATCTTCATTTTTACACTAAATCACACAAGATCATCCAACTTTTATATCATACTTTTGTCATAAACAATCTCAACATGCTAACTAACAATCATATAAACATATAATCAACACAAAATAAACAATATAAAATGTTGTGTTTTTGGGTGGCCAAATGGTGGTGTTGAGCCGTGAACAAGGGGATGAAAGGAAGGAGAAAATGTTGCAACTGTGTGAAGAAAAAGAATGATGAATATTTGTTGTAAATGATGTTATATATCTAATCTTTCATGTCCATCAATATCTAAACACCATACTTCTTAGGCTTTGATTTTCAACAAAATCAAGTGGGCATGGGGCCTACTTGTAGCCGTGAATGGAAGGGGGTAAAGTGTAACTTATTTTTTTTATCACATGGTAAAATTGTAGATATTTTGGTAATGATGCTAAGTATAGTGATTAGGGTTAATCATATAGCATCTTAAACATAAGACTTGAGTTTAGGGTGTATTTACATGGTATTTAATCTACATGATCCTCCAATATAAGTTTCGGATGACGGATACGTCGCTAGATCGCTCATCATCGTAATAATCTCGCTAATAAACGAAACTATTTATTTAGTACCGGAAGCTTTTGTTTTCGACCACCACAATTAATATGGTGTCTACTTAGTGCATTTCCGATCCAAAAATATGCATGACTAGTTCGCTAGACGAATATACGATGAGTTAGGATGGCCGAAATGTCTTTCGTTCGATCGATATCGGCACTATTGTGTTCTGCCATCAAACGTTTCCGAAAGTTGTGTTTCTGTGACTTCATGTTAGTTGAATGGATTCTGAGTTCCAAATGAGGCTTAACTAGTTCACTAGATGCCCGGATGAGGCTACCGGCCACTAAAATATTCGTCGTTTCGACAGTCGGCCGCTTTCCGGTCGAATTGTGCATTGTCTGACGAATGACGAAAACGATGTCTTTTGTGCATTCTTATTATTGTTTTTGGATGTTTAACATTGTTTTATTCTTATCCTTACATCCGGAATCCTCCGAATTAGTCTTGCGGACAAATCGACATTTGTCGCCTTTTCGGTCGAAACGGACAATTTTGCAATTTAGGCGTTATACCGGAAAGTTATGTATTATTTTAATATTTGATCTCAAATATGTGTTTTCATTTGCATATGGACTTAGGCATGGCATCAACATGCCGTTATTTCTTGTTCTGATTCGTTTTAACGGGTTTACCGATACAGTTAGTGTCACCGCAATTAGTGAGCCCAACACTTTCTACCAACAACTTTTAGGGAATTGTTTTGGTTTGTTTCGCGTCGTAACGGAAACCAGCATATGTTATGATCAAATTTACTTGTTCTAATGACGTACGACTCAATTACGCAATTAAGTTACGATAATATGTATGAGATTATAACGCAAAATTAGTGATTAAATTGTATGGAATTACCGTTATTTGCCATTTGTCATATTATATAACCTTAATATTAGGTTAACAGGGTTAAAAATGGCAAACAAGTGAAAATACAAGTCTAAGGGCCAAAAGTGTAAAAAAAAGTAATAAAGATTTTTGCTTCTTCACCAAGTTTGCCACCTACCTCCAATTTTTGACACGTAGCACCCGCTGCCACACTACATTTGGTGTTGACACATGTTAGGACACTAATCCACACTTGAGGACACTTGTCATCACCTCCTTAATCCTAAAATACTAAAAATACCCCATGATTGTTCCATTTTTTCACACCATTTCAAAACACTTCAAAGCAAAGTGTGAAGTTCTTCTTTCTATCCTACTTGGAGCTTGTTTCCAGCCTTTGGAAGCCTCCTATCTTGAGTTCCAAAAGTGTTCTTCAACACGAGTAAGTACTCTTCCTAGTTCTTTCATTATTTTAGCTATTTTGAGTTAAAAGTCGAAGAATTTGGCTTCCTGATTGCCTTTTGAATCTGAGCATATTTGGTCAAGTCAAAGTTCAATTGAACTTTGCAACATGATCGTAATCACAAAGGTTATAATCCCTAACTATTTCACCATCTGATTACCACGTTTATAGTGGAAGTGACGAGTCAATGTTTCAGTCAAAACTGCGCATGATGTGCATTTTAGGACGAAACTATTTTCGGGTATTAAAACACCAAGTTTTGATACTAAATACGTTTTATAAACTTAGTTAGACGTATTTTGACATGTCTAACTCATCACCTCTAGTTTAGTGCTTATTTAGGGTCGTAAGCCGAGCGGTCTTGACCACCGCTTTGACTTTCGAATCTGACTCGTTTGGTTAATCTTAGGATCCGACCAAACACATAGTTGTGATCAAAGTTGTATGGGGAATAAACTACCGAGGTTATACCTTATGGTCACGTTGTTTGGTTAGTGTTATGATAAGTTACTTCTATGTTCTAAAAAAATGATGACCAAAATGCCCTTTTACGCATAAATCCATTTTAAACACATGTAACCAAAGACATATAAACTGATATTATAACATTTTCAAACATGTTTGGGCATTTAAGACTTATCCCAGGACATGCTTAACCATCCGATCACGCATTTACACTAATGACCATTTAAAGTAGCATAAACTACCTTAACGAGTCACAATGGGTCAAAAGCACGTAGGATCCTTTCCAAATCAGAATGTTATGTTTGTTAAACCATATCACATGAGTTCCAACACTCGTTTGGTTTATAAGACTTCATTCTATCCGATCTCCCGTTTGTAGTCCCGACACGCTAACATATTTATCCGACACATTAGGACACGTTTGACCTTGTTTATTCTGTTGATCAAGAACACTTTCGCAATCCCAAGTGAGTACATAGTTCCCCTCTTTTACATTTTCTAAATGTTTTGGGGTGATTCATATGTGCCTATAATTATTTCAAGATTTCGAAATAATATACATGGTTTATATATACAAAATGATTTTCAAAGTGAGTACATAGTTCCCCTCTTTTACATTTTCTAAATGTATTGGGGTGATTCATATATGCCTATAATTGTTTTCAAGATTTGAAAACAATATACATTGTTTTTATATAAAAAATGATTTTCAAAGTGAGTACATAGTTCCCCTCTTTTAAGTTTTGCAAATGTTTTGGGGTGACTCATATGTGCTACATCATTTTCATGTTTTCTAATAAAAAAACAATGTCTATGGTTTATATATAAAACAATACGATTTCAATAATGTGAAGAACTTGTTGATACGTTACCGATAACACGAATGACATTCATTAGCTTTGGCCGGGCCGACCAGTATTATATTATGGTACCATAGGACTTACAATCCCATTATCGGATTGTTCATTGGATTTGGTGGAAGTTTGGGTAATGACAGAAGTTGTTTCTGATTAACAAATCATTTGTTGATTTGTTAGTCTAGTTAAAGAGACCCTTTGGTGGTCTATTAAAGATACCCTTTGGTGGTATAGTCGACACAGGTTTGAATGTGTTCATTAAAGAACGATCAAAAGTTTTCACAATTAAAAACACAGACGGTTGATTTATAACACAGACGAATGGCTTATAACACGAACAAATGGTTTATAACACGGACAAGTAGTTTTGAACAATGTCACGCAATAATTTTCACTTAAGATTGTTAATACAGTTTTGTGTCTGTCGCTTGTTCTTAATTACAGTTGTAATTGTACGGTCTTTGCTCAAGTGTCTGTATAGGTTTGGTCATGTCGAATAGATCGAGATATCCTTCTATCTTGATCTAGTATGACATCTTAACTTGTCTGTGTTAATCAGTTGCATGTGTGCATACTCATAAGTCTTGGAGACGTCAACTCTACACACGTTCTCCAATAAAGAGGATTCTGTGCGAGTCAGAGAATTCGTACAAAACAGAGGTTTCGTGCGAATCACTGAGTGGTTTGGTACGAAACATGTATTTCGTACGAAACACTGACTCGTACCAATTATGGAGTTCTGTCTCGTGTGAAATATTGTGTTCAGTATGTCTAGATTAGTGTCTCGTACGAAATCTAGACAGACACTATATAAGCTGACATGCACTTCTCAGTCAGGGTGGACTTGCGCATGAAAGTTGACTAGCTCACCAGACTGACCAGGGAGATTGTTATCTCTAAAGACGAAGACACAAGAATACAACATGTTTGTTTGAGTTATATGAGCATTTTGTGTATATGTTTGTATTTGTTCTCATTCATTAATCAAGATAGTGAATCTTTGGTTACCCCGTGTTCTTTACTTTGCTTTGGTTACATGCACACTTGGATTCCGCACTTGTGGGTGTGTCATATGAACAAGGAACTGGTTTAACACCATCCGCAGGTGGACCTACAAGTGGTATCAGAGCTTTGGCTCTTTCCATGTTCAAAACCGGGCTTAGTTGTGTCTAAGCTAGTTTGAAGATTTCTGAAGGATATCTCGAGATGCTCAATGCATAGGGTATAATTCGTGTCCTCCCCCAATGAAACACAACTATACCAAAATGCCTGATGAAGAGGATATGCCTCATTTTGAACCCTCTGTACCTTTGAATCCTGAGGAATTCGCAGCAGGGTTAGGGTACAAACTAGGCAATTCCTATCAAGAACCAAGCAAGCCATAAAGTTCATCGTCTGATGAAGAAGAGGATGATACATCAGATAATGAATCAATAAATGATGATCAGGATCAACCTCTTGATGAAAGGAAAAGAGTAGAATCTTCTGCTACTCCTAGTACTCAATCGATTGTGAATCAAGAGACCGTTCCTAAGAAATATGTGAAGACAAGTGTGTCTACACAAGAAGTAGATAATGTGTTGTATACTTTGGTTGGAGATAAGAAAATCTATTCAAACAAAGATTTTCCAATTAAAAACGTAAATCCAATCTATATAGATCAGGTTTTTGAAAAGTCAACAACCAAACCTTTAGAGAAGAAAAAGTCAACCAAATCACAACCATTATCCGCTTCAAAAGAAAAAGAATGGAAGCAAGTTGAAAAGCCCACAACATCTCAACCGAAGGTTGAAACAAATGGCTCTCGTTACCAGAAAAAGGCTAAAACTGTTAAATTTGTAAGTTCTAAAGGTACCGATAAAGTTGAAACTTTTCAAGGAAAATCTAATGTTGATTTTGTAAAGAAAGTTAAGATTTTGAAAAGAAATAGTCAAAACAATTACACCAACACACTAATGGATGTAATGAAAATGAACCCAGTACCTCAGGATCCACAAATTCAACATCAAGCTGAGAAACACGATCTCCTAGTTTTGTTGAAAGGAGAACTTGTTTCAAATGTGGAGATTTTGGCCACATTATAAAGGATTGTCAAAATCCAATCAAATCAAGATGTATAGAGAAAACCCCTCATGAACCAACTTGCAAACGTAACTCTATTTCTCCAACACAAGATAAACGACTCATTAAGGATCAAAAAGAGAAACAAAAACGTAAACAAGTAAAAGTAGTTGGGAAAGCTTTAAAATTGAATTCTTCTAAAAAGGATCAAAGATCTTCAAAGTCAATAAAACCAGACACTATTAAAACTATAAATAATAGTAAATCTGGTAATAAACAAGGATCTTGGAAACAGAAGACCGGTGATGGTTCAAAAGGAGGCTCTCAGTTTGTTAATCATCAAGAAATTGAGATTACATTTCTCGATGATAAGGGACGACCCATGACCGCTAAGGCTTGGGTCCCCATCTCAGACTAATCTTGTCTGTGCAATGTGCAGGGTGTTCCAGGAGGAACTGTAAACAGTCATTGGATTGTTGACGGTGGAGCATCAAGGCACATGATGGGCGACTTGCGGCTCCTATATGATGTGAAAAGCATAAGGGGTGGTTATGTTGCTTTTGCTGGTGACAAAGGTGGATACATCACTGGAGAAGGAATGGTCTCCAATGGTGTTGTGAGCTTCGACAAGATCAATTATGTGCGGCAAATTGATCACAATCTTCTTAGCGTTTCTCAAATCTACGACAAGAAGTTCACGGTACATTTTGATGATGCCAGATGTTATGCGCTGAAGCCTGGATTCTCATGTCAGCTCCAAGAATTAATGATTTGTTTATTCTTAATATGAGCCAAGCTATTACAACATCTACACAAGTCACATGTTTTGTCTCTAAAGCCACCGAGAAGGAATCAATCTCCTGGCACAGACGTATGGGACACATTCACCCGAGGAAAATGTACTATTTGGTGAACAACAATTTAGTGAATGGTGTACCAGTGAAGAATTTTCATCTTCAAGACGTTTGTGTACCATGCCAGAGAAGGAAACAAGCGAGAAAGTCCCATCCCGTGAAGAAGATCAACACTGTGAATATGCCACTGGAACGTCTTCATATGGACCTCTTTGGACCTATGAAACACAAGACAAACTTTGGTGATTCTTATTGTCTGGTAGTTACTGATGACTATTCTAGATTCTCATGGGTAAACATGCTGTCACACAAGAGTGAAGTTCCTACTATCCTCAAGAATCTCCTGACTCTGCTAGAAAATTTGTACAATCTGAAGGTAAGGAGAATCAGAAGCGACAATGGCACCGAATTTAAGAATCAAGTAATGGATAAGTACTGTTCTTCAAAGGGTATTCTGCATGAGTACAGTTCTCGATACACTCCAGAACAAAATGGCGTCGCTGAGAAGAAGAATAGAACTCTCATTGAAACTGCAAGAACCATGTTAGTAGAATCAGAACTTGCCGTTCAATTATGGGGAGAAGCTGTTGCTACTGCGTGTTATATGATGAATAGAGTTCTGCCTATGAAAAGACATGGGAAGACATGCTTTGAGTTGTTACATAAAAGGAAACCGGATATTTCTTTCTTAGAACCTTTTGGAGCTCCATGCACGATCGACCCACATGGAAAGTTTGGTCCCAAGGCTATCAAAGGTTTCTTTCTTGAATATGCTACTCCTAATTTCCGGGTGTGGAATTTGTCTTCGAAGAAGATTGAAGAATGTGGTGAAGTCAAGGTTCAGAGATATACAGAAGCGGTTAGAGCTCCCGGTGCTCCATAGATATTTAACTACGATGGGTTGTTTGACTCCTTTAATCTGCCAACTTTTGATGATGCAACAGCTACTGCTCAGATGTTATTGGAAAGTGATACAGCAGTGGACTCATCATTGGTTCGACCAATTATTGTTAACCCTCAAGTGTCGACTTCGATTAACAATCTTGTTCAAAATGAGGAATGCGAAGATGCTGCGGATTATAATGTTTCATCAGAAGACGATGAGTTTCACGATGTGAATGAAGCTACCTCTGGTGGGGTTCCTGGAATTTCATATGGTACGTCAAATATTCAACCTCAAGGAACAACTGAAGGTCAGCCATCTACAACGTCATCAAATCCAGCTCTCGATGTAACTCTTGATTTGAATATCAACAATTTGGATATCAATTCTCGAGTTCCTGATGTGCCAGAAACTCGTATTCATAATATCCATCCTCAGTAGAATATTATTGGAGATGTCCAGAGTGGTGTGCAGACTCGTAATCAGCTGCGAAACAACCAGAATGCTGGACTGTATTCGGAAATCAGGGAATCTAGTGGTCTGAATGATTGGTCTTTTGCCTGCTATGTGTGCTAAGTTGAACAAAAATCTTGGAAGGAGGCAATGAAAGAAGACTCGTGGGTTGAAGCCATGCAGGAAGAACTTCAGCAGTTTCAGAAGTTAGGCGTCTGGAAATTGGTTGACAGGCCTGACGGCTACAAGAAGATTGTTACACGATGGGTGTACAAGTGCAAGAAGGATGACCGAGGTGTTGTTGTGAGAAACAAAGCGCGATTGGTTTTTCAAGGTTTTAATCAGGTCGAAGGCATCGATTACAATGAAGTTTATGCACCGGTTACACGATTTGAGGCCATAAGAATCTTTTTGGCTTATGCGTCCTTCAAGAAGTTCACCGTTTATCAGATGGATGTGAAGAGTGCATTTCTTCGTGGTGTGGTAGAAGAGGAAGTATATGTTGAGCAACCGCCAGGTTTTGAATCTCCTCTCCATCCTGACAAGGTTTGGCTTCTCAACAAGGCGTTATATGGTCTTCATCAAGCTCCGAGGGCTTGGTATGAGACATTGTCTACTTATCTGTTGAAGATTGGTTTTCGACGAGGCCTGATCGACTGTACTCTCTTCATCAAGGAACAGGACAAGGATTTACTACTAGTACAGGTTTATGTTGATGATATTATATTTGGGTCTACTAACACTCGAATGTGCAAAGAATTCGAACAGGTTATGCAGGAGAAGTTCGAGATGAGCGCTATGGGAGAAATGACTTTCTTTTTAGGTTTGCAGGTTCATCAATCAAAGGGATTTTTATCCATCAAACCAAGTACGTCGGAGATATTCTCAAACGATTTAAGATGGACGACTCAAAGCCTTTGGGAACTCCATTAGCTCAAAATCATGGGATTACTCAAGATGGAATGGGTGAACATGTAGAACCATCTCTCTATCGTGCTATGATCGGATCTCTCATGTATCTTACTGCTTCAAGACCCGATATAATGTACCCAACATGCCTTCTGGCACGCTATTAGTCTAGTCCGAAAGTTTCTCATTTGATGGCTGTAAAAAGGATCTTTCGTTATCTAAAGGGTCGCCCTGACACTGGTCTATGGTACCCTAAGGATGATAACTTTGATCTGACAACATTTAGTGATTCTGATCATGGCGGATGCAAAATCGATGCAAAGTCAATAACAGAAGGATGTCAGTTCTTGGGAAATCGCCTAGTCACGTGGCAATGCAAAAAGGCAGACATGTGTAGCTACATCAACATGTGAGGCTGAGTATATATCGGCTTCTAGTTGCTGCTCTCAAGTTCTATGGATTCAACAGCAAATGCGCGACTACGGATTTTAATTTCTTACTACTCCTATTTTTGTTGATAATGAAGCTGCTTTAAAGATCACTCGGAATCCTATATAGCTCTCAAAAACAAAACACATTGAGATTAAGTATCATTTCATACCATATTGTTATGAAAAGAGACTTATCGATGTTGTTAAAATCCACACTGATCATCAACGTGCCGACCTTTTTACCAAAGCTTTGATAAATCACATTTTGATTATCTACTTTTGGTCAATGGCATCCAGGTGAAACCCGAGTAACTCAACCATGGCTAACTATTTTTGTATATCAGTTTTCTAAAAATCTAAAACTACAAAAAGATTTTCAGTTTTATACTTTAGGGGGAGTAATTAAGAAAATACAAAAATATGTCTTTAATTTACCTTCTTTGTTTAAGGGGGAGAAAAATTCAGAAAAATACAAAAACATTAGAAAAAAAAAAGAGTTTCTTGGAGAAATTGAAGATGATGAAAATTCACCGGTAAATCTGTCAAAAATGGTTAAAAGCATAGAAAGTAGATTGATAAGTAGCTTTACTTATGATGTATCGGTAGGCTTACAATCAGACTAAAATTTGCAGGTTGATATAAACCTAACAGACAGAACGCCAGGTGGGAACCATTCATTGGCATATGGTCTTGGTACCGAAATTTCGTTTGATAGAGTGATGAGGTTCTGAGATATACGGTCTTTATGCTGGCTTATCATCTGGGTATCATGGTTGAATCTTTTGCTGAAAAATAACGGTGGAGCAAGTCTAGAATTTCCATGATATCATACATACATGTACATACTGCATTCGACCATCAAATAAGTGATAAAAATATCACATCCCCAAAATAAGTGATAAATATCACGGCTTTATGCGGGAGCTAAGTTCGTCTCTTTGTCGGTACGATGGTACTAACCTGTTCACGGACTTACTCATGCGCCCTGCATATATATGAAAATCAAGTTCCTCATCAATAAGTGATTAAATCACAAAGGGCTTGTTTTCAATCAAAAGTAAGTGAGTATCTCACATCATTCATATACGTCAAAACAGATGATAAAGCAGTATACTCACCGGTAAGATTTTCTCTCGTGCGTATCTTGATACAGGAATGTGTCGTGATGTGGTTGAACACCGGATAGTAAGTATAAATCCATACCTTAATCATATCTCCTAATCATGATTACATCTGATAACTCTGAGCTTACATGGACAACAATACCGATAATCATAGTTAAATACTTATCTGTTTAATTTTGAAAACCTAATACCGTCTTTGATAAAGATTAAAATGCTTGTATGATTCTTTTATCTTGAAACTCAAAAAAGATTGTAGTTTATCTGTATATTTGATTTTATGGTCTAGTTTACTTAGTTGCTTATGTAATTACTTTTTGAAAGTTAGCCAAAGTTGATACTCGAAAGTTTTCTACCAAGATACGCCAGAAAACCATTGGTTTGATATTGCAACTTCATAAAGTAATATCTTGCAACAATTAATCCATCAAAAGAAATCCAAAATCCGAAATTCATTTAAGTGTGTGTATCTCATACGAATGAACCTAGTCATATGATTTGACCCGGTCACTTTTTTTCTCAAATCTGCTGCTGGAATTCATACGAGTGTGTGTACCTCGTTCAGGGAATACAATCATACGAAGAATTTATAATAAGTTTTTCGTGTGTATTCCCTGAGAAATTTGTGTTCTAATTATATTTGTCTATGAGTACAAATTGATACAAAAAGAACATAAACAAAGACCAGCAACGAAGAAATCTGACAAGTCAGAAGAGGAAACAAGAAAGATTTGACGTTTCTTAGAAGTTTGAAGACCTGATGCTCTAATCATTAGATAGCAGATCTATCAATGGATAGCAGATCTTCAGGGGGAGTTTGTTGATACTCCAAACCATTCCTGTGAAGACCAATATATGAAGACCAAAGACCAAAGACAGAAGACCAAGCAACATCCAAGGGGGAGTTTGTTGATACAGTTTTATGTCTGTCGCTTGCTCTGAATTACAGTTGTAATTGTACGGTCTTTGCTCAAGTGTCTGTATAGGTTTGGTCGTGTCGAATAGATCGTGATATCCTTCTATCTTGATCTAGTATGACATCTTAGCTTGTCTGTGTTAATCAGTTGCATGTGTGCATACTGATAAGTCTTGGAAACGTCAAGTCTACACACATTCTCCAATAAAGAGGATTTTGTGCGAGTCAGAGAATTCGTACGAAACAGAGGTTTCATGCGAATCACTGAGTGGTTTTGTATGAAACATGTATTTCGTACGAAACACTGACTCGTACCAATTCTGGAGTTCAGTCTCGTGTGAAATATTATGTACAGTATGTCTAGATTAGTGTTTCGTACGGAATCTAGACAGACACTATATAAGCTTACATGCACTTCTCAGTCAGGGTGGACTTGCGCGTGAAAGTTGACTAGCTCACCAGACTAACCAGAGAGATTGTTATCTCTGAAGACGAAGAGATAAAAACACAGCAAGTTTGTTTGAGTCATACGAGCATTATGTGTATATGTTTATATTTGTTCTCATTCATTAATCAAGATAGTGAATCTTCGGTACCCTGTGTTCTTTACTTTGCTTTGGTTGCATGGACACTTGGATTCCGTACTTGTGTGTGTGTCATATGAACAAGGAACTGGTTTAACACCATCCACAGGTGGACCTACAAAGATATAAACCATATGAAGTTTTCTTTTGAATCAATCTATTACAAGATTTTTACAAAAGAAACATTTTGGTCAAGACTCATGGCTACAAGGTTTTCACAACTCTAACCAACTTGTTTTAGTTGGTTAATTGTATTGCAATATCAAACACTTTTGATATGAAGTTTTCACTAAACGAGTCTTGTAGTCGGACGAGGTGTTGCAATATGTATACAAAGTCACGAATTTGACACACTTACAAAACCTATGTACTCGCCGGCATTTTTATGCTGACTCTCTTTTCACATATGTTTCAGGAGTCAATGCCTGATAATATGATGCATCATTCACGTAGGAATGGACGCGGGCCTTAGTGACTTAAAACATAAAAGACAATTTATTTATGTGTTGTTTCAGTTACAAGACAATGTAAACATTTAACTTAATAAAACAAAATTTTAAATTCTATGAGTTGTGAAACAATAGTTATGTGACATGACCCCCCAACTTTTCCGTCGCGGTTCTTTGTTTTACGCGGTCGGGGTGTTACACCAGAGGTGAGTATTCAGGCTAGATTCGAAGTTGGGATTTTGATGAACAACACACCTTAGTCATGATCAAACATACCAATGGTGTTCAATACTTCAGGCCAAGGATTCAATACTTACAGACCTTACCTTCTCGTGGCTTGCATTATCTTGCCAAGCTAAACCTCAACAATGATACCAATGACGGGAGCATTAGAGGTTTACTTCCCCATTTGGTAGCTGAGAGCCGGGAATGTAAGTGGAAGACTTTCAAGCCTGCCATTGGACGAGCTGTTAAGTCTATCGACAAGTTCACAGGGAAGCAGGTTTTGAAATGGTCTATCCTCCTGCTAGATGTCTTCGGAAGACTCCTTTGAGAAGATTTGATCTGGAGAAGATTAAGGATGTTGGGTTCTGGTACCTTGATGGTAAAACTTGGGAGGCGGTAATCACAGAGAAGAAAGTGTCTAAAGAGATTTTATGGATCTTGGATCCTATTTGGCTGGTTAACTTGAAGGGAATGAACATTTGAAAAAGCTTCGTCGTGTTCCTATGTGATATCTTGAAGAAGACCGTCCACTGGCACATCAATTCATCAAAGTAGTTCACTTCTGTGTGAAGAACCAAGTGTGGGCAGACAGTGAATACTCGAAGCTTGATTGAAGAATTCAAGATCAACATCGAAGATCCTTCACTGATCAAGGGGGAGTTTGTTAATGCCTTTGTGTGATAAGTGAAGTCTCTCAATAGTTCAGGGGTCTTTTGTGTATTTCTTGTAACAATTATAAGTGTCAGTGGTTAGAAGTGAAACTTCCAAGCTTGTTGTTTGTCCGGATTAGGGTTAGACCTAATCCTTATTGTTTGTTGTTCCGAGTTTGCTATTATGTATTCCGGACTTGGGTATGTAGTTCCCAAGTCCGGGTTTTAGTATTGTCTGTAGTTGTTCTGACTTAGGCGTGGGTAGCTAGTCCAAGTTTTGTTTTGTTGGGCCTTGGGCCTTGTTTGTATATTTGGACATGTGTGTCTGGATATGTCTTGTTTATATACTTTTAGTGGAATAGACAAGGTGTGAATTCTTTTGTGGAAAGTTTGTGTAACAAGAAAACCCTAATCATTGGTGTGTGTTTTGTCTGGCGGCTACTGTGTGTGTGACGTCACTCATCTCCTACATCAAAGAATACTATGTGTATTCTTTGATTTCTCTCATCAATCTTGTTTCCTGATACATTATCCTACAGTGGTGATTGCTAGGTGGATTTCGCACATCTAGTGATTGTGTTAGTGAGTGAGATCCTTGGGTCGAGTGGACTTACAATGCCAACCATTCATATTCTAATTTTATCTCGAATCCAACAAGGTTCATATGAAGTAAAGTAGCACTAAGTTTGTATCCTAGCAATTTCATCTTTTTTTCCTGAAGTACTCCATGAATATTGGTGGTTCCAGACTTGCCTATGTTTGATTAAAGATTGATTTATTGCTTGACCGAACTTAGTATTTATAAAACTTTGGTTGGCACCAGAGTTAAATAATACTTTAGCGTCCACATCATGTACAAGATATGTACCAACAATCACCTTAGGAATCATTATTGCCTCCTATGTTGTGAGAACAATGCTCTCGCGTTCCTCTTGGGATCTTCGGTTGTTTTTTTTCCTGTTTTCAGGTGTCTATGTCAGTTTCAGACAATCTTGATGGTTATGATTTTTGCTTCCCTAATGGAAACATATACGACTCTTCTTTCTCCATGTTCTTCTTCCTTGTGTCCAGGTATCAACCCTTTGGTCAACGTATTTTCTAACTTGTGCATATTGCTAATGGTTTGTGGTCTGACTGCCTTCATCAGATCAAATATCTTACTGACTAGTCCTAAATAAAATAAGAAATTAGTACCGATTCTAGTGAAGCTAGAGCTAGTACCATTCTTACATCTCGATAGAATTTTGTCATATCCTTATGATAATTTCCACCAATCATTTGGTGATTCAGGTCATTTTGTTTCCATTTGTTCCTTTTAGACATAATTTCCCTTTTTTAAGTTCTTTCACTTATTTCCAGTCCATGGCATATGTCATGATCTTGTGCTTGGAAGATCAAGTCTCACCATCTTAATACCTTATTTTTGAAGCATACATTACTTCATCCTTCTCCGCGTATTTACTAATAGTTAGGACACTTTAGTCCTTTGCAGCCCATGTATCACCGTAACAACTCCTTTTTACTAGCAATCTTAGTAGGATTATAGGCGAAGTAAGTGTATCTAGTCGAAGGTGATTCTCATCTTCTCAAGAGTTCTTAATGAAAGTAAAATAACTTTCATTAGCGTAAGTCTTAGTTATACATTTTGTGCCTAGCACAACTTTTAGTGATAGGTTTACTGCTAGCGTTGTAAATCTAAGGTGGCGCATTGCAAATTCTTACACTTTCGATGGCATCCCAACTTAAAGGATTCTCGTCGATCATCTTGTCGCACGAGTTACGAGACGGATGATCAAATGGAATAGTGATCGATATCAGAATGTATATGACAGGTTCATGATAAAGAAATCTAAAATTATCATTGGCACACATGCTCGTAATTCATCCTAAATTGTCAATCATTATGGTCTTTGGACATTCTTATATATCTATATATATATATCTTTACAATCATATGTCTCATATACTGTAATATACATACCATTCATAAGGTCAATGTATTTAACAGGTTTATATATCGAAAACGGGTCAGACATCAGGTCATGGTATCGTTCTATAACTTTTTAACATAACATATACCATATCTTACCCAGTTCGCCGGAGAGGCAACCCCATCTTACCTGGACAAGTTGGAGAGTCTACTACACCATACCCAATCTTGCCGAAGAGGTAGTTATCATTGTATTTCCCATAAATAGAATTTTCTCAAATCATGACTTTGAGGGTGTATCTTTTATTAAAGCTTTCAATCAAGTAACAAAGAAATTGTTATTCACATGATGGATCATATTCCATCACCGAGTGTTATCACTTATTTACCACACTTGCAATGTTCTAGTCATCATCCTCATGGCATACTAATACCCATAACGCCATATCTATGCAAGTAATTAGCTTATCTAGAAGTTTATATTAAGGCATTTTTCTTATGTTCAAGTCTAAATACTATCTTGGGTGCTACTAGATAATATCAATTTCCTAACTCTTTTGTTTAAGCTTAGGTATTATCACAACACCTAATTTCTTAAACTAGTGGCTCTGATACCTCTTCTGTCACAACCCCGGACCACACCCTGGACGGGAGCCGTGAGCAGTGAAGTGGTACCGGTGGTTATGTTGAAAATATTGTAGCAGAAAAATTCATCAAGACCATAGTTAGGAAAAATATCAGAGCTTAGAAACACCAGAATTTTGATTTATAACAAATGGGAATAAGACCTATGTTTTACAAAGGTAGCTTTAATAAGGGATAAACTCGAATTCATTAAACAACGTTTTTTAATTTAATTGATCAAATAAGCCACTTCTTTAAGCCTTTTGGTTATGTATCACTACTCTTAATCAGATCTATTGTAATCACCTGAAACACGTTTGAAAACATTTGATCAATAGATATTGGTGATTTCATTCAATTTGTACAAAATGACACATTCTTATATTTACAGCATTAAGAGTTTTTACATTTGTTTACTTACTATTGGCTACCTCGCTGTCCAATAGTAAAGAAATTACTTTTAATAGTATTTGTTACTCTCCCATTCGGTGACTAGTGATCATATCACTAATTGGCTAACTAGTTGTCCAATAGTGACTCATAACAAGTAATGTATACACACCCCCCACATACTGGCAGTAATTTCAGAATAGAAAGAATTAATAACTATAAATACAACTGATAAAACATTTAGGGTTTTGTAAAAGCATTTGAGAAAAAGAGAATGAGTCACAGTGTTGTGAGAAAAAGAGAATGACTCACTTTGCAGAATTAGGGTTTTCATATAATAGGCCTCCTGATACTAAGTCTCTTCATTAACGGTAAGTTTATAGCTCCAAGCCTTCTGATAATTAAACATCTACTTTATTAGTGAATTTAAGCCTTCTGATTCTATCCCCTAATTTCACAGAGTGTAAGCCATATTAGTGTGTAACACAACTCAACTTTAATGATAACCACGAGATTAAAACCTCAATGTAGATGACAAAGTATAGCCTTATTCAGGCAACCCTTAAACATCCATTGATTTGTTTCGGATCAATCGGACAAGGTATCGTTTCAGTGATTAGGGTTTAGTACACTTCCTACGGAGCAGAGTTGCAAGGTTTAGGGGTTCTAGCATTAGAACGACAAAACGAGAGAAAAAGAAGTATCGCTTTTCAATCGAAACTAGTACACTGAACTTCTCCCAGACCTGGCCTTATATAGCCTAGACTGGCATCCCCCGCGCGTTGGGGAGATACCAAGGTGTCTCTCACGTGGCACCAGGGCGGTCGACCAAGCTTAGGCGGCCATGTGTCCAACATAGGTCTGACATGTGGCGCGATGTCGTGACACGTGTTGTCGGCCGCCTTTTTTGTCCAATCACGCGTTTTTCTCGATTTTCGTGCTATGCTCGGGTCTTGATCCAAAATGGTTTTTAATTGTGAGTTTAACAAGGGTACTTTTGTACGGGTTGGTTCATTGGCCGCCAGGTTTTCTTAACCACTAAGTTTTTTGATTAATTATAACAAGTTTTGGCGTACGCACTTGGGGTTTTGATTACGGGTTGTCATTGGGAATATTTTTTAGGGTTGTTACATAGAGAATGCTTGCGATAATGTGGCAAGTGATGTTAGATCAGTAATCAACAACATTGACACAAATAACCAAAATCTTTGCACAAACATATCATTTTCTAAAACTTTAACATAACAAACTTCACCAATCTTTCCCTCAAACAAAGTAAAAAAGGACGAATTATAAATCCATCGTCAAACTTTAAGGTACCACCCACCATAACAGCTTTAGAAAATATTCGAATTATTTGTTCTCTTATTCTTAGTTAGCCTAGCAGAAGTTAGATTCTCTTTTGGGTACTAATGCTATAAAGGCCATTTTTGCTACTTATACTCACCAACATAACAATTCTGTCTTCACTTTTTTCTCTTGAAAAAGGTCAAATGCAGGTCAACAGGTGAGGATGCTTTTACTGGTCATAACTTACAATTGTCAAGATCGAATCCAGCATAGAGAGAAGAGAGCTAGATTGATCTGTCAAAATACACAACAATATTACTTGAACAATGATGGAATGAATTCCGACGAGGGTAGTGGCTGCTAATAGAGATGAGGTTAACATGTTTGAGACGAGTGGTGGCGATGGTCAAGGTTATGGTTGCCTCCGTTGACAACAATTGTTCACAACCACTCGTGCAAGTTTTTCGACTACAATCGCTAAGAATCATCCCACACTTGTTCATTTAATTTTAAATATAAAACATATTAACTTCTCATTAAAATAAAAAAAAATAGATAACTTATATGAAAAAAAATACATAACTTAAAATTAATAAAATACATCAAATTAAATTTAATGAAATTCTCTCAATTATGGATGAGTTCTAGCAATTTCAAGCCTTAAGGTGAGAATCAAATTCTTTGAGCTCGTATGTTTGTTTATACTCGTGAAGGGCCACCTGAATGGCTTCCTCCTTGTTTTGCATCTTTTTGTTGCGTATCAAAATTGTCACCATTAATTTAGACTATATACCACCTTGAAATGATCTCGTATGCCTTGCGTGTATTGTTACCTATTTTCATGAAATATTCCAAGGATTTGAAGCCACATTTCACACGAGCCTCGAACCTTGTTATCGGCGAGACTAAGCCAAGCTTTCGCCAACGTAATTTCTTCTTGTTGTGGCTATTCCACCATTTGTAAGAATGGAGGTTTTTTAGTGTCTATGAGGGAAAAGAGATTGTGAAGTGTGAAATTTGAAAATAATTTGATTAAATGGGATAAAAAGAATAAAAATAATGAGCCAACGACCCTTGTCAACAGCCACATGGTTTGTGGACATCATGGAAGACTACACGAGCCTCATGTTTCCGTAACCCTAGAGTAGTGTGCAAATCGTGGCCACGAGACCACATCCCTCCACGAGTGGGCTTCACGAACCCACACCGCATGGTCTTATGTTATCATAAGTTTTCACCCCACCTCAATCATTTTTTATTATTATCCATTTATTTAGATCTTCTTTTATACATAAACTAATAGAATTTGGTGCAAGAGTGAACACAAGTGTATTTATGAACTGAGCAAACTAATCCTGGCCATACACGTGTGTAAATCAACGGCTAGAATTTGATGATAAAATACACTTGTGTATTTTACAATTTGATGATGAAATCCTAACCGTACACGTGTGTTCACTCTAGAACCTCACCCTAAACTAATATACTTAAATAACTATATAAAAATGCAATTTATTTGAAAATATAAATAAATGCAAAAATACAATTATTTACTAGCTTATTCATTTTTTATTCTTTAATTATTTAAATATTAATTTTTATATTAGCTACTTATTAATTAAATAGTTAATAACAATACTAATAATAAGTTAAATTAGTATATTTAGTTTATAAACTTAGTGTATTAAAATTTTAATTCAAACTACAAGGTTAAGTTTATAAATTGTCAATAACCTAGAGTTAAAAAAAATTATCTTCTTTCCAATTCTGCATCTACAAAATCCAAATCTCACAAACCTTCAACCATCACCTTCATGTTCAAAAAATAAAAGAAAATTAAACCTACAATTCAAAATAAATAAATAAACCTCCATCACTTCCATGGCAACCAAATCTCACAACGGTCCTACCGTATTCTCCTCGTCACGTTGTGAACCGTCCTACACCCCACCTCCTCCCTTCACTAACACCTCAAATCCCGATGTATCATGCCTCTTCATGTCGCTCATTCTTCCACATGGCTAGGGCGTGAACCTATAATGCATGCTCTAAGAAAAAAGAATTTACATACAAGTTATCTATATATATATAATAACGGCTAATAAAGCATATATTAAAATAGATAAATATGATGATTTATAACTTATAAAACGTATTTTGACATAATAGAGTTGAAGCATCTCATTCTCTACAAACTCATGATTTGAAACTCCTCATTCTCTATCAAATACAAGTTCAATATTTTCACCAAAGTTTATGGTTTTCTTAAATGACTAATGCATGTGTCTTTTGTACGTGTCATTATGTATAAGGCAACATGTTCATTAAGTTAGAATGTTTGTTTTGAAATGTAAGGACTTATACGTGCGCAGGAGTTCTACACGCGTATGAGGACCATTGAACGCATGAGTCCTACGCATGGACGACTAAAGCCTATGAATAGGGTGGTCCATGCGCATGACCTCATGACTTTGGGATTTGGATGACCTTGTAAGGAGATCTTTTGCCAAAATAATACAGAAAGTCGTATTTATAATCTGAGCATTACATAACGTTTGTGATTGAATTTTGCGCTTTTACAAATGTTGTAGATATTCCTTTGCTCCTTTTTCACGTCTTATCGTGTCAAATGGAGAAGAAAACCGTTCCTACAAGTGGTTTCAAAGCTACAGAGAGGATATCTACTTCTGTACTTACTTATAATTAAAGATTTTGGTCAAAAAGTTCATTATTTCATCATTTGAAGATTCTAAAGGTTGAAAAGCTCCAAATTTCTTCTCAAACTTTTCTTTTTCATTTTTGAACATCATATCAGAAGATCACACCTAAATTCATCCAAAAACACCTTCAAAATGACAAAATTCATGTCAAAATGTTGTTGAGCGCATGAGTTATGCTCATGTAGGAGTTCATACATACGACTCATACATTCTCAGGAGATCAAGCACAGGAGTAATATGTTCTAGTTTAAAGGCAAGAGAGAGTTGACTAATTTTAGTCCTATGCGTTGACCTAGTACTCCGCATGGACTAGTCATATGCTTGAATTAGTCTACGCTCCATTTGACCTATGCTTGGAAAGTTTTTGTGAAAATTTTTAAGTGTTTGAAGATCATGGATTCGGAAGATATGAGTGCTTTTGCAGTTGGAAGTACCCCCCATCTAGTCTTGCAAAGAACCTCAATATTGAGAACATGATGGGCACTAAACACAAGCCTCCAAAGTTGCTAAGGATGGAAGATTATCCATGTTGGGCTAGAAGATTAAAACATATGTTCAAGCGTCAAGTTTGGAAGCATGGATGGAAATAGAGGATGAATATAGGATACTAAGATTTGAGCATGGTGTCAGGATGAAAATATCTCAAATCCTAGCGACTGAAAAAGAAATTTATGAAAGAGAAAAAAAAAGATGTTCAATCAGCTTCAGCAATCATTATTAAAAGATAATATTTCAAATCTTCTACAACAACATGAAACATCATAATCTTTATGGATGGATTTGTATACCAAGTATTGTGGGAAAATTAACATGAGAAAAAGAAAAGCTGATCTAATCAAAATGTAGTTTGACATTTTTACTACTGTAAAACGAGAAAATTTTCATCGGCTTGTTAAAAGATTCTATCAATTTGATAGCCGAAATGAGGAGACATGAGAATGAACCAAAAGAACAAGATCAAGTTGAAAAGTTAACAGATGCTTTACCTGACGACGATTGGAGAATGCTCAGGATGATCCTTAAATCAAAACCTTGGAACCATTGTTGAAGGAGAAACAAGATGTGTGCAAGTCCTAAAGTATGTTGAAGCAAAGATCTGATAAAAAAGACCAAACATATGTCTCTCCAAATAGTTGTATCGATCAAAGCAATAAAGGATAGCTTAAATAGTTGTTTCTAATGTAACAGTGTTAGCTCTTAATAGTGTTTAGCATAATTAGATCAGTTGTTTGATTCTCATAGATGTTTGCAATATCTTTGTTTTCTATTAGGAATGTTAGATGTCACTATCAGGGTGTTGTTAGCCAATGGCAAACAGAGCTTTCGTACTTAGTATAAATATATCTCACTTGTTAGAGATCTAGTTATCACTACACATCACCTTTTTCTTTTGTACGAGCATAATTGTTAGTGAACAGTCTAAGGGGGAGTCTTTAGAGTCAATCTTCTATAAAACATTATTGTAATCATTGGATTATATATGAAAAAACAGATATTGATGATAATTCTCGTTTGTGATTGTTTATCTTTACTTATACAATTAAAAATTATTTTGATCATATTTGTTTATTAATCACAAACCTTGTAAACTCAAACTTAACAATTGATATTAGAGCTTGGTCACGTTAAACTTGATTTGACAATCAATTTAACATATAAAGATCAGCTTAGAAAGATCGAATATTGTTCATAGCTCAGAGTAGTAAAGTGTAAAACTCAAAAAGTCTATATCACATACTTTGTTTTTCTCTAAAAGAACAAAAGAAAATGGTACAAAATGATCCCCATAACGCCGGCTTTAGTATTAAGCCCCCTATAATTGTCAGATCTAAATTCAACATCTTGCAACGTAGGACGGGTCATATACTTGCTCAGCAAAACACAGGGTGTTGGAAGTCCATTGTTTTCGGACCTCACATTCCAATGGTACCTAGTACTGAAAACCCGAATGTGCATGAACCAAAGAAGCCGAAAAATTACTCAGAGTAGGATTATCAAAAATTCGAGGAAGATGCCAAAACCTTTAGCATTATGGATATGGCTTTGCCGAATGATATCTATGCTGGCCTGTTACACTGTAACAGTGCCAAAGAGTTATGGGATGCACTGAAAATGCACTTTTGTGGAACGGAGGCCGTTATCGAGAACACTCAAGAAATCCTTAACCAACAATACAAAACTTTCTGTTGGACCTACAAAAAAACAGATGATATCAAAAATCCAAGACATGATTCCTAAATCAAGAAATAAACGGTTGATGAACTAGTTCCTCCCTAAAGTTATTGAATCTTGAACACCTACTCAGCATGGCTAACATATGATAAAGACTTGGAACCGCTGTTCAAGAGTACCAACATCTGATTGAAGGCTAGCATCTGTTGAAGACTCAAAGCCCTAATCAAGCCTAAGGTCTAATGAAGAAGACCAAACATCTGGAGGGCTAAACAGATGTTTGGACAACTACAACATAGTATAGCTTAGATAGCGTTTTCTCTGTATAACAATATTTATCTTATTAGTGTTTTAGTATATCCTAGATCAGATGATAGGATTTGCTTAGATGCTTGCTAACATCCGAGGCATCTTTGCTGTTAGGAATGTTAGATATCACTATCAGGGCGACATCATCAACACATCACGAACAGAGCTTTAGTACTTGTATAAATAGATCACACATGTTAGTGATCTATTTATCACTTCACACACATTCTCTTTTGTGCAAATAGTTCTAGTGAGTGCTCGGCTAATGGGGAGATTGTAAAATCATCACTGTAATACTTTTGACCATTTGAATCAATA
Source organism: Scalesia atractyloides (assembly GCA_947069175.1). Lineage (NCBI taxonomy): Eukaryota > Viridiplantae > Streptophyta > Magnoliopsida > Asterales > Asteraceae > Scalesia > Scalesia atractyloides. The sequence continues at coordinate 29,620,263 of CAMTDV010000001.1, forward strand.
GAAAACAGTTTATGGTAATGTCTCTCTATTTGTGAATTGTATTGTGATAATTAATATTAGTTTGCAAATATCAAACCTACATCCTATCAGTTGGTATCAAAGCTTGGTTACGTTTAAACTCGATTTTACAATCGGTTTAACACAAAAAGATCAACTCAACAAAGATCCATTACTAATTCGTAGCTTAGACTTGAATAGTGTTGAACTCAAAAGTGTCTTACACATACTCTGTTCTTCTTTTAAAAATATCAAAAGCGAATGCCACTCAAAACTCTGATTCCCTTACCTCTGATTATGATAAAAACCTCCGATGCTTGACAAATCAAATTATATATCTGGTAACGTCAGATGATGCACTATATTGATTAACAAAATACAGGATGTTGGAGGTCAGTATTGTACTGACCACATATTCCAATGATACCGAGTGTAAAAAATCCTTGTGTAAATGAGCCAAAGAAACCGAAAGATTAGTCTATGCTTGATTTCAAAAAGTTTGAGATAGATGCTAAAGCTCTCATTATAATTGCAAAGGTCTACCAGACTAGATCTATGCAGAGCTATTACGCTGTAATAGTGCAAAAGATATATGGGATGAGTTGAAAGAGAATTCTAGTGTAACCAAAGAAATTGTTAAAAATAACTAGAAAACTTCTATATTCAAAATGTCGAAGGTATATCTAATAACCTGGTATAGAAAAGAATTTGTGAAAAGGGTAGTGATAAAGTTGTAAAAAACAATGATCCATGGAATACAACTAAAGATGAGAATAATTGCGATTGTGCATTTATGGCCACCAAATTGGGAGTATCTAAATGTCTAGAAAATAGAGGATCCAGACATATGACTGGATACAAAGCTCTACTAACAAACTATCATACTCATGGAGGTGGTGATATTTCTTTTGATAATAATTCTAAAGGAAAGGTGTTAGGGTTAGGGATTGTCCAAGCTGGAAAGCTAAAATTTGAAAAAGTCAATCTAATAGACAACTTCAAATTTAATTTACTCTGTATTTCAAAAATGAGTGACAAAGGATATGACTCATTTTTACAAAGACACCTTGTAAAATTCTTGGACCTGAGGTTTTAAAAAAGATAGACAAAATTATAGCTGAAAGTACATCATAACTTGTAGGTCACGGAAGTGGCAATGTTTATGTGGTAGACATGTCCAAAGAAAACCCAAAAACCAACGCGAGTCTATTCTCCGTTGCCTTTATAAAAGAGAAAGAGTTATGGCATAGAAGGTCGGGACATGTTAATTTAAAAACAATTAACACTCTAACAAATTAAAAACTTGTTAGAGGCTCACCAACCAGACAATTTAAACGTGATGAACATTGTGTCTCCTGTTTAAAAGGAAAAAAAAACACAAAGTTTCACACAAACCCATTGAAGAGTCCAAGAGAACCAAATGCTTACTATTGTTGCATATGGATTTGTTTGGCATAGTAAAAATCATGAGCTTGAGAAAAAAAATGATACTGCTTAGTGATAGTTGATGTTTTTCTAGGTTTACATGGACATATTTTCTTCAGTTAAAAGATGAGAGTGTAGGAATCTTAATAGAATTTATCATAGAAATAGAAAAACCATATGACCTTCCTGTAAAGTCCATCAGAAGTGACAATGGGAAAGAATTCGGAAACCAAGAGGTTGATGAATTCTGTATATCGAAAGGACTACCGAGACAATTCAATATTCCAGACACCTAAACAAAATGGGATTGGTGAAAGAAAAAAACAAAAGCCTTATTGAGGTTGTAAAGACTATGCTTGCAGATTCAGGTCTACCATTGTCCTTTTGGGCAGAAGATGTGAATACTGCATGCTATGTCCAAAATACGGTCTTAATATATCCTAGGCACCAAAAGACTGCCTATGAGATTTTGTTCAAAATAAAACCATTGATATCATTTTTCAAAAATCTTTGGTTATCCATCCTTTATCTTGAATCTCAAAGATTCAATTTCAAAGTTTGTAGTAACAGTGGACTATCCATCCTTTATCTTGAATCTCAAAGATTCAATTTCAAAGTTTGCAGCCATAGTGGACTGTGGATATTTCTTGGCATATTCTTCTACAGCCAAGCCCTATAAAGTGTTTTACACAAGGACCATGACTATAGAAGAAAGTTTGAATGTAAAATTCAATGCATTATTATCCTTGAAAATCCCTAAAACCCTACAAAATTATTTGATCTTGAGAAATTTTGTTTTGAAGAAGTAACTGCTAAGGTTGATGTTGATACAGGTAAACAAAGTGCAACATATCTGGATTATAGTTTGACATTGAGATTCCATCTCAATAAATGTCACATCTGATCCACAAAAATATCTTCTGCACAACATAACAATCAGTCCATGATAAATAGAACCACTATTGACCAAAGTCAACCCAAACGTCTGATGCTATTTGTGGCAAATCACTTCTCTATCCTCATCTTCAAAGAATTCACAACTTGTGCCAATACCTCCACCACCATTTCAAACCATTGTCGGCATATTAAAATGGAAACAGAGGTTTCAAAAGAAATTTCCCATTCATGCCCCTCACCACAAAATTCTATCATTCCATATACTAGAAACACTATCTTCCACAAATCTCATCCACCATAACAAGTTATAGGTGACATCAACATAGGAATGCTGACAAGAACCTAAACCTCAAATGTATGCCTATTTGTAGGCTTTCTATCACTCTCCAACATGTCAAATACCAAGAGGCTTTAAAAGACAATAGTTGGGTTGAAGCCATGCAAGAAGGGATTCATCAATTTAAAAGATAACAAGTTTGGGAACTTGTACCATTACTAGAGGACACATGTCCAATTGGTACAAAATGGGTCTTAAAAAACTGATGAAAGAGGCATTTTATAAAAAATAGCCAGGCTCGTGGTTCAAGATTATAAACAGGAAGAAGGAATTGACTATGATGAAATCTTTTGCTACTGTAGCAGGGTTGGAAGCCATAAGACTTCCTTGCCTTCGCTGTCAACCACAACATGAAGGTGTATCAGATGGATATGAAGAGTGTTTTTCTTTATGGTAAAATCCAACAAGAGGTCTTTGTGTGTCAACCACGTGGATTTGAAGACTTATTCCATCCTGACTATGTTTACAAGCTAAACAGAGCTCTGTATGGACTGAAACAAGCACCTAGAGCCTGATATGATACCTTATCCACTTTTCTCTTATCCAACAAATTTAAAAGAGGTAAAATTGATAAGACTCTTTTTTCTAAGATGAAGGGAAAGATCTTTAATTACTCAGATCTATGTGGATGATATCGTCTTTAGATCCACATGTGACAAACTGTGTAATGATCTCAGAAAGTTGATGATAACTCAATTTGAAATGAGTGTCATGGGGGAGGAGTGTTTTCTTGGTCTCCAAGTTCAACAATTAGAAACTAGAACTTTCATTCACCAAAACAAATATGTCAAAATTCTTCCAAGAAAGTTTGACATTAATGCTTGTAAACCATGTGCCACCCCATGAGTACATCTAAACCATTCATATCTGATGAAAAAAGATGACTTGATAGATCAAACATTTTACATATGTATGATTGGCTCTTTGAGGTACTTAACTACATCAAGGCTTGATATTATGTTTGCAACCTGTATTTGCGCAAGATATCAAGGATCACCAAGAAAGTCAAATCTTGTAGCTGTAAAAAGGATATTTAGATACCTAAAAGGTGATCCCACACTTGGTATCTGATATCTAGCTAATGGATACATTGAGCTTTCAGGTTTCTCAGATAGTTACTATGCTAGTTGTCACAAAACAAGGAAGTCAACATCAGGAGGTTTCCAATTCCTAGGTCATGCCTTGGTCTCTTGGCAAAGCAAAAAACAAACAGCGGTCTCTAATTCTACAGCTGAAACAGAGTATATACCTGCGGAAAGTTGCACTACACAACTCCTATGGCTTCGGAATCAATTACTTGATTTTGGTATAACTACTCTAAAGACACCATTATTTTTGGATAGTCAAGCAGTTGAAAACATTATCAAGAACCCAGTGTCACATTAAAAAACAAAGCACATTGACATTCATCATCACTTGGGAAAAATACTGTTACAAAAAGGGATTGATTTCAATCCATCATGTTCCCACTAAGATCAATTGGTAGATGTTCACAAAAGCTTTGGACACGTCCACTTTTGAAAGATTTATCACCAGAATTGGGATGCTAAATAGTGATTGAAAATATTTAAATCAATTCTCTAAATAAAAACATTAAAATGTTATTTAAAAAGTGGTTCTTTTAAAAGAGAAAAAGATTGATAAAATCACCAAAAACAAAAACTCTGTTCATAAGAGTAAAAACATCTGTTCAAATGGTCAAAATTTTGGTTAAGTGTTGATAACCACTTATTAAGGCAAAAGAACCACTGATTTTCAAAGCCACTGCTTAACTTTAAAAGTCAAATTGTGCCGCTGTTTCATTATTATTTCACCACTATTCTCTCTTAAAACTTTGTTTAACCCTACAAAGGTTTCAAACAAATATTTTCCAAAACTCTATTAACCAAAAAGTCAATTAGATGTTTCAAACCACTGATTAAACAGAGGTTTGGTTTAACAAATAAGAATCTGCTATGTTTCTAAAAAAGGGTAACTGTTTGGCCATCACCACTGATAGAAAACCCTAAAATAACCCTCACCAAACAGAGGTTATCCTCACTTGTGCGATACACACTGATCTTTCTAAACCGCAAAATTCCCTCTCAAACAAAAAGAGACCACCACCGTTTCACCAATCATCTAAAAGATTCATGTTCATCTAAAAATCATCTACCTTCACAATGGCTCTTTAGTTGAAACCACCCCACAACTATCTTCCATATTTTGTAAAAACCTCTACAAATGAAGAATTCTGCTCAATCATTGACCTTATCCCTTCATCCAAATACCACAACATTCTTACCGTTCGATGCCCCCATCCATTTAAACAATATTGAAGATTTTTAGGCAAAGTCACATGTTTTGCTTCGTGACAAAAAGCACTATACTATCATTTCAACCCTAAACGGTACTGCTGTTCAAATCACCCTGAATTGATCCCCGCTACATCACCTTAAAAGATGAGACAGGTAGTAAATCTTTTCCGAAAACTGATCTTCATCTTGAATTCATAGAAAGGGGGTATGAAGGCCAGGTGGTAGGTTCAACAATTTATAAACCTAATTTTCCATTTGCCATGAATTTTTTCTTCCATACTTGACTTATATGCATTTCACTAAAAACCACTACTTTTAATGAAATATAATTGAACACACAGTATTTGGGTTATGCCATTATAAGAAAATCAAATTATAAGCTTTCAAATGCTTTGTTTTTGGACATGGTTGCCAATGTAAAAGCCAAGAAAGATAAAAAGGACCAAAGCTTTTCTCTTGTACCCAAGACTTATAAGTTGTCTTTTTAAAACGGTCTTGGCAGAAAACATTTTTGCTAGAGTAGAGGTTTTTCAAATTAAAAGTGTTTCTAACAAAACTTTTACTCACATGATGATCAAATGTCAAAAAATGTGAATGAGGAAATGCTGTAGAAAAACCAACAACATATCTTACCACGTCTGTTTTAGAGCCCATTGTTCCTGGTGGCCAAAGTACACAACCCAATGCTGTAGAACACACACCAGCCTATTCTAAAAAGCTTACATCTATCCGCAAGGATAAATCCAAAAAGAAAACCCCATAAAGGTTACTCTAAAAGTTGAGGTGCCAGAGAAACCTGCTGTATCACAAAAGCAGCAAAGATTTGTTGTTACTTCCTCACAACAGACGTAAACACCTCCACCTATCCAAGCTCTTCACTCATCCTCACAAAAGGAGAGTGTTGTAAGCATAGGGACCAACATCAAGTGGGAGACACGTCGCTTGATTATCTATACTAAAGCCCCTCTCCGAGGGCTGCTTCTCTTTCTACACCTCCACCCACTTCAATTTTAACATCACCATTATAGATATTGCTTTATTGTAACACCTAGACCGCGTAAAACAACTAACTGCGGCGGAAATGTCAAGGAGTCATGTCACAGAACTATTTTTTCACAACTCATGGAATTTAAAATTTTGTTTTATTAAGTTAAATGTTTACATTGTCTGGGGATAAACAGAAACAACACATAAATAAGTTGTCTTTCATTTTTAAGTCACTGAAGCTCGCGTCCATTCCTACGTGAAGCATGCATCATATTATCAATCACTGACTCCTGAAACATATGTGAAAAGACAGTCAGCATAAAAATGCCGGTGAGTACATAGGTTTTGTGAGTGTGTCAAATTCGTGGCTTTGTATACATAATGCAACACCTCGTCCGACTACAAGAGTCGTTAAGTGAAAACCTCGTATCAAAGTGTTTGATATTGCAATACAATTAACCAACTAAAACAAGTTGGTTAGAGTTATGAAAACCTTATAGCCATGAATCTTGACCAAGATGTTTCTTTTGTAAAAACCTTATAATAAATTGATTCAAAAGAAAACTCTGTATGGTTTATATTTTTAAGTGAAAATCATTGCGTGACATTGTTCAAAACCATTTGTCCGTGTTATAAATCAATTGTCCATGTCATAAACAAATCGTCCATGTTTTTAATTGTGAAAACTTTTGATTGTTCTTTAATGAACACATTCAAACCTGTGTTGACTATACGGTATCTTTAATAGACCACCAAAGGGTCTCTTTAACTAGACTAACAAATCAACAAACGATTTGTTAATAAGAAATAGTTTTTGTCATTACCCAAACTTCCACCAAATCCAGTGAACAGTCCAATAATGGGATTGTCAGTCCTATGGTACCATAACATACTACTAGTCGGCTCGGCCAAAGCTAATGAATGTCATTCATGTTATGGATAACGCATCAACAAGTTGTTCACATTGTTGAAATCGTATTGTTTTATATATAAACCATAGACATTGTTTTTGAAAACTTGAAAATGATTTAGCACATATGAGTGACCCCAAAACATTTGCAAAACGTAAAAGAGGGGAACTATGTACTCACATTGAAAATTATTTTGTATATATAAGCCATGCATATTTTTTTAAAATCTTGAAAATAATTACAGGCATGTTGGTGCATATTTGTGACAACAGCTTAGATTTGGTTTTTGGATATCTTGTAATTAGTAAAATGATAAACGGTTAGCGGGTTTAGTTTTGTAATAGTGAATTAGAAGTAATTGGGCTGAACTAGATACAATATAACACATGGTAGGCGAATTGGGCTTTAAACCCATTAGTAGTCCATTTAGGAAACCCTAGCCCATGAGCATAACCTATCTCTATATATAGGGAGGTTTGCATTAGGGTTGAGGTTGCTGGTGCTATTGCTCAGTTTAGAGAGAGAGAGAGTCTTGAATTGGTTGTAAACACTTTGTGTTCGATAATCAATAGAAGACAGTTTGAAGGAGTGATAATGGAACGGAGTTCAAGAATCAAGTTCTGGATCTCTATTGTCTTCGCAAGGGAATTGAACATCAATATTCTGCTCCTTATACACCTCAACAGAATGGAGTCGCTGAGAGGAAGAATAGGACGTTGATTGAAGCCGCAAGGACTATGCTATCTGATTCAAAGCTTCCAGTTCTTTTATGGAGAAGCTGTGAACACAGCTTGCTATGTCCTGAACAAAGTTTTGATGGTTAAACGGTTTAACAAAACATGTCACGAACTATTATTTAACCGGAAACCAAACTTAAAAGGCTTTGAACCATTCGGATTACCCTGCACCATTGTGCGAAACAAAGATAAGCAAAAATTCGGTGAAGTAGCTGATGAGGGTTAATTTCAAGGTTATATGCCTGGAACACCGAATAAAAGGGTTTTTAATCTAAAAACTGGTAAAATTGAGGTGGTGTTTAACATGGAAATCACTAGTTATTCACCTCAACAATCAACGAGTGGTCCTCCTATATTATATGATTATGACAGTGTGTTTAAATCATTTAATATTCCTGATTTTTCCAATGCAGAGAGTCTCAAGTGATCCATACTGTGATCAGTAAAGATGGAGAGTGTGACTTCATGCCTAGGTCGAGTGAATCGATGACAAATGCTCCAGAAACTTCTTCCAGTGCAGCTCCAGAGGACTCCAGTGATAGTGAGTGTTAGAACTTTTGAGACCGTTGATGCTTGATTATGAATAGTTTGAGCTAGTTTGTATTAGTTAGTCAATGTTGAAGGGTCAAAAGTGTAATTGTGTGAATTTTGTAGCAGGCAGCGTATTCAATAGTCCAGCGTAATTAATAATTACGCTGGATGATCATTTTGTATAAATACTATGAACAATGAATGTATGTCCAAGTTTCTTGGACAGATTTTGGTGACCTTCTTGTGTTGTGATTTTTGCTATTGTGCTTTCATCCGAATATCCAGGTGCTGTTATAAATTACATGTTATTGGGATTACATATACAACACTAGTTGTTTGATCCAAACAAGATTCTTCATCTTCTTTGCTTGGTGTTTCTTAGTATATGCACATTCAAACAACTAATCTATAGTTGTTTGGGTGAAAACAATCAACCACTGTGATTCGAATCTATTTTGGGACTCACAAGTTGGTATCAGAGCCTTTGTGCTCTTGATTGTTTGAGTTTTTGTTAAGATTTGTCAAGTTTTGAAGGTTTTAAAAAAGTTCTCAAAGTTTCATGGTTTTTTAAAATTTTGGGATTAAAATGGCTTGATCTGGTGCGTTTAATCTTTGGGTTGTTGTTAATCAGTAGTTTGGTAAACATTTTGGTCATTTAGCTGAAAAGAAACATGAATTTTGGGTCGTTTTTGGGTGATTAGAGGGTTTTTGTTCGTACTAAAACCCTTCTGGACGTATGTAATGTTGAAGCTAGCGTAGATATATTTGAAGTTGGCGTATTTATTTTGAATCTAGCATATTTAACTTGAATTTAGCATTGATAACAACTACGCTGGTTCTTAAATCAGCGGAGTTATAAAATTGGCAGCGTAATTGTCCAGCGAATTTACTTGAAGGCGACTTCGAAATCAGTGATACTAATCCTCAGTGGTTTTATCCTGGTGTTCAGCGAAATTAACTAAACCTTTGCTTGTTTTCGAATATCCAGCGGATTTAGCTTTTTGCAGGACAAAATTGCCGATCCCATCAGCGTAATTGTTTCCAAGTGCAGCATAATTAATCTCTGGTACAGCGTATTTACCTCCTTGCGAGCGTAATTGTTCTCTGATTCAGTAAATCTCAGCGTAATTGATCATCTTTCATCCATCATGTCTCTCAATCAACTCAATCCGATTGCTCAATCCGAACTAGAAACTGGAACCGCTACAAGGCCACCAAAGTTGAAAGGTTCGGAAGATTTCAGCAGCTGGAAAAACAGGATCAAGTCTTTTTTTGAGTATACCGATTATACTCAATGGATGTCAGTCACTATGGGCCCGCATGTTCCCATGATAATACGTGACGACATCCGTACTATCAATGAAGATCCTTCAACATTCACAGATGAAGGTAGGACACTCATTCAACGTGACCGGAGGGCTAATGCTGGTCTCACTATGGCTCTGTCAAATGATGATAACAATCTGTTTGAAGAATACACCTCGGCACATGAACTGTGGTTGGCTCTAATCGACCATTATGAAGGCAATGAGGAACTCAGGGAGAACAAACCAGACATGGTGCAGACAGAATATGATATGTTTGGAAGTATTCATGGCGAAAGCTTGTCCGACCACATTACCAGATTTCTAGGGGTGTTGACCAAGATGAAAAAGGTGGGAAACCTAGTTGCAAATTATGCATCGATCAAGAAGCTGCTAGATTCTCTACCAAAAGAGTGGAGTCTTCAATGCATGATGATTAAGAGAACTTTCCTCACCAACACTTTAAAAGCCTTTGAAATGGACATCGTGAAACGAGAGATGAATCAAACTGGATATTCTCAGAAGACGTCTCAGCAAGCTGCTGCAACCTCGGTCCCCAAGAATATGGCATTTCTTGCTCCTGTCACCTCATGTGGATCAAATGCCCAAAGTGCTGTCGAATCCTATTTAAATGCTTCCGCAAACTCTGTGAAGGCCTCGTCATCTTCTGAGAAGACCAACATGGCCAGCGACACTCAAGCACTTAAAATTTCCACAGAATATGTAGCTCTTTTTAATACTTTCTTAAGTAGCTATGAAGCGCTTATGTCAGGAGAGTTGAAGAGAGAATTCCTAACAACAAAGGACATGTATCAAGTAGATCCAGACGACATGGACGAGATGGATTTGAAGTGGCAGATGGCAATGATCACTCTACGGTTGAAGAAACTCCAAGATAAAACAGGAAAGAGGTTGGCTCTTGGAAAAGCTGGATTTGACAAATCTAAGCTTAGATGTTATAACTGCAAAGACTTGGGCCACTTCAAAAGAGTGTCCGTTGCTGAAGAACGAGAATACCGAAATCAACCAGACAAGGAGGCCGATTGCCATTGAAGGAAATAATAATGCTGCTGAAAATAATCATAAGGCTTTAGTGGTGGAAGATTATGATTGGTCGGAGGAGATAGCTGAGACAAAAGGTGAAGTAAACAAGGCCCTCATGGCAAACATTACCACTGTCTCTGCCACGTCTGCCTCAAATGATGTTGAAAAACAAACCTCCATGATTCCAAAAGATGACACTGATTTGAAAAGCATCATCTCTCCTGCCTCAGAGAAGAGACAACAGAAAGCTGAAATAAATGAGTCGAAGCCTGATGTTCAAGAAGTCATCAGTACCAGCAAGAATGCAGCGGTTGGAACATCCTCTACCGCCATGAAATCAGAAGCCGAAGATAAGGATTTGGTAAATAGCATTCCATATGAATTTAAAGCAAAGCTGTGCTCAAAACCATGTTTGAACGTCATGGCACACTACAAATCACTCAACCTTGATATAATTAAAGAAAAAGAAAAGGTTTTAAAAATAAATCAAGAACTAAAGGAAAATGAGGCTGCATATCAGCGAAAGTTGAATTCAACCATAGCTGAAATGCAGACTCTAAAGGAATTTGTTTTCAGAAAAGATTTTATCATAAATGATTTGACCGAAAAGCTAGAAAAAACTCAAAACGAAAACAATAAATTACAAATCATTATTGATAAATGGAAAATTAGCCAAAAAGCACTGGTTGACATTGTAAACTGCCAACGACCGACATTCATAAAGGATGGAATTGGATATAAAGATAAATTCGGAAACGAAAGAAAATTATTTCCTCCTCCGCACAGCAAAAATTATGTTCCTATGCCATCTCCTCATCCTAAGAACGACTTAATCAATAAAAATGATCTTTTGGATCAAAGTATTTTTTATAAATCCGAAAACAACACTAACCTTTCTGAAAGTAATGCAGATCTTTGCGAGAGTAAGGAAGATGTGTGCGGTGGGGAAAATAATTGTGGAGGGATGAAAATAGGAATAGGCTATTCAGGCGACAGTTATTCAACTGTTAATTGGTTCGCCTGGAATTGTGATAAGACGAACAAAATTTCTATTCGAGATAACTTTAATAGTTTATCTAGGATGGATGATTGTAATGGCTGTATGCCTAAATTGACAATTCAGGATGACTGTAATGGCAATGTGCCTACACTTAAGGCTCACAACCAAGGGTTTGCCAAGGTTGAGGGTCATGACCTAAACTTTGCTCTCAATGATGAAAATGTTATGCTTGAATCTCCTATATTTGTGCCAGAGATAAAGAAAAACAGTTTTGGAAAATTCCTTACAGAGGAAATTCCAGAATTTGTTCCATTAGTTGCAGGTACATCAGAGACTCATAAAGATGTCACTGAAGATTCAAGCACAACAACATCAGAAAGCGATAAAGAAAGGTCAGATGAAAGTCAAGAATCAATTTCCTCATCAGACATTGAGCACAGTGAAGTCGACATTGAAGATAAACATCATCCTGAAGAGAAACTGAAGAAAGCTAAAGATTCAAGCCACATTACATTATCAAACTCCTCAAGATGCTCCAGACACTCATCACATACATCATCTTCACACTCAGCACCCAGGAAGAAAAGATCGAGTCAAAAACAATGTTTTCGCTGTGGTCATTTAGGACATACGGCGGAACATTGTAAAAGCAAGAAATTTTCTAAACCTAGTCAAGATCTTGTTAAAAGTTTAGTGATCAATTTGACAGTTTAAAGAAATCAGTGAAATACATAGTTGATTCAACCTGTTTTTGGAAAAGAAAAGACAACACTCTTGCTCAAAATCATGATAGAATGAATGTAAAGCAAGTCTGGGTTCCAAAAACTAGCTAATTGTACATATTTTGTTGTTGTTGTTGTTGTTGTATACATAATAAAATTCAAAAATGGCTTTGGATGCTCATGGAGTATGTATGGCACGTTGCCAGCGGTTGCTCCAGGCACATGACCGGGCTAAAGGATCTGCTTACCAACTTTCGAGTTATTGATGGTGACTTTGTATCCTTTTCCGGAGACGAAAAGGGAGGAAAAATCATCGGAATGGGTGACGTCGTGTCAGAAGCACTCACTTTGGAGAATGTGAAGTATGTTCCAGAATTGTGTTACAATCTTATGAGTGTTTCACAAGTCTGTGACAAAGGAATCGCGGTGCTGTTCAATGACATGGAGTGCTTATTCATCAATCCCGGTTACTCCGTCCAAAAAGAGATGATTATGCTTAGAGCTCCCCGTCAAAATAACACCTACGTGCTAAATATGAAGAATGCCAAATCAAATGAGCCAATGACATGTCTTATGTCAAAAGCATCTGAATTGGAATCACTGCTGTGGCACAGGCGTTTGGGGCATGTGAATTTTAAGAACATAAATAAACTTTCTAAATTAAATCTAGTAAGTGGTTTACCTATGAAAGATTTTCCTTTTTCAGAAAAGTGCATCGCGTGTGCCCAAGGAAAGCAGCATAAAAAGCCTCATAAGTCCAAAGCAGTGAATACGATATCTGCTCCTCTGCATTTACTTCACATGGATCTTTTTTGCCCAATTAGCGTTAAAAGTTTAGCTAAAAGATCTTATTGTTTGGTGATTACAGATGATTTCTCACGGTTTTCATGGGTATTCTTTCTTGAAGCCAAAAGCGAAATGACATCCATTCTGAAGAGCTTCATTCCCATGATTGAAAACGTGATCAAGCTGAAAGTCAACTCCATCAGAAGCGACAACGGATCTGAATTTAAAAATCATACGTTTGTCTCCTTATGTGAAGATAAGGGAATTCGCCTCCAATACAGCACTACCAGGACTCCTCAGCAAAACGGGGTAGCCAAACGCAAAAATAGAACTCTCATCGAAGCTGCAAGAACTATGCTTGTCGACTCTAATCTTCTGGGCTGAAGCGGTCAACACAGCATGCTATGTTTTGAATCGTGTTCTTATCGTCAAACCTCACGGAAAGACAGCCTATGAACTACTTTTCAAAAGGAAGCCTCTGATAGATTTCTTCAAACCGTTCGGGTGTTCATGCACACTTCTCAACAGTGAAGACAATCTCATCAAGTTTGAAGCAGTCGGTGACGTGTGCTACTTCATGAGCTATTCATCTTCTCAAAAGGCATATCGAGTCTACAACAAACGAACCAAGATGGTGATTGAATCATACTTCGTTGATTTTCAAGAAGGAAACTACACTAACACTGGAAGCGCTCCGAACTGGTTTTATGACGTGGATATTATATTCAACACTTTCAGCATCAATGAACCCATCAATGAATCCGAACCTACAGAATCCACTCTGTTGGAACCTTTGTTTGATGCCTCAGACATTGGTTTTACTCCGTTTACAACCTGTTTCACCCATGCCTCTGCCTCTCCTACTCTTCCGGTGTTCGAAGTAAATGGTGACACATCTGTTGAGAATGCATCTACACATGATGATTCTTCTTCACAGCAGGTTGTGGATGAACCACCCAAAGAAGACGAAACTCCAATAATCTACGTCGATGAACACTTTTCTAATCTGCCTCAACAAGTTGAAACTCACACCAATGCAGGGTACAAGACCAATCGAAACCATCCAATTGAAAATGTCATCGGTTCTGTTGAAGATGGAGTTCGAACACGTGGTCAAACACATACCATCAACACAGGACTGCATACAGCCTTTCTTTGCCAGTCTGTCCCAAGGGATATCGAAGAAGCTATTCAAGATTCACGTTGGGTACAAGCTATGCAGGAAGAATTGGCACAATTTCGGAAACTTAAAGTCTGGGAACTCGTTGACCTACCAGACGGAAAGTATCCAATTGGTACCAAGTGGGTGTTTCGTAATAAGATGGATGATCATGGTGTAGTTATCAAGAATACGGCTAGATTAGTGGTTCAAGGGTTTCGACAAGAAGAGGGGATTGACTACGAGGAAGTTTTTGCACCTGTTGCATGATTAGAAGCCATCAGAATCTTCTTAGCCTATGCTTCATTTAAAAACTTTAAGGTGTTTCAAATGGATGTAAAGAGTGCCTTTCTGTATGGGAAAGTGAAAGAAGAAGTTTATGTTTGTCAACCTCCAGGTTTTGAAGATCCTCATTCTCCCACAAAATACTACAAGCTTGACAAAGCTCTCTATGGTCTTCACCAAGCTCCTAGAGCATGGTACGAGACTTTGTCAACATATCTTCTGGAGTGTGGATACTCAAGAGGCAAAATTGACATGACTCTCTTCACAAAAAGGATTGGAGAAGATGTGATGTTGGTTCAAATCTACGTAGATGGTATCATTTTTTGGTCGACAGATGAAGCCCTTTGCAGAGAACTCAAGAAGGTGATGAAAGCGAAGTTCGAGATGAGTATGATGGGAGAACTCACGTTTTTCTTCGGACTATAAGTGAAGCAACGAAAGGATGATATCCCCGTTCATCAGGCTAAGTATATTAGAGATATTCTTTCCAAATACAGCATGAATGACTGCAATTCCGCAAGCACTCCTTTTGCTGCTCAGACGGAACTCACTTCAGATCTTCAAGGAAAGCCAGTGAACAGATCTCTCTATCGCTTAATGATTGGCTCGTTAATGTATCTGACCGCTAGTAGGCCTGACATAATGTGGGCTGTCTATCTCTGTGCCCGCTTTCAGACGAATCCCAAAGAATCGCATGATGCTGCCGTCAAGAGAATCTTTCGCTATCTCAAAGGAACTCCAAAGCTTGATTTGTGGTATCCTAAAGATATTAATTTTGATCTAATAGCTTACTCTAACAGTGATCATGTAGGTTGCAAAGCAGACAGAAAATCTGTCTCTAGAGGCTGCCAATTCTTGGGAAATCGTCTTATTTCGTGGCAGAGCAAAAAGCAGACAATAGTCTCTACATCTACCGCTCAGGCTGAATACACGACAGCTTACAGTTGCTGTTCACAAGTCCTTTGGATATAGAATCAGTTGTTGGATTATGGGATCAACATCATGAAGACTCCAATATTCATCGACAATGAAGCGTGTCTGGGGATTGTGAAGAATCCTATCCACCACTCTAGAACGAAACACATCGAAATTCGCATTTATGCGATTAGAGATGCGTACGAGAAAGGATACATCCAAGTGTTGCAAGTGGATTCAGTGCAACAAAAAGATGATATTTTACGAAAGCCTTCAATAAAGCTCAATTAAACCAGTTGGTAACCTGGTTGGAAATGGTGAACTTCCTTGA
Organism: Scalesia atractyloides; assembly: GCA_947069175.1. Lineage (NCBI taxonomy): Eukaryota > Viridiplantae > Streptophyta > Magnoliopsida > Asterales > Asteraceae > Scalesia > Scalesia atractyloides. Next base: position 29,635,928 of record CAMTDV010000001.1, read on the forward strand.
GTGGAACTGACTTTTGGTTAAAAAAATAATAGTTTTCATAATAAATAACAATCTCATAAAATGTGCCCAGCAAAAGGATTTTCTGCAAAGTTAAAATTTATTTACAAGCAATGGATTCTCGAAAATAAAATTTTAAGGGGGGAAGTTTTCCAGAAAATATTGTTGAGACGGAATCTCTTCTTTGGCACCTGCACGAGAAAGGATAGAAAAACTGCTAACACTTTTGTTCTGATCTTAAAACAGAAAAAGATTAAGGTCTCAAGCAACGACGTGTCGGTAGATTCAGCAATACCTTGAAGTAAACTGCGAAACGGAGACAAACTCTAATGATCACACAAGAATTCTGAATACCCACAATGCTGTGCAACTTGCGGGTAACATGTTGCAGCGTATGGCTTAATGGTCTTGAATCTAGCGTTGAAAGATTGCAAAAGTCTGAGATTTCGGGTCTCTATATTGGCTAATCATTCGGGGATATCATAGTTGCTCTTCTGCTGCATCCAGATATATGCTGACCTATACACAGCTATGGTATCTTTTCTAAAAGAGCCTATGCAGCCAAAACCTTACACAAATGAATCTCTCATTGAGAATCATTCAAGTGCTTAATTCGTAGCGCATCTAGTATCTGTCATAGCCCTCGTTAGACCTTGGTCTCTCTGCTGTACCGAAGTACTGACCTGAACACCAACTGTCTAACGTTGAAATCTCAAAAACGAATGAAGTCAGTATAGTCACCTGTTATGAGGAATCTTTGCGCATACCTTGATCGCGGGGGTATGTCCTGACGTGGGACTCACGGGCACAACATTCTGACTGTGCCGGCATGAGTGGGGAACATTGAAGTTCTTGTCAATATTACCGCAACATGATAAAAAGGCTCTTCGATCGCATGTTGAAAGATAGGTGCATGGATTTAAAAGGACAAGCATACTAACAGTTTTTCTTGTGCCTTAATAATTTTATATATCTAATTTTTATCTCAAATGAACGAAGTGTTACCAGTATGATCTTTTGCATGAATGTCACATGATTCAAGTCAGTTAGCATAAACTTTATGTGAAAAAGGAGGCTTCCGGACTCAAAAACAACTTTCAGGATCCAGATTGCAATTTTACTTTCCTCTTAAGTTTAATTTTAAATTTCTTGCACTATTTTTTATCAAAAAGGGGCACGCTTTTTGAGAAAAGTTAAAATTTCGAGCGTATTTGTTTCTAAGTTTTCTTAAAGATGAAGATATCTTACAAACATCTCAGTGCGGCGTATTTGATAAATACGCTGAAAGGTAATCATGTATATATATAATTCAATTTCGTTTTTGTGCAACCTTTTTCAAATTCATCTTCATCTTCTTCTTATCACTAACAAAACCCACATCCATTTTCATTTTTCTCTTAAGTGAATCTGAAAGAATCGACATCGGTATGGTTCGATATTCAAATGTGCTTTGTTCTATGTTTTGTTTATGTTTAAATCATTGATCTCGGTCACTGATGTGTGTATATTGTTTCATTTGAATCTGGTTTTCCGGTTTTAAGGGGTTTATCAAGAAAAATTTGAAGTCATCGTATTTATTATGAATGAAGCATAGATAATTTTGAATGTGGCGTAATTATCACAAACCTGAGCCAGCGGATTTAAGTCTTGAACGCGAGTTCAAGCAACCGGCGTAATTGACAATTACGCCGGTAATCTAGCGTAGATAATCATCTTCGCTGGACTCATTCTCGTGTCAAAGTTTAAATCCGCTAGTCGTGTGCAGCGTAAATAATACTAAATCAGTTTAGGTGTGTCTAAGTCTCTTGCTTAGTCTTGTGTCCGACGAACTTAACTGTTTTTTCCAGCGTAATTATTAGGGGATTTATCAGTTTCTTTTGTATATTTCTTTATATTATTATTATATATTTATATATACTTATACTTATTTATATATATATATATATAAATATTTCCATCAACGTAAATCTAACTTAGCTTGTTTTCGATACCATAAATGGTGAAGGAGATTATCTGGGATAAAACTCGAAAGCACAATCAGCCAGGCAAGCTGGTCCCACCTCCAATTTATTTTGAAGATGTAGCAGAGTGGATAATTCAAGTAGGATCAGCTACGTAGTACAAGCCGATCCGATCATCTACAACATCCACATCGAAGAGTTTTGGAAGACAACCTTAGTGTCGGCCGTAAACGAAATTAAAAGAATCACAGCTACAGTCAGAAATAAGATCGTAGTTACAGAGGAAAACATACGCAGAGTCCTCAGTCTTGTAGACAAGAAAAGTGATTTGCTTAGAATGAAGAAGGACGACATTCTAGATGGGTTCAGAGGGATGAGGCATATTGGAGACTTCAGAGAGAAAAATGAGATCAAAAGAAAGGGGCTTACCATGGACTGGAGATTCATTCTTCATGTATTTGCTATGAGCTTGGCACATAGGAAAGGAGGATATGATGGGTTGAACTTGGAATGGTCGGCTGCTATGCTTAGTCTCTGCACGAATCAATCATTCAATATCTCTGGTCTCATTTTTTACTGCATGGTTGATAATGCTAATTCCTCCACATGGGCCATGTACCCTCGTTTTGTTCAGCTCCTCATCAATGACCAACATCCAAATCTTCCTCATGACGGCGACCTATACAAGTTCAAGATGCCAACAGGGCGTCAGATTACTGAGCTAAAAACTGAGGAATTGGTGCTGTTACATCAGTGGATGTATAGGGAGGAAAGATACCCTGTCGTAAAAGCAGCATATGAGAAATACAGAGAACGGGTCAAGAAAAAGAGACAAGGAGATGGTGATGAGGAAGTGGAGGAGGAAGAAGAGGAAACCGAGCAGCTGGTTAGAAAGAATAAGGAAAGAAAATCATGAAGGAAGGGGACTCCTCGAAGAAATGGAAAGATAGTGCTCCTCAAGAACGATTGATGGAAAGCAATTTCAGGCCTGGAGGCAACAGAGAACATCGCGAGCATATAGAGGATCTTCGTGTGATTCATGAGGCCGAAGAAAGAGAAAAGAGAGAAACTAGAAGAAAGAGACGTCATATGACAAAATCTGAAACACCGGTGATGGTCACCACCGAGCAAGAGCAGTTACACGAGTTTGTAGATTAGTTGATTGTCGATCCGGAAGCCTAAAGTCTATCTCCCCCGCAGAAGCGTAAGAAAACTAGGGAAGGACCTTCGACAGAAGAAACAACCAAGACAAATGCCGCAACAAGCTCCTCGACGACCTCGTCCATTTCAGGATTTGTACAATAAGCTAGCAAAAGACATCGGGAAAGGCCCAGCTCAGGAAATCTGTCTGTTGAAACATCAAGTAAGCAACACTAATGTTATTCGTGAGAAGCTGAGGGAACAAAGAAAGAAAAACAAAGAGCTTCACGCATCCATCAAAGAACAGACAATATTTGTGAGTTTCAGGAAGATGGGATGGAAAACATGTATCGTATGATCAGAGAACTTTGCACCAAAGCGGACATACCACCGATGTTCTCATCTACTGATAATTTTTATTATGATAAGTTTAAGACTGAAGAGGAAAGACAAAAAGCTGAGGCTACCGAAAGGAAGAAAAAGCGCCTAGAATCGGTTGTGAACGTCACTGTGGATGACGAAAGTGAAGAGGAGGAGGTTGACAGAGATGAAATGCCAGCGAGATTTGTGGAGTGGGTTTGGAAGATGATACTATTTATGAAACTGAGGACGGTGAAGCAATAACTCCAATGCCTCCAGAATGGTTCAGACAAGAAAGGGAAAAGCTTCCAGATTTCTATCAGGTGGTCACCGTTGAAAAATCTAAAGTCACTGATAGAAAAATAAGCTAGAAGTACTGCAATCTCAAAGGGATGTTTATTCAGCATTTTAAGACCGGAGCTGACATGAAAAGCCTTCCAAGATGGGACATTCGAGAACTGGGGAGGCTAGACCTGATAAACCCGACCAACAATAGCATTGGAGCTGACTTTGAAAGACTCATTTTAAGAGAATGCAATCGGGGCTTCACAGTTTTCAAGCCGCAACGACCTCGAAGAAGAGTGTCAAAGACAACAAAAGATCCTATCACAGGAAAAGGGATGGTTACATGGGTAATTGATCTTGCTAAGGTCGAAACAAAAGTCAAAATTCCACCTGAATAGCCTGTCATGCTTACACATTTCAAGAAATGGTTTTACGATGGGAAGACAGGAGAAGAGTGATCCGATTAGTGTCTAACGAAGACATTCGAATTCTAGACCCGATGGATGTTTTCATGTTCTGCCTCTCCGATCTCAACATTCTCTTTGGTCACAAAATCCACGTTGGAGCCGTAAATGAGTACAAAGAAGAAGGAATGCTATTCCAAAGGGCTGTGGAACGAGCTCGAGACAGGAAGATAGAGATGATGGAAATTGTTCTCAGGATTCAGAGGCAGACAAAAAGGGAGGAGGCAAGAAAAAGAAATAGAAAGCATAAGTCATCATCACAACAGAAAGCCTCCTCACCAACTCAAGTTACATCTCACCATCAAACTCCGGTTTCATCCACATATGAAGCCACTACGGAGTTACAACAACCCTCAAGTGAAGGTATTGTTAATCTAAGCTCTGAAGAAACAATCGAAGCAACCACAGATCGACCTACCGTTCAAGCTGCACAAGACAAGGATGAAGGACCCGCCGAAAGCCCAGAAGCTTGCAAGCAAGATTGTAGAAACCCAAGCACGCAATGGTCTAGGGGGGATATTGTTAGAACTTTTGAGACCGTTGATGCTTGTTTATGAATAGTTTGAGCTAGTGTGTATTAGTTAGTCAATGTTGAAGGGTCAAAAGTGTAATTGTGTGAATCTTGTAGTAGGCGGCGTATTTAATAGTCCAGCGTAATTAATAATTATGCTAGATGATCAGTTTGTATAAATACTATGAACAATGAATGTATGTCCAAGTTTCTTGGACAGATTTTGGTGATCTTCTTGTGTTGTGATTTTTGCTATTGTGCTTTCATCCGAATATCCAGGTGTTGTTATTGATTACATGTTATTGGGATTACATATACAACACTAGTTGTTTGATCCAAGCAAGATTCTTCATCTTCTTTGCTTGGTGTTTCATAGTATTTGCACATTCAAACAACTAATCCATAGTTGTTTGGGTGAAAACAATCAACCACTATGATCCGAATCTGTTTTGGGACTCACAGTGAGCCTGAACCCATTAGGGGGAGCACTTCACTAATCCATTTGCTAATATTCAGGGAGAGGTTGGAAATAATCTGGGAGATAATCTGGTTGTTGACACCATTGCTACCACACGTGTACACAGAGATCATCCAGTTGAAAACATCATTGGTGACGCTACTACAGGTGTTCAGACAAGAAGAGGTGTGCTCGAAGGTTCCTGTTTGTTTACTTTGATTCAGAAGACTGGGTTGATTCATGAATGTTTGTATAGCTGCTTTATTGCCCAAGATGAGCCAAAGAATGTTCATATGGCTCTAAAAGACAATTGTTGGGTGGAAGCTATGCAAGAGGAACTAGCTCACTTCAAGAAGTTGAAAGTTTGGGAGGTAGTTGACTTGCCTGAAGGAGAGAAGGAAATAGGCACTAAGTGGGTGTTTAAGTGAAAGAAAGACGACCGAGGGATCGTGATAAAGAATAAGGCTCGGTTGGTGGTAAAAGGGTTCAATCAGCAAGATAGGATTGATTACAATGAACTGTTTGCACCAGTAGCAAGGTTGGAAGCAATTCGTTTGTTCCTAGCTTTTGCTTCATTCAAGGGCTTCAAAGTTTACCAACTTGACGCGAAGAGTGTGTTTCTTTACGGGAAAGTCCAAGAAGTGGTGTATATCTCACAACCAGACAGGTTTACTTATCCAGACTACCCAGATCGAGTCTATCGACTTGATAAGGCATTGTATGGACTACATCAGGCACCTAGGGCGTGGTATGAGACACTGTCAGCACATTTGTTAAAGAGGTCAGATTGACAGTACACTGTTCATTAAAAGGAAGAAGAAAGACTTTCTGCTGGTACATGTATACGTAGACGACATCATCTTTGGGTCATATGTTGGGAACATGTGTCATGATATCGAAGACGTAATGAAGATCAAGTTTGAGATGAGTGCTATGGGTGAATTATCCTACTTTCTGGGTTTACAAGTTGAACAGGAGAAGGATGGGATGTTTATACATCAGACGAAGTATGTGTATGACATTTTGTCTCGTTTTAAAATGGAGGATTGCGCTACTTTCAATACACCTATCTGTGAGAATCACAATCTTGGTCCAGATCATGAGAGTGTGGAGGATGTTGATCCAACTCAATACAGGGCAATGATTGGTTCTCTAATGTACTTGACTGCTTCAAGACCCGACATCATGTTCGTAGTATGTCTTTGTGCCAGATATCAAGCGAATCCAAAGGAGTCCTACATGAAAGCGGTGAAACGGATTCTTCGTTACTTGAAGGGGAAACCTTAACTTGGATTATGGTATCCAGCTGCGAGTGATTTGAAGTTTGTTGCTTACACTCATTCGGAATTTGGAGGATGCAAATCCACAAGGAAGTCTACCATAGGTGGTTGTCAGTTCTTAGGAGGGAGGCTCGTGTCATGGCAATGCAAGAAGCAGTCTTGCGTATCTACCTCGACGTGTGAAGCTGAATATATTGATGCGGGTAGCTGTTGCTCTCAGGTTCTCTGGATCCAACAGCGATTGCACGATTACGGTTTGAATTTCACTCGTACTCCTATTATGATAGACAATAATGCCACTATTTCAATCACCAACTATCCCATAAAACACAGTCGCACAAAACATAATGACATTCGTCATCATTTTATACGGGATTGTGCTGAAATGAAATTAATTGAACTGCATCGAGTCGACACACTAGATAACCTGGCAGATCTTTACACAAAGCATTTGATAGGGCTCGCTTTGAACATTTAGTCGAACTCAACGGGATGAGTAATCCTGAATAACCATTTTTCCATAAAAATAGTTCTATAAATAAATTTACTGCTTTTCAAAAATCAAAAACATAAAAAAAATAGAAAATCAAAAATGAGTTTTTCACTGTGTGAAAAAGAAGAAATGATAGTACATCAGCAAGTTAGGCTGTCACACTGAAATTAAAACTAAATTGCTTAAGTGTGATAGCAGCTTCGTCATATGATGTACCAGTAGGCAAAAGGCATGAAATAATCAACTTACCTTTGTAATACAAACATAAAATAAACTGTGTATGAGTGGGGAACATATCAGTGGCATATGGTTTTATAACCTTAAATCTTGCGTTGATAGATTACCAAAATCTGAGGTTTTAGGTCTTTATATCGTTACTTCATCCAGGTATCAAGGTTGTCCTTCTGCTGTATCTGGATATATGCTGACCTAGTGTAACACCCCGACCGCGTAAAACAACAAACTGCGGCGAAAACGTCAGGGAGTCATGTCACAGAACTATTGTTTCACAACTCATGGAATTTAAAATTATGTTTGGTTAAGTTAAATGTTTACATAGTCTTCGGATAAACAGAAACAACACATAAACAAATTGTCTTTCATGTTTTAAGTCACTAAGGCCCGTGTCCATTCCTACGTGAAGCATGCATCATATTATCAAGTATTGATTCCTGAAACATATGTGAAAAGAGAGTCAGCATAAAAATGCCGGCGAGTACATAGGTTTTGTGAGCGTGTCAAATTCATGGCCTTGTATACATATTGCAACACCTCGTCCGACTACAAGAGTCATTAAGTGAAAACCTCGTATCAAAAGTGTTTGATATTGCAATACAATAAACAACTAAACAAATTGGTTAGAGTTGTGAAAACCTTGTAGCCATGAATCTTGACAAAAACATTTCTTTTGTAAAAACCTTGTAATAGATTGATTCAAAAGAAAACTTCGTATGGTTTATATCTTAAAGTGAAAATTATTGCATGACATTGTTCAAAACAATTTGTCCGTGTTATAAACCATTTGTCCGTGTCATAAACCAATTGTCCATGTCATAAACAAATCGTCCGTGTTTTAATTGTGAAAACTTTTGATCGTTCTTTAATTAACACATTCAAACCTTTGTTGACTATACCACCAAAGGGTATCTTTAATAGACCACCAAAGGGTATCTTTAACTAGACTAACAATCAACAATTGATTTATTAATCAGAAACAGTTTCTGTCATTACCCAAACTTCCACCAAATCTAGTGAACAGTCCGATAATGGGATTGTCCGTCCTATGGTACCATAACATACTACGGGTCGGCTTGGCCAAAGCTAATGAATATCATTCGTGTTATGGATAACGCATCAACAAGTTGTCCACATTATTGAAATCGTATTGTTTTATATATAAACCATAGACATTGTTTATGAAAACTTTAAAATGATTTAGCACATATGAGTCACCCCAAAACATTTGCAAAACAAAAAAGAGGGGAACTATGTACTCACTTTGAAAATCATTTTGTATTTATAAACCATGTATATTGTTTTGAAAACTTGAAAATAATTATAGGCATATATGAATCACTCCAAAACATTTGAAAATGTAAAAGAGGGGGGCTATGTACTCACTTTGAAAATCATTTTGTATTTATAAACCATGTACATTGTTTTGAAATCTTGAAAATAATTATAGGCACATATGAATCACCCCAAAACATTTGAAAATGTAAAAGAGGGGGGCTATGTACTCACTTGGGATTGCGAAAGTGTTCTTGATCAACGAAATTAACAAAGCTCAAACGTGTCCTAATGTGTCCGATAAATATGTTAGCGTGTCGGGACTACAAACGGGAGATCGGATAGAATGAAGTCTTATAAACCAAACGAGTGTTGGAACTCATGTGATATGGTTTAACAAACTTAAGAATCTGATTTGGAAAGGATCCTAAGTGCTTTTGACCCATTATGACTCGTTAAAGTAGTTTACGCTACTTTAACGGGTCATTAGCGTAAACGTGTGATCGTATGGTTAAACATGTCCTATGATAAGTCTTAAATGCTCAAGCATGTTTGAAAATATTAAAACTTCTGTTTATATGTCAAAAATTTGGTTACATGTGTTTAAAATTGATTTATGCGCAAAAGGGCATTTTGGTCATCATTTTTTTAGAACATAGAAGTAACTTATCATAATACTAACCAAACGATGTGACCATAAGGTATAACCTCATAAGGTTATCCCCTATGTAACTATGGACACAAATATGTATTTGGTAGAATCCTAAGATCTACCAAACGGGTCGGATTCGAAAGTCAAAGCGGTGGTCAAGACCGCTTGACTTACGACCCTAAATAAGCACTAACTAGAAGTGACGAGTTAGACATGTCAAAATATGTCTAACTAAGTTTATAAAACTGATTTGGTATCAAAACTTGGTGTTTTGATACCTGAAAATAGTTTCGTCGTAAAATGCACATCATGCGCATTTTTGACCAAAACGTTGACTCGTCACTTCGACTAGTAAACGTGGTAATCAGAAGGTGAAATCGTTAGGGATTATAACCGTCGTGATTACGATCACGTTTCAAAGTTCAATTGAACTTTGACTTGACAAAATATGGTCAGAACCAAAAGTAATCAGGTTGCCAAACTGTTCGACTTTTAGCTCAAAATAAAAAAAAATATTAAAGAACTAGGAAGAGTACTTACTCGTGTTGAAGAACACTTTCGAAACTCAAGATAGGAGGCTTCCAAGGGTTGGAAACAAGCTCCAAGAAGGATAGAAAGAAGAACTTCACACTTTGCTTTGAAGTGTTTTGAAGTGGTGTGAAAAAAATGGAAGAATCATGGGGTATTTATAGTATTTTAGGATTAAGGAGGTGATGAAAAGTGTCCTCAAGTGTGGATTAGTGTCCTAACATGTCTCAACACCATATTAAGTGTGGCAAGGTGGGTGCTAGGTGTCAAAAATTGGAGATAGGTGGTAAACTTGGTGAAGAAGCAAAAATATTTATTATTTTTTTTGACATTTTTGGCCCTTGGACTTGTATTTTCACTTATTTGCCATTTTTAACCCCTTTAACCTAATATTTAGGTTATATAAAGGTGTTAAGACATGTGTAACTTAGATTATGCCCGAAATGGTTGTGGATGTTGGTTCGTTCGGTTGTACAATTACGCGTTTTGCAAAATGCGTAAAACAAACACGAAAATGATTGAAATTGTGCAACGATTGACATTTTTGCATTCTCATCAATAAAATATAAGATTTTATTGAATACAAAAATATTTGGAAATAAAACACAGGGTTTCATTGAATACGAAATTGTTTGTAATTGTACAATGATTGAAAAGGCACAAATGTCACACCTAGGCACAAACAGGATATCTTGAAAGAGCTAAAAATGCCAAATCCCATAAATTGAAGAAGCTCTCCTAGAGAGTCATTCAAATGTGCAAATTGCATTATTCGTACTAGAATTTGGTATTTGTCCTAACCGTCGTTGAATATTGGTCTCTTTGTTATACGGAAGTGCTGACCTGATCACCAATTATCTATCGTTGTAAATCAAAAAGGATGAATTTCGGTATACTCACCTACTACGATGAATTTTTGTGCATACCTTGATTGCGGGGGTATGTCCTGAAGTGGGAGACACTAGTATATCAAGTATAAAATATCTAAACAGATCATGAGGTAATGGTACTTGAAATGTTCATGTATTTTGTTTAAGTGGATAAACAATACTGGTAGTCGTCTTGAACTGTTTTTCATGAAATGTTCATGTATTTTGTTTAAGTTGAGAAGTGCTTAATCTGTGATATAGTTTTACTATCTCTTGAATAATAATAATTTGTTTAACCTGTGTTGAAAAATTCTTATGGTTTCTCGAGAGGTTTGTTATAGTACACAGATTGTAGCAGTGTGTTGCTGAGAAGTTTGGTGAAGAGGAGTTTGCTTGGATGCATGGTAGAACCTCCTTTCTATATTGCAGACAAAGTTGAAGAGTTTGAAGATTGCTATGCAAGGACTAAACTGGAGTTTACTCTAACGCTAACGATTTAGAAGATTTGGTGACATCAGCTTAGGGGGAGTCTGTTGCTGACAGGAGCTATTAAAGCTGAAGCTATCCAAAGACCAACATTTTTCAAAGATACTAAATATTGCAAGAAGTCTGAAGACAGAGTTTGTTGGTGCATATTTGTGACAACATCTTAGATTTGGTCTTTGGATATCTTGTAATTAGTAAAATGATAAACGATTAGTGGGTTTAGTTTTGTAATAGTGAATTAGAAGTAATTGGGCAGAACTAGATACAATATAACACATGGTAGACGAATTGGGCTTTAAACCCATTAGCAGTCCATGTAGGAACCCTAGTCCATGAGGATAACCTATCTCTATATATAGGGAGGTTTGCATTTAGGGTTGAGGTTGCTGGTTCTATTGCTCAGTTTAGAGAGAGAGTCTTGAATTGGTTGTAAACACTTTGTTTCGATAATCAATAGAAGACGGTTTGAAGGAATTCTTTGTGTTCGTGTTCGTATTCTTATTGTTTCTGTGAAATCTGATCTAGGGGATTCCGCACTCTAGATTGGATAGATGATTCTGTCAAGATCCATACGTACTAGGGACCTACAAGGCACATATGAATCACCCCGAAAACATTTAGAAAATATAAAAGAGGGGAACCTAGTTCCTCTCAATAACATATTACTGAGATTGAAAAGGCACAAATGTCACATTTATGCTCTTTAACCCTGACTTGCATCAACCTAGTTCCTCTCAACAACATATTACTGAGAGTCTAACCCTATAGGTGACTAGGATAGGTTCAAATATCAGTGTTAATCCACAAGCAGAGGAGGTTACACCTCTTGTGTCCCAAGAGACAGTAAGGTATTTAATGTGGTGCAGCTACTACAATTTTCAGGACTACAGTCTCACAATTGGACAATAGTTACATTACAAAGACCCCTTGAAGACAATAATTGTTGAATCTAAAATCATACACTAAAAAGCAAGTGGAAGTCCCCAGAACCACGAAAGAGGGGCATCTGGTTCAAAATTAGATACAACCATGTGGTGGGAATTCTGATGATCCTATTTGTTTAGGTGATGAGTTAAGATTCAAAGAATTGAAGGTTAGAGTATCTAATCTGGAAACATCAGTGGCTGAGATAAAAGACATGATGATGATTCTGGTCTAAAACTCTACACCTATTACAAACGAAGAACTTATAGAGAAAGTTTGGTTTCATGCACAATCTTTTCTCCAACTTCAAAGGTAGTCTGCAAATGCTACTCACAATATCCACATGGGGCTAACTGAAATATGGGTGAAGCTAGTTTCTTATAGACACACAAGTAGGAATCAAAGCCATAAAAGATTATCTCCTTCAAGCAACAGGTGCTACTCCAACTCCCAGACATCCTTCAGATGATGCCAAGAAGGGGGAGGGTGGTGATAGCCTGAGAAAGCTTCCACCTGCCAATCTAGCCAAAAAGGCTAAGACTTCTCAAACCACTATTCCACCCATCACTCAAACCACTATTCCACCCTCTAATCAAACCACTGATACATTGATTAAAACATTCGTTCCATCACAAACCACTGTTACTCAAACATTTGTTTGTATTTCAATAAGGATTGTAGATGCTACCACACTAACACTTATCAAATCAATCCCACCTATTCCACGAACAAGAAAAAGAAAATTTTTTACCGCACCTACCAAAATTTCCGCCACCAAAATCTCCACAACCTTTATCCCCACATCACTAACACCATCTGCAAGTCTTATTAATCCACCCAGTATAGAAGAATATTTGGAATTGAAGAAATGCCAGGCCAAAAGGATGGTTCATGAAAAAAATCAAGGGAAGGATGATTAGGAAATCCTACAAATTCTGATAGAAGAGTACAAAAAGGTAGAAGCTCTAAGAGGCTATGCCAACATGATCTGTAGGAACCTATCCCATGAACTGATACATGATGCATATCTCAAAAAGCCACCCAGTGAAGATTACCTTAATCACATTATGGCAACAAAGCCATATGATGCTGATAAGTAACAATTTAATGGATGGCAATTGAATCCTTGCAAGATAAAATAGTAAGGATTGAAAAGTTGAGGCTATTCCCTAACATCACTCCTTCAACCCCAAAAGGGCTCTAAAGATGAGAAGAATGAAGGAAGAATTGGCAGCTGCAAAAATAAGCTCCATGAAGACAATGGCCAATGGAATGAGTCAACAACCTTTGCAAGCTACAATAGTTGGAAAATCTCAGAGAAAAGGATCCATCATTACCAAAAAGACCAGAGTATGAGCAACTAAACTTTCCTATCAAAACCTTGGTCAGACCTTCTGAGCTCCTATTAGCAAGAATCATCGCAGCAGTTGCAAGGGACATTTTTAAAAGAAAATATAAATGGAAGAGGGATACTAGGAAAGAAGATCTAGCTGACTTAACCATGGCAAGACCAGTCTCTCCAAACTCATCAGAAATAACTGTAGTCCCGGCAAATCCCCTAGTCAAAAAATTCTAAAATGAAAGTAAAACAGAGACACCCATGAACTGACATTGCTTAGGGCTAGTAGGAGGTGGAGAAGATCAAAATGAAAAGTGCCTCTAACCCAAAAATTGAAGATCTCCAAGACTTAATAATCTACTACTAGAAAGAGACATAAAACACACCGTTTCTCTTGAATTTGAATTACAATTCAAAGGTCAAATAAGAGATAGTTGATGAGAAAATAAAAGTTGATCCAATAATCATCTGTTTTGACATCATCTGTTCTAGGGGAGATTGTTATATCTACAAAAGAACAAATGATATCAAAAGCCAACACATGATACCTAGATTAAGAAATAAACAGCTGATAAACTAGTCTCTCCCCAAAGTTAGTGAATCTTAAACACCTAACTAGAGCATCTGTTCAAGAACAAAGCAAACATCGGATCAAGACTTCGAACCGCTGTTCAAGAAGAAACAACATCTTTGAAGGCTAAATTCTATTGAAGCCAAAGGTCTGATGAAGAAGACCAAGCATCTGTATGGCGAAACGGATGTTTAGATCACAGCAACAAATATAGCTTAGATTGTGGATTCCCCATGTAACACTATTTATCTTATCAGTGTTTAGACAAGTTAGAACAAATGATAGGATTTGCACAGATGTTTACAATATCTGTAGAATCTTTTCTGTTAGGAATGTTAGATGTTACTATCAGGGTGATGTCAGCCCATCATATACAGAGCTTTTGTATTTAGAATAAATAGACCTCACCTGTTAGAGATTTATTTCATCACTTCACACATTCTTTTTTGTATGAATAGTTCTAGTGAGTGATCAGGCTGATGGGGATTGTAGAATCATTATTGAGGGGGATTGTAGAATCATTACTATAAACTTTTTAATCTTATGAATGATTGAAAAACAGTTATTGATATTACTCTCTACTTGTAATTTCTATTATGATAATTAGTTTTTGTTACAAGTATTAAAACTCAAATCCTAACAATTGGTTAACATCTGTTGAAGACTTGGAACCGCTGTTCAAGAGTACACACATTTGATCAAAGGCTAGCATCTGATGAAGACTTGGAACCGCTGTTTAAGGATTTGCTCAGATGTTTGCTAACATCCAAGGAACTTTTTCTATTAGGATTGTTAGATGTCACTATCAGGGTGACGTCAACACATCAGGAACCAAGCTTTAGTACTTGTATATATAGATCACACATGTTAGTGATCTATTTATCACTTCACACACATCTCTGTTGTATGAATAGTTCTAGTGAGTGATCGGCTGAGTGGATATTGTAAATTCATCGTTGTAAAACTTTTGACTATTTGAGTCATTAGAAAACAGTTTATGATAATGTCTCTCCATTTATGAATTTTATTTTAATAATCAATATTAGTTTGCAAATATCAAACTCAGATCCTAACAATTTCACTCATATCTAGGGAGAAACATTGACACAACAATTTGAACGTTTTTCATATCTAATTAGTGAATTAAACTTTGTTAACAAAGAATTTTCTAAGTCAACTTTAGGTAACCGATTTCTAAGTTCTCTCCCTGAGAAGTGGGACAATATTGCTATAGTGATGAGACCATCGGCATACTTCAATGACATTACCCTGACTCTGCTTTTTGGAAGGCTCCTAACATTTGAAAGGCAGCTTGTCCAAAAAAGAAGCTCCAGGAAACTGGAAAAGTGTTCCACAGTTATGTTTTCAAAAATACAGGACTTCCGAGTCAGGAAGGATCATCTTCTGGAATGACAAATGATTAGAGTTTTGATCATTTTATTGATATATCAATAGGAATCAACTCTGATCAACATTCCACAAATTATGCCTTTACAACAAATGATGATGGTCATGGACTTGATAGTTTGCCGTTTGTCCTTGATGATCTTAAGCACATAGAGCCAACTGACTTAGAGGAAATGGATATATTGCATCCAGTGGCACTACTAAGTCTAAGAGCAATTTTACAAAAGGACTGGTAGGACATATCTAAGGTTAAGTGGGAGGTTAAAAGTTGGGTTGGATAAATCTAAAATCAGATATTTCAAATGTAATAGATTAGGTCACTTTGCAAGAAAGTGCAGGGGTCAATCAAACAACTTTGCACCATTGATCACATATCCTAATTAAAGACCTCAATCAAATATAGAACAACTGTTTTATCAAAATACCTAAAATTCCCCTGGACCAAGTGTACAAAACACAACCCATTTTACATAAAGCATGAATCATGTGCCAATGCATTATGTTCAAGCAACTCTAGTTCCTCAGGTTCAATATGTTCAGATGCCTGTTGCACATGTTCCAGCACCACATGTTGTTCCTGCTCCTATAGAGCCTAATCAACAAAGCTTTTTCACTCAAGGCTATGTTGATTCGAGTAGCTTGCCAAAAAACTTAATTGATGAAAATTTTTCTTTAATGACAAATGATTGTGATGAACATACAAACTTTTGTTCATGGCACTTGGACATATCTTAGGTGAAGATGATCAAGTTCAAACAACTGTTTGTGAAAGTATTGTTGTAGAAACTGCTGATGTCCAAGGTCGAACATCTGTTTGTGACCATGAGCATGCAAAAAGGATTGAAGAAAACTATCCCAAAATTTTCATTGAATGCATCATTGTGGATCAAGTTTAAATGGCTGCCTCTAAGATATTACCTCAAACTCTCAAAGAGTTATGTTCTGACAAATGTACTATAGGATTTGTTATTATTAAAAAGGTAAATGAAAACCTAAGAGAAAAGGTTTAGATAAGTGAATAACTAAAAAGAGATTTTAAATATGAATTGCTGAAAAACACCTTGAAATAAGTAGTCTCAAGCATGAAGCAACTATAACCAAGGATCAACTTTAAACAATGATAGAAAAATATCAAAGTTGCAAAAAGAAGTTGGAATGCACACAAATCACATGTGAAAGATGGGTTGAATTTACCCTAACATGGTTGTGAGATGCTTTTGGAAAAACAAAGAAAAATAATGTGAAGTTTGGTGTTGGGTTCAGAAAATATGATCAAGAACAACTTACCAATACTTCCATTGACTCAGAAATGGTTGAAGCTGGTGAAGAGATCAAAATCACTGAACCTAGTGACAAGAAGATCATTATTGAAAAGCCACAAGTAAAAACAAAAATATGAATTTAAACCCACTTGGTCAGATGAATGTGATGTTCTTGAAAACTTCACACCAATTGATTTCACCAACCAGATGGTCTTAAGCCACCCAAAATAAAAATCATTCCTATTACCAACTCTCAAACACATGTTAAAACATCTGATGCTAGAAAAAAAAAGATAAGTGTAACAGGAAAGATACGACCACAAAACTGCTGTTTGAATTTTGTGGAAAGAAAAATCATATGACAAAAGACTTTAAAGTTAAAAGCATATGATATTAACAGAGTAAACATCATCTATGAGTCAATACCTGGGTGCACCATCTGTGGAAAAATCAATCATGTGACACAACAATGCTCATTTTTAAAACCCTATGATACTAAAACATAGGTTAAAAGGAAAAAATGGGTTTCATAAGGGATGATCGCCCTATCAATAGGGAGTCACAACCACTTCTCAAAAGAGTTGAGTATTGTCACAAAAAAGCTTGAACCAATACCCTGCACACATGGATGGTCACAGTATGTGTTGCACCACACAACACACCTCCAAGACGCTATTGGCAACCACCATGTACCATAGTACCTTATAGGTATGAACAATCTGTGCACATGCCCCAAAATCAAAGAATCAATAGACACCCTCATGGGTATAATTACCTCATTAGGAATGGTTAAACAAAAGTTGACCCAAGTGTGAAAACACTTGCAAGAGGGTTAGAAACAACTATTTGAGATGGTACAAAGTCATCTTGTTACAAATGACCAATCCTAAAGACTTGATGTAGTGGAAGAAAACACCAAGTCCAAAGTAGAAAATGTTTTGGATCATCTATAAAATTGACCCATTTTCCACTATCTGCAGGGAACATCTGTTAGCAATTGGAAAGTTCAAACAGAAGTTGCCCTAGCATATATCTCAATCTTAATAAAAGAAAGAAAAATGTTTTAAAAATGTATCAAAAAGTTCCTGCAACATTAATATGTTGTTTCTAAATAAAAAATTACAGTTTTTAAAATTTAGAAAAGATTGTGAAAAATCACCAAAAACAGAACTCTATTGAAACGAGTGAAACATTTGTTTCAGTGGTTAAAAACTCTGTTTGAAAGAGAAGTTGCAAAGAAACACTGATCACTCTCCATTGTTTGACTACAAAGGTCAACCAGACCCATTGTTTCTAAAAAACCTACCACTATTTTCATTTAAAACTCTATTTGAAGCCAACAGAGGTTTCAAATATGGGTTTCCATCCATCTATTGACTAAAAGTCAAACAGCTGTACCAACCACTGATTTGGTCATCCAAACGTCTATTGAGACCCAACAAAGGTTTCAAACAGGCCTTTCAAAAACATACCTTATCTTCCTTCTTCAAAGGGTTTCCTCAAAGGGACCCACTTCCTGAACAACGGTTTGCCATAACAAATAGCAATTGACACGTTGACCAAAAGGTAACGGTTGGCCACGTTGGCATCTCTGTGTTCACAAACCTATATAAACGATGGGTAAACAAAGTTTATGTATATCATCTAAACTTATCAAAATCAAAGCATTTCGAAAGAGAAAAACTCTGATACTACATTAAAAAACATCGCTTTCAATAAAAAATTATCTTATCAGAAGATTTTCAAAAGATTTAACCTAATTTCACCATGGCCCTCGATCTTGAATCCTCTCGCAACTACTTGCCTTATCTTTTCAAACATCGAAAGAACATTGATTTCATCCATCATTCCATCATTGACATCATCACATCTTCTAAATATCATAACATTCTAACTGCAAACACACCAATCCACTCTTAGGGAATTTTGGGGGAAATGTAAATAATGAACATGCTGAGATAACTCCACGATGTTCAATCTATAGGATGGCAGGTATGGAAACTATCCCTAAAAATGACTTACAACATGAGTTCATAGAAAGGGGATATGAAGCTCTTATAGTGGGAGCAACCCTATTTAAACCAAAATTCCCACCATAAATGAAATTATTTTTCCATACACTCTAGGTTTGCATATCTGTTAAGACCACTACTTTTAATGAAATTCCCCTAAAAACTCAGTATTTGGGGTGTTATTCTGACAAATACAAAGTATAAGCTATCCCAAACACTGTTTATGGATTTAGTGGCAAACATAAAAGCAATCAAGAGGGGTATTGGCAATCTTTTTCTATTATATCCAAGATTGTTAAGCTTTTACCTAAAAAGTGTTTTGAGACAAGAAAGTTCTGAACAATGTGAAGCTTTTGAAATAAACAGTCTTTCAAATGAAACACTTACCCGCATGATGACCAAGGGTCAACAAAATGTGGGTGCAAAAAATGTTTTACAAAACCAAGCAACGGGTGTCACAACATCTGTTACTAAGCCCACTACTCCTACTGACCACAGTGCACAACCCAACATTGTAGAACACACACACAAGAAATTTACACAAAAACCACTTCCATTACTATTTCCAAAATCAAAATAAAAACCAAAAAGAAAGTATCTCTAGGGATTGAGATGCAAGAGGTATCTGCTGTAGTACAAATGCAGCAAACATCTATTGTCACTTCCTCAAAACAGATGTAATCATCTCTATTTATCCAAACCCCTTATTCATCCTCACAAAAGGAGAGTGTTGTAAGAACAAGGGAACCAAATCAAGAGGTAGAAGATTTAGCTGAATATCTCTTCTGAACCCCCTCTCTCAAGGCAGGTTATCTTTTCACTCCACCACCCATGAAAACAATCCCATCATTATTTCAAAAATTGTTTGATGTTATTGATAACACTGACTTGCATATACCTAGTTCCTCTCAACAACAAGTTACAGAGAGTATACTTCAACAAGTGACTAGGGCAAGTTCAGAAATCATTGTTATCCCACAAGCAAAGGAGGCAACATCTCATGTGTCTCAAGAGACATTTGCAGACAACAATGAGTCAGCCACTACAATTGTAGAGACAACAGTCTCACAATTAAAAGTAGTTACATAACTAAGACCTCCTTGAAGGCAACAACTGATGAGACTACATATGTAATCTTTGTATCAGTTGAAAGTTCCCAGTACAAAGAAAAAGGGGCACATGGTTCAAAACCAGTTACTACCACCTCTGTGGAAATTCAGATGATCCTATTAAGTTTGGTGATGTGTTAAACTTTCCAGAATTGATGGAGAGAGTAACCAAGTTGGAAACTACAGTTGATGAAATCAAAGACATGATGAAGACTTTGGTACAAAACTAAAGACCTCCACCATCAAATGCAGATGTTGCAAAAGAAATTAAGGTGCATGCACAAATGTACCTTCACCTTCAAAAGCAAGCTGCAAAAGTAAAAAAAACATGCAAATGGAGTTAGTACGCACAATGGTGGATGCTAAGTACAAAGATACTTATGCAGAGGTTACGGCCATCAAAGACTTTATCTAAAAAAATTGTGGTACAACTTTAACTCTTCCCAAGTATCAAGATGATGCCAATAAGGGGGAGGAGTATTGCATGAGAAAGCTCCCACCTCTTGTCAAGAAAGTTGGAAAAAGGCCTGATATTGCTGCACTCAAAAAGGCTAGGCAAGAAGAAATTGCAAACGTAGTAGAAAAAGAGAAGAGGACTAACACAAGGGAAACAAATATGCATAGTGCAACAGGTCACTGAAAGGAACAAAATCCAATATAATCAAGGATCTTCAATAGAGGTTCCAGAAAGCACTACATCAACTACCATCCTAACCGCTGTCATTTCTATCCAAACACCTGTTATCCAAATCATTGATCCCATAACTCAAACATCTATTGGCAGTACAAAACTGACAACAGATGTCACAATCACACTACCACCACCCCCACCAACACAAAAGTTTCCTAAAGGACATCCCATCCACAAAAGAAAACCAATAACAAAATTCCACAACCACCAACAAAATCACCAATGCTTAAAACCATAACTAGGAGAACAAAATTCATTGTCCAAGATGATGATGAAGAAACTCCTGATGCATCTCCTATCAAAACTAGAACCAACACAACTTTAACCATTACATCTCCACCAACAAAACCACCTATGACCATTCTTAACCCACTAGAGTTAGAAAAAAGTATCAAAAGAAATACAATATTTCTACTCTACAATTGACATCAGCCAACTTACCTTTCCATCCCTCAGAAGATATTCAAAGCCTGCAAATGTACAAGAGTGTTTGAACCTAAAGAGTATACAGGCTGAAAGAATAGTTGCTTATAAAAGAAAGGGCAAAAGTGATAAGGAGAAGTTAATAGACTAGAAGATTTTGCCAAAGTTGTTAGCAAAAAGATTTCACAAGGACCAGTAAAAAACCCTGAGCTTAGTATAGCATTAAGGGAATATTACTTAGAATTCATAATGAGGAACAAGCCTTACACAACCACAAGGGCTCAAATCTCTAGTTGGACTACAGAAGCCCTTCTAGAAGAAATTGCAAGGTTTGAGAAGTGAAAGCTCAATCCAGATATCAAGCCCACCCCTCCTAATTAGAGAGCCGGTAAAAAGTGTTAGGACATTTTGAGACCGTTGATACTTGAGTTTAATATATTGAGCTGGTTTTGTAATCGTTAGTAAAACTAGAAGGGCCAAAAGTGTAATATGTGAAACTTGTAAGGAAGCGGCGTATTTAATATCCCAGTGTATTTAATAAATACGCTGGGTAGTCAGATGTTATATATATGAACTTCGATGAAAACCCTAGTCCAAGTTTCTGGACAGATTTTGGTGATTGCTCTTGTGTTGTGATTATTGTTCTTGTACTTAATCCGAATATCTTGGTGCTTTTAGTGATTATATCTTTTAGGATTCCATATACAACACTTGTTGTTTGATCCATACAAGAATCTTCATCTTCATTCTTTGGTTTTTCTTAACTTTTAAACATTTAAACAACTAATCTATAGTTGTTTGGGTGATAACAATCAACCACTGTGATCCGAATCTGTTTTGGGACTCACAATTTGGTATCACCTTTGTGCTCTTGATTGTTTGGGTTTTTGTTAAGATTATTCAAGTTTTGAAGGTTTGTCAAAAGTTTTCAAGGTTTCAAGGTTCTTTAAATTTTTGGACTTAAAATGGCTTGATCTGGTGTGTTTAATCATTGGGTTGTTGTTAATCAGTGTTTTGGTAAACATTTGGGTCATTTTTGTGCAAAGAAACATGGATTTTGTTTCGTTTTTGGGTTATTAGAGGGTTTTTGTTCGTACTTAAAACCAACTGGGCGTATTTATTGTTGAATTCAGTGTAGATAACTTTGAATACAGTATATTTATTGTTGAAGATCGCGTAATTAACAAATACGCCTGGTTAACACCAGCGAATTTGTTGATTTTCAGCGAAATAGTGCCAGCATATTTAATCGAAGGCGACTTCGAAGTCAGTGATAAAAAACCTCAGCGATTTTATCATGGTAATCGGCGTAATTAGCCAAACTTATATTTGTTTTTCATGTTCCAGCGGATTTAGCTAATTTCGCAGAATAAAGTTGCCAGGGATCTCCAGCGTAATTAATTCAATTGCAACGTATTTGATTCAATTGCAGTGTATTTGATTTAGTTACAGCCGATGTGTCATCTGATTTAATACTACCCAGTGTATTTAATATCTGATCAACGAAAATGTCTCTCAATCAACTCAACCCAATTGCCCAAGCCGAGTTGGAAACAGGAACAACTACAAGACCTCCCAAGTTGAAAGGATCCAAAGATTTCAGCAGTTGGAAGAATAGAATCAAAGCCTTCTTTGAGTATAATGACTATACTCAATGGATGTCCATCACGGGGGGTCCACACGTTCCAATGATAATTCGCGACGACATTCGTACGATCAACGAAGATCCTTCAACATTCACCGAAGAAGACAGAACTCTCATTCAACGTGACCGCAGGACTCATGCCGCTCTTACAATGGCGTTGTCCAAGGACGACAACAACTTGTTCGAAGAGTACACTTCCGCTCATGAATTGTGGTTGGCTCATATTGACCACTATGAAGGAAATAAGGAGCTCATGGACAACAAAAGAGACATGGTTCAGAAAGAGTACGACATGTTCGGAAGTGTTCGTGATGAAAGCTTATTAGATCACATCAGTCGATTTTTAGGAGTGCTGACAAAAATGAAGAAAGTGGGAAATCCTGTTGCAAACTATGCATCCATCAAGAAGCTGCTAGACTCACTCCTTAAAGAATGGAGCCTTCAGTGTATGATGATTAAAAGAACTTTCTTAACCTGCATAACTCCTGTCACACTCTTGGAACTGATCAACACTCTGAAAGCCTTTGAAATGGATATTATCAAGAGAGATGAACCAAACAGGGTATTCACAGAAACTTACTCAATCATCTGCTACAACCTCTGCTCCCAAAAATATGGCGTTTCTTGCTCCCATAACCTCTTGTGGATCGAATCCTCAAAGTGCTGCCGAATCTTATCCCAACGCTTCTGCAAGCTCTACAAAGGCCTCATCATCAACCGAGAAGACTAACGTGGCTAGTGTTGCTCAAGCACTTAAAATATCCACCGAACATGTCGCTTTGTTTAACACTTTCTTGAGCAGCTATGAAGCTCTCATGTCAGGAGAGTTGAAAAGAGATTTTCTCACTACTGAGGACATGTATCAAGTGGATCCTGATGACATGGAGGAGGTGGATTTGAAGTGGCAGATGGCAATGATCACTCTTCGATTGAAGAAATTTCAAGACAAAACAGGAAAAAGGCTAGCTCTGGGAAAAGCTGGATTTGACAAGTCCAAGCTGAGATGTTACAATTGCAAAAATCTGGGTCATTTCAAGAGGGAATGTCCTTTGCTGAAGAATGAGAATGCTGAACTTAATCAGACAAGAAGGCCGGTGGCTATTAAAGGAAGTGATAGTGTTGCTAAAATTAACCAAAAAGCTTTAGTGGTGGAAGATTACGACTGGTCAGAGGAAATAGCTAAGGCTAAAGGAGAAGTCAACAAAGCCCTCATGGCAAACATCTCCACTGTTTCTGTCACGTCTGCATCAAACTATGTGGAACAGCAAACCGCCAGGATTCCCAAAGATGACAATGGTCTGAAAAGCATCATCAATCCTGCTGAACCAACTTCAGAGAAGGGAAAATAGAAAGTTGAGATGAATGATTTGAAACCTACAGCTCAAGAAGCAATCAGCAGCAGCAAGAATGAAACGGTTGAACTTCTACAACCGCCATGAAGTCAGAAACTGAGGATAAGGATTTGGTAAATAGCATACCATATGAATTTAAAGCAAATCTGTGCTCCAAACCATATTTGAACGTCGTGGCACACTACAAATCACTCAACCATGACATAATTAAAGAAAAAGAAAAGGTTTTGAAAATTAATTAAGAACTAAAAGAAAATGAAGCTGCATATCAAAGAAAGTTGAATTCAACCGTAGCTGAAATGCAGACTTTAAATGAATTTGTTTTCATAAAAGATTTTATCATAAATGATTTGATCGAAAAATTAGAAAAATCACAAAACGAAAATAATAAATTGCAATCATTATTGATAAATGGAAAATTAGTCAAAAATCACTGGTTGATATTGTAAACTGCCAACGACCGACATTCATAAAGAATGGAATCGGATATAAGGACAAATTCGGAAACGAAAGAAAAATATTCCCTCCTCCGCACAGCAAAAATTATGTCCTTATGCCATCTCCTCATGCTAAAAATGACTTAATCGATAAAAATGATCTTTTGGATCAAAATGCTTTTTACAAACCACAAAACAATACTAACATGTCTGAAAGCAATGCAGGTCTGTGTGAGGGTCAAGAAGATGTGTGCGATGAGGAAGATGATTGTGGAGGTTCAAAAATAGGAATCGGTTACTCAGGCGACAGTTATTCAATAGTAAACTGGTTCGCCTGGAATTGTAATAAGACAAACAGTACTTCTATTCAGGATAACTGTAATAGTTGACTAGGATGGATGACTGTAACGGCTTTATGCCAAAATTGAGCATTCGGGATGACTGTAATGGCCTTGCGCCTACACTTAAGACTCACAACCAAGTGCATGCTGAGGTTTGAGTCATGACTTAAACTCTGTTTTTAATGATGAAAATATTATGCTTGAATCTCCTGTATTTGTCCCAGAATTGAAGAAAAACATATTTGGAAAGTTCCTTACAATGGAAATTCCCGAGTATGTTCCATCAATTACAGGTACATCAGAGACTGATAAAGACTATTCTGAAGAAAGCAATAAAGATGATTCAAGCACAACAACTTCAGAGAATGATGGAGAAACGACAAGTGAAAGTCAAGAATCAATCTCGTCATCAGAGTATGAGGAAAGTGAAGACGAAATTGAGGATGAAAGTCATCTTGACAAGAAATTGAAGAAAGTCAAAGATTCAAGCCATGTTACGTCATCAAATTCCTCAAGCAACTCCAGATTCCCATCACATATGTCATCTTGGCACTCAGCACCCAGGAAGAAAAGATCAAATTGCAAACAATGCTTTCATTGTGGTCATTTAGGACATACTGCGAAACATTGCAAAAGCCAGAAATTTTCTAAACCTAATCAAGATCTGGTTAAAAGTTTCACTGATCAATTTGACAATCTGAAGAAATCAGTAAAATGCATAGTTAATTCAACTTGTTTTTGGAAAAGAAAAGAAAATACTCTTGCTCAAAATCATGATAGAACTAACGTAAAGCAAGTCTGGGTTCCAAAAACTAACTAACTTGTACATATTTTTGTTGTTGTTGTTGTTGTATAACAGAATAAACTTCAAAAATGGTTTCGGATGCTCATGGAATATATCTGGTATGTTGACAGTGGATGCTCCAGGCATATGACCGGCTTAAAGGATCTGCTTAAAAACTTTCGAGTTATCGATGGTGATTTCGTATCCTTTGCCGGAGACGAAAAGGGAGGGAAGATCATCGGAATGGGTGATGTCGTGTCTGAAGCACTTACTCTAGAGAATGTAAACTATGTTCCAGAGTTGTGTTACAATCTCATGAGTGTATCAGAAGTCTGTGACAAAGGAATTTTAGTGATGTTCAATGACATGGAGTGCTTATTCCTCAAACCCGAATACTCTGTCCCTGCGGAAATGATCATGCTCAGAGCTCCCCGTCAAAACAATACATATGTGCTGAATATGAAAAATGCTAAATCAAATGAGCAAATGACATGTCTTATTTCGAGAGCATCTTAATCGGAATCACTGCTTTGGCATAGGCGTTTGGGGCATGTGAACTTCAAAAATATAAATAAGCTTTCTAAATTAAATCTAGTAAGAGGTTTACCTATGAAAGATTTTCCTTTTCCTAGAAAAATGCATCGCATATGCCCAAGGAAAGCAACATAAAAAGCATCATAAATCCAAAGCAGTCAATACGATATATGCCCCACTGAATTACTTCACATGGATCTTTTCGGCCCTATAAGTGTTAAAAGTTTAGCTAAAAGATCTTATTGTTTGGTAATTATAGATGATTTCTCACGGTTTTCATGGGTATATTTCCTTGAAGCGAAGAGTGAGACAGCTTCCATTCTGAAAAGCTTCATCCCTATGATTGAAAACGTAATCAAGCTGAAGGTGAAATCCGTAAGAAGCGACAATGGGACAGAATTCAAGAATCATACGTTGTCTCCTTCTGTGAAGAAAAGGAATTCGCCTTCAATACAGTGCTGCTAGAACTCCTCAACAAAATGGGGTAGCGGAACGAAAGAACAGAACGCTCATCGAAGCTGCTCGAACTATGCTTTTAGACTCCAAGCTTCACGTAATTTTCTAGGCTGAAGCAGTCAACACAGCATGCTACTTTTTGAATCGAGTTCTCATTGTCAAACCTCGTGGAAAGACAGCTTATGAACTACTTTTCAAAAGGAAGCCTCTGATAGATTTCATTAGACCGTTCGGGTGTTCCTATACACTTCTCAACACTGAAGATAATCTCATCAAGTTTGAAGCAGTCGGTGATGTATGCTACTTCATGGGCTACTCATCTTCTCAAAAGGCATATCGGGTCTACAAGAACGAACCAAGATGGTGATTGAATCATATTACGTCGACTTTCAAGAAAGAAACTCCACTAATACTGAAAGCGCTCCAAACTGGTTTTATGACGTAGACATTGTATTCAACAGTTTCGACATCGCTGAACCTGTCACTGAATCCGAACCTGTACAATCAACCCCTTTAGAGCCATTGTTTGATCCTTCAGACATTGGTTTCACTCCTTTTACAACTCGTTTCACCCCGGCCTCCGCCTCTCCTACCCTTCCTGTTATTAAAGTAGATGGTGACAGATCGGCTGAGAATGCATCTGCACATGATGATTATTCTTCACAGCAGATCGTGGATGAACCACCTAAAGAAGACGAAACTCCAATTATCTACGTTGATGAACATTTCTCTAATCTGCATCAACAAGTAGAAACTCTCATCATCTTTTTCAACCGAAAACCCTCTTTCAATCATTCAAACTTCAATAAGTAATCTGAACGGATATTGAAAGATTGGTCTCGGTATGATTTCGGATTTCGAATGTTGATCGCTTATTGTTGAATATATAAAATCATCTATTTCAAGTTCATTCATGTTGTATATGTATATATTGATCTGGTTTCATCCGGTTTTCATGGGTTCATCAAGAAAAATTTGAATCCAGCGTATTTATTATGAATGCAGCGTAGTTAACTTGAATGTGGAGTAGTTATTAAGAAACCATGTGTCTGCGGATTTAAGTCTTGAGCGCGAGTTCAAGAAACCGGCGTATTTGACAATTACGCCGGTCAACCAGCGTAGATAATCATCTTCGCTGGATGCATTCTCGAGTCAAAACGTAAATATGCGACATCATTGCAGCGTAAATAATCAGCGTCCGGCGTATTTGTCTTGGAATCTTTTGTATATAGTGGTGTGTGTCCGGCATAAATGAAATCAGTGTCTAGCGTTTTTAGTAGCGGATTTACATTTTCATTTTAATTTCTATTCTACTTTTATTAATTATATAAATATATATTATGTGCAGATTAGTATGTATATATATATTTTTTTTAATTTTTATTTTTAATTATATATATATATATGTATGTATTTATATTTCTCTACTATCTAATTGTCGTGCCTTTCCACTAACTTGGCTCGTTTTCACATTTCAGAAATGGTGAAGGAAATTATTTGGGATAAAACAAGAAAGCATAATCAGACATGCACGTTACTTCCGCCGCCAAGTGATTTTGAAGATGTGGCTGAGCGGATAAACTCAAGCAGAATAAGCTATGTTGTTCAAGCCGATCCGATCATGTACAACATCCACATTGAAGAGTTTTGGAAAACAGCCAAGGTGTCAATGGTCAACGGAGTGAAATAATCACGGCTACAGTATGGAACAAGAAAGTCATAGTAACATAGGACAATGTACGTAGAGTCCTCAGCCTTGGAGACAACCATAGTGACCCGCTCAGAGTTAAGAAGGACGACATTCTCGACGGTTTTAAAGGAATGAGGTATGTTGGAGACTTTAGAGAGAAAAACGAGATCAAACGAAAGGGGCTTACAAAGGACTGGAGATTCATTCTTCACGTATTTGCTATGAGCTTAGCACACAGAAAGGGTGGATACGGTGGCTTGAACTTAGAATGGTCGGCTGCTATGCTCAACCTCTGCACAAAACAACCATTCAATATCTCGGGTCTTATCTTCTACTGCATGGTTGACAATGCAAACTCGCCCACATGGGCCATGTACCCACGCTTTGTTCAGCTTCTCATCAACAACCAGTATCCGAATCTCCCACATGATAACGACTTGTACAAGTTTCAGTTGCCGACAGGACGCCAAATTACGGAACTAAAAACTGAAGAGTGGGTGTTGCTGCATCAATGGATGTATGGGGAAGAAATATTTCCTCTTGTGAAAGCCGCCAATGAGAAATACAGAGAAGGTGTGAAAAGAAAGAGGCAAGGAGATGTTGAGGAAGAAACATATGAGGAAGAAGAAGAAACAGAGCAGTTGATATGAAAGAACAAAGGAAAGCAGCCTATGAAATAAGGGGACTCATCAAAGAAAAGAAAAGACACCCCTTCTCAAGAGCGTTTGATGGAAGGCAGCTCTCGGGCTGGAGGCACAAGAGAACACCGAGAACACATTGCAAATCTCCGTGCCATTCAGAGGCAGAAGAAAGAGAGAAAAGAGAAGCGAAAAGAAAGAGGAGACAAATGACAGAATCTGAAACGCCAGTGACGGTCACAACCGAACAGGAACAGTTAGATGATTTTGTTGACCAGCTAATTGTCGATCCAGAGGCTCCCAGCAGATCACCGCCTTAGAAGTGAAAGAAAACAGGGGAAGGACCGTCGAAAGAAGCTCAACCAAGGCAGATGCCTCAACAAGCTCCTCGTAGACCACACCCATTTCAGGAATTGTACGATAAACTAGCGAAAGATATTGGGAAAGGTCCAGCTCAAGAGATTTGTCTTTTGAAACATCAAGTGAGCAACACGAACGTAATTCGTGAAAAGCTAAGGGAGCAAAGAAAGAAAAACAAGGAGCTCCATACTTATGTCAAAGAACAAACAAGATTTGTGCGATTTCAGCAGGATGGTATGGAAAAGATGTACTGTATGATCAGAGAGCTATGCACCAAGGCAGACGTACAACCAATATTCTCATCCACAGATATCTTTTATTAGGAAAAGTTCAAGATTGAAGAAGAATGGCAAAAGGCTGAGGATGCGGAGAAGAAGAAAAAGCGTTTAGAATCTGCTGTAAACGTCACTGAAGATGACGAAAGTGAAGAAGAGGAGGTGGATAGAGATGAGATGCCAGATCGTTTCGTCGAATGGGATTTGGAAGAGGATACCATTTATGAGACTGAAGATGGTGATTTAGTGACTCCAATGCATCCAGAATGGTTCAGGAAAGAAAGAGAAAAACCTCCAGATTTCTATCAGGTGGTTACAGTCGAAAAGACCGAAGTTACCGACAAAATAATAAGCTGGAAGTATTGTAATCTTAAAGGGATATTTATTGTAAAGAGATGAGGTGGAGTTATTCAGTACTTCAAGACTCGAGCTGATATGAAAAGCCTTCCAAGATGGGATATACGGGAGCTGGGCAGACTAGACTTGACAAACCCAACAAACAGCAGCATCGAAGCTGACTTTGAAAGACTTATTTTGAGAGAATGTAATCCGGGTTTTACCTTATTCAAGCCACAGCGTCCATAAAGAAGAGTATCTAAGACAACAAAAGATCCCATCACCGGAAAAGGAATGGTCACATGGGTCATCAATCCTGCTAAGGTTGAAACAGAGTCAAATCCCACCGGAACAACCTGTCATGCTCACAAATTTCAAGAAATGATTCTATGACGGGAAAACGAGAGAAGCAGTGATCAGATTGGTTTCTAACAAAGATATTCATATTTTAGACCCGATAGATGTCTTCATGTTCTGTCTATCCGACCTTAACATTCTTTATGGCCACAAGATCCACGTTGGAGCCAGAAATGAATACAAAGAGGAAGGAATGTTATTTCAAAGGGCAGTGGAGCGAGCTAGAGAAAGAAAGATAGAAATGATAGACATTGTGATCAGAATCCAGAAGCAGAAAGAAAAAGAGGAAGCAAGAAAAAGGAAACACAAGTCATCCGCTCAATAGAAAGCTCCCTCACCATCTAAGCTGCATCAAAATCTCAAACTCCGGTTTCATCCACATATGAATCCACTACGGAGATCCAACCAACCTTAAGTGAAGCTTTTATTAATCCATCTTCTGAAGCGACAACTGAAGCAACAACTGAACAACCAATAGATCAAGTTGCGCCTCTGTCAAAAGGAACCGATCGAGAATCAGCCGCAGGCCCGGAAGCTCAGGAATAAGTCTGAAGAATCTCAAGTATACAACTATCTAGGGGGGATATTGTTAGGACGTTTTGAGACCGTTGATACTTGAGTTTAATAGATTGAGTTGGTTTTGTAATCGTTAGTAAAACTAGAAGGGCCAAAAGTGTAATATGTGAAACTTGTAAAGAAGCGGTGTATTTAATATCCCAGCGTATTTAATAAATACGTTGGGTAGTCAGATGTGTATATATATGAACTTCAATAAAAACCCTAGTCCAAGTTTCTGGGACAGATTTTGGTGATTGCTCTTGTGTTGTGATTATTGTTCTTGTGCTTAATCCGAATATCCATGTGCTTTTAGTGATTATATCTTTTAGGATTCCATATACAACACTTGTTGTTTGATCCATATAAGAATCTTCATCTTCATTCTTTGGTTTTTCTTAACTTTTACACATTCAAACAACTAATCTATAGTTGTTTTTGTTATAACAATCAACCATTGTGATCCGAATCTATTTTGGGACTCACAAAAAGCCTGTTGGTCAAAAGGCTATTGAACTTAGAAGAATTAAGGAGGAGATGGTGGCAACCAAGTATGGCATAATGCAATCTATGGTCAAATGGGATAAGCCAACAATCAAAGAGATCTACAAGTAACTTGAAGAACTACGAGCTAAAGATCTCTCAGTGCCAAAAAGGCCTAACTATGAAGACTTGAATATACACATCAGCACCCTAGTTAACCCTTCAAAGCTTCCCACTTCAAAGAATGTCTCCTCAGCTGTTAGAAGCTAGTTTAAAAGGTAAAAGGATATGTCTGCAGAAGATCTACAAAATTATGAAGATGATATAAGGAAAATGGATTAAAAATGAACTCATGTATGGGCATCCAGATGCCAAACCAGAAGAACTGCTTGGGAAAATCTTGGGAAAACAATTTCCTCCATGTGGTCGGCGCCTTTCATTTGTAAATTCCAAAACTCATGCTCTAATTTCTGAATTTCATTCTTAGGACAAAATTGGTCCAACAAGATCTGTTTCAATTTCGTCCATCGCATTTAGTTAGTGGCTTATTTGCCATGAGTCTGGATAACTGTATTTCACCATGTCAGCGAATGGTCTTAAAATGTACATATGGCATACTTAACAACACAGTCGTCGGGGCAATTACAAATATTGATTACCTTTTCCATTTTCTCAATCCACCTAACTATCCCATTGGGTTCTTCAGTACCGTGAAAATCTAAAGGTTTACATGACATAAATTCTTTGTAAGAACAGTGACGTTGTGGGGGACGGTTATCAGGGTTAGGGTTGCCTATATTTTTTTGGTTAGTGTTTAATCCAGCATTTACACCATCAGTTACTTGAGCAATAATCATAGGAATTACGACCTACCATCAGTTACTTGAGCAATAATCATAGGAATTACGACCTGAAGTTAATGCGCTAGTAGTTGTGCTATGTCCGTCTCAGGTATCACATTAGCTCGTTTTAGTGCCATTACTATAACAATGCAAACGCACATTGATTGGTACCGTGTCAAACCACCACACATATACAAAACATAACGACTACGCATATACAAAACATAAAAGAAACCATTGTCATACATAAGAGCTGCTGTACATGTTAAAATTTGGTATACAACCATAATCCACTATTTTTTTTTCTAAAAAATACATATCAGAAATAATTATTAATAAAATTCTTAGAATTCTATTGAATATGGGGTTATTTTTACAAAATTACGCGTTTTAAATATTGTTTTTAATAATAACCAAAGAATTTAAACACGTAATGAACCCGCCATAATTTTTATACAACCTAAGTGCTAATTGGTGATAATTTGAAGGTCGGACATAAATCCCCACCCTTCCAGACTAACTTGGGTTGAAACGGGTATATTAAATGCTATTTGGTAATTTCCCAACTGTAAATACGAAAACACTTATTGGGCGACCTAGATCTTTCAAACGCCCGAACTCTGTTAATATAAAACTCATCATGTTTAAAATACTACAAAATGGGACATTTTATTTAAACATATCATTTCCCAAAAACCTAAAACAATCAACTTTGACTGGCAGACCGTGCTTGGCACTCGAACCTGATTTCAAAACTCAGACATTGACCAAAACCATGATCTAAAAGATTTTAGTCTATTTTTAGACATTTAGACATAGTTCAACATAGCCTACAGAAATTAATCATATAATACTGGTATTAGGTGTGGATTAGCGTGATATTACCATAGGATTATACTTGTTGGGCAAACCAGTGAGTTTCACTATTCCTCTCTCTTTGATACATGTTTTACTTTTTTCGTAGAGGGTACATTTGATTGACCCACGTATGCACATGCAAACTGTTTGATGATATTTATTTGAGTAGACACCTAACATGCTTAAATCCCCACAAGCATGTTGTATAATGCCGGTGAATACTTAGTACTAGTTGGCCCGACAAGCCTAGACCGCACTGAATACACAGCTGTATCCCTACTGCACGAACACGCGGTCACACATTTTCATATCTAGCTATGAAGTGTTAGGCATAGCTACTTGGGGTACTTGTTATTAGTTGTGGTTAGTGTTGGCCACAGTGATTGGATATTGGTCTCGGCTTAACTTGTAACTCAGAGCGATTTCATCACATGTGCAACCAAACATTTTCAAATATGTTTTGAAAACAAACAGACTTGCGAAAATCACCAACATTATGTTGACCGTTTCTTTTATAAGCAACTTTCAGGTAATCAGGACACTACGTGACGACCCATTGTGTTAGTTGCTTGTGAAGTTGTTGTGTGATATTATGTGTATAGAAGCATGTAGCGTAGCTAAATAAGAGAGTTCATCAGAACCAACATTGTACACACCGAAGTGTGTAACAATGATGTGTAATATTTATGTTTGTAAAACAATGATGTAACCTATTGTTTAATTAATGTATAATAGAGTATCTTTATAACAAGGAGCTCGAACTAGAGGTATCTGTTGCATCCCTTTTTATTGTTTCCGCTGCTAGTCGGGGCGTGACAGATCTTAAGTGACCTATCTTATGCTACTCTTTGGTATTCACCAAGAGTTTATCTTAACTAATAACGTCTTACTAAACAATGTAGTGGTTGCCTTTACAATCGTATCATTATGCAAGGTATTGATCACCTTTAAAATAGTCTCACTAAAAGATACCAATCACTTCCCAAAACTCTCACACTCACACCAATGAACTAATGAACTAATGATGGTCATGATCGTTACTTTGATTTGTCAGTATGAATGGTAGTGACCAACCTATAACTTCTCGCAAAGATGATAATAATCGCCCCTTATTTACTCACTATGATGGTAATGCTCACCCTTGGAACTCTCTTCTAATCTTGGTAGTATCCCACCTCTCTAAAATACAAAGGAATAATTAGGATATTACAATTAGTTCATCAAACACACTTTCTCTTGCTCATTGAATCTTGAGGTTAGAAATAGATCGACAAAATAACTCATGAGTGAGTATGAAAGAATTACCGGTTAAAAGTATGAAAAATTTAGTCAAAATGTTAAAAGAATTATTTGTTTAAATACCCAGAGGAATGAGAGCTAAAAGGATAGATAATCATTACTAATCAATAACACAGTTAACTGTGTCTTGGTTGTGGATCTTCTATGTGACACCCTACCTCCAATTACGCCACGGGATGTTTCACATAATATGAAAATACTTTCAACAAATGTCACTTTAGCTACAAGACAAGTTTTCCATAAAACTTCAACTTGTCAAAACTATTTATCATGTGACATGTTTTCCATGGCGTTTCCATTATAATAAAGACAACAAATTTGCACTAGGACAAATACATACGAGGTTCTCACGAGGGTCTGATTCTGTGTTTATACTATAACAAACTCTCTTGTTAAATACTAGTAGTTTCTTGTCGGTTCCACTATAGTGTTAAAGACGAGAGACAATCTCGTGATTTACCCTACATCATTACATACCAGAGGTCGTCTACAATAATTAATACCATATACTATCCCAATGGTTTCTCTGCATTATTAAATATTAGCGGCAGCCCAAATGTTCCCGTGTAGTATTTAACCATTAGCTGATAGTTTCGTAAAAAATATTATTTAATAATTGTATGCTTCCAAACGTTCATAACACCATTACTAGTGCAAGGTGTCAAATGCACCTACAAACATATCCAGTCAACTGCCACTTCCAGGGGGGATCTACAAACATTATTACCGGTTCACACGAACCCACTGAGTTTTGAAGTTTTAATGAGAAATATAAATAATTAATATAGAGTGAACCCATAAATATAATATGAAATGAATCCATAAACAAAGATGACTGGTGTTTCAACAGCTTTTCTAATCAAGAGGTCGCATGTTCAATTCCTTTACCTGCTACTTTTTGTATAAATTGCTCAGATGAATCGCTGTAAACAAATATGCCAAAATATTCTTTTTTCGGGTGCCAACTAAGACATCTAAAGTCAAAAATTCCACCTACAAACTTTTACAATAAACCAGTTCTAGATCTCAATTATATAGATCTTTTCTTTCCCGTTGGTTCATTTAACATGGCTTAATCTTAAACTTTAGTCTATATGTGCAACGAAGAAAAACTACAAATGTACAAGGGCAGGCTTTGGTTTCTAAGCAAAATCTAAAAGTTTGATTTTGTGTATCAATACTAGAAATCAAACTGTTTATAAAAGAAAATGGTACTAGATAGTTATTATAGGGTTACAAAATGAAGCCAAGTATGTTATTCATTAGAAGAACCACCCAGTGGCGGATCCAGGCTCGAACCTCTTCGGTTTGGAAAAAATGGAGAACATTAATGAAAATTTTGTATGATTTGAGAAAAAAGTTAGAATCTAACAAAAAGAACCCTCTAAAAAACATTCTTGGATCCGTCACTATAACCACCTAGTTACTTGTTAGCAATCAATCTGGTTACAATAACAATTTCACATTATGCATACCACCGAGAGATATATATCGAGCGATAACCACAAAAGAAGGGTGCACACCTATGAACACTGTAATTATATATGATGGTTGGGATAATTTAAAGAATTTGATACGTGACTTTCAGTGATTTATTTATTTATTTGAATACGCTTTCTGACTTGATCGACCCGGCCTGACCTGAAATTCTAACATCTGGTCATGAGAAATTTAACTATCAAAAAAAGTGAACACGTACGTAAAATATCATGGATCCGTCACTGGCCACATCATATTTATATAAATGTATCGAAAACACTTATTTTCTCTCTAACACTACAAACATATTTACCAATACTTACAGTTTGACATCAACATTTTTTATATGTTACTTTTAATACCCAAATTTATTTTATAAATACCATAACAATTAGAAGTTGCTTGAGCAGTATTCTCACATGGTTGGTCCACAACTCCACTTACATTTCTATCGTTGTATTAATAATAAATAAGTTAAATATATCTAACATAATTAAAAATAGTTAATCTATTTAGTACTATTGATTTTTGTTTTGCTACTATCTTATGGTTGAGACATTTAGGTTGAATACTTTTTTGCTTACTTACCGTTGAGAAGGAACGGAAAAAAATTCATAGTTTGATACATAATAATCAAAACAATTACTACCCTTTTTAATTTAACTAGTGGGTTACATCCGTGCTATATGGCAAGATGATCAATTTTTAATGGAAACGCAGATGCAATGGTAAAATTAACGTTAATGGTAGGAATTCGATTGATATTGGTTCAGTTTATTAAAATACCGACATTTACCGAAAGAGAAACAAAAATAAGTCATGATACGGTCAAAAAAATACAAAGATATGTTTTCATCGATCGAAACAATAAAAAGCGAGACCGTTCGTTTTGTCACGTGTACACACAAGGTTCAATTGAAACTTAAAAAATAAAAACCAAAAAATAGAAAAGAAAGAAGAAAGATGAAAAAAATCACAAAAGACAAAAACCATAAAAGTACAAAAATCACTCTTGTAGCTAATAAATTTATAAATTAAATATATAATAATATGTCACATGAATCCACTTTCACACCCAATTACAGCGCCCGTATGTACGTGCGAAACCTCAAGTGCTAGCCTCTTCCAACGGAGATCTTGTTGCGCTTAATGCCACATCACACAAATATATAGCCAAATACGATGTATTAGGATTTATCTAAGATCATCTCAACCTAGAAAAAACACAATAAAATGTGCAAATGTGTAGAACTCACCACAACAATCCTTTACGTAATGCATGTCTACATCTACATTTTCCTTTGATGTCATAGACCAAGATGTCTTAACTTCATTAAAATTTAGTATAGTTAACCTTTTCCTTTGATGTCATAGACCAAGATGTCTTAACTTCATTAAAATTTAGTATACTTAAATCGTAAAATTCCATGTACTTAAACCATAACAATCAGGTAACTTACCCGTAGACGCTCTGGTGTATAACTTGTGTCAATCAAGTGGTTACTCCGTATGTATTGTAAAGGGGGCTGCTAAATATATCCACTTCCTCTTTATTTTTACTGAACGTATCCCTCCCTCAAGTTTCACACTAATACAATAAAAACCTTGTTTTATTTTGTTTTTCATTTCTTTTTTCACGTTTTATCTTATGTTAAACTTTTTAAGTTTTAATTTTATTTTTCAAAGAACCTTTTAAACCTTTTTTAGTTTAAAGATTTTTTTGCGACATTTTTTATTTATTTTTAAAACGTATTTTTAACTTTTTAAATAATTTTTTTGCTTATTAAAAAAAGCATTATTTTTACTTTTTAAAGTTGTTTAAAATTAAAATTTCTTTTAAGAAAAGAAAGGGTATGTAATTTACAGTCTTTTTGCTTTGGCTTTGAGGAGATTCTCGAACAGAGACTGAAAAAAAAATCCTAGTGGTTTTATTAGGTACTTTTTTGAGTAAATAATCCTCCAGCTATATGTATGATATCTACATAAGTTATAGTTTTCTTTTAGAAAGAACTAAAACTATATTTTATTCAACAGTTTACGCAATTTGGAAAGAACAAAAAACTATATTTTGTTCAACAATTTATGCAATAGTTATAATTGTTATCTGTCTCAAGCATATGCGGAGCACTTTGGTGGTGAAGATAAAATTTGTCTAATAAATGAGAGCGTCGATGATTCGGCATAATAAATAAACGGAATATTAGACAAAGATCAAAACATCTCAATATGCCTATATATAATATATGTATGTTCTTTGCTTGGTTCATGACGATTGAATTCAATTGTTGTCACTGTGTGTATAACAAACAAGATTCTTTTGAAATTGACTTACATAAAGTGGTTTTGTTTGAGCATTCATTAATCAATCTTGTGTTGTTTTAACACATAAAGTGGTTTTGAACCTTTGCTCTTTTAATAAAAATAAAATATCTAATTTTTATATATAATGATTTTCAAAGGGGAAGAATGACAAGTTTTGATTAATGTTTTCAAGGGAGAAGGTATGATAAGTAAGAAGGAAGGGTAAGTTTAGCCTAATATGTCATAATCGGTGTGCTTTATATTGTTATTATTTAACTTTAACTTTAATCACTTACCAACTATGCATCATATCTTGTTGACGAACCATATGTTGGTTATTAATGCTTTAGATCCCTGGTGTTCTTCGTCACCGATTACCATCGGATGTCACCGCCAAATATCAGCGTAAAATTTCAGTTCTCCACTATTTATAACCCTCGCTTACTATGGTTTACATACTACTGATGACCACCGTTTGTTTCCAATAAATAACATTGTGGTTCATCGTCGAGTGTCAACAAAAACAAGCTTCCTAGTTCGTAGGCCACCGATTATCCACATCGGATGGTACCAAAAGTCACCATCAAAGTAACCGAAAACTTTCTCAATCCCTCTCCAAACTTCACAATTGTTAGTTTGATAATAGGTTACTATCATCTTATTTATAGTAAACTATGGTGGTGATTCAGGCATTATATGGCAACATAAATTTAATGAAATCATAACTGAGATCATGGCAGGGATTTGAGTGAACGTGGGCTAACGTGGAGCAAAATATGTGCAATTTTATATGCTTATGCGTCCTTATGTGATGGCTTTGGTAGATTTATATTATAGACGCTCAACTATTGTTTTAACATTTTTAATGTATTACCTTACAACAATTGTTTTGATGGATTAATACCCTTTAATACAAACTAAAACCTTATAGCTTAACACATAAATTTTGATTCTAATTCATAATTCAAAGTTATTGGTAATCTATTATCCATAATTATCTATACAATAATAAAACGATAAAAAAAAAGAAACAAAACACAGAGTGGCACAGTCAACACCACGCCACCGTGACCTAGTTAACCATTGCCCTTGGCCCTCCGGCCACCACCTTAGCCCACTGTTGACCACCTTCATTCCTTGAAGGTATGTTTTCTTGTTCCACTTCCTTGATTCACATAATTTAGCCATATTTGATAAGTAAAGATTTAGCTCTAAATTAGATGATTTATTGAATGTTGAGCCCTAAATTTGTTGTGTTGTGGAATGTTGAGCCCTAAGTTTTGTGTGTTGTTGAATGTTGACCCCTAAATTGGGTGTTTTTTTGATTGTTAGATTTAGAATTAAGTAATTGCTAATTGTTAGATAATATTATAGAATTGAGTAATGATTTTGACTATTGAATTTGGATTTGACTATTAGAAATTATGTCTCCTAAATAACAATCCGGTGCTACAAATTGTAAAAAGAGAAAATTAGATAAAGCAATGAAAAAGTCTCAAAAATACTAAATGAGTTTCACGAATCATTGGTTAGCTATTACGGTATGTCATTTACTATTCTAATACCATATTTTTTCGATACTTATTGCTAAAATATTAATCGTCATTTAAAAAGTAGCTTTTTAAAATTCATTTAGACCTAAGGTCTTTTTTTACTCGTATGAAACACTTAGGGGGGATGGGGTGTTTATCCCATCTACCCTAACTTCTCCTTACATCATTTCACTTAAACCATCCACTACCCTATCATACTCTCTTTAGTGACGTCACTTAATTCGTCCTATGATCTTCCTATTTTTATTACAAATAGAAATAATTATTTCTAGAACTTAAAAAAGATATATTACTTAATAATTAAAAAATTACATTCCTAAAAATTAAAAAAAAAAACATACATTCCTAATATTCAAAATTAAACATCCAAGAAACAATTAAAAATAAAAAATGCGACACACCATAAAATACAAATAAAAAACATAGATAAACTACTCCGAATTTGACTCCTTAAAGTTGGGTAGATCTACAGATCTATTTGTCCCATGAGATCATACCGAATCCAGAAATATATGTCTTCATCATGCAACTATGCAAGGACGTTTTCGCAAAAAAAATGGCGCACCGGCGGATCTCTTATGTGGACCAGTGATATTGGATGACCCTCGTCCTTCAAGATCATTTGTGCAATATTATGCATCATAGGCAACGCTCCTGTTCTTATCTACCGTCATCGCCCACAATGATCATTAGGTATACCCCATTTCCCCTTTAGTACTCCAAACGAGCACCCCACATCCTTTATCGCCGCCTCTTGCGCCCACTTAAATTTCTTTTCCTTTGGATTATTGGGAAAGCGAAACGCTTTCACAAACGTTGACCAAGTAGGGTAGATAAAATCAATAAGATAGCATCTGCGTTTATATGAGTGTCCGTTAAAATTAAATAAACACTGCAGTGCAGTCCCATCTTGTTGGTTGGTAAAAATTGAAGATTGTTGGATAACATTGATGTCATATAGTGATATGGGCGGACCAAAAATATATACCAAATTAAAAATCTTGTGACACAATCGCTTTTAGCATGATCGTAGGGTATTGATGGTCACCTCTAATATATTATCCTCGCAACTCCTTTGGACATGAATTCCAATTAAAATATGTGCCATCAATGCTACCGATCATACCTGGAAGGTGGTGTCTTTCTTCATGGTTTTGTAGAAGCATGCAATGCCATGACTTGTCTGACTTGGTAAAAACCCTTCGTTGTAGAATCTAATCATGACATAGCAAAAATATTGTGCGCATTCACGCGAAGTCCTCTTGACCATACATAACTATTCATTGTACTTGTTTGAAGGAATACTGCTTGCAAGTTGTTTAACGACGGATGTACATTTTTGTACTTCATGGTTTTGTAGAAGCATGGAATGCTGTGACTTGTCGGACTTGGTAAAAACCCTTCGTTGTAGAATCTAATCATGACATAGCAATTGTGGGCGTTCACGCGAAGTCCTCTTGACCATACATAAATATTCATCGTACTTGTTTGAAGGAATACTGCTTGCAAGTTGTTTAACGACGGATGTACATTTTTGTATAGGAACAAGAATCTTTTTCATCCGCCCATCCACACTTACTCGAAACCACTCAATATTTGCTTCTATATCAGCTGCTATTTTTAAAAATAGACGTTTCAACATACGAAACCTTTGTTTGAATAAACCTTGTGGTATTTGGGCTCCTCCGAAAAGTAATCTTCAAACAAAACGTTGTTGGCTTTATCACGATAACGCCCGCACATATCTTTTTTAGATGGTCTCATGTATTATAATTCGGCTCGCTTGGCAGCATTCACAAAATATTGTACACTACTAGCATCTAATAATAATATGTTCAGGATTTCGAACGATGGAGTGAAAAACTCATGAGTAAGGGTGTAAAATTATTGTGGGTGAATGAATGTATGAAGTGTATTTGAGACTTTGTGGTTAAATTTTTGTGATTGTGGTGTCATTTGGTTATGGACATATAGTGTTGAAAAATAGATAAATAAATATTTAATTTATTCGACCGTTCAATGGTTATAATTATTGAAACATACAACACCAAGCGGTTTCAACCCAACCCTGTCACTACCCGCACCACAAGCGGCGGTCTGTGAGTTACGGGTTGAGGTACCTGCTACCCCATATCCAGGTACCTCGGGTCCCCTTAAATCCTCACTTAAACCCACTAATGAATTAAAGTTATAACCTTTCAATTCATCAATCTCAAAGAAACATTTAAACAAATAATGTATTGTCTCTTAACTAGCGTTGAGTTTCCCTGTATTTATCTATTCGTCAACGTTGCCACTCTTAGAATCTCCTTTAGAAAAAAAAATTGAGTCAATGGTATGCATATTATCGCTATACTTTTAGTAATTACATCAAGTTTACTATTCTTATTGTTACAAATGGTTTCTTTCTTCTTTCCTAGTTCCTTAACTTTTAATCTTCAGTTGACGAATTATTTTTTAGTTCATTCTTTGTTAAGCTCTCATTAATAGCTTATGCTCAATCTAACTTTAACTCTTTACACTTACTCCTGGTGCTACTTGACTTCGTATAAAGACTTCCCATTTATCATTTCTTTAGTGATTCTTTCTAGAATTTCTTGATTTGTTCAATAAAATTGATTTCACCGGTAGAAAACTTGTTTTTATGGGCAGGAACAAGTTTTTAGGAAGCGAGAATTTAAATGGTTTTGGGAAAATATCAAAAGTGTTATTTTTAAGGGGTTTGCAAGATCCGCCCAAAAAGATTGTTTTTTTTAGGGGTTTGGGAGTTTTTTAGGCGGTTTTTTGTTTCATAAAGATTAAGAATCATTTTTAGGATAGTTTTGTCACCTAACAACCCAAAAAAGACAATTTGAACCACCTGAAAAAGAGCTACTCCTGCTAGTGTTTTTTTCATATCAATTCTCATTGCATTCAGTCCAACTTTTGCGTACCTATTTTTTCATGCTTAGCGGGCCAACTACTATGTTAACGTTGCTTGGATGATATATCTTACATTCATATTCATTCTGACAGTTTCATTCATCTTCCCTGTACATGGGCCACCACCTAATGAGTCTAAGTTGGATGTGCATGAGTCCAAGAAGCCCAATGACTAGTCGAAAGCAACCAGCCATATTGCAATTTCAGTTTACTTTTTATTTGAATTAGTATTTGGAATGATTCCAACTTTTCTTTTGTGTTTTTTTGTCGGCTAGAATAAAGGGATAATGGGTATATCCTACTCCAAGTAAGTAGGAAGTAATTTTTTTTTCATTTTAACGTTCACTTTTGTATCTCCTTTAAATGAAGGACTTGGGTTTTAGAAATAATATGTAGTATGATGTAAACTCCGCACTATTTTCTATTATGGAATCCTTTCTACTTGTTAGTTATTATAAAACCCAATCAATCCACAATAGTGGTATCAGAGCAGTGTTGATCTCATGGCGAGTTGGGCGAGTTGTAGACATTGACGGTTCATCAGGAAGGGAAAGTAGATGGGTGTCATTGACGGTTCGTCAGGAGGGAAAGTAGATGGGGGTGTCGTTAATTCCAAACAAAGCCCTATTTAAAGCTTCATTTTCTCCGGTTGAGTGTTGACGATCCTACGAGATGGATCTACCAATCCGAGCAGTATTTCAAGTTTCTAAAAGTGGTGACAGAAGGTTAGGTTACTTTGGCTTCTTTCCAGCTAGATGGCATCGCACTGCAGTGGCATCAGTGGTTTACCAAGATTCATGGTCCGTTAACGTTGACAGAGTCTACCAATGCCTTACTTAATCGGTTTGGTCCTACTGATTATAAGGATCCGTCGGAGCCCCCACACGCCTCAAACAAGACACCACAGTTGCCACCTACCAGGAAGCATTTGAGCACCTCTCGAATCGAGTCGATGGGCTAACGGGGTCGTTTTTTGTGGGTTGTTTTATCAGAGGATTAAAGGATGAAGTACGATTGGAGGTAAGCTAAAAAACCTTGGTTGTTATCTGATGTAATTAGGGTTGCTAGAATGGTGGAAGAGTAATTAGCGTTGCATGAAGGTATGAATTTTACATCACAAAGACGACAATTAACTAATGTTTCTCAATAGACCGTAAAGACACGAATGAGTGAATCAACGAAACATGAAGAAATTTTTAACCAAAGTTCACTTTCAATATAAACAACTAGTTATTAAAGTCATTAATACATACCCAAATAAAAAGTTGCCAAAGATTGAAAATCAAAAGTAATACATAAAAGATTTGTCTTCACCAAGTGATGTAACAGATTTAGTCAAGCATGGCCTTTGTTTGACAAGAATTCTTACGATCAATCTTGGATCCCGAGACTACTACACACTCTAAAATATGAAATGTGGATGATGGTGGTGGGTGTTGGTGTTGTAGTGGTGGTGGACTGATGGCAATTGTGAGGGAAGTAGTTTGCCAAGGGTGCCTTTCTCTTGAACCAAGCACCTTTATTTATAGTTGGAAATAGAGGGCAACCACGACCCCGTGCCCACCTGTCACAGCCACGTAATCTTCTTTTTCTCGCCTTTAATTAACTGTAGATGTTAGGTCTTTTACTAACATGCCCCGTGGTGCCATAGCACAGCTCCGTGGTCAGTTTACTTGTTGTACTATCACAGATTCTTCGAATCTTATAGTTGACCACGACCCGTGTTGGGTTAGTACGGCCCCATGTTGGTTTGTCTGCTGTTGTTGTCCTTATTAGTAGAGAATCTTGACTTGGCACGGCCCCATGCCTGGTGGGCAAGACCCCGTGCCTAAGCTTTTGTCTTCGTTATTGTTGTTGTTTTGGATGTGGATGGGGGTTTGGCAGGTCGTGTCAATCCTTCTTCTTTATGTTTGTGTTGGTTTTGGTTGTTAATTTTCTCCATGTATTTGTTTAAACTCTTTTGATCATGTAATTTAAAAATAACAAAAAAAAAACATTCTTTTTCCAACATTAGTACCGAAAAAGGGTTGATTGTATGCCTTTTTTGATGTAATTTATATGTTACATTTTGGGCACATCAAATACCCCTACACTTGAATCTTTGCTTGTTCTCAAGCAAAATTCAATAATGTGGCTTACACACCCAAATGGAATTGGTAGAAGAGAAGTTTTGGGTCTATCTTTGGAGTGCTGGGAATCCATGTTCTAAATTTATTTTGTTTTTATTTTATTTAGAATCTTATTCGTCATGATTTATATAAAACATATATTTTGAAAATTTATTTATTTTGGGCATAACATGGCTTTCTAAAATTATATTTATTTATATACAAATCTACACATTTCACAAGTGGTCACACAACACTCGGCCAAAGATGTTTAAGTGAAAACGCTCGAACTCGGTGTGGAGCTTACGCCTACCATAGGCTTGACAAACAATCAATCCTCCTACTTTGTGAGTTTTAATCCTTGTAAATATCAAGAGGGCTTTAAAAGGGTAGGTTTTGTCTAGGGTAGGTGTTTTTTGGGTAAAATGGTGAAAAGCGTAAAAATATGTCGGGTTTTTTGAACTATTTTTGTGGCTTAGAAAAAAACTTTAATCCAATGTTTTTTAACTAAAGTTGAAACTAA
Source organism: Scalesia atractyloides (assembly GCA_947069175.1). Taxonomy (NCBI): domain Eukaryota; kingdom Viridiplantae; phylum Streptophyta; class Magnoliopsida; order Asterales; family Asteraceae; genus Scalesia; species Scalesia atractyloides. The sequence continues at coordinate 29,680,786 of CAMTDV010000001.1, forward strand.
GCCAAAATTGCTATTTATAACCAAACTTTTTACTAAAATAAATGGTATAAAGAAAGAAGTTTTTGTGGATGTGCTTGGTTGTTTTTGCAACTGTTGATATTTTTGCTGGTTTAGAAACGAAAGGGTTAAGGCTCAAAGGGGTTTAACCAAGGGGATATGAATAGGAAAATAAAGTTTTAAATGAAAATGGGTTATACTCCTAATGCCACCATCATTTACTTACTTGGATTAGTGTCGGTAAGGATTGGAAATGTATTGTTTTGGCAAGTTCTAGATTTGTAAGAACCAACGGGCTATTCACACAAGAAACAAAAAAATGAGCAATTAGTATAGATATATATTTGTATGCTCGGTAAAGGCTCAAAACTCACTTTTTGGGGGAAAGGGTATAGTGTAAAAGTGTATATATAATTAAATTTTACAAAGATTTGTTATGCCCCTTTTTATAATTTTTCTTAATTGGTTCTTTTTGTCACAACGCTGTTAGGTGTAAATTAGTAGAACCATAATTTTTAGAACTTAGTTTTCCCAAACTAAACCAAGATAAGTAAAACAAATGCAATTTTTTTGAAAAACTATTCGGGGTGATTAGCGGTTTTCCAAGTCGAGTTTGTGTAACGATTGTTTTTAGGACAAAAGATTCAAGATTTTAACATCCTCCTACACTTAAATTACACATTGAATGTGTCTCAAATAGGATTTGTTAGATTAATGTGCAAAAAGTAGGGTTAAACAACAAATTTTAAGGTTACTTGGCATTGGGCACAGGGGCGTGCCTGGTGGACATGGCCCCGTGGATAAAGTTCTAGTAACGAAATTATCAGAAGACTTATAGTATGGTGGACACGGGGGCGTGCCTGGTGGGCACGGCCCCGTGTTGTAGACTCTGTTCGACAGTTTTTGAAGCGGGAGGCTCTGGTTTTCGTGCATGGGGTCCCTTTTTCTCAGTTTTTCACAACATTTCACCATTTAAAGTGTTACAAACACCATCCTTTTATTTATACCATCCATTCATTACAACCTAAAAGGAAAGAGAAAAGTACATAATTTTAAAAGTCCTAAGATAGATTAGCCTCCTAATGACAAGAAATAAAAACAAGAAAAAGCTCTCCCTAGAATAGTCGAGAATGCAACAAAAACCAAGAGGTGGTTTTCGGATATTAGAGGGCTATTGAGCTTTTCCGGGTGGGATGTACCCTCTCAAATGTCATTGACCATCTCCTCTATCTCCCTAGGGAGAAAGAAGGGAGGCACATCATCCCATAACTTCTTATGGGAGATGGTTGATGGTCACCGGAACCTCATAAAGTGCGTCTAAAGGTGGGTCCGGTGGAAGTTCATGCCACCCGGTGGGGATGATGACTTCTTGTGCTAGATTCCAATCTTCTTGTGGGAAGATTGGTTCCATGGGAGGCATAGTAAGAATATTCAACCCTTTGGTGCAAAAGGTTGATTTCTTGGAAGCTAGTCTCAAGTCCCATTGTTAAGTAGTTGACCCGGTCATCTCCTCCAAGGCCTCCCTTAGTGCGTTTACATAATGGAAAATAGTAGCCTCAATGGAGGGCCTCTTTCCCCTCCCGTTGTTCTCAGTTGTAGTTGACGAGATTCCATTGTTTTTGCTTGACACTCTAAGAAAACAAGGAAGTTGTCATTTACGTAGAACATCACCACGTACCCGTGCTTCCACTTCTGTTGTGATTTCGAACCTAGAACTCTTTGTTTTAAGTTATTATTTCTTTGGTTTTTGAAAGTTTTGCACATAAATAACTTGAAACATTGTTGAAAATTATGTATTCTAAAAGAGTTTGGGTTTAAAATCACTTATTTAAGTTGATGAAGCTTAAAGTTTTGAAGCTTCAAGCTTCCACGAAAGTTTAATTGTTTGGAGAATAAGGAAAGTGATAAAAGTGGCTAAAACAAGAAGGTTTGAAGCAACCTTTTTAAGAATGTACCTTTCTGGGTATATGTGTAGATTCAGACTAGATTTTTGTCTTCGGATTTGTCCAAGACGTGCTGCCCCATGTAAACTTTATAGAAAGTGACAGCACAGTGGCCACGACCCCATGGTCTGCAACGGATCAGAACAACTTTTGGAAATTAGTGACCATGGGGCCTGTTGGCTAGGCACGACCCTATGTTCTTTTTGAGATTTATGAAGTTTCGTCTTTTTAAGGCGTTTTTTATTTTATTAGGTGGTTCTTTACTAGTGGGGACAACACCAAAGTGCCGAACGTACCTAAGGCGCTTGTGATTTATATGAAAACGTAAGAGGTTGTCGGAAAAAAAGAATCCTAATCTATATGGTGGACGAAACCAACCTTTATTTACCTTATCCGGGCTCTTGTTAAAGAAGGTATGAGTCGAGTCGCTCTGGTCTATGTATGCACCGGTTATAGCTGGTAGTGAGTCCGTCAAGGCTGTAAGTCCCAATAATCCAGATCTATCAACGATATCACACAATCACCAAGGATGGGCGGAATCCAAACTTGGTGATCTTCAAGAAAACCGAAAAGATGAAGAACAACACGAATCAACTTTAACACCTTGTACACGATTCTATTACTTGAACGATCAAAACCGTCTGGTACAAGATGGAGGCTCTCTCTAGGGAAATCTCAAAAGTCTACCCATAGAAATGAATAAGCTTAGCTTATATACCTAGGGTAAAAGCATGCCTCACATGGGCTTGCCTGGCCCACATGGTCTATGGCATACCCAAATAACCTATAAAGGTCCAAAACTAAAACAAACTAACCCAGTTAATCCTAGTTAACTACCATAGACCGTTGCGTATATTTGATGCTTCAGTCTCACACTTCTAGGACCTAACAATGGCACAATCGAAACAGGGATGACTATCGTATTTGTCCTTGCAAGTAAGGAGTAGAAGCAGCGAAAGTCATAAGTTTCATTCAAACCGAAAGAGTATACATCTTTTCAAGTGAGTTCACCTGATGTGAGTAGAAGCAGTGGAAGTCACTTAGTATGAAGTGATTCCTCTTCGTATGAAGTGACCACTTCGTATGAAGTGACACTTCAACACCGTTATCTTTCGAACTTAAGTTGTGGAAGCAGTGGAGGTCATAAGTTTCACAATAAACACACAACACATATATATAGACCCGGGGTCACCTCGTGTGAAGTGAGATATTGACTTTGTAAGAAGTGAGTTCACTTCATATAAAGTGACTCCTCTTCAGATAAGGTGACCACTTCGTACGAAGTGATACTTTAGCACGGTTCTCGTTCGCACTTAAACTTTGTGTTCGTATCTAATCTATGCAATATTCAATGCACGCTCTATCTAGCCTATTCGTAAAGTGACCGACATAAAGTGCACCAACAATTTCCCCCTTCGACGTCACTGTCGAAGCTTGATCTTGATCTTAAAATATGAGAGAGTGTTTGAATATTCTGCAACTTCAATACGACATGTTCAAATCTTCAATTGATTCCCCCTTATTCATGATTCGGGTTTTCAATTTCTTCAATACATTCCCCCTGAAATAATTTCTCTAGTTCAGGTCTTTGTTTGCACGGTTCTTGACCTACTCTGATTTGCTTAATCGACAAATTTTCTTGAATAATCACCATCTTGAAACTCATCAATGGAGCTTCTTTGTTTCAACGATAACCACATCCGTATATTGTTTTTGAGTAAACGCTTTAGCACCGAGAGCCTCCACACAAACTCTTAATCTTCAAAAACCCAATCGGCAATTGATAGAAACTTCGAATTACCACATTGTAAACTTCAAATCAATGAACACCCGCGAAAATATAAAATCCCGATTTTCGTAATCACGTTTAAGCATACTCCTGAATTATTGATCAGCAAATCGGTAATCTTCTAAATCAGCAAATCTTCATTGAAATCAAATCATCAGGTAACACATCAGATCTGAGAAACATTCTTCCACAAACAGAATCACATTCTTGCTCTTCAGTCATAATAACAGACATACTTGCCATCTCTTGTACATCGTCGCGACTTAATCAGCAAACATCGTCATTCCACGGCGATTCGAAGAACAATTCATCTGCTTGAAGACTAGACATTCTGTCACCGTAGATGCCATATCTTATACGTGACGACAATACAAGTTGCCTCTCGAGATGCTAATCCTGCTAACCTGATCCAACACGCAGATCGGGTTCTAACCTTTTGACATCAACCTGTATCACGAAGTGAAAATTCTAAACTTTCTGTGATCATGAACTAAAGAAGTTAGATCTTCAGCATCCCTGAATAATCTCAAGTCGAAATGAGCCGAATACTGTTTCATAAACACAAATTTAAAAAATGTCAGAATCTTAATATATACGTGAAATTTTTATTCACCCTCATTTTTGCAAATTCTAACCGTGCCAAATTTTTCACTGAAACTCCCCATCAAATCTGGAAAATCAGTTTTTCATCAATGCAGATTTTACGTTAAGGTCCATTAGTAGTCACTATACCAAATGATCATCTTTCTGCACAAAGTGTCCGTGACTACCGCGTTTTCTTCAACCTTGTGTGACCGTATCATCACATTTATTCTCTAAAGCCCTTGACGATGTCCCTAAACATCCCGTATTTGTATTAAAATCTCGAAAAAATTTACAATTACCATAATTTTTCTAGACACTCGTCATGTCACCGTGATAAAAAAATGCCTTTTTTAGGCATTTTGGATTGACTTCGAACGAGTTGAATTTCACTTCGTGGGAAGTGAATTATCACTTGTGCGACGTGACTCTATGCGTACAAAGAAACCTGATCATCTTTTTTGATCCAAAATCTTTATTTCTTTGAATTTCGAGATGATTTTGGCACAGATCTGGTCAAAAATCATTTTCTAAAAATCCTATTATTTCAATTTTAATTTTTGTCCGTGGATTGTCCGTTAATTTGATGTTTTACGTCTAAAACCCTCATAAATCCATAAATCATGAGCTTAACTGATACCGTAGCTCTGATACCAATTGAGAGTCCAGGACCCGGCAGTTCTAGATTTAATTTTGGGTAGATAATATGACTAATTCGATAGAATGTTATTAAGAAAGGAGTAGAAGTAGCGGAAGTCATAAGTTTCATTCATACCGAAAGAGTATACATCTTGTCAAGCTGGTGAAATCCTAGAGAAATTTCGTCAGCATTTCCCCTCTAGGAACTCCAAAACTTATAAAACAATGAACACGCAACACATATATATATAGACCCGGCTCATCGCGTGCGAAGTGAGATATTGAAGTGGTTCTTCAGCAACGTTCTCGTTCGCACTTAAGCTGTGTGTTCGTATCTAATCTATACAATATTCAACACATGCTCTATCTAGTCTATTCGTAAAGTGACGGACATAAAGTGCATCAACACACCAGAGCACAAGTGTAGTAAGCCTCAACTATTTATGATTAGCGACGTGTGTAAAATTCTGCAACTATTGTATTATTCGTTGTGTTTTTTTTCGTATTCAACCATTGTAATCTGAGACTTATGATCATAATTGAATATATTTTATTTATTTATTTTTTCTATCTCAATAATTTATCAATCAAACATAGGTGTTATTCATATTATCATCAAGACACGTTTAAATCTTTAAAAAACCGACTTATCTTGTATAAAATCGATATTCGAGACCCAACCAATCAACTATTGTGTCATACTATGTTTATAAATTATGTTAGAAACTCAAATTTATAAAAATAACAAAAGATAAATGCATAAAACAGACAAGCCCATGACATTAGGCCCGAAAACAATAAAATATTAATGGGCCAATTTTCAACTTCGGTATTTTCAGCTTCTTAAACCCTAATCTCTTCCCTATAAGTACCCATTTGTTCCGCCACTTTTCTCAGTCATTTCTCAAATAATGTTTTGCTCTTGAAAGTGAGTTCCATCTCCTTTCACCTTTTTCTCTTCTTCTTCTTTTTCTTTGTGTTTTCATACTTCAATCTTGGAGAAATCCTTATGGAATGTGTAAGTCCCAAAAAAACAGATCTAACAATATCACACAAAGCTTGATTGGTGGCAGAATCACACAACCAAGCTAGATTTAACTAAAAGAAATAAGATGAAGTTGAAATGATTCAATGGATTAACTAGTTTGTCTAATACAAGCTAATTTAAATCACCAAAGAACCACTAAACCCTAATACAACATTTACTATTTATAGCAAAGGTTTAGTCCACCATTCCCCTAAACCCTAGGTTGATTACCCTTCCCAAGCCCATTGTAATACAAGCTAGTTCAACTATGTAAAGTAACTAATTGACTGGTTGAGCGTGGTTATAATTTTTGTTATATTTTAAGCACTTCTTACTCGTGGATCAAGTTTTAAATTTATAAAACACCATACAATACTATCACTCTACACACGTTAGGGCAAGTGCACTCATTGTAGACGTAGTATAGTGATGGTAAGATCCCGAGGTTGTCCAAAGACACAAGAGCTTTTAATATCATCTTATCGTTAAAGTGTAATCTAACCAAATTTTGATAAAAATTTTAAAGTTTTAAAAGATAAAGTAAATTGAAAAACGTAAAGAAAATAAATAAAAACAAATAGATAAGAAAGAAACACTTAGTTTTGACTCCTCTTTTACGTATCCTTTGATGATTTCCGCATTTTGGGTTTTTTAAAAGATTAATTTAGTTATAGTGGTATAGACTCTTCTTTTACCCTCGGCCATATTGGTCTGAGTCAATAGGGATACAGTCCCGCAATGTCGGAGTATTAAAAGATAATTAAATAAGTTATTAATGCGAAAGTGGTAGGCCCATCTTATGAAGGCGACGTTACCCTCGGCTATATTGGCCTGAGTCAGCAGAAAAGTCCTAATTAGCTTGAACCAAGGCCTCGCAAGATCTATACATTGAACGAGGCAAGAACTTTACCCAAACACCCTTCTAACCTTCTTCCAGGTAGTTAACGCACTTTATATAGACCGTGAAGACACGAATGAGTGAATGAAAAACATGAAATTTTTTTTAACCAAAAGTTCAATTTCAATATAAAAACTAGTTATTAAAGTTATTAATACATACCCAATAAAAAGTTTCCAAAGATTGGTAATCAAAAGTAATACATAATAAATTTGTCTTCACCAAGTGACGTAAGAGATTTAGCTAAGCATGGCCTTTGTTTGACAAGAACTCTTACAATAAATATTGGATCCCGATACTACTACACACTCTAAAAGATGAAATATGGATGATGGTGGTGGATGTTGGTGTTGTAGTGGTGGTGGACTGATGGCAACTGTGAGAGAAGTAGTTTGCCAAGGGATGCCTTTCTCCTGAAACAAGCAGCTCTATTTATAGCTGGAAACAGACGGCAACCACAGCCCTATGCCCACCTGGCACGTCCCCGTGGTCATCTTTTTCTCTCCTTCCATTAACTGTAGATGTCAGATCTTGTACTAACATGCCAGTGGTGTCATAGCACGGCCCCGTGGTCAGTGTACTTGCTGTACTATCAAAAATTCTTTGAATCTTATAGTTGACCACGACCCGTGTTAGGTTAGTACGACCCCATGTTAGTTTATCTGTTGTCGTTGTCCTTATCTAAAGAGAATCTTGACTTGACACAGCCCCATGCCTGGTGGGCACGGCTCCGTGCCTAAGCTTCTGTCTTTGTTATTTTTGTTGTTTTGGATGTGGGTGGTGGTTTGGCAGGTCGTGTCAATCCTTCTTCTTTATATTTGTGTTGGTTTTGGCTATTAATTTGCTCCTTTTATTCGTTTAAACTCTTTTGGTCATGTAATTTAAACAAAAATACACGCTTTTTCCAACATTAGTACCGAAAAAGGGTTGATTTTATGCCTTGTTTGATGTAATTTATATGTTATACTTTGCACATATTAAATACCCCCATACTTGAATCTTTGCTTGTCCTCAAGCAAAACTCAATAATGTGGCATACACACCCAAATGGAATTTGTAAAAGAGAATTTTGGGTCTATCTTTGGAGAGTCGGGAATCCAAGTTCTAAATTTATTTTGCTTTTATTTTATTTACCATCTTATTCGTCATGATTTATTTAAAACATTTATTACGAAAATTTATTTATTTTGGACATAACATGCCTTTCTAAAATTCTATTTAGTTATACAAATTTACACATTTCACAAGTGGTCACTCAACACTCAGCTAAAGATGTTTAAGTGAAAACGCTCGGACACGGTGTGGAGCTTACGCCTACCATAGGCTTGACAAACAATCAAACCTCCTCCTTTGTGACGTTTAATCCTTGTAAATACCAAGAGAGCTTTAAAAGGGTAGGTTTTGTCTAGGGGTATGTATTTTTTAGGTAAAATGGTGAAAAGCGTAAAAATATGTCGGGTTTTTCGAACTATTTTTATGGCTTAGAAAAAAACTTTAATCCAATGTTTTTAACTATAGTTGAAACTGAGCGAAAGTTGTTATTTATAACCAAACTTTTTACTAAAATAAATGGTATAAAAAAGAAGTTTTTGTGGATGTGGTTGGTTGTTTTTGCAACTGTTGATATTTTTGCTGGTTTAGAAATGAAAGGGTTAAGGCTCAAAGGGGTTTAACTAGGGGGATATGAATAGGAAAATAAAGGTTTAAAATGAAAATGGGTTGTACTCCTAATGCCTCCATCATTTACTTACTTTGATTAATATCGGTAAGGATTGGAAACGTATTGTTTTTGCAAGTTATAGATTTGTAAGAACCAACGGGTTATTCACACAAGAAGCAAAAATTTGAGCAATTAGTATAGATATGTATTTGTATGCTCGGTAAAGGCTCAAAACTCACTTTTTGTGGGGAAAGGGTATAGTGTAAAAGTGTACATATAATCAAATTTTACAAAGATTTGTTATGCCCCTTTTTATAATTTTCTTAATTGGTTTTTTTATAACGATGCCGTTAGGAGTAAATTAGTAAAAACATAATTTTAAGAACTTAATTTTCCAAAACTAAATCAAGATAAGCAAAACAAATGAATTTTTTTTTAAAAATATTTGGGGTGATTAGCGGTTTTCCAAGGCGAGTTTTGTGTAAGGCTTGTTTTATAGGACAAAAGATTCAAGGTTTTAACATATTCCCACACATAAATTACACATTGAATGTATCTCAAGTAGGATTTGTTTAGATTAAATGTGCAAAAAGTAGGGTTAAACAACAAATTTTAAGGTTACTTGGCACTGGGCATGGGGGCATGCCTGGTGGGCATGGCCCCGTGGATAAAGTGACAGTAACAAAATTTATCAGAAGACTTATAGTATGGTGGACACGGGGACGTGCCTGGTGGGCACGGCCCGTGCCATCTTCTCTACATAAACTTTTTTGTATCAGACAGTTGGCCACGGGGCGTGACCGAACCCGTGCTGTAGACTGTGTTCTATAGTTTTTGAAGCGGGAGGCTCTTGTTTACATGCATGGGTCCCTTTTTCTCAGTTTTTCACAATATTCCACCATTTAAAGTGTTACAAACACCATCCTTTTATTTATTGTTGGAATCGCTATTCCCAAGACACATATTAAATTGATGTGGCTAGTACGTTATGATCCAAGTCGGGTCATACCCAATAACAAGCTAGACAAACACTTATAATATTTATTTATGATATGATCAAACAAATAAATATTAACACTTAAAATATTTAGAAATTGGTTTTCTAAATAATTGCACTTGAGAAACTAATAAATTATATGGATAATTTATTTTGAGAGAATATTTTATATTGTTATTTAATGGGTTAAATAACATTATAAATAGTTGTGAGATATTGCATAAAAACTTGTATCATGTTATGTTATATTTTATAAAGGTTATAAAATATAAATACAAGATGTAATTCAAAAAAAAAAGGAAAAACCCCTTAGGGCCTTCCACCATGTGTGGGTCTTTCCAATGTGGATTTCCACCAATGGTTTTGCATGCAATCTTCACACAATCTTCTGCAATAACCTACAAGATCATATGATGATGGGATATATTTTCTTACACTCTCTTACACTCTCTAATACAGACACAAGAGATCAAAGTGACAGAACACCTTCAAATGCTCTCTAATTTTCGGCCTATAGGTGGTTGTCCAAGAGAGTTCAAATTTGAATTTTAAGTGTAGAAATTCTAGCATAATCAAGGTGTTTGTTGGAAGGCTTGGGGTATACTAGCTTGAGGTCTTCTACTTAGAAGATTAACATTCAAGAAGCATCACCCTTTTCATCTACTTGTTCTTGAAATGTAGTATTCTTCTAAACACCATATGATTGTGTTTTTGGTAGCATGCATGTTCATATATGGATCCGGGTTTTGGTTTTACATATAAATGGGTTTTATATCTTGTAAGTAACATGTTTTAAATAAATATTCCGCTGTGTTTTTTTTATTTTATACGGATAAAATAACTTTGATAAACATGTTCAAAACCCCAACAGTGGTATCAGAGCCGCTTATATGAATGCATGCTTCAATGGATATAAATTTCGGGATTTTGGGTTTGTGGAAACCCTATGGTGAAAAATTTAATCATGGTTTTCCTTTATTTTTCAAGATGTTTATTATACATGCATAAAAGTATCTTGAAAAATTATATCATTTGGATGATTTGTTTGTTTGGGCAAAAACCCATCTTTTCGGTTTTTCCCTTGGCCGAAAATTGGGTTACAAAAGGAAGCCATTTTTGCTCTTGAATTTAAATATATATGTGGATATATATTTTGGTGTTCATAACCTAGCCATGACCTTGTGTTTGAATATGTTGAATGATTGTGTTTGTGATTTATTTAATTATTTCAATGGGTTGTAATAATTAATTATCTTTGTTCTTCCATTTGTAAAGTTGTATGTAATTTATTTATTTTCTTTTGGTATGTAAATAAATAGATTAGGTGCATTTTATTTTACTAGAAAATGTATTAGGATACTTGATTGTAAAAGAAGATGTAAACAAAAATGTGTTTTTGATTTTGGGCAATTTTTGGCCTAAAGAACCTCATGGTTCTTAACAGGATTTTAGCCCAATAATCAAAACACATTTTTGAGGCCCAAAGGATTTTGTAGCTGAATATAAAGTCCATTTGGAAGCCCAAAGAAAGTGAAGAAATCACAACACAAAAGGAAGACTTGAAGCATTTGGATGCGGGTTCAAGTGGGAGTTCAACGACACATTTTGTGTCAATATTCACCCTTTAGGAAGGACCTTTTGGCACACTTGTTTCGGCTAGCAAGTGTTGTCAAAAAAATAGTTTGCTATGGTTATGCACCTATTGTTTTGTGTGTTATGCTTGTATGATTACTTATTTATGGTTGTTTAGATGATATTTGGATGTGCATGCTTAACAACTTATAATCCATAACAAGCTTAAAATTGGTTCTTAAAAAATCATTAAAGTGGTTAATAAAATGGTTTTATTAAAAATTTATGATTTTATAATAAAATGGGTTTTATTAAAAGAACCTTGAAAATTGGTTTTCACTAAGGTACCATGAATTTGAATGCATGCAAATGTATGGTACATAAAGTTTTCTAAAACTAGAATTTTTGAAAACATAAAATCCCTTTTATAAAACAAGTCGAACACCATCCTTTTATACAACACTCGAATCACTTGGGAATTCTTTGTGGGATAAAGGTCACCTAACCACATTTGAAGGAACTTGTAAATTGGAGGTAGGCTTACAATATTTGTGGGATAAAGGTCACCTAACCACTTGTATGTGTAAACTTACATGTGTGTGTAAGTAGGACGATTTGATTTGGAAACCATGTGCTTAGGGTCACCGAAGCATGGCGTACAAAGGTGTTGATGGGATTAAACATGCCAACTAAACATTAAGATGTTTAACCGATCCCATATGGCTAGAAATTGCAAAGGGTTGCAATTGTCAAACGTTGACTACCTTTTTAATTTAAATAATGGGATAAAGGTCACTTAACCAATATTTAAATGTAACGTTGGATTCTAGATTTTAATTATTAATTGTCTATGAGACACAAAAGGGTATTAATAATTAAAAGTTAATAATATCGAAAATACTAAAAAATTAAACTTTGTTAAAATTTTGTAGATGGCCGCTAACAATGCAAACACAATTACCCAAACCGTCCGTAAACTATCACTAAGAACCATCCTTGAAAAGGATCGTCTCAACCATAACAACTTCATGTATTGGTATCGAAACTTGAGAATCGTTCTAAAGCAAGAAAAGATATCTTATGTGTTGGACGATCCTATTCCCGATGAACCTAACATGGAAGATGAAGAGGCCTATATCGCTTGGGTTAAGTATTCCGAGGACTCCATGCAAGCCTCTTGCCTCATGTTGGGAACTATGATTCCCGAAATTCAAAAGGATCTTGAACATCATGGGGCATACGACATGATTAACCAATTGAAGGAAATGTTCCTTCAACAAGCAAGGGTAGAACGCTTCGAAACGGTTCGGGCGCTTCATGCATGTCGTATGGAGGAAACCCAATCGGTCTCATCTTATGTCCTTAAGATGAAGAGCCACATTGAGCGCCTCGGAAGGCTTAATTGTCCCGTCTCTAAAGAGTTGGCTACGGATTTGATCCTCAACTCTTTAACAAAGAAGTTTGAGACTTTTGTCATGAATTATAACATGAACGGATAGGACAAGAGCATTGGTGAGCTTCATGCAATGCTCAAAACTGCCAAGGCAGGCATGGGTAAAAAGGCTTTACCCGTTCTAATGATCAATGAGGGAGGCAACAAGAAGAGGCCCCACCCTGACTCCAAGGCAAGTTTTGCTAAAAGGAAGAGTCACGTCAAAAGGAAAGGGAAAGGAAAGGTTAAAGTGGAACCCACGAAACCAAAGGAAAAGAAGCAAAAGGTTGCTTCGACTGACCCATGCTTTGAGTGTGGAGAGATAGGACATTGGAAAAGAAATTGTCCAACCTATCTCAAGGAGTTGAAAAACAAGAGGGATGTGGGGCAAACCTCAGGTACAATCATTATGATACATATTGACCTTAATGTTATTTCTTCAAACACATGGGTATTGGATACCGGATGTGGAACTCATATATGCAATTTGTTGCAGGGGTTCAAAAGAAATAAACATTACAAGAAGGGAGACATTAGTCTCTTCATGGGAAATGGAGCAAAGGTTCAAGTTGAAGCCCGATGAGACTATGTTTTGAAACTTCCAAGTGGTTTGGAAATCAACTTGAAAGATGTTTTGTATGCTCCTAGTTTGACTAGGAACAGTTTCCCTCGTGCTACAATATGGTTTTAATTTAAAGTTTGTAAACGATGACATTTATGTTTTGATGAATGACATGTTTTACTTTAAAGCTATGCCTTCAAATGGTATTTATGAATTGGTTCATGATAATACATTTGATAGTTCAATGTACCAAGCAACCACCAAGAAACTCAAATTAGATTTGAGTGATTCCTATCTTTGGCATTGTCGCCTTGGACATATAAACAAAAATCGCATGCAAACACTTCGAAAGAATGGTCTTTTGGAAACAAATGGAGATGATTCATTTGATGTATGTGAATCTTATTTACAAGGCAAAATGACTAAGGCGCCCTTCAATGGCACATTTGAAAGGGCAAAAGACTTATTAGGTATCATACATTCCGATGTATGTGGTCCTTTTAAGCCAATTACTAGGAATGGTGAAAGATACTTCATTAGTTTACCGACGACTGTAGTCGTTATGGTTATGTGTACTTGATAAGACACAAAGATGAAGCATTTGAAATGTTCAAAGATTTCAAAAGTGAAGTAGAAAATCAACTCAAGAAAACAATCAAAGTCCTTCGCACCGATAGAGGAGGTGAATACCTAAGTGGTGCTTTTCAAGATCATCTTAGGAGTTGTGGGATTATCTCACAACTTACTCCACCTGGAACACCACAACATAATGGTGTGTCTGAAAGGAGGAATCGAACTCTATTGGATATGGTTCGATCTATGATGGCTAGAAGCACATTGCCTCTATCATTTTGGGGTTACGCTTTGCTCTCCGCGGCCCGTATACTGAATATGGCCCCAACCAAGAAAGTGGATAAGACACCTTTTGAAATATGGCATGGAAAGGCTCCATCATTATCATATTTGAAGGTATGGGGTTGTGAAGCTTATGTGAAGCAATACACCCCAAACAAATTGGAAGTACGATCCATTAAGTGTATCTTTGTAGGATATCCTAAAGATGATATAGGATATTACTTTTACAATCCAACAGAGCAAAACGTATTTGTTGCTCGAAAGGGTAAGTTCTTGGGGGCTAAGTTCCTTATGGAAGGAACTAGTAGTAGAACAGTGGAACTGATGAGGATCAAGAACCACAAGCCGATACACGTTTGGTTGTTACTAGCACTCAACAAGAGGTTGTTGAAGAGGATCAAGTGGTTGATCAATACACAAAACGTTCGCAGATCTGGTAGAATTAGTAATCCACCCGAAGGATATGGATTTTTCATGGATGGATGCTACGTGGTTGATTTGGATGAACCAACCACATACCATGATGCAATGTCACAATCCGATTGTGACAAATGGCTTGAAGCCATGAACGTAGAGATGCAATCCATGTATGACAACCAAGTATAGGAATTGGTTGTGCCACCTCTTAACTCCAAAGTAGTTGGAAGTAAGTGGGTTTTCAAGAAGAAAACTGATATGCATGGTAACTTGGATACTTACAAAGCAAGACTTGTAGCAAAAGGTTTCACTCAAACTCAAGGGGTTGATTATGATGAGACCTTCTCGCCCATGGCGATGCTAAAGTCAATTAGGATATTATTTGCCATAGCTGCATATTACGATTATGAGATTTGGCAAATGGATGTCAAAACGCGTTTCCTCAATGGATATCTTAATGAAGATGTCTATATGGTTCAGCCTAAAGGTTTTGTCGATCCAAAACATCCTAACAAAGTATGCAAGTTAAGAAATTAATATATGGATTGAAACAAGCATCTAGAAGTTGGAATCATCATTTTGATGAAGAAATTAGGAATTTTGGATTCATCAAGAACGCCGATGAAGCTTTTGTGTATAAGAAGACTAGTGGGAGCATGATCACTTTCCTAGTACTGTATGTCGATGACATTCTACTATTTGGAAATGATATTCCAACCATGGAAGGTGTTAAAACCTGGCTTGGAAGTTGTTTTACCATTAAGGATCTTGGTGAAGCCGCCTATATTTTGGGAATAAAGATCTATAGAGATAGATCAAGGCGCTTGATAGGTTTGAACCAAAGTGCATACATTGACAAAGTCTTGAAAAGGTTCAAGATGGAGAACTCTAAGAAAGGTTTGGTACCTATTCAAAAGGGAATGATATTGAATGCGTCTCAAAATCCAAGCTCAAAGGATGAGCAAGAGAGAATGAAAGGAGTCCCATATGCGTCTGCTATAGGATCCATCATGTATGCAATGATATGCACTAGACCGACGTGTCATGTGCCTTAAGCATGACAAGTAGATACCAGCAAAATCTAGGTAAAAGTCATTGGATGGCTGTTAAAAGCGTATTGAAATACCTTAGAAGGACTAAGGATATGTTTCTAATATATGGATCTGGTGAAGAGGAACTCGTTGTAAAGGGTTACACAGATGCGAGTTTCCAAACTGACCGAGATGGTTCTCGATCACAATCTGGGTATGTCTTCATTTTGAATAGAGCTGCAGTCTCTTGGAAGAGCTCAAAGCAGGATGTTGTAGCATTGTCCACTACAGAATCAGAATACATCACCGCTTCATTAGCAGCACAAGAAGCTGCATGGTTGAAGAAATTCATCACCGACCTAGGAGTAGTCCCTACCATTCAGGATCCCCTAGAAATCTTTTGTGATAACGAGGGTGCAATTGCACAATTAAGGAACCTCGTGCACATCAAAAGACTAGGCACATTGAGCGGAGATTCAACTACATAAGGGATGAAGTTGAAAAAGGAAAGATATGTATTCGCAAAGTTCACACCGATCAAAACATTGCGGATCCACTAACAAAACTCCTTGAACGACCAAAGCATGAGGGTCATACTTGTGCTTAGGACTTCGATATTCTAGTGATTGGATTTGATCTATTTAGTATTTGGATATCAGAACAATTATTATTATGACTCATTTAATGTTTATGGCATTTTGAGTTATGTTCCAATTTTAGCATGTTTAAATCCATGAATAAGTTAATTATTCTAAATGTCCGTAGTCGATCATATTTGTGGGAACATATACGAAGGTAAGACTATTATGAACTCGGATTGGTGGATATTCATTAGGTATGTGTGATATCCCGGGTTTTTCGGATAACTTAAACGCGACACTTGTCGAATAATGTATATGCTAAGTATTAAACGTGTACGAGTTAAATGAATACGTGATGTGTGTTGTGTGATTGTTTTAGTTATAGAGTAAGTATGGTAGATATGTACACGAACTGAACCGAACCACGACACGAACCAACCTTGATTCATTGTGACTCTAGGAGTTAACCGAGTTTTAAACTTTAAACTCAAGACTTCGGCCGAGAACAAGATCAAGCCCAAAACCGCAAACTTATTGTAATCAAGCCATTCTCGGCCGTGTGCAACCCAAACCGAGATCAAACCTAAACTTTAAACGCTAACCACTCGGCCGCAAGATCAAACCAAACCAAGTTCTTGGCCGCGAGATCAAGCCCAAACCCAAACCAAACCAACCCAAGTTTCCTCGGCCACGGATGCTTATCCAAACCGTAACCCTTATCATCTTTTGCGCATATATAGATACAAACTCTCAATGTATGTTTCATTCTAAAACACAAACCCTAAGAAGAAAACTGCCGTCGGCAGCCCCTTCCTCCTTCCAACCGATCGAAATCAGCTCCTTTGTTCACTTTTTCAATTGCAAACAAAAAGCCCTACACTTCCTTGGTCGCGGCAGTCCTCACTGATCACTTTCCTTGATCACAAACAATCTACTTCATCATCACCTCTCGGCCGCAAGCATTGTTGATCACCGGTTCCTTAACATACTCACGGTTCGATTACCTTATCATTAAAAGTCTAGAATTTATCATATGTTGCTAGATCATATTCGGGTATATGTGTATTGATTTTGTTGTTCTCGGATTTGCATGATTGAATGAGATGGATGATTGTATTGTTTCGGATTGTTAATACTAGATTGAAAGTTGGAATGTTATTTGAAAGCTGAATATATAGGCTGTGTTTTGTTTGTAAAAACTAGAAGTAAGAACTAGGGTTTTCATGGATAGGTTATTAGTATTAATCTATGATTAGAAATCAGTTCTTGATCGCCTAGGTTAATCGCATGAACGGATTATACGAGTTTATGATAAAGATATGCTGAAAACAGTCTGCTGAATAATAGTTACAGCCGACTTCATCTGGCTGTAACTCGGTCATTAGTAGTCGAAAAACGGATTTTCTGATGTCTAGAACGTAGAGATTTGAATAACGAATCTAATGGCGCTGGATTCATAATTTTCTCTTTGATATTTTTAAAAGGCCAAATAAGTTCAGTAACTAAAACTGTGAAAATCCTGAAATTTTGTTAGTTGTTTATCGAGTTGGATTTTAAAATCGGTAGGGAGTTGAGTCATGATTTTTGTACAGCAACTAGGTATGGAAATTTCCGGGAAACTCCAACTGGAATTTTGTTAATTGGACGATCAGTGATTTTTAAATAAATTCTTCCGTGGACTGCAGTCAGAAAGCGGTAAATCTGACTGCAGCCTAGTATATTAATATTTATAGTTAATTGGTAAAGGTTTAGGACTTGGAAAAATTATATAAATTTCTATGGTATAGATGTCACCTACTGTTAAAATATTGGAATTTTTAGAATGTTGGAACTATTTTATAAAAATCCTAGAAAACAGCTGAATTATGAGGGTTAAGCTGAAATTGATAACTTGTGATTGCGTGCACCAAATTGTTGCATGAATTGGTTTATGGTTATGATAAGTTGTTTTAATCACTAGGATCACATGAGGATACTTGTATGCATGTTTGAGTGTTAGATATGTTGTTTGTGTGTATCACTTTGTGTGTAAATTACGTGTGAAATTTGTATTGGTGTGTTCACACACTAACTTGGAATTAATTGGTTTGTTAGGACGCAACTAGCAGTCCCATCTCTTATAACTTCTTTGCTACACTAACCGAGCAAACAAAGGTGAGTTCACGGCCCCTAACTTTATCCGGTTTTTAAACAACAGGGGGAGAAACATGTATACACTCTCAAACTCAATCTCTTTACGTTATACGAATTTAACGTCACATAACTATTCGGTAACTAAGTTAATGTTAATGTAATGTTATGGTCACTAAGCAGCTTTATCACTTAAGTCCTCGTCAATCTCTCGGATCGTTAGTATTGGGTTTAATAGCGGGGGAATTATAAGTAGTACTACTGGGCCCGACAAGCCCCATCCGAGCTAGTCGCGCTAGCCGACCGGGTATGGTCAACGGGTGAATAATTTGGCCTAACTTCGCCATGGTCATGTGATAGGCCTGGCAAAACGGAGGCACAACAGTCAGTTTCGATCGCGAACTCTTACGTGACATGACTTTAGGCTAGCTACCTATATATATTAACATTGAACTTAATTACGAAACAACTTAATATTCCGGGTTTGGAATATTGGAAGCAACAACTTATTATTTCGGGTTTGGAATAATGGAAACAACAACTTAATATTCCGGGTTGGAATATTGGAAGCAACAACTTATTATTCCGGGTTGGAATAATGGAACTAATACGTTATCCCGGGTTAGGGATAACGGAGTAATCAAACTATAACCGAACAAACGAATTTATGAAAACCTGTGAACTCACTCATCTTTAATGTTGACACTTGTTTCTTTACATGTTTCTCAGGACGCTAGGAGCTCTAAGTGCACGCACATGCATTGAACAAGACATCTTTTATCGAGTCTTATTTATTAATATTGTTTTGGGATTTTTCATTTGTTTTGGCGTTTGTGTTGGCGCCCGCTCCACTACTTATTTATGCTTCCGCTCAAACTTTAAAAACTGATGCTTCTGCTAAATATTGGTAATATAAAATCTACAACAAGTGATTTTGGAAAACGTATTATCAAATCATATAGAGTCGTTCGACGTACTAGTGTTTCGGATTCTGGTTTGTTCACACGCCTCGCGGTAAAACTCCGCAAGTGGAAATTGAGGGTGTGACAGATTGAATTCAGAGCCACTAGCTATAGAGAACCAGGTTTGCATTAGAAGTAGACCTAAACTATAGCTGATATCACGACACTAGACTTAGTTTGGCACCGAATTATTATATCTTGTTATGTAATATACCACAACTATGTTTGGTAGATTATGCCTTCATAATAAGAAATGAAAACAACTCATAACTAACTACACGACCTAACAGGCTATGTCATCATCCTCATCGTCATCATCGTCCGACAGACTTACGCCACCAAGGGCACCAGGAGAGGCACCAATGGTGGAACCCATACCACCTTATGGCGTGGAGACACGCTCAGCGGCGAGGAAAAGGCTCGCTCTGGGGGAGGAGTCGTCGTTACGCCCAACCATTGCTGTACCGGTTGAACCGGTTAACCCTGTAGAAATAGGAATTGACATACTTAGAATCCTGGTGCATACACAACAAAAACAGTTAGAAAGAATGCAGGAAACCATCCTAGCACAAGGGTGGATGATTCGATAACTTACAAGTAAGACCGACTCGCTCGAGGAAGAGCATCGTACGAGCAAGATAGCTCGTAACACCATAGCCAGAGATCTGCGTGCTGAGCAGATAAGAGCCGACTGGCTTGAGGACAGAGTCCTAGAAAATAGTTGGAACATTCAGGAACTGCAAAATCAAGCACTTGCACCAGCACCGGCCCCTCCAGAGCCGGTAGAGCAGGATCCAGAAGAGGATCCAGAGGAGGACCCTGAGGAGGATCCAGAGGAGAATCCAGAGGAGGACCCTGAGGAGGATCCGGAGGAGGACCCAGCTGAAGAAGCTGGAAATGCCGCACAGGATGACGGCAACGACAGTGACTTGGGGGATGGAGACGTAGACGACTGACACGTCTCGTTTATTTTATTTTTTTTCCTTCAGTTTATTTATTTTCCCACTTGTGTTTAAACTTGAGACTTTATAGTGAATTCGTATGTTTGATTTGCACTTTTGTAAGACGTTGAAATTTCAGTTAATCAAGTATTTCTTTTGACTATTTAATATATTGAGTTGACGTAACTTAATAATTATTAAAGTACGAAGTAGGATAACTATATTGGATATATAGACTTATCGGGGTGTGTTTGTGTTGTGTTTCGAAGAGCTAAATGGCAACTGGAAGACGTGGAAACCTTAACTTGACTCCCGAAGAGCTAGCTGCCATGATTCAAGAGCACGTGAACGCAGCTTTAGCGGTGTTCAGAACCAACCGGCAGGTAACCATTATTAAATTTTCGCGTGAAAATCTAATAGTGAGGCTAGTAAAATTCCTTGCTGACTTCCTGTGCTCTGTCAGCAGGAGGGGGCTTTAACCCCTACAAGGTGTTCCTTGACGCAAAGCCAAGCAAATTCTCGGGGGCGGAAGGACCCATTGGACTGGTCCGCTGGATCGAAAAATCAGAATCCATTTTTGAAATGTGCAACTGCCTAGAGGCCAACAAGGTTAAATACGCAGCCTCAACACTGGAAGATGGGGCACTGACATGGTGGAATGCCCAAGTCCAAACACGTGGACTTATAGCTGCGAATGCAATGGCATGGGCCGAGTTCAAGGCCCTAATTAAAGAGGAGTACTGTCCACGAGACAGAGTGCAACAATTGGAGCAAGCTCTATGGAACCACAAGATGGTGGGATCGGAAATTGAAGCTTACACTGCAAAACATCATGACTTAGTATTTCTGTGTCCCGAATTGGCCAACATTGTGGAGAAAAGACTCGAGTTCTATCTTGGGGGTCTGGTTCCGGAAATTCAGGGTATGGTAATGTCTAGTAACCCTGTAACTGAACATCAAGCAATCCGATTGGCTCACAAACTCACCGATAAGGCGGTGGAACAGAAGAAACTGCTAGCACGGGGTACAACTGAAGTTGCCCCGGATAACAAAAGAAAGTTTGAAGACTCCACTATTCGACAGTCTTCGTCATCTCATCCGCAACAAGGGAACCAGAAACGGTTCAATTATTTCAACAGCCACCAGGGTCATCAAAATCAGCCCGCCAACAACAACAACAACAACAACAACAACAACCCGAACGCAAGCGGCTATGCAGGTCGAAAGCCGCAGTGCAACCGCTGTAATCTCCACCATAACGGCCCTTGTGCCAGGAACCGCTGCCAACGATGTGGCAAGGTGGGACATGCGGCAAAGGATTGTCGCGGGGAAATCATGACCCGACAAAATCAAAATCATCCCCAGGGTCAGCAGCAGGGTATAAACCGGGGATGCTATCAGTGTGGTAGCACTGCTCATTTCAGAAGAGACTGCCCACAGTTGCGTAACAACAACAATAATGGTGGAAACAACCACAACCACAATAACCACAACAACAATAATAACAACAACAATGGGAACGGTGGCACAGGAGGTGCTAAAGGTCGCGCATTTACATTGGGCCGCGGAGAGGCCAGAACGACACGAACATGGTCACCGGTAAGTTTCCCCTTAATGAACATTTTGCTTCTGTGCTTTTTGATACGGGTGCGGATAGGAGTTTTATATCTGAGTCTTTTAGGAAGAACCTAAATCTCACGCTTAAACCATTAGAGACCCCTTATGTTATAGAATTAGCCAATGGTAAATCTGTAGATGTGACCGAAATAGTATCCGGTTGTCAACTCAAACTCGCGGGCCACACTTTTACCATTGATCTGATGACAACTACCCTGGGTAGTTTTGACGTGGTAGTCGGAATGGACTGGCTATCCGACATCCGGGCTGAAGTTCTCTGCTTCGAAAAATCTATCCGTATTCCACTCTCGAACGACGAAATCTTGACGGTACAAGGCGATAAGGCAAGCGCCGTCACCAACATCATCTCTTACATGCAAGCGCAGAAGTATCTTCGGAGAAAGAACACCTTCGCTTTACTCGCACTAATTACCGAACAGCCTAAGGACGAGAAATGTATAGAAGACATCCCTGTCGTCCGTGATTTTTCCGATGTATTCCCAGAAGAACTACCTGGTCTTCCACCCCATCGACAATTGGAGTTTGAAATCGAATTGGCAAACAATGCAACTCCTATCGCTAAGGCTCCATACAGCCTAGCTCCAGCCGAGCTGCAGGAGCTGTCTACCCAACTTCAGGAGCTATTAGAAAAGGATTTATCCGACCAAGCGTTTCGCCATGGGGAGCTCCAGTCCTGTTTGTCAAGAAGAAGGACGGGACTTTCCGCATGTGCATCGACTACAGGGAACTCAACAAGGTTACTGTCAAGAACCGATACCCGTTACCTCGCATCGACGATCTATTCGACCAACTTCAAGGGTCAAGTTACTACTCTAAGATTGATTTACGGTCCGGTTACCACCAGCTACGCGTCAGGGAGGAAGATATCGCCAAGACGGCATTTCGCACTCGGTATGGCCATTACGAGTTCTTGGTCATGCCCTTCGGTCTCACCAATGCACCTGCGGTGTTCATGGATCTCATGAACCGCGTGTGTAAGCCATACCTCGACAAGTTTGTCATTGTGTTCATCGATGACATACTCATCTACTCCAAAAGTGAAGGAGAACATGCTGAACATCTACGATTACTGCTAGGATTACTCCAACAGGAAAAGCTATATGCCAAGCTTTCGAAGTGTGAATTCTGGATTCGGGAAGTTCAGTTTCTCGGGCACGTAGTGAATGAAAAGGGTATCCACGTAGACCCTGCCAAGATTGAAGCCATCAAAAACTGGGAAGCACCCAAGACACCGACGGAGATCCGCCAATTTTTGGGATTGGCTGGTTACTACAGACGTTTCATCGAGGGGTTTTCAAAGATCGCACAACCGCTCACTACCCTCACCCAGAAAGGCATCAAGTATGCTTGGGGTGACAAGCAAGAAGCAGCATTTCAATTGCTGAAGCAGAAACTTTGTAGTGCACCCATTCTGTCCTTGCCGGAAGGGACAGATGACTTTGTAGTGTATTGTGATGCTTCCATTCAGGGATTGGGATGCGTACTCATGCAACGCGATAAGGTCATCGCGTATGCGTCGCGACAACTGAAGGTTCACGAGAAAAACTACACGACGCATGACCTGGAATTGGGAGCAGTAGTGTTTGCACTTAAGATTTGGAGACACTACCTCTACGGAACGAAGTGCACAATCTTTACGGACCACAAGAGCCTCCAACACATCTTTGATCAGAAGGAGTTAAACATGCGACAGCGTCGCTGGGTCGAACTCTTGAACGATTATGAGTGTGCCATTCGGTACCACCTGGGTAAAGCTAACGTGGTAGCTGATGCCCTCAGTAGGAAGGAACACTTGAAACCTCGTCGCGTACGAGCACTACAACTCACTATTCATTCGGGGCTACCCGAACAAATACGCGACGCCCAGTTAGAAGCAGTTAAGGAGGAAAACATCAAAGCCGAATCAGTGGGAAAAATGGAGCGCGATTGGGAAGTAAAGCCCAATGGAGCCTGGTATTTTATGAATCGCATATGGGTACCTCTCTACGGGAATCTCAGAGAGCTAGTCATGGATGTAGCTCACAAATCCCAATACTCTGATATCCGGGTTCGGATAAGATGTATCAAGACCTTAAAGCTGCGTATTGGTGGCCCAACATGAAAGCCGATATAGCCACCTACGTGAGTAAATGTTTGACTTGTGCAAAAGTCAAGGTGGAGTATCCAAAGCCATCGGGGCTACTCCAACAACCTGAGATCCCAGTGTGGAAATGGGATCAGATCTCGATGGACTTCATCACCAAACTCCCGCGAACCTTGGGTGGTTGCGATACCATCTGGGTGATTGTTGATCGTTTAACTAAGTCCGCACACTTCCTAGCTATTAAAGAAACATATAAGATGGAGAAGTTGACTCGCATCTACATTAAGGAAGTAGTTTCTCGGCACGGAGTGCCAACGTCCATCATCTCAGACAGAGATGCTCGCTTCACGTCAAACTTCTGGCAGTCACTCCAGAAAGCGTTGGGAACACGCCTGGATATGAGCACAGCTTATCACCCTCAGACTGATGGTCAAAGTGAAAGGACCATACAAACCTTGGAAGACATGCTTAGGGCATGCGTAGTGGACTTCGGAAATAGTTGGGAAATCCACCTGCCTCTATTAGAATTCTCATATAACAACAGCTATCATACGAGTATTTCGGCAGCACCGTTTGAGGCATTATACGGTCGTAAATGTAGATCGCCGGTCTGCTGGGCAGAAGTCGGTGACAGTCAACTCACAGGCCCTGAGTTAATACTTGAGGCTACTGAAAAGATTGTACAAATCAGAAACCGCATGGCGGCGGCACGAGATCGACAGAAAAGCTACGCTGATCAACGACGCAAACCGCTCGAATTTCAAGTAGGCGATCGCGTCCTACTAAAGGTGTCACCCTGGAAGGGTGTAATCCGTTTTGGAAAACGGGGCAAACTTAACCCACGGTACGTAGGCCCGTTTGTAATCTTGAAACCTATCGGACCCGTAGCTTACCAATTAGACCTTCCTGCCGAACTCAGTGGAGTTCACAACGTATTTCACGTGTCAAATCTGAAGAAGTGTCTATCAGATAAAACTCTAGTTATTCCATTGGATGAGATCCAAGTGGATGAACAACTGCACTTTGTGGAACAGCCTATCGAGATCATGGATCGTGAGATCAAAACTCGAAGGCACAGCAAAATTCCGATTGTTAAGGTTCGTTGGGACTCTAAACGTGGACCGGAGTTCACGTGGGAAAGAGAGGATCAAATGAAAAGCAAATACCCACACCTCTTCGCAACTGAGCAGCAAACTAACGATACCAGTAACTAAATTTTCGGGACGAAAATTCTTTCAACATGGGGATGATGTGACAACCTGGAAACTTCTCATACTTTCGTGTACTATTGTTGACTAAATTCTGGTGCATGGCACTTGGAAATCTTTGTGTATGGCACTTGGGAACTTCTTGTAAACGAACTACCTCTTTGTGCGTGGCACTCTAAACATGTACGCTACATGCTAAACCGCGTTTACTCAATTTTCGGGACGAAAATTCTTTCAACATGGGGATAATGTGATATCCCGGGTTTTTTGGATAACTTAAACGCGACACTTGTCGAATAATGTATATGCTAAGTATTAAACGTGTACGAGTTAAATGAATACGTGATGTGTGTTGTGTGATTGTTTTAGTTATAGAGTAAGTATGGTAGATATGTACACGAACTGAACCGAACCACGACACGAACCAACCTTGATTCATTGTGACTCTAGGAGTTAACCAAGTTTTAAACTTTAAACTCAAGACTTCGGCCGAGAACAAGATCAAGCCCAAAACCGCAAACTTATTGTAATCAAGCCATTCTCGGCCGTGTGCAACCCAAACCGAGATCAAACCTAAACTTTAAACGCTAACCACTCGGCCGCAAGATCAAACCAAACCAAGTTCTTGGCCGCGAGATCAAGCCCAAACCCAAACCAAACCAACCCAAGTTTCCTCGGCCACGGATGCTTATCCAAACCATAACCCTTATCATCTTTTGCGCATATATAGATACAAACTCTCAATGCATGTTTCATTCTAAAACACAAGCCCTAAGAAGAAAACTGCCGTCGGCAGCCCCTTCCTCCTTCCAACCGATCGAAATCAGCTCCTTTGTTCACTTTTTCAATTGCAAACAAACAGCCCTACACTTCCTTGGTCGCGGCAGTCCTCACTGATCACTTTCCTCGATCACAAACAATCTACTTCATCATCACCTCTTGGCCGCAAGCATTGTTGATCACCGGTTCCTTAACATACTCACGGTTCGATTACCTTATCATTAAAAGTCTAGAATTTATCATATGTTGCTAGATCATATTCGGGTATATGTGTATTGATTTTGTTGTTCTCGGATTTGCATGATTGAATGAGATGGATGATTGTATTGTTTCGGATTGTTAATACTAGATTGAAAGTTGGAATGTTGTTTGAAAGCTGAATATATAGGCTGTGTTTTGTTTGTAAAAACTAGAAGTAAGAACTAGGGTTTGCATGGATAGGTTATTAGTATTAATCTATGATTAGAAATCAGTTCTTGATCGCCTAGGTTAATCGCATGAACGGATTATACGAGTTTATGATAAAGATATGCTGAAAACAGTCTGCTGAATAATAGTTACAGCCGACTTCATCTGGCTGTAACTCGGTCATTAGTAGTCGAAAAACGGATTTTCTGATGTCTAGAACGTAGAGATTTGAATAACGAATCTAATGGCGCTGGATTCATAATTTTCTGAAGTTGTTTGATATTTTTAAAAGGCCAAATAAGTTCAGTAACTAAAACTGTGAAAATCCTGAAATTTTGTTAGTTGTTTATCGAGTTGGATTTTAAAATCGGTAGGGAGTTGAGTCATGATTTTTGTACAGCAACTAAGTATGGAAATTTCCGGGCAACTCCAACTGGAATTTTGTTAATTGGACGATCAGTGATTTTTAAATAAATTCTTCCGTGGACTGCAGTCAGAAAGCGTTAAATCTGACTGCAGCCTAGTATATTAATATTTATGGCTAATTGGTAAAGGTTTAGGACTTGGAAAAATTATATAAATTTATATGGTATAGATGTCACCTACTGTTAAAATATTGGAATTTTTGGAATGTTGGAACTATTTTATAAAAATCCTAGAAAACAGCTGAATTATGAGGGTTAAGCTGAAATTGATAACTTGTGATTGTGTGCACCAAATTGTGGCATGAATTGGTTTATGGTTATGATAAGTTGTTTTAATCACTAGGATCACATGAGGATACTTGCATGCATGTTTGAGTGTTAGATATGTTGTTTGTGTGTATCACTTTGTGTGTAAATTACGTGTGGAATTTGTATTGGTGTGTTCACACACTAACTTGGAATTAATTGGTTTGTTAGGACGCAACTAGCAGTCCCATCTCTTATAACTTATTTGCTACACTAACCGAGCAAACAAAGGTGAGTTCACGGCCCCTAACTTTATCCGGCTTTTAAACAACAGGGGGAGAAACATGTATACACTCTCAAACTCAATCTCTTTACGTTATACGAATTTAACGTCACATAACTATTCGGTAACTAAGTTAATGTTAATGTAATGTTATGGTCACTAAGCAGCTTTATCACTTAAGTCCTCGTCAATCTCTCGGATCGTTAGTATTGGGTTTAATAGCGGGGGAATTATAAGTAGTACTATTGGGCCCGACAAGCCCCATCCGAGCTAGTCGCGCTAGCCGACCGGGTATGGTCAACGGGTGAATAATTTAGCCTAACTTCGCCATGGTCATGTGATAGGCCTGGCAAAACGGAGGCACAACAGTCAGCTTCGATCGCGAACTCTTACGTGACATGACTTTAGGCTAGCTACCTATATATATTAACATTGAACTTAATTACGAAACAACTTAATATTCCGGGTTTGGAATATTGGAAGCAACAACTTATTATTCCGGGTTTGGAATAATGGAAACAACAACTTAATATTCCGGGTTGGAATATTGGAAGCAACAACTTATTATTCCGGGTTGGAATAATGGAACTAATACGTTATCCCGGGTTAGGGATAACGGAGTAATCAAACTATAACCGAACAAACGAATTTATGAAAACCTGTTAACTCACTCATCTTTAATGTTGACACTTGTTTCTTTACATGTTTCTCAGGACGCTAGGAGCTCTAAGTGCACGCACATGCATTGAACAAGACATCTTTTATCGAGTCTTATTTATTAATATTGTTTTGGGATTTTTCATTTGTTTTGGCGTTTGTGTTGGCGCCCGCTCCACTACTTATTTATGCTTCCGCTCAAACTTAAAAAACTGATGCTTCTGCTAAATATTGGTAATATAAAATCTACAACAAGTGATTTTGGAAAACGTATTATCAAATCATATAGAGTCGTTCGACGTACTAGTGTTTCGGATTCTGGTTTGTTCACACGCCTCGCGGTAAAACTCCGCAAGTGGAAATTGAGGGTGTGACAGTATGAATATAGAGCAAAGTGTTGCTGCCAAAGTTAATAGATATTTGTGGGATACAAATATTGGACTGACCCGCTCTCAAATATTACTAAATGGAATCTTTGAGATTGATCATAAGTAAATTTGAGTAAAGGCAAATATCATTGTATCCTCTGACCTGAGATACATATTGGGTCTTGATATTCACCAAATATTGTACTTTGACTTGGTTCTTTGCTGTTAGTAATATGGCAGTACATAAGGCAAAGCTCAGGTGTGGTACGAGGTGATTGTGAGAGACGTATGTAGTCAAGATGGCGTTTGTTCCTCTTATTCATTGAGAGTAAGATGTCTAAGGCCTGCTAAAGTTAAATCAACAGAGAATGATCACTCCATGTCTATGGATTTGACATGACATCTGTAACGAAAGGATAAATGATCGTTTCACCTAATTCATGTTCAAGTAAGGGACTTGAAGGGGATGATGTTATTGAATGGCACTTCGTCATACGTATTAGGGGTAATAAACCGTTGTTAGGCGGTATTTGCTACTTGCATCAATCTTATATGTATCTTGTGCAAGTGGGAGATTGTTGGAATCGGTATGCCCAAGACACATATTAAATTGATGTGGCTAGTACGTTATGATCCAAGTCGGGTCATACCCAATAACAAGCTAGACAAACACTTATATTATTTATTTATGATATGATCAAACAAATAAATATTAACACTTAAAATATTTAGAAATTGGTTTTCTAAATAATTGCACTTGAGAAACTAATAAATTATATGGATAATTTATTTTGAGAGAATATTTTATATTGTTATTTAATGGGTTAAATAACATTATAAATAGTTGTGAGATACTGCATAAAATCTTGTATCATGTTATGTTATATTTTATAAAGGTTATAAATATAAATACAAGATATAATTAAAAAAAAAAAAAAACCCCTTAGGGCCGTCCACCATGTGTGGGTCTTCCCAAGGTGGATTTCCACCAATGGTTTTGCATGCAATCTTCACACAATCTTCTACAGTATCCAACAAGATCATATGATGATGGGATACATTCTCTTACACTCTCTAATACACACACAAGAGATCAAAGTGCAAGAACACCTTCAAATGCTCTCTAATTTTCGGCCTATAGGTGGTTGTCCAAGAGAGTTCAAATTTGAATTTTAAGTGTAGAAATCCTAGCATAATCAAGGTGTTTGTTGGAAGGCTTAGGGTATACTAGCTTGAGGTCTTCTACTTAGAAGATTAACATTGAAGAAGCATCATCCTTTTCATCTATTTGTTCTTGAAAGGTAGTATTCTTCTAAACACCCTATGATTGTGTTTTTGATAGCATGCATGTTCATATATGGATCCGGGTTTTGGTTTTACATATAAAATGGGTTTTATATCTTGTAAGTAACATGTTTTAAATAAATATTCTGCTGCGTTTTTTATTTCATACGGATAAAATAACTTTGATAAACATGTTCAAAACCCCAACATTTATACCATCCGTTCATTACAAGCTAAAAGAAAAGCGAAAAAATGCATAATAATAAAAGTCCTAAGATAGATTAGCCTCCCAATGACAAGAATAAAAACTAAAATAACTCTCCCTAGAATAGTCGAGAGTGCTAGTAAAAACACAATTTTTAGAATTAATTTTCCGAAACTAAACCAACATAAGCAAAATAAATGAAAATTTTTTGAAAAATATTTGGGGTGATTAGCGGTTTTCCAAGGCGAGTTTTGTGTAAGGCTTGTTTATAGGACAAAAGATTCAAGGTTTTAACATCTCCCCACACATAAATTACACATTGAATGTGTCTCAAGTAGGATTTGTTTAGATTAAAGGTGCAAAAAGTAGGGTTAAACAAAAATTTAAAGGTTACTTGGCACTTGGCACGGGGGAATGCCTGGTGGGCATGACCTCGTGAATAAAGTGCCAGTAAGGAAATTTATCAGAAGACTTATAGTATGGTGGACACGGGGGCATGCCTGGTGGGCACGGCCCGTGCCATCTTCTCTACATAAACTTTTTGTATCAGATAGTTGGACACGGGGGCGTGCCTAACCCCGTGCTGTTGACTGTGTTCTGTAGTTGTTGAAGCGGGAGGCTCTTGTTTACATGCATGGGTCCCTTTTTCTCAGTTTTTCACAACATTCCACCATTTAAAGTGTTACAAACACCATCCTTTTATTTATACCATCCGTTCATTATAAGCTAAAAGAAAAGCGAAAAAAGACAAAATTTTAAAAGTCCTAAGATATATTAGCCTCCTAATGACAAGAAATAAAAACTAGAAAAAATTCTCCCTAGAATAGTCGAGAATGCAATAAAAACCAGGAGGTGGTTTTCGGATGTTAGAGGGCTATTGAGCTTTTCCCGGTGGGATGTACCCTCTCAAATGTCATTGAGCATCTCATGTATCTCCCTAGGGAGAAAGAAGGGAGGCTTATCATCCACAACTTCTTGTGGAAGAGGGTTGATGGTCACCGAAACCTCATAAAGTGCGTCTACAGGTGGTTCCGGTGGAAGTTCATCCTGCCCGGTGGGGATGATGACTTCTTGTGCTAGATTCCAATCTTCTTGTGGGAAGATTGGTTTCATGGGATGCATAACAAGAATATTCAACCCTTGGTGCAAAAGGTTGATTTCTTGGATGCTAGTCTTAAGTCCATTGTAAAGTAGTTGACCTGGTCTATTAGGATTTCTTCCACCGATGTCATCTCCTGCATGGCCTCCCTTTGTGCGTTTACATAATGGACAAGAGTAGCCTCAATGGAGGGCCTCCTTCCCCTCCTGCTGTTCTCAGTTCTAGTTGACGAGGTTCCACTGTTTCTGCTTGACACTATAAGTTAACAAGGAAGTTGTCGTTTACGCAGAACATCACCACGGCCTCGTGCTTCCACTACTGTTGTCATTTCGAACCCACAACTCTTTGTTTTAAGTTATTATTTCTTTGGTTTTTGAAAGTTTTGCACGTAAATAACTTGAAACATTGTTGAAAAATATATATTCTAAAAGAGTTTGGGTTTAAAATCACCTATTTATGTTGATGAAGCTTGAAGTTTTGAAGCTTCAAGCTTCCATGGAAATTTGAATGTTTCGTGAATAAGGAAAGTGATAAAAGTGGCAAAAACAAGAAGGTTTGAAGAAACCTTTTTAAAAATATACCTTTCTGGGTATATGTGTAGATTCAGACTAGATATTTGTCTTTAGAATGAGTCCAAGACATGCTACCCATGCTAACTTATAGAAAGTGACAGCATAGTGGCCACGGCCCCGTGGTCTGCAACGGATCAGAAAAACTTTTGGTAGTTAGTGACCATGGGGCGTGTTGGTTAGGCACGACGCCGTGGTGCCTTAACGAATGGGCACGAGGGCGTGTTGGCTAGGCACGGCCCCATGTTGTTTTTGAGATTTATGAAATTTCGTCTTTTTAAGGCGTTTTATTGTATCGGGTGGTTCTTTACTGATGGGGACAACAACAAAGTGCCGAACGAACCTAAGGGGATTGTGATTTATACGAAAACGCAAGAGGTTGTAGGAAAGAAAGAATCCTAAACTACATGGTGGACGAAACCAACCTTTATTTAACTTATCCGGGCTCTTGTTAAAGAAGGTATGAGTCGAATCGCTCTGGTCTATGTATGCACCGGTTGTAGCCAGTGGTGAGTCCGTCATGGCACAATCGAAAGAGGGACGACTATCGTATTCGTCCTCACAATTAAGGAGAAGAAGCAGTGGAAGTCATAAGTTTCATTCATACCGAAAGAGTTTACATCTTTTCAAGCTATCGAAATCCTGGAGAAATTTTGCTAGCGTTTCCCCTCTAGGAACTCCAAAATTTACAAAACAATGAACACACAACACATATATATATATATAGACTCAGCTCACCTCGTGCGAAGTGAGATATTAACTTTGTACGAAGTGAGTTCACTCGTATGAAGTGATTCCTCTTCGTACGAAGTGACCACTTCGTTCGCACTAACACTTCAGCACCGTTCTCGTTCGCACTTAAGCTGTGTGTTCGTATCTAATCTATACAATATACAACGCACACTCTATCTAGCCTATTCGTAAATTGATGGACATAATGTACACCAACAATTTCCCCTTGGACGTCACTTGCAAAGCTTGATCTTGAACTTGAAATATGAGAGCCGTGTTTGAATATTCTGCAACTTCAATCAGACATTTTGAAATTTTCAATTGATTCCTCCTTATTGATGATACGGGTTTGCAATCTATTCAATATATTCCCCCTGAAATAATTTCTCCAGTTCAGGTCTTTGTTTGCACGGTTCTCAACCTACTTTGATTTGCTTAACCGACAAATTTTCTTGAATAATCACCAACTTGAAACTCATCAATGCAGCTTCTTTGTTTCAGTAATAACCACATCCGTGTTCGGTTTTTTAGTTAATGCTTTAGCACCGAGAACCTCCACACAAACTCTTGATCTTCAAAAACCCAACCGGCAATTGATAGAAACTTTGAATTACCACATCGGTAAACTTCAAATCAATGAATACTTGAAAATATGAAATCCCGATTTACGTAATCACGTTCAAGCATACTACTAAATGATTGATCAGCAAATCGGTAATCTTCTCAATCAACAAATCTTCACTGGAATCATATCATCTGGTAATACATTAAATCTGAGAAACATTCTACTGCTATCAGAATCACATTCTTGCTCTTCAGACATAATAACAGACATACTTGCCACTCTGGTACATCGGCGCAACTTAATCAGCAAACATCGTCATTCAACGACGATTCGAAGAACAATTCATCTGCTTGAAGACTAGATATTCTGTCACCTTAGATGCAATATCTTATACGTGACGACAATACAAGTAGCATTTGGTGATTCTAATCCTACTAAGTTGATCCAACTCGAAGATCGGGACTCTAACCCTTTGACATCAATCTGTATCACGAACTGAAAATTATGAACTTCCTATGATCACGAACTAACGAAACTAGATCTTCAGCATCGCCAGATAATCTAGAGTTGGAACGACCCAAATACTGTTGCACAGTCACGAATTTCAAAATGCCGGAATCTTAATATACACGTAAAATGTTTATTCCCCTTCATTTTTGCAAATTCTGACCGTACAAAACTTTTCACTAAAATTCATCCTCAAATCTGAAAATTAGTTTGTTATCAATGCAGATTTTACGTTAAGGCCCATTAGTAGTCACTATGATCATTTTTCTACACAAGTATCCGTGACTACCCCGTTTTCTTCAACCCACTATGATCGCATCATCAAGTTTTTTCCTCTGAAGCCCTTAACGACGTCCCCGAACATCCCGAATTTATCGTTAAAATCTTGAAAAAAATTTCAATTATGATATTTTTTCTGGACACTCGTTATCTCACCGCGATCAAAAAAATACCTTTTTAGGCATTTTGTATTCACTTCGCACGAGCTAAATTTCACTTCGTGCGAAGTGACTCTATGTGTATAAAGAAACCTGATCATCTTTTTTGATCCAAAATCTTTATTTCTTCGAATTTTGAGATGATTTTGGCACAGATCAGGTCGAAAATCATTGTCTAACATCCTATGATTTCAATTTTAATTTTTGTCTTTGGATTGTCCGTTAATTTGATGTTTTATGTCTATAACCCTCATAAGTCCATAAATCATGAGCTTAGCTGATACCGTAGCTCTGATACCAATTGAGAGTCTAGGATCCAACGGTTCTAGACGGAAGTTTGGGTAGATAATATGACTAATTCGACAGAATGTTATTAAGAAAGGAGTAGAAGCAGTGAAAGTCATAAGTTTCATTCATACCGAAAGAGTATACATCATGTCAATCTAGCAA
The DNA here is from genome assembly GCA_947069175.1 of Scalesia atractyloides. Classification (NCBI taxonomy): domain Eukaryota; kingdom Viridiplantae; phylum Streptophyta; class Magnoliopsida; order Asterales; family Asteraceae; genus Scalesia; species Scalesia atractyloides. The sequence goes on from CAMTDV010000001.1 coordinate 29,714,745, forward strand.
AATCCCGGAGAAATTTCGCCAGCATTTCCCCTCTAGGAACTCCAAAATTTATAAAACAATGAACACACTACACATGTATATTTCCCCTCTAGGAACTCCAAAATTTACAAAACAATGAACACACTACACATATATATCTCACCTCCTAAGAAGTGAGATGTTGACTTCGTACAAAGTGATTCCTCTTCGCACGAAGTAACCATTTCGTATGATGTGATACTTTAGCACCGTTCTCGTTTGCACTTAAGTTGTGTGTTTGTATCTAATCTATACAATATTAAACACACGCTCTATCTAGCCTATTCTTACAGTGACGGACATAAAGTACATCAACACACCGGAGCACAAGTGTAGTAAGCCTCAACTATTTAGGATTTGCGACGTGTGTAAAATTTTGCAACTATTGTATTATTCGTTTACGTGTTTTTTTTCGTATTCAACCATTGTAATCCGAGACTTATGATCATAACTGAATTCATTTTATTTATTTATTTTTTTCTATCTTAATAATTTTTTAATCAAACGTAGGTGTTATTCATATTATCATCAGGACATGTTTAAATCATAAAAAAACCGACTTATGTTTTGTTAATTCGATATTCGAGACCCAATCAATCAACTATTGTGTCATACTATGTTTATAAATTATGTTAGAAACTCAAATTTATACAAATAACAAAAGATAAATGCATAAAACATACAAGTCCGTGACATTAGGCCCGAAAACAAAAAAAAATATTAATGGCCCAATTTTCAACTTTCCATATTTTCAGGTTCTTAAACCCTAATCTATTCCCTATAAATACTCACTCATACTTTTCTTTGTCATTTCTCAAACAATTCTTCGCTCTTGAAAGTGAGTTCTATGTCCTTTCACCTTTTTCTCTTCTTCTTCTTCTTCTTTTTTTTTGTGTTTTCATACTTTCCATCTTGGAGAAATCCTTATGGAATGTGTAAGTCCCGAAAAACCAGATCTAACAATATCACACAAAGCTTGATTGGTGGCGGAATCACACAACCAAGCTAGATTCGAATAAAAGAAATAAGATGAAGTTGAAATGATTCAATGGATTAACTTGAATATAAAAGTTTGTCTAATACAAGCTAATTGAAATCACCAAAGAACCACTAAACCCCAATACATCATTTACGATCTACAGCAAAGGTTTAGTCCACCATTCCCCCAAACTCTAGGCCGATTAGCCTTCCCAAGCCCATTCTAATACAAGCTAGTTCAACTATTTAAAGTAACTAATTGACGTGGTTTAGCGTGGTTATAATTTTTGTTATATTTTAAGCACTTCTTACTCATCGATCAACCTTTAAATTTATAAAACACGTTACAATACTATCACTCTACACACGTTAAGGCAAGTGCACCCATCATAGATGTAGTATAGTGATGGTAAGATACCAAGGTCATCCAAGAACACAAGAGCTTTTAATACCATCTTATCGTTAACATGTAATCTAACCAAATTTTGACAAAATTTTAAAAGTTTTAAAAGATAAAGTAAATGTAAATATGTAAAGAAAATAAATAAAAACTAATTGACAAGAAAGAATCACTTAGTTCCGACTCCTCTTTTACGGTATCCTTTGATATTTCCGCATTTTGGGCTTTTTAAAAGACTATTTTAGTTATATTGGTAGGCCCCTCTTGTGAGGCGACGTTATCCTCGGCCATATTGGTCCGAGTCCGCAAGGATACAGTCCGCAAGGTTGGAATATTGAAAGATAATTAAATAAGTTAATAATACGAAAAGTGGTAGGCCCCTCCTTTGAAGGCGATGTTACCCTCGGCCATATTGGTCTAAGTCAGCATGGATACAGTCCCACAAGGCCAGATAAAGTTTTAATTGTAGTTTATTTATAAGGGGTGCAAGCCGTTCTTACTTCCCTCAATTTGATGCTATCTTCCTCAAGGAAAGTCCTAGTTAGCTTGAACCAAGTCCTCGCAGGATCTATACACTGAACGAGTCAAGAACTTTACCCAAACACCCTTCTAACCTCCTTCCAGGTAGTTAACGCACTTTATACAGACCGTAAAGACACGAATGAGTGAATCAACAAAACATGAAGAAATGTTCAACTAAAGTTCACTTTCGATAAAAAAAACTAGTTATTAAAGTCAATAATACATACCCAAATAAAAAGTTGCCAAAGAAAGTAATACCTAAAAGATTTGTCTTCACCAAGTGATGTAAGAGATTTAGCCAAGCACGACGTTTGTTTCACAACACTCTTACAATCAATCTTGGATCCCGAGACTACTACACACTCTAAAAGACGAAATGTGGATGATGGTGGTGGGCGTTGGTGTTGTAGTTGTGGTGGACTGATGGCACGTGTGAGAGAAGTGGTTTGCTAAGGGATACCTTTCTCTTCAACCAAGCACCTCTATTTGTAATTGGAAACAGAGGGCGACCACGGCCCCGTGCGCAACTGGCACGGCCCCATGGTCATCCTTTTCTCCCATTTCATTAACTTTAGATATCAGGTCTTGTACTAACATACCCCGTGGTGTCATAGCATGGCCCCATGGTTAGTTTACTTGTTGTACTATCAAAAATTCTGTGAATCTTATAGTTGACCATGACCCGTGTTGGGTTAGCGCGGCCCTGTGTTGGTTTGTCTATTGCTGTTGTCTTTATCTCCAGAGAATCTTGACTTGGCACGACCCCATGCCTGGTGGGCACAACCCCATGCCTAAGTTTCTGTCTTCGTTATTTTTGTTGTATTGGATGTGGATGGGGGTTTGGAAGTGTTAGGAAACTTTTATGTAAGTATTGAAGAAAAATATGATCTATCTGATCAATTGCTGAATATAAAGTCATGAAAGTCAAACAGAAAGAAGAAACAAGACTGGACAAAAGCACTTAGACAACATATCCTCAACATTCATCGAAAAAGGATCAGAAACAAATGAAGACAATCAGAAAGGGCCATTCTGATGGATCAGATGATAATTCTGATGAGTATCATTAGTTTCTAGTAAACTCTGATTATCAGAAAATTTGGTGATTTGTTCAACAGATTTTCTAATGAGTTAGCTCTCAAAACTTCTGATGAGCCACCTTGTCTAAAAAATGAGGCTATGTGATATTTGGAAAGTAGTAAGTTGAACTAAATGGATTCAATGAACATGCTAAAAAGCTACTTTATGCAGGGCAAGTGCATGAATAAACAAATGTGTAGTCATGCTCAAGACTCTCTATAAATAGAGAAGTAAACCAGCGAAGGACAATGATATAAGCCAAGTATTTAATACATACTATAAAAAAACTCCATTGCCCTTTCACCACAGAATTACACAAGTATTCGTTTATACTAGTCAATAACTTCGCAATCACCTTGTAAAGCATTTTGTTTCAAAGCGATATAATTTTGAAAATTCTTTCGTTGTTGTTTCTTGAAAGTTCGATTTCAATTTTCTCACACTATTTTCACATCTGTTGAAATCACTTGCCATATTATGTTAAAAGAGCATTGTTTATCTGGGACCAACATTCAGGTCGTGTCAATCCTTCTTCTTTGTATTTTTGTTGGTTTAGACTGTTAATTTGCTTCTTTTATTCGTTTAAGCTCTTTTTGTCCTGTAATTTTAAAGTAAACAGAGAAACATGCTTTTTCCAACTATAGTACCGAAAAATGGTTGATTTTATGCGTTGTTTGATGTAATTTATATGTTACATTTTGAGCACATCAAATACCCCCACACTTGAATCTTTGCTTGCCCTCAAGCAAAACTCAATAATGTAGCTTACACACCCAAATGAAATTGGGTAGAAGAGACGTTTTGGGTCTATCTTTGGAGTCGGGAACCCAAGTTCTAGATTTATTTTTTTATTTTATTTACATCTTATTCGTTATGATTTATTTAAAAAATATTTTAAGAAAAATTATTTATTTTGGGCATAACATGCCTTTCTAAAATTCTATTTAGTTATATACAAATTTACCCACCTCACAAGTGGTCATTCAACACTCGATCGAATATGTTTAACGGAAAACGCTCGGACCCGGTCTGGAGCTTACGCCTACCATAGGCTTGTCAAACAATCAACCCTCCTACTTTGTGACGTTTAATTCTTGTAAATATCAAGAGGGCTTGAAAAGGGTAGGTTTTGGCTAGGGGTAGGTATTTTTTTAGGTAAAATGGTGAAAAGCGTAAAAATATGTCATTTTTCGAACGATTTTTGTGGCTTAGAAAAAAAATTTATTCCAATATTTTATTTTAACTAAAGTTGAAACTAAGCCAAACTTGTTATTTATAATCGAACTTTTAACCAAAATAAATGGTGTAAGTAAAAAGAAGTTTTTGGGGATGTGGGTGGTTGTTTTTGAAAAAAATTGATATTTTTACAGGTTTAAAAACGAAAGGGTTAAGGCTCAAAGGGATTTAACCAGGGGGATATGAATAGGAAAATAAAATTTTAAAATGAAAAATGGGTTATAGTCCTAATGCCTCCATCATTAACTTACTTGGATTACTTTCGGTAGGATTGGGAACGTATTGTTTTGGCAAGTTCTATATTTGTAAGAACCAAACGAGCTATTCACACAAGAAACAAAAGAATGAGCAACTAGTATAGATATGTATTTGTATGCTCGCTTAAGGCTCAAAACTCACTTTTTATGGGTAAAGGGTATAGTGTAAAAGTGTATATATAATCAAAAGTTACAAAGGTTTGTTATGCCCGCTTTTATAATTTTCTTAATTGGTTCTTTTTATCACGACGCTGTTAGGTCTACATTAGTAAAACACTATTTTTAGAACTTATATTTCCCAACAAAACCAAGATAAGTAAAACACATGAAAATTTTTGAAAAATATTTTGGGGTGATTAGCGGGTTTCCAAGGCGAGTTTTGTGTAAGCCTTGTTTTTAGGACAAAACATACAAGGTTTTAACATCCACCACACTTAAATTACATATTAACCTCAATGTATTTCAAATAGGATGGTGGACACGGGGGCGTGCCTGGTGGGCACGACCTATCCCATCTTCTCTACAGAAACGTATTTGTATCAGACAGTTGGACACGGGGTCGTGCGTGGTGGGCACGACCCCTTGCTGTAGACTCTGTTCTACAGTTTTTGAAGCGGGAGGCTCTGGTTTACGTGCATGGGGTCCATTTTTCTCAGTTTTCACAATATTCTACCATTTAAAGTGTTACAAACACCATCTTTTTATTTATACCATCCATTTATTACAACCTAAAAGAAAAGCGAAAAAGTACATAATTTTAAAAGTCCTAAGATAGATTAGCCTCCTAACGACAAGAAATAAAAACTACAAAAAACTATCCCTAGAATAGTCAAGAATGCAACAAAAACAAGGAGGTGGTTTTCGGAATTTAGAGGGCTATTGAACTCTTCCGGGTGGAATGTACCCTCTATGTCATTGAGCATCTCCTCTATCTCCCTAGGGAGAAAGAAGGGAGGCTCATCATCCACAACTTCTTGTGGGAGAGGGTTGATGGTCATCGGCACCTCATAAAGTGCGTCTAGAAGTGGTTCCGGTGGAAGTTCGTCCCGCCCGGTGGGGATGATGACTTCTTTGTGCTAGATTCCAATCTTCTTGTGGAATATTGGTTCCATGGCAGAGGCATAACAAGAATATTCAAACCTTGGTGCAAAAGGTTGATTTGTTGGAAGCTAGTCTCAAGTCCCATTGTTGAGTAGTTGACCCGGTCTATTAGGATCTCGTCCACCGATGTCATCTCCTCCATGCCCTCCATTAGCGCGTTTACGTAATGGAGAAGAGTAGCCTCAATGGAGGGCCTCCTTCTCTACCTGCTGTTCTTAGTTGTAGTTGACGAGGTTCCACTGTTTCTGCTTGACACTATAAAAAACAAGGAAGTTGTCATTTACGCAGAACATCACCACGGCCCCGTGCTTCCAGTCCTGTTGAGATTTCGAACCCAGAACTCTTTGTTTTAAGTTATTATTTCGTTGGTTTTTGAAAGTTTTACATGTTAATAACTTGAAATATTATTGAAAAATATGTATTCTAAAAGAGTTTGGGTTTACACGTAATTTTCTTAATTGGTTCTTTTTATCACGACGCTCTTAGGTGTAAATTAGTAAAAACATAATTTTAGAACTTATATTCCCCAAACTAAATAAAGATAAGTAAAAGAAATGATATTTTTTTGAAAAATATTTTGGGTGATTAGCGGTTTTCCAAGGTGAGTTTTGTGTAAGGCTTGTTTGTAGGACAAAAAATTCAAGGTTTTAGCATCCCCCACACTTAAATTACACATTGTCCTCAATGTGTCTCAAATAGGATTTGTTTAGATTAAATATGCAAAAAGTAGGGTTAAACAACAAATTTTAAGGTTACTTCGCACTAGGCACGGGGGCGTGCCTGGTGGGCATGGCCCCATGGCGAAAGTGCCGTAACGAAATTTATCCTTAAGACTTATAGTATGGTGGACACAGGGGCGTGCCTGGTGGGCACGGCCCGTGCCATCTTCTCTATAGAAACTTTTTTATATCAGGCAGTTGGACACATGGGCATGCCTGGTGGGTACGACCCTGTGCTGTAGACTGTGTTCTATAGTCATTGAAATAGGAGGCTCTGGATTACGTGCATGGGTCCCTTTTTCTTAGATTTTCACAACATTCTACCATTTAAATTATTACAAACACCATCATTTTATTTATACCATCCATTCATTACAACCTAAAAGAAAAGCGAAAAAGTACATAATTTTAAAAGTCCTAAGATAGTCTTGAATGCAATAAAAAACCAAGAGGTGGTTTTCAGATGTTAAGAGCGCTACTGAGCTTTTCTGGGTGGGATGTACCCTTTCAAATGTCATTTGAGCATCTCTTCTGTCTCCTTAGGGAGAAAGAAGGGAGGCTCATCAACCACAACTTCTTGTGGAAGAGGGTTGATGGTCACCGAAACCTCATAAAGTGCGTCTAGAGGTGGTTCTGGTGGAAGTTCATCACGCCCGATGGGGATGATGACTTCTTGTGTTAGATTCCAATCTTCTTGTGGGAATATTGGTTCCATGGGAGACATAGCAAGAATATTCAACCCTTGGTGCAAAAGGTTGATTTCTTGAAAGCTGGTCTTGTTGATGCATATTTGTATGGATGCGACTCAGTTCGGTTCCGTTCGAGTCAGTTTGATATTCATGCCGGAAGCTCATGGTCCAAAGTAGGCCATTAGAAATGAGGACCGAAGACCAAGGACCAGTCAAGGGGGAGTTTTTTGATACACTTTTGTGTCTGTCGCTTGTTCTTAGTTACAAAAGTAATTGTACGGTCTTTGTTTGTTGCGTCTGTAAAGTTTTGGTAATGTCGACCAAATCAAGATACCCTCCTATATTGATTTAGTACGACGTTTAGTTTGTTTGTGTTGAAAAACAATTGCATGTGTGCATACTGTTATGTTTTGTCCGATGAACCACTTCTTCGTGAGAGTGAAGTTGTCCTTCGTACGAGTGAATTATCATTCGTTTGAGCCATCTGCTTGTTTGTACGAGTGAGCATTCCAGAAGAGCAAGTTTCTTGTTCATACGAGTGACCATTCAAAAAGAACAAGTTTCTTGTTCGTACGAGTGAACATTCAAGAAGAACCTTTTGCTTGTTCATACGAGCAAATTTCTTGTTCGTACGAGACATTTGCTTGCTCGTACAAGTGACCTTTCAAGAAGAATAGTGCTTCGTACGAACAAGCACTATGAATTTCTTTGTGAATGTTACGGGTGCTAGGCCTATATAAACAGACATGCACTTCACAGTTCAAGTAGGAGAGCACAGAAAGAGAGCACAGAGATAGTGTATAGAGAGATAGGAAGTTTATTCAATAGTGTATGTAATGGGTCTCTCTACAAATCAATATAGTGAACATTTGAAGATATATTCTTTGTTATATTGGTTGTGCTCTTGCTTCGGTTTGCATATACACTTGGATTTTGCACTCGTTTGTGCGTTAAACAACAAGGAAGTAGGTTAATCTTGATCCTCCAAGTGGACCTACAAGTGGTATCAGAGCTTTGGCTCTCTTCCTTGTTTAAAACCAAGCATAGTGTTGTGTTTAAGCAAGTTGTGAAGCTTCCTGGAAGTGTTCTTGAACATCAAACAAGAAACTTAAGTTTTTACATGAAAAGTGGTTTAAAACTTAGGTAAAACTCGTTGTTCTCAGAAATTTTTTATAATAACCTTGTTCAAATACATGGAGACATGTTAGGATACGATTTTTCTTGAAATTTTCTATTAAAGTTTAGTTCGACATATTTTCCGGTGAAGCACTTGTCGGAAAACTCACCGGAATATTCCTTGAGTGTTGACTGAATCTTAAGATCTGACTGAAAAGCTGTTTTTGGAATGTTTGTCTTTTTAACCAAATCTGTCTAAACAACTTTCAGAAAACTCAGAAAGAAGATTCTGATACAAAAGGAAACTTCTCAGCAACCAACCCCTGTGAAAAATCCTCCTTGCGAAAGACCCCCCTGCGAATAACCCACCCCATGAAGAACTAGTGGGTCATACAAAGAACCTATGGTTCGTACGAACAAGCAGTGGTTCGCATGAATTACCTGTGGTTCGTACGAACAAGCAGTGGTTCGTACGAAGAACATGTGGTTCGTACGAACAACCAGGGGTTCGTACAAAGAACCAGCGGTTCGCACAAAGAACAAAATTTTTTGTGACTTTTTTAGATTGTTCGTGGTTGTGGTTTTTCGTGGTAGGTTGTTTGTGAGAATGATGTTTCGTGGCCTTTAAAATTGTGAATTTTAACAAAAGACTTTTATTTCAAGTTAATCCTTGGAATTTTAAATTTTTAAGCTGGTTTTCACAAACAAACAAGTAAAATGGGTACAAATCCTTGGTATTGGGGATGTAGTTCAAGTACAAGCCAAGATTCACCACAATCTAGCTCCGCAACCTCGTGGGTAAACTCTTGAATACCTCCACAAACAATTACCACTAATCAATGGGCGTGTGTTACGACTCAAAATCAAAGCATTCAAACTATTCTCATTAGCGAGGGTGAAACTGGAAGTAACAACCGTCCATGAAAGTTGAATCTTATGAACAATTATCCTTCATGGAAAATTCATATTAATGCATATGTTCTTGGTCAGAATACCGAGTTGCGGACGTGTTTTACTACTCGGTACAAAGAATCTCTCTCGAAGTTGTATCAAATTCAACCTCTTTAGCCGAGTTGGACGAGAATGATAAGAAGGCTTATTATCTAGAAAAGAAGGCCTTTTCCATTCTTACACAAGCACTCCACAAGGATATTTATCGTGAATTTATGTATTGTAACACTACGAAGACTTTGTGGGATATTTTGAAATCAAGAGGAGAAGGAAATGCAGCAACGAGAAAGATTCGATATGATCTTTTAAAGAAAGAGTTTGAAGGGTTTCTATTTTTGTGGATGTGGGTGGTTGTTTTTGCAAAAGTTGATATTTTTGCGTGTTTAGAAACGAAAGGATTAAGGCTCAAAGGGGTTTAACCAGGGGGATATAAATAGGAAAATAAAGTTTTAAAATGAAAAATGGGTTATAGTCCTAATTCCTCTATCATTTACGTACTTGGATTACTTTCGGTAAGGATTGGGAACGTATTATTTTGGCAAGTTCTATATTTGTAAGAACCAAATGAGTTATTCACACAAGAAACAAAAAAATAAGCAATTAGTATAGATATGTATTTGTATGCTCGCTTAAGGCTCAAAACTCACTTTTTATGGGGAAAGGGTATAGTGTAAAAGTGTATATATAATCAAAAGTTACAAAGATTTGTTATGCCCGTTTTTATAATTTTCTTAATTGGTTATTTTTATCACGACGCTGTTAGGTGTACATTAGTAAAAACATAATTTTTAGAACTTATATTTCCCAAACTAAACCAAGATATGTAAAACAAATGAAATTTTTTGAAAAATATTTGGGGTGATTAGCGGTTTTCCAAGGCGAGTTTTGTGTAAGGCTTGTTTTTAGGACAAAACATACAAGGTTTTACCATCCCCCACACTTAAATTACACATTAACCTCAATGTATTTCAAATAGGATTTGTTTAGATTAAATATGTAAATAAGGTTAAACAACAAATTTTAAGGTTACTTTGCACTGGGCACGGGGGCGTGCCTGGTAGGCATGGCCCCGTGGCCAAAGTGCCAGTAACGAAATTTATCAGAAGACTTATAGTATGGTGGACACGGGGGCGTGCGTGGTGGGCACGACCTATGCCATCTTCTCTACAGAAACTTTTTTGTATCAGACAGTTGGACACGGGGGCTTGCGTGGTGGGCACAACCCCTTGCTGTAGACTCTGTTCTATAGTTTTTGAAGCGGGAGGCTCTCGTTTACATGCATGGGGTCCCTTGTTCTCAGTTTTTTCACAACATTCTACCATTTAAAGTGTTACAAACACCATCCTTTTATTTATACCATCCATTCATTACAACCTAAAAGAAAAGCGAAAAAGTACACAATTTTAAAAGTCCTAAGCTAGATTAGCCACCTAACGACAAGAAATAAAAACTAGAAAAAACCCTCCCTAGAGTAGTCAAGAATGCAACAAAAACCAGGAGGTGGTTTTCGGAATTTAGTGGGCTATTGAGCTTTTCCGGGTGGAATGTACCCTCTCAAATGTCATTGAGCATCTCCTCTATCTCCCTAGGGAGAAAGAAGGGAGGCTAATCATCCACAACTTCTTGTGGGAGAGGGTTGATGGTCATCGGAACCTCATAAAGTGCGTCTAGAGGTGGTTCCGGTGGAAGTTCATCCCGCCTAGTGGGGATGATGACTTCTTGTGCTAGATTCCAATCTTCTTGTGGGAAGATTGGTTCCATGGCCGAGGCATAACAAGAATATTCAACCCTTGGTGCAAAAGGTTGATTTGTTGGAAGCTAGTCTCAAGTCCCATTGTTGAGTAGTTGACCCGGTCCATTAGGATCTCTTCCACCGATGTCATCTCCTCCATGGCCTCCATTAGCGCGTTTACGTAACCAACAAATGTAGCCTCAATGGAGGGCCTCCTTCCCTACCTGTTGTTCTTAGTTGTAGTTGACGAGGTTCCACTGTTTCTGCTTGACACTATAAAAAACAAGGAAGTTGTCATTTACGCAGAACATCACCACGGCCCCGTGCTTCCAGTCCTGTTGTGATTTCGAACCCAAAACTCTTTGTTTTAAGTTATTATTTCTTTGGTTTCTGAAAGTTTTACACGTAATTAACTTGAAATATTATTGAAAAATATGTATTCTAAAAGAGTTTGGGTTTAAAATCACTTATTTATTTTGATGAAGCTTGAAGTTGTGAAGCGTCAAGCTTCCATGGAAGTTTGAATGTTTGGAGAAGAAGGAATGTGATAAAATTGGTAAAGACAAGAAGGTTTAAAGAAACCTTTTTAAGAATATACCTTTCTGGGTATATGTGTAGATTCAAATCAGATTTTTGTCTTTGGAATGAGTCTAAGACATGCTGCCCTATGCTGACTTTATAGAAAATGACAGCAAAGTGGCCACAGCCCCGTTCCTGGGCGGCACGGCCCCGTGGTCTGCAACAAATCAGAACAACTTTTAGCAGTTAGTGACCACGGGGCGTGTTAGCTAGGCACGACCCTGTGGTGCCTTAACAAATGGGCATGGGGGCGTGTTGACTAGGCACGGTTATGTTGTTTTTGAGATTTATGAAGATTCTTCTTTTTAAGGTGTTTTATTTTATCAGGTAGTTCTTTACTGGTAGGGACAACACGAAAGTTCCGAACGTACCTAAGGTGCTTGTGATTTATTCAAAAACGTAAGAGGTTGTAAGGAAGGAAGAATCCTAAACTACACGCTGGGCGAAACCAACCTTTATTTACCTTATACGAGCTCTTGTTAAAGAAGGCATGAGTCGAATCGCTCTGGTCTATGTACGCACCGGTTGTAGCCGATGGTGAGTCCATCATGGCACAATCGAAATAGAGACGACTATTGTGTCACAAGCTGTTGAGGTACACATAGTGGCCTTGGTGTCGTTTATTTTTGAATGGGCGCCATGAAGGCTTCTCAATTGTTAGTGTTTTGTGATGAACACCTCATATTCATCATAAACTCTATTAATTTTAATTTTTGGAGAATACTCTTTTTCTATTTGGCTTATGTTATCTGAGGTTATGTCTTTTTGAAAAGAGTTTTATGGAATTTAGAGGGATAATAGTTATTGTTTTTTACTTTCACCCCTCTTAAGGTGATTTTCACAGGAAAACGATGGGTCTATTAGGTAGTGAGGGTTGGAATTTTAAATGTAGCATTCCAAATCTCGATAAAACCCACCACATAACTGGCACCATTCACCGTAAGATTTGAGAAAGTAAAAATAATCAATATCGTCCATGTTTTCGTCAGATACTGTTAACCGTTAGGATCGGACAATCCTGTTTTATAGTTTCTAATAGGGAGACACGGCCCCGTGTCACAGCTACTGTGTGAGATAAAACAGTTTTGGCAGCTGAAGTTAAGGGCACGACCCCATGTTTAACTAGCACGACCCGTGCTACAGTCTACAAAAAATGCAAAAATTACAAAAACAAAGAAAAATCATAAAAATTAAAAGAAAAAAAAGGTAAAAATGGATTAGGCCGTTAATTTTAAGTTTTCTTAAAATCCTTGTGTTCCCCGGCAACGGCGCCAAAAACTTGACGTGGTTGAACGTGGTTATAATTTTTGTTATATTTTAAGCACTTCTTACTCATGGATCAAGTTTTAAATTTATAAAACACGATATAATACTATCACTCTACACACGTTAGGGCAAGTGCACCCAGCATAGACGTAGAATAGTGATGGTAAAATACCGATGTCGTCCAAGGACACAAGAGCTTTTAATACCAACTTATCGTTAACGTATATTCTAAACAAATTTTAATAAATTTTTTGAAAGTTTTAAAAGATAAACTAAATGTAAAAAGATAAAGAAAATAAATAAAAACAAATAGACAAGAAAGAATCACTTAGTTCCGACTCCTCTTTTACGTATCCTTTAATGATTTCCGCACTTTGGGCCTTTTAAGAGATTATCTAAATTATTGTTCTGAGTCAGCAGGGATACAGTCTCGCAAGGCCGGAATATTGAAAGATAATTAAATAAGTTATTAATCCTAAAAGTGGTAGGCCCCTCTTGCGAAGGTGACGTTACCCTCGGCCATATTGGTCTATGTCAGCACGGATACAGTCCCGCAAGGCCGGATAAAGTTTTAATAGTAGTTTATTTATAAGGGTTCAAGCCGTACTTACTTCCCCCAGTTTGATGCTACTCCCTCAAGGGAAGTCCTTATAAGCTTGAACCAAGTCCTTGCAGGATGTATACACTGAACTAGGCAAGATCTTTACCCAAACACCCATCTAACCCCCTTCCAGGTATTAAAGCGGTTTATATAGACCATAATGACACGAATGAGTGAATCAACAAAACATGAAGAAATGTTTAACCAAAGTTCAATTTCAATGTAAAAAACTAGTTATTATTACATACCCAAAAAAAGTTGCCAAAGATTAGAAATCAAAAGTAATACATAAAATATTTGTCTTTACTAAGTGATGTAAGAGATTTAGCCAAACATGTCCTTTGTCTGACAAGAACTCTTACAATCAATCATGGATCCAGAGACTGATAACACTTTAAAAGATGAAATGTGGATGATTGTGGTGGGTGTTGGTGTTGTTGTGGTGGTGGTGGAGTGATGGCAAGTGTGAGAGAAGTGGTTTGCCAAGGGATGTCTTTCTCTTGAACCAAGCACCCCTATTTATAGCTGGAAACAGGGAGCGACCATGGCCCTGTGCCCACCTGGCACGGCCCCGTGATCATCTTTTTCTCTCCCTTCATAAACTGAAGATATCAGGTCTTGTACTAACATGCCCCATGGTGTTATAGCACGACCCCGTGGTCAGTGTACTTGCTGTATTATCACAGTTCTACAAATCTTAGAGTTGACCATGGCCCGTGTTGGGTTATCACGACCCATGTTGGTTTATCTATAGTTGTTGTCTTTATCTACAGAGAATCTTGACTAGGCACGACCCTATGCCTGCTGGGCATGGCCCCGTGCCTAAGCTTCGGTCTTCGTTATTTTTGTTATTTTGGATGTGGATGGGGTTTGGCAGGTCGTGTCAATCCTTCTTCTTTGTATTTGTGTTGGTATTGGCTATTAATTTACTCCTTTTATTCATTTAAGCTCTTTTGGTCCTGTAATTTAAAAGTAAACAAAGAAAACATGCTTTTTCCAACATTAGTACCGAAAAAGGGTTGATTTTATGCCTTGTTTGATGTAATGTATATGTTACATTTTGCGCACATCAATATTTCGTAAACCTTTAAGGCTCTTATAATCTCCCCCTAGGTTTATTGCATTAGAGCTTCTTTATCTTCATGATCCACCGGCTACAGCACCTCCAAATAATGGACTAGCATCCACATACAACCTGCTTCTTGTCACGTTTGCCACTGCGCTCGTCCATGACTTCGCACAAACTTCGTACTGATTATCTATTTGAATTTGATGCTGACCTAAGACCTTTATATCCTCTTCATGAAAACTAATAAGATCCAACGTGTCTGCTAACCGAAATGATTATTCTTGTGTCACGATCACAACTTCGGCCATTTTTGGATCATAAGCCTAGAAGTTGAAGTTTTTGAGCACACCTTTTGGAAACTTTGGAACAACAGGAATGACCCATTCTTTGTCGATTGGCGGCCACATCACATTTTGAATTGTTCTCTTAGTTGAGGATCACAAACACCAGGGCTTTTCTTTAAATACGATTCAGTCGTCTTCATTGTTGGAAAGTTATTCTTGACTTCTTTTTCAAGCCGAGAAGGAGATGGGTACTACACAGAGAACCGTCCAAGAGCGATCAACAAATCTGGATTCATCCAATCGTGGCAGTTCTTGGTCACCCAGCTTTGAGTATGTTTCTCTGGAAAGTACGCAAACTTTCATGAGGTTTCATACAGGTTGATTGAAGTGGTACATGCAATAGTTCAAGAGGTCCCATACAATTTTTCAAAATATCTCATGAGAGATTTTGAGGGGAACTTAAACTCACTTAGACCATTTCTGATCTACCCTCGTTTCTTAATGAGGGTGATCACACATCAGCTGTACTTCGCATGAGTTTCAAACTGGTACCCGAGAGCACAGGTTATTCTTCAGGACAACATACACAATGCTAGCCAGAAACCCAACCTCTAGCCATTCCAGAGTTGTAACCTATCTGTAGATGTTTGCTCAACTTATCTTCAATGAAGATTAGTTAATTTTTTGTTGAATATCTTATATTTTCTTCTTCTCCGTAGGTATTCCTTTTTTTTTTCTTTCTTCTAGGTGTAAATATTTATCTAGATATGCATCTTTTTTTATAAAAAATAAATTAGAAAGGGGGAATAAGTTCTAAAGGTTCAAAAAGAAAAACACAGAAAGAGGGAACCTTATTAAATATGTAAAAACTAAAAACATTCATCACAAAATTAAATCAAATTTGATGCAATTCTGGTAATTTTTTTTTTTGAATTATCATATCAAAGAGTCAAGATCTTTGAACTTTTCTAGTGACATTTCAAATAGGGGTCAAAACTTTGCCAAATCTCATACTGCAAGTACAAGAGTATCTGGTATCACACAAAAAGGGGGAAGGCAGTTAAAACAAAAAAGAGGGGGGGGAATAAACTTATGATTATCAGAAAGAAAATATTTTGACATATAAAATGAAAGTTTCTAATAAAACAAAATCTAAACAATTCCAAGATCTGGTCAGTTAATCTTCAAAAAGGAATGATAATGATGAAAAGAGATAAAAACTGCATGAAATTTAGAAAACATTAGTCATGACTATTATCTTTTAAAAAACCTTCACAAAATATTCCTTAAAGAAAAGAACAAAGACTTGGACTTCCACTAGAAAAGCATATGTAAGTGATATCTCTAACACTCTACTCATTCCCTCTCATCTCAAAAAATAAAATTAAATTAAATAAAATAAAATAAACTCATCAATGGGGAACTTTTATTTCTAGTGACTTTCTGATAAGAATAATGAATAGAATATTTTGAATCTCTATATCAGATGCAGACACATTTCTGATGATGTCATAAGATTGAATTTTGCTTTCAAAAAGAGGGAAGAAATGTCAGATTCTAGAAAAGAATATTACTAGCCCTTTTCTCTAAAAAAGGATTCTAGCAGAGGTAAAAGGTACAACTTGGCTATTGGTATTCACCAATAAAAAAATTATCTTCAAAACTTTCAAAAAACGATTGGAATACATCAAAATTGAGGATATACCAAAAGTTCTCTAAATGGTTTTGGATAAAGTTAAAAACATCATTAACTTGTCATTAACCAACTTAAATACTAACCACCCATGATCCAACACTCAAGATCTCTGTCCCACAAACCCTATATATACACCATTCAAAAGGATGAGAAATAAGCTTGCAAGCTCCAATCTCACAAAACCTAAATACCATACAGTTTTTGAAACGCAAAATTCAACTCACCAAGGCCGCACAAAACCTTGTCAATCTCAATATCTCAGCTATTGAACACTCTATCCCATTCATCAAGGAAGATGATTTTCTACCGATGAAGGAAAACAACCTTTTGATGAATACCAACCATGGAGAATACGACGAAAAATGCCAAATTTTGGTCGAATTCCTGCTAAGATGCCCTATTGCTCAAGCTCTAACCAAATCCAAAGAAGTACCGAAAAACATTATTCAGCAACTTGTCAATACACTTACTGAAACTGGTATGAATGAAGTTACTGTAAGTCCCGATACCGGATCTAACATGTATCACAAACCTAATCAGTAGCGGAAATAATGATTAGGAAGAAGAACAATCTCTTGAATTCAAAACAACCTGCATACACTAGAAAAGTGTCTGATACAAGTTTTCAATTACAACTCTCTAACCCTCTAACCTTGACCTAAGACATATATTTATACTAGTCAATAAGCCCAACAGTTACAGCCCTAGGCCCACAAGGCAATAGGAAGGCCAAAACCCCCTTAAAGCCCAAATGTAGCTCTAATGTGTAAACCTTTGTTAATATAAGCCCAACAATCTCCCCCTAGGTTTACAACATTAGGCCTTTTAGTCTTTAGGTTGCGCACCACTCCTAATATTCCAGCAATAATACCTGTCACATCAGTTGTCCAGTCTTTTGCACATACGTCATATAACTTTGTTGTTCGGATCTGGTGCGAAGCAAGAACCTGCAGGTCTTCATCGTGAAAGCTTACCAAACCAACCACATCATTCACCCTAAACGTCTTCTCCTTTGTCACAATAGCTACGCTACCAACCTTGGGATCATACAGCCAGAAATTAAAGTTCTTCAAAATTCCCCGTGGAAAGGTTGCAGCGACCGGTATAACAAGTTCCGTATCCGTTGGAGGCCACATTGCCGACTTGAACCTTCTCCCTGTTAGAGCATCACGTACTCCCTTTGCAGCTCGCAAGTATGGTTTGGCTGTCTTCATCGTCTTGAACCGATTTTTCACCTCTTGTTCCAATTTCTTGAAGAATCTCCAACCTGGGCCACGTTCAGTTGTATCATCATCAGAATAAGGAGCTTGCAATAAATCAGTCAGAGCTATTTTCGTCCATGTTTCGAACTGAGATTCCTTAGAATAATACTCCCGAGTCCCATCCTGCCGAACAATGATCCACATTTTATTGACATGATGGTACATCCATCTTAATACCTTCGATTTATTCCCGACCTTGCTGTAGTAGCTTGAGCCAAGCTCCATCACATCTCGTTCAGACTGGTTTGTCGGATCTTTCAACTGGAAGTTTTCATCAAGAGGGTTGACATCAACGTTCTTCATCAGCACCATCTGCTTCTTCTTTTGGTTCGCTGGATGCTTCTGACTTGCAGTATATTTCTTTCTTGGATAACGCAGATAATCATTCAACCCAGCTTATCGTTCTGAACCCAACTGTTCAACTGCTAACCTGTTTGCCTCACTTTCCTCTACCGCTCGTTGCTCAGCTGCTCTATGTATTTGTTCTATGTTAATCGGATCGTCAGTAGGGTCAGAGAATTCCCTCCCACACTTGTTCTCCAATTTATCTTTCAAATCAAACACCATAGTCATCAGCATAGTGACATCTCCTTGCAGTTGATCTATTGTTTGATCTCTCACATCTAATCGTGTTTACAACGAAGCGATCTGAGCATCCTTCAGTATAACCTCCTGCTCTAACACAACTACTCACTTCTTCAAATTTACAACATCAACTTCCATATCTTCATCATCACTATCCAATCCACCAAACTCAAATGCACGCTTCTTTGATCTCTGAAAGTAATCTGTAGCATCATCATCAGCACTACCTACGCCACTTCCACCTGCGCCAGACCCTTCAGCACCCATCAAACTTCCTCCAAAATCCATCATTTGTGACGCCGAGTCTGCCAAAATCAAAACAACTGTGGAATGCATAGCAACGTGAGCTGTTGTTGGTTTAGATGAAATAGGAGTATCAACCATTGGAGTGTCTGTAATAGATGCAGCGACTGAAGATAAAACAGTAGTAGAAGTCACCAGAGTAGACTCTTCAGCAACACTAACAACACGAGCTTCAGATTGACTTGGTTGAACACTAGGCTCTGTTCGCCTTCTCTTGATCAATGGAACTTCGTCCTCTTCATCTTCTTCATCATCTTTAACCACACCTACCGGAGCATCAACAGAGGGAATTACCAGAGGAGGATCACCCTGTTTTTCCTGGATTTCTTTCAAATGAGCAATTAGGGCTTCTAAGTTCTCCGAAGACAATTCTGGCAAGACTGGAGTTAAATTGGCATTGAAATCAGTAAGATCATCTAAGAAGGCTTGTTCCACGTCAGTATCCTCATCTGTAACTAGATCATCGATCTCGACCTCCTTTTCTTTGACAGGCACGTCATGCTCTTCAGTAACAATCGCATTGACAGGTGTAGGAGCTAGGACTTCCTGTCCGATTACCTCAGCAAACTTTCCAAATTTCTTCAATGCAAAGCGACCAACAAAGACAGTCTTTGACGTTGAGCGATTTTTCTTCATTGTGCTAAAACTAGTTGGTCCCATAGGCTTCATATTTAGCAAATTCACATCTGAAGCATCTTTGGCCAAGTCAGGATATCAAGCATCTAGAATCAGCTGTACAAAACGTGGATACAATAGAAACATCCTCTTCTTGGACTACTCTAAAATCTTCGTCATGCTTTCGAAGATATAACCAGAGAAGTTATACTTCTAGTCCATAATGAGAGCTACAATTGCAGAAGTCTAGGTTTGATTTGGCTGATCTAGGCCTCCTTTGTTCTCTGAAATGCACTGCATAAACATATGTACTAATATCTCCAGTATGCGTGAAACATCTTCTTGAGTAACGGCGGATATGACCCTTCATAACTCATCTCTGCGAGTATCGGCAATACTTTCTCCTTCGCGTATACAGTCGAGTCACTTGTGGCATCAGCAATCTGCAAAACCTCTCTAACGCAAGCTTCATTTACTAAAATCTCATTCCCCTGTATCTAAGAACTAATATATGGTCTCCCATTAGCTCCTCTCTGGTGGAATCGAGCTCTCTTCCAAAATGAGTGCACTAGATCTCTGTATATCACTGGATTAACACGGAGTGCATAAGCAATATTGCACGCATTTAGACTCGTTATCATCGACTAGAATCCTGATAAAATTCAGCTGGTGGATCCAAAAGATATCCTGCCTGATTGCGGAACTGCTCCTCTACCAACATAACCGCATCAAAGGCCTCTTCAACCATTTCTGTCAAAACAATAACCAGGTTAAATTACAACTAAAAGAAGTTAACGGAGTTTATTAGGATAAAGGTCAACACTAATTGGATGGTTCAAACAAATTTCAAAGGTTCAATTATTGAAAGGTTCAAATCAGTTTGAAGGGTTCAATCATTTGAAAAGGTTCAAAAGAGTTCAAAGGTTCAAACCCTAGAATCCGGATTCATTAACAGGTCAACAGTAATTCGGATGAACCTTTACATCAATCCGGATTAGCAAAGAGGTCAATAGTATTTCGGATCAAATAAATCAAAAGTATCTGGGATAAATCATCAATCCGGATGAAGATTATCCGAGATGAAATCCGAGTTCATCAACTCGGTTGAATATCCATCCGGAATGAGATCCAAAATGGATATTACTTTGAAGGCCAATCCAAGATGCTATCTAAAATGCTTGAAACATGAAGATTATCATCCAGATTTTATGATTTTAAGCAAAATTTACCTAATCTAGAAGAAGTTCGAGATATAAATCCGAGATGAACAGTGGGAAATCAGAGAAAAAATCAAAGAAGATCAAAGATTTCGGGAATTTGTGAATAATCCAGAATGACATCTCTGAATCATTTAAGTACTTTGCGGAATGGGCTTGGGCCTCACATCTTTTGGGCCTAACACAGTCCGAAATCCAAATTCCAAAGAATCCGGATTGGGCTTTTGTCAGGCCAAATCCGGAACAGTGATAGCTAAGTGGACCTGTCAGGAAAGTGTTTAAAAACTCAATCAGGAACAGTAACGGCTAAGTGGGCCTTTCCGGAAAGTGTTTAAAAGCCCAATTCGGAACAGTAACTTGTGAATTCTAAATTTTCAATATTTAAGACTTTTAGAAATTCTATTGGATTGGCCCAAATTTGAAACTCAGCAACCAGTCTAATATCCCTTGACAGAAACCATCTAACCAGAAATCATGAATTTGACTAACCAAGCATCCACCACCTTTCACCAACTACAAAAATTAGACATTTTAGCACAAACATAAACATAAACACAACCTTGCTAAGGGATCAAATCCTTTCAAAGGTCGACTAAGGAACACTTTTCAGTAAGAGCTAGGTCAGACTAGTCAAAGCAATTGCCAATATACTTGTCCAAGTAAATCTAAAACTCAACCCTCCAGTTCAAGCTTTATGATACGCTTAAGGTAGTATTATACCATGATACCCGTGTGTCCTATACAATGACATACCCCCGCGATCAAGGTAAGCACAACAATTCATCATAGTAGGTGAGTATACCGAGGTCATCCTTTATCTTTTACAACGTCATGCTATTGGTGAACAGGTTAGTATTTTCGTACAGCAGAGAGACCAATAGTGTCTAAAGAGGGTTAGGCAAATACCTTATGTGGTACATAAGAACTTATGGAATTTTCTCATGAAGAGACTTCCGTTCTCTTAGATTTGGCCCTTCTATTTTGGGTCTTTTAGAAAGATATCCTGACTGTGGCTAGGTCTGCATATAATCTGGAACATAAGGGCAACCAAGATATCCCCGGATGACTGAACAGCATAAAGACCCGAAACCTCAGACGTTGGCTATCTATCAACACAAGATTTAAGACCATGAAATCATACGCCTATAGTATACGACCCACTGAGTACATAGTTTGTTATGTTTATATCATTTGGCATACACTATGCGGTTGAGATTTTGACCTATCGACATATCACCTTTGATCCAAGCCTTTTCCCGCTTCAACACCTTATATGGGTTAGTCTGACATTTTATCACGAAAAAGTATTTCATTTCCCAATCATTGCAAAAGCTGTTTTAAAAACAAACAATTTTTTTAGAATATTTTCCCCCCCCCTTAAATTTGTGCATATATATGAACAAATTTACGAAGCGAAGGAAAATAAATTAAAGACAATAAATGAAACGAAAAGGACAAAGGTGCTTAGTTAGAAAACCAAATCATTTTGAGAAGATCCACAAGCACTTGAAAACGCGCATTGCTAACGGGTTTCGTGAACAAATCCGCCACATTTGCATCAGTGTGGATTTGCTCAAGTTTAACGAGACCCTTTTAATAGCAATCACATATAAAATGAACTTTGATATCTATGTGCTTGGTTTTGGAGTGGAAAATAGGGTTTTTTACGATTTGGATAGCGGCATCATTATCACAATAAATTGTGGTGTTTAGATAAGTCAAACCATAATCCACAAGCTGGTGTTGCATCCATAAAACCTAGGAGCAGCAAGCAGAGGTTGCGACATATTCTGCTTCCGCAGTAGGAAGCAAGACCGTCTATTGCTTCTTGCATTGCCACGAGATTAAGCGGTCTCCCAAGAATTGACATCACATATCCCTATTTGTACCTCCAAGATTACTGTCAGAGAAAGCATACAGTTCAAATTCATAATTTTTAGGATACCAGAGGCCCAGTGATGGTGCCCCTTTTAGGTACCTAAAAATTCTTTTAACAGCATGTAAATGAGAGAGTTTAGGAGTAGCCTGATAACGAGCACACTGGCAGATGGCAAACATGATATATGGCCAACTTGCAGTGAGATATATGAGTGAACCAATCATTGAGCGATACATGATCAGATGCTTTTGATTTGTTTGATATAGGGGTAGAAGATTGAATCTTGGTCAAGATCTTAGGCCTCCAAGTTAAAGAATCAGACTTATACACAATCCTTGGAGTGCTAGAAGGATTCAGGGAACCTGAAGGTCTTGAAGATTTATGACATTGTTTCTTGGCCATGTTCCAGACTTAATCAGAAGACTTAGCCATAGAAAATCGAGCATGAGGTAGGCGATTAGGCATGGCCTTCTGATAGTTTGAGTATAATGTTTTAAATGGTGTAAAAGCCTTTTGACAATCATGCAATATGCCCGAGAAATCCACAATTGAAACAGGTCTGCCTCTTCTTGAAGAAAACAGTTCGTTCAGCTTGGGAAATTCTAGGCAATTTGTCTGTCAGTTTCTTGCTTGTGGGTACCGACGACTGATGCACGGTGTTGTTCTTGACTGTTGCCTGCGCACAACCATCAGCACACTTGTTAGTTTTGTGATTTGAATTAAACAATTTGGAATGTGTAGACTTAGCCGTAACTATACTGATTTTTGTTCAGCTGTTTGCTTAACAGATTCAGTTTGTGGCTGCTGAGTTAATTTCTCAGAGTGAAGAGGGGACTCAGCAGTTGCCTTTTCATTTGTCAGAGACGCCTGTTTGTTTTTCTTCTTTTTTGATCGGCGTGTTCTCCGTTTCTTATTCTTATTTTTCAAATCACTTTTCGTGGCAGATTCTACAGAGGACACGGGTGGCTCAGGAGGGACATCCTTTTCTGAATTTTCAGAAGATGAGCTTGAAACATTACAAGTAGATGGAATCTCTAAATTTTGAAAAGTTTGAGAATCCGATTCAGATTGAGTTTCAAGATTTGCATCTGAATCAGGAAAAAAAGAATGCTCATCATCTGTAATTTCAGAATCAGTCCCTTGTGCTTGGTTTAAAGAAGCTGAGTCACCTGAATCTTCTAGAATTATGCCAACACCAATTTTCACAAGGTCGGTTGGTTGGTTGAATTTGTCACTGTTAACCCTGGGATTAGCATCAACAGTAGGAACTGATGAAACCGAATCATCCATCGATGCTGTACCTGTAGCAAAATTCATGTTTTCATCACAAGAGTTATCACAGTTATTAGTATCATTCTAAACATCAGCATTCAATGAAAAACCAGAATTAAAACTATCTGTGTTATCAACACAACCAACATTGTCTGAGAATTTAAATTTTTCAGCAAGAAATTGATTTAAAATGTCAAAAGCAGGCTTATAAAATTCATAATCAGCAGCCTAATTTTCTGAATTTGCATTCAGACATTCCTCTTGATCACCATCTGTAATATCCTCAACTAAAATTTCTTCTTTACATGAGGTAGACACGTTAGTATCGTTCACTAATTCAGTTTCAGTTTCAGAAAATTTTTCTCCTTTAGATTCTGTGGAGGATGTTGCTTCCTCTGCATCAGGCATCACTTTCTCTAAATCATCTCCAAGATGGATGATCACTAGATTCATGTGAAAGTGGTGTGGAAGTAACGAAGACATCATCCCTCTTGAGTTAAGGTTTTTTAGAGAACTTTGGGTAATAAGGCTTCCATGGTTTAGATAGATAATCTGAAGGTTTACCATAAAGCATATTTTCTGCATTTTCTAAATCAGCCTCAGATTCAGGCATTCTAGTATAGTTATGCTTATATGGTGGAGGAGCCCTATTGTACCCAAGACATTTTGTGAAATTTTTCTAGTAATTGAGCTGAAGATCACACAAGTCCTTGACCACCTTGCTGGAAGTTTAAATTTTTTTAATTTTTAATTCATTTTCGTGAAACTTCCCTGTCAAGGAATTTAGCTTGGCTAAGGCTGCTTGAAGTTCTACGTCCTTTTCAGTAATTTTAGCTTATAGTCGTATACCCAACATTGCTGTTGGTTCAAGTCTAGTTTTAGCTGAGCTATACCTTGTTTTCGGGCTTCAACCTTTTCCATAAGAAGCTTGTTCTTATGTTTAAGGGTGATGTTTTGTGATGCAGCTTGCTGATATTCAGCTACAAGAGTTGAATTATGGGCGCGCATTTGTGATAATTTAAAACGATAACTATCGTAACAGAGAATTCTATTTACCGTTTCCGAAAGATTTGGTGTTTCAGTTGTCTGCGCCATCATGCAGTGGTTGCTATTCTTACCAAGATTCAAAGTTTCCATCTGAGCTGCAGCATCTGCCCAGTTGAATCCTTCGTGCTGTTATGCCACCAACGCTATTGATTTCCCGCCGAGCTGCTTGAGGGACTCGTAGTAGACTTTTAGGGAGAGACTGGCACCAGCTGTATGTGGCTGCTCTGTATGTCTGCCACTCTGGATTACACATATCTAGATGGCGGCTTCTTGCACTCCCTGGCAAAATGTCCTGGCTCGTGACATCTGTAGCACCTGAGTGTATCCTTTGTAAGACAAGTCTTCAAATTTGACAATGGTTGTCGCCCATACTTCTTTTGAAACTTGTTGACACGAAAGGCAAACCATTGCAAGATTCCAGGACACATCGATCTCGTCAACATGCTCCTCCATTATTTGATCTACATTGGTTGGAAGAATGGATGGGGGAGTCAGATCACCTGCTAAAAAGGCGTTCAAGCTGTTGATCATTAAAGCAGCTATAGCCAATTTCTCTTCATTTTCTTTAGTGAGAAGAGCAGAATAGACACTGGTTGAGCAGGTGCCGGTGCTGGAGCAGCAGATTGGGGAATGCCACCTTATTGAACTGCTTGAGGAATGGCAGGACTGAAAACCATGTTGGGATACTGAGGATGGTACTGTGTCTGAACTTGAGCAGCAAAGATCCTAGTAGGAGTCTGAGACTGAAGACGATAGACGTACTGAGTCTTCTATAGCGTGGCAATAGGACTGTAAACCACATTTGAGCTACCCGATGTTTGAGAATTTCCTTGTAAAGGGCTATAGACCAGATTTTGCGACATCAATGCTGCATTTTGCCATGTTATACCGTCGGCCATCAAACTGCTCTGATGATTGATGTCTCTCTGCTTATTATCGATCGCACACGATTTAATAGTAGCTATCATACCTGTGAGAGTGACATCATTCAAGTTCTTCATCTTCTTGATCATTCCAACATCAGCATTCCAAATCTTCGACAGTGAATTTAGCAACTGTCTGTTCATAGCACTATTGGTAAGAGTAATCTCAGTTGATATCATCTTGGAAACAAGCTTTACATATCTCCGAATCTGGTTCTCAATGGTTTCCACGTACATGTGATTAAATGAACTGAATAGTTGATTCAGCTGATTTACTCTGCTCGCCTTCATATCCGTATTTCCCTCATAGAGATTTTGCAATTCACTCCATACTTCTTTAGCGATCTTGCAATTTCTGACCGCAATAGAAATATCGGGTCCAACACCATTGTCAATACAGCTGAGGCCTTTTCATCTTCCTCAATGATTTTAACATCTTCTGGAGTCCACAAGTGACTGGGCTTTGGAATCTTTGTGTCTAGATCTTGATCGGTACTATAAACTATCATTCGCGGACCATTCATAATACACCTCCACACACCAGGCTCTTTTGCCTTGCAATATTGCTCGAATCTAAACTTCCATTCATAATACTCATCTCCATACAACAGACGAGGCACTTTAGTTGAAGTGCCAATCACTTGATCCAATTCTTGATGGAGGGCCAGAGTCTGTGATTGTAGTGCAGCCAAAGTGGCATTGGTTAGTTCATCATGGTTAACTTAATTAAAATTACCATGTAAATTTAAATTCCGTTAATTTCAAGTTTTCTAATATGAACAGTGATCAGTCCGGAATAGTCAACTCTGGGATGGGCAGATCCGAAATCAGTCCGAGATGGTCAAATCCGAGATCGAAAAATCCGAGATGATTGATCAGGAAATAAAGAGAATCTGGAATGATTGATCCGGAATGATATTGATCCGAGATGAATAGTCTGAAATTGAAAAGTCCGAAATGATGATCCGAAAGGTTGTGTGTCCGAAATGAGAAATCTGAAATGATGTTGATCTGGAATAAAAAGAATCCGGAACAAAACTTATCCGAAATGAATCCGGAATCACGAAGAATCCGGAATGAGACTGGATCCAAAATGAAATCAATCTGGAATTTAATCCTTATCCAAATGCAACACTGGTCCAAATTCTAAGCAATAGTAATCCCAAAGCAACTGATAACCACCAACAGTGTCTTGGATCCGAAAAGGTAGCAATCCGGATTGAACAGTAGTCCAGGATCAATCTGAGATGGATGATCTCCTTCGTGTTCTTCGGGATCTTCAACAGTAACAAATTCGAAATACTTGAAGCTTCTTCGAGTTCTTCGGAATCCATAGCAGTAGTAGATCCGAAATCTTCAAATCTTATTAGGTTCTTTGGAACAGTAACAATTCCGAATAAACACAACCAGTCTTTGATTCTGAACAGTAATCCGGATTGACAACAGCAGGACCACTTCCGATCAGCTCTTCAATCAGCGATACCAGGAGCCTGTATTGAACAAGGCTCTGATACCAAATGTAAGTCCCGATATCAGATCTAACAGGTATCACAAACCTAATTAGTAGCAGAAATAATGATTAGGAAGAAGAACAATCTCTTGAATTAAAAACAACTTGCATACACTAGAAAAGTGTCTGATACAAGTTTTCAATTACAACTCTTTAACGTTCTAACCTTGACCTAAGACATATATTTATACTAGTCAATAAGCCCAACAGTTACAACCCTAGGCCCACAAGGCACTAGGAAGCACAAAACCCCCTTAAAGCCCAAATGTAGCTCTAATGTGTAAACCTTTGTTAATATAAGCCCAACAGTTACAACCCATCTCTAGGGAAGTATCGCTATTACAATTACTCTACAAAGAATCATGGAATGTTTGGAACTTCCAATCAGTGATAACTAAATCGAAGGACCCAAAAAGGAGGAGCTAATGGAACAACTTACTACTCTAATTGGATATGCAAAAAGGATTTCGTTGATTGGGGAATTCAAAAGGAATGAGCTACCTGCCTTCTAGTAAGTGATGATGGAAACGTTGACCAAGTGCCCGACCTTAAAATTGGGGGCACCGATCAGATTAACCTTTCTGTTCTAACAATCATGTATGGACTCATCACTGGGTTCAACATTGACTACGAAATTGAGATTTTTAATTTGATGAAGAGATTTGTGTTAACAAAATATGGTAGAATCAGTTCTCATATACCTTTTCCAAGATTCTGGTCAATCATAATTGTCGAGACATTTGTTGAAAGGAATATTGAACTTCATGTATCAGAAAATGTCTGGAAGTCATCTGTCATGAAACGTTGGTGTGCCACATTAGCCTGGAAGTCCAATTGAGATGTACCACATTTTCAAGAAAGCATGATGAATCTGATAGATGAAGACTCACCCTATAGGATACAACATGTAGCAATCCTAAACAGAAGAGTGGAACATGTTGAAGTCTATTATAGCAGTTCTCCACAAGATAATGAAGATCAAGGATCTATAGCTCCACAAGAAGATGAAGAACATGTTCAACATCAAGACTTTAGAATTTCACTAGAACTGATGGAGGTTGATCAGCAGACGTATCAGAATATGGAAGCAGAACAACATCATGCAGAGGGTTCACATATGGCAGAATCAGGTGTTCAAAATAATCTTGATTTATTTACTGTTGCAAACTCAACAAATTTTAATGAATCTATTAGAGGAGATTATGTCATACACCCTAGAAAAACAAAAACAGTAAGTGAACTAGTTAGTGGCTCCATTGGTCTATTCTCTAATCAGTTAATGAAGAAGAGATTGAGATAGCAAAAGGTAGAGATCAGCTCACTGATCAAGGAAATCTATGTGAGAAAAATTAGGCTTTCTCAATAATTCACAGAGAATTATTCTTAGGAGTGATTCAAGGAAGTGTAGAAATCTAGGATGTGAATAAGTTTCACAATTCTGGTAAGGGTGTGCAGGATTGGTCTTTCGACCAACCTTACCCCTTTACAACACCAACAAGTGTATCTTCCGCTGGCTTGAGAGAAGGAACATCTGTTGTTCTACCTTTACCCAATGAAACAGTCACCTCACAAGAACAACTTAATCACGTGCTAGACAGCGTCATCAAAGTTTGTGCAGACAAGTCGCCTGTTGAAGCTAAGCTGGATGTGATGATAGAAGAAATCAGAAGACAGAAGTCTGATATGAAAGTTCTGTTAGAATCAGTTGAATCAATCTGGAAGAAAACATAAAAGAACACAGATGTCCTGAAGAACTAACAACAATCAGAGAAGGCACCACAGAACAGCAAACTTGCAGCAGATTTGAGAGAATGTTTGAAGAAATAAAGGACATCAAGACAAAGATAACTGAAGCTGTGGAATAAAGAGATTCCATGACCCTGGTAAAATTCTGGAGGAGATTCACAATTTAAGAGCCAGTAACAATAGCTTGACTGATGCTCTTGATAAAATGGTGAGAGAATGGGCTACACATCAGAATCATAATACATAGGAGTTCAATAAGATACATGAAGCAGAAGAAGGAATGCTAAATTGCTAAGTGACGTACAATCACTTGTAAAGAGCCTACAATTAGATACTGCTAGACTGGCAAACATTGATGTTCATGAACTCAGAACTCCCATTCCCAAAGAGTTCTCACACCTCTTAAAGAGCCAGAAGCCACCCAACATACACAAACAAAGCAAGCAACGCCTCTTAGTTAATCTAGGCCTACACTAATGGGGCCTCCACCTGCTGTGCCAAAGTCAGAAATGATGAAAAGACTCGAAGCCACTCCTATGATAATCTCCAAACTAAGCAGTACTTCTTCAAGAGGTACTCAACAAGAACAACAAAAAATAACCTTATCTGGAGAAAGCATCTTTAGTAAACAGCTGAACCAGGCAGAGAAGAGAAAGTGGGAAGACTCTACTACTTCTTCAAAGATACCAAGAGTTGAAATTAGAAAGGACCAGAAGGAAAGGAAAAGTAATTTCTAGTGCAATAGATTGATCAAGACAATATGATGTTCCTTGAATATCATCTGAGAAATTACTATTGGAATGATGAAGAAGATAAGCTTGACAGGCCTCTAAGCCCAATGAGCACAAGAATAAGAGAAGAAAAGCTGAAAAGAGGAAATGCTAGTCTACACCCAGCTCTTACAAATCAAGTGGTTAGAGTACACAAGGTGGACACCCAGTTCACTACAGGCAAGATAATAGGAACTCATGAGCAAAACATATATGCTCTTGTCAGAACAGATGGTAGAGTAACAACAGTTGTGGATGCTGATCTTGGAGAAGAACTTCATCCCTTGGACTTAACAAAGTTGAAGCCGATTTTTTATAAAGAAAAAGGAGATACAAAGATTAACAGAAGGGCTATCCACAACCTAACTGAAGCAGGACAGAAAATGTAATCAATAGTAGCTCTAGCAGATTTTGATCTTTGCATTGCTTTTGAATACAACAAGAAAGTGGAAATACCACCTCCGGACACATCTGTTCCAGCTGAACTTGAACCTCAAGCTAGAACAGGAGTCATTTTCTGAGAAACCTGAATTATCTGTCGTTTTTAGGGATCTTGATGATAAAAAGGCTCTATTCGGAGTGAATGAAATATGCAGGTACTCAAATAATATGCTCAACTATAACAAAGACTGTATGAATAAGAAACATGAACAACTCAAGGCTAAAGGAAGAAACAAGGAAAAGCTGAGGAAAGAAATCAAAGACCTTATAAAAGAATGGATCACAGCTAGAGGATGGTACAAGTACTTGTACAAGGTCTGTCACAAGCTAATTGAGTACAAGAAGCAACTAAAGAAAGGTGATCTCTACAAACGTGGACTAATGATTGTCTGAAAAGTTTTGTCTGCTTTATTAAATCTTTGAACAATGTTTGTGTCTGTCATTTGGATTTTGATGTTTTGAAGTTTCTTTAAATTATGTTCTTTGAGATGTTAACTTTCTTACAATACTTCGGGGAAACTGTAGGAAACTTTTATGTAAGTACTGAAGAAAAATATCTATCTGATCAACTGCTGAAGATAAAGTCATGAAGGTCAAACAACAAGAAGAAACAAGATTTGAGAAAAGAAAAAGACAACATATCCTCAACATTCATTGAAAAATGAATAAAAAACAAATGAAGACAATCAAAAAGGGTAATTCTAATGGATTTAATGATAATTCTAATGAGTATCATTAGTTTCTGGTAAAATCTGATTATCAGAAAATCTGGTGATCTGTTCAACAGATTTTCTGATGAGCTGGCTCTAAAGACTTCTGTTGAGCCAACTTGTCTGAAAAATGAGGCTCTGCCATATTTGGAAAGTAGCAAGTGGAACTCAATGGATTCAATGAAAATGCCAAAAAGCTACTTAATGCAGGCCAAGTGAATGAATAAACAAATGTTTATTCATGCTAAAGACTCTCTATAAATAGAGAAGTAACCCATCGAAGGACAATGAGTTAAGCCAAGCATTATATACATACTACAAAAAACTCCGTTGCCCTTTCACCATAGAATTACACAAGTATTTGTTTGTACTAGTCAATAACCTCGCAATCACCTTGTAAAGCATTTTGTTTCAAAGTGATATAAACTTGAAAATTCTGTAGTTGTTGTTTGTTGAAAGTTCGATTTTAACTTCCGCACACTATTTGCACATCTGTTGAAATCACTTGTTGTTTATCTGGGACCAACATGTAGGTCGTGTCAATCCTTCTTCTTTGTATTTTTGTTGGTTTAGGATGTTAATTTGCTTCTTTTATTCATTTAAGCTCTTTTGGTCCTGTAATTTAAAAGTAAACAGAGAAACATGCTTTTTCCATCTATAGTACCAAAAAATGGTTGATTTTATGTCTTGTTTGATGTAATTTATATTTTACATTTTGCGCATATCAAATACCCCCACACTTGAATCTTTGCTTGCCCTCAAGCAAAACTCAATAATGTAGCTTACACACCCAAATGGAACTGGGTAGAAGAGAAGTTTTGGGTCTATTTTTGGAGTGTCGGGAACCTAAGTTCTAAATTTAGTTTGTTTTCATTCTATTTACATTCTTATTTGTGATGATTTATTTAAAACATATTTTAAGAAAAAATATTTATTTTGGGCATAACATGCCTTTCTAAAATTCTATTTAGTTATATACAAATTTACATACCTCACAAGTGGTCACTTAACACTTTGTCGAATATGTTTAAGTGAAAACGCTCGGACCCGATCTGGAGCTTACGCCTACCATAGGCTTGACAAACAATCAAACCTCCTACTTTGTGACGTTTAATCCTTGTAAATATCAAGAGGGCTTTAAAAGGGTGGGTTTTGGCTAGGGGTAGGTACTTTTTTAGGTAAAATGGTGAGAAGTGTAAAAATATGTCATTTTTTCGAACGGTTTTGTGGCTTAGAAAAAAACTTTAATCCAATTTTTTTAACTAAAGTGTAAACTAAGCCAAACTTGTTATTTATAACCGAACTTTTAACCAAAATAAATGGTGTAAATAAAAAGAAGTTTTTGTGGATGTGGGTGGTTGTTTTTGCAAAAGTTGATATACTTGCGGGTTTAGAAACGAAAGGGTTAAGGCTCAAAGGGGTTTAACTAGGGGGATATGAATAGGAAAATAAAATTTTAAAATAAAATTGGGTTATAGTCCTAATGCCTCCATCATTTACTTACTTGGATTACTTTCGATAAGGATTGGAAATGTATTGTTTTGGCAAGTTCTATATTTGTAAGAACCAAACGAGCTATTCACACAAGAAACGAAAAGTTGAGCAATTAGTATGGATATGTATTTGTATGCTCACTTAAGGCTCAAAACTCACTTTTTATGGGTAAAGGGTATAGTGTAAAAGTGTATATATAATCAAATACTTTTACACTTTTTATGGGTAAAGGGTATAGTGTAAAAGTATTATGCCCATTTTTATAATTTTATTAATTGGTTCTTTTTATCACGACGCTGTTAGGTGTAAATTAGTATAAACATAATTTTTAGAACTTATATTTCCCAAACTAAACCAAGATAAGTAAAACAAACGAAATTTTTTAGAAAAATATTTTGGGTGATTAGCGGTTTTCCAATGCGAGTTTTATGTAAGGCTTGTTTTTAGGACAAAAAATTCAAGGTTTTAACATCCCCCCACACTTAACTTATACGTTGTCCTCAATGTGTCTCAAATAGGATTTGTTTAGATTAAATATGCAAAAAGGGGTTAATCAACAAATTTTAAGGTTACTTGGCACTGGGCACGGGGGCGTGCCTGGTGGGCATGGCCCCCTGGCCATAGTGCAAGTAACAAAATTTATCAGAAGACTTATAGTATGGTGGACATGGGGGCGTGCCTGGTGGGCACGACCTATGCCATCTTCTCTACAGAAACTTTTTTGTATCAGATAGTTGGACACGTGGGCATGCCTTGTGGGCACGGCCCTGTGCTGTAGACTGTGTTCTATAGTTATTGAAGCGGGAGGTTCTGGTTTACATGCATGGGTCCGTTTTTCTCAGTTTTTCACAACATTCCACCATTTAAAGTGTTACAAACACCATCCTTTTATTTATACCATCTGTTCATTACAACTTAAAAAAAGCAAAAAAGTACATAATTTTAAAAGTCCTAAGATAGTCGAGAATGTAACAAAAACCCAAGAGGTGGTTTTCAGATGTTAAGAGGGCTATTGAGCTTTTCCAGGTGGGATGTACCTTTTCAAATGTCATTTGAGCATCTCCTCGATCTCTTTAGGGAGAAAGAAGGGAGGCTCATTATCCACAACTTATTGTGGAAGAGGGTTGATGGTCATCAATAAAGTGCGTCTAGAGGTGGTTCTGGTGGAAGTTCATCCCGCCCGGCAGGTATGATGACTTCTTTTGCTAGATTCCAATCTTGTTGTGGGAAGATTGGTTCCATGGGAGGTATAGCAAGAATATTCAACCCTTGGTGCAAAAGGTTGATTTCTTGGAAGCTAGTCTTGTTGATGCATATTTGTGTGGATGCGAATCAGTTCGGTTCCGTCCGACTCAGTTTGATATTCACGCTGGAAGCTCATGGTCCAAAGCAGGCCATTAGAGATGAAGACCGAAGACCAGGCAACAGTCAAGGGGGAGTTTGTTGATACACTTTTGTGTCTGTCGCTTGTTCTTAGTTACGACAGTAATTGTACGGTCTTTGTTTGTTGCGTATGTAAAGTTTTGGTCATGTCGACCAAATCAAGATATCCTCCTATCTTGTTTTATAATGATGTTTAGTTTGTTTGTGTTGAAAAACAGTTGCATGTGTGCATATTGTTATGTTTTGTCCAAAGAACCACTTCTTCGTGCGAGTGAAGTTGTCCTTCGTACGAGTGAATTATCATTCGTATGAGCCATCTGATTGTTCGTACGAGTGAGCATTCTTGATATTTAGTTTAAGTGAAAATGCTCGGACCCGTTGTGGAACTTACACCTACCATAGGCTTGACATACAATCAAACGTCCTACTTTGTGAAGTTTAATCCTTGTAAATATCAAGAGGGCTTTAAAAGGGTAGGCTTTGGCTAGGGGTAGGTATTGTTTTTAGGTAAAATGGTGAAAAGCGTAAAATTATGTCGTTTTTTTGAATGATTTTTGTCGCTTAGAAAAAAAAATTTAATCCAATGTTTGTCTAACTAAAGTTGAAACTAAGCCAAACTTGTTATTTATAACGGAACTTTTTACTAAAATGAATGGTGTAAATAAAAAGAAGTTTTTTGTGGATGTGGGTGGTTGTTTTTGCAAAAGTTGATATTTTTGTGGGTTTAGAAACGAAAGGGTTAAGGCTCAAAGGGGTTTAACCAAGGGGATATGAATAGGAAAATAAAGTTTTAAAATAAAAATGGGTTATAGTCCTAATGCCTCCATCATTTACTTACTTGGATTACTTTCGGTAAGGATTGGGAACGTATTGTTTTGGCAAGTTCTATATTTGTAAGAACCAAACGGGCTATTCACACAAGAAATGAGCAATTAGTATAGATATGTATTTGTATGCTCGGTTAAGTCTCAAAACTCACTTTTTATGGGTAAAGGGTATAGTGTAAAAGTGTATATATAATCAAATGTTACAAAGATTTGTTATGCCCGTTTTTATAATTTTCTTAATTTGTTCTTTTTATCACGACGCTGTTAGGTGTAAATTAGTAAAAACATAATTTTTAGAACTTATATTTGCTGAACTAAACCAAGATAAGTAAAACAAATGAAAATGTTTTGAAAAATATTTCGGGTGATTAGCGGTTTTCCAAGGCGAGTTTTGTGTAAGTCTTGAAATTCAAGGTTTTAACATCCCCCACACTTAAATTACACATTGTCCTTAATGTGTCTCAAATAGGATTTGTTTAGATTAAATTTGCAAAAAGTAAGGTTTAACAACAAATTTTAAGGTTACTTGGCATTGGGCAGGGGTCGTGCCTGGTAGGCATGACCACGTGGCGAAAGTGGCAGTAACGAAATTTATCAGAAGACTTATAGTATGGTGGACGCGGGGGCGTGCCTAGTGGGCACGACCCATGCCATCTTCTCTACAGAAACTTTTTTGTATTAGACAGTTGGACACGGGGGTGTGCGTGGTGGGCACGGTCCCGTGCTGTAGACTTTGTTCTGTAGTTTTTGAAGCGGGAGGCTCTGGTTTACATGCATGGGGTCCTTTTTTCTTAGTTTTTCACAACATTCCACCATTAAAGTGTTACAAACACGATCCTTTTATTTATATGGATCATTACATCCTAAAAGAAAAGCGAAAAAGTATATAATTCTAAAACTCCTAAGATAGATTATCCTCCTAACTACAAGAAATAAAAACTAGAAAAAACTATCCCTAGAATAGTCGAGAATGCAACAAAAACCAGGAGGTGGTTTTCGGATGTTAGAGGGCTATTGAGTTATCCGGGTGGGATGTACCCTCTCAAATGTCATTGAGCATCTCCTCTATCTCCCTAGGGATAAAGTAGGGAGTCTCGTCATCTACAACTTCTTGTGGGAGAGGGTTGATGGTCATCGGAACCTCATTAAGTGCGTGTAGAGGTGGTTCCGGTGGAAGTTCATCCTGCCCGGTGGGGATGATGACTTCTTGTGCTCGATTCCAATCTTCTTGTGGGAAGATTGGTTCCATGGGAGGCATAGTAAGAATATTCAACCCTCGGTGCAAAAGGTTGATTTCTTGGAAGCTAGTCTCAAGTCCCATTGTTTAGTAGTTGACCCGGTCTATTAGGATCTCTTCCACCGATGTCATCTCCTCCATGGCCTCCATTAGCGCGTTTACGTAACAGACATGAGTAGCCTCAATGGAAGGCCTCCTTCCCTACCTGTTGTTCTTAGTTGTAGTTGACGAGGTTCCACTGTTTCTGCTTGAAACTATAAAAAAACAAGGAAGTTGTCATTTACATAGAACATCACAACGGCCCAGTGCTTCCACTCCTTTTGTGATTTAGAACCCAGAACTCTTGGTTTTAAGTTATTATTTATTCGGTTTTTGAAAGTTTTACACGTAAATAACTTGAAATATTATTGAAAAATATGTATTCTAAAAGAGTTTGGGTTTAAAATCACTAATTTATTTTGATGAAGCTTGAAGTTTTGAAGCGTCAAGCTTCCATGGAAGGTTGAATGTTTGGAGAAGAAGGAAAGTGATAAAAGTGGCAAAGAGAAGAAGGTTTGAGGAAACCATTTTAAGAATATACCTTCTGGGTATGTGTGTAGATTCAGATCAGATTTTTGTCTTTGGAATGAGTCCTAGACATGCTGCCCCCTGCTGACTTTATACGGCCCCGTGGTCTGCAACAAATCAGAACAACTTTTAGCAGTTAGTGACCATGGGGCGTGTTGGCTAGGCATGACCCCGTGGTGCCTTAACAAATTGATATGGGGGCGTGTTGACCAGGCACGGTCGTGTTGTTTTTGAGATTTATGAAGATTCGTCTTTTTTAAGGTGTTTTATTTTATCGGGTGGTTCTTTATTTGTGGGGACAACACCAAAGTTCCGAACGTACCTAAGGTGCTTGTGATTTATTCGAAAACGTAACAGGTTGTAAGAAAGGAAGAATCCTAAACTACACGCTGGGCGAAACCAACCTTAATTTACCTTATCCAGAAGAAGGCATGAGTCGAGTCGCTCTGGTCTATGTATGCACCGGTTGTAGCCGGTGGTGTGTCCATCATGGCACAATCGAAACTGGGACAACTATCGCATCACAAGCTGTTGAGGTGCACATAGTGGCCTTGGTGTCGTTTATTTCTGAACGGGCACCATGAAGTCTTTTCAATTGTTAGTGTTTTGTGATGAACACCTCATATTCATCATAAACTCTATTTCTTTTAATTTTTGGAGAATACTCTTTTTCTATTTGGCTTATGCCATCTGAGGTTATGTCTTTTTGAAAAGAATTTTAATGACATTTAGAGGGATATAGTCATTGTTCTTACTTTCACCCCTCTTAAGGTGATTTTCATAGGAAAACGATGGATCTATTAGGTAGTGGGGGTTGGAATTTAGAAAGTAGCATTCCAAATCTCGATAAAACCCACCACATAACTAGCACCATTCACCGTAAGAGTTGCGAAAGTAAAAATAATCAATATCGTCCATGTTTTTGTCAGAACTATTAACCGTTGGGATCGGACGATCCTGTTTATAGTTGCTGATAGGGAGACACGGCCCCGTGTGGAGTTAACACGGCCCCGTGTCACAACTACTGTCTGCCATAAAACACTTTTGCCAGCTGCAGTTAAGGGCACGACTGCATGTTTAACTAGCACGACCCGTGCTACAGTCTACAAAAAATGCAAAAATTACAAAAACAAAGAAAAATCATATAAATTAAAAGAAAAAAAAGGTAAAAATTGATTAGGCCGTTAATTTTAAGTTTTCTTAAAATCCTTGTGTTCCCGGCAACGGCGCCAAAAATTTGACGTGGTTGAACGTTGTTTTAATTTTTGTTATATTTTCAAGCACTTCTTACTCGTGGATCAAGCTTTAAATTTATAAAACACGATACAATAATATCACTCTACACACGTTAGGGCAAGTGCACCCATCATAGAAATACTATAGTGATTGTAAAATACCGAGGTTGTCCAAGGACACAAGAGCTTTTAATACCAAATTATCGTTAACGTCTATTCTAAACAAATTTTAATAAAAGTTTTGAAAGTTTTAAAAGGTAAACTAAATGTAAAAACGTAAAGAAAATAAATAAAAACAAATAGACAAGAAAGAATCACTTAGTTCTGAATCCTCTTTTACGTATCCTTTGATGAAGTCCGCACTTTGGGCTTTTTAAGAGATTATCTAAGTTATTGGTCTGAGTCAGCAGGGATACAGTCCCGCAAGGCCGGAATGTTGAAATATAATTAGATAAGTTATTAATGCTAAAAGCGGTAGGCCCCTCTTGTGAAGGCGACGTTACCCTCGGCCATATTGGTCTAAGTCGGTAGGGATACAGTCCCGCAAGGCTGGATAAAGTTTTAATAGTACTTTATTTATAAGGGGTTCAAACCGTACTTACGTCCCCGATCTGATGCTATCTGCCTTAAGGGAAGTCCTAATAAGCTTGAACTAAGTCCTCTCAGGTTGTATACACTGAACTAGGCAAGAACTTTACCCAAACACCCATCTAACCCCCTTCCAGGTAGTTAACACGCTTTATATAGACCGTAAAGACACGAATGAGTGAATCAACGAAACATGAAGAAATATTTAACCAAAGTTCACTTTCAATGTAAAAAGATAGTTATTAAAGTAATTAATACATACCCAAATAAAAGTTGCCAAAGATTGGAAATCAGAAGTAATACATAAAAGATTTGTCTTCACCATGTGATGTAAGAGATTTAGTTAAGCATGGCCTTTGTTTGACAAGAACTCTTACAATCAATCTTGGATCCTGAGACTGATACACACTCTAAAAGATGAAATGTGGATGATTGTGGTGGGTATTGGTGTTGTAGTGGTGGTGGACTGATGGCAAGTGTGAGAGAAGTGGTTTGCCAAGGGATGCCTTTCTCTTGAACCAAGCACCTCTATTTATAGCTGGAAACAGGGAGCGACCACGGCCCCGTGCCCACCTGGCACGGCCCCATGGTCATCTTTTTCTCTCCTTCATTAACTAAAGATGTCAGGTCTTGTACTAACACGCCCCATGGTGTCATAGCACGACCCTGTGGTCCATGTACTTGTTGTATTATCACAGCTCTATGAATCTTATAGTTGACCATGGCCTTTGTTGGGTTATCACGGCCCGTGTTGGTTTGACTATTGCTATTGTCTTTATCTACAAAGAATCTTGACTGTGTATGACCCCATGCATGGTGGGCATGTCTCCATGCCAAAGCTTCTGTCTTTGTTATTTTTGTTATTTTCGATGTGGATGGGGGTTTGGCAGGTCGTGTCAATCCTTCTTCTTTGTATTTGTGTTGGTTTTGGCTATTCATTTACTCCTTTTATTCATTTAAGCTCTTTTGGTCCTGTAATTTAAAAGTAAACAAAGAAACATGCTTTTTCCAACATTAGTAATGAAAAAGGGTTGATTTTATGCCTTGTTTGATGTAATTTATATGTTACATTTTGCGGAAATCACTAATCCGTAAACCTTTAAGGGTCTAATAATCTCCCCCTAGGTTTATTGCATTAGAGCTTCTTTATCTTCAAGATCCAACGGCTGCAACACCTCCAAACAATGGAGTAGCATCCACATACAACCTGCTTCTGATCACGTTTACCACTGCGCTCGTCCATGACTTTGCACAAACTTCATACTGGTTATTTGTTCTAATTTGATGTTGACCTAAGACCTTTATATCCTCTTCATGAAAACTAATAATATCCAACGTGTCTGCTAACCAAAATGATTGTTCTTGTGTCACGATCATAGCTTCGGCCATTTTTGGATCATAAGCCTAGAAGTTGAAGTTTTTGAGCACACCTTTTGGAATCTTTGGAACCGCAGCAATGACCCATTCTTTATCGATTGGCGGCCACATCACATTCTGAATTGTTCACTTAGTTTGAGGATCACGAACACCATGGCTGTTTTTTAAATACGAATTAGCCTTTCTTCATTATTGAAAAGTTATTCTTGACTTCTTTTTCAAGCCTTTCATGAAATGCCCAACCTTTCCCTCACTGATTAGGGTCTGAATCATGATATGGAGCATGCAGCAGATTTTGCAAATTAATATTTATCCATGACTCAAATTGTGACTGCTTTGAGTAGTATTCTTTGTGTCTAGTTTCTGGAGTAATTAGCCACATGTCTTTATCATCATCAAATCTCTAGTTTGTGACCTTCAATTTGTTTCCGATTTTATCATAAAGACTCGATGCCAACTCCATGATGAAGCGGTCAGACGTTTTTGTTGGATCCTTTGGTTGAAAGTTTTCATAAAGAGGATTTCCATCTTGATTCTTCATGATAAGCATTTGTTTGTTGCTTTGTTTCTTTGGAGGTAGCTTTCTCTTCTTCTTTCATGCTGATGCTAGATATGCAGCTAATCCTGCTTTGCTTACAACATCCTCAGCGGGTTTCTCTTCAACTATTTGTTCATGTTGAGCTACGTTCAACGGATCATCATCCTTGTCAGCAAACTCCTTACCAAACTTCTTTTCAAGCTTCGCTTTCAAATCAAACACCATCATCATCAGCATATTCACATCGCCTTGAAGTTCTTCAATAACCTTATCTTTACTTGTCACTTGAGCTTGTAGTGAAGCGATCTGAGCATCTTTCAAAACAGAGTTTTGCTCTAATACAACCACTTTTCTTTGCAGCTTCACAACATCCACTTCTTCATCTTCGTCACTGTCAGATTGTTCCACAAACTTCATCTTATCTACAGAAATTCGCATTACTACCTCATCATGTTCTGTAAACCCACCACTGGAACTACCGACTTCAAATCGAAGTTGGAGAAGTCTGGAACATTTGTTTCTTGAGTTGTAGCAGTGACTTCTAGAATGACTTGCATAATGGGATCAGGCTCAACACTTGAACTTATGGGTTTAGGGTCAGTACATATTTTTGGTTTAGCTCTTTGCTTCTTTCGGGATTCTTGTTCAATACTTGTATCATCTCTAGCGTATACTTCTTGAGTAAGAACAATTCCAGGAAGAGGGTTCCCAGGATTGTCCTGTATCAATACGAGTAGCGATTGAAGATTCTCAGTGGATATCAAATTCAGGCCTTTAACGGTTTCCTCAAATTTCTCAAAGTCCATCTGATCCACCTCAACCGCAACTTCTTCATCGTCTGTCACCAAAGCTTCAACTTCAGCCACTGGTTTCTCTCCAATCCCTTTACTCTGCACATCATGTTATTCCGCAATCATAGCATTTACGGTTTTTGGTGCAGGTACAAACATTCTAAACTTTTTGTGCTTCTCTAGCGGAATTCTCCCAAAAATCTATGCTTCTTTGTAGTATCTCGACTTTTGCTCATCGCATCAAAGCAACATGGACCCATAGGTTTTAAGTTCAGAAAGTTGGTGCCTTTGACGAGGTTTGGGTACTTTTCGTTGAGAATCATCTATAGAAATCAAGGATAGAGTACGAATACCTTCTTCTTTGAATTCTCTAACATCTTTGTCATGTTATCGAAGATAAATGCAGAGAAGTTGTAGTCCTAATCGCTCACCAACGCCACCATTGCAGATGCTTGGGTTTGATTTAACTGATCCAAGCCACCTTTGTTCTCTGAAATGCATAACAAGAGGACGTGCACCAATAATCTCCAGTACGGTTGAAGTAACTTCTTCAACACCGTAAGGTAATCTCCTGCGTAGCTCATACGCCGAAGCACTCTAACGACATTCTCTATCATATGACGTTGGATAGTGAGCTTGGTCTTCAAACTTTAAAACCTCACATACCATAGCTTCTGAATCTCTTTCACTTGAATCTTGGATTCAATCGATCCTTTGCCATCAGCTCCACTTCTTTCAACTTTGGCATTCAACCATTAATCCTGAACCATATCTCCACAAATAACCAGATTTGTCTTCAAGGCATGTGTGATTGTTTCGTACGAATCATGTTTCGTACTAAACTGA
Source organism: Scalesia atractyloides (assembly GCA_947069175.1). NCBI lineage: Eukaryota > Viridiplantae > Streptophyta > Magnoliopsida > Asterales > Asteraceae > Scalesia > Scalesia atractyloides. The sequence goes on from CAMTDV010000001.1 coordinate 29,756,202, forward strand.
TAACGTCTTTCGAACCAGAATCTTCATTTCTTCGAATTTTGACATGATTTTTGCACAGATCTGGTCGAAAATCAGTTTCTAACAATCCTATGGTATCAATTTAACATTATGTCCGTGGATTGTCCGTTTATTCGATATTTTACGTCCAAAATCCCTCATATGTCCAATAATCATGAGCGTAGGTGATTCATCAACTGTTAAGTTGAATGAATCGGTACCGTAGCTCTGATACAAGTTGTGGTCCCGTGGTCGGCGGCGGTTCTAAACGGAGGTTTTGGGGATAGACTAGTTTCGGCAGAACAAACATAAACATTAAGCACAAGAGAATCAGCGAAAGCTTTTCATTCATTCATTCATTCATACCGAAAGAGCTTACATCTGGTCTGGCTGGCGGAGTTCTAGGAGAGAATCTGCCAGCGTTTCCCCTCAGGGAACTTCCAAAACTTACAAACAATGAACAAACAACGCCTATATATTGACATGACATTTTGTGCGAATCAAGCCTGAGTCACTCGTACTAATATTTCGTACGAGTGAGTCACTCGTACGAATATTTCGTATAAGTAAGTGATTCGTACGAATCATACATGATTCGTACGAAACAGTACTTGTTCACACTTGGGTTGTGTGTTCGAATCTAATCTAATACAATATTCAATACACACTCTATCTAGTCTATTCGCACAGTAACGACCATAAAGTGCATCAACATTTTCCCCCTTGGACGTCACTGTCGAAGCTTGAACTTGAAATCTTGAGAGCTGTGTTTGAATATTCTGCAACTTCAATCGGGTATCTCTTGACATTGTAATTCCCCCTTGATTGAAGATCCGAGTTTGCATTATTTACGTTTAAATACCATTCCCCCTGAAATAATTTTCTCTAGAAATTAATCTTCATGTTGTTCGTTGCATGGTTGAGAAACCTCCTCTGATTTGCTTGATCTTCAAATTTTCTCGAACAATCACCAACTTCTCATTAAACAATGTGACTTTCTTCATTTCGATGTTTAAGGATATCCGTGTTTGGTTTAACGCACCCCCCTTGATGCTTGATCCTCTGATCTTCAAAACTTAACCGGCAATTAACAGAAACTTTGAAGAACCACATGGAAAAACTTCAAACCGAGGAGTATCCGCAAAAATATTTTCAATCAGCAAATTATCAGAAACAAACTAACTGGTAACACATCGAATCAGAGAAACCTTCTTCGGCAATCAGAATCACATTCTTCCTTTTTAGTCATAATAACAGATGTATAGCTATCTCCGCTGGAATGGGGCACTGAAACTACAAGACATCCGTGTTTTCTGGCGGTTAGTCCAAAAAAGTTCATTTGTAATGTAGAGTTAATGATAGAATGGCGTGTTCACATCAACACCGTCGTGTGTTAAAAAACATCATTCATTCAGCAAACCAGCAAGTAAAATGATTAGCTTGCACCCAGTTCATAAACCTCTCGCCCCAACTATCAAAGTCTTCCAAATTCATAAGTTTTGGAGGTTTAGTCATTGTTCCCATTTCGTTCTCAAAATTGATGTTTTGAGCTGCTGTAGTTGTGACAACCGATGTGATCTGATCTCCCGAAATGAGCAATTGATCTGATCTCGCTCAACTAGCAGAGGCGGAATTCATTGCTAGAGAGGTAGATATGACAAACAAGACAAAACTTACTGTTTAACTACTTCTGATCTATTAAAGACGTTCAAGTTACAGACGCAAGTCAACAAACTAACAGAGCTTCGCCATATGAAATGACAAATCCCTTTTTAGCTCTAACACAACACTTCCCTATTTATAGGTCGACATGACTCGTACTGAAGTGCGTGCACTAACAAACATCCCTGTGTTTCGTACGAAATAGTATTTCCTACGAGTGACTCACTCGTACGAAACACACTTATGTTTCGTGCGAATCACAGTGTACAGTACATAAAATTTACATTTTCTCATTTAAACATTAATGTGTAATCTTTATAAACATTATGGATATATCCTAGACGTAGGCAATAGACATTATGCATCAACAAACTCCCCCTTGGATGTTGCCGTAGTCTGGATAATATTCAAAACTTCACTTTGATTTGACTTTAATGCCCAAAAAATCTCTTTAACGGTTTTCGACGTTCCTCAGAAGCAATAGGCGTTTGATCGGTAAGAGGACGTCGCTTCAAAAACTAAAAACTCCTAAACGATGCTACTCTTGAACGTTCAGTGATCCGAGCTTCCTTTTCATCAGTTTTCTTCAACTCATTCTTCTCAATCTTCCTCCAGGTTGTCTTCTAATTCGATCCTGTACTATTTTTTCCCATCTTTTTCATCAACCACTCTCGATGTCATTGGGAAATATCCAGAAAATATATATCAACATCAACAGGCTTTCCTATCAGAATAAAGTTCTTCGGTCACAGAATCCTCAACAATCTTACCCTTTACTTTTCATAATGCATTAGATTGTTGCTTAGCCAATCGTTCTCGTTCTGCAACCCTTTCTCTTGCTTCCTTTGTATGTAGCCTTACCTCCTTTATCTCTGTCTTTCACAAACCACGGACTTCGCTTTACCACAAACAAAGGTAAAGAATTCACATCCTCCTCATCGTCACCACTATCGTCTTTCCTCCATTTTCCAGGTGTGGGTGAGATGTAATCTTTATTCAGAATAGTACCGAACATTGGTTTAGCGGTGGGAGTAGACTTCAAATGTACATTCATCTTTCACAGAGACTGAACATCCATATGCTCAAGTTTAAGCACATCATTAGAAGATTTCTTCAAGTCCGGATGTAAATATCATCTGTATAAACCTCGGGTACTGCAAAAATCTCTCCTTCTGTATGTTTTGGATCATTTGAGTAAAAATAACTGTCGAAAAGTTATAAGGAAGATTCAGCACCAGCGCGGTAATCAAGAACATCTGATAATCTACTAATTCATCAGATCCACCCTTCCTGTGACCCAAACAATGAGTAATAACATGTGCCAGATATCGAAACGGCACGCTTAGATTTCCCTTTTTGAAAGGAGCAGCATTCACGAAACCTGAATATCCCATCCTGTAAAAACATCCTTACACCATATATTCAGTAAAGCCCGTTGGATCATCCTTGTTATCTTTAAACTCTAACACTTTCCGAATCAAATCTTCAGTAATCTTTACTTGAATATCCACATCGTTAATCTTCACTGCTGATATAATGGCATTGTCGTCGACTATATTCCGCAGCATTCCAGAAATACTCAACATGTGACAAATATACAGTATGTCTTTCTGTAATCGCTTTTGTCACTCTAATTCTGGTAAGAAAATCCAAGATACTTTGGTACGCAGCTATTTCTGGGATTTTAGCATCTGTAATACAGCAAATGTTATGTACTGGCGAAAACCCAGATCTCTTTGCCTGTTCAAGAAAAATATTCAACAGTTAGAAATTTTCAAACTTTGAAAAATTCTTCACTGATTCGTACAAAACTCTTAATTTCGTACGAAATACACGGTTAAACGAAAGTGTTAAACTTTCAAAATGTCTATTTCTTGTTGCATACAAAATCTTTTTATTTTGCACGAAATTTCCATTTGATCAGAAATTTTTGAACATTTAAATATTTTTCTCTATTTCGTACGAAATCTTTGTTTCGTACAAAAACTTCATATGATCAAACCATTTGAAAGTTGAAGTTATGTTTTTCATACGATTCATTTGTTTCTCACAAAATTCTTTACTTAAACAAATTTCTTTGAAATCTCATTCTGTTTGTAACAGGTCACTCGTACCAAATCTACTTCGTCCCAAAATTTGTCCAAGTGTAATCTGATCCTAAAACTTGTTGTTTTTAGCAAATTGATAGTTGATTTTCAGGTTATTAGATTTTGTGATCAATTTTAAGTTTAACCGGTCCAATTTCCCTAGATCTAAGTTTTAGTCCGAATCGTATGAAATTTTGACATTATAACAGTTAGATCGTGATGAAATTACCTTGCCCATTGTATAAGGTGTGCAAATCAACTTCAACAATGTGAATAGCAAGCACAAGAATCAAGAAATGAAGTTTTAGAAATGAGTCGCACAAAAAACTCTCTGAATCGCTCAATAGTGTTTAAAGAACAGAAATCTCATTTCTTTGCGAACCAGAAGGGTATTTATACTTTCCATGTTTCGTACAAAATCTTGTGAATCGTACCAAATGGTTACCCTTTGTTTCGTACAAAAACTCCTATCCACATGAAATTTGATTTTGTACGAATCAAATCTAAACAAACTTTATACTTTTTCAATTTTAATTTTTGTTTTTGTATTTTTCATTCATTTTATCAAAAACTTTTATCTGTTTCAAAAATCTACTTGACTAACCAAGTCCCAGTTAATGTCCCTGGTTATCCAATTTGCCTTCCAAGTCCAGGTTAATGACCTTAGTTGACCATGTTTGACCAAACAGATTTATTTTAACATGTAAAGTTTCAAATTAATGAACTTTCTTGATATTTTAGTAAACTTTGTTGCTAAAAATTAGCTCCCAACCCATGATTCCAAGCTTTCTTCAGCAAGATGTTGCAATGAATCCAATCATCAGTGTTTTTATCATCGGTAAACAAAATAAAACTATCAAGCTAAAAATCTTTTGGGTTTTAAGAAATTTTTAAAGAATAACAATTTTGTGAATTTTGTGTTTTCAGAGGATCATTTCGAGCATTTATATAAGTCATCGGTACCGTTAATCTAGAAACACCTTTTAAGCTTTTAAACAAATTTATTTAGAATGCCAATATATTTGTCCATTTAAACCTCTTCTCGTTTCTCAACTGTTTCAAGATATGTTAAAGTATTATTAGAAACATGAAATAACTGTGTTTCCCATCTCATAATATACTCCTGTATCGAGATTCCCAGAATGTCATATTACAGGTGAATATATCGAATTGATATCTGTATATAGGGTGAATGCGAGACCTTGAGAGCTCAGGTTAGTACTACCATACAGACAAAGAGATGAAGGCTCGTCTTTAGGTGGTGTTCCATTAAGGAATCTTTTATACTGCAAATGTCATAATTGCTTAAGACATAATCATTTTATGCAGTTTTTGGGGAAATAATGCGAAAGTATTATACGAGTTCTAGGCCATTGCTTCCGCAAAATCAGAAGAACTCGAATAATACCCCAGATATCAATCAAATATAAAGACCTAGTATCGCAGAATCTGGCATTCTCTCAAACGAAATTTCGGAGTACTAATATATCCGAAAGATGTTAAGCCATAAGTTAATCAGTTTTTTGTGTTTTATTTTTATATCTCGATAACAATTTACTGAACAAGTGAAGTCTATTGGCATATCCATAGTAAGACTTGCTTAAACACTTTAAAACAATACAATTCTTTAGCATACTGTGACTATCATTTTTGATTTACTATGATCACTCTTTTTACACAAAACTATTTTTGATCTTTTAAATGTTTTTGTAATTTCCTCAAATATTCTCCCCCTAAAATCAAAAAACATATTTTTGGATTTTTAAGAAATTAGAAGAAAGAATGTACAAAAAACGTTTAAACGATGACAAATTCACATCAAGTCATCATCATCCTCAAACTCAACCTCAAACACATCCCCTGAGATCATATTTTTTAAACCATTTAGCTTTAACAAATTTTTAAACTTTGTTTTATCAAAAGCTTTGGTATAAAAATCTGCTTTTTGGTCATCAGTGTGGATTTTCTCAATTCGTACCAACTTTTTCTCGTAGCAATCACGGATAAAGTGGTGTCGAATCTCCATATGTTTAGTACGTGAGTGTTGACATGAGTTTTTGGTGATATCGATTGCAGCGTGATTATCTACATATATAGGCGTATCAAGAAATTGCAAACCGAAATCTCTCATCTGTTACTGTATCTAGAGAATTTGAGCACAACAACTGGATGCCGAAACGTATTCAGCCTCACAGGTAGAGAGAGCGACCGTGGTTTTTTCTTGCATTGCCACGTTACCAAACGGGTTCCGAAGAACTGGCAGCCAGCCATTGTAGATTTTGTATTCAATTTGCAGCATCCGAAATGAGAATCCGAGTAACCTACAAGATTAAAATCATCATGTCTAGGGTACCACAAGCCGGTGCTTGGAAAACCCTTCAGATATCTCATTATGCATTTAACGTGATTCAGGTGTGACTCTTTTGGATTAGACTGATAACGGGAGCAGAGGCACGTTGGATACATGATATCTAATCGAGAAGCAGTAAGATACATCAAAGGATCAGATCATGGAGCGATATAAAGTTTCATTAACTTTTTCGCCGGTAAGATCTGGACAAATGCCGTGATTTGGAGCTAACGGGGTCGATGCAGGTTTAGTTCCTATCATATTGAATTTCTCCAATATGTCATGAACATATTTTGTCTGATGAATGAAGATACCATCAGCCAACTGATCAACCTGAAGTAATAGAAAGAACTTGATCTCCCCCATTGCGTGGCTCATTTCGAATTTGCGCTTCATGACTTCTTCAAAGTCTTTACACAGCTTGTCATTTGTCGATCCAAAGATAATATCATCCACATATATCTATACGATAATTAGATGTCCATCTACTTCCTTCGTGAAGAGAGTTGAGTCTACTGTTCCCCTGATAAAGCCATTATCCAATAGATAATTCGATAATGTTTCATACCAAGCTCTCGGGGCTTGATGAAGACCATATAAGGCTTTATTGAAGAGGTAGACTTTATCTTTGTGCACTAGATCAACGAACCGCAGTGGTTGGCCGATGTACACCTCCTCTTTCACTTTTCCGTAAAGAAAAGCAGATTTAACATCCAATTGGTACACTTTGAACCCTTTCCATGAGGCAAAGGCCAAGAATATGCGAATTGCTTCAAGACGTGCAACTGGGGCGTAGACTTCAGTATAGTCTATCCCTTCTTGCTAATGAAATCCTTGAACCACTAGTCGAGCTTTGTTGCGCACGACAACTCCTCTATCATCTCTTTTACACTTGAAGACCCATCTTGTATTAATCTTTTTGTGATGATCTGGTAGGTCAGCAAGTGTCCAGACGCCAAGTTTCTGGAATTGCAGTAACTCTTCTTGCATCGCATCCACCCAACTTTCTTCTTTCAACGCGTCTTTCCAGTTTCCCGGTTCAACCTGAGAAACAAAACAACTGTGAGAAAATCGGACTTGAAATGGAGCAATACTAGTATAGAAACATCTTAGATCTTTATTAATCTGATTGCGAGTTTGCACTCCTCATTGTAAGCTGCCTATAATGTTCTCTGACGGATGATATGAAAGTGTCCTTGGCATCACTTCAGTTGGAACATCTACTTGTGATTGCAAATTTGAGATATTTTCATCGAAAACCAGTACAGATGAAGAAGATTAATTCCTAGCATTAGACTGATCAGCCTGTTGGTTCAGAAACCCTTCAATCTGTTCAGATCCTTCATCAGAACTGGATCCTCCATCGTTGAAAGTTGGTTCCCGATTAGAGTCATCATCTTCATTTGGCTGGACAGAAGATTCAGCAGCATTGACATTTGAAGCAGGAACCAGATTTAAAATAGAAGAGCTTTAACCAACATCAGATGTGTTAACTGGTAAAGATGTAGAAATCACCAAAGGTCGAGGAACTTGTTCTTGATTAAATAACTGGTGTTGTTGAAATAATATAACAAGTTCTTCTTCAGTTGGCACATCTGGAAGATCAAACCAATCCCACAATCCATCGTAGTTAAACAGCCACCAATCCCCAGGCTTCTGCGTAGGAGTTGTATATCTTTGACAATCTACGTGCTGTGCTAGAACTATCTGGTTCAGACTCGGCAAGAAAACACGTTTTTGAGGCGTAGCATAACCAACAAAGAAACCCTCCAAAGATTTGGCTCCAAATTTACCAGCCGGGTCCAAGACGGTACACGATGATCCAAAAGGTTCCAAAAAAACTAAGTTAGGCTTTCGTTGATTTAGTAACTCAAAACATGTCTTTTTTTGAGGCTTAACTGTCAACACACGATTCAGGGTATAGCATGCCGATGCCACTACTTCTCTCTAGAAACTGATCGGTAATTTTGAATCAACTAACATTGTTCTAGCAGTTTCAATCAATGTGCGATTCTTTCGTTCAGCTACTCTGTTTTGTTGTGGAGTATAAGGGGCGCTGAATTCATGAAGAATCCCCTTTTTATTGCAGAACTCTTGCATCTTCTTGTTCTTTAACTCCATTCCATTATCACTGCGAATTCTCTTAATGGGCAAATGATATAAATTCTCGAGCTTTCTGAAAAGGATCATAAGAGTTTCAAACGTTTCATCCTTACTTTCCAGAAAGAATACCCATGAAAATCGAGAATAATCATCTGTAACGACAAGACAATATAAATCTCTAGAAATACTTTTAACATTGACTGGTCCAAAGAGATCCATGTGTAGTCTTTCTAGTTGTAGCTTTATCGAATTTAACAGCTTTCTCAGGTGTGATTTCTTATACTGCTTCCCCTTTTTGCAGCTAAGACAATCATCTGATAAATGAAAACTTTTCAAATTGACACCCTCCACTAAGTCGTTATGCACAAGAAAATTCATCTTTCGAAAATGAATGTGCCCCATTTTTCTGTGCCATAAAATTGACTCTTTTTTGGAAGCTTTGGAAACAAAGCATTGAACTTTCTTTGACGTGGTGGAAGTGATGCTCATATCAAGAACATATAAATCATTTTCTTGTGGAGCTCGCATCATAATCCATTCTTCTAGAATCTTGAAACTGGGTTTTAGAATTAGACATTCTTTATCATCGAAATGTGTCGTGAACTTCTTGTCACAAATTTGCGAGATACTAAGCAGATTGTTCTCAAGTTCAGCGATAAAGTTCACTTTATCAAACGATACAACACCGTTCGAGAGAATCCATTCTCCGACAATCCTACCTCCCTACGTTCCAGCAAATCCAACATATCCTCCTCGAATAGCTCTAACATCATTGAGCAGCGCAAGCATTCCTGTCATGTGGCGAGACGCTCCACTATCCATGATCCATTTTGACAATATCGAACGTTGGAGCCCCTGCACACATGATCAACCAAATTTATTTAAACAAAGAGACCCAAGCCTATTTGGTCTTGGGTGGGTTTGGTATGTCGAACTTTGGACCCACTTTGTTCTTTTCAATCTTTTTAAGCTCAATGTTGTTTGGAACAGAAGGTTTGAGTTCAACCTTGGATGATTTGGTGTTAACAATTTTAGCAACCCATTTCTGTGTTTGTGGTTTAGCCTGTTTAACATAAAATTTTGAATCTTTTTGTTGAACTTTGTGTGATGTTTCACCAATTTTAAATTTAGATTGAGGTTTAATAATTGGTTTAACATTTTGATGAGATTCGTTTCTTTTAAGAATTTGTTTCGGCATAACCAAGGGTGCTTTTTGATTTTCATCCTTGGTGAAATTTTTCAGAGAAGAAACTGATTTTGAACTTTCTTGTGAACAATATCGTGCGATATGTCCAACTTTCTTGCATTTAAATCATGTCCTACTGTCCTTATGAACAGAGGTATTCAACACCTGTTTCTGTTTTTGTTTCTCTTTTTCTTTAAGAAAATCATCATTTGATTGGGCACCAATGATTTCCTTTTCCTTCTCGGTTGTTGTCCCAAATACAAAATTAATTTTCTTTGTAAAATCTAATTTTTGGGACCTGTTAGTTTTATGTTGCTTCTCAAAACCCAACCCTGCACGCTTGTTTTCTGGATAATCTCCATTTTTTCGAAAATAGGGTCGGTTGTCAGTTTTTGATTTAGAATAGAAAGATGAATCATGTTATCTAAATCATCATGACTTACCTCCATCAGCTTGAACATTTTATCAACACAACCTCTTTTCACATTCTTGATGGGAAAATCCTCATCTGAAATAGTTTATTAGATCCTTTCATTTTATAAACTATTATGTTAGGATCATCATTTAAACTATTTTCTGATTTGTCATCAGATTTTGACTTCTCAGACTTTTCAGACTCAGCCACTTCAGATTCATTTGTTAATACTTTTTCCATCATATTTTCTACCACTTCAGAATCACATTCACCATCATTTTTAGTGTAAGTTATATCGATATCCTCAGGCAACAGTTCAGTTTTCAATTTAAGATTTAGCGCCTTTTCCACCCAGATGGATTTTTGCAAGCATAACTGTTCCACATGGGTGGAGGAACACGATCATAACTTCCACTCTTTGTTTTACCATTTTTAGATTCCTCGGTATTTTCAAATGTGATCTATGACGTATGAGCTTGTGGAATAACTAATTAACAATTTGTTAACTCGTTCGATTTCAATTCTCATTTTCTCAAGCTCACTTTTAAGCTCAGCAATAGTGTTTAGATGAATATTAATTGCCATTTGTTTATCCATCACTGTTGCTTTAAGCATCATAAGTGTTGCGTCATTTTCTCTGAGTACTTTATTATATTGTTTAACAGACGCACTCAATTTGTCATACGCTTCCTTTGTGGTTTTGTAATTGCTTGACAAATTGTCTGTTAAACTTTGCAATTCAGCAAATCTTTTGTCTTTTACAAGACACTCACCACATGGTTCATCACACTTTGAACAAGATTTTTCATTTACCTCATTTCCATTCGCCGTGCACACTTTAGCGATGTCTTCTTTCATCAATTCCTTTGTCTCATCCATTTTGACATCTTCAACTGGTTTCTTTTGCACTTCATCTGTTGAAATTTGAGTAGGTGCGAAATATCCTGCAAAATTTTTTAAAACATCGTTAGGCAAAAGATGTTTGAATGGACCATTCAACAGCTCCTCTTCCTCTGATGAAATATGAAAGTAATAATCATCATCCTCAGGTCCTTCATCAAATGATGCCTCCGATTCTTCTTCCGGTTCATCAATAATTCCAGCCACCAATGCCAAACTTCTCCTTTCGAAATAAACTTGTTCCAATTAAACCCTTCGTCTTCTTGTGTAACAATCAAAGCCTTATCTTTAGTTTCAGGCTGCTTGTCTTCAATCGGCACGATTCTTGTTCTCGGTTGTGGTCGGTGATAGATCACTCTTTTGTAATAGTCATCTTGGAAAGGATTCTGACTCCCTTGAACCTCTCGGTTTTCACATTCTCTTTTAAAGTGACCTTTCTCCCGACACTTGAAACGAGTAACTTTAGATTTATCAAATCCAAGTTTACCATCCAAACCTCCCAAATTTTCTTTACCTGTGATTTCCATAAATCGCTGTGCTCGTTGAACGATCGAAGCCATGCACCATTTTATATCTATCAACTCCATTTCAACTGGATCAATTTGATCGTAGTCTTCTCGTGTCATTTCAGAATTACCAATCTTTCCTGCAACAAGACTATCATATGACTCAAGAACTGAAGCAAGTAGAGACATATGTTGTTTGCCGTCATTTCATCAAAACTTTGTGCATTCTGAAAGTCAACGGCAATGTTGCATTGCAGAATTCTTTGACTTGCATTAGATGATGGAGTGGCTTGATTGTTCTGAGATTGATTTGATCCGAAAGAAGACTGTTGACTAGAAGGTGTATTTAGATCAATTGTTGGGTATGATTGAAAAACACTTGACTAAGTTTGAGGTGTGCTTGGTGAGCTATATGCACTAAACGCAGTTTGAATCTTTGGCGCTTGGATTTGAGCAGCATAATTGTTCTTGAAATAAAGATTAACATCTTGTTGCATTTGAACAGTCTTGTTTTTGGCCATCTTTTGCATCTCTAATTCATGACCTTCCAATCTCTCGATAAAGCGACGCAATGAGAAATTGCTGTATTCAACCCCATTCTTCAAAATGGTTAAGTAAGTCGGCCATTCACCTTGTGGCAGAGAATCAGCTGTCACACCCCGCCGCACAGCGGAATAAGAGTCGGGGCATAATTGGGTTATCACCAAAGCTCATGACATTTACTAATATGTTTCATATTTAATAAAGTCAAAGTTACATTTCTAAATATCCAAACATTTTCATACAATACAAAGAAAATAAACCAATCATAACAATCCCAACTCTAAATCATTTTATTCTTCTAGTCCAATCCTACGTGTTCCTAGCTGCTGCTGGTTCACCTGTATCATGTGTAAAAATGGGGGTTTTTGGGTCAACATAAGTTGGCGAGTGAACCTTATTAGATAAACATTTATTAATAAATTACTTGTTAGTTTATCAATGAAAAATTGTGCATAATCATAAATGAGCAAATGTAAATAATCAAGCAGTGGCAAATAGCAAATCACAACTACAACATACAATAACATATGATAGCATACATTAACATACCAAGAACATATGATAAATAACATAAATGAACTGTGCGATCAAGGCTCAATCAAACGTAGCCGATCGTATTGCATGTACTGAAAATGAAAATGTCTGTGCGATCAAGGCTCAATCAAACGGAGCCGATCGTATGTGGGCACGCCAGGTTCAACCTCATAATGAAATGGGGAACATGCTCAACGCTCATAATGTAATGGGGAGCGGCGGCCTATGAAATTGCATGTACTGAAAATAATAAATTGCATCCAACAATAACTACACAACAGAAACAAACTGAATACACATGTTCACCATATGATGTATGCACAATGGTTTAATTATAATATATATAACAAGACACATGATACACCCCAAAACGTGATTAAAACGGGGAATTTGTAAAGATTCACTCACATTGGGTGCGTTGGATTGGAGATGGTGATATGCGCACGAATTAGATGAGCGGAACAACGAGAAATACTAACCTAAATAATAACGGAAAAATATATTAAATGAGTGGATTTTATTAAGGATTTTAATGAAATTTTTAGATATATTTTTGTGAGTTTAAGGCTATTTTCTATCTTTAAAAATGTTATTTTTAAGTATTTTTAATTGATTTTTAAATTAAATTAAATAAATAAAAATATAAAAAAATTGTTTATTTTGCGTTGACCGTTGACTTGTTGACCGGTTCGGTCAGTGACATAGTTTGCGCCGGGTGAGGCTCGAACCCGAGACCTCCCGTACGCGTGCACGCAGCTCTACCAACTGAGCTACGTGTCTAACCCGAAATAATCTTGTTTTTAATTATATTTATATACTAATTCGGTTTAATCAAAATTCTTTTAATTTCAAAAACATTTTAATTCAACGAACCGGTGCCAGTGACGGGTTTCGAACGCGCAACGTGTGCCTTAATGTTGCACACAGTCCATCGCTGGACTGTGTGTCTAACCTGGTTATAATCTCGGTTTTTATTATACTTAACAACTAACTGAGTTAACCCGGTTTAGTTTTTAAACAAAAAGGCATTTTATTACATAAGGAGTGCGTGTAGCAGGGATCGAACTCGGGACATGCGTATATGTTTTACACACAGTCCACCGCTGGACTGTGTGTCTAACCCGTTCATTTTACTAGTTTTAAATAAACTTATAACTTAATTAACATCGTCTTCTTCATTCAATATTTCCGTCGACTGAATCACTGATCCATTTTATGTTTTTACGATTATCAAACATTCTTAAGGTTAAAATAAAATGACAGAAACGGTGTTGGAAGTAACATACCGTAGGAATGATATATCACAGAATTTCTGGCAATTGCGTCGGCTCTGTTTTTATGCTCTTCAACTGAACAAGACAATTAACTGTTTTGATTAGTCAATCGTGGAATTGAAGTGATAAACAAACGTTAACAGCGGGATTGAAGGTCCTTACCGTTTCACAGACAGAAATAAAGACTTTCAGGAAATTTCCGGCGAACTGGAATTAGTTGAACACAGCGCCTGAATTCGATTTCAATTGAGAGGTTTAAGTTAGAAATAGCCTAACAATTGTTGAACTGCAATGATATTGAAAGATTTACCGTTTGAGGATGAATACGGTTTTCCGGCGAGATTTGCAGAAAATTCTGGCGAACTGATTTAAGCGTTCTGATGGTCTGAAAATGTGATGAAAGTGAAATGGGATGTTGGTATGATATTTCTGAGTCGCGAGAGTGGTCTTGAGTTGAAGTAATCTGGACTTGATTACTTTTCGGTTATAAAAACCGATAATGATGAGACTTGATGCTCAATCAATTCCGACTTGATTAAAAATCGTCGGTGCATCGGTTATAAACTGAATGTGCGAGTAAATAAGCGATTTGACGATTGGTTTGCCGATTTCCGTTTCTCAGTTGGCGCAACCGGTTTAACCGAGTTTGTGTATAAATCTCATTTGTTTCCTAGAGATAACAGAAAACACAAAGTGGCGGAGTGGTGATGTGAGTGTGTGTTAAGGCGTTGGAGTTGTTCTTGGCTGACCCGGGTTCGAGTCCCGGCAGCAACATATTTTTTTATTTACTTTGTTTTAACTTTTTATCAAATATAATTTTTATAGTTTAGTTTATTTATTAATTATGTATCGTTTTAAATCAAAATAATCATAAATATTTAACGTAACTTTTATATCTTGATATTCGATTACAAAACGGAGCGGGTTTTGAAAACCCGATTTTTACAAATGTTACAGTATCCCCTACTTTTAGGAATTTCGTCCCGAAATTTAAGTAGTTGAAGGAGTAGGAAAAAGATGCGGGTATTTTTCGCACATTGAATCTTCACGCTCCCAAGTAAACTCAGGTCCCCGTTTCGACTCCCAGCGTACCCTAACAATTGGAATGCGACTTCGTCGTAGACGTTTCTCTCCGAAGTCCATGATCTCTACAGGTCTTTCAATAAAATGCATAGATTCATCAATCTGAATATCTTCCAGCGGAATGTGGAGGTTCTCATCAGCGAGGCACTTCTTCAAGTTCGACACGTGGAATGTGGGATGAATCCTGTTGAGTTCTTCTGGTAGATCAAGCTTGTATGCTACAGGACCTACTCTTTCGAGTATCTTGAAAGGTCCTACGTAACGTGGTGCTAGCTTGCCCTTTTGACCAAAACGAACAACTCCCTTCCACTGTGATACTTTTAAAAGTACATGATCACCAATGTTAAACTCTAAGGGCTTCTGTCGTTTATCTGCATAACTCTTTTGACGACTTTGAGCCGCTAGAAGATTGTTTCGAATTTGATGGATCTTATCTGTGGTTTCTTGGATCAATTCTGGACCAGTAATTTGAGTTTCCCCAATTTCGTGCCAACATACAGGAGATCGGCACTTACGACCATATAAGGCTTCAAAAGGTGCCATGCCGATGCTTGAATGATAGCTGTTGTTGTACGAAAATTCAACTAATGGTAGGTGGGCGTCCCAATTTCCCTTGAAGTCTATGACACATGCTCGAAGCATATCTTCAAGAGTTTGAATGGTGCGCTCAGATTGTCCATCAGTTTGAGGATGATAGGCGGTACTGAGATCTAATCGCGTACCCATAGCGGATTGTACTGCTTGCCATGTTCGTGAAGTGAAACGACCATCACGATCAGAAATAATGCTTAACGGTACCCCATGTCGGCTTACGATTTCGTTGATATAAATACGAGCAAGCTTTTCGTTCTTGAAATCTTCGCGGATAGGAATAAAGTGAGCTGATTTTGTAAGTCGGTCTATAATCACCCATATAGTGTCATACCCACCAGAAGTGCGAGGTAACCTGGTAATCAAATCCATGTTTATGTTTTCCCACTTCCATACAGGTATTTCCGGTTGGACCAGAAGTCCTGAGGGTCTTTGGTGTTCAGCCTTCACCTTGGAACATGTAAGGCACTTGGAAACAAAAACGGCAATATCCTTCTTCATTCCAGGCCACCAATAGGTGTATCGTAGGTCTTGATACATCTTATCGGCTCCTGGGTGTATAGAATATCGCGTTTTGTGAGCTTCATTCATAAGAATTTCACGAAGATTGTTGTGGTTAGGAATCCAGATACGATATAGGTAATACAGAATACCGTCAGATTTAGTTTCAATTTTTAACTCAGCTCCACAGGACATCTCCTTTCGTACATCTTCTTCCATTATTGAAACGTGTTGGGCTTCTCGAATTTGATCTTTAATGTCGGTTATAATTTGCGAACATAGAAGACGAATGGAGTTCGCATAACCCGTTCGACTAAATGCATCAGCCACCACATTTGCTTTACCAGGGTGGTATCTAATTTCACAGTCGTAGTCATTTAGAAGTTCGACCCATCTTCGTTGCCTCATGTTTAACTCCTTTTGATTGAAGATATGTTGAAGACTCTTGTGGTCAGTGTATATTTCACACCTTGTACCATAGAGATAATGTCTCCATATCTTAAGAGCGAACACAACGGCTCCAAGTTCTAGGTCATGAGTGGTGTAGTTCTTTTCATGTGTCTTGAGTTGTCTCGAAGCATAAGCTATGACTTTTCCTCTTTGCATTAGAACGTAGCCTAATCCTTGCCCTGACGCGTCGCAATAGACTACAAAATCATCACAACCTTCAGGAAGAGTGAGGATTGGTGCATCACAAAGTTTTTGTTTAAGAGTTTGAAAGGCTTCTTCTTGCTTAGGTCCCCATATGAAAGGTTTTCCCTTATTAGTTAAAGCCGTGAGTGGTACAGCAATGCGAGAGAAGTTTGAAATGAACTGACGATAATAGCCAGCTAGACCAAGGAAAGATCTTACTTCAGTTGGTGTACGTGGAGCTTGCCATTCTTGAACCGCTTTGATCTTTGAAGGGTCGACATGTATTCCCTTGTCATTGACTACATGCCCGAGGAATTGCACCTCTTTTAACCAGAATTCACATTTGGAGAATTTGGCATAAAGCTTTTCCTTTTCTAGAAGTGCAAGGATGAGTCGAAGATGACGCTCATGATCAGATTTAGATTTTGAATAAATAAGAGTATCGTCGATGAAGACTATAACAAATCGATCAAGATAAGATTTGCAGACTCTGTTCATTAGGTCCATGAAAACAGCTGGTGCGTTGGTTAAACCAAATGGCATAACCATGAATTCATAGTGGCCATAACGAGTTCGAAAAGCAGTCTTAGGGACGTCTTCTTCATGCACTCTAAGTTGATGATAGCCAGATCGAAGGTCGATTTTTGAAAAGCAGCTGGCACCTTGAAGTTGGTCAGGAAGATCATCAATGCGAGGTAAAGGATAGCGATTCTTGATTGTTAACTTGTTGAGCTCTCTGTAGTCAATGCACATACGAAACGATCCATCTTTCTTCTTTACAAAAAGAACAGGTGCACCCCAAGGCGACGAGCTAGGACGTATGAATCCCTTGTCAGTCAACTCTTGTAATTGACTGGCTAGCTCTTGCATTTCAGAGGGGGCTAACCTATAAGGAGACTTTGCAACTGGTGTAGCACCAGGTATAAGATCAATACGGAATTCGACGTCTCTAACTGGAGGAAGTCCTGAAATGTCGTCAGGAAAAACTTGTGGGAAGTCTTTTACTACAGGAATGTCTTCAAGTTTCTTCTCCATGGTTCCCTTTTTGATGATATGAGCTAAAAACGTGACATAATTCTTGCGAAGATATTTTTGAGCTTGAAGACAAGACATTAAGCTGAGCCCTTTCGACGAGGTTTCTCCAATGATTCGAAGAGTTTGTCCGTTTGAAAGAGGAATACGAATAAATTTTTCACGACATACAATTTCTTCCTGATGTTGACTGAGCCAATCCATACCGATTATGATATCAAAACTTCCCAGCTTCATAGGAATAAGGTCGACTGAGAAATCGTGGTCGTTTAAGGTGAGTGTACAGTTGCGTATAATAGAGTTTAATGAAACTGGTTTCCCGTTCGCAACTTCTACCGTTATGGATTCCGTGAGCTTATCCGTTGTTTAAGATAGGTTCAAATTCTAAAGACATAAAACTTCTATCCGCACCAGTATCAAATAACATAGATGCATATCTACCATTTATAAGGAACGTACCGTTAACCACATTGCCGTCAGCTCTGGCCTGGTTAGCGTTGATATTGAAAGCTCTCCCTCTTGCAGGTGGAGGAGCTTGGTTTGCTTGATTCACCGGGTTGGCTTGGGCCTGAGCATGAATAATATTGACCAACCTTGGACAAGTGTTTCTGAAATGGCTCGGGTCACCGCAATTGTAGCAAGCCCGCATTGGTTGACCCATAGGATAATTGGGCTGGTAATATGTTTGGGCTAAATGTTGGGTGGGTGGTAATAGTAGGGGTTGTTGGGCTTGACCCATTAATTGTTGGTGGGTTTGGGTTAAAGGTTGGTGGCGGTTCGTTCGTTGAGGCATGCGGCAGGTTTGAACAGTATGACCTGCGCGACCGCAGCCGGTGCAATATTGGCAGGGATGATCAGGGGAATGGTGATATTGGTAACGGTTGCATTTTGGTAGCGGGCCAGTGTAAGGTCTTCTGTATGGTGCGGGTGAAGGAGTGACTTGAGTAATGGGTGCAGCAGGAATAGGGGAGTTGGTTTGAGTAACTGCAAAATTTCTGGTGTTGCGCTTCCTCTTGTTGGCAAACTTAGAGGAAGAAATGGGAGGGTTTGATGTTTGACCCTCAACAGGGGCTTTCTTTTTCTCTTCTTTGAACTTCCCGTTGCGAATTCGGTTCTCGGTCAGTTCAGTTGCTAGCTCCATAGCAGCTTCAAGTGTTACTGGTGAAATGCTGAGAACTGAATCTTTGATTTTCGAGGGAAGTCCTCGAATATAATGCTCGATTAGACGATAGGTTGGGGTGAACAGATTTGGAACCATTTGGTTCAACTCCAAGAACCTCTTGTTATAGGTGGTGTGATCACCCTCCTTTTGCTTTAGAGAATGAAATTCGTCCTCCAGCTTTTTAATTTCACTCCTAGGACAGAAACGCCTAGTCATGATTTCCCTTAACTCCTCCCAAGTTAAGGCCATTGCATCTTCAGTTCCCCTCTTCCCTTTCTCAGTATTCCACCAAGTGAGAGCTACCCCAAATAGTCTCCCGGTAGCGTATCGAACCTTGCGATCCTCAGGACAATCGCAGATTAGAAAGGTGTTTTCCATCTCCTCGAACCAATGTAGGAGAGCAGTGACACCCTCGGTCCCTTCAAATTTAGGAGGATCACAAGACTTGAAATTTTTGTATGAACACTTGATGGTAGGAGGGTTGTCGATGTTCTGGTCATGTTGTTGGGGAGGGTTAGTAGGATTTGTAGCGAGGGCTTGTTGTACTTGGACCACAATGTCAGGCAGTATCGTGGCCATTTGTTTCGCGATCTGAGTGGCCAAACGTTCCTGAGATCTTCCTGATCTTTTACCCCTTCGTTGCTGTCTAGACGACATCTACAGGATCATACAATGAGAAGATTGTGAGTTTATGGTGTCTTTTTAGGTGTCATGTGTCTTTAAGAAAATGAAAATAACATAAATATCAATAATGCAACTACATCCATAGGATGTCTTGGGTTTGCTCATGTTGGGCCTCAAATGTCCCCCATACCTTCACCTATATAGTCATGTGGGCCCCCATGGCTATTGGCTTGGTAGCATTCACATTAGTATTGGCGATTTAACACTTGCATCACCCGAATGCAAATCACAAATATGTTCATGAGATGTTTGGTCGGAACGTGTCCAGGTGTAGACACAATGACAACTCAAAGTGGGGTTAGCTCACACGACGTTTGGTATAGCATGCTTTGGCCTAATAGGTACTTCGTACTCTCATCGTTAGTCCCCAGGTAGGCAAACTGGTCCTTTATTTTAGATTTATACGAATGCCAGCCTAGACAGGACGTTCCGACTACCGGTACTGGCACACTTCCAGTTACTACATGCCCGTCATGCGAACTCACTTTGATGAGATTTGAAAACACAAAAATCATTGTAAAAGCAATCATGATGTGGTGTGTGCTTTCATGGATGTGATATGTTATGAGTATATGATTCATGATAGGCATTATATGATAATACATACTTATGAACATGCTTGCATAATATTGAATGTAACATTTAACATAAAACATATAAACATCATGAAATTTGGCATGTAACACACAAAAATCTTATAAGTTTCTAATCAACTATAGTATAGGCTCTAAGGGTCTAATAACCTATCCTATATCCCTATAGTCATGGCTCTGATACCAATCTGTCACACCTCGACCCGCAGCGGAATAAGAGTCGGGGCATAATTGGGTTATCACCAAAGCTCATGACATTTACTAATATGTTTCATATTTAATAAAGTCAAAGTTACATTTCCAAATATCCAAACATGTTCATACAATACAAAGAAAATAAACCATTCATAACAATCCCAACTCTAAATCATTTTATTCTTCTAGTCCAATCCTACGTGTTCCTAGCTACTGCTGGTTCACCTGTATCATGTGTAAAAATGGGGGTTTTTGGGTCAACATAAGTTGGCGAGTGAACCTTATTAGATAAACATTTATTAATGAATTAATTGTTAGTTTATCAATGAAAAATTGTGCATAATCATAAATGAGCAAATGAAAATAATCAAGCAGTGGCAAATAGCAATCACAACTATAACATACAATAACATATGATAGCATACATTAACATACCAACAACATACGATAAATAACATAAATGAACTGTGCGATCAAGGCTCAATCAAACGGAGCCGATCGTATTGCATGTACTGAAAATGAAAATGTCTGTGCGATCAAGACTAAATCAAACGAAGCCGATCGTATGTGGGCACGCCAGGTTCAACCTCATAATGAAATGGGGAACATGCTCAACGCTCATAATGTAATGAGGAGCGGCGGCCTATGAAATTGCATGTACTGAAAATAATAAATTGCATCCAACAATAACTACACAACAGAAACAAACTGAATACACATGTTCACCATATGATGTATGCACAATGGTTTAATTATAATATATATAACAAGACACATGATACACCCCAAAACGTGATTAAAACGGGGAATTTGTAAAGATTCACTCACATTGGGTGCGTTGGATTGGAGATGGTGATATGCGCACGAATTAGATGAGCGGAACAACGAGAAATACTAACCTAAATAATAACGGAAAAATATATTAAATGAGTGGATTTTATTAAGGATTTTAATGAAATTTTTAGATATATTTTTGTGAGTTTAAGGCTATTTTCTATCTTTAAAAATGTTATTTTTAAGTATTTTTAATTGATTTTTAAATTAAATTAAATAAATAAAAATATAAAAAAAATTGTTTATTTTGCGTTGACCGTTGACCGTTGACCGTTGACTTGTTGACCGGTTCGGTCAGTGACATAGTTTGCGCCGGGTGAGGCTCGAACCCGAGACCTCCCGTACGCGTGCACGCAGCTCTACCAACTGAGGTACGTGTCTAACCCGAAATAATCTTGTTTTTAATTATATTTATATACTAATTCGGTTTAATCAAAATTCTTTTAATTTCAAAAACATTTTAATTCAACGAACCGGTGCCAGTGACGGGTTTCGAACGCGCGACGTGTGCCTTAATGTTGCACACAGTCCACCGCTGGACTGTGTGTCTAACCTGGTTATTATCTCGGTTTTTATTATACTTAATAACTAACTGAGTTAACCCGGTTTAGTTTTTAAACAAAAAGGCATTTTATTACATAAGGAGTGCGTGTAGCAGGGATAGAACTCGGGACATGCGTATAAGTTTTGCACACAGTCCACCGCTGGACTGTGTGTCTAACCCGTTCATTTTACTAGTTTTAAATAAACTTATCACTTAATTAACATCGTCTTCTTCATTCAATATTTCCGTCGACTGAATCATTGATCCATTTTATGTTTTTACGATTATCAAACATTCTTAAGGTTAAAATAAAATGACAGAAACGGTATTGGAAGTAACATACCGTAGGAATGATATATCACAGAATTTCCGGCAATTGCGTCGGCTCTGTTTTTATGCTCTTCAACTGAACAAGACAATTAACTGTTTTGATTAGTCATTTGTGGAATTGAAGTGATAAACAAACGTTAACAGCGGGATTGAAGGTCCTTACCGTTTCACAGACGGAAATAAAGACTTTCAGGAAATTTCCGGCGAACTGGAATTAGTTGAACATAGCGCCTGAATTCGATTTCAATTGAGAGGTTTAAGTTAGAAATAGCCTAACAATTGTTGAACTGCAATGATATTGAAAGATTTACCGTTTGAGGATGAATACGGTTTTCCGGCGAGATTTGCAGAAAATTCCGGCGAACTGATTTAAGCTTTCTGATGGTCTGAAAATGTGACGAAAGTGAAATGGGATGTTGGTATGATATTTCTGAGTCGCGAGAGTGGTCTTGAGTTGAAGTAATCTGGACTTGATTACTTTTCGGTTATAAAAACCGATAATGATGAGCCTTGATGCTCAATCAATTCCGACTTGATTAAAAATCGTCGGTGCATCGTTTATAAACTGAATGTGCGAGTAAATAAGCGATTTGACGATTGGTTTGCCGATTTCCGTTTCTCAGTTGGCGCAACCGGTTTAACCGAGTTTGTGTATAAATCTCATTTGTTTCCTAGAGATAACAGAAAACACAAAGTGGCGGAGTGGTGATGTGAGTGTGTGTTAAGGCGTTGGAGTTGTTCTTGGCTGACCCGGTTTCGAGTCCCGGCAGCAACATATTTTTTTATTTACTTTGTTTTAACTTTTTATCAAATAT
The DNA here is from genome assembly GCA_947069175.1 of Scalesia atractyloides. Lineage (NCBI taxonomy): Eukaryota > Viridiplantae > Streptophyta > Magnoliopsida > Asterales > Asteraceae > Scalesia > Scalesia atractyloides. Next base: position 29,778,756 of record CAMTDV010000001.1, read on the forward strand.
AATTTTTATAGTTTAGTTTGTTTATTAATTATGTATCGTTTTAAATCAAAATAATCATAAATATTCAACGTAACTTTTATATCTTGATATTCGATTACAAAACGGAGCGGGTTTTGAAAACCCGATTTTTACAAATGTTACATCAGCTAGTTTATCAACAACCTCATCATTTCTCTTCACAATTCCCATTCTCTTCGTATGAACCACCAGATGAGAGTATCGCTCAATTAGCTGCTTAACCGTTTCTCCTTTGATCAATGTGAATACATCAAACTCTTTTCTTAATAATGCCCTTTTGCTTTTGCAGAGTTGAGCACTACCTTGAAATTTAAGTCGAAGAGCATTCCATAAAGATTGCGCATCATCATCATGCTGCAATAAATCCAAGATGTCTTCTTTGATCGATTGCTGAAGAATGTTCATCATCTTCTTTTCGTTGATAAATCTTTCTCGTTCAACATCATAGAATTGGGCAAGGGTCTTTTCAAGCCCACTTTCACCAACTGGTGCGATTTATTTTGCATCGATTGTAAACCAGCAAGTAAAATGATTAGTTTGCACCCAGTTCATAAACCTCTCGCTCCAACTATCAAAGCCTTCCAAATTCATAAGCTTTGGAGGTTTAGTCATTGTTCCCATTTCATTCTCTAAATTAATATTTTGAGCTGCTGCAATGGTGACAACCGATGTGGCAAACGCATTGTAAAATTCCTCAGACATTTTTCCTAAAAAAAGTTAGAACACACTTCTCGAAAATAAACAGATCATATTAGAAAACTTTTCGTGCGGACAAAATATTTCGTACGCAACTAGAATTTTGCACGAAACAAGTTTTTTGAACGATTCAAATTTTATCACAAAATCTCCGATTTCGTACGTATCAATGAATCTTGTACTTTTTCACAAAAACTGCGATTTCATATGAATCAATGAATTTTGTACGAAACAAATGTTTTTAATTGAATGAATTTTGGTACGATTAAGTTTTTGTGCGATTCAAGTTATTTTATACATTCAAGTGTTTTCTCCATTTTTCGATAGTAAGGTCGGTTGTTAGTTTTTAATTTAGAATAGAAAGATGAATAATGTTTATCCAAATCATCATGACTTACCTCCATCGGCTTGAACATTTTATCAACACAACCTCTTTTCACATTCTTGATGGGAAAATCCTCATCCGAAAATAGTTTATCAGATCCTTTCATTTAATAAACAATGACATTAGGATCATCATTTAAACTATTTTTTGATTTGTCATCAGTTTTTGACTTCTCAGACTTTTCAGACTCAGCCACTTCAGATTCATTTGTTAACACTTTTTTTATCACATTTTCTACCACTTCAGAATCACATTCACCATCATTTTTAGTGTAAGTTATATCGATATCCTCAGGCAACTGTTCGGTTTTCAATTTAAGGGTTAGCGCCTTTTCCACCCCAGATAGATTTTTGCAAGCATAACTGTTCCACATGGGTGGAGGAACTCGATCATAACTTCCACTCTTTGTTTTACCATTTTTAGATTCCCCAGTATTTTCAATTTTTGGTAAAATGTGATCTATGACGTATGAGCTTGTGGAATAACTAATTAACAGTTTGTTAACTCGTTCGGTTTCAATTCTCATTTTCTCAAGCTCACTTTTGAGCTCAGCAATAATGTTTAGATGAATATTAATTGCCATTTGTTTATCCATCATTGTTGCTTTAAGCATCATAAGTGTTGCGTCATTTTCTCTGAGTGCTTTATTATATTGTTTAACAGACGCACTCAATTTGTCATACGTTTCCTTTGTGGTTTTGTAATCGCTTGACAAGTTGTCTGTTAAACTTTGCAATTCAGCAAATCTTTTGTAACCACATGGTTCATCACACTTTGAACAAGATTTTTCATTTACCTCATTTCCATTCGCCATGCACGCTTTAACAATGTCTTCTTTTATCAATTCCTTTGCCTCATCCATTTGGACATCTTCAACTGGTTTCTTTTGCACTTCATCTGTTGAAATTTGAGTAGGTGCGAAATATCGTTCAAAAGTTTTTAAAACATCGTTAGGCAAAAGATGTTTGAATGGACCATTCAACAGCTCCTCTTCCTCTGATGAAATATGAAAGTAATAATCATCATCCTCAGGTCCTTCATCAAACGATGCCTCCGATTCTTCTTCCGGTTCATCAATAATTTCAGCCACCAATGCCAAACTTTCTCCTTTCTAAATAAACTTGTTCCAATTAAACCCTTCGTCTTCTTGTGTAACAATCAAAGCCTTATCTTTAGTTTCAGGTTGCTTGTCTTCAATCGGCACGATTCTTGTTCTCGGTTGTGGCCGGTGATAGATCGCTCTTTTGTAATAGTCATCTTGGAAAGGAATCTGACTCCCTTGAACCTCTTGGTTTTCACATTCTCTTTTAAAGTGACCTTTCTCCCGACACTTGAAACGAGTAACTTTAGATTTATCAAATCCAAGTTTCCCATCCAAACCTCCCAAATTTCTTTACCCGGGATTTCCATAAATCGTTGTGCTTGTCGAATGATCGAAGCCATGCACCATTTTATATCTATCAACTCATTTCAACTGTATCAATTTGATCGTAGTCTTCTCGTGTCATTTCAGACTTACCAATCTTTCCAGCAACAAGACTATCATATGACTCAAGAACTGAAGCAAGTAGAGACATATGTTGTTTTGCCGTCTTTTCATCAAAACTTTGTGCATTCTGAAAGTCAACGGCAATGTTGCATTGCAGAATTCTTTGACTTGCATTAGATGACGAAGTGGCTTGATTGTTCTGAGATTGATTTGATCCGAAAGAAGACTGTTGACTAGAAGGTGTATTTGGATCAACTGTTGGGTATGACTGAAAAACACTTGACTGAGTTTGAGGTGTGCTTGGTGAGCTATATGCACTAAACGCAGTTTGAATCTTTGGCGTTTGGATTTGAGCAGCATAACTGTTCTTGAAATAAAGATTAACATCTTGTTGCATTTGAACAGTCTTGTTTTTGGCCATCTTTTGCATCTCTAATTCATGACCTTCCAATCTCTCGATAAAGCGAGGCAATGAGAAATTATTGTATTCAACCTCATTCTTCAAAATGGTTAAGTAAGTCAACCATTCACCTTGTGGCAGAGAATCAGCTAGTTTATCAACAAGCTCTTCATTTGTCTTCACAATTCCCATTCTCTTCATATGAACCACCAGATGACAGTATCGCTCAATTAGCTGCTTAACCGTTTCTCCTTTGATCAATGTGAATACAGCAAACTCTTTACTTAATAATGCCCTTTTGCTTTTGTGGAGTTGAGCAGTACCTTGAAATTTAAGTCGAAGAGCATTCCATAAAGATTGCGCATCACCATCATGTTGCAATAAAGCCAAGATGTCTTCTTTGATCGATTGCTGAAGAATGTTCATCATCTTCTTTTCGTTGATAAATCTTTCTCGTTCAACATCAGAGAATTGGGCAAGGGTCTTTTCAAGCCCACTTTCACCAACTGGTGCGATGTATTTTGCCTCTATTGCAAACCAGCAAGTAAAATGATTAGCTTGTACCCAGTTCATAAACCTCTCGCTCCAACTATCAAAGTCTTCCAAATTCATAAGCTTTGGAGGTTTAGTCATTGTTCCCATTTCATTCTCTAAATTTATGTTTTGAGCTGCTACAGTGGTGACAACCGATGTGGCAAACGCATTGTAAAATTCCTCAATTTTTCCTGGAAAAAGTTAGAACACACTTCTCGAAAATAAACATATCAGATGAGAAAACTTTTTGTGCGGACAAAATATTTCGTACGAAACTAGAATTTTGCACGAAACAAGATTTTTGTACGATTCAAATTTTATCACAAAAACTGCGATTTCGTACGAATCAATGAATGTTGTACTTTTTCACAAAAACTGCGATTTCGTACGAATCAATGAATTTTGTACGAAACAAGTGTTTTTAACTGAATGAATTTTGAAAAAATTGCGAGATTTATGAAATTTAACTGATCCGTATGAAATTTAAACTGATTCATACCAAAATCAAGAACAACTTAATTTCGTCCAAAACTCGTACGAAAACTGATTCAAACGATTCAAACTTCAAACTGACTAAATTTTATCGATTTCAACATGATTTAGTTCAATTTTATGTCCGAATTATAGTATGGATTGATTAGATTGAAGATTAACTTGAATTACTAAAATCCTAGTCCATTTTGTCCATAAATTCGTCTGAAATTCGTCCAAAATCCAGCAAAGGTCAGAAAAATGATGAAGATGAAGATATGTCCAAGTCTGCACAGTAACTACTTGTTGTCTATCTGTAGATTAGATCTCATGGCTCTGATACCACTTGTGGACGGGGATCGAGCTCCCGAAATGAGCAATTGATCTGATCTCGCTCAACTAGCAGAGGCGGAATTCATTGCTAAAGAGGTAGATATGACAAACAAGACAGAACCTACTGTTTAACTGCTTCTGATCTATTAAAGAGGTTCAAGTTACAGACAGAAGTCAACAAACTAACAGAGCTTCACCGTATGAAATGACAAATCCGTTTTTAGCTCTAACACAACACTTCACTATTTATAGGTCGACATGACTCGTACTGAAGTGCGTGCACTAATAAACATCTGTGTTTCGTAAGAAATAGTATTTCGTACGAGTGACTCACTCGTACGAAACACACTTATGTTTCGTGTAAATCACAGTGTATCAATACATAAAATTTACATTTTCTCTTTTAAACATTAACGTGTAATCTTTATAAACATTAACGGATATATCCTAGAAATAGGCAATAGACATTATGCACCAACAAAGTTGTGGTCCTGTGGTCGGCGGCGGTTTTAGACGGAGGTTTTGGGGATAGAGCAGTTTCGGCAGCAAACATAAACATTAAGCACAAGAGAATCAGCGGAAGCTTTTCATTCATTCATTCATACTGAAAGAGCTACATCTGGTCTGGCTGGCGGAGTTCCTGGAGAGAATCCGCCAGCGTTTCCCCTCAGGAAACTTCCAAAACTTACAAACAATGAATACACAAGGCCTAATATAGACATGACATTTCGTGCGAATCAAGCCTGGGTCACTCGTACGAATATTTCATGATTCGTACGAAATCATTCATGATTCGTACGAAACAGTACTTGTTCGCAATTGGGTTGTGTGTTCAAATCTAATCTAATACAATATTCAATACACACTCTATCTATTCTATTCGCACAGTGACGACCATAAAGTGCATCAACAATTTCCCCCTTGGACGTCACTGTCGAAGCTTGAATTTGAAATCTTGAGGGCTGTGTTTGAATATTCTGCAACTTCAATCGGTTATCTTTGACATTGTAATTCCCCCTTGATTGAAGATCCGGGTTTGCATTATTTACGTTTAAACACCATTCCCCCTGAAATAATTTTGTCCAGAAATTAATCTTCAGGCTGTTGGTTGCAAGGTTCAGAAACCTCCTCTGATTTGCTTGATCTTCAAATTTTCTCGAACAATCACCAACTTGTTATTAAACAATGTAGCTTTCTCTATTTCGACGTTTAAGGATATCAACGTTTGGTTTAACGCACCCCCTTGATGCTTGATCCTCTGATCTTCAAAACCCAACCGGCAATTGACAGAAACTTCGAAGAACCACACGGAAAAACTTCAAACCAGTGAGTATCCGCAAAAATCTTTTCAATCAGCAAATCATCAGAAACAAACTAACTAGTAACACATCGAATCTGAGAAACATTCTTCAGCAATCAGAATCACATTCTTCCTTTTTAGTCATAATAACAGATATATAGCTATCTCCGCTGGGGAATGGGGCACTGAAACTACAAGACATCCGTGTTTTCTAGCGGTTAGTCCGAAAACAGTTCATTTGCAATGCAGAGTTATTGGTAGAATGACGTGCTCACATCCACGCCGTCGTGTGTGCTTCCACTTCCACATCGGGGATCAGGTGGTTAGCCCTTGAGCATCAATCTGAAACATGATCTGAAAATTATGAACATTCTTCGATCATCCATACTGAATGTGTAGTCTATTCGTCAATAGACATGAACGCTATTTCATCTCTAATGAATCTTCAATCCTCTGTGTTTCCCAAATAATATGCGGTCCGAACCACCCGGATACTGTTGTAGCATCAGGAATTTCAAAAATTTTGGAATTTTTATGAAAATTTTTATTCCCCCTCATTTTTGCAAATTCTAACGTCGAGTTATTATGGGAATGCGGATTATGGTGGAACTGCATACAAATTTTGCCAAAAATTTCCCAAAATTTGTAGTTTTGACCAAATGTTGACTAAACGTTAAGGCACAATAATAATCACTACACCATATGATCAACATTTTGCGCACGTATCAGTGACTATCCGAAAATCTTCATCCCAAAGCGATCGTATCATCAAATTTGTATGTTGAAGCTCTAGACGGTGTCCCCGAACAACCCGAATTTAATGTTAAAATCTCGAAAAAATTTGTAATCACCAAATTTTTTTTTCGTGCAAAGCAGGTGTTTCGTACAAATCGTGTTTCGTACAAATCATGTTTCATATGAAACTGATAACGTCTTTCGAATAAGAATCTTCATTTTTTCGAATTTTGACATGATTTTTGCACAGATCTAGTCGAAAATCAGTTTCTAACAATCCTATGGTATCAATTTAACATTATGTCTGTGGATTGTCGGTTTATTCGATGTTTCACGTCCAAAACCCCTCATACGTCCAATAATCATGAGCGTAGGTGATTCATCAACTGTTAAGCTGAATGAATCAGTACCGTAGCTCTGATACCAGTGTCCCGTGGTCGGCGGAGGTTCTAGACTGAGGTTTTGGGGATAGAGCAATTTCGGCATAACAAACATAAACATTAAGCACACGAGAATCAGCGGAAGCTTTTCATTCATTCATACCGAAAGAGCTTACATCTGGTCTGGCTGGCGGAGTTCCTAGAGAGAATCCGCCAGCGTTTCCCCTCAGGGAACTTCCAAAACTTACAAACAATGAACACACAACACCTATATATACACATGACATTTCGTGCGAATCAAGCCTGAGTAACTCGTACGAATATTTCGTACGAGTGAGTCACTCGTACTAATATTTCGTACGAGTGAGTCACTCGTATGAATATTTTGTACGAGTAAGTGATTCGTACGAATCATACATGATTCGTATGAAACGGTACTTGTTCGCACTTGGGTTGTGTGTTCGAATCTAATCTAATACAATATTCAATACACACTCTATCTAGTCTATTCGCACAGTGCAGGGTTGGGTTTTCAGAAGCAACATAAAACCAACAGGTCCAAAAATTTGGATTTTACAAAGAAAATTAATTTTGTATTTGGGACAACAACCGAGAAGGAAAAGGAAATCATTGGTACTCAATCAATTGATGATTTTCTTAAACAAAAACAGGTTTTGAATAACTCTGTTCATAAGGACAGCAGGACATGCTTTAAATGAAAGAAAGTTGGACATATTGCACGATATTGTTCACAAGAAAGTTCAAAATCAGTTTCTTCTCTGAAAAATTTCACCAAGGATGAAAATCAAAAAGTACCCATGGTTATGCCAAAACAAATTCTTAAAAGAAAAACTGAATCTCATCAAAATGTTAAACCAATTATTAAACCTCAATCTAAATTTAAATTGGTGAAACATCACACAAAGTTCAATAAAAAGATTCAAAATTTTATGTTAAACAGGCTAAATCACAAACACAGAAATGGGTTGCTAAAATTGTTAACACCAAATCATCCAAGGTTGAACTCAAACCTTCTGTTCCAAACAACATTGAGCTTAAAAAGATTGAAAAGAACAAAGTGGGTCCAAAGTTCGACATTCCAAACCCACCCAAGACCAAACAGGCTTGGGTCTCTTTGTTTAAATAAATTTGGTTGATCATGTGTGTAGGGGCTCCAACGTTCGATATTGTCAAAATGTATCATGGATAGTGGAGCGTCTCGCCACATAACAGGAATGCTTGCGCTGCTCAATGATGTTAGAGCTATTCGAGGAGGATATGTTGGATTTGCTGGAACGCAGGGAGGTAGGATTGTCGGAGAAAGGATTCTCTCGAACAGTGTTGTATCCTTTGATAAAGTGAACTATATCGTTGAACGGTGTTAAATTCGATAAAGCTACCACTAGAAAGACTACACATGGATCTCTTTAGACCAGTCAATGTTAAAAGTATTTCTGGAGATTTATACTGTCTTGTCGTTACAGATGATTATTCTCGATTTTCATGGGTATTCTTTCTGGAAAGTAAGGATGAAACGTTTGAAACTCTTTTGATCCTTTTCAGAAATCTCGAGAATTTATATCATTTGCCCATTAAGAGAATTCGCAATGATAATGGAACGGAGTTTAAGAACAAGAAGATGCAAGAATTCTGCAATGAAAAGGGGATTCTTCATGAATTCAGCGCCCCCTATACTCCACAACAAAATGGAGTAGCTGAACGAAAGAATCGCACGTTGATAGAAACTGCTAGAACAATGTTAGCTGATTCGAAATTACCGATCAGTTTCTGGAGTGAAGTAGTAGCATCAGCATCCTATACCCTAAATCGTGTGTTGACAGTTAAGCCTAACAAAAAGACATGTTTTGAGTTACTAAATCAACGAAAGCCTAACTTAGCTTTTTTGGAACCTTTTGGATCACCGTGCACCGTCTTGGACCCGGCTGGTAAATTTGGAGCCAAATCTTTGGAGGGTTTCTTTGTTGGTTATGCTACTCCTCAAAAACGTGTTTTCTTGCCGAGTCTGAACCAGGTAGTTCTAGCACAACACGTAGATTGTCAAAGATATACAACGCCTATGCAGAAGCCTGGGGATTCATGGCTGTTTAACTATGATGGATTGTGGGATTCGTTTGATCTTCCAGATGTGCCAACTGAAGAAGAACTTGTTATATTATTTCAACAACATCAGTTATCTAATCAAGAACAAGTTCCTCGACCTTTGGTGATTTCTACATCTTTACCAGTTAACACATCTGATGTTGGTCAAAGCTCTTCTGTTTTATATCCGGTTCCTGCTTCAAATGTCAATGCTGCTGAATCTTTTGTCCAGCCAAATGAAGATGATGACTCTAATCGGGAACAAACTTTCGACGATGGAGGATCCAGTTCTGATAAAGGATCTGAACAGATTGAAGACTTTCTGAACCAACAGGCTGATCAGTCTAATGCTAGGAATAAAGCTTCTTCATATGTACCGGTTGTCGATGAAAACATCTCAAATTTGCAATCACAAGTAGATGTTCCAACTGAAGCGATGCCTAGGACACTTTCATATCATCCGTCAGAGAACATTATAGGCAGCTTACAATCAGGAGTGCAAACTCGCAATCAGATTAATAAAGATCTAAGTTGTTTCTATACTAGTATTGCTCCACTTCAAGTCCGATTTTCTCACAGTTGTTTTGTTTCTCAGGTTGAACCGGGAAACTGGAAAAACGCGTTGAAAGAAGAAAGTTGGGTGGATGCAATGCAAGAAGAGTTACTGCAATTCCAGAAACTTGGCGTCTGGCCACTTGTTGACCTACCAGATCATCACAAAAAGATTAATACAAGATGGGTCTTCAAGTGTAAAAGAGATGATAGAGGAGTTGTCGTGCGCAACAAAGCTCGACTGGTGGTTCAAGGATTTCATCAGCAAGAAGGGATAGACTATACTGAAGTCTACTCCCCAATTGCACGTCTTGAAGCAATTCACATATTCTTGGCCTTTGCCTCATGGAAAAGGTTCAAGGTGTACCAATTGGATGTTAAATCTGCTTTCCTTTACGGAAAAGTGAAAGAGGAGGTGTATGTTGGCCAACCACCAGGGTTTATTGATCCAGTGCACAAAGATAAAGTCTACCTCTTGAATAAAGCCTTATATGGTCTTCATCAAGCCCCGAGAGCTTGGTATGAAACATTATCGAATCATCTTTTGGATAATGGCTTTATCAGGGGAACAGTAGACTCAACTCTCTTCATGAAGGAAGTAGATGGACATCTAATTATCGTACAGATATATGTGGATGATATTATCTTTGGATCGACAAATAACAAGCTGTGTAAAGACTTTGAAGAAATCATGACGCACAAATTCGAAATAAGCGCTATGGGGGAGATGAAGTTCTTTCTAGGACTTCAGGTTGATCAGTTGCCTGATGGTATCTTCATTCATCAGATAAAATATGTTCATGACATATTGGAGAAATTCAACATGACAGGAACTAAACCAGCATCGACCCCGTTAGCTCCAAATCACGGCGTATGTCCAGATCTTACTGGCGAAAAAGTTGATGAAACTTTATATCGTTTCATGATCGGATCCTTGATGTATCTTACTGCTTCTCGACCAGATATCATGTATCCAACGTGCCTTTGCTCCCGTTATCAGTCTAATCCAAAAGAGTCACACCTACTTATTGTTAAACGCATAATGAGATATCTGAAGGGTTTTCCAAGCACCGGCTTGTGGTACCCTAGACATGATGATTTTAATCTTGCAGGTTACTCGGATTCTGATTTCGGATGCTACAAACTGAATACAAAATCTACAACGGCCGGTTGCCAGTTCTTCGGAACCCGTTTGGTAACGTGGCAATGCAAGAAACAAACCACGGTCGCTCTCTCTACCTGTGAGGCTGAATACGTTTCGGCATCCAGTTGTTGTGCTCAGATTCTCTGGATATAGCAATAGATGAGAGATTTCGGTTTGCAATTTCTTGATACGCCTATATATGTAGATAATCAGGCCGCATTCGATATCACCAAAAACTCATGTCAACACTCACGTACTAAACATATCGAGATTCGACACCACCTTATCCGTGATTGCTACGAGAAAAAGTTGGTACGAATTGAGAAAATCCACACTGATGACCAAAAAGCAGATTTTTATACCAAATCTTTTGATAAAACAAAGTTTAAAAATTTGTTAAAGCTAAATGGTTTAAAAAATATGATCTCAGGGGATGTGTTTGAGGTTGAGTTTGAGGATGATGACGACTTGATGTGAATTTGTCATCGGTTTAAACGTTTTCTGTACATTCTTTCTTCTAATTTCTTAAAAATCCAAAAATATGTTTTTGATTTTAGGGGGAGAATATTTGAGGAAAATACAAAAACATTTAAAAAATCAAAAAGAGTTTTGTGTAAAAAGAGTGATCATAGTAAATCAAAAATGATAGTCACAGTATGCTAAAGAATTGTATTGTTTTAAAGTGTTTAAGCAAGTCTTACTATGGATATGCCAATAGACTTCACTCGTTCAGTAAATTGTTATCGAGATATAAACCTAAAACACAAAAAAACTAATTAACTTGTGGCTTAACATCTCTCGGATATATGGACTTAGTACTCCGAAATTTCGTTTGAGAGAATGCCAGATTTTGCGATACTAGGTCTTTATATTTGATTGATATCTGGGGTATTATTCGAGTTCTTCTGATTTCGCGGAAGCAATGGCCTAGAACTCATATAATACTTTCGCATTATTTCCCCGAAAACTGCAAAAAATGATTATGTCTTAAGCAATTATGACATTTGCAGTATAAAATATTCCTTAATAGAACACCACCTAAAGACGAGCCTTCATCTCTTTGTCTGTACGGTAGTACTAACCTGAGCTCTCAAGGTCTCACATTCACCCTATATACAGATATCAATTCGATATATTCACCTGTAATATGACATTCTGGGAATCTCGATACAGGAGTATATTCTGAGATGGGAAACACAGTTATTTCATGTTTCTAATAATACTTTAACATATCTTGAAACAGTTGAGAAACGAGAAGAGGTTTAAATGGATAAATATATTGGCAATCTAGGTAAATTTGTTTAAAAGCTTAAAAGGTGTTTCTAGACTAACGGTACTAATGACTTATATAAATGCTCGAAATGATCCTCTGAAAACACAAAATTCACAAAAATGTTATTCTTTAAAAATTTCTTAAAAACCCAAAAGATTTTTAGTTTTCTTAGCTTGATAGTTTTATTTTGTTCACCAATGAGAAAAACACTGATGGTTGGATTCATTGCAACATCTTGCTGAAGAAAGCTTGGAATCATGGGTTGGGAGCTAATTTTTATCAACAAAGTTTACTAAAATGTCAAGAAAGTTCATTAATTTGAAACTTTACATGTTAAAATAAATATGTTTGGTCAAACATGGTCAACCAAGGTCATTAACTTGGACTTGGAAGGCAAATTGGATAACCAAGGACATTAACTTCGACTTGGTTAGTCAAGTAGATTTTTGAAACAGATAATTTTTTTTTGATAAAATGAATGAAAAATACAAAAACAAAATTGAAATTGAAAAAGTATAAAGTTTTTTTAGATTTGATTGGTACAAAATAATTTTCATGCGAATAAGGAGTTTTTGTACGAAACAAAGGGTAACCATTTGTTACGATTTACAAGATTTCGTACGAAACAGGGAAAGTATAAATACCCTTTTGGTTCGCACAGAAATGAGATTTCTGTTCTTTAAGCACTACTGAGCGATTCAGAGAGTTTTTTGTGCGACTCATTTCTAAAACTTCATATCTTGATTCTTGTGCTTGCTATTCACATTGTTGAGGTTGATTTGCACACTTATACAATGGGTATGGTAATTTCGTCCCGATCTAACTTTTAAAATGTCAAAATTTCATACGATTCGGACTAAAACTTAGATCCAGGGAAATTAGACCGGTAAAACTTAAAATGACCACAAAATCGTTAATATCGGTTCTACTAACCTGAAAATCAACTATCAATTTTCTAAAAACAACAAGTTTTAGGATCGGATTACACTTGGACAAATTTTGGGACGAAGTAGATTTGGTACGAGTGACCTGTTACGTACACAATGAGATTTCAAAGAAAATTGTTTAAGTAAAGAATTTTGTGCGAAACAAATGAATCGTATGAATAACATAACTTCAACTTTCAAATGGTTTGATCATATGAAGTTTTTGTACGAAACAAAGATTTCGTACGAAATAGAGAAAAATGTTTAAATGTTCAAAAATTTCTGATCAAATGGAAATTTCGTGCAAAATAAAAAGATTTTGTACGAAACAAGAAATAGACTTTTTGAAAGTTTAACACTTCCGTTTAACCGTGTATTTCGTACGAAATTAAGAGTTTTGTACAAATCAGTGAAGAATTTTTCAAAGTTTGAAAATTTCTAACGGTTGAATATTTTTCTTGAACAGGTAAAGAGATCCGGGTTTTCGCCAGTACATAACATATGCTGTATTACAGATGCTAAAATCCTTGAAATAGCTGCGTACCGAAGTATGTTGGATTTTCTTACCAGAATTAGAGTGACGAAAGCGACTAGAGAAAGACATAATGTATATTTGTCACATGTTGAGTATTTCTAGAATGCTGCGGAATATAGTCTTGACGACAATGCCATTATATCAGCAGTGAAGATTAACGATGTGGATATTCAAGTAAAGATTACTGAATATTTGATTCGGAAAGTGTTAGAGTTTAAAGATAACAAGGATGATCCAACGGGCTTTACTGAATATATGGTGAAAGGATGAATTTACAGGATGGGATATTCAGGTTTTGTGAATGCTGCTCCTTTCAAAAAGGGAAATCTAAGCGCGCTGTTTCGATGTCTGGCACATGTTATTATTCATTGTTTGGGTCACAGGAAGGGTGGATTTGATGACTTAGTAGATTATCAGATGTGCATGATTACCGCGCTGGTGCTGAATCTTCCTTATAACTTTTCAAAAGTTATTTTTACTCCGATGATCCAAAACATACAGAAGGAGAGATTTTTGCAGTACCCGAGGTTTATACGGATGATATTAGATTATTTACATCCGGACTTGAAGAAATCTTCTGATGATGTGCTTAAACTTAAGCATATGGATGTTCAGTCTCTGTGAAAGATGAACGTACATTTGAAGTCTGCTCCCGCTGCTAGACCAATGTTTGGTGCTATTCTGAATAAAGATTATATCTCACCCGCACCTGGAAAATGGAGGAAAGACGATAGTGGTGATGATGAGGAGGAAGTGAATTCTTTATCTTTGTTTGTGGCAAAGCGAAGTTCGTGGTTTGTGAAAGACGGAGATAAAGGAGGTAAGGCTACATACAAAGGAAGCAAGAGAAAGGGTTGCAGAACGAGAACGATTGGCTAAGCAACAATCTGATTCATTAGGAAAAGGAAAGGTAAGATTGTTGAGGATTCTGTGACTGAAGAAGCTGCGCCAGAAGCTGAATCTGGGCCAGTACAGTGTTGGGATATCGTAGTGTACGAGGAACCGAAGAACTTTATTCTGATAGGAAAGCCTGTTGATGTTGATATAGATTTTCTGGATATTTCCCAATGACATCGAGAGTGATTGATGAAAAAGATAGTACAGGATCGAATTGGAAGACAACCTGGAGGAAGATTTAGAAGAAGGAGTTGAAGAAAACTGAAGAAAAGGAAGCTCGGATCGCTGAACGTTCAAGAGTAGCATCGTTAAGGAGTTTTCAGTTTTTGAAGCGACGTCCTCTTACCGATCAAACGCCTATTGCTTCTGAGGAACGTCGAAAACCGTTAAAGAGATTTTTTGGGCATTAAAGTCAAATCAAAGTGAAGTTTTGAATATTATCTAGACTACGGCAACATCCAAGGGGGAATTTGTTGGTGCATAATGTCTATTGCCTACGTCTAGGATATATCCGTAATGTTTATAAAGATTACACGTTAATGTTTAAATGAGAAAATGTAAATTTTATGTATTGATACACTGTGATTCGCACGAAACATAAGTGTGTTTTGTACGATTGAGTCACTCGTACGAAATACTATTTCGTACGAAACACAGATGTTTTTTAGTGCACACACTTCAGTACGAGTCATGTCGACCTATAACTAGGGAAGTGTTGTGTTAGAGCTAAAAACGGATTTGTCATTTCATACGGTGAAGCTCTGTTAGTTTGTTGACTTGCGTCTGTAACTTGAACGTCTTTAATAGATCAGAAGTAGTTAAACAGTAAGTTCTGTCTTGTTTGTCATATCTACCTCTCTAGCAATGAATTCCGCCTCTCTAGTTGAGCGAGATCAGATCAATTGCTCATTTCGGGAGCTCGACCCTGTCCACAGTGATGCGGCAGGAATTCAAACCTACTATCATGGAATGGAAACTATCATAATATTCTGCTGGAGGATCCAACAAATAGCACGCCTAGTTGTGAAAGACTTCTACATCGAGTTTACATTGTTGAACCATCTTTGAAGCAATTTTTATGCACTTAAAACTACCACGTTAAGTTTTTTCGTTAAGATTGGATTAACTTAGTTAACGAGTCAACCGATCAACATAAGTCAACCAGGTCAACAAGTCAAACAGGTCAGATTGAAAGATCAAGGGGTTAAACACAATTAATACAGGTCAAAGGTTCATAAAGGGTTCAAAAGTAGTTTGAACTAGTCAATCATTGATTCGGATGGTCAAAAGGTTCAAAAAGCAATTCGGATGGACCCCTTGTCAATTATCCGAAATGGTCTGACATTTTGGATGAATTCTTGTCAGATATCGGATGATCATCCGAAATGCTTGATGTTGATCCGAAATCCATCCGAAATGCTTGATGTTGATCCAAAAACCATCCAAAATGCATCCAAAAGCATAGGAATCGGCAAATGATAGTTCGAGAGAGAGAAATCCGAAATGTTCGAAACAATAATTTGAAATGGATTTAAATATTGTTTAGAATTAAGCCTGTCCGAAATAGTGGGCCTCGCCCAATTCGGAACAATAGTCCGAAACAGTACGCCTAGCCTAATTCGGAATAGTAGCACATCCGAAATGATGGGCCTATACGAAACATTGATCCAAAATCTCTGGGCCCATTTGAAATAGGTGGGCCAATTCGAATCAGTGGGCCCATCAGGAGCAGTGATCCGGAAGATGTGGGGCCATCTGATGCCCTGTTCTAAACAGTAACACCTTTTCAAAAATCAACAATCCAGCCAATCGAGCAACCTTTTCGAACACAAATAATAATAATAATAATATAAAATAATACAATAATAGAAGATGAGGAAAATTGTTACGGCTGCGGGATCACTCCGTTCTCGAACTGATAAGGAACACTTTTCAGCACTTTCCCTAATCAGACTGGTCCACACGATTGCCAATATACTTGTCCACTTTAACTTATCACTTCAACCTTCAATTTTCAATTTCGTGACTTGATTTGTTATAGTATACCATAACACCAGTATGTCCCACATCATGACATATCCCCACGATCAAGCTAAGCACAAACATTTGTAAAGTAGAGCGACCAATAAATGTCTGACGAGGGTTAGGCACTTACCTTTGCAAGCATACGTAAATCCCTTGATATGAGATTTCCTTCATCTTAAGGTTTTGGCCCTTTTATGGCTCTTTTAGGATATCCTGACTACACCTAGCTTTTCATATAATTTGGATGCAACAGAAGGACAACCCAAATATCCTCGATAGTTACCAGCATAAAAACCCGAACTTCAAATGTTGGCTATCAGTCAACGCAAGATTAAGACCATGAAATCATATGCCAATGATATCTTACACACATAATGTATAGCTTGTTATATTTTTGTCACTTGGTATCTTTTTCCTTTTGAGCGATAGGCCTATCAACACATGGCAGTGTATCCTCGCCTTTTCAGCTTCGATACCTTACATGTGTTAATCAAATTCTTTTGCATGAAAATTTATTTCACTTCCAAGCAAATATTTCTCACCCTAAGTTTGTGCAAAAGTAGAATTCTTTATGCCCAAATATAGTTATTTTACATTAATAATTATATATATATATATATATTATTTTTATTATTTAAAAAAAATGTTGCTCAGTCTGTAAAATGCTTAATTTTTAAAATATCCTCAAGCACTTTAAATTTCGAGTTGCTGACAGGTTTTGTAAAAAGATCTGCTATATTTGCATCAGTATGGATCTGTTCAAGTTTAATCAGTCCTCTATCATAGCAATCTCAAATGAAATAAAATTTAATATTAATGTGGTTAATTTTGGAGTGAAAGATAGGGTTTTTAATAATTTGGATAGGGACATCATTCTCACAGCTGATGTATATTTCATGTCTCTGTCTGTCCCTCCAAGATTACTGTCAGAAAAAGCAAACAGATTACTACCATGAGATGAGTTTGTCTCCCATAATTGAATCTTTAGGATACTAGAGTCCAAGTTTTGGAGCTCCCTTCAAATATCTAAAGATACTTTTAATGGTAGTAAGATGAGGAACCCAAAATGTTCGAAATAATAATTTGAAATGGATTTAAGTACTGTTTCGAATTAAGCTTGTCCGAAATAGTGAGCCTGGCCAAATTCGGAACAGTAGTCTGAAACACTGGGCCTAGCCCAATTCGGAACAGTAGCACATCCGAAATGGCGGGCTTATACGAAACATTGATCCAAAATCTCTGGGGCCATCTGAAATAGGTGGGCCAATTCGAATCAGTGGGCCCATCAAGAACATTGATCCGAAAGATGTGGGGCCATCTGGTGCCCTGTTCTAAACAATAACACCTTATTCAAAAATCAACAATCCAGCCAATCGAGCAACCTTTTCGAACACAAATAATAATAATAATAATACTAATAATAATAATAATAATAATAATAATAGTAATGTTTGTTGGTGCATATTCTTTGACAACAGCTTAATAGTTTGCTAGTTTAGTCTTTGGATATTTTGTATTGGGCTTAGCATTTGTGTTTAGCTTATTTAGAGTTTTAGTGGGCTTGGAGAATGGCCTAGCCCAGTATAAAGCCTAGTATGCAGACATGTAGTATAAATACATGTTATGCATTAGGGTTTTAAGGGAGACACAGAGAGTTAGACAAGTTGAGACAGTTGGTTGGAAGAAATCTACAAAGTGTGGCTGAGAGATTTCTAGAGAGTCTTGAATTGATTGTAAACCTTAGTGTTGGATAATCAATAGAAGACTGTTTGAAGGAATTCTTTGTGTTCGTGTTCTTGTTTCTATGAAATCTGATCTAGGGGATTCCGCCCTCTAGATTAGATAGACGATTCTGTCAAGATCCATAAGAATGAGGGGACCTTAAATTGGTATCAAAGCATTCGGCTCTTGATTATTGCTAGGTTCAGAATCGTGACAACAGAAAATTGGGTTTTTGGGTGTTTTGGAGGCTATTTTGGAGTTTCTAACGGCTGTTTTAGGGTTTTTGAAGGTATTTCAGATTTTCTGCAGCATTTCGGATTAACAGCTAAGTATTCCGGATTGAAGACTTGCATTCCGGATTAAAAAGCATAGGAATTCGGATTGAAGACTTAAATTTCGGACCAGAATTTGCATTTCGGATCTGGAAAAAAGTGCAATTCGGATCAGAAAAGCCATTTCGGATTCCATTTCGGATTGAAATTTCGAATCCGAATTGTATTCCGGACTCCATCTCTGATTGGGAACTATTCCGGATTCCATCTCAGATCAGAGTAGTCTATTCCGGATTTCTATTTCGGATCAGAACAGTGCATTCCGGATTTCATCTCGGATCACTATTCCGGATCATCATTTCGGATTGTCTACTCGGATTACTGTTCCGAAATTACATCATTATCGGACAATATACATCATTAGAGTCGTATCGTCGAGACGAGTCTAACGGTACAATTTGGTAATCACACTTTTCGGACAAATTTCTGAACATTTTTAACGGTTTGGTTACGATAAGCTGCGGGTTAGATTTGGATTTTGACACAGGTAGACCAAAATCCATTTAAACGGTTAGCTGCGTGTTAAAGATGGGCAAATTGAACAATCTAAGTGAGGGGGTTAAAAACTGGCCAAAGCTGATAAATGCTGAACAATATGTAGAATGGAAGAAGCAATTTGAGGCATTTGTTCAAAGTGAAGATACTAAGATGTGGAATTGTATGATCGATGGGTACATTGCTCCCACACGTCGAGTTAATGGAAGAATTACGGTTCTCTCATATGAGAAGATGGAAGATTCTGAGAAGCGTATTTATGATGCTGAGAAGAAGGCTTTAGCAACGATAAAGATGTCCTTGCCATTTGATATGAAAAACATTTGTAATAGGTATGGATCCTCCTAGAGAGCTGTGGGAAGCTTTAGAAAAACGTTATTAGAGTACTACAAGACAAAGTACATGTGTGAGTGAGACTGCATCTGTGAAGATTGGTGAAGGAGCAGCTAAGATAGAAGAGAAGAAGGAAGCTGAGAAGGAGAGAGTGGAAGCCAATGATGCAAAAGCTACAGTGTGCATGGATGACACAGATGAGCTTACAGCAAAGGTAAAGGTGCAATTTCAATCTGTAAGTCATACTTGTCATAATTGCACTGTACTACAGGGTAAAGTTGACAAATTAGCGGAACAAAACAAAATTCTGTTAGTTAAATTAGGAAAACTGAAAGAGTCAAATGTTCTCTTGAGTAAAAGGGAGTCAAATTTATTAAATACACTCAATTCAAATGAACAAGAAATCATCAGTTTGACCAGCAACGTCAATGAACTTTTACAGATCATTGATTTTGCTCGTGAAACTGTGAAGGATGAGACTAATGAGCTTTCTGAAAAGTGCACAGAATTGGCTGGTGCACAGGTCAAAATTGTTGAACTTCATAGAAAGTTAGACAAATTTGGAGAATCCTCGTTAGTCAGGACTCAAATTCAGAAAATTTTGAAACGGAGTAATGATAAAACAGGAGTGGGCTTTAGTAAAGCGTCATCTTCTGAGGATCAGGATTACTCCTTTTTACCAAATGAAAATGAGCTAACAGATTTTGTTCCTACTATACCAGCTATAGTAGATCCCATAACAGTTGACATACCTGATAGTCCAGGCTCTTTGAAAGAATCGGTTAGGTCTAATAGTACACCTCATAAAGTGGATGAGGATACTAACGACAAAACGGTCAAAACATTTAAAAAGGGATCTAACAGAAAGAAAATTTTTAAGAAAAGACTTGTTTTAAATGTCACAACAAAGGGCATGTGGCTAGTTGTTGTCCTTTTAAAAAGGGTAAGAAAGTGGAGTCCGAGGTTGAGGTTAAGGATGAAAATCAGGTTGGGTCAAATAAGAATGTTAAACCAAGTTCTCAGACAAATCAACCAAGATTTCAACCTAAATCTTCAACATCAAGAAGATTTGATAGTCCAAGAAAATGTTCTCCAAAATCAAGTCATGTTAATGGACAATCAAATTGTTTTACAAGGAAAAAGTTTTGGATATCAAAATTGATACGAGACTGCTGGTAATCGAAATGTTCAAAGAAGAAACGAATATAGGGGTTTTAGTAACTCGAATGTTCAAAACAATCCAAAACTTTTTCAAAGATCAAATTATGATAATAGGAGAAGAACGTTTCGAGATAATAATTTTCAAAGGTCGGAAAATCCGAGAGTTTATTGGAATTCTCATGATCAAAGGTCTCGTGGAAATTATGAATCTTGTTCAACAACTTGGAAGACATCTAAGACACCAGTAGGGTGTGATGGATATTGGATTGATGTTCCAGTGGTTGATGAATCTGGACACCCAAGACCTTTAAGGCTTGGGTCCCCCAGTCTAACTAAGCTGTTGAGTGTGTGCAGGATGACCAAGAAGGACTGTTGATGTGTTCAACAGTGGTTATTCCTGTCAATCATCTGAGGTGAATAGTAGGTTACACATGGTAACGAATTATTTACTTCTATAATAGCAAATGTTTACTAACAGTGAAAACCTTGTCAGGTTGAAGTGGGAGTCTGTTTGTGTTTAAATTTATGTTTTTAAAACTTTACTCCATAAAAACAAAAATTTAGGGGGAGAAATTTCCCTAAGCCAAAAAGAGTTTTAGTTAGTGCGTGAGTTTAGGGGGAGTAAGTTGCATAGTTTAAATTTTTCTATAAAAATAGTTTTATAAATAATTTACTGCTTTTCAAAAATAAAAACAATAAAAAATAGAAATTCCAAAATGAGTTTTCACTGTGTGAAAAAGAAGAAATGATAGTACATCAGCAAGTTGATGACTCTTGACGATCCAAGACCTTTAAGGCTTGGGTCCCCTAGTCTAACTAAGTTGTTGAGTGTGTGCAGGATGACCAAGAAGGACTGTTGATGTGTTCAACAGTGGTTCTTCCTGTCAATCATCTGAGGTGAATGGTAGGTCACACATGGTAACGAAATATTTACTTCTGTGCTAGCAAATTTTTACTAACAGTGAAAAACCTTGTCAGGTTGAAGTGGGAGTCTGTTTGTGTTTAAATTTCTGTTTTTAAAACTTTACTCCATAAAAACAAAAATTTAGGGGGAGAAATTTTCCTAAGCCAAAAAATGTTTTAGTTAGTGCATGAGTTTAGGGGGAGTAAGTTGCAAAGTTTAAATTTTCCATAAAAATAGTTTTGTAAATAATTTACTACTTTTCAAAAATCAAAACAAAAAAAATAGAAATTCAAAAATGAGTTTTCACTGTGTGAAAAAGAAGAAATTATAGTACATCAGCAAGTTGGACTGTCACACTGAAATTAAAAGTAAATTGCTTAAGTGTGATAGCAGCTTCATCATATGAGGTACAAGTAGGCAAAATGCATGAAATAATCAACTTACCGTTGTGATATACTTATAAGAAACTGTGTACGAGTGGGTAACATATCAGTGGCATATGGTTTTATAAACTTAAATCTTGCGTTGATAGATTGCCAAAATCTGAGGTTTTAGGTCTTTATATCGTTATTTCATCCGGGGTATCAAGGTTGTCCTTCTGCTGCATCCATATATATGCTGACCTGGGCACAACCAAGATATCATAAAAGAGCTAAAATGCCAAATCCCAAATATTGAAGAACCTCTCCTAGAGAGTCATTCAAATGTGCAAATTGCATTATTCGTACCAAAATTTGGTATTTGTCCTAACCCTCGTTTGATATTGGTCTCTTTGCTGTATGGAAGTACTGACCTGATCACCATTTATCTAACGTTGTAATTCAAAAGGATGAATTTCGGTATACTCACCTACTACGATGAATTTTTGTGCATACCTTGATCGGGGGGTATTTCCTGAAGTGGGACACACTAGTATATCAGTATAAATTATCTTAACAAATCACAAGGTAATAGAACTTGAAATGTTCATATGTTTTGTTTAAGTGGATAAACAATAATGGTATTGGTCTTGGACTGCTATTCATGAATATTGCATATAAAATATTCAGATAGTGTGAAAACAGTTTGATGTTGTTGATATGATCTTCTTAACGGTGATTCTCACAAAAATAGAGTGTTTATTTTCTTGTTAGTTATTTATTTTCAGAAAATAAAAAAATACAAAAAGAAATGTTTTTAAAGTCTCCCAGTTTGATATGATAAGTTGTTTGTTTTTGCATGATAAGATAAAATATTGGTTTATCTTTAATGTGGAAAAGAACTAATTGTTTTTCCAGTTACTTGCTTATGTTTTTAAACAGATTGATGCATCTATCAAAATGAAGTGCAGAATACAAGTAAAGTACATATTAAGAATGGAGTGAAGAATGTGTGAAGATGCATGGTAGGATCCTTCTACTACATTGCAAAGGGAGATATAGAGGAATTTGGTGATATGAGCTTAACCAGAGAATGCTAGCACACTAATCTACAAAGAATGAAGATTTGGTGATTGGATGCATCAGCTTAGGGGGAATCTGTTAATGTTAGTATTTGAGTGTAGCTGAAGCTATTCAAAGACCAAAAGATCACAAGATATTTGAAGACAAAGTTACACTATGAAGCTATTGTCAAGGGGGAGTCTGTTGGTGCATATTCTGTGACAACAGCTTAATAGTTTGCTAGTTTAGTCTTTGGATATTTTGTATTAGGCTTAGCATTTGTGTTTAGCTTATTTACAGTTGTAGTGGGCTTGGAGAATGGCCTAGCCCAGTATAAAGCCTAGTATGCAGACATGTAGTATAAATACATGTTATGCATTAGGGTTTTAAAGGAGACACGGAGAGTTAGACAAGTTGAGACAGTTGGTTGGAAGAAATCTACAAAGAGTGGCTGAGAGATTTCTAGAGAGTCTTGAAATGATTATAACCTTAGTGTTGGATAATCAATAGAAGACTGTTTGAAGGAATTCTTTGTGTTCGTGTTCTTGTTTCTGTGAAATCAGATCTAGAGGATTCCGCACTCTAGATTAGATAGACGATTCTGTCAAGATCCATAAGAACGAGGGCACCTACAATAATAATAATAATAATAATAATAATAATAATAATAATAATAATAATAATAATAATAATAATAATAATAATAATAATAATAATATAATAATAATAATAATAATAATAATAATAATAATAATATTAATAATAATATAAAATAATAGAAGATGAGGGAAATTGTTGCGGCTGCGGGATCAAACCGTTCTCGAACTGATTAAGTAACACTTTTCAGCACTTTGCCTAATCAGACTGGTCCATACGATTGCCAATATACTTGTCCACTTAAACTTATCACTTCAACGTTCAATTTTCAATCTCGTGACTTGATTTGTTAAAGTATACCATAGCACTAGTATGTCCCACATCATGACATATCCCCGCGATCAAGCTAAGCACAAACATTCGTACAGTAGAGCGACTAATAAATGTCTGACGAGGGTTAGGCACTTACCTTTGCAAGCATACGTAAATCCCTTGATATGAGATTTCCTTCCTCTTAAGGTTTTGGCCCTTTTATCTTTTAGGTTATCCTGACTACACCTAGGTTTTCATATAATCTGGATGCAACAGAAGGACAGCCCTAATATCCTGGAGAGTTACAAATATAAAAACCCAAAACTTCAAATGTTGGCAATCATTCAATGCATGATTAGACCATGTAATCATATGCTGATGATATGTTACCCACATAATGTATAGCTTGTTATATGTTTGTCACTTGGTATCTTTTTGCCTTTTGAGCGATAGGCCTATCAAAACATCGCAGTGTATCCTCGCCTTTTCAGCTTCGATACCTTACATGTGTTAATCAAATTCTTTTGCATGAACATTTATTTCACATTAATAACTATATAACTATATGTATGTATATATATATATATATATATATGTATTATTTTATTATTTTAAAAAAATATTGCTCAGTCTGTAAAACGCTTAATTTTTAAAATATCCTCAAGCACTTTAAATTTCGTGTTGCTGGTACGTTTTGTAAAAAGATCTACTATATTTGCATCAGTATGGATCTGTTCAAGTTTAATCAGTCCTCTATCATGGCAATCTCGAATGAAATAAACTTTAATATTAATGTGGTTGATTTTAGAGTGAAATACATGGTTTTTAATAATTTGGATAGGGACATCATTATCACAGCTGATGTATATTTCATGTCTCTGTCTGTCCCTCCAAAATTACTGTCAGAAAAGGCAAACATATTACTACCATGAGATGAGTTTGTCTCCCAGAATTGAATCTTTAGGATACTCGAGTCCAAGTTTTGGAGCTCCCTTCAGATATCTAAAGATTCTTTTAATGGCAGTAAGATGAGAAAGTTTAGGATTGGCCTGATATCGAGCACATTAACAGACGACAAACATAATGTCAGGTCGGCTTGCAGTTAAGTACATCAATGAACAAATCATAGGTCGGTACATTGTCTGATTAACTGGCTTCCTTTAGCATCCTCATTCAGCAAAGGTCGTTCTACAATGGGGGAGTCCATAGGCTT
The DNA here is from genome assembly GCA_947069175.1 of Scalesia atractyloides. NCBI lineage: Eukaryota > Viridiplantae > Streptophyta > Magnoliopsida > Asterales > Asteraceae > Scalesia > Scalesia atractyloides. The sequence continues at coordinate 29,803,439 of CAMTDV010000001.1, forward strand.
AGAATCTGTCATGTCGAATTTTGCAAGAACGTCCTGAAAGTATTTGCCTTGATGAATCAAGATCCCTTGACTACTCTAACGAACTAACAAGCCCCAGGACATTGCCTTTTCACCCAAGGAGCTCATTTCGAACTTATTCTTCATCACCTCTTCGAATTCCTTACAAAGAACTTCACTAGTTGACGCGAAAATTATGTCGTACACATAGATCTGAACAAGAATAAGATCCTTATCAACGCATTTGATGAATAGTGTTTGATCTATCGTCCCCCAAGTATATCCATGTGCAAGTAGATGCTCTGTTAAGGTTGCATACCATGCACGCGGTGCTTGGTGCAGCTCATACAAAGCTTTATCTAACTTGTAGGCATAGCCTTGTTTCTCAAAATCAACAAATCCAGGGGGTTGAGCGACATAAATTTCCTCCTTGACTTTCCTGTATAGAAATGTTGTCTTGACATCCATCTGATAAACAGTAAATCCCTGTAGGATGCATATGCCAAGAAGATACGAATGGCCTCTAGATGTGCAACCGGTGCGTACACCTTGTTATAATCGAAGCCTTCAATCTGCTTGAAGCCTTGGACCACTAATCGGGCTTTGTTTCTTACCACCATGTTAGTGTCATCTTGTTTATTTCTAAATACCCAGCGCATTCCAAGAGAACGTTTTCCTTGAGGTAGCTTTAGTAACTTCCAAACATCCACTTTTCAAATTGGTTGAGCTCTTCATGCATCGCATCGACCGATCCAGGTTCCTACAAAGAACATCAATGCTTTTAGGCTCAATCTATGACATTAAACATGAATATAAACATGTGTTAATGGTTCTTGATATGTTTCGTGTTTGAACGCCAGCAGTTACAGGTCCAATAGGATTGGCCATTTGGTGGCTTCTCTAAACACGTTGAGGTATTTCTATAGCAGGAGCCTGCAAGTTTGATTAAAGATTTGAAAAACTTCCTGATACTATCCCAGTTTGCTCCCCCTCATTTGATGTAGCAGCAGTGTTGATCACTAGTGGATCTACAGTGCAGTTAGACAGAATCTGCTCTAGAAACAGTGAAGCTCGTAGAAGATTGGGATCAAAGGGTCCCGCGTATGTTTATTGTGCGTAGGCTTCAGTGTCTTGAGCTGCATCATCAGGAGTAGTTGTTGTTGTAGCTTTAGGAACCGGCTCATGAATTGATGAAGTGTGATGTGGTGTCGTACCAGCTTCGTGAAATCCTGATGGATCCACATTAAGTTTCTTATACGCATCTTTTAGAGGCACGATGTCATCATCAGCTACAATGGGAAAGGGTATCACTATACTTGAGATATCTACAGTAACAATCACATCAGATAGAATATTAAACGACTTAAACAAGGAGTAATAATCATATAACCAATCTAGTCCAATTCGTGCATCTTTGGGATTCTCTTCTAGCTAATCCATGTAGTACGTCTCCATGATCTGCTTCTTGATATTGTTGTATAGACGATAGGAGGTGTTTTTAGCATAGCCAATGAAATAGCATGGATCCTTTCTTGCTTCAAATTTACCTTTGGCATCCATTTGCAAGAGAACATAGGGATAACCAAAGGTGCAAAAATGTTGTACAAAGGGTTTTTGTCCTATGACAATTTCGTAAGGCGTTTTCATGTGACGTTTGTTGATTAAAGCATGATTTTGAACATAGCAGGCGGTGTTCACTGCTTTTCCCCAAAATATCAATGGAAGGGTAGAATCTATCAACATCATACGAGCAGCTTCAATGAGAGTTCGATTACGTCATTCAGCAACTCCATTTTGTTGAGGAGTTCAAGCTGCACTATATTGACTATCAATTCCTTTTACGGCACAAAAATTATTCAGCTTAGCATTCTTAAACTCCATTCCATTGTCGCATAAAATAATTTTCACTCGCTCATTTGCCTGATTTTCTATTAGAGTGACAAATTTCTTAATCAAACATGTTGTCTCATTCTTTTTTTCCAAGAAAAACACCCAAGTGATACGAGAGAAATCATTACTGATAACTAAGCAGTAATCCTTGCCTCCAATACTCAACACATTAATAGAACCAAAGAGATCCATATGAAGCAATTCCAAAACTTTAGAGGTCGTGTGCACGAGTTTAGACTTATGAGGAATACGACTCCCACGAGCACATGATTCACATTTCTCGACCTGAATGAAATCCTTGAAGGGTAAGTTTCTTACTAAACCTCCTTTTGCCAGTCGATTAAGATTCTTCATGTTCAGATGACCCAACCGGCGATGCCACAACATAGCATCATGTTCAGTAAGTTCTGAGAACAAGCATGCAACTTGATAAGTAAGGGCCTTATTCATATCAATCATGTAAGCATTTCCCTGGCGTTCAGCTTCAATCAAGAACCAATATTCAGGTATAATAATGCCAGGCTTGAAAACTACGCATCCACTTTTGGTGAACATGATCTCTAAGCCTTTGTCGCACATTTGTGACACACTCAAAAGGCTGTGTTTGAGTTCAGGAACATACTTGACATCTGAGAAGTTGAGGACCCCGTTTCTGACTGTACCCTTCATTGTTATTCTTCAAGTTTCCCTCCTACAAAGTTGACAAATCTACCGTCGAATATTTTGATCTCGTTCAACTGGGAGATGTACCACATCATGTGTCTAGAACAACCACTATCGATAAACCAAAGTCTGATTACAACCCTCCATAGTCGTTCCTGCACACACTATGGGGTTAGAGAGAAACTACAACCCAGACCATTGTTGATCTTGGTCGATCATCACTCTTTGTTTGCGAAACCTCACGAAAGATCATACGACTTTTAGTAGAGTTGGATGTTTGAGAGAAAGAGGATGTTGAGTTTGATGACCGTGAACACTAAGACTTAGATTGAGCAAGGATTTTGGGTTTCCATATTTTGAATCAGTTTTGTTTGAAACAACTTTTGTTGATGTTGCTTTTAAGTTCATAGACTGATTTTAGAAACTGTTTGAGTTTGAAATCTTTTGATTAATTTTCTTTGATAGATTCTAGTCTCCATCAAAGGGCTTGGCTCGATTGAATTAATTTCCATAAAGTCGATAATGTGAACCCATCTGATGATATGTGTTCCTTGAATATTAAGGCATGAGAGACATTAACACAGTTTCTAGCTATGAGACCATGAATTCCACAATTTAAACAAGTTGGTCTTTTTGAGAAAAAACATTAAGTTCTGCTTGTGTTATTCTGGGGAGCTGATTGGGTCTCTTCTTTCCACTTAGTGCTAATTTCTTGTGTGCATGTTTATTTTTGGATGAAACCTGCTCACAATCATCAGCACAAGAGTGAGTACCGATAATTTTTCCCTTCAGCTTAGGTTTAGTTAGCTTTTGGGGTTGGTTTTTCTTTTGATTTTCATTAACAGTATGTGAGGAAATTCATCTTGAGCTTTATTTTTATGTTGTTTTCTGTTTTTACGTGATCGCCTTCTCTTTAAAGGAAAGGATCCTATAGGCTTAGTTTCATTAGAACCTTTTCTTCAGAAATCGAGCTTTTGGAATCAACTGAATCAGTTTCTTTAGAAACTGTTTCTTTAGACACGAAGCTTTCAGGATCAGCTGATTCTTGTTGGCCAGATGATGAGCAACTTCTGTCAAAGATGATTTGACAATCTTATCTGATTCAGGCTTTGTAGCCATTTCAAAATCTTAGGAAACACTATGCTCATTATCTGATGCACTATAATATTTAGTCTGATTGTCAGATTTATCAGACAGTTAAAGTTTATCAATAATTTCATTCACACAATCAGACATAATAATATTTTCAACTTCATCATGTTTAGAGGGCTTTGAAGCATCAGTGTAGTTCAGGCAAACTAGAGCAGTTGTCTGAATCACTTAAAACAGATGTTTTGAGTTCATCACTAGATGCACCAGACTCCACGGTAAAACACAATCAGAATCAAAAAGCACAACATTTAATGTTTGAGTTTTAGCAACAGATTCTAAATAACCATTAGTCTCAAAAAGCATAGACTGAACATAGTTCCAAACGTAAAAATCATGTTCAACACATAAAGAAACAGCTGAATCATTAGCAACATTTGGATGTGGATCATCATCCACTTTCGACTGCTCCTCAACAATCACTTACTCTACACATGCACTAAAAAAAGTTAATATTGTCTATATAATCAGAAGTTGATAACATTTTCTTGGGGCGTCTCGGATGGAGTTTTCATTGACTCCTTTTCTTGTTCTAACTTATCATCTGATTCATTTGAACATTTTTATCCATGTTTTTGACAAAACTTATGGTTTTTCGAAAATTAGTGTGTCTAGCATTTTTAGGTTTGAAAGGTTCCCATGGAATATAGTAGCTTGGTTTGCCATACATCATTTTATCATAGTTTTACAGGCTCTTGTTTAGTAATAGGCATTCTAGAATAATTATGATTATATGGCGGAGGAACTTGCTTATAACCCAAACCTTTGCTCTTATTTTCCTTGAATGTCAGTTGCACACTACATAGGTTACGAACAGTGTCACTGGAAGTATCAAACCTTTTTAAGTTTAACTCATTTTGTTGATACTTTCTAGTGAGAAGTTGTAGCTCAGCTCTCACAGAGTCGCATTCCAAAGTTTTTACATTTAGCCTATTATTGTAATCATGGACCCAACATTTCTGTTGATTTATGTCCAAGTGGAGCTGAGCTATGTCCTTCTTAGTGCGTCAATCTTTTCAAAGAGAATTTTATTGTTCTCTCGAAGACTGATGCACTTAGACATGGCACTGTTATAATCTTTGATTAAAGCATAATTATGTTCTCTCATCTGTCTAATTTTATTTCTATAATGTTTGAAACATAAAAGAGAATTTACCATTTTAGAAAGCGACTTAGGTTGCTCGGTTTGTGCCATTAAGAATTGATTATGGACATCTGCAATTGCAGAGATCTTGAGTGATTCCACCTATGCCGCAGCATCTACCCAGCGGACACCACATTGCTCTTGAGCCATCAAAGCCTTTGCTACTCTAGTATCTCCCTGGCTTGTTGAAGTTTGAACAGATGTAAAAGGGACCATAGATCTCTGTGAGTTCCAAGTAGTAGCCGCCTTAGTAGCCTCATATCCTACCGATGTCCCTTGCAAAGTGTCCCGGCTCATGACATCTATAGCATCTTAGTTTATATGTCAAAGATCTAGTGCGAAAATTTGACACAGGACTACGACCGTGTCTTTTCTGAAATTTTCAGCTCAAAATGCTGCCATAGCCAAGTTCCAGATGCATGCAGCTCTTTCATATCTTCCTCGATCACTTAATTTATTTCAGTTACTAGAACGGATGAGGGCAAAAGATCACCTTCTAAGAAAGCATGTAGGTTGTTCAACATAGAAGCTGCAAGGGCCAATTTTTCTTCATTTTGTTTGCTCAAGAAGGCTAGGTTTTCTGCAGAGGGTGTGTATGGAACATTTTGAGATGATGAATGATTCACTTGACTGAAAACCGCATTAGCATGCTGAGGATATTGCTGGGTTGTAGTAGGTGTAGCAGAGGTGTTAGGAAGTGACATGCCGTACACATAGTTGGTCTTCTAAGCTTGCTGCTTAGCTGTGTTATCAGACTGAAAACAACATTCGGGTTACTATTTGACATTCCATGAAGAGGACTAAAAACAATGTTAGGATGACTTTGAGACATTAAAGTAGTGTTAGAACTGGTCATCCCGGCAGCAATCATTAAATTAATATGATTAAGCTCTCTCTGTTGGTTGTCAATCTGACATAACTTGATTGTAGCAATCAACTCAGTGAGTGTGACTTCGTTCAAATTTGTTGTACGCTTAATCATAGAAACATCAGCATCCCAGCTTTTTGGAAATTAATTTAGAAGTTGACGATGCATCCCACTATTTGTGATTGTGATATCGACACTTATCATTTGTGAGACCAGTTTGACGAATCTTCTTATCTAATTTTAAAAAGTTTCCCATAGATGTTGTTGAATGAACTGAGCTGTTGATTCAACATATTCACCCTGCTAGCCTTCATGTGAGTGTTGCCTTCATACAGGTTCTTAAGCACATCCCAGACTTCCTCCGCGTTCTTGCAGTTAGTAACGACGATTGAAATGTCTGGACTGAGAGCCATAGTGAGATTTTCCATAGCTTTATCATCTTTGTCTTTAATTCTTCTGTCATCATCCATCCACAGATTCTCAGGTTAGGAATCTGAGTTAGAGGGTCATCTTCTGTAGCATACATGATGGTACGAGGTCTATCTCGAATACATCTCCAAACCCTAGGTTCCTTTGCCTTAAAATGCTTCTCAAAACGCCATTTCCACTCGAAGTAATCGTCACCACACAACAGCCTTGGGATTTTGGTAGACGTGCTTATAATCTGATCGAGTTTCTGATGCAATGCAGAGTTTGAGTCTGGATGGCAGCCAAAGTGGCATTTGCAAGATCTTCAACAAACATAACACCGTGCATATAACGCTTCGCATTTGTATCTTTCCGTTTTTAGCAAGTCTGCTTCGTGTTTCTATTTTTGGAAAGTCCAAACCTTGTAATCGTATTTCTATTTTCAATTCATTGTATTCTAAGGCTTTGATTGTAATCAAGATTAATCAATTATGCTAGATTCACAAACCTTATTCGCATTTAAACTTATGATCATACGATACTTTATTCTTCGTAAATAAATTCAAAACAACGTGTAAATGTTTGATGAATGTTTATAAATCTTATACTAGACTCAAGCAAGAAAATTAGTAATGTTACTCAAAGAATTCAAAATTCCATTATCATAAAATCATGTCACATTATGTTCAAGAAAATACTTGTTCTTAATTATTTTTTAGGGTTTTAAAAACAATAATTTGCATAACAATAGGCCATTATAAGACTCATACTTGTATTATTTATCATGTGCATCATTTAAACCCTAATTACATCCATTATATAATTTAAAAGAACAAAAAAAATAAAAAGATGGCAGCCCTTGCGGCCGCAAGGTCCATGGGGGCTTCCCTCTTCTTTTTTGAATTCAAACTCCACCTAATTACATTTATTTCAACCCTAATGTTTCCCTATATAAACACAAGTTCCTCCACCCCTTTCCCACTTTTACAAGCCTCCATACTCCTCAAACAAGTCCCTAACTTCAGAAATTCTCTACTGAAACTCAGCAGCTTGCAAGTGAGTTTCGACTCACTTTTCTTCTTGTTTTTACCTTGTTTTTCTTTCTAACACTCTTGGATAAACTCTAGGAAGGTTCTCACAAGTTTGCTTGGGCAAACTAAGGTGAAACCACACCATTTTGAGGTCCAAAAGTGTACAAACTTTATGCCCAAAGTTTTATCTTTCAAACTTCAAGTTTTTCAATGTTTTCACTTTTTTTTCTTCCTCAGCATTGTTTGCTCAGCCCTATGGATGTTACTATAGGCTTTCCATGGAAAACCAAGGTGGAATCACACCATTTTTGGGGCCAAACTTTCTATTTTGGAAGAGAATTTATGAAAGTTTTTCGAACTTATTTTTAACATAACAAATCTATGCTACATATGCCACTAACCAAGCTTATGGCTAGTGTGTTAAGCTAGAGTTGTTCACATATAATCAAGAGGCATATCATGTCTCTAAACTTATGGTTTTTACTACGGTTTCAAACCCACAAGTGTTGAGCCATCCAAGTTTTCAAGCTTGTGTTGGTGTATGTGTGATTACATAAGGGCCTTGGCCATTCAACTATTCAATCCACCCCTCACTTGATGATTTCAATAATTCTTGACCATCCGGAGTGTCCTTGTGTCAATCTTGTGTAATGGTGAATCTTATGAAAGAGGTTTAGGATGGTTATCTTCCTACCTCCATGCATGACGTACATGATTTCTATGAAATACATGAACTATATGATTAATTAGTAATAATATAACTATATGTAAATACTTAATATAACTGAACCTTTGACCATGACTAAATGCTTAGTTTTCTTAAGCAGTAGGTTATTTTATCTTAGACTTTACAATCGTTACGATTCTATTGGGCATGACCCATAAAAACACATACACCCTTCGGGGCTTATTAGTGTAAAAAACGAGCGTTAATTTCTAGATAAATACTTTCATATATACTTTCTTTGCGCATTTTAAATTCCTAAACTCATTAAACTCCCCCGTCAATCTAATACTCATACACCTATGTTGCCTTGTGTAGGATAAAGTTGGTGTTCCATCCCCTAAATCAACCAAACTCTCTCAAGGATATTGCTTTGGAAAACCGTGAGTACAGTTGACCCTTTTTTATGTTTTCCACTATTTGGTTGCAACATGATTATTTTACATAAACTACACTAAATCACACTTTATTCTTTACACAAACAATCCATCAACATGTTTTAGTCTTACGCTACTTGAATTGTTACTTGGTATATTCTTATGTTATCTAAATGTCATTAACTTTGATCGAGCCTCCCTTAACATTTATAGCGCTATAGGAGTAACGCACCGCCCGTATTCCTGTAGTCAATGTTAAGTTGAAATCTATTTTGCGGTACACTAGAGGATTGACTTGTAGATTCATATGCCTTGTTTACACTTACCTGGTATGCTAGCCATTCATGTGGATTTGTTTAATCTGATTTTATACTTATGCTACGATATCAAACTTGTGTACTCGCCAATACTTTGTTATTGAACTATACTTTTTAACATGTTGCAGGTTGATGAAGTTGTTATGATGGAACTTAGTAGGAATGGTATAGAAACCCGCGTAGAATACTAAGTTAATTATTATGTTATTGTTGAACTTATTTCGTTGATGTTAACTTTATTTGGATTTTGTTGTAATATGACAATTGATGTTTTGAATGAAATGAGGTGTTTAATTAAATATTGTAGCAAATAGCGTTATGATTTCTCGAGCAATCTAGTCATCTCACTCCGATGTTTCCGCCATCGGTTGGGGTGTGACAGATTGGTATCAGAGCCATAACTATAGGGAATATGGTAGAATTGCCATGTTCGACCTAGTCTATAGTTTAAGTGACCAACTTGATCATTCTTGCTTCATGATTAAAATGTTAATTCTTCCTATTTCTTTTGTCTTAAATATATGCATGTGTTTTTCCTAAAACACTTACACAATTTACACACTTGAAGACTTGAACACACTCAAACTACAATCGAGACGATCTCACCAAAATAGGGGTGAAACCCGCACTTTGGTGATCACTCTCAATCCGCGAATTTGATTTTTGCACGAAATTACACCATCAAGTTAGGAGTGAAATCCACATGTTGATGGGAATTTCCGTTTCAAACTCTATTGGACCCTTACCAACGAGTCGGAATAGGCTCCTTGTTTGGTAAGTACCAACCACTCCTAAGGTACAATGTTGTCAAGTTAGGGGTGAAACCCGCACCTTGTCAACTAGTCCAATTCCTCGATTTTCAATCTCGCCAAAGTTTCGATTTTTCGTTCGTAAGAGACGTGTAGTAACTGGAATAGTCAAACGTTTCTCAACCCGAAACACTCCAATATTTTATTGAGCCTATCTTTTATGCTATCTCAATTTCTATGTGTTTTTAATACTTGTTATCTCGTTCATTTCGAACCTGATGCATGATTCGCGCGCCCTTCGTAACCAAAAACAATAATAATAATTCTCGTGAACCAACTAAATTTATACTCCTATACGCAAATCATACGTGTTTATGCTTTTGAATGCTAACATGCTTATGCTATCTATGTAAAATTATACGTGTTACATGATACTTCTGTGCTCAAAACGGATACTTTTCTTCATAACAACACTTTACGATCAAAGCCTAAATCTATCTTTTATTGCCAAACCCTTTTAGATGTCTTTATCTCAGAGCGTTATGGGAAGAAGGTAGTCAAAGTCCAAGTCGAAGTCCCAATCCGACTCCATGTCCAATAAGGACTTCATGAAATTCATGGTTGAGCAAATGGCTGAACACATGGCTAAGGTCATCACCGAAATAGACAGCAAGGTCCATCCCCCACCTAACGCTGAATCACCTTATTCCTCTGTTGACTCCAAAGCCGAACCACCCAAAGCCACCTTCACCCATAAGCAATTCTGTTCCTGCAATCCCTTACCCTTCACCGGCGAGGGGGATGCTACTAAACTGCTACAATGGTTCGACGCCATTGAACTCACCTTCATCCAAAGTGGTTGCCCCGAACACTTGCACACCATGAACGCCACGGGAGTGTTCTGATCGAGAGCCCTTGATTAGTGGACTTCCGAGCGTAGCGCTAGTGGCAATGAGGTCGCCCACGCCCTCCCTTGGGCCGAGCTCAAGAAGTTAATGGAAGGGGACTTTTGGCCCCCTCACGAACTCCAACGACTCGAGACTGAGTTTTGGAACCTCTGGCAAGTGGGGAATGACAACGTTGGCCTCACGACCCGTTTTAAGCAACTGAGCTCGATTTGCCCAAGTCAAGTCGACACTACTGAGAAAGCAGTCACTAAATATATACGTTGCCTTCCTTCTAACCTCACAGACTTGGTCGATGCCACCTCCCCCAACACCCTCAAGGAAGCTTTTCGGCTGGCTGCTCGCTTGAACAACCGCCAAGTCCTTCGTGAAGCCGCCAAGGCTCCACCGAGGAAAGCCCACCAAGCAGCCACCAAATCCATTACCGAACCTTCCTCGCCCAAACCCCCAAGAAGCAACACCAAGGGCAAGAAGCGGAAGGCTTCGAGCCGAATTTGCGCGGTAGTCACTCCGCCAAACCCCCACCAGCCAGCCTTGCCCACACCCGAACCCATCAAGAAAGCGTACACCGGACCCCATCCCAAGTGCAATACATGTCCCTTCCATCACCCAGTTACCGCCCTGTGCCGCCTATGCATGATCTGCAATAGGTATGGGCACCTTACACAGCAATGCCGGAATGCTTCTCAAGCCCCCATCAACCAAGCCCGAGCCGTGACCACCACACCTCCTCAAAACCCTACCGGCAATCAAAACCGACCCCTAGCTCCTGTCGCTCGTGCCTGCATCAGATGCAGAGACCCAAATCACTTCGCCAACAACTGCCCGTAGCATAACAACAACAACAATCAGCAGCAGCAAGCTCGCGGCCGAGCCTTTGTTATCACGGCTGCTCAAGCTCAAAACTCAAACGACGTCATATCGGGTACGTTCCTTGTTAACAACGTTTACGCTATGTGTTTATTTGATACTAGTGCGGATAAAAGTTTTGTATCCGTTGAATTCGAACCTTTGCTTATGTCTAGTCATTCTAAGTTCCCTAAACCATTCGAAGTTGAAGTCGCCGACGGAAAATCCATCACCGTCGATTCTGTCCTCTCTAATTGTTCTTTAAACCTTAATGATCATACGTTTTCTGTTGACCTCATACCCATGATATCATAGTAGGCATAGATTGGCTAGGGCGAGTCCATGCTGAAGTTGCTTGTTCGGAAAAATGCATTCGCCTTCCCCTCCCCAATGAGGATTCCTTGCACGTCTATGGCGAGAAACATTCCAAAGGTCTCAAGCTTATGTCGTGTATTCAAGTGAACACGTACTTGCGTAAGGAATACTTCGCCTTTCTTACCCACATTGTGGAAAAGAAGGAGAAGGGTCCAAGCGTTAGTGAAGTTCCCGTTGTGTGCGAATTCCCCGATATGTTTCCCGAGGATCTTCCTAGTCCTCCTCCTGCTCGTTCTGTTGATTTTCGCATCGACCTCATCCCTGGTGCAACTCCGGTCGCAAAATCCCCCTATCGTCTAGCACCCTCGGAGATGCAAGAACTGTCTAGTCAACTTCAAGAGCTTCTTGAAAAGGGCTTCATACGCCCTAGCACTTCTCCTTGGGGCGCTCCCGTTCTGTTTGTCAAAAAGAAAGACGGATCCTTTCGCATGTGCATTAACTATCGTGAGTTCAACAAGCTTACAATCAAGAACCGTTACCTTCTTCCTCGCATCGACGACCTTTTCGATCAGCTTCAAGGCGCAACTTGCTTCTCTAAAATCGACCTTCGCTCTGGTTATCATCAACTTCGAGTCCTCGAAGAAGATATACCCAAAACTGCATTCCGCACACATTATGGGCACTACGAGTTCGTAGTCATGCCATTAGGTCTGACCAACGCACCCGCCGTGTTTATGGATTTAATGAATCGCGTATGTAAGCCTTATCTTGACCGATTTGTGATCTTCTTTATTGATGATATCCTGATCTATTCCAAGACGTGAGAAGAGCATGAGCGACACTTGCGTCTTATCCTTCAGCTATTCCAAGTGTGAATTTTGGTTAAAAGATTTTCAATTTCTTGGTCATGTCGTCAACGAGCTTGGTATTCACATTGACCCCGCGAAAATCAAGGCGGTGAAAAATTGGATTGCTCCTAAGACTTCGTCCGAAATTCGTTCGTTTATCGGCTTAGCCGGTTATTACGTCGCTTCATTTTGAACTTTTCAAAAATTGTTGTGCCTCTCACTTCCTTGACTCAGAAGGATAAACCTTTTGTTTGGTGTTCCGAATAAGAGGAGGAGTCTTTTCAAAAGCTCAAGGGCATGCTTGCAATGCTCCTATCCTAACCCTTCCCGATGGTAACGACGATTTTGTCGTGTATTGCGATGCCTCAAGTCAAGGTCTTGGTTGCGTTCTTATGCAATGAGACAAGGTTATCTCTTACGCGTCACGTCAACTTAAAAATTCATAAGAAAAATTATACTACACACGACCTTGAACTTGGTGCAGTTGTTTTTGCGTTAAAGATATGGCGACACTACCTTTATGGTACAAAGTGTACGGTCTTCACCAACCATAAGAGCCTACAGCACATCTTTAATCAAAAGGAACTCAACATGTGTCAGCATCGTTGGGTAGAATTATTAAACGACTATGATTGCGATATCCGCTACCATCCTGGTAAAGCAAATGTCGTGGCCGACGCACTTAGTCGAAAAACTCATGTTAAGAGTGTACGTTGCTACCAAACTTTGGGAAAGCTTCAAGAGATGATTCGTGAGGCACAATACTCGACCGTTAATGAGGGTAACCTCGACAATGAGTTGAAGTGTGGTGCTGAAACCCAGCTCGTGACCAAACCGGATGGCATCATGTGCTATCTCGACCGTATTTGGATTCCTAATCGTGATAATCTTCGTGACCTCTTGATGAGTGAAGCTCATAAATCTCGATATTCAATTCACCCTGGCGCCGATAAGATGTATCACGACCTCCGAGAATCATACTAGTGGCCTGGAATGAAGAAAGATATCGCCTGCGACCCTCTAGCTTACTCGAATAACCAGAAATTCCTGTTTGGAAACGGGAGAGTATTGCTATGGATTTCATAACCAAACTCCCTCGTACATCATCTGGTCACGATAGTATTTGGGTAATCATCGACCGTTTGACCAAGTCTGCTCATTTCTTTCCCATACGTGAAGACTACCGAGTTAAGAAATTGGCTCGTATCTACACGGATGAAATCATCTGTCGTCACGGTGTCCCCGTTGACATTATCTCCGACCGTGATGATCGCTTCACTTCTCACCTTTGGCAAACATTTCAAAAAGCCCTTGGTACTCAACTCAATCTTAGTACTGCTTTCCATCCTCAGTCCGATGGTCAAACCGAGCGTACTATTAAAACTCTAGAGGACATGCTTCGTTCTTGCGTAATTGATTTTGGTGGCAACTGGGACATGCACTTGCCTTTGGTCGAATTCTCGTACAATAACAGTTACCATGCGAGTATTCAAATGGCACCATTCGAGGCATTGTATGGACGCAAGTACCGATCGCCTATTTGTTGGCACGAGATTAGGGAAGCTCAAATCACCGGTCCCGAACTTATACAACAGATGAAATTTTGTAGATTTGGGACAACTTGCTGAAAGCTAGAAGCCGACAAAAGAGTTACGTAGATAAAAGACGCAAGCCCTTGGAATTCCACGTTGGTGACTTTGTACATCTCAAGGTATCCCTTGGAAGGGTGTGGTTCGTTTCGGGAAAAAGGGAAAGCTCGCTCCTCGCTACGTAGGTCTTTTCAAGATTCTCAAGAGGATTGGCAAGGTAGCCTACCGACTGGAACTACCACAAGAGCTGAACAACGTTCATCCTACCTTCCACGTATCAAACTTAAAAAGATGTCTTGCTGAAGAAGGGCTCCAATTTTCGTTTGAAGATCTTCAAATCAATGAGACTTTGCATTTCGTGGAAAAACCAGTCGAAATCATGGACCGAGGTACTAAGCAGCTAAGGCGCAGTCGAATTCCTATCATGAAGGTTGGATGGGAAGGAAAACGTAGCACTGAATTCACTTGGGAACTTGAAAGCGACATGAAGTCAAAGCATCCGCATGTGTTCGTTGCATCTTCCTAAATTTCGGGACGAAATTCCCTAAAAGAGGGGATACTGTAACGCTTCGCATTTGTATCTTTCCGTTTTTAGCAAGTCTGCTTCGTGTTTCTATTTTTGGAAAGTCCAAACCTTGTAATCGTATTTCTATTTTCAATTCATTGTATTCTAAGGCTTTAATTGTAATCAAGATTAATCAATTATGCTAAATTCGCAAACCTTATTCGCATTTAAACTTATGATCATACGATACTTTATTCTTCGTAAATAAATTCAAAACAACGTGTAAATGTTTTGATGAATGTTTATAAATCTTATGCTAGACTCAAGCAATCCAATTAGTAATGTTACTCAAAGAATTCAAACTTCCATTATCATAAAATCATGTCACATTATGTTCAAGAAAATACTTGTTCTTAATTATTTTTTAGGGTTTTAAAAACAATAATTTGCATAACAATAGGCCATTATAAGAATCATACTTGTATTATTTATCATGTACATCATTTAAACCCTAATTACATCCATTATATAATTTAAAAGAACAAAAAAAATAAAAAGATGGCAGCCCTTGCGACCGCAAGGTCCATGGGGGCTTCCCTTTTCTTTTTTGAATTCAAACTCCACCTAATTGCATTTATTTCAACCGTAACCTTTCCCCTATATAAACACAAGTTCCTCCACCCCTTTCCCACTTTTACAAGCCTCCATACTCCTCAAACAAGTCCCTAACTTCAGAAATTCTCTACTGAAACTCAGCAGCTTGCAAGTGAGTTTCAACTCACTTTTCTTCTTCTTTTTACCTTGTTCATCTTTCTAACACTCTTGGATAACCTCTAGGAAGGTTCTCACAAGTTTGAGGTCCAAAAGTGTACAAACTTTCTGCCCAAATTTTTATCTTTCAAACTTCACGTTTTTCAATGTTTTCACTTTGTTTTCTTCCTCAACATTGTTTGCTAAGACCTATGGATGTTACCATAGGTTTTCCATGGAAAACCAAGGTGGAATCACACAATTTTTGGGGCCAAACTTTCTATTTTGGAAGATAACTTATGAAACTTTTTTTGAACTTATTTTTAAAATAACAAATATATGCTACATATGCCAATAACCAAGCTTATGGTTAGTTTGTTAAGCTAGAATTGTTCACATACAATCAAGAGGCATATCATGTCTCTAAACTTGTGGTTTTTACTAGGGTTTCAAATCCACAAGTGTTGAGCCATCCAAGTTTTCAAACTTGTGTTGGTGTAGGTGTGATTACATGAAGGCCTTGGCCATTCAACTATTCAATCCACCCCTCACTTGTTGATTTCCATAATTCTTGACCATCCGGATTATCCTTGTGTCAATCTTGTGTAATGGTGAATTTATGAAAGAAGTTTAGGATGGTTTCCTCCTACCTCCATACATGACTTATATGACTTACATGATTTCTATGAAATACATGAACTATATGATTAATTAGTATTGATATAACTATATGTAAACACTTAATATAACCGAACCTTTGACCATGACTAAATGGTTAGTTGTCTTAAGAAGTAGGTTATTTTATCTTAGACTTAACAATCGTTACGATTCTATTGGGCATGACCCATAAAAACACAAATACACTTCGGGGCTTATTAATGTCAAAAACGAGCGTTAATGTCTAGATAAATACTTTCGTTTATATATACTTTCTTTGTGCCTTTTAAATTCCTAAACTCATTAAACTCCCCCGTCAATCTAATACTCATACACCTACATTGCCTTGTGTAGGATAAACTAGGTGTTTCATCCCCTAAATCAACCTAACTCTCTCACGGATATTAATTTGCAAAACCGTGAGTACACTTGACTCTTTTTTATGTTTTCCACTATTTGGGTGCAACATGATTAATTTACATAAACTACACTAAATCACACTTTATTCTATACACAAACAATCCATCAACATGTTTTAGTCTTACGCTACTTGAATTGTTACTTGGTATATTCTTATGTGATCTAAATGTCATTAACTTTGATCGAGCCTCCCTTAACATGTATAGCGCTATAGGAGTAACGCACCGCCCGTATTCTTGTGGTCAATGTTAAGTGAAATCTATTTTGCGGTACACTAGAGGATTGACTTGTAGATTCACATGCCTTGTTTACACTTATCTTGTATGTTAGCTATTCATGTGGATTTGTTTAATCGGATTTTATACTTATGCTATGATATCAAACTTGTGTACTCGCCAATACTTTGTTATTGAACTATACTTTTTAACATGTTGCAGGTTGATGAAGTTGTTATAATGGAACTTAGTAGGAATGGCATAAGTTTATCTAATACAAGCTAATTGAAATCACCAAAGAACCACTAAACCCTAATACATCATTTACTATTTATAGCAAAGGTTTAGTCCACCATTCCCTAAACCCTAGGCCCATTAGCCTTCCCAAGCCTATTCTAATACAAGCATGTTCAACTATATAATGTAACTAATGCATAAACCATTAAGGGTCTAACAGAATGTAACCAAATGTTTGCCATGGAAAACAAAGATGGTGCATCACCAAAATAAGGACCAATCTTGGGTTTTATTTTATAACTTTCAACCTTTCATTATTGTATGTCATTTATATTTTATACATGACCAAACAAGATCATCACCTAAGTTGATGATTCGTGGTGTAACAAAGGGGTACTATTGATGACATTTATCCTACCTCTATAACATGGTCATTACATTATTGACTCATTACTAATTACTGTTATATTATCTAACTTAATATTGTTATTCATGCCTAATCTACATAATATTATTAACTAACATATTATTACCATGTCTAACATTACTAACCCACCATGCTAATTCTTTAATCATGCTACTAACTACTACCTCTTCTAATCATACTACTAATATATTTAAGAGTTAAATGTCATTTTAGTCCTTATAGTTTGGGCCATTTTGCCAGTTTAGTACAAAGGTTTCATTTTTTGCATCTGGATCCAAAATGTTTCATTATTGTCATTTTGGTCCAACTGACTTAACCCCATCCATTCACATTTGTTAAGTCAATGGTATTTTAGTCTTTTTAGTTATTTTTATGTCTTACTAACAAAATAAATAAAAAACAAATTTTATTAAATATATATATATTTATATTTATATATACACACACATATGACACAAACTCAGGTACACTTTCTTACAAATCTCTCTCGCCACCATCTGCCTCACCAACTACCACATGCCACCATCACCACGAACCAAGCACCACCAACATCACCATCACTCACCCACCACAACCATCTACACCACCCGACCACCATAACCACCACAACCATCTACACCACCCGACCACCATAACCACCACAACCATCACCACCATCCGACCACCACAGCCATCACCACCACCCGACCCCACCAACATCTCTACCGCCCTCACTGCCTGATTTGTTTCTTTAACGGTGAACCTACGAGTTCTCCAAATCCTACCAAATTTTTGACGGTGAACCTGCAAACCGTATGTATCAGTTATTTGCTGTCGCATACGCTATATCTTACCATAATCGGGAATTTTCGAAAAGTATATATAGTCCGATTTTTTAGTAGATTCGTTCCAAAGCTTGTGATGACGGTTGAAATCTATATAAATGCAACCCTCTGCACATCACCCAGAACTCCCCTTTCACTCATAAACACTATAAACATCCCTCTGTTCGATGCTGTGACAGCTACACTCTTCGCTAGAACTACTTGCTTACAGGAAAACATTAAACCTCCATTCATATGCAACCCGCAAGTGTATAATACAACATTCTATTCAGTCTTCTTCGGGGAATAAAACCCCTAACGCTCAGTGATTGTTGATTTTGTGAATTGAATTTTAGTGATTTAGGGTACTATGGTTCGCTTAGGTTTTGTGTTTAGGAAGATGAGATTATACTAAAACTGTTTTAAAAATGTAATGCAATCAAATCACAAAAGCCACATTGACTGGTGGTTTGGTGAACCGCTGATATAAGAACGACTAGGTAATTTCCGGTTGGTGGAGGTGGAGTTGATGGTGGTGGGGGTGATGGTCTTAGAGAGAGAGAGAAGGGGGTGTTGGTTTTATAATTAATCAGATTCTTTGTTATAAATAAAAACTAAAAAGGGGGTTAAATGAATAAAAATAACGCTTTAATTAAAATAATAGGGAAAAGAGTAAAATGCCCTTGACTTAACAGATGTGAATGGATGGGGTTAAGTCAGTTGGACTAAAATGGCAACGATGAAACCTTTTTGGATCCAGATGCGAAAAAAAAACCTTTGGACTAAACTAGCAAAATGGCCCAAACCATATGGACTAAAATGACATTTAACTCTTTTTTTAATTTTGTCATTTACTTTTTTAGTCTTACAATTACATCATTTTTATCAATTCATTAATTATATTACGTACTAAAAAAATATAAAACTACTGACTCTTTGAATTTTATCATTTACTTATTTAGTCTTATAATTAGATCATTATTACCAATTCATTAATTATTATTACATACTAAAAATATATAAAAGTACTGACTTCTTTAATTTTTATTATTTACTTATTTAGACTTGCAATTTGATTAGCATCACTAATCCATTATTTATTATTATGTACTAAAGATATATAAATATTAAACCTAGCCATGATACCAACCAATTTATGGTGGAAAGTTATGTGCAAAAGTAAAACACTTATCTTAGACTAAATTCCTCACACGTGAACTTCTAATGGGTGAATTAGTGCCCAGGAAATACACATAAAGTTATAGTGTCCAAAGTGAGTGTTAGACAATGTATTATTTTATGTATTTTTATGCGTATTATTATTATTGTTATGAGTTATTACATATTCAAACCTCATTTACATTTCAACTCTTAAATTCTTGTACTTACACACCTTTGTTCATCCTTGTTAGGATAACTTGGTGCTCCAACCTCATAAGTCAATCATCTCACATTTGTGGAAACCTTTGCAAACTGTGAGTATACTTGAACCCTTTGTTCTTTTAAACACACTTTGGGTTGTAATAAATGAAATTATAAAAATTTACGTACACACAATCAATCACATTATTCAAATAATCAATCTATGATACATGCTATTTGTCATACATACATGCTAGAAGTCAATCTTGTGTACTCAATCGCCTACCTTAACGGTTATAGCGCTATAGGAGTAGTACATCACCCTTATGTGGTATTGTTAAGTATTTAATCTTATACGGCATGTTCCCTTATGTGGAAAGGATATGCTAGTGGACACTTGGTTTGATTGATAGTTTACACAAGCTAGTAGTATACAAATTGCCATGTTAGATTGAGACCTTTTATTCTATATTATGTAGACTAAACTTGTATGCTCACCGAATATTTAAATTGATGTAATTTTTTTTCTTTTGATACTGTACAAATTTGAATTTATGAAATAAAAATGGTTTATTTAAATATTGTCATTTTCAATTGTTATGATGCTTTGAGCAATCATCCATTCGCTCATGCCCCAATAATTCCGCCATTGGTTGTGGTGTGACAGATTGACATCAGAGGCATAACTATAGTGGACTAGGAAAAATTGGCATGATTGACCTAGTCTATAGTTAAGAAACTTGTTTGACCATTCTTAATTATGATATTACAATTTCCAACTTCTTTCTATTTGCTTGTATCTCTTCTTTTGTCTCAAGTTACATGCCTTTCCTAAGGTACTTTTCACAATGACACAACCACATGAAGACACTCTTATTCCACAATTGAAACGACTCACCAAAATCGGGTGATTCCCACATTTGGTAACGACTTTTAATCCGCCTTACATGTTATTTTCACAAAATTCTACCATTAAGTTAAGAATGATTTCCATTCTTGATGAAAATTTCTCATTCTCACTCTAGTGGACCTTGCCAACGAGTCGAAATTCTCTTCTTATTGGTAAGAAGTAACCACACTTAGGAACCAGACCGTCAAGCTATGAGTGAAATCCACATCTTGACGATTAGTTCCATTTCTCGATTTTCAATCTCACCAAAGTCTCGAATTTTTGATTGACTACGGATACGTAGTAACTGGAAGGGTGAATACCGTTAACCGAATTTTTGGCGAGAGTATCCTACCTATTAGGCCAAAGAATATTCGTGAACTCAAGAGAACTTTTGAATACTTCAGCTTAGTCATAGTTTCATTCTGAGACTCTCCACGTTTTACGAATCAAAATCTCTTTCATGTTACATCAATTTCAATGTGTTTTACATTTGATCGTTACTTGTTTTAAATTCTATTACACGAATCACGTGTCCCACAATCTAAAACACTTAACAACAATCGAGAACAAACTAAATTTATACTCCTTCATGTCTCATTATTTATGTCACCATGGCTTTATCATTCATTATGTGAAACTATTTGAAATCACACGTGCCTACACCATTATGTCACAAATTGAATAAATTTTAATAACATCCATTTGATCAAAAGTCTCATCACCCTCTTATGTCATATTATAGATGTCTTCCTGCCGTCACCAACTCACGGAGTTGATTATCCATAAGTTCAGTAGTCATCAAATTTTTCCAAAGCCTAATTTTTTCTATAAATGACAAGCACAAGCTTTTTCACCTTGTGTAAAATACCCCCAAGGTAACATATTCCTCGCCGAAAATTGTTCACTTTTTTCTCAAACACCCAAGAATGCCAACACTTAGTTTTGGGTCTAAACGTGTGGGCAAGAATTCACAAAATCGGCCAGCCTACAACCCCTATTAGTAAAAAAAATCAAAAAAAGTTACACTTTTTATAAAACTTAACCCTTCAATTTTCAATTTCTATCTCAAGCAAACTCAATCTTATCACCCCTCCAATGGTAACAAGTTCGATTCTCCAACTGCACCCTACTTTATTCCAATATTTTTATGATCACGACATTCGATGTATTCAAACATTACATATTAGTCTTATATATGATTATTATTACACAACTTATAAATTCGTCATTGCATGTTAGTTTTACACATGTTTATCATTATTCATACTAAAACTCATACATTTGACAATACATGATAGTCCTACATATACTTGTCAATACTCATACTTGAACTTATGCATTTGACGTTACACGATTAGTTTTTATAAATGTTGTCATTAAGTGTACTTTAATACAATCACATATACAAGTGCTTGGAACTTCCAAGCATTCATACGCAAATCCACGACAAATCACACTATGGGCCTTACCCAAAATAACCTCATGTCGATATTTTCGATATTCTCGTGCTTTGCGTTCAAATACCTTCATGGCCAAAACTTTTTACTACTCTGCATTTTATTCACCAATTTTAGAAGCATGTAATCACAACTATTATATGTGTAGTCTTTACTGTATTACCTTTTTTTACCATTTGGCCTATGCACCATTAGTACAACCTATGCGGATCATGCAATGACCGAAATAACTATGGGTGCACACCTAATTACAATGGTAGGCGCATGAAAATCATAGTGAAGTTCTAGTTTGTCGTGAGGCGAGACGTAACATGACATCAAGTAACGAAATTGATGTGACATGGTTAGAACATGGTGGATACGCCACTGGTACTTTCAATATATAACTGTTCCTACCATGTTAACAAAAGTAATGTAAAACATGCCATGTGAAGTTCGATGTCATTTGGACCCTGTTTTTACTAAACAAAATTATAAATCGAACAAAACTTCTTATTTCATGATCCTATCCCTTCTGTTTTACGTCACAAGTATTCTCCGTAACACAACATTTTTTCTTTTTGTCTTATTACCTACAATACTACGTTCCATCTTAACCAAGCATTGAGGTTTTATACAATGCTAAAACTTTGCCCAACCTTAAAAGTACGTTTGATACATATTACCATTTTCATCATAGGTTTTTCAATAACGAATCTCACCCTCGAATCCATTAGCCATTTGTGGCTATACCCTCATTATCATCAACATTCTTCAACGATCTATTTTTCCTATTTGGTCTAACAACCTCATTATTTTTGCCTCATGCGTTTGGTAAACATTATTGACTAGAAACCTTTTGATAAACCGTATCTACACACCCACTTAAACCGCAACATTTTCTTACCGATGAGAATCGATTAACTATCTTCGACCATTTATTTAATTATACACATAGCTACCCAATTAACAACTTTTAAAAAATGTGGTCAAGTTATCTTTAAGCTAGAATTTGTTTCCAACTATTTGATCAAAATTTCATTTAAACCTTGTCTAATGAACTTTCAACCTAATTATCTATTTTGTTTAAGTACCCATTCTCGCAAACTCAACTTAATCAAGAGATTTTAAAATTTCTTTTGCCTTGTTTTTTTTTCACACTTAAACTCCAAATAATCAACCTATTTACCCAATAAAAATCTCTCCCTATAATTATAATTTTTTTACCATCTCATTTGAAACCAATAACATTTTATTTCCTGCAATGATAAATGATTATCGTTGATGTACTTTATGTCCGTCACTGTGCGAATAAGCTAAAAATAGTGTGTATTGAATATTGTATAGATTAGATACGAACAGACGACCCAAGTGCGAACGAGAACTAGCTCGTACAAGTGAAAATGTCACTTGTACGAGTGACAATGTGACTCGTACGAGTGATAAACATCTCACTCGTACGATGAGCTTATATGGTTCGTATGAGTGACATCTTGTCACTCGTACGAGCAACCATTCGCACGAGCTACTCATGTCTATATATATGGGTTGTGTGTTTATTGTTTGTTAAGTTTTGGAAGTTCCTAAGGGGAAATGCTGGCAGATTCTCTCCAGGAATTAATTCCGCCAGCCAGACAAGATGTATACTCTTTCGGTATGAATGAATGAATACTTCCGCTGATTCTGTTTCTACTCCCTTTCGTATGTCGTTCTACCGAATCGTTACAATCATACGCCCAAGCTTCCGTCTAGAACCGCCATCACCGGGACCCACAACTGGTATCTAAGCTACCGTATCGATTCATTCAATCTAAGAGCTGATGAATCTGCTACGCTCATGAATTTTGGACATGATGGGTTTTAGACGTAAAACATCAAATAATCAGACAATCCATGAACATAATGTAAAATTGATACCATAGGATTTTTAGAAACTGATTTTCGACTAGATCTATGCAAAAATCATGTTGAAATTCGAAGAAATGAACATTCACGATCTAAAAACATAATCAGTTTCGTTCGTACGAGTGAGACTCTATGGCTCGTACGAGTGAAAATTGGTCATTCGTACAGAGCACCACGCGTACAAAGTCCAGCTCGTACAAATTGGTGACCACAAAAAAATTGGTGATTACAGAAAAAAAATGATGATTACAAATTTTTTTGGAGATTTTAACGTCTAATTCGGGCTGTTCGGGGACATCGTCTAGAGCTTCAGAGTATAGATTTGTTGATACGGTCACACAATGATGAAGATTTTGGAGTAGTCACTGATACCTGCGCAAAGCGTTGATCATCTGGTGCAGTGACTATTAATGGGCCTTAACGTTAAATCAACATTTGATCAAAACTGCAAATTTAGGAAATTTTCGGCAAAATTTGAGTACCATATGCTGCAGTCACGCCATAATCTTCATCCCCATAAGAACACAAGACGTCAGAATTTTGCGAAAATGAGGGGGAATAAAAATTTTCACGTATATGTTAAAACTTTCGGCATTTTTGAAATTCGTGAAGATGCAACAGTATCGGGGTGGTTCCGACTGTAGATTATCTGGGAAACACAGAGGATCGAAGATTCATTAGTAATGAGATAACGTTTATGTCCATTCACAAAATAGACTATACATTCAGAATGTCGTGATCAAAAGATGTTCAGAATTTTCATATCCTAATACAGATTGATGCTTTAGTGTTAAACGCCTGATTCCCGATGTGGAACTGGAAGCACATACGACTGCTTATCTTTAACTCTGCAAGGCAAATGAACTGCTTTTCAGACTAATCGCTAGGAAACAAGGATGTCTTGTAGTTTCAGTTGCCCCATTCCAACGGAGATAACTACACATCTGTTTTTGTGACTAAAAAAATTGAAGAATGTGATTCTAATTGCGGCAGAATGTGTGATTAAAGAATGTTCAGAATTTTCAGATCATGATATAGATTGATGCTCAAGGGTTAAATACCTGATCCCCGATATGGAAGTGGAAGCACATACGACTGCTTATCTTTAACTCTGCAAGGCAAATGAACTGTTTTTCGGATTAACCGCCAGGAAAAAAGGATGTCTTGTAGTTTCAGTTGACCCATTCCAGCAGAGATAGCTATACATTTTTTATTATAACTAAAAAGGAAGAATGTGTTTTTGATTGTCGAAGAATGTTTCTCAGATTCAATGTGTAACCAGATAGTATGATTCCGATGATGATTTGCTGATTGAGAAGATTACCGATTTGCTGATCAATCGTGATTACGGTAATCAGGATTTCAAATTTTTTTCGGATATTCATTGATTTGAAGTTTTTTCATTGTGGTAATTTGAAGTTTCTATCAATTGCTGGTTAGGTTTTTAAGATCAGGGGATCGAGCATCAGAGGAGTGCGCTAAACCGAACACGGATGTGGTTAACGTCGAAACGGAGAAGCTGCATAGATTAATTTCAAGTTCGTGAGTGTTCGAGAAAATTTGTAGATTAAGCAAATAAGAGGAGGTCTTGAACCGTGCAAACAAAAGACCTGAAGATTAATTTCTGGAGAAAATTATTTCAGGGGGAATGTTGCTTAAAGTAGATAATGCAAACCTGGATCATCAATCAAGGGGGAATTTGTTGACACATTCTATGACATTGAAAGATACCTGATTGAAGTTGTAGAATATTCAAACACAGCTCCCAGATTTCAAGATCAAGATCAAGCTTCGACAATGACGTCCAATGGGGAATTTGTTGATGCACTTTATGTTCGTCCTTGTGCGAAAAGGCTAGAAAGAGTGTGTATTGAATATTGTATAGATCAGATACGAACACACCACCCAAGTGCGAATGAGAACTGGCTCGTACGAGTGAAAATGTGACTCGTACGAGTGATAATGTGACTCGTACGAGTGATAAACATCTCACTCGTACGAGTGAGCTTATATGGTTCGTACGAGTGACAACCTATTGGCTCGTACGAGCAACCACTTGCACGAGCTGCTCATGTCTTATATATGGGTTGTGTGTTCATTGTTTGTTAAGTTTTGGAAGTTCCCTGAGGGGAAACGCTAGCGGATTCTCTCTAGGAATTCCGCCGGCCAGACAAGATGTATATTCTTCCGTATGAATGAATGAATGCTTCTGCTAATTCTATTTCTACTCCCTTTCTTATCGTTCTACCGAATCGGTATTATCATACGCCCAAGCTTCCGTCTAGAACCGCCGTCACCGGGACCCACAATTACCACTTGTTTTTAAACCAATAAAACATTCTGTTACAGTTATAATTTTTACCGACTCATCCTAAACAGATAGAACCCTTTCTCGGAATTTTAAACTATCTTATTTTATACGGTTAAGTCACTAAGTCTTTCAAATAATGCCCACTAAATTATTTCTTAAGTCGGGTTACCTAAGCACTCCTTTTTGGTCGCCTATTAATCAAGTTGCCTAAATTTGATCACAATACCATCACCTATACACACATGTATCCATTTTACAACCTTTTCCACCTACTTATGGATAATATTCTCAACCCATTTTAGACACAAGAATTGTTTTTACAACCTCTCCTATCATTCCCCTCAAATTGTTTATTTGCATCAATTTACTTAACTAACCTGTTGGTGCATATTTGTGACAACAGCTTAGATTTGGTCTTTTTATATTTTTTAATTAGTAAAATGATAAATGGTTAGCGGGTTTAGTTTTGTAATAGTGAATTAGAAGTAATGGGGCTGAACTAGACACAAAATAGTGCATGGTAGGCGAATTGGGCTTTAAACTGATTAGTAGTCCATGTAGGAAACCTAGCCCAGTTGCATAACCTATCTCTATATAAAGGGAGGTTTGCATTAGGGTTTAGGTTACTGGTTATATTGTTGTGTTGCTGGTTTAGTTGTTCAGAGAGATTGAGAGAAAAGTCTTGAATTGATTGTAAACACTTTGTGTTAGATAATCAATAGAAGAAAGTTTGAAGGAATTGTTCTTGTTCGTGTTCTTGTTTTTGTGAAATCTGATCTAGGGTATTCCGCACTCTAGATTAGATAGATGATTCTGTTAAGATCCATAAGGACTAGGGGACCTACAATTGGTATCAGAGCATTCGGCTCTTGATTTTGCTTTGTTCAGAATCGCAATAGTAGAAAAAATGGGTTTTTGGAGGTTTTGGAGGCTGTTTTGGAGTTTTGACGGCTGAATTAGGGTTTCAGTTACTGTTCCGAATTAACAGCAGGCATTTCGGATTGAAGGAAGGCATTTCGGATCAAAAGTGAAGCAATTCGGATTGAAGACTTGAATTTCGGATCAGAAATCTGCATTTCGGATCATCAGTCTTGCAATTCGGATCTGGAAAACTTGCATTTTGGATCAGAAAAGTGCAATTCGGATCAAAAAAGCCCATCTCGGATTCCATTCTGGATTCAATTTCGGATCAGAAGCTATTCCGGATTCCATCTTGGATCATAGTAGTCTATTCATGATTACCATTTCAGATCAGTACAGTGCAGTCCGGATTTTATCTCGGATCACTATTCCAGATCACCATTTAGGATTAACAATTCAGATCACTGTTCCAGATTTTCATCTCGGATTGTCAATAAGAGTTACTATTCCGGATTTGACACTATTTCAAGTTATACACAAAAGGTGGAAAGTTAACCAGCTAACGTAACAAGAGTTAATCGTTTCCGGACATAGAATTTGATCTATAAAAATTCTTGACAAACAGGTTGCACGGTTAGGTTCGTGTGATTTTTAGGCCAAAAAAGACACGAAAATTCCAAAAATCATAATTAGACAATATACGTCATTAGAATCGTATCGTCGAGGCGAGTCTAACAGTATAATTTGGTAACCACTCATTTCGGACAAGTTTTAACGTTTTTAACGAGCAGGTTCGGTAAAAATGTCAAATACGTCTAATCTAAATGAACTGTTAAGAATGGAACACGAGGTTGGCACCACAAACAAGCCTCCAAAGATGCTGAAGGTAGAGAACTATCTTACTTGGAAGGATAGGTTTCAATCCTTTATTGAATATCAAGACACACGGATGTGGATCTATATTCAAGATGGGTACGCTAACCCAATGCATGATTTTGAGGTCAGACAACGTGTTACTGCTTATGTAAACATGTCTGAAGCTGAAAAGAGGATGTATGAGTCTGAGAAGAAAGCCTTAGCTGCTATAAAGATGTCGTTACCTGATGGCATCAAACATACATTCAAGCGTTATACAACATCAAAGGAGGTGTGGGATGCCCTAGAGAAGAGGTATGAGGGCAAAACTGATGTAAAGAAGAACAAGGTTGATCTACTGAAGAAACAGTTTGTTGTGTTCAAAGGAATGAGAAATGAATCACTAGAAGATATTATCACTAGATATTATCATCTGATGTTAGAAATAGATAATTATGACATAGAGGGATACACGGATGTGGAGATAAACGACAAGTTGCTGGATACTTTACGTGCAAAGTGGGATATCTATACTTTGATGATAAAAAGTGAAGCTGATTATGAAAAGAAAGACTTGGAAGAGGTTGTTGGGAAACTGAGAGCTTATGAGCTCAATATGAAGAAGAAAGAGACTGGATATGATCAGGTTCAAGATCCGGGGATTTATAAAGGTCTTACACCTTCATCTTCCAACAATGCTTCAAGTGATAGTGCAACCGCGTTTCTCTCATATGAGAATGAGCAGATCGTCACAAATGCCGAGGGTGAAGTATGTTTTGTTGCTGCTTCAGGAGGCTCGACAGGGGCTAAGAGACAACAATCAAGTAATAGTAACAACAGTTCTAAGTCTATGCCTCTGAGTGTCAAAAGTGCTGAAGATCACCTGGCATTGCTTGCTTCTTTCGTTGCTTCCTACGAGAACTACATTCAGGGAAAAATATCTGATCCTGCTACGTATGGTGAAGATTATGATCAGATCGACCCTGATGACTTAGAGGAGATGGATTTGCAATGCCAGATGGCCAAGTTCTCTAGAAGAGTAAAGAGGTTCATGAACAGAATGGGCAGAAATTTCGTAGGAAAGAGTGTGGGCTTTGACAAGTCGAATGTGAAGTGTTACAATTGTCACAACTACGGATATTTCGCTAGAGAGTATCAAAGAACTAAGTCTAAATCTCATTCAAGTTCATCCTTTCAAGATTCTCCTGGTCATGGTTCAAGCAACAGGAATGCGTCAAACAACACCGGATCAAAGGCCCTGATTTCTACTGCTAGACAGGGTTCTTATGATTGGAGTGTTCATCTGGAGAGTGATAACAATGCCTCACAGGCGTTCATGGCTGAAATAGCTCCTGTTGTTGATGAAGAAATGAAAGCTGGTGTTGAGGGAGCACAGGAGAGGGTAGTTGAGAAAGCTGATGGAGAACAGATTGCTATAGAGAAGAAGCTGGCTGCTGATTTTGATGCTTTCATGGCTGATCTAAGCAAATCAATAGGCGAGGTATGTTCTAACTCTGGTTCGAGAACTGTAAAGTGAGGTTGACAGGTTAACCAATCAAAACCAAAGTATGGTAAATGAGCTCTCGAACCTAAAAGAATCAAAGTTTTTCATAAAACAAAATTAGTCATTATACTTGAAAAAAATTAAAGGTTATGAAGAAAAAATCAATATTCTAACTTGTAAGCTTAACGAAAAACTTCAAGTTATTGATTTAGATCATGATACGATGAGTGAGAAAACAAAAGAAATTTCTGAAAAATGGAAAGAGTTATCTGAAGCACAACTTAAAATTTATGAACTTGAAAAGAAATTAAATCAATTCAGAGATTCATCTTTTGTCATGAAACACATGATGAATGGCTTGAAGAAGAGTAATGACAAGACATGTGTGGGCTTCAAAGGTTTAAATGAAGTTCCACGACCTCTTGGTCACGACTATTCTTTCTTGCAAGATGAAGAAGAGCTTACAGATTTTGTGTCAACTACACCTGGTAGTTCCACATTAGAGGAAGTTGATGTGACTGAAAATGCCAAGAAGGATAATAACAGAGACACTGGTTTAAAATCAAAGAATACACACCCTAAGAATCAAAAACATTTTTTTGTTAAAAAGGTTGATTTTGTTAAAGGGATTGATATGAAAGAAGAGGTCCCTGTTATTACAAAAGAGTCTAATGTGGAGTTTGCTAAGAACAAAAACAAAGAAAAATCAGAAGTTAAGCAAACTAAACAAGATCATTCGAAGGCAACGTGATCATTATCATCATCATCATCACCTGATGAATCTAAGTAGGAGGCTTCAATTAAGAAGTCCTCGGCTAGACAATCTTGCTTCAAATGTCATGAAAAGGAACATGTAGCTAGCTGCTGTCCTAACAAAAAGAGTGAAGCACAGGTAAGTGAGAGACAAAGAGAAAACTCACCAGCAAAATGTGGTGATGGTGAGAAGAAGGGTAACTCACCAAGGATATCTCCTACCAAGCAACAACGTGTTGTTGTGGGTGTAGATAAGGCTGAAAAAGGAACTCACCAAGTTCCTCGTTTTCAAAGAAATCAACAAAGATTTCAGCCTGCATCTACATCAGGCAGATATGAAAGACCTAGAAGTAGTTCACAAAGAATGATTAACCTTTATGGTAAATCCAATAATTTCAGAAGTCAAGGTCAATATTAAACTCGATACCAGAATGTTGGTAGTCGAATTTTTATAACGATAGCTTTAGAAATTATCATCATCAAAATATATTGAACCAAAATCATAATTTCCAAAGGTCACAAAGTCCAAACATGGTTAGGAAACCTCAGGACCATAGACCTAGTGGAAATCAAAAACCATTTCCATCAACAAGTCTAAGATCCAAGACTCCTGTTAGGAGTGATGGATATTGGATGGATGTTCCTGTGGTTGATGAATCTGGAAGACCCAAGACCATTAAGGCTTGGGTCCCCCAATCTAACGAATTTTGTTGGCTTGTGCAAGAGCTGCTAAGGAGGATTATCAACTTGTGGTATGTTGATAGTGCCTGCTCCAGGCACATGATGGGGGATGTGAGGTTGTTGACTGAGTTTGAGAATATAGATGGAGGTTATGTGAACTTTGTAGGTGCTAAAGGAGGGCACATTACAGGTCGAGGAAAAGTGACCAATGGGAAGATCACATTGGACAAAGTGAACTATGCTGAGCAGCTGAAGCACAATCTGATGAGCATGTCTCAAGTCTGCGACAAGGATCACTCGGTCCACTTTACAAAGTCTGAAGCATTGGTGTTGAAACCTGGTTTGGTGATACCGGATGACTAGATAGTGATGAGAGCACCAAGGAGAAATGACACTTATGTCATGGACATGGGTGCTAAGGATTCTTCCACTGTGGTGGCGTGTTTACTATCAAAAGCATCTGAGGCTAAGTCATTATTGTGGCAAAGACGCATGGCCCACATCCACTACCGAAAAATGAATTATATTATTAAAAATGATTTAGTTGGAAGGGGTGCCAGTGTAGAGGTTTCACGTGGAAGAAAAATGTCAAAAGGGAAAACAACATAAGAAACCTCACAAGTCTAAAACAGTAAATTCCATAGATGCCCCTTATGAATTACTTCATATGGATCTATTCGGTCTAGTGAATGTATGGAGCGTAGGTGGAAAGTAATTTGTTTAGTTATAACAGAGGATTACTCACGATATTCATGGGTTTTCTTTTTAGGTACAAAAGATGAGACAGCGGAGATGCTGATTGATCTTTTTACAAAATTAGAAAATTTTCATGATGTACGGATCAAGAGGATAAGGAGTGATAATGGCATGGAGTTCAAGAATCAGATTCTGGATCTCTATTGTCTTCGCAAAGGAATTGAAAATCAATTTTCTGCTCCTTATACACCTCAACAGAATGGAGTCGCTGAGAGGAAAAACAGGATGCTGATTGAAGCTGCAAGGACTATGATTCAAAGCTTCCAGTTCTTTTCTCGGGAGAAGCTGTGAACACAGCTTGCTATGTCCTGAACAAAGTTTTGACGGTTAAACGGTTTAACAAAACATGTCACGAACTATTGTTTAACCGAAAACCAAAGTTAAAAGGCTTTGAACCATTTGGATTACCCTGCACCATTGTGCGAAACAAAGATAAGCAAAAATTCGGTGAAGTAGCTGATGAGGGTTACTTTCTAGGCTATATGCCTGGAACACCGAATAAAAGGGTTTTTAATCTAAAAACTGGTAAAATTTAGGTGGTGTTTAACATGGAAATCACTAGTTCTTCATCTCAACAATCATCGAGTGGTCCTCCTATATTATATGATTATGATAGTGTTTTTAAATCATTTAATATTCCTGATTTTTCTAATGCAGATGAGTCTCAAGTGATCCATACTGTGATCACTGAAGATGGAGAGTGTGACTTCATGCCTAGATCGAGTGTATCGATGGCAGATCCTCTAGAAACTTCTTTCAGTGCAGCTCCAACTCCAGTGATAGTGAGTCTGAACCTATTTAGAGGGAGATTTCACTAATCCGTTTGCTAATGCTGATATTCAGAGGGAGGTTAGATCTAATCTAGGAGATAATCTGGTTGTTGACACCTTTGCTACCAAATGTGTAAACAGAGATCATCCAGTTGAAAACATTATTGGTGATGCTACTGCAGGTGTTCAGACAAGAAGACGTGTGCTCGAAGGTTCCTGTTTGTTTACTTCGATTCAGAAGACAAGTTTGATTCATGAATGTTTGTGTAGCTGATTCATTGCCCAAGAGGAGCCGAAGAATGTTCATATGGCTCTAAAAGACAATTGTTAGGTTGAAGCTATGCAAGAGGAACTAGCTCAGTTCAAGAAGTTGCAAGTTTGGGAGCTAGTTGACTTGCCTGAAGGAGAGAAGGAAATAAGCACTAAGTGGGTGTTTAAGTGCAAGAAAGACGACCGAGGGATCGTGATAAGGAATAAGGCTCGGTTGGTAGTGAAAGGGTTCAATCAGCAAGAGGGGATTGATTACAATGAAATGTTTGCACCAGTAGCAAGGTTGGAAGCAATTCGTTTGTTCCTAGCTTTTGCTTCATTCAAGGGCTTCCAAGTTTACCAACTTGACGTGAAGAGTGCGTTTCTTTATGGGAAAGTCCAAGAAGTGGTGTATGTCTCACAACCAGATGGGTTTACTGATCCCGACTATCCCAATCGAGTCTATCGACTTGATAAGGCATTGTATGGGCACCTAGGGCGTGGTATGAGACACTGTCAGCATATTTGTTAAAACATGGTTTCAAAAGAGGTCAGATTGACAGTACACTTTTCATCAAAAGTAAGAAGGAAGACTTTCTGCTGGTACAGGTATATGTTGATGTCATCATTTTTGGGTCATCAGATGAGAACATGTGTCATGACATCGAAGAGGTGATGAAGAGCAAGTTTGAGATGAGTGCGATGGGTGAGCTATCCTACTTTTTGGGTTTACAAGTTGAACAGAAGAAGGATGAGATGTTTATACATCAGACGACGTATGTGTATGACATTTTGTCTCGTTTCAAAATGGAGGATTGCGCTACTTTCAATACACCTATCTGTGAGAATCACAATCTTGGTCCAGATCATGAGAGTGTGGAGGATGTTGATCCAACTCAATACAGGGAAATGATTGGTTCTCCGATGTACTTGACTGCTTCAAGACCCGACATCATGTTTGCTGTATATCTTTGTGGCAGATATCAAGCGAATCCAAAGGAGTCCCACATGAAAGCGGTGAATCAGATTCTTGGTTACTTTAAGGGGAAACCTAAACTTGGGCTATGTTATCCAGTGGCTAGTGATTTGAAGTTTGTTGCTTTCACTAATTCGGACTTTGGAAGATGCAAATCTACAAGGAAGTTTACCACAGGTGGTTGTCAATTCTTAGGAGGGAGGCTCGTGTCATGGCAATGCAAGAAGCAGTCTTGCGTGTCTACCTCGACGTGTGAAGCTGAATATATTGTTGCAGGTAGCTGTTGCTCTCAGGTTCTCTGGATACAACAGCAAATGCGGTATTACGGTTTGAATTTCACTCGTACTCCTATTATGATAGACAATAATGCCACTATTTCAATCACCAACAATCCCGTAAAACACAGTCGCACAAAACATATTGACATTCGTCATCACTTTATAAGGGATTGTGCTGAATAGAAATTAATTGAACTGCATCGAGTCGACTCACTAGATAACCTGGCAGATCTTTACACAAAAGCATTTGACAGGGCTCGCTTTGAACATTTAGTCGAACTCAACGGGATGAGGAATCATGAATAACCATTTTTCCATAAAAATAGTTTTGTAAATAATTTACTGTTTTTCAAAAATCTAAAACATAAAAAAATAGAAAATCAAAAATGAGTTTTCACTGTGTTGAAAAGAAGAAATGATAGTACATCAGCAAGTTAGACTGTCACACTAAAATTAAAATTGCTCAAGTGTGACAGCAGCTTCATCATATGATGTACAAGTAGGCAAAAAGCATGAAATAATCAACTTACCTTTGTGATACAAATATAACGAACTGTGTATGAGTGGGTAACATATCAGTGGCGTATGGTTTTATAACCTTAAATCTTGCGTTGATAGATTGCCAAAATCTGAGGTTTTAGGTCTTTATATCGTTATTTCATCCGGGGTATCAAGGTTGTCCTTCTGCTGCATCCAGATATATGCTGACCTAGGCACAACCAGGATATCTTAAAAGAGCTAAAATGCCAAATCCCAAAAATTGAAGAAGCTCTCCTAGAGAGTCATTCAAATATGCAAATTGCATTATTCATACCAAAATTTGGTATTTGTCCAAACCCTCGTTGGATACTGGTCTCTTTACTGTAAAGAAGTACTGCCTGATCACCAATTATCTAACGTTGTAAATCAAAAAGGATGAATTTCGGTATACTCACCTACTACGATGAATTTTTGTGCATACCTTGATCACGAGGGTATGTCATGAAGTGGGACACACTAATATATCAGTATAAATTATCTAAACAGATCACGAGGTAATGGTACTTGAAATGTTCATGTATTTTTGTTTAAGTGGATAAACAATACCGGTAATCGTCTTGAACTGCTTTTCATGAATATTGCATATAGAAATATAAAAGAGTGTGAAAACAGTTTGATGTTGCTGATATGATCTTCTTAACGGTGATACTCACAAAAAACAGAGTGTTTATTATTTCATTATTTATTTGCTTTTAGAAAATATAAAAATCCAAAAAGATTTCATTTTCTTGTAAATTTTTAAAGTACGGAATATGGTTGTTCATGGAGGAGTTGTTACCGATAGGGGGATACGGTGTTAGAAGATGAGTTCAAAATTTTAAGTTCTTGCAGGTTCATGGTGTTCAAATATTTTTGAGTATGTGGTTTTAGTTGAGAAGTGCTTAATCTGTGATACAGTTTTACTATCTCTTGAATAATAATTATTTGTTTAACTTGTGTTGAAAAATTCTTATGGTTTCTCGAGATGTTTGTTTTATAATATACAGATTGTAGAAGTGTATTGCTGAGAAGTTTGGTGAAGAGGAGTTTGATTGGATGCATGGTAGAACCTCCTTTCTACATTGCAGACAAAGTTGAAGAGTTTGAAGATTGCAAGGACTAAACTGGAGTTTACACAAACGCTAACGATTTAGAAGATTTGGTGATTGGATACATCAGCTTAGGGGGAGTATGTTGCTGACAGAAGCTATTAAAGCTGAAGCTAACCATAGACCAACGTTTTTAAAAGATGTTGAAGATTGCAAGAAGACTGAAGACTAAGTTATTGTATGAAGCTATTGTCAAGGGGGAGTTTATTGGTGCATATTTGTGACAACAACTTAGATTTGGTCTTTGGATATCTTGTAATTAGTAAAATGATAAACGGTTAGCGGGTTTAGTTTGTAATAGTGAATTAGAAGTAATTGGGCTGAACTAGACACAAAATAGTGCATGGTAGGCGAATTGGGCTTTAAACTCATTAGTAGTCCATGTAGGAAACCCTAGCCCAGTTGCATAACCTATCTCTATATAAAGGGAGGTTCACATTAGGGTTTAGGTTGCTGGTTCTATTGTTGTGTTGCTTGTTTAGTTGTTCAGAGAGATTGAGGGAAGAGTCTTGAATTGATTGTAAACACTTTGTGTTAGATAATCAATAGAAGACAATTTGAAGGAATTGTTCTTGTTCGTGTTCGTGTTCTTGTTCCTGTGAAATCTGATTTAGGGGATTCCTCACTCTAGATTAGATAGACGATTCTGTGAAGATCCATAAGGACTAGGGGACCTACATAACCAAATCATCCTGTTATTTCACGCCTCTATAAATCATCAGTTTAGCCAAAACATTTGTTAGCCTGATTTATACGTTATATTAATTTGTTTCCAATCCGTACGCTTACACATGCATTACTTCATAGTAACTAAACGACAATCTTCTTCCTATTTAAATATTTTAACTACTTATTACTCGTATCCAACCACTAAAATACCACCTCTAAGTTATTTCCAAAAAGTCAACCCTTTTTCAGGACGAAATTTCCTAAAGTAGGGAAGTCTGTAACATTTTACAATTATTTTATTATTGGTTTTCGTGTTTTTTTGGTATTCAACCATTGTAATTGGAGACTTGTGATCATAATGTAATTCATTTTATCTATTTATTTATTTATTTATTTATTTTATTCTCTCTCAATAATTGTTCAATCAAACATAGGTGTTATTCATATAATCATCAAGACACGTTTGAATCATTCAAAAACCAACTTATGTTGTGTAAATTCGATATTCGAGACCCAATCAATCAACTATTGTGTCATCCTATGTTAAAGATAAAGCCCAAAAACAAAACAAAAAAAATATATTAATAGGCCAACTCACCACCTTAAACCCTAAACTCTTCCCTATAAATACCCACTCATTCCACCACTTTTCTTTTTCATTTCTCAAAGAATTCTTCCCTCTTGAAAGTGAATTCTATCTTCTTCTTCTTCTTCTTCTTCTTCTTCTTCTTCTTCTTACTTCCTATCTTGGAGAAATCCTTACGCAGTGTCACCAAATGTTTGACATGGTAAACAAAGATGGTGCATGACAAAAATAAGGACCAATATTGGGTTTTATTTTATAACTTTCGACCTTTCATTATTAAATGTCATTTATATTTTATACATGATCAACCAAGATCATCACCTAAGTTGATGATTCTTGGAATAACCAAGGAGTACAATGGATGACATTTATCATACCTCTATAACATGGTCATTACATTACTAAGCCATTACCAATTGCTATTATATTATCTAACTTAATAATTATTCATGCCTAACCTACATAATATAATTAACTAACATATTATTACAATATCTAATATTACTAACCCACCATGCTTACTCTTTAATCATGCTACTAAATAC
Organism: Scalesia atractyloides; assembly: GCA_947069175.1. Classification (NCBI taxonomy): domain Eukaryota; kingdom Viridiplantae; phylum Streptophyta; class Magnoliopsida; order Asterales; family Asteraceae; genus Scalesia; species Scalesia atractyloides. The sequence continues at coordinate 29,840,293 of CAMTDV010000001.1, forward strand.
TAACTCTTCTAATCATACTACTTATATTTTTAATTTTGTCATTTACTTATTTAGTCTTACAATTATATCATTTTTACCAATTCATTAATTATCATTACATACTAAAAATATATAAAACTACAAACTCTTTTCATTTTGTCATTTACTTATTTAGACTTATAATTAAATCATTATTACCAATTCATTAAATATTATTACATACTAAAATATATAGAAGTACTAACTCCTATAAATTTTGTTGTTTACTTATTTAGACTTGCACTTTGATTATCATTGCCAATCCATTATATATTATTATGTACTAAAGATATACAAATATTAAACCTAGCAAGGACACCAACCAATATATGGCGGAAAGTTGTGTGCAAAGGTAAAACACATAAAGTTATAACGTCTAAAGTGAGTGTTTAGATAAGATAATATTTTATTTATTTTTATATGTATTATTATTATTGTTATGAGTTATTACCTATTCAAACCTTATTTAAATTTCAACTCTTAAATTCTTGTACTTACACACCTTTGTTCATCCTTATTAGGATAACTTGGTGCTCCATCCTCACAAGTCAATCATCTCACATTTGTGCAAACCTTTGCAAACTGTGAGTATACTCGAACCCTTTTTCCTTTAAATACACACTTTAGGTTGCAATATATGAAATCATAAAAACTCAAATACACACAATCAATCACATTATTCAAATACTCAATCTATGAATACATGCTATTTTTCATACCTACATACTAGAAGTCAATCTTGTGTACTCAATCGCCTACCTTATTGATTATAGCACTATAGGAGTAGCACACCGCCCTTATATGGTATTGTTAAGTGTTCAGTCTTATACGGCTTGTTCCCTTATGTGGAAAGGATATGCTAGTGAACACATGGTTTGATTGATAGTTTACACATGCTAGTAGCATAGAAATTGCCATGTTAGATTGAGACCTTCTGTTCCATATTATGTAGACCAAACTTGTATGCTCACAAACAGTTTGGTTGACCTTTTTTATTCATGTTTTTTAGAGAATTGATGATAATGTTGAAGAGATCTACTAGGTTGATTTAGAAACGTACGAATAAATTAGTTTTCTTTTGTTTGAATATTTGAATTGATGTAATTTTTTTTTCTTTTGACAATGTAGGAATTTGAGTTTATGAAAAATGGTTTATTTACATATTGTCATTTTCAATTGTTATGATGCTTTGAGCAATCATCCATTCGCTCATGCCCTGACGATTGCGCCATCGGTTAGGGTGTGACAATGTGCGTAAGGGTCACACCCCGACTCGTAGCGGAAGCGCACACGGGGAGCAACAGATACATGGTATGAACAAGTTATTTAAAAAAATACTGTAAAATACACAACACAAGCATCGCTTACATCGTTTGATTACACATTAAGGTTTACTGTACAGGCACTACTATCCAGAAGCGGTTGTCTTTGCTAAGCATGCTTCTATGTACAGTAGTATTCGATCAAAAAACTTGAAACCCATACGCACTTCACTTTATTCTTCTTTAGCTTTACCTGAAACGCATGTTAAGTTTGAATGGTCAACTACAAATAGCTGGTGAATTTCACTGTTTTAGGGGGTTCCACAATTTAGTTTGAACCGGTTGATTTTGCATGTTTGACATCAAATTATACTAAGCCCACAAGTGAAACCTTGAGTGTTCTCAAGTGTCGTGTCCCACAACCGACACCTCAGCACTTTACCACCCCAAGTAGCTATGTCTAACACCACACAGCGTGTTCACAGAATTGCATGGACATCTATCACAGGATGGGTAAGTATCAATGCTATATCCCTTCGGTCCAGATATCAGTTCGTGTTTAGTTATTACCGAATACTGTTTTCAATTCGGTAATTGCAATAACTATAGCTCAGACGAGGATAATCATCTGAGACTCGACCTTTATCCTAATAGTAGAGCTGTGGGTAATATCTTAGTGTCAGATTTCAGTTTGCTTTCCTGGCACCGTTTTGCGTGCCAGTCAAAGTCGTTTGTTTTAAATGTTCGGAAAGTGGTATGATCATATGGATTGTACTAACGAGTTGTTCATTAGAAATGATTTACTTTATATTAAGGGAGTTCAGTCGTTTGGGGATCCCAGGTTGCCCGATTTTAAGTTTCCTATTCGCTGTCGGGAAATCTCCCAAACTGGCGTGTAACGTACCCCAAGTATCCATTTTTCCCCGGAACAGTCCAAAATGACTTTTGTGTTCCACTTATTACCAATTTAGTCGTTGGTCATTTCACGGTGCTGGCAGGTTCGTTATACGCTTACAACTACCGGTTTTGTATAAAATAATAAGATTTTTAATTCCAAAAATCATTACTCAATCCATATACTTCTTAAAATTCTGAAAATTTTTATATAAGTTGGTAAAAATATATAGAATTCTAGAAAAATATTTTCAGAATTTATAAAAATAAGTTATTAATTTAAATAATTCACGAGAAACTGTATTTTAACCGAACAATTTACATCCAAAATCATCCGACATTCAAAAATTCCTACAAATTTACAGAAGTGTCCCAATGTTTCTGGGAACATCCTGGAAAAAATTCAAGATTTTTCTGAATTTGTTATACAGTTTTCCGGCTACAGAAACTTCGCGACAACGCGATTTTTGAAACCCAGTCAAACTCTGTCAATGATCCCCAAACTTTTCCAGAATCTTGCACATATTAACTCAACATCGCTATAAGTTTTAGTGATTTATTGAGCTCGTATAGTATTTTATCCGAATTTATTCCTTTAAACAGTTAAAAATTCACCAAAAATCACAAAAAATTCAGAAACTTCTAAAACTTTAGTCGAATCTTACTGTCACCATGGAGACCATCCTGTAAATTTTCAAGTCCTAAAAATACCCACGCAAAACTTTATACAAAAACTAATTTTACGGCTACTAGTTTCAGTTTTCGGGTGTTATACCTTGCGTTTCTCGATCAAATGAGCGATCTCTACCCTTCCAAAGGCTTTTCTAAGCTAGGATCAGTACCTATACACCATGTATAACACAAATATGCATTTAACCTTATCAATCAAGCCTCCTATAAAGTCTTTCTCACTAATGGTTTGAATTGTCTGTATACTGTCGAATAAGTAAAAGTTTGGATCCATAATCCGAGATTTTTTATCTTCAAACAACATATATAATCTGTTATATGTTTATCATGTTTCAAAAGCCTTCATGGCCTAAGACATCAAATATTCATGGATCAAATTAAGTTATTTTTGTTTATTACTAGTTTTAGCACAAAAGGTAACTAAAATATCTAGAGATTAGAATTTGTACCTCAAATTTATGGTTGGTTCTTGTTGGGAATTGCACAGACAGAAGTTATAAAAGTTTTAATGTTTCATCTTTGGGTAGTGTTGAAGAAAAGGAATTAAGGGATGAGTATAGTGTTCGATCAGATCAAATGCAAAAGGTTGTTCACATTTTTTTATTATTTTAACATTATAATTAATTCAGCTGCTTCACTCATTTTACTCGTATAACTTTCAAATTATAGCATATTATAAAATTATGAATATGCCCATGAGATTAGCTTATTTTTCTTTACATTTTGACCTAAGTTTCGTTTAAACGGAGTAGGGCCAAATATAATATAATATATTTTATCATTATTATCAAACAGGCTCTTATACTACTATCTTTCTGTAAGGTATCTCATCATCCTAATTGTCATTCGACCCGTCAGTTTGGTAAATGATCGTACCACGCACAATTTTAAAAATACTAACCCGTCTTTAACGAAAAGTTGAACGCTTTCACGTATTTGCTTAAAATACTTTATTTTAGTGTTCAATAAGTAATGTTTTCAGCTTGACTGACTATACAATGCATGTTTGGTTTGTTTCCGTGTGCGTTAAATACAAAGGCGTTTCATTAAACGAAACCACCTCGTTTCACGTGCCAACTAGATGTTAAGGCCTCAACTCTTATATTATTGTCTAAGTACCATGTCTAGGTAATTATGTACTCTTAGAGTAGTCTCTGGCGCTTACGTTTGCATCTAATCGTTATTGTACCGTTTGCGAACTGTTAATCAGAAAGCTTCTCTTTAACCTGTTTTTAGCACACTGAGGCATCCACATCGCACTGTTAGGTATTATTGTTTGCATGTTTTTCATAATGTACCCTCGGATTCCTCTGAGTCCTACTTAGTATCGTTTCGTTATCCTTATAAGTCGTACGTATAGATTAGGGTTTACCTGTTTTCACCAGGGTTGTCACATTCTCGCCTAGTTATGAAATTTCGTCCTCGAAATTCAATTATTTAGTTGCGGAAAAGGTGCGGATATTCCTTGTGGAATTCATCCTTCCGTTCCCATGTGTATTCAGGCCCTCGTTACGAGTTCCATCGTACCTTCACCAGCGAGATTTTGTTATGACGTAGTTGTTTAGTTTTCCCGTATATGATTTCTACCGGTTCCTCCACGAAGTGGAGGTTGTCTTTAGCATGAACATCTTTCAATGGTACAATAGTTGCTTCATCCGTGAGACATTTCCTTAAGTTTGATACATGGAAGACATCGTGAATGGTGCTCAGTTCGACTGATAATTTAGCCGATACGTTACAGGAACCTTGGCAATAATTTCGTATGGTCCTATGTATCTTGAAGTCAACTTTCCTGCCTTGCCAAACCTTATAACTCCTTTCCACGGTGACACTTTAAATAGCACCGTGTCACCTACTTCATATGACAACGGTTTCCGGCGAACATCGGCATAACTTTTCTGCCGACCCCGCGCTGCGTTCAGTCTGGTTTGGATCTGATGCTCCTTGTCTGTCGTTTCTTGAATCATTTCAGACATTGTGAGTTAAGTATCACCCACTTCAACCCAACAAAGTGGTGATATGCACTTCCGGCCGTATAGCGCCTCGTATGGTGCCGCTTGTATGCTACTGTGATAGTTGTTATTATAAGAAAATTCGATTAAGGGAAAGTGCTTGTCCCAACTTCTTCCAAAGTCTAGGACACAAGCACGAAGTAGATCCTCCAATGTTTGGATAGTTCGTTCTGATTGGACGTCGGTTTGGGGATGATAAGCGGTACTCAGGTCTATTCTAGACCCCAAAGCTTCTTGTAACTGTTGCCAATGGTGTGAAGTAAAATGACTATCACGGTCTGAAATGATCGCAACTAGTACACCGTGTCTAGCCACAATTTCATTAGTGTAGAGCTCGGCCAATTTCTTGGTTTTATAGGTAGTACGAATCGGGATAAAGAACGCAGATTTGGTTAGTCTATCCACGACTACCCAAATCGTATCGTGACCTCGGGGTGTTTTCGGAAGGTGGGTCACAAAGTCCATCGTGATTTGCTCCCATTTCCATTGAGGTATCTCAGGTTGTTGTAGCAATCCCGAGGGTTTTTGGTATTCAGCCTTGACTCGGGCACAAGTTAAGCCTTTACTTACATACTCTGCCATGTCTTTCCTCATGCCTGGCCACCAATAAATTTTCTTAAGGTCGTGGTACATCTTGTCTATACCGGGATGAATAGAGTACTTAGATTTATGAGCCTCATTCATAATCAGCTGGCATAGGTCATGGAGAGTAGGAATCCATACCCTATTTGAACTACATCACTTTATCAGTTTTCTTCTCAAAATTCTTCTCTTTCCCATGCAACTCCTCCTTTTCTATTTGACCTTCCGGTAAGGCTTCCATCTTTGCCGCACGAACTTGTTCCTTAATACTTGTTTGGACAAGCATCCCCAGGGCCCGTAGTCTAAGTGGTTTCACCCTATCCTTTATGCTCAAGGTATCGGCTACTATGTTCGCCTTGCCAGGGTGATACTTAATTTCGCAATCATAATTGTTTAACAGTTCAACCCATCGGCGCTGCCTCATGTTCAGTTCTTTCTGGTCAAATATGTGCTGGAGACTTTTATGATCCGTGTAGACCGTGCACGTTGTATCGTATAAGTAGTGCCTCCAGATCTTAAGTGCAAATATCACCGCTCCAAGCTCTAAGTCATGCGTGGTATGGTTCTTTTCATGCACCTTCAGTTCTCATGAAGCGTATGCTATTACCTTGTTTTGTTGCATCAGTACGCATCCTAAACCTCGTCGCGAAGCATCACAATATATGACGAAGTCTTCGTTTCCCTCTGGGAGTGTTAGAACTGGTGCTTCACACAGTTTTTGTTTTAGTAATTGGAAAACCGTTTCTTGTTCTTCAGCCCAGTGGTATCTCCGACCTTTTTGAGTGAGCGCAGTCAAGGGTTGTGCGATGCAAGAAAAATTTTCAATGAAGCGACGGTAATATCCTACCAATCCCAAAAATTGGCGGATTTCCTTGGGGAACTAGGTGCTTGCCAATTATTAATATCTTCGATCTTACTAGGGCAAACACGAATTCCTTATTGATCCACCACGTGCCCTAAGAATTGCACTGCTTGTAACCAAATATCACATTAGATAGCTTGGCATACAACTTCTCCTTTCTCAATACCTCCAAAATTGTACGTAGATGGCTCTCATGCTCCTCCTTGCTTTTTGAATATATTAGGATATCGTCAATAAAGACTACAACGAATTTATCCAGGTGTGGTTTGCAAACCCGGTTCATGAAGTCCATAAATACGGAAGTTGCGCTGGTTAGCCCAAAAGGCATAACCATAAATTCGTAATGGCCGTACCTAGTTTGAAAGGTTGTTTTCTGGATATCTTCCTCTTGAACCTTTACTTGGTGATACCCCAATCTGAGATCAATTTTCGAAAGTAACAGGCTCCTTGTAATTGATCAAACAAATCATCAATTCGTGGAAGCGAAATTGATTCTTAAATGTGACCTTGTTCAGCTCCCTGTAATCTATACATATCCTAAAGCTCCCGTCCTCCTTTTTGACAAACAATCTTGGCGCTCCCCAAGGGTAATAGCTATAACGAATAAAGCTTTTGTCCAATAACTCCTACAGTTGGGTGGATAACTCTTGCATCTCGGAAGGCGCAAGGCGATAAGGTGCCTTGGCGATCGGAGCTGCTCCCGGAATTAAGTTGATACGAAATTCGACTTGTCGGTCGGGTGGCAATCCGGGTAGTTCTTCAGGAAAAACATCAGGGTAATCACGTACAACTGGAATGTCTTCAATACGTCTTTCCTTTAGTTCCACAGCTACCACATTTGCCATGTACTCTGTTCATCCCTATCGTAGGCACTTCAACACTTTGAGGTGAGATATAAGGGGTAACATTGCGCCAGATTTTTCTCCTTGGACCATTATCACTTCATTGTTAGGGCACGGGATCCTAATAATCTTCTGTTCAGAAATAATTTCCGCCTTGTACTTGGACAACCAGTCCATTCGCACTACTATATCAATACTTCCAAGTTCTACAGGTAGAAGGTCAATGAGGAATTGGTGGTCGTTAAGGGTTAAGGGACAGTCGCGGATAATTTGGTAACTAGTTATAGGTTTACCATTAGCGAGTTCTATAGAATAGGGACATGTTAGCTCACTAGTCGGCATATTTAATAATGGTAGGAAGCTAATAGAAACAAAGCTCTTATCTGGACCAGTATCAAATAACACGGAAGCATACTGGGAGAGACAAGAAAGGTACCTGTCACTACATTAGGATCTTGTCATACGTCACCGGATCCTATAACAAACGCGTGTCCTCGAGTTTGATTGGAAGTTGAGGCTTGCCCTTGGTTTGTCTTTCATGTGGGTCCTTGATTCATCTTCTGGCAATTCGTTTAAAATGCTCCGTACTGCCGCACTAATAGCAGGTGTGAGGGTCGGTTAGTTGTGAGTTTTGTTGAGGTGGTCGTTGTTGACTTGTTTGGGCTCGGTTGGTTTGGGAACGAGTAGGTTGGTTCAGACAGTTTGTTGGTTCAGTAGGTGTTCTACAATTACGAGCATAATGCCCTACTTTCCGACGCTTGTTGCAGGTTACGGTTCGACACTCGCCCAGGTCCTTTATATTCTTCCTTACCATATCAAAAGTAACCTTACCAGACCTCAACACGACACTTTCCATCGTCTAGTGTTCTACTGAATTTACAGTGCTTCGGATTTCCTGGGCCAATCCCCATATATAATGTTCAATTCGTTTTGAATCGGGTCTGACCATATCTGGTAGTAGACGAGCAAGAGTGTGTTAACGATTAGTATAATCCACGTGATCTGCCCCTTGCATTTCTAGGTTCCAAAATTCATGTTCCACTTTTGTATTTCACTTTTTGGACAAAAGTGGGTCATCAGAAGTATTTTAAGTTCATCCCACGTCATATGGGCAATGACTTCCTGTCCACGAGTCTGAACGATGGTATTCCACCCATTCAGAGCGTAATCGATAAACGTAGAAGTCGCATATTTCACAATACACTCCTCCGAACAGTTCATGATGTTAATAACTACTTGTGTCTTCTTGATCCATCGACCATCCCTGTTGGCCCTTCCGTACCGTTGAACTCTATAGGTTTACCTTCCATAAATTGTTTTAAGTGCACCTCTGCACCACATTGTTTTGACCAACCGGATCCACATTCGGGTTAGGCTGCCGGTTTTCTGTATTTGTGTTAATGCTCGCCGTAACTTGGGCTACTATGGTTGGAATAACAGTTTGTAGTTGTTGGGTTATCAGTTGTGCGATGTCTGTCTCTGTTAGGGTATTTGCTCGTTTTGGAGCCATTCTATAAAAATGCATATATATTGATACATGTATCACATATCAGATTGCGTTTCATCAAAATTGTTAATAAGCTCATATACACATGAACACGTAAAAACAACAATCTCTATTATACATATAAACGCCGCTGTACAATAATCAAAATTGGCACACAGGCCGAATCCACTAAGGATTTATGTTAGTAACATACTAGTCAAAATTTGTCATCTTGTGCCGTACACACATACTATCAACATCGAGTACTAGTAACATACTATATCATACAACCCTATCTCGACGTAGGCATACAGTTGTCTAGTGCTTGATAGGAGATCAAAAGATCTATATATACATAAGAAACCGCTCCCTCTACCGACATGATTGAAGCGCCAACCACACGAACCCTATCGCTAACAATGCAATCATTGCCAAGCATAGATATAGTAGGGTTTGGGAACGTCCCTGCCGGTAACTATCTTGCCCCCAAGACTGCTGACATGCCATAACTGCCTACTGCGTGCTACTAATGCACCTGTACATAACACTCCTATGATGAGCATCATCTGCTCATGCAGTGGTTAGCGCTACTATTTGGTCATATAGATATCGACCAATGGATGGTCTGAGGGGAAGGTGGTTGGTCCTCAGGTGGTACTGGTATGCCCCAGACAGTCAGGGTAGGCTCCTCTACTGGGCGGGAGGGCTGTCCCCCCTCACGAGTATGGTATGGGGAAGGAGGCTCTGGTGAGGGTGTGGGGTTTAGGAACCAGGCAGTCAAACGGTATCCAAGGTCCGATAAAGTATGTGCCACTAGGGACGGAGGTGGAGTACGGATAATCGGAGAACAGGTTGGAGATCAGGACTCTCATACGAGCCGTCTGCCTAAAACGAGCAACTGGTGGGGAGGTTGGCGAACCAAGAAAGATGGGTGTGCGCGGGGTAGGAAATCATGGGATAGTAACAGGTGTAGGACTCTGCCTAGCCATAGCGGGATGGTAATATGGGTCTGATATGTGGCTATATTCAGCCGCAACAGGCTGACGGTGAGGTAGAGAGTGGTAAGAACTAGTAGCCTCGGTCCCTCATCTAACAGGGGATCGGGGTGGGTAGCTATCACAATGGTAACCTTATAAGCCAGGTTCATTGCTGGGGAGCTCGAATCCTATCGCCCCCTCTTCCTCCTCCTCAACGAACCCCGACTCCATCTCATCTGGATCCTCTTCCGTCTCCATCGATGGATCCTCTTTAGAACTCTGACTGCGTCGGTTCGACATCGTACCTACATAGTTTAAGTAAAGTATGATAATATATTCTAATTATTCTGAAGAGTGGGTACTGAACATACATAGATTATACACATAAGCACATGTTTGCATCAAAATTTATATATATATATATATATATACACACACTATTGTGTTAGTATTCGTGTTCGCTTCCTGTCCTTTCTCAATGGTGTTTTCAGAATGCCTAAGTACAAGTAGATAAGTTATTATGTTATGGACCACAGTAACTTATTTGCCCGACAAGGCCATCCTGGTAATAACCATACTATTTGGTTACTATAGGTTCTCACTGTGGTGAGTCACACTTATGATTATAGTCTAGGCTCTCAAGGAATACCTACTTCGCTATAACTGATGGCTCTGATACCATCTTCTGTCACACCCCGACTCGCAGCGGAAGCGCACATGGGGAGCAACAGTACCTGGTATGTGTTGGTGCATATTTGTGACAACAGCTTAGATTTGGTCTTTGGAAATCTTGTAATTAGTAAAATGATAAACGGTTAGCGGGTTTAGTTTTGTAATAGTGAATTAGAAGTAATTGGGCTGAACTAGACACTAAATAGCACATGGTAGGCGAATTGGGCTTTAGACCCATTAGCAGTCCATATAGTGAAACCCTAGCCCAGTTGCATAACCTGTCTCTATATAAAGGGAGGTTTGCATTAGGGTTTGGTTGCTGGTTCTCCTGATTGTGTTGCTGGTTTAGTTGTTCAGAGAGAGTTAAGAGAGAGTCTTGAATTGATTGTAAACCTTTGTGTTAGATAATCAATAGAAGACTAATTGAAAATGATTGCTCGTGTTTTTGTTCGGTTTTCTGTGAAATCTGATCTAGGGGATTCCGCACTCTAGATTGGATAGACGATTATGTGAAGATCCATATGGACTAGGGGACCTACATATGAATACGTTTATTTAAAAAGATACTGTAAAATACACAACACAAGCATCACTTACATCGTTTGATTACACACTAAGGTTTACTGTATAGGCACTACTATCCCAGAAGCGGTTGTCTTTGCTAAGCATGCTTCTATGTACAGTATTATTCAATCAAAAAACTTGAAACCCATACGCACTTCACTTTATTCTTCTTTAGCTTTACCTGAAACGCATGTTAAGTTTGAATGGTCAACTACAAATAGCTAGTGAATTTCACTGTTTTAGGGGGTTCCACAATTTAGTTTCAACCAGTTGATTTTGCATGTTTGACATGAAATTATACTAAGCCCACAAGTGAAACCTTGAGTGTTCTCAAGTGTCGTGTCCCACAACTGACACCTCAACACTTTACCACCCCAAGTAGCTATGTCTAACACCACATAGCCTGTTCACAGAATTGCATGGACATGTGCAATTGTAGTAGAATCCATGGCATTTGGGCCAGATCAATTGGGTTCGTCAGACCAATAGTACTATTCACACATCCACCAGCATATAGTTGATCACTCGTGTTTGTGGGGACATTTCGTGTGTAAGTATAACTCAGATAATTCACATCACAACATGTATGTATGTGCAAGTATGTCCGTTTATAACATGCATTTCATCCCAAGTAAAACAGTTTGAAAGCGGGGTAGTGAAACTCACCTAGTATATAGCACAACTATCACAGGATGGGTAAGTATCAATGCTCTATCCCTTTTGTCCAGATATCAGTTCGTGTCTAGTTATTACCGAATACTGTTTTCAATTTGGTAATTGCAATAACTATGGCTCAGATGAGATAATCATCTGAGACTCGACCTTTATCCTAACAGTAAAGCTGTGGGCATTATCTTTGTGTCAGATTTCAGTTTGCTTTCCTGGCACCGTTTTGCATGCCAGTCAAAGTCGTTTGTTTTAGATGTTCGGAAAGTGGTATGATCATATGGATTTTACTAATGAGTTTTTCATTAAAAATGATTATTATATTAAGGGAGTTCAGTCGTTTGGGGATCCCAGGTTGCCAGATTTCAGTTTCCTATTCGCTGTCGGGAAATCTCCCAAACTGGCGTGTAATGTACCCCAAGTACCCATTTTTCCCCGGAACAACCCAAAATGACTTTGGTGTTCCACTTATTGCCAATTTAGTCGTTGGTCATTTCGCGGTCCCGGCAGGTTCGTTATACGTTTACAACTGCCGATTTTATATAAAATTTAAGATTTTTAATTCCAAAAATCATTACTCAATCCATATACTTCTTAAAATTCTGAAAATTTTTATATAAGTTGGTAAAAATATATAGAATTCTAGAAAAATATTTTCAGATTATAAAACTAAGTTATTAATTTTAATAAATTTACGAGAAACTGTATTTTAACCGAAAAATTTACATCCAAAATCATCCGACTTTCAAAAACTCCCACAAATTTACAGAAGTGTCCCAATATTTCTGGGAACCTCCTAGAAAAAATTCGAGATTTTTCTGAATTTATTATACAGCTTTTCCGGCTATCAAAACTTCGCGACAACGCGATTTTTGAAACTCAGTCAAACTCTGTCAATGATCCCCAAACTTTTCCAGAATTTTGCACATATTAACTCAACATCCATATAAGTTTTAGTGATTTATTGAGCTCGTGAAGTATTTTATCCGAATTTATTCCTTTAAACAGTTAAAAATTCACCAAAAGTCAACATAAATTCAGAAACTTCTAAAACATTAATCGAATCTTACTGTCACCATGGGTGACAATCCTGTAAATTATCAAGTCCTAAAAATACTCACGTGAAAAGTTATACAAAAACTAAGTTTACGGCTACTAGTTTCAGTTTTCGGGTGTTATACCTCGTGTTTCTCGATCAAATGAGCGATCTCTACCTTTCCAATGGCTGTTCTAAGCTAGGATCAGTACCTATACACCATGTACAACACAAATATGCATTTAACCTTATCAATCAAGCCTCTTATCAAGTCTTTTTCACTTATGGTTTGAATTGTCTGTATAGTGTCGAATAAGTAAAAGTTTTGATGCATAATCCGAGATTTTGTATCTTCAAACAACATGTATAATCTGTTATATGTTTATCACGTTTCCACAACCTTCATGGCCCAAGACATCAAATATTCATGGATCAAATTAAGTTATTTTTGTTTATAAAGTAACTAAAATATATAGAGATTAGACTTTGTATCTCAAATTTATGGTTGGTTCTTGTTGTGAAATTGCATGGACAGAAGTTATAAAAGTTTTAATGTTTCATCTTTGGGTAGTGTTGAAGAAAAGGAATTAAGGGATGAATATAGTGTTCGATCAGATCGAATGCAAAAGCGGCTCACATTTATTTTTATTTTAACATTATTATGAATTTAGCCGATTCACTCATTTTACTCGTATAACTTTCAAAACATAGCGTATTATAAAATTATGAATATGCCATTGAGACGAGCTTATTTTTCATTACATTTTGACCTAAGTTTTGTTTAAAACAGAGTAGGGCCAAATATAATATGTTTTATGATTATTATCAAACGGGCTCTAATACTTCTATCTTTCTGTTAAGGTATCTCATAGTCCAAATTGTCATTCGACCCATCAGTTTGGTAAATGATCATACCACGCACAGTTTTAAAAATACTAACCCGTCTTTAACAAAAAGTTGAACGCTTTCACGTATTTGCTTAAAATACATTATATTAGTATTCGATAAGTAATGTTTTAGGCTTGACTTACCATACAATGCATGTTTGGTTGTTTCCGTGTGCGTTAAAAACAAAGGCGTTTCTTTAACCGAAACCGCCTCGTTTCACGTGCCAACTTTATGTTAAGGCCTCAAATCTTATATTATTGTCTAAGTACCATGTCTAGGTAATTCTATACACTTAGAATAGTCTCCGGCGCTTACGTTTGCATCTAAATCGTTATTGTACGGTTTGCGAACTGTTAAACAGAAAGCTTCTCTGTAACATGTTTTTGGCACACTGAGGGATCCACATCGCACTGTTAGGTATGATTGTTTGCATGTTTCTCATAGCGTACCCTCAGATTCCTCCAAGTCATACTTGGTATCGTTTCATTATCCGTATAAGTCGTACGTATAGATTAGGGTTTACCTGTTTTCGCCACGGTTGTCACATCAGGTTGGTGACGTTGTTCACGTAGACGAACCTTTCAATACAAGGGAGGGTGTTGTTCAAGCGGAAATATCATTTTTGGCAATCTCGAGCACTATTCTTCCTTAAACTTTAAGGTTGATAGGAAAGATCAACACCAAAGATGTGATGGTGTTGGTGGATGGTGGAAGTACCCATAATTTCATATCTCAAGAGTTGGTCGATAAGTTTGGACTTACAGTTGATTGTAATGTGAACTTTGAAGTGGTTGTCGCTAATAGTGACACACTTGTTTATGTCGGTGGGTTTGGGGCCTCATGGTTATGTTTTCGAGTTATACCGTCACTACCATTTTTTTTTATTTTACCGTTGCAGCCCGCCCAATCGTCCTAGGTATTCATTGGTTGAAGACTTTTGACTGGGTAGAGATTGACTTCCAGAGCCTAAGTATTAGGTTTCGTCTTGCTGGTTCGTAACACAATAGCCTCGTCCGTTCGCAAGAGTAACATAACAAGAAGCCTTATCTGGTGTTTCACCTTGTGAACAACGCAAAGGTAAGGGAGTGGATTTTTATGTACCTGGTTGACCACCTAATGAATCTAAGTTGGATGTGCATGAGTCCAAGAAGGTGCATGGGTCCAAGAAGCCCACTGACTAATCGAAAGCATGCAGCCATATTGCAACTTCAGGTTACTTTTTTTTTGAATTAGTGTTTGGCATAATGCCAATGTTCCTTTTGTGCTTTTTAGTTGGCTAGAAAAAAAGGAGAATGGGTACATCCCACTCCAAGAAAGTAGGAAGTATTTGTTTTCTTTTTAATGTTCACTTTTGTATCTCCTTTAATTTAATGGAGGACTTGGGTTTTAGGAATAATATGTATAAAGTTATCATCCAAACTCCTCACTATTTTCTATTCTGGAATGCATTCTGCTTTCTTAGTTATATCACACCCAGTCATCCACAACACCCTACCTCAAGTTAAGAGATGTCTAACTACGGGGTATCAGCCCAGTGGCCAGCCTTACCTATTCCAAACGGGAGGACGTGGGTTCGAGTCCAGCTCGGCCCGAATAATCCTGCTGGGTAGTAACCGCCAGGCAGCTAAGGGGCTAAGCTAGCTTGGGGAGGGAGAACCCTCCCGCGGTCAGGGTACCGTGCATTTACCTTTTTTTTTAAGTTAAGAGATGTCTCACAATATACACATGATAAATTATCCCACATTTAACGAGTTTATATTGCAAATTCAGTAAGGTTGTGGTATGTAATTCGTTCGTATTGCGGATTTACATGTTTGATTGGTGTTTTAGAAGAGTTTGAATGAAAACTAGAAGAAACAAGATGTTAATCGAGCAAGGCTTGATAAATCGAGAAAACTGGAGAAAAATTGTGTACATATGGATTGTATATTCCAAAAATTGCATATCTTGTTTGCCAAGTTATTATGCCGGTTTGATTTTGCACCATATGATCGGATGAAGAAGTTTAGTATTAATAAAATATTAGTCCTCTATTATTTAATAGTGATATATTAATCAATATTAATTAGTATACTTACATTTAAGTTCAATCATATTTTGACTTACAAAATTGTTTTATAATTCCTAAATTGTTATTACTAAGCATACAACAATATGTTTACTCAACTCGCGTAAGAGAGCGACCCACACCATCCATCCCAATCATATGAAGTTACCGGGAGCGACGTTATTAGAAGAGGTGCATGGATATGTTTTCCCAAAATTTTCCTAAGTAGCTCTTCTGGTCTAGCATCTGGATGCCCATACATGAGTTCATTTTTTATCCCTCCATCCTTATATCATCTTCATATTTCTTTTGATCTTCTACAAACATGTCCTTTTGTCTTTTGAGGTGGCTTCTAACCATTAAGAAGACATGCTTAGAAGATGGAAGTTCTGAGGGATTGACCAGAGAGCTAGTGGGTATATTGATGTCTTCATAGTTTGGCTTTCTAGAGACTAGATGATCTATAGCTCTTAGTGATTCAAATTTCTGATAGCTCTCTTTGATTGTTGGCTCATCCCATCTTGCCATTGACTGCATAGACCCAAATTTTGGAGCAACCATCTCCTCCTTCATTCTTCTTAATTCAACTTCTTTTTGACCAACTGGTTATCTACCTGCAGCCCAGTTGGGAGGAGTGGCCTTGATATCAAGATAAAGCTTTAACATTTCCATCCTTGTGATTTACTCCAAAAGCGCTTCTATAGTCCAACTGGAGAATTGAGCTCTTGAGGCTCTATAAGGCTTATTTTTCATGATAAACTCCAGATAGTCTTCCCTTAGTTTCTTTTTGAGGTCATGGTTGCTTACTCGTCCTTGAGTAGCCTTTTAACTAACGTCTTTTGCAAAATCTTCAAGTCTGTTCACCTTTGTGCGTTTTGAAGACATGATTTGCTGAGCCTCCTAACCACTTTTCCATTTGCTTTTGAAAGCAACTATCTTTTCAGCATGTTAAATGATGTGCGTGAATTATATATGTTTTAATTTTACTTCACACAAATTTAGTTTTAAAATGGTTTTCACCCAAGAACTAAACTACACACACAAAAGGGCAAGTGTACTTAATGGGTGGTAATATAGTTTATCGGTAAGAACCGGATATCAATTTGTGGACACGGCGTCTCAATACTAAACTTTTGCTACTTTAAAGCCTTTTCAATTGATGGCTTTATTTTTGTTTCTAATTTATCATGCAAAAATAACAAAGTACTAACTAATCTAAAAAAGAACAATATCAAAAATAGGTTGCCTAAACTAAGTATCCACTAATAAACAAGTAACAATGATGTATTGAATAATACATCTATTATCATGTATAGTTTGTATTAGTTTCGTTAATATTCGTTTCGGTTTTATAAGAATATATCTACGTTTAATCCAAATACGTTTCGCAGGTCTTGGTTCGTGGGAATAGCTGAAAAGACGGGAAAACAAGCTGAAATGTTAAAGGAAATCGAGCCGGATCATAATTGGAAGCGAGAGGAGAAACGAATCGTAAAATGGGGATAAGATTACCTCGGAGCCCGCGGCTGAACCATGGTGTGCCTCTCGTGGGTGGCAAGAGAGGAAAGTTTCCCGGAGAAATTTAACCCGGTCGTGGGGTGCGACCGGTTACTTGGTGCCTCTCGCGGCTACCGAGAGGACCTTTTGGTCAGAAGGATTCGTAAACTTATCATATTTGTGAAAAGAATGATTATATAATTAGAGTTTAACTCTAATTACAATTATTGGACGAACTTGGAGTTTCAAGAGCCAACTTCTAGAGATTTTAGCTGAGTTTTGAAGAAGGAGTTGCTGGGGAATCATTGGATTGAAGCTTGGAGCATTGAGATAGAAGAAATCAAGAGTTTTATTACTGATTTTCTTAATCTTTAGCTTCTTTGTTCTTTGTTTTGATTAATTCAGTTTTTAACTTTGCTTTAATTATGTTTAAGACAAAGATTCTTGGCTAGATTTACTTCTGATACCTAGGTTATGAAGATTTATTACGAAAGTTTGGATTTTTATTAACTATTTAATGTATTTATGGAATCTTTGATAAAGTAGTAAACTTTGTTTGTTTGATTTGGTGTATTTGCATGTTTTGATCTAGTTATTGATTATTAGATTGTTTCACCTAAATCTAGTTCAATGTCTTTCATAGAATAGGTTTATGTTGATTGTCGAGTCTTAACGGGTTCGGGTAATCATTCGGTAAATTGGCCAATAAACCCTAGAAACAATTGAATGAAACATATAATTAAATCTTAACATTATACTAAACTTAATTATTGACAAATAATAGTTCATTAAATGAATTAAATAGGTAAATTGCTATGATTAGGTTATGAGAAAAACCGGTTTTAGTTTACTTGCCATATTCGAGTCACTAAACCAAATCAAGAACCATAGTTAGTCTAAGCTTCCTATTGAGAGATAGTTAGATAATTCAGACACTTTATTGAATATTTGATAACCGAAAGGAAATCTTATAAACCGGTAAACATAGCTATCTTTAGGATATCATAGGTGTCTTCCCGAGAAGGGTAGGGGTCCTGTTTGGTATTCCTTAGGATTTAGTAATTTAAGATCTCGGTTCTATCACATTATTAATCAACTAAAAACCATTCAATAGTAATAACGAATCTAACCTAGGTAGCCATTCCACTATCCTTGAATTAAATCTCCGATTCAAAAGTCCGTCTTAATTCGTCTTAGTTAAATTAATATTAGTTTAATTATAATTTTAGGATTTTTAGTAAAACCCCCCCAAAACATAAAATAAATTAAGTGTGTCAATTTAGTTTAAATAGAGTCGTTAACGTAATTAGAGAGTCTCGTAGGTTCGATATCCGGACTTACTTAAGCTTTTCTACAATTGATCGGTCCACTTGCCGGTTAGTAGTTTAGTCAAGTTTAGGAGTCTAGAGTATTACTTTGAGTCTAGAATTAGGTTAATGTCAATTGTTTTTATTGATTCATACGTGTTTCCCGTTTTGTTTGGCTTAACTGATTCATGCGTGTTTTTCGTTTTATTGATTCATACGTGTTTTTCGTTTTATTGATTAGTAGTTTAATCAAGTTTTTTCCGCCGTTGCTGGGGACTCTCATTGGCAATTGCGTTGATTACTTTGTTTAGGCTTAATTGATTCATTCATGTTTTCTGTTTTGTTTGTGTCGTAGGAGTCTAAATAATTTAGTTAATTTAGGTTTTTGGTTTAATATATTTTTTTGTTAACTATCTTTTCTGAGTGTTCTTACTTGTCTCGTTTCTGGTTTATAGTGGATGCCCCACACGCGTTCGCAAGGACTTCTGCCGAAGTCGCCAAAGGACATGTCTCTTTCTTCCGCGCAAAAGGTTAGTACTTCTTCTTCCTAATCCTCAGGTTTTTCCGATTCTTCTTGTCCGTTTATAACACCTAACTTTGACTTTAGACCGAAGTCCTCACCGCACAGTTCCCCACCTCCCCGCATAATTCACCGAAACACAAGCCCACTACATGTTTTCCACATGGCTAACAATCAAACCGTTTACCAACAAACAACCACCGGTTTCACCAGTGCGAACTCGCCCATCACTCTTCCCCCAATGAACAATGACAAATCTTGGCAAATCCCATCTTACATCATGACCGCTATAACTAACTCATGCCAATTCCATGATCGTGATAACGAGGAAGCGCCCACCCACATTAACCGCCTTACCCACCTCTGTCACACCTTTAACATGGAAGGGTGGGCAACGATGCCCGTTTCCTTAAAGTATTCCCTTTCTCTCTTGGAGGTCGGGCCACCGTCTGGCTTAACTCTCAACTGGCTGGTACCTTTACTACTTGGGCCGTCCTATGAGATACTTTCCTTAAGAAAGATTTTCCACCCGCCAAAGCATCTCGTTTTCGCGATCAAATCCATTCGTTCTGAAAGGAACGTGACGAACCTTAGCATGGGAGCATTTCCAAACCTTAGTGTCCTATTGTTCTCAACACGGTCTATCTAAATTGGGCACTTGTAGAGAAATTCTACAACGGTCTCACCCTGACCCGAGCCAAATTTAACACTTCTGCTAGAGGGCAACTAATGGGCAAGAAAACGGTTGTTGAGTGTAATGACCTCTTTGAGAGTTTCGCACATTCTGATATAGATTACCACTATACCGGCAGGCATTCCCTGTTTCTCGTACCACTCCGGTCAATCGGAGGCTACACAAAGTTAGCTTGTAAACTATGATAGATGCTGCACTAGATAGCTTTGAGCGAGAGGTTACTAAGGAAATACAAGAGGTGAAAAAGAAGGTAGATAGATGTGAGGTGTGTAGAGGAGGTCATCATACGATAGAGTGTCCTACGCTTACTGTCGAGCAAGTAGAGTTCATCATGGGTCAGAACCGAGGCCAAATGAACCCCTACAATAATAAAAATAATTCTAATTATAACCTTAACTGGCGTAGTAATAATAATAGTTTCCGTTCTTCCGGTAACCCCCCTGGTTTCCAATCAGGCCAATAATAAAACAGGGGGCATGGTCATTACTCTAGTGGAGGTTCAGGTCAGCCAGGTCAGTTTAGTGATGGGGGTTCAAACCAAGAGGGTCAAAACAGTAGTGGAGGTTCGGGAGGTAGTTTGGATAGGATAGAGGAACTTCTGTCTCAGCTAGTGGTTAAGGATCAAGCTACTCAGAAAATGTTAGCGGAACATGATCTTCTTTTAAAGAATCAACAATCCGCACTCTTAGATCTTCAAAGGTCCATAGGTAGTATCACTAAGCAACTGCAAGAGCAACCACACGATCAGTTCTCGGGTAACACTCAACCTAACCCGGCGAACCAACACGCAAAAGCGATAACCACCCGTAGCGGCAAAAGTCTAGGAGAAGTGGTAAGAGAGCGAGAAGAGATAGAAGATAAGGATGAAAAGGTAGATGAAGAGATAGAGATGGAGCCTCCACCTAGGGTGCAAAATAGGCTAGACCCGGTAAGTACCACACCGAACAGTGAGCGTTCAGTCGAGAGTAGAGTAGAAAAGAAACCGATAGAGATTAGGCCGTCACCATACATAGATCCTTCACGCTTACCCTACCACGCCCGCCTTAGGCAACAAAAATATGCTAAGGAATACAAGAACCTTCTAGACATGTTCACCCAGTTGAAAATCAACCTCCTATTTATTGACGCCTTCCAGCATATGCCAAAATGTGCCAATTTTTTGAAAGACCTTCTTAAACACAAAGATAGGCTGGGGGAGCTTTCAAATGTTCCTTTGACTGGAGGATATTCCACCATAGTGCTAAATAAGTTACCAGAAAAACTCACTGACCCAGGCATCTTTACTATTCCGTGTCTCTTTGGTGGTTCCATCGCTCCCTCTAATGCATTAGCCGATCCAGGTTCTAGCATCAATTTGATGCCTTTCTCGCTCTATGAGAAACTAGGTTTGGGGGATCTTACTCCTACTCGTATGTCACTGCCTCTAGCTGATCCGTCAGTTAAGTATCCTCGAGGATCATAGAGAACTTGCTAGTTAAAGTCGATAAATTCATTTTCCCCGTCGATTTTGTTATCTTATATATGGAGGCCGATGAAAAAGTTCCATCATCCTAGGTCGTCCATTCCTCCGTACTGCAAAGGCGATCATTGATGTCCATGAAGGAAAGAATAAATTCCGCATTGGGGATGAGAACGCCACTTTTGAAATCGCTAGGTCAATGCAACACCCTAGCGGTGGAGATAATGATGGTGGCCCATGTCATCCCGTCTATTTTCTCAATTCATTCATTACCTGCGTATATCATTTTCTCGAGTATATTAGTGGAGTCGATTTAGTGAATTAGGGGGTAGTAGACGAGGAGTTTGAGGAAGAGGACATAGAGGATGACCCACTTTGGGTCCCCGAAACATTAGACTTCTGTGAGGTTAGGATGACCCACCTAGAGTATGCCTTCCTAGGAGAAAATTCGAGCTTACCCCTTATAATTTCTTCGAAGTTAACAATGGAGGAGAAGGTGCAGCTGATAGATGTTCTGAAAGAGAACAAAGTGGCCATCATGTGGAAACTATCCAATATCAAGGGAATAAGCCCAACTTTCTATACTCATCGGATCCTCATGGAGGATGTCTATAAGCTGGTGGTACAACCTCAACGACGCCTCAACCCGAATATGCAAGAAGTAGTCAAGATACAGGTTCTGAAGTTGATGGAAGCCAGGATAATCTATCCTATATCTGATTCTGCTTGGGTGAGTCCAACTCAAGTTTTTCCCAAGAAGGGGGGAATGACAGTGGTCATGAATGAGAAAAATGAACTCATCCCATCGCGTACGGTCACCGGTTGGCGTGTGTGCATCGATCACCGAAATTTGAACGACGCCACCAGAAAAGACTACTTCCCACTTCCGTTCATTGATCAGATGCTAGAGCGTCTCGCGGGTCAACAATTCCATTATTTTCTCTGTGATATCCCGGGTTTTTCGGATAACTTAAACGTAATACGTGTCAATCTAATTACGTGCTATGTGTACGAACGTGTACGAATTAAATGAATACGTGTTGTGTGTTGTGTGATTGTTTTAGTGATTGAATATTTAGATTTAATACGTGCACGAACTTAACCGAACCGCGACACGTTCTAAACCTTGGTTCATTGCGACTCTAGGAGTAACAAGTTTTAAACTCTAGTTCAAGTCAAGTCCTCGGCCAAGATCAAATCAAACACACATCGAAAACCTAAACCCTAAACCAAACATGTCTCGGCCATAAGATCAAAACCGAAAACCGTTGCATACCAAACCTAGAACCACTCGGCCAAAACCCCAAACCAAACCAACTCACCTTAATCCTTGGCCGCAAGATAAAACCCAAACCGACCCAACTTAAGTCCCTCGGCCACAAACACTAACCAAAACCGAAACTCATAGCATGCAACTTTAGTCCCTCGGCCACGTGATCAAGACCCAAACCAAACAACCCAAAATTCTCGGCCAACAACACTTATCCCAAACCATAAACCTTATCATGTGCGCCTATAAATTCAGATCATGCATGTTTCCTTCAGAATCCGAAAACCCTAACCAACAAGACTGCCGTCGGCAGCTTTATTCTTGCACCCTCCGATCGCGAACAGCTTCCATTCGTTCATCATCTCGATCAAATCAGCCGGGTCACTTTCTCGGTCGCTAACAGTCGGTCACCTTCAGCCCCTTTTCGGTTTCGGTCGCGAGATCAGCTTTCCTTCTCTCGGTCTCAGCAAGCAGCAGCCGAGTCGCACTTGTCCACATCTAGGCTTGTTGTCTAGTTATTCAAGGTTAGGACTACACTTGATTACAAGATCATGTTTCGGTTAAATATATGTGTGAATGATTTATTGATTAGTTGTGTCGGGTCTTATATGTTGAATAAGTAATCGGCTGTTTTGATCATGTTCTTGTGAATAATTGTTTGCGGAAATCCTAAGTGCTTGAATGAATTGATTGTATTGTCTTCGGATTATATGTGCTTGCAAGTAATCGGCTGAATTGATTGTGTGGGTATACATGACTGTTTTCGGAATTAACAGCTTGCAACTGTGATTTGTTTATAAAGATCATAGTTATTGAGTAGGGTTTGCATGGATAAGTCGTTAGTAGTAAACTATGATCAAAAATCAGTTTTTGCTCGCTTAGGTCGATCAATAGGAACGGTGTAGGTAAGTTGTAATAACAATAATGCTGAAACAGGATGCTGAGTCATAGATACAGCCGACTTCATCAGGCTGTAACTTGGTCGTTAGTTGTCGAAAAATGGATTTTCTGATGTCTGGAACGTAGAGATTTGAATAAGGAATCTAATGGCGCTGGATTCATAATTTTCTGAAATTGTTTGATATTTTTAAAGGGCTAAACAAGTTCAGTAGGTAAAGCTGTTAACATTCTGGAATTTTGTTGGTTGTTTATCAAGCTAGATTCTAAAATCAGTAGAGAGTTGAGTCATGATTTTTGTACAGCAACTAGGTATAGAAATTTCCGGGCAACTCCAACTGGAATTTTGTTAATCGGACGATCAGTGATTTTTAGATAAATTCTTCCGTAGACTGCAGTCAGAAAGCGGTAAATCTGACTGCAGCTTGATGAATTAATATTTATGGCTAATTGGTAAAGATTTAGGACTTGGAAAAATTATATAAATTTCTATGGTATAAATGTCACCTACTGTAAACATATGGGAATTTTTGGAATGTTAGAACTATTTTATAAAAATCCTGGAAAACAGCTGAATAATTGAGTGTTAAGCAGAAAGTTGATAACTTGTGATTATATGCATAAAGTGTTGTATGGATTTGGAATATGTTCATGATAAGTTGTTTGATTCCTATGATCACATGAGAATACTTGCATGCATGTTTGAGTGTTAGATATGTTGTTTGTGTGTATCACTTTGTGAGTAAATTGCGTGTGGAATTTGTATTGGTATGATTTCACACTGACGTGTAATTAATTGGTTTGTTAGGACGCAACTAGCGGTCCCATCTCTTATAACATCTTTGCTACACTAACCGAGCAAATAAAGGTGAGTTCACGGCCCCTAACTTTATACGGTTTTTAAACAATAGGGGGAGAAACATGTATACACTCTCAAACTCAATCTCTTTACGTTATACGAATTTAACGTCACATAACTATACGGTAACTAAGTTAATGTTAATGTAATGTTATGGTCACTATGCAGCTTTATCACTTAAGTCCTCGACAATCTCCTCGGATCGTTACTATTTGGGTTAAACAGCGGGGGAATTATAAGTAGTACTACTGGGTCTGACGAGCCCCATCCGAGCTAGTCGCGCTAGCTGACCGGGTATGGTCAACGGGTGTATGATTGGCCTAACACCGCCATGGTCATGTGATAGGCCTGGCAAAACGGAGGCACACAGTCAGCTTCGATCGCGAACACTTAGTGACATGACTTTAGGCTAGCTACCTATATACATTAATATTGAACTTAATTACGGAACAACTTAATATTCCGGGTTTGGAATATTGGAAACATCAACTTATTATCCCGGGTTGGGGATAATGGAAACAACAACTTAATATTCCGGTTTGGGAATATTGGAAGCAACAACTTATTATTCCGGGATTGGAATAGTGGAACTGATTAGTTATCCCGGGTTGCGGATAACGGAGTAACAAACTATAACTGAACAAACGATTTTATGAAAACCTGTGAACTCACTCATCTTTAATGTTGACACTTGTTTCTTTACATGTTTCTCAGGACGCTAGGAGCTCTAGGTGCACGCACATGCATTGAACAAGACATCATTATAGAGTCTTATTTATTAATATTGTTTTGGGATTTTTCAAGTTGTTTTGGCGTTTGTGTTGGCTCCCGCATCATTACTTATTTATGCTTCCGCTCAAACTTTAAAAACTGATACTCATGCTAAATATTGGTAATATAAAATCGACAACAAATGATTTTGGAAAACGTATAATCAAATCATGTAGAGTCGTTCAACGTACTAGTGTTACAGATTCTGGTTTGTTCACACGCCTCGCGGTAAAACTCCGCAAGTGGAAATTGAGGGTGTGACAGATTGGTATCAGAGCCACTAGCTATAGAGAACCAGGTTTGCATTAGAAGTAGACCTAAACTATAGCTGATATCATGACACTAGACTTAGTTTGGCACCGAATTATTATATCTTGTTATGTAATATACCACAACTGTGTTTGGTAGATTATACCTTCATGATAAGAAATGAAAACAACTTGTAACTAACTACACGACCTAACAGGCAATGTCATCATCCTCATCGTCATCATCGTCCGACAGACTTACACCACCAAGGGCACTAGGAAAGGCACCAACGGTGGAACCCATACCACCTTATGGCGTGGAGACACGCTCAGCGGCGAGGAAAAGGCTCGCTCTGGGGGAGGAGTCGTCGTTACGCCCAACTATTGCTGTACCGGTTGAACCGGTTAATCCTGTAGAAATAGGACTTGACATGCTTAGAATCCTGGTACATACACAACAAAAACAGTTAGAAAGAATGCAGGAAACCATCTTAGCACAAGGATGGATGATCCGACACCTTACAGGAAAGACCGACTCGCTCGAGGAAGAGCATCGTACGAGTAAAATAGCTCGTAACACCATAGCCAGAGATCTGCGTGCTGAGCAGATAAGAGCTGACTGGCTTGAGGACATAGTCCTGGAAAATAGTTGGAACATTCAGGAACTGCAAAATCAAGCACTTGCACCAGCACCGGCCCCTCCAGTGCCGGTAGAGGAGGATCCAGAAGAGGATCCAGAGGAGGATCCTGAAGAGGATCCGGAGGAGGACCCAGCTGAGGAAGCTGGAGATGCCGCACAGGATGACGGCAATGACAGTGACTTGGGGAATGGAGACGCAGACGACTTATTTGTTTTCCTTCAGTTTATTATTTTCCCACTTGTATTTAAACCTGAGACTTTATAGTGAATTCATATGTTTGATTGCACTTTTGTAAGACGTTGAAATTTCAGTTAATCAAGTATTTCTTTTGACTAATTAACAATATTGAGTTGACATAACTTAATAATTATTAAAGTACGAAGTAGGATAACTCTATTGGATATATAGACTTATCGGAGTGTGTTTATGTTGTGTTTCGAAGATCTAAATGGCGACTGGAAGACGTGGAAACCTTAACTTGACGCCCGAAGAGCTAGCTGCCATGATTCAGGAGCATGTGAACGCAGCATTAGCGGGTGTTCAGAACCAGCCGGCAGGTAACCATTATTAAGTTTTCGCGTGAAAATCTAATAGTGAGGCTAGTACAATTCCTTGCTGACTTCCTATTCTCTGTCAGCAGGAGGGGGCTTTAATCCCTATAAGATGTTCCTTGACGCAAAGCCAAGCAAGTTCTCGGGGGCGGAAGGACCCATTGGATTGGTCCGCTGGATCGAAAAGTCGGAATCTGTTTTTGAAATGTGCAACTGCTTAGAGGCCAACAAGGTCAAATACGCCGCCTCAACACTGGAAGAGGGGGCACTGACATGGTGGAATGCCCAAGTCCAAACACGTGGACTGTTAGCTGCAAATGCAATGGCATGGACTGAGTTCAAGGCCCTGATTAAAGAGGAGTACTGTCCACGAGACAGAGTGAAACAATTAGAGCAAGCTCTATGGAACCACAAGATGGTGGGATCGGAAATTGAGGCTTACACTGCAAAACACCATGACTTGGTATTTCTGTGTCCTGATTTGGCAAACACGGTGGAGAAAAGACTCGAGTTCTATCTCGGGGGTCTGGTTCCGGAAATTCAGGGTATGGTGATGTCTAGTAACCCTGTAACAGAACATCAAGCAATCCGATTGGCTCACAAACTCACCGATAAAGCGGTGGAACAGAAGAAACTGCCAGCACGGGGTACCACTGAAGTTGCCCCAGATAACAAAAGAAAGTTTGAAGACTCCACTGTTCGACAGCCTTCGTCATCACATCCACAGCAAGGGAACCAGAAACGGTTCAATCACTACCACAGCCACCGGGGTCATCAAAATCGTTCCAACAATAACAACAACCAGAATGCAGGCGGTTATGTAGGTCGAAAGCCGCAGTGCAACCGCTGTAATCTCCATCATAACGGCCCTTGTGCCGGAAATCGCTGCCAAAGATGTGGCAAGATGGGACATGCGGCAAGGGATTGTCGTGGGGAAATTATGTCCCGACAAAATCAGAATCAGCCCCAAGGTCAGCAGCAGGGTATAAACCGGGGATGCTATCAGTGTGGTAGCACTACTCATTTCAGAAAAGACTGCCCACAGTTGCGCAACAACAACAATAATGGTGGAAACAACCACAACAACCACAACAATAATAATAACAACAATGGGAACGGTGGCACAGGAGGTGCCAAAGGTCGTGCATTTACATTGGGCCGCGGAGAGGCCAGAAACGACACGAACGTGGTCACCGGTAAGTTTCCCCTTAATGAACATTTTGCTTCTGTGCTTTTTGATACGGGTGCGGATAGGAGCTTTATATCTGAGTCTTTTAGGAAAAACCTAAATCTCACGCTTAAATCATTAGAGACCCCTTATGTTATAGAATTAGCCGATGGTAAATCTGTAGATGTGACCCAAATAGTATCCGGCTGTCAACTCAAACTCGCGGGTCACACTTTTACGATTGATCTGATGACAACTACCCTGGGTAGTTTTGACGTGGTAGTCGGAATGGACTGGCTATCCGACGTCCGGGCTGAAGTCCTCTGCTTTGAAAAATCTATCCGTATTCCACTCACGAACGACGAAATCCTGACGGTACAAGGCGACAAGGCAAGCGCCGTCACCAACATCATCTCATACATGCAAGCGCAGAAGTATCTTCGGAAAAAGAATTCCTTCGCTATACTTGCACTAATTACCGAACAGCCTAAGGACGAGAAACGTATAGAAGACATCCCTGTCGTCCGTGATTTTTCCGATGTATTCCCAGAAGAACTGCCTGGTCTTCCACCACATCGACAATTGGAGTTTGAAATCGAATTGGCAAGCAATGCAACTCCTATCGCCAAGGCTCCATACCGCCTAGCTCCAGCCGAGCTGCAGGAGCTGTCGACCCAACTTCAAGAGCTGTTGGAAAAAGGATTTATCCGACCAAGCGTTTCGCCATGGGGAGCTCCAGTCCTGTTTGTCAAGAAAAAGGACGGGACTTTCCGCATGTGCATCGACTATAGGGAACTCAACAAGGTTACAGTCAAGAACCGATACCCGTTACCTCGTATCGACGACCTATCAAGTTACTACTCTAAGATTGATTTACGGTCCGGTTATCATCAGCTACGCGTCAGGGAGGAGGATATCGCTAAGACAGCATTTCGCACTCGGCCATTACGAGTTCTTGGTCATGCCATTCGGTCTCACTAACGCACCTGCGGTATTCATGGACCTCATGAACCGCGTGTGTAAACCATACCTCGACAAATTTGTCATTGTGTTCATCGATGACATACTCATCTACTCCAAAAGTGAAGAAGAGCATGCCGAGCATCTACGATTACTGCTAGGATTACTTCAACAGGAAAAGCTATATGCCAAGCTTTCGAAGTGTGATTTCTGGATCCGGGAAGTTCAGTTTCTCGGGCACGTCGTGAATGAAAAGGGTATCCACGTAGACCCTGCCAAGATTGAAGCCATCAAAAGTTGGGAAGCACCTAAGACCCCGACGGAAATCCGCCAATTTTTGGGATTGGCTGGTTACTACAGACGCTTCATCGAGGGGTTTTCAAAGATTGCACAACCGCTCACTACCCTCACCCAGAAAGGCATCAAGTATGCTTGGGGTGAAAAACAAGAAGCAGCATTTCAATTGCTGAAGCAGAAACTTTGCAGTGCACCCATTCTGTCCTTGCCGGAAGGGACAGATGACTTCGTAGTGTATTGTGATGCTTCCATTCAGGGATTGGGATGCGTACTCATGCAACGCGATAAGGTCATCGCGTATGCGTCACGACAGCTGAAGGTTCACGAGAAAAACTACACAACGCATGACCTGGAATTGGGAGCAGTAGTGTTTGCACTTAAGATTTGGAGACACTACCTCTATGGAACGAAATGCACAATCTTTACTGACCACAAAAGCCTCCAACACATCTTTGATCAGAAGGAGTTGAACATGCGACAGCGTCGCTGGGTCGAACTCTTGAACGATTATGAGTGTGCCATTCGGTATCACCCGGGTAAAGCTAACGTGGTAGCTGATGCCCTCAGCAGGAAGGAGCACTTGAAACCTCGTCGTGTACGAGCACTACAACTCACTATTCATTCGGGGCTACCCGATCAAATACGCGACGCCCAGTTAGAAGCAGTTAAGGAGGAAAACATCAAAGCCGAATCAGTGGGAAAAATGGAACGTGATTGGGAAGTAAAGCCCAATGGAGCCCGGTATTTCATGAATCGCATATGGGTACCTCTCTACGGGAACCTCAGAGAGCTAGTCATGGATGAAGCTCACAAATCTCGATACTCTATCCATCCGAGTTCGGATAAGATGTATCAAGACCTTAAAGTTGCGTATTGGTGGCCCAACATGAAAGCCGATATAGCCACCTACGTGAGTAGATGTTTGACTTGTGCAAAAGTCAAGGTGGAGTATCAAAAGCCATCGGGGCTACTCCAACAACCTGAGATCCCAGTGTGGAAATGGGATCAGATCTCCATGGATTTTATCACTAAACTCCCACGAACCTTGGGTGGTTGCGATACCATCTGGGTGATTGTGGATCGTTTGACTAAGTCCGCACACTTCCTAGCTATTAAAGAAACAGATAAGATGGAGAAGTTGACTCGCATCTACATTAAGGAAGTAGTTTCTCGGCACGGAGTACCAACGTCCATCATATCAGATAGAGATGCTCGCTTCACGTCAAACTTCTGGCAGTCACTCCAGAAAGCGTTGGGAACACGCTTGGATATGAGCACAGCTTATCACCCTCAGACTGATGGTCAAAGCGAAAGGACCATACAAACCTTGGAAGACATGCTTAGGGCATGCGTGGTGGACTTCGGAAATAATTGGGAAATTCACCTGCCTCTAGTAGAATTCTCATATAACAACAGCTATCACACGAGTATTTCGGCAGCACCATTTGAGGCATTATACGGTCGTAAATGTAGATCACCGGTCTGCTGGGCAGAGGTCGGTGACAGTCAACTCACAGGCCCTGAGTTAATACTTGAGGCTACTGAAAAGATTGTACAAATCAGAAACCGCATGGCGGCGGCACGAGATCGACAGAAAAGCTACGCTGATCAATGACGCAAACCGCTCGAATTTCAAGTAGGCGACCGCGTCCTACTAAAGGTGTCACCCTGGAAGGGTGTAATCCGTTTTGGAAAACGGGGCAAACTTAACCCACGGTACGTAGGCCCGTTTGAAATCTTGAAACGAATCGGACCCGTAGCATACCAATTAGACCTTCCTGCCGAACTCAGTGGAGTTCACAACGTATTTCACGTGTCAAATCTGAAGAAGTGTCTATCAGATGAAACTTTAGTTATTCCATTGGATGAGATCCAAGTGGATGAACAACTACACTTCGTAGAAAAGCCGATTGAGATCATGGATCGTGAGATCAAGACTCGAAGGCACAGCAAGATTCCAATCGTTAAAGTTCGTTGGGACTCTAAGCGTGGACCGGAGTTCACGTGGGAAAGGGAGGACCAAATGAAAAGCAAATACCCACATCTCTTCGCAACTGAGCAGCAAACTAACGATGACAGTACCTAAATTTTCGGGACGAAAATTCTTTCAACATGGGGATGATGTGACAACCTGGAAACTTCTCATACTTTCGTGTACTATTGTTGACTAAATTCTTGTGCATGGCACTTGGAAACCTTTGTGTATGACACTTGGGAACTTCTTGTAACGTTGCGTACCATCATTAACAAACTAACTCTTTGTGCGTGGCACTCTAAACATGTACGTTACATGCTAAACCGCATTTACTCAATTTTCGGGACGAAAATTCTTTCAACATGGGGATAATGTGATATCCCGGGTTTTTCGGATAACTTAAACGTAATACGTGTCAATCTAATTACGTGCTATGTGTACGAACGTGTACGAATTAAATGAATACGTGTTGTGTGTTGTGTGATTGTTTTAGTGTTTGAATATTTAGATTTAATACGTGCACGAACTTAACCGAACCACGACACGTTCTAAACCTTGGTTCATTGCGACTCTAGGAGTAACAAGTTTTAAACTCTAGTTCAAGTCAAGTCCTCGGCCAAGATCAAATCAAACACACATCGAAAACCTAAACCCTAAACCAAACATGTCTCGGCCATAAGATCAAAACCGAAAACCGTTGCATACCAAACCTAGAACCACTCGGCCAAAACCCCAAACCAAACCAACTCACCTTAATCCTTGGCCGCAAGATAAAACCCAAACCGACCCAACTTAAGTCCCTCGGCCACAAACACTAACCAAAACCGAAACTCATAGCATGCAACTTTAGTCCCTCGGCCACGTGATCAAGACCCAAACCAAACAACCCAAGATTCTCGGCCAACAACACTTATCCCAAACCATAAACCTTATCATGTGCGCCTATAAATTCAGATCATGCATGTTTCCTTCAGAATCCGAAAACCCTAACCAACAAGACTGCCGTCGGCAGCTTTATTCTTGCACCCTCCGATCGCGAACAGCTTCCATTCGTTCATCATCTCGATCAAATCAGCCGGGTCACTTTCTCGGTCGCTAACAGTCGGTCACCTTCAGCCCCTTTTCGGTTTCGGTCGCGAGATCAGCTTTCCTTCTCTCGGTCTCAGCAAGCAGCAGCCGAGTCGCACTTGTCCACATCTAGGCTTGTTGTCTAGTTATTCAAGGTTAGGACTACACTTGATTACAAGATCATGTTTCGGTTAAATATATGTGTGAATGATTTATTGATTAGTTGTGTCGGGTCTTATATGTTGAATAAGTAATCGGCTGTTTTGATCATGTTCTTGTGAATAATTGTTTGCGGAAATCCTAAGTGCTTGAATGAATTGATTGTATTGTCTTTGGATTATATGTGCTTGCAAGTAATCGGCTGAATTGATTGTGTGGGTATACATGACTGTTTTCGGAATTAACAGCTTGCAACTGTGATTTGTTTATAAAGATCATAGTTATTGAGTAGGGTTTGCATGGATAAGTCGTTAGTAGTAAACTATGATCAAAAATCAGTTTTTGCTCGCTTAGGTCGATCAATAGGAACGGTGTAGGTAAGTTGTAATAACAATAATGCTGAAACAGGATGCTGAGTCATAGATACAGCCGACTTCATCAGGCTGTAACTTGGTCGTTAGTTGTCGAAAAATGGATTTTCTGATGTCTGGAACGTAGAGATTTGAATAAGGAATCTAATGGCGCTGGATTCATAATTTTCTGAAATCGTTTGATATTTTTTAAAGGGCTAAACAAGTTCAGTAGGTAAAGCTGTTAACATTCTGGAATTTTGTTGGTTGTTTATCAAGCTAGATTCTAAAATCAGTAGAGAGTTGAGTCATGATTTTTGTACAGCAACTAGGTATAGAAATTTCCGGGCAACTCCAACTGGAATTTTGTTAATCGGACGATCAGTGATTTTTAGATAAATTCTTCCGTAGACTGCAGTCAGAAAGCGGTAAATCTGACTGCAGCTTGATGAATTAATATTTATGGCTAGTTGGTAAAGATTTAGGACTTGGAAAAATTATATAAATTTCTATGGTATAAATGTCACCTACTATAAACATATGGGAATTTTTGGAATGTTAGAACTATTTTATAAAAATCCTGGAAAACAGCTGAATAATTGAGTGTTAAGCAGAAAGTTGATAACTTGTGATTATATGCATAAAGTGTTGTATGGATTTGGAATATGTTCATGATAAGTTGTTTGATTCCTATGATCACATGAGAATACTTGCATGCATGTTTGAGTGTTAGATATGTTGTTTGTGTGTATCACTTTGTGAGTAAATTGCGTGTGGAATTTGTATTGGTGTGATTTCACACTGACGTGTAATTAATTGGTTTGTTAGGACGCAACTAGCGGTCCCATCTCTTATAACATCTTTGCTACACTAACCGAGCAAATAAAGGTGAGTTCACAGCCCCTAACTTTATACGGTTTTTAAACAACAGGGGGAGAAACATGTATACACTCTCAAACTCAATCTCTTTACGTTATACGAATTTAACGTCACATAACTATACGGTAACTAAGTTAATGTTAATGTAATGTTATGGTCACTATGCAGCTTTATCACTTAAGTCCTCGACAATCTCCTCGGATCGTTAGTATTTGGGTTAAATAGCGGGGGAATTATAAGTAGTACTACTGGGTCTGACGAGCCCCATCCGAGCTAGTCACGCTAGCTGACCGGGTATGGTCAACGGGTGTATGATTGGCCTAACACCGCCATGGTCATGTGATAGGCCTGGCAAAACGGAGGCACACAGTCAGCTTCGATCGCGAACACTTAGTGACATGACTTTAGGCTAGCTACCTATATACATTAATATTGAACTTAATTACGGAACAACTTAATATTCCGGGTTTGGAATATTGGAAACATCAACTTATTATCCCGGGTTGGGGATAATGGAAACAACAACTTAATATTCCGGTTTGGGAATATTGGAAGCAACAACTTATTATTCCAGGATTGGAATAGTGGAACTTATTAGTTATCCCGGGTTGGGGATAACGGAGTAACAAACTATAACTGAACAAACGATTTTATGAAAACCTGTGAACTCACTCATCTTTAATGTTGACACTTGTTTCTTTACATGTTTCTCAGGACGCTAGGAGCTCTAGGTGCACGCACACGCATTGAACAAGACATCATTATAGAGTCTTATTTATTAATATTGTTTTGGGATTTTTCAAGTTGTTTTGGCGTTTGTGTTGGCGCCCGCATCATTACTTATTTATGCTTCCGCTCAAACTTTAAAAACTGATACTCATGCTAAATATTGGTAATATAAAATCGACAACAAATGATTTTGGAAAACGTATAATCAAATCATGTAGAGTCGTTCAACGTACTAGTGTTACAGATTCTGGTTTGTTCACACGCCTCGCGGTAAAACTCCGCAAGTGGAAATTGAGGGTGTGACATTCTCGACGGGTTTTCAGGTTACTTCCAGATCCCTATTGATCTGTAGGATCAAGAGAAGACAACGTTTACATGTCCTTACGGCACATACGCCTAACGCCACATGCCTTCTTGATTATGTAATGCTCCAGCGACATTTCAGCGGTGCATGGTCGCCATTTTCCAAGATATGATCGAGAATTCGATGGAATTCATGGATGACTTTTCTATTTATGGAAATTCCTTCGATCAGTGTCTTCGTAATCTTGAAGCAATGATTAAGAGGTGTGTGGAGACTAGGTTGATGTTGAACTGGGGGAAGTTTCACTTCATGGTGACAGAGGGGATCGTGTTAGGTCACAAGAATCTCGAGCCGGTATAGAGGTAGATAGAGCTAAAATATATACTATTAGTAGACTTCCTGCGCCGACGAGTGTGAAATCCATCGCAATTTCCTTGGTCATGCGGGTTTTTATAGGCCATTTATTAGGGATTTCTCTAAGATTACACGATCCATGACCCGACCCCTAGAGAAGGATGTTCCCTTCGTCTTCGACAAAGAATGCCTTAAGGCCTTTGCTATCTTGAAAGTGAAACTCATGAGTGCCCCCATTCTCGTATCACCCGACTGGAGCTTGCCTTTGAGCTCATGTGTGATGCGAGCGATTATGCGGTTGGTGCAGTTTTGGGCCAAAGACGAGATAAAAACATCCACCGTATCTATTATTCTAGCAAAGCCCTTAATGATGCCCAAGAGAATTATACCACTACCAAGAAGGAACTCCTAGCCGTAGTTCTTGCATTCGATAAGTTATGTTCATATCTCGTGCTTTCCAAGACCATACTCTTTACCGATTATGCGGCTTTATGTTACCTCTTCCAAAAGAAGGACGCTTAGCCTCGTCTTATTTGGTGGATTCTCCTTCTCCTGGAGTTTGATATAGAAATTAAGGATAAGAAGGTAGCGGAGAGTGTAGCCGCTGATCATCTATCATGACTAGAAGATCCGAGTAGAGAAGAAATTCGTGAGGAGGAAATAGGTGATAGATTCCCTCATGAATCGGTAGAGTTTGTGGCAGCGGAGAAGGAGGGTATGTCCTGGTTCTCGGATTTTGAAAAACTACCTCGCAAATGGAGTAGTTCTTAAGGGTATGACCACTCAGCAGAAGAAGAAACTCTTTAGGGATGTCAGGAGATATATATGGGATGACCGGTTTCTATTTAGGGTAGGAGGAGATAGGATTCTTCGATGATGTGTGAGTCGAGAAGAGGGGATAGAAATCCGTAGGCATGTGCATGAGGGTTTGATGGGAGGTCGTCATGGTCCACACATTACCGCCCAAAAAGTTTTTGATTGCGGTTTTTATTAGCCCTCGGTAGTTAAGGATGCTTTAGAGTTTGTTAAGACGTGCGATCGTTGCCAACATACCGGCAATATCTCATCTAAGGACAAGATGCCCCAAAACCCGATCCAAATTCTTGAAAGATTTGATGTTTGGGGAATTGACTTCATGGGACCGTTTCCGTCTCTAGTGGTAATCGGTACATCCGCATGGCAATTGACTATGTCTCCAAGTGGGTGGAAGCTCAAGCTTTACCTACAAATGACGCCCAAGTGATCGTGAGATTTCTTAAGAAGTTATTCACTCGATTCGGTACACCTCGAGCCATCATTAATGACCGTGGCACTCACTTCTGTAATGCCGTAATGGAGAAGGCATTGGCACGCTATGGTGTCACTCATCATTTTTCCACCGCCTATCATCCTTAAACAAGCGGTCAAGTTGAGAATGCGAACCGAGGGGTGAAGAGGATTTTAGAGAAGACAGTAGGCAGAAGTAGGAAGGATTGGTCCGATAAGCTTGACGATGCATTATGGGCGTTTAGGACCGCCTGTAAGACACCTTTAGGTACCACTCCATTCATGATTGTGTATGGTAAAGCTTACCATCTTCCAGTAGAACTCGAGCACCGAGCAGTATGGGCCCTTAAAATCGTAAACTTAGACCTTACCGAAGGGGCTAAAAAATGCTACTTCTAAATTCATGAGTTGGAAGCACTTCTAGATGCAGCCTATGAGCGATCATGGAGTATCAAGGAGGAAAAAAAGCCTTGCAAGATAGGAAGTTGAAGTGCTCTTATACAATTCACGATTGAAATTATTCGCCGGAAAGCTGAAGTCCAAGTGGATGGGTCCTTATGTGGTAAATGATGTATTTTCGTATGGAAAAGTAGAGTTGAGAGATGGAGCCGATGGAGGCACTTGGAAAGTAAACGGCCATAGGTTGAAGCATTATCTAGGAGGGCCGATCAATTCTACCGAGATGGAGGAAATTCCTCTCGAAGTTCCACCTACCACCGCATAGGGCCTTGAGTGAAACTCAAGTATAGAGTTTGTAATATTTAGTAGTAGTTTACGTTTCATGTTTTTATAGTGCTAATGCTTGTTTTTCGTAGTTTGTATTTGTGTATTTTTGTGTCGTTTAGTCGTTGCAGGGATATATCACCAACACGGAGCCACAACCGACGAAGAATTGGCGTTACAGGTAAGTTTACGTACATAACCGGGTGCCAAGAGGGTTTTTCACAAAGTTGCACTTAATCAAAAATTTTCTAAGGCAAAGGACAGGCAAAAATTTCAAAACTTTCTGTGAAAACCACCCTCTAGCGGGCCGCGAGAGTCATGCATCAACCCGGTCGCGGCCCGCGAGACACAAAGAATCCGGAAATAAAAGGACACGGTCGCGGCCCACGAGAGGTAACCTTGACTTTCTCGCAGCTCGTGAGGGATATGAACATCAGAATGCAGCCCTAAATCCCCAAATCCTTCACTTTTCAAC
Organism: Scalesia atractyloides; assembly: GCA_947069175.1. NCBI lineage: Eukaryota > Viridiplantae > Streptophyta > Magnoliopsida > Asterales > Asteraceae > Scalesia > Scalesia atractyloides. The sequence continues at coordinate 29,877,212 of CAMTDV010000001.1, forward strand.
CTAATTTCTTCAATCTACACTTACGGCTCCCACTCAAACAACCACCCCGCCTACAATCACTTCCATTCACCCAAATATTCTACCACCACTTCAACACATCGTCCTTAACTGATTTCCCACTTAAAGTTTCCATCTTTCACCATTCAAACGAGCTTTTCAAGGATTTTGCAACTTACACTTCATTTTCTTAATTTTCCTTGTAGATCGACGCTGTGGTATGTGTTTCTTGTAACTTTTATACTTTAATTTCAGTATTTTAGTTAGTTGCTTCATATGTTTTAGTGTCGGGTCTTGTTTAGGTTGCATGTTAGTTTCCTTGAGGGTTTGGGGTGAACTTTGTTTGGGTTGAGTTTTGGATGTAGGGGCTGAACACAATTCTGGTTGGGATGGTTTGGGTTCTAATGGTTATATTTTGCGGGTAGATTGGTTTGGTAGGGCTTCAACATTGAGTGTGGGGATTCGGGTTAGTAATGGTTGTCATAAAAATCATATTTTTAACAGAAATTTTAACCTGTTTTTCTGCATTAACTATAAAGTTTTATACTATGTTTGGGACTCAATGTTGGGTTGGTTTTTGGCACTCGTGATTAATCCAGGACAATTAAAGTGCTCGGAGGAGGTTGTGTCATGTTTTTAGGTATTTTTGGGTTATGGTTGGCATATTGGGCATTTATGAATATAAGATCTCTCACCCGTACTCAATTTCCATTCGGGTGAGATTTGGCAAATAAATTGGTATTTTTGCTAACGATCACTCAAAATATATCTAATAATTGTGGTAAAGTGTCTTTTCTGGTGATGACCGCAAATGTAATGCTATACAGTCATTACTCAAAAATGGTTTATTTTTCTGAAGGTCTACCTGTTTTTGCTTGTGAATTGAACGTTTTTGCAGATGTCTAGCGAAGGCAGTTCGAGTAGACCAGGGAAAAAGAAGAGAGGGCCCGCAGCCGGCCAAGAGGAGACCCAGTAGAAACTCAATCGCTACCCCCAAATTTCGGGCAGAGAAGGAGCGTCAGATATAGAAGGGGTGGGGTCCCCCATGGGCAGAGTATGAGGTTACAGGACAGTCCTTTACTGAAGTTTGATCTAGACTCACATGAGAGTGAGAGACTAGCAAATCTGATTACGGTAGACCTATTACCGTACAGATGGATAGACTGGGATATGTTATACCATCTGGGTCAGAGGGGCAGAATTGAGCAGTTGTTGGGCGATAAATTCAGGATGGTGCTAGATTGTGATAAGCGGCAGTACAAGGAAATCACTCTTGAATTCCATTCAACTTTCGAGTATCATCAAGGGAATTTTGGTGAAAGCAATGTTGTGTCTTTTGCCTTGAGAAGGCATATATACGAAATGACCATCCCTCAATTCGCCATAGCTACACAGTTCTATACAGTGGATGAGCTCCAGTCGCAGGAGTTCATTACTAGCCTGAGGAAGGTATTCAAGAGGAGGCACCCACATAGAATTCAAACAGATGATTTGGCTAGATTTTAGGGTAAAATTTCATCCGCGCCGTACTCCAACAATACCATTGCTAGCGACATTATCGATCCGGTTTACCGGTTTATACACAAGATTCTGGCAGCCACACTAGTCGGTAGGGGGCAGGGGGATAAAAAAGTAAACTAGGTCAGCTTATTCTGTTTGATGTGTATGTTTGAGCAGCGACCCATGAACTTGGCTAGTATTTTTGCGTGGTCTATGAAGCATTTATGGAGAGAGGTCTGGGGCTCGGATATGCTATGGGCCCTTGATTACTTGGTTGGTGGAAAGTCTCGGTGTATTCAATAGGTACCCACGAGATAAGATGCGAGAGGGGCCGTCTCCTTGCTTCATGGGTGTGCGGGATTTACAACCTGCCGGGATTTTGACTTCTGATGAGCCCATCACTTGGGAGCCTATTAGGCACGGTCTGCAGGTTCAGCGTCTTCCTGGTTCTGAGGCTGCGTCGTCAATGCAATCCTCTGTTCCTCCGTGCTATTAGAGACCAATGACCCGTCAAGAAATACCGGGTAGGCAGTATCCTCTTAGACACCCCGACAATACCCACTTACTTTAGATTCTTTGTATGACAGGTGGAGACTGGGTTCGGAGATTTGAGGGGATATGTGGATGAGCAGTTCAGTGGGGTCCGGCAGGTGATGATGGAAAGCCGTAGGATGCACGAGGAGGGCCAACGTAGGTTGGAAGACGAAATGACGTACACGATGGAGAAGCTGCACATGGGAATTTCATCATACTTTCAGCATCAAGGGCAGCCGGGTCAGTCGAGCGGTATGGAAGATGTGCAGCCATAACAAGTGTCTGAGCAATCGGAAGAAGAAGAGGAGGATGATTAGTCAGAGGCAGCGGTTCCTTAATGATTTATATTTTTGTTTTATGTTGTTTTCATCCTTCCATTGGTTTGTATGTGTATTCTAAACACTTTACATTTGGGGTAGTTGTTTGTTTGGGTATGGTTGTGGTAAACTTCTGTTGAACAATTATTTATTTACTATTTTATGTTTGGAAGTTATCTGTGTTGGATCATAGGTTGGTGTTTATTTTGCCGCTTCCGTTCACGTGTGAGTGTTGAGAATTGTTTGCTGAGCGTGTTCGGATTGGAGGGCATATGTGGAATTGCCTAGCACATTGATAGTCTTGCATATTAGCTAAGTCGTTTCACTTGTATAGTTTGTATATTTTAATTTATTTTTCAGTTTTGAGTATTTAATTAGTTGAGTCTTCTCATCCTTGCATTAGGGACAATGCAAAATTTAAGTGTGGGGATGGGATAGTTGAGTGGTAGAGTAGTTTTAATTCGTCATGACTTTAAAAAAATCAGAAAATGTCTTTTGAAGGAGAAGTTTGCAAAATATAAATGGAAAATGATAGAAAAGTTGATTTTTTATCCGGTTTCAAATAATGATAATATGAGCTAATAAAGGGTTGAGTTTATGTCTAACTTGGGATATGTGAGTAGGCTCGATTCGGTTCTTAGTTTCATTGAGATTGATATACCTTAAATGTCGGTCTACTAGTGGGTACTCATCTAGGAAAAATGGGAAGCCGAAACCGCCAAAAATAGTATAAGGAATGCCGTTATAGGCTAAAATCTTTAGAATTTTTTATCATGTAAATAGAAGATAAAATATAGAAAAAAATGAGCTTGATTGAAAAAACTAGACCAGGCCTATGGAATCTCCCTTGGGGATGGTGAGTCTAATCGAGAATCCCTCTAGGATAAGTTGAAAGAATTGCTTAAATGCTGAAGCCCACGTTGTCGCTCTCGGGGATGGTGACTCTGGTTGAGACAGCCTCTAGGTTAGGTATGCAAAAAGAAATCAAGTGTTCAAAAGAAGAAAAAAAAAGGAGAAAATGTTTTCTTGGTTTTTAATTCTCTTGATTTTTGTAAAAAAACGGTTAGAAAATGGGTCGGATGATTCGTTCCTTTTGTTCCATAAGCTTGAGTTGGATTAGGTGTACTGTGTTTGCTAGTGTGAGACCTTAGGTTGATTGACCGAAATTGAACTAAATTTACATGATAAGAACTTTGAACCGAGTTTTGAGTTTAAGTGGACACAAATACTTGCAATCGTGGTTAATACAAGTTTCAACCTTAATAAAATAATCGTATTTTTGAAATCAAATAATTACTTGGCTATGATTCCATTTGCATAATTCTTTTTCGAGGACGAATAAAGAGTAAGTTTGGGGATATTTGTTGTATTGAATAATACATCTAGTTATCATGTATAGTTTGTATTAGTTTCGTTAATATTCGTTTCGGTTTTATAAGAATATATCTACTTTTAATCCAAATACGTTTCGCAGGTCTTGGTTCGTGGGAATAGCTGAAAAGATGAGAAAACGAGCTGATATGTTGAAGGAAACCAAGCCGGATCGTAATTGGAAGCCGAGAGAAGAAACAAATCATAAAATGGGGAAAGAGATTACCTCGCGGCCCGTGACCGAACAAGTGTGTACCTCTCGCGGGTGGCGAGAGGGGAAAGTTTCCCGGAGAAATTTAACCCGGTCGCAGGGCGTGACCGGTTACATGGTGCCTCTCGCGGCCAGTGAGAGGACCTTTTAGTCAGAAGGTTTCATAAACTTATCAGATTTGTGAAAAGAATGATTATATAATTAGAGTTTAACTCTAATTACAATTATTGGACGAACTTGGAGTTTCAAGAGCCAACTTTTGGAGATTTTGAGAGTTTTGAAGAAGGAGTTGCTGGGGAATCATTGGATTGAAGCTAGGTGAATAGAGATCGAAGAAATCATGGGTTTTATTGCTGATTTTCTTAATCTTTAGCTTCCTTGTTCTTTGTTTTGATGAATCCAGTTTTTAACTTTTCTTTAATTATGTTTAAGACAATGATTGTTGGCTAGATTTACTTCTGCTACCTAGGTTATGAAGATTTATTACCAAAGTTTGGATTTTTATTGACTGTTTAATGTGTTAATGGGATCTTTGATAAAGTAGTAAACTTTGGTTTTTTGATTTGGTGTATTTGCATGTTTTGATCTAATTATTTGTTGTTTCACATAAATCTAGTTGATGTCTTTCATAGTATGTTTATGTTGATTTTCGAGTCTTAACGGGTTCGGGTAATCATTCCGTAAATTGGCCAATAAACCCTAGAAACAATTGAATGAAACATAAAATTAAATCTTAACATTATAGTTAACTTAATTATTGAGAAATGATAGTTCATTAACTGAATTAAATAGGTAAATTGCTTGGATTAGGTTTTGAGAAAAACCGGTTTTAGTTTGCTTGCAATATTCAAGTCGGTTAATCCAAATCAAGAACCATAGTTAGTCTAAGCTTCCTAATGAGTGATAGTTAGCTAATTCAGACACTTTATTGAATATTAGATAATCGAAAGGAAATCTTATAAACCGGTAAACATAGCTATCTTTAGGATATCATAGGTGTCTTCCCGAGAAGGGTTGGGGGTTCTGTTCGGGTATCCTTAGAATTTAGTAATTTAAAATCCCGGTTCCCTATCACATTATTAATCAACTAAAACCCATTCAATAGTAATAAGGAATCTAACCTAGGTAGCCATTCCACTATCCTTGAAGTAAATCTCCGATTCAAAAGTCTGTCTTATGCGTCTTAGTTAAATTAATATTAGTTTAATTATAATTTTAGGATTTTTAGTAAACCCCCCCCCCAAAAAAAAAAACATAAAATAAATGAAGTGTGTCAATTTAGTTTAAATAGAGTCGTTAACGTAATTGGATAGGTTCGATATCCGGACTTACTTAAGCTTTTCTAGAATTGATCGGTCTACTTGTCGGTTAGTAGTTTCGTCGAGTTTAGGAGTCTAGAGTATTACTTTGAGTCTAGAATTAGGTTAATTTCAATTGTTTTTATTAGACTACTTTTAGGACATCAGACAACAATTAGGAAAGACTACTGGTGATGCAAGCTCTAAATTCAACTAAGTCCCCAATCAAGGCTTCCTAGCTTTATAACTCTTAGGAAAACTAAAATGAAATAACATTCTAATCACCTAAAATTTATTCTTTTAAGTTCACTTGCTAAGTTGATGTTAATCTTTATTGATGAGTTATTTGTTTGTCAAAACTCTTAACTCTACAAGTTGGGGAAAACTACTATGAACAACATACTAATCACCCTAAGTTGGTTTTAAGTAAGCAATGTCTTCATCATGTTCTTGATATGTACCACAAGCATGGTCACACTAACACAAACAAAAACTGTAGAATTCATATAAACATTCTTTTAATCTTAATCTAAATGCAAGAAACCATACATATGTTCAAATCACCATTCAATTTATGTTAGAAATTACCGTTCCTATTTCATGCTATGAATCATACTAACAACTTAACAAGATTCAACAATCATAACCTCTACATGGGCTTTCCAACACAACATGTTAATACTTATGAGCAAACATTCAAGAACAAAGAGTTTAAACATGTACATGAACTCCAAGGACAAGATTAAACATCACTATGAAGATTAAAAAAAAACAATCACCACATCTACTTCCATGTTATCACATATTCATTAGCTTCAACAAAATTTAAGCAACATAAATGTTTACCCCAAAAGGCTCATAACTACCAAATCAAGTACAAGAAAACTCAAATTGTTCATAATGTAAATAGTAAGCCAACCAAGTTTAAAGACAAGATTAAATGGTAAATGAGTGAATCTTCTAATGATTAAGTCTTCTTCAAGGCTCCTTCTTAGCACCAACAAGCCTCCAAGCCCAGATTCTTGAGAGAAAACTTCACCAAAATGCTCCAGCTCCCCTCCAAATGAGCTTGAAACTCGTATTTAAGCTGCTGGTTGTTTGGCCCAACCATGTCACCTTTTGGCACAGTTGTGCTTGCTGCCGATCTTGCTTGCTACCATTTCTTGAAAATTCCGCTCAAACTTTCCCGAGCTAGAACGACCATGCCAAACCATGGCATGACCGTGCTTATCGATAAATTGCTGATGATGACTGCTGCGATCTCGGAAACGAGCTAATCAGAGACTGACTTGGACCAGGCACAGTCATGCTTGGCGGTGGCACGGTCTACCAGTCATGAATTCTCCAGCTTTGCGTTGTCGGTTGAAAGTGCTGATGAGAGTTCCGATGCTGGTGTTGGCACGGTCATGCCTGGTGTTGGCAAGGTCGTGCCTGGCGTTGGCACGGTCGTGCCAAATCTCGCAGTTTGCTGGAATGTTCAGATTTTGCTCTGTTTTGCTCCAAAACCCTCTATTTCAACACTAGGCCGAAGCCCGAACCTGTATTTCACAAACAACTCAATTGAGTACCAAAATCAATGAAAATACGAGTGCTCGCATAAACGGGTTATATTTGACGTTTAAAAGATGTATAAGTTCTTATACATCAAACATCACCACACTTGAACATTTCTAGTCCTCAAGCAAACCAAAACGAACAAAGACTCTCTCAATGGCAATCATCTCAACTAGCATTTTATAAGGACATATAAATAATTCGGGCTATAACAGTTAAGGACTACTCGACATGAAGGAAAAACTAAAAGTATGTAAAATATGTTTAGGGGCAATGTTCCATCTTAGAAATCCCTACAAGTTCACCTTTCATCTCACCATGTTCACACACACTCGGCTAATTATAGGCACACATACAAATCATGGAGTATGTTTAGAACACTCGATGCTAAGACGATGACTATGTGATATCATAAGCTTGTGGAAGTATCAAATCTAATCACTAGCAAAAATATAACATAATCATGAGGTCTTGTTTGGGTTGTAACTTAGCTAGGGTTAAGGGTGTGGAAGTGGATTTTTAAAGTAGCTAAAATGTTTGACTAACTTGAAACATAAGAAAATACAACTATACAACTTAATAATATCTAAACGAGAGCTAACCGACAAGTTTAGCTTTTCAACTCAAATAAAATTGCTCTAACAAAACCAATTTATAAAATGTTTTCAAACTATAATGATTTTTTCGTTTTTATGTTTTTCAACCATGCTTTAGAATAAAAACTCTTAACCATGAGGTTGTAACTAATAAACTAAGATACTATACAAAAAGGCTACAAGTTAATCACTAACCGAACCAGGCTTCCAACAAAAAAAAAATTGGGTTAAAATATAAAAGGCTACAAGGCTCAAAAAATAACTCATGGAAACGGGCGTATTAGGTAAATATGCAAGGCAAACAAGTAGGTCAATCACTCGATTTCTCATGCTCAAATTTATACAAAAAAACACATTACTTGATGGTAATCTTCACTTGAGCGAACCCGCTTTTTGTGTTTACCCTTATACATTTATCAAAACTTTAGTGCTTATATAAAAACTTATGTTGATTTGATTATCATGCCATAAAAGAAAATGTTCAACAGAGTTTTGTATTATTATTACTATTATTATTATTATTATTATTATTATTATTATTATTATTATTATTATTATTATTATTATTATTATTATCATTATTATTATTATTAATTTTTTTCAAAACGGACAAGAAAGCTCAAGCGCTAAACCACCTCCCCACACTTGAATTGTACATCATCCTCGATGTACAACAAAAAACAATTACATAAGCAAGATGCAAATATAATGAAAGCGGAGGAAACGGGAACACAAAAACTCCCATGAAACAAAAAGGCAAGAATGGAGCTAAATGAAATAATTAGGAGCATCCGCAATGAACTACCAAGCCATCCATTAAACCAACATCTCATCGAGCCAACACTACACACTAGCAAACATGATCAAACACACAAGACTTTACCCAACCCAGTTTACCCTTGCCTTTATTTATTTAGTTAGCCCACTAAAATAAAAAAAAACAATTAAAGTTCTATGACGGAGGGGTGTACGAACAATGGAAAATGGCACACCCCACAAACACAATATAATAAAAATACAAGATAGATAACGGGACTAAGACCTGCCACCAGATTCGGAAGGACTGTTGTCGTCCCGACGATCGAACCTGGATCTCCATGTGAAATGCGGTGGTGGCTGTGTGTAGGGTGCATTGACCGATTTCGCGATATGTTGCTACTAACCAAAAAGCCAGTCAAAGCTTCACCGGCTTTGCTCGTACATATCCTCCATAAAGTTCCCCTGCCTGTGATGTTCCGCACGACTCAGATCCACATCTCGTCTCACTCCCTGTTGCTCCAATGCGTGTCCATCCATCCGCCTCTAGAGATCAACCGCTGACGGCTCATACGGACAATAGGCACCATACGCGAAACCACCACCACCATACCCGCCATATACATTCTCCCAGTTTGGGCTCCCAAAACCATGGCCCAAGTCACCAAGCTACATGTGAGGGCCCGCTCCCCCAGCGGCCTCATCATGCCCGTGAACTGGGATATCCTAGATATGGACGTCATTATCGCCACCATTGCCATCACCACCATCACCATCATCACTCTCCGATTCGGGACACGGATCCCAAATCCTACCTAGTATGTCAACAAGCTTCGGGACTTCGTTTTCCTTGCGGATCATGTGCATGGAGGTCAGCTTCGCTACGTCGAGCATACCATAATCACAAGCCTCGATTAGATGATCTAACCTAACCCGGTAATATTTGGCGAGTTTGGTGGTAATGCACCTCCGCAAATTTTCGATGTAGGCATCGAACCAATACCCCTCTGAATTGACTCGGCGACGCTGACCGCCACATTGCAGTTTCACCCGGTTATGATGCAATAGAGTTGAAACAGGTCGCGGGTGGTGATGTTGTTGGTGCTGTCACGCTTACCTCCAATGACATGGAAAATGGCACGCTCGAGGACGCGATTTAGTGGATCAAGAATCCATGTCACCTTAGCTCTCCTCGGGTCTCATTCCCGATCCAGAACTGTGACCTCTGCCCAAAAGGCGGCTTTGTCTGTGTCTGGCTCCCATTCTTGCAAACTACCATGAAAGAGCTCTTAATCGCTTTCATCATCTGGAGGTCCACTTGGAGGATCAAGATAACCTACTTCCTTGTTTATCTAGCATACATACGAGTGCGGATTCCACGTCAGCATGCAAACCAAAGCAAAGTAACAAACACAAGATAACCAAAGATTCACTATCTTGATTAAATGAAGAGAGCTAGTACAAACATATACAAACAATGCTCATACAGACTTAGGATATTCTCTCTATGCTATCTCTCTCTCTCTCTCTTGTGCCTTAGTGTCTCTCTCTAGTGTCACCCAGAACTGAAAAGTGCATGTCTATTTATATAGTATAAACACCCAGCAACAGTACGAAGAATGTTGTTGGTCATACGAACCACTACAAGCCACGAAGAACATTCAGAAGTGGTTGCTTGTGCGAACAACCTATTGCTCGTACGAATAGAAACTGGTTCGTACGAATTAGCAAAATGCTTGTTGAAAGGGCCACTGGTACGATCATGTGAATGACTCGTACGAACAGCAACTTACTCGTACGAAGTTCCTTTCACTTGCACGAATAAGTGTTCTTCGGAGAACTTCCTAACAGACATGTCGTACACAAGACTTAACAGTATGCACACATGCAACTGTTTTACAACACAGACAAACTAAACGTCGTACTAAATCAAGATAGGAGGTTATCTTGATTTGCTCAACACGACCAAACTGTACTGACACAATAAACAAAGATCGTACAATTACTGACTTAACTAAGAACAAGCGACAGACACAATAGTGCATCAACAAACTCCCCCTTGGCTGTTGCTTGGTCTTCGGTCTTCATTTCTAATGGACTGCTGCACCCATATTCACTTAAAACTTTCAACCAACATTGACTGAGGATCAAAGTCTTCAATATTCTCCAAAAACATCAAGCCTTTCCAGTTTCCTCTTGAGTACCACCGGAGGCAACTGGATCAGTCACGATCTGCTGTGCACCAGACTCTACCACTAGAGTTACAGCAGAAACTTTTTTTTTCGTGGATGAAGCTGAAGCATTAGGATTACCAGGTTCTTTACTATCGTGATCACATTTACGCTGGATCTCATGTGCTTTGCATCTTTCATTCCACAGGATGTTCACCCATTTTCTGCTTATTTCAAATACGTCTTTAATACCATTAAAGCCTTCCACCAGTGTAGAATTACGAGAATGATACCATTCTCTCATGTTGTCATGTCTAGCAGTTAATGTTTTGGTAGATCGTTGTACAGCCACACTACGTTCTTTTAGCCTATTCATTTCAATCCCACGAGCGTTATCAGCCACTAGCATTTGTTGTAGCTGAGCTTCCCTTTCAGTATCCGCAGCCCTCAATCGATCATTCTCCTTTCTTATATGTGGCATTTCCTCTTGATGGGAGGTCTATTGGACAACCCTCAAGTGCTTTAAAACGATCAATATTCCGCACTTAATTGGGTTAATTATTAGGATTTTATAACTATGGTGTGTATGGCTTTGCAGGTACCGAAAAGCATAAATAAGCGATTTTAATGTGCTTTGATTGGAGCCTGTACTTGGCCAAAAGAAGGTGGAGACATAGAGAGTTGATAAAAGAATAAAAGTGGAAATGTTGATGACCACCGTAGGCTACAACACGCAACGTAGCTTACGGTGGTGTCTGATCCTTCTATGCACCATAAGCCAGACGCTTAAGACCGTAAGGAGATTGCTGACCGCCGTAAGCTACGGTGGGCACCATAGCTTACGGTGGTGACCTGCAAGAAAAGTGTAACTACCCTTTTTTATTCGGTTTTGAAGGGTCTTTTGGCATATCAATCATTGGAGACGCTTTTGCAGAGTTCTAGAGGTGATTTTTAGTGTGGTATTTGGTTGAAGAACAATTTCTAACATTAGTTTGGTGTTTATGATTCATATGAACAAGACATTTGATGGTGTGATGATTCGCAAGACCATGAGTGGCTAAACTCATTGTGATCATCCTAGGTTGAAGGTTTGCTTGAAACATTTGTGTTTTTATCCTTAATTTCTAGATAATAGACTTGCAATGTTTGTAGTTTATTATGGTGTTTGAATATTTGTTTGTAAGCTATTGATTAATGTTTTGATCTTAGCCCTAATCGTACGTTCTTGATGTCGTTGACAATCGAGATATCACGGGAGGGTTTAGGGTTGGATATTGGTTAATTAGTCATCCGGTAACAACCTTGCATCTTTGTAGTCTGAGTACTTAGTTCCCTTTCATCACGAACAAATAGTTATACATGAGTCGTGTCTATGTGATTCTTTCTAGTAGGATTTAAAACACAAATTTTAATTGAAACCAGAAACTTAGGATAATTTCTTGTTTCTAATCTATTTTAACAACTAATATTTGAATTCCAAGTTGTTTAATTTTAAAACCAAAACACTAAAAATCTTGAATTCATTTTCTTGTATTTTAGATAAATTAGTCAATTTAGTATAAACTTTAGATAGCGCATATTCCACAAACTCCCTGTGTTCGATACCCACTTACCTCTAACTATTAGTAGTATTTGGATTAAATTTGCGTGAGACTACGACATCACATCACCTCTTCATCAGGCAATTTGGTATAATTGTGTTTCAATGGAGGTGGACATGATTTATACCCAATGCATTTGACATCTCCCTTAAGTTTTTGAACGTCAATGATGTGATCAAGCACACATATCGGGAGTTAGAATAACTCTCCAATTTTATCTTGATTGCATCATGCTCGCTTTTGGTAATGGCTAACTCCTTTTTTGTTTCTTCAAGGATATTAATGTAGTTACTAATACCTGTTTTCTTGTTCAAAACTGTTTTTGTTAACTCAGATACGCTTTTCTTAAGAGTCTCAATTACAGATTTGAAACCTTTTTCATTTCGAGTTAAAGCCAGATTGTGACTGTTAATTGTCTCAAATTTTTCTTTTTGTCAGCACAGTCATTGCATATCCTAGGAGAGTCGGATTTTACCTGACTTGTTGAACTTGCAACATTAGCCATGAAAGCAGTATGATGAGAAAAGGATGCATTGTTGGCAAAGAGATTCTCCATTTCCTTTGATGCAACTTCTTCTTTCCTTATCAAACCAGACTTTTGACTTTTCAACTTCTCTGCTTCTTTTAGCAACTCATTGACCTCGGAATCAATCCTTTCCCTGACATCTGAATCAGATCCATAACAACCTACACTCGAGCTTTCCTCGTCAGAACTCCCATTATACCTAGAACTATCATCATCATCAGAAGAGTCAATATTGTGAACATGTTTGATCTGATTGATTATCTTGGCATAACACGTAGTTCCTCCTTGATTCTCGTTTCCCAACTGAACTAACCAGTCACATCCTTCATCTGCTTGAACTACTAACGCTCTGTTTATGTTGTTTGAAGGCCCAGACTGGTTGGAGTTGTTTGGGTTGTTAACATCTACTACAATTCGGTCATTGTTAACTTGAGTTGTGTTGGATGGCCGTGATTGATTTCGGAAAGGGTTGTTATTTCCTTGCTTGCTAGGTCGAGTACATACACGCTTGAAGTAACCTTTTCACCACAGTTAAAGAAATAACAACACTTTATCAAATCCATACTTTGTGTCTTTCTTGCTTTCCAAACTTGTTCTTCCAGTTCTACTCATGTAGTCTTTAGCTCTTCTGACCGCACTAGCAAATGCCCATTTAATATCCATCAACTGCATCTCATCCTTGTCTATTTGTTGATAGTCCTCATTAGTCAAATTGATGTTTCCAATTTGACTAGCGACTAATCCACAGTATGCACTAACCATGGTGTTCAGAAGTTCCATGTGTTCCCGAGCAACTTCTACACTGCCCTTGGAAAGACGTGACGTATCCAGTCTGACGGTATTAGGATTTGCAGGTTGAAAGTTGTTACCATAGAAAGCTTGTTGAGAAGCTTGTTGTGGAACTTGAGGTGTAACAACTTGTGTTTGTGGTAGAAAGGCTTTAGGATCAAATACTTCCAAAGGTTTGAGTACTTGAACTAGCAGATTGATCTGTTTGAACTGGTTGTGGTAGAAAGGGATTAACGTTTGACACAAACGTTGTTTGAAGTTTTGGTTATTGAGATGTACTAACGCCTGTGTTAATACCTCCAAAATACATTTCAGGGTTTTGTGGAACAGGAATTCTTTTTTCTTTCCGAATTTCCTCTTTAATTTTGTTCTCCAGCTTCTGAACAAACTCATAAATACTGATCACATCCAAAACACTTGTGTGCTTTAGCAAGTCAATGAATTGACTCCATTTTGGTGGTAGATCATCAGAAAACCACATTACAATCTCTAGTGGAGATGCACTCACTTTGTATGAATACATTTCACTAAGCAGATGATAGAAACGGGTTGTCATATCGCTTAGTGTTTCATTTTCCATGAACAAAAAACCTTCAAACTCTTTCTTCAGCAGATCATGTCGTATTTTACTTGTTGCAACATTTCCTTCCCCTCTTGTTTCCAAAGTATCCCACAATTTTTTGGTGGTGGTATAGTACAAAAATTGATGATAAATGTCCTTATGAAGTGCTTGTGTATGGATAGCTAACGCTTTCTTTTCTAAATCATAAGCCTTTTTATCATTTTCATCTAAGTTGGCTAAAGAGGTTGGATTTGATCCTGCTTCCTCGAGAGATTCTTTGTATGGTGTATTAAAACATGTCCATAATTCTGTATTTTAACCAAGAACATAGGTATGGAAACAACTTTTCCATGAAGGATAATCGTTCATATGGTTCCACTTTGGTGGACGGTTATTACTTCCTGTCTCACTCTCGCTAATAAGAAGCGTCTGAATGCTCTGGTTTTGATTTGCCACACATGCCCATTGATTAGCGGTAATCATGGCTGTCTGCTGAGGCATCAGTGATTTAACCCATGAGGTTGCAGAGCTAGATTGTGGTGAGTCTTGGTTTGTGCTTGAACTACACCCCCAATCCCAGGGATTTGTACCCATTTGTTTGTTTGTTTATATAAATTTTCTTTTAAAAATTTAAAAAAATTCAAGGGTTAATCTTGAAATAAAAATTTTCTTGCAACAGTTAACAATTTCAAAGACCTCAAGATATCCGTTCTCACGAAAAACTATCACAAATAACCTAAAGGACACGAAAAACTAAGTTCTTCGTACGAGCAGGAGATTCATGCTAATTATAGTTCTTCGTACGAACCAGGTTGTTCGTATGAACTACTTTTCTTCGTGCAAGTTACTAATACTTTGTGCGAACAAGGTTCTTCATGCGAGTCAGTTGATACTTCGCACGAACAATCTTGTTCTTTGTGCGGATGGGTTATTCGCATGGAAGTCTTTCGCTGATGTTTTGTTTTTTCGCAGAGAGGAATCTTTTTGCAGGGTTGGTTGGTGAAAAATTTCCTTTCGTAACAGAAACTTGTTTCTGAGTTTGTTAGAAAGTTGTCAGTTGTCTACACAGTTTCGGTTAAAAAGACAAACATTCCAATATCAGCTTTTCAGTCAAAACAGTCAAGTCTCAAGATCTGGTCAACCCTAAAGGAATATTCATGTGATTTTTCGGCAAGTGCTTCAACAGAAAATATGTCCAACTGAACTTTGATAGAAAATTTTAAGAAAAACCGTATCCTAACATGTCTCCATGTATTCTAACAAGGTTTTTTTATGAAAATTTTCTGGATACAACAAGTTTTACCTAAGTTTTAAGCTAGTTATCTTTTAAAAACTTAAGTTTCTTGTTAGGAGTTCAAGAAAACTTCCAGGAATCCTACAACTTGCTCAAACACAACACTAAGCTTGGTTTTTAAACAAGGAAGAGAGCCAAAGCTCTGATACTACTTGGAGGGTCAAGATAACCTACTTCCTTGCTTATCTAACATACATACGAGTGCGGAATCCACGTAAGCATGCAAACCAAAGCAAAGTAACAAACACAAGATAACCAAAGATTCACTATCTTGATTAAATGAAGAGAGCTAGTATAAATACATACAAAGAATGTTCATACAGACTCAGGACATTCTCTCTATGCTCTCTCTCTAGTGTCACCCAGAACTGAGAAGTGCATGTATGTTTATATAGTACAAACACCCAGCAACAATACAAAGAATGTTGTTGGTCGTACGAACCACTACAAGCCACGAAGAACATTCAGAAGTGGTTGCTTGTGCGAACAACCTATTGCTCATACGAATAGAAACTGGTTCGTACGAATAACCAAAATGCTTGTTGAAAGGGCCACTCGTACGATCATTAATGACTCGTACAAACAGGAAATTGCTCGTACGAAGTGCCTTTCACTCGCACATATAAGTGTTCTTTGGAGAACTTCCTAACAGACATGTCGTACACAAGACTTAACAGTATGCACACATGCAACTGTTTTACAACACAGACAAACTAAACGTCGTTCTAAATCAAGATATGAGGATATCTTGATTTGGTCGACACGACCAAACTGTACAGACACAATAAACAAAGACCGTACAATTACTGACTTAACTAAGACAAGCGACTGACACAAAAGCGCATCAACATTAACTACATATAATCCTAACACTTGACCAAACCGACTAATTGATTGATGGTGCCATTTCTGCCCTATGCGATAGCTCACACCAACCCTCTTTTCATACACGCCTGGGCAAGGAAAAGTAAACCGGAAAGATGTGAAAAACTCGATAACTAGCTCCTCGTATTGCGGCTCAACTATTTGTCCGAGTAAGTCAAGATTAACCATTTGCAACTTTCGCACGGGCTCAATCAAATGTTGTCTTGCCCATAACCGTTCCACCTTTGTGATACAATGTACTTCCTTAGCATTGTTGTTGAATCGTAAGTACGGATGATCCATCTGCAAGAATGAGCAAGAAATCCGCAACCAAAACAGACAAAAACTAGATCTTGGATGACTTGGCACGATCGTGCCAGCATATGGCATGGCCGTGCGTGCCTGGTTTTTAAGCAGGCATGAATTCCTTGGTTTTTATTCCCTAATTCGCACGATCGTGCCACCCTTTGGCACCCTCATGCCTGACCAATTTCTAAGTGCAGATTTGAAGATCTGGAAAATTTATGAAGAGCACGATCGTGCCTAGTCCTGGCACCCTCGTGTGCGATGAATTTCTGGGCAGATTTATGAAGATCCGACACTTTTTATTAATGGCACGATAATGCCAAACCTTGGCACGACCGTTTTTGACAGAACCTAGCATCGCAACAGCCTCCAAATTGCACCCAAAACCCCATTTTTCACAATTTCACTTAAGGGTTTTGCAAATCGATCAAGTGTGGTTCATAACAACACAAAAATACGAAAAACGGGCTTGAATTGGGTGATTTAGACCAATCCCTAAAAAACTTAAAAGAAACTAACTATGAGGAACATAACCCTAAAACAAAAGACTAACAAAGAAGAAGAATTCATACTTGGAATGCTTATTGGGAGGAAAGGATGCAAGAATTTCTTAGAGGAAGCAAGGAGATGAAAAGAATTTGTGAGTGCCTTGAATGTGTTCAAGTGAGTAAGATGAAGATAAAAAGAAAGAAGTGGTTGAGTTTATTGATAGTGGTTCTATTATTGGTTCTGCAAGGCTGACACTATCAGGTATGGTGGTGCTAAAATTTTGTGTGATAGTGCTCAATTTTTGATTTTTTTCTCTAACTTAATTAGTACAATTTTAAAATTTTACTACAACAACTACAAATTAAATTTAAAAATTTAAATTAAAAAATAAAAGATGAAAAATAAGAAAAGTAAAAATAGAAATAAGGATGAAGATAAGAATGCGGTAAAAACTCCTTGAACCTGGGGCACTAACGAAGCATCTCCTACCAAGAAATGATCCGAACTAACATACTTGAAAGCCGACAACAAGCTCTAACAATTCTCGCGAACTAGAATGAATGAAACCTGACAAAGAAATAAAAACAACCGAAAAATAATATAAACAAAGACATGCTAAGTTCATTTACGAGTCTTGAGCTAGACTCACCACCCCAAATTCATTTGTTCCTTGGGTGGAGGGTGACAACCTCCTCACTCTTGCGTATTGACTTTAAACAACTGACCATCCTCATGGCCTATCTCCACGGTCCCGTAAGGAAACACTGCTCTTATAGTGTAAGGACCTGACCACCGGCACTTCAGCTTACAAGGAAACAACTTAAGACGTGAGTTGTCTAACAACACATGAGACCCACTCGAAATTCCTTCTTGTCCTTCAAGCGGGTATCATGAAGCATCTTAGTGCGTTCCTTGTACAACTTAGAGCTTTCAATGCATCATTCCTAGCTCCTTAATCTCTTGGATCTGCACAAACCTGTTCTCACCCGCAACCGCCATATCAAGATTAACTGTCTTCAAATCCCAATATGCTTTCTGCTCTAGCTCCACAGGAAGATGGCAAGACTTTCCATAGACTAATTAAATAGTGTGGTGCCTATAGGAGTCTTGTAGGCTGTCTGGAATGCCTATAGTGTGTCATCCAATTTCTCGGACCAATCCTTATGGCTATAATTAACCGTTTTCCCCAAAATCCGCTTGATATCCCGATTAGTGACCTCAACCTGTCCACTAGTCTGTGAATGATATGGTGTAGAGAATCAGTGTTGCACACCATATCGAGACAATGCTTTCTCAAGTTGTGCATTGCAGAAATGCGTCCCACGGTCACTAATCAATGCATTTGGGGCACCAAAGCGAGCAAACAACTTCTTCAAATCCTCACCACTACCCTAGCACCATTATTGGGTAAAGCATGTGCTTCAGCCCACTTTGACACATAATCAACAGCAACTAGGGTGTAGCGGTTACCAAAAGAGGTCGGGAAAGGGCCCATGAAGTCTAGTCCCCATACGTCAAGGACCTCACAAACGTAGATGTCATTCTGTGGCATCTCATTGCATGCTGAAATGTTGCTTGCTCTTTGGCAAGCATCGCAGGACCTCACCCACTCATGGGCATCACGGAAGATAGTAGCCCAAAAGAATCTAGAGTCGAACACTTTCTTCGCCGTGTTGTTTACTCCATGGTGGCCTCCCATGGGTCCCTCGTGACAGTGGCGCATATTATTTCTCACCTCGTCACTATACACGCATCGTCGGATCATTTGATCCGCTACTACCCTAGATAGGTAAGGGCCATCCCAAAAGTAATACTTGACATCCGCAAAGAACTTTCGCTTTACTGATGGCTCATCCCCTTGATCAAGATGCCACTTGCTAAGCAATATACAAAGTCAGCAAACAATGGGGAATCATCATTAGTCTCAATCCTCATAAGAGACTCGAGGGGGAAATTGTCATTGATGTTAGGCCCACGAGTTCCTTTCCCTCAGAATGCTTAAGTCGAGATAAATGATCAGCTACCAAATTTTCAGCCCCTTTCTTATCACGGATTTCAATATCAAACTCTTGTACCAAAAGGATCCAACGTATCAATCTCGGTTTAGCATCTTGCTTGCTATAAAAGATACCGAACGGCTGCATGATCCATGTACACAATGGTCTTGGAAAGGACGAGATAAGACTAAAACTTATCAAAGGCAAAGACTACAACTAGGAGCTCTTTCTATGTCGTGGTATATTGCTCCTGAGTGTCATTCAACGTCTTGCTCTGCAAAATCACTAGCATCACACATCAACTCAAATGGTAGTTCCCAGTCAGGAGTTACCATGATCGGGGCATTCACCAACTTCTCCTTCAACAAGAAAGCTCCTTTATGAGCTGAGTCATGCGAGAAAATAATTGGAGAAAATAAATTGGGCATCCTTCTCGAGGAGCTGAGTCTTGGGATGAGCGATTTTCAAAAATTCCTTTATGAATCGCTGGAAAAAACCTGCATGACCAAGAAAGCTCCTACTAGATTTCACAGATGTGTGAGGCGGGAGCTTAGAAATAGTCTCAACATTGGCTCGGTCAACCTCGAACCCCGCCAGTGAAATCTTGTGCCCAAGCACAATGCCCTCCTTCATCATGAAGTGGCATTTCTCCTAGTCAACACAAGGTTGGCTTCTTCACGACTTGCCAACATCCTTTTCAGATTCTCGAGACACTGATCGAAGGAACTCCCAAACATAGAAAAATCATCCATGAAAACCTCCATAGAATCCTCGATCATGTCATGAAAAATGGCCACCATACACCTCTGAAATATGGATGGAGCATTACACAGTCCAAAGGGCATCCGCCGATAGGCAAATGTGCCATAGGGACATGTGAATGTCATCTTCTCCTGAGCCTCAGGAAGGACGGGAATCTGAAAGTAGCCTGAAAAACCATCAAGGAAAAAGTAGAACATCCTACCCAACAATCTCTCCAACATCTGAGCAATGAAAGGGAGTGGGAAATGATCCTTCCTCATGACATCATTGAGTTTGCAATAATCAACGCAAACTCTCCATCCAGTGACAGTACGAGTGGGAATTAACTCGTTTTTCTCATTAGTCACCACTGTCATCCCTTCCTTTCTTCGGGACTACCTATATAGGGCTAACCCAAGGTGAATCAGAGATCGGATATATCAAACCTGCATCAAGTAGTTTGATGACCTCTTTCTTCACAACCTCCTACATATTCGGGTTCAAGCGCCTCTTATGTTATAGCACAGGTTTAAAGTCCTCCTCCATCAAGATCGTATGGGTATAAAATGATGCATTAATCCCTTTTATATCCATGATCTTCCATGTGATCACCTTTTTGTGCTACTTCAAAACTTCAAGCAATCGATCCTCTCCTCTCCCGACAATCCAGTAGAAATGATAACTGATAAATGAGTCTCACCATCCAAGAAAGCATACTCCAAATGATTTGGAAGCTCCTTAAGCTCAACCACAATCTCAAAAACCTCGGGACACGGGGGAGACGCATGATCTATCAGACAGGCCATCTCTTCAACTAGTTGGTCCATAACAGGTGTACTAAAGCCTCCCCTCCAAGCAGCTGTGTGTCCACAACATCCTCCTCAAATGTGTCACGAAGATGATCACTCACATATGTATCAATAGTCTCAATGAAATAGAATGTATCATTTTAACTCTGTGGATGCTGCATGGATCTCCCAATATCAAAATCGCCTCCTCATCATCAACCCTAAGAGTAAGTCTGCCGATGCAGACATCAATCAAGGCTCTCGCAGTGTCTAGGAATGGTCGACCTAAGATAAGAGAAAGAGTTTTGTCCTCATCCATGTCCAAAATCACAAAATTGACAGGAAAGACAAACTTGTCAATTTTCACTATCATATTCTCAACTATGCCTCGAGGATACTTCACTGAATGATTGGCTAGCTGAATGCTCATATGAGTGGGTTTGGGCTCTCCACATCTAGCTTAGCAAAAACCGCATACGCCATGAGGTTCATGCTAGCTCCAAAATAAGCCAATGCATAGCTGACCTACAAACTACCAATCAAGCATGGGATAGTGAAACTCCCGGGATCATTCATTTTCTTCGGTAGTTTATTCTAAAGAACCACCGAACACTCCTCATTCAAGGTCACATGTGAAAGCTCCTCAAGTTTCTTTTTGTTAGAAAAAATATCTTTCAAAAACTTGGCATACTTAGGCTTTTGATCAAGTGCCTCGACACATGGTAAATTTATATGAAGTTGCTTAAAAAGCTCAAGGAATTTACCATAGTGTTCTTCCATTTTCTGCTCCTTCAACCTCCCCGGATATGGAATGCGAGGGACATACTCTCTCACTGGCTCCTTGGGTCATGATGTACTTGATGAGACTCGCCTCAGTTGCAACTCACCAGGAGACTCAGTCTCAATCTCCTCAACAATCTCATCATCTCAGCTTTGCCGAAGCAGCCGACGTGATGGGCTCAGCGGTTTTGCCGCTTCTCAACGTGATGGCCTTCACATTAGCATTTGGATTAGGATCTGTATTGCTTGGAAGCCCCCTGTTGTCTCTCAACAATATCTTAGCAATCTATCCAACTTGGTTCTCAACGGTCTGCATGGAAGCCTTTGGCTTCTCAACTCACTCTCGTGCCTAGTGAAACGACTGTCATACTCTCTAAAACACTTCTCATTTTTGACCTTTTGAGAGTTTTGACCAGCTAAGAGCGGGCGAAACATATCTTGCACACTAGGTTCACTAGTGGAAGATATATGCTGAGGCCAAGGTGCACCATAAGCTCTAGGAGTTGTGGGGCGTGGAGCAAATCCGGGTGGATGTTGACTAGAAGCATCAGGTTTCCAACTAAAATTTGGGTGAGTCTTCCACCCCGGATTATAAGTATTGCTGTAAGGATTATTTTGAGGATGGTATTGGTTTCCCAAGTGTTCATGTGACACCTCTCCCATTGGAAAATCGCCTACTTGATATGCTCCCGCACCCGAAGAACCACTTGAGTGAATCTCCATCACCCAATCAAATTTCAAAGATAAGGCATCCATTCGTCCTGTCATGGATGTGAAGTCGTCCACGTGATGAACTCCCTTTCAAGAACTCTTCCCCACGGTGGCTGCTGTGTTCGATTCTTCACGGCGCATTTCTCTAAAACCTCAAATGCCTCATTGCCATTCTTTGTGCCAATGTCTTCGCCCACATATGTATCGACCATCATCAGCCCCGAACCATCTAACACATGGTTGTAGACCTAACATTGTTGCCACTTTGGCAACCCGTAGTGTGGGACCTTTATCATAAGTTCTTTAAACCGCTCCCGTGCCTCGTAAAGGAACTCATCCTCGTCCTAGCGAAAGTTGAGAATCTAGGTTCTTAACCGAACAGTTTTCTCTGGAGGGAAATATTTCTGGAGGAACTTCTCAACTAATTGATTCCATGTAGTGATAGATCCAGCTGGAAGTGAGAGAAGCCACTCTTTGGCTCCATCAAGTAGAAAACGAAAAAGAGCCGAAGGCGTATAGCATCCGTGAACTCCTTATCATAAGTTCTTTAAACCGCTCCCACGCCTCGTAAAGGGACTCATCCTCGTCCTAGCAAAAGTTGAGAATCTTGGTTCTTAACCAAACAGTTTTCTCTGGAAGGAAATATTTCTGGAGGAACTTCTCAACTAATTGATTCCATGTAGTGATAGATCCAGCTGGAAGTGAGAGAAGCCACTCTTTGGCTCCATCACGTAGAAAACGAAAAAAAGCCGAAGGCGTATAGCATTCGGTGATGCATTAGAATCGTGAACATGGCACAAACCTCCAGAAAACTTGCAATGTGGACACTACCTGAACCTCATCGAATGTGTCGCCTCCTGCTGCGTCTACCTCGATCGTAGCGGCCACCAACGAAGATTGCTCTCTGGCTTCGATGAAGGCTCAAAGATTTCAGCAACGGGGGATGAGGACTTGCACGACCTGTTAGGAAGTAAGGAGGGGCACAATGCACCATATATATACAAAAAAAAATAACTAGCAAATAATCACTTTTTTTTCTTTTTCAATTAATCACAAAAAAAGACAAATAAAACAAGTAGACAAAAACTTTATAGACTTTTGACAATGGCCAAATAAGTAACTCGAACCATTCTCAAGAAGACCTCATCCACGGTAACGACGCCATAAACTTGATGTGCATGAATTATATATATTTTTACAATTTTATTTTCCTTCACACAAATTTAGGTTTAAAATGATTTTCACTCAAGAACTAAACTACACGCACAAAAGGGCAAGTGTACCTATCGGGTGGTAATATAGTTTATCGATTAGAACCGGATATCAATATGTGGACACGGTGTCTCGATACTAAACTTTTGCTACTTTAAAGCCTTTTCAATTAATGGGTTCATTTTTGTTTCTAATTTATCATGCAAAAATAACAACCTACTAACTAATCTAAAAAAGAACAATATCTAAAAGTGGCTGCCTAAACTAATTATCCACTAATAAACATGTGACAACAATTGGGAAACACTTGTGGTGATGCAAGCTCCAAATTCAACTAAGTCCCCGATCAAGGCTTCCTAGCTTTATGAATCTTTGGAAAACTAAAATGAAATAACATTCTAATCACCTATAATTTATTCTTTTAAGTTCACTTGCTCGTTGATGTTAATCTTTAATGATGACTTATTTGTTTGTCAAAACTCTTAACTCTACAAGTTGGGGAAAACTACTATGAACAACATACTAATCACCCAAAGTTGGTTTTAAGTAAGCAATATCTTCATCATGTTCTTGATATGAACCACAAGCATGGTCATGCTAGACAACAATCTTGCCCTAAATCATCATACTAACACAAACACAAACACAAACTATAGAATTCATATAAACATTCTTTTGATCTTTCCAAATCTAAATGCAAGAAACCATACACATGTTCAAATAACCATTCAATTCATGTTAGCAATTACCATTCCTAGTTTCATGCTATGATTCATACTAACAACTTAACAAGATTCGACAATCATAATCTCTACATGGGTTTTCCAACACAACATGTAAATACTTATGACCAAACATTCAAGAACAAAGAGTTTAAACATGTCCATGAACTCCAAGAACAAGATTAAACATCACTATGAAGATTAACAAAAACAATCACCATATCTACTTCCATGTTATCACATATTCATAAGCTTTCAACATAGTTTAAGCAATACAAGTGTTTAGCCTATAAGGCTCATAACTACCAAGTCAAGTACAAGAAAACTCAAATTGTTCATAATGTAAATAGTAAGCTAACCAAGTTTAAAGAAAATACTAAATAGTAAATGAGTGAATCTTCTAATGATTAAGTCTATTTCAAGGCCAACAAGCTTCCAAGCCCAGATTCTTGAGAGAAAATAACCAAAATGCTCCAAGTCCCCTCCAAATGAGCTTGAAACTCGTAATTAAGTTGCTTGGTGTTTAGCTCGATGATGCCTGCTTTTGGCACGGTCGTGCTT
This sequence comes from Scalesia atractyloides, assembly GCA_947069175.1. Lineage (NCBI taxonomy): Eukaryota > Viridiplantae > Streptophyta > Magnoliopsida > Asterales > Asteraceae > Scalesia > Scalesia atractyloides. The sequence goes on from CAMTDV010000001.1 coordinate 29,901,460, forward strand.
GGTAAGTGTTAGAGTCGCTTTTCTTCGGTCGATCTTGTTTGCTACCATTTCTGGAAAAAATCCGCTCAAAGTTTCCTAAGGTGGCATGACCGTGCTTATCGAGGAATTGCCGACGATGACTGATGCGATCTTGGAAACGAGCTAATCAGAGATTGACATGGACCAGGCACGGTCATGCTTGGGGATGGCACGGTCATACCAGTCATGGATTTTCCTAGTTTGAGTTGTCGGTTGATAGTGCTGATTAGAGTGTTGATGCAGGTTAGCTTGGCACGGTCATGCCTGGTGTTGGCATGGTGGTGCTATATCTGGCAGTTTGTTGGAATGTGTCGTTTTTGCTCCATTTTGCTCCAAAAACCTCAGTTTCAACATCGGGCCACATCCTAGACCTGTATTTTCACAAACGACTCAAATGAGTACCAAAATCAATGAAAATACAACCAGTTCTCGCGTAACGGGGTATATTTGTTGTTTAAAAGATGTATAAATTCTTTTATATCATTTTACCTTCAATTCTAGGAACTCTTGTACGTTTTTAAGCTTTTGATATCTTTTCAGTGATGGAAAGATAAGTTGGTTGATGTCAGTTGAGGAATAGAAAGATTGTATATCTTTTGATACATTTTCTAATTCCATTGGATCAAGAGCTTTGGTGGGTGGTGTTGTTATGGTGATAGTTGTTATAATGATGGTGGATGGTCGAGATGTGATGGGTGATGTTGTGGCGATTGTGGTTTTGATAGGGGATGCATCAGGAGCTTCTTAGTCATTATCTTGGACAATGAATTTAGTTCTCTTTGTTCTGGTTTGAGGTGTTTGTGTTTTTTATGGTGGTTGTGGGAGTTGTATTGTAGGTTTTCTTTTGAGGAGTCCTTTAGGGGACTTGTGTATTGGTGGTGGTGGTTGAGTAGTTGTAACTCCTATTGCCACTTTTGTAATGGCAATATATGTTTCGACGATAGAAGTAGTGGTTTGAGTGATGGGTGTTTGGATAGATGCAGCAGTTCTTTCTAGAACATCTGTTCAAGATCCTTTATTATCATGGATGTTTTTTCTTTCAATGATCTCTTGCACTGTTATCTACATGTTAGCTTCCCTTGTATCCCTCTTCTTTTGTTTCTCCACTTCTTTGGAGATTTCTTCTTGTCTTTCTCCACTTCTTTTATCTACATGTTAGCAATATCAGGCCTTTTTCCAGCCTTTTTTGTCACACCCCGACCCGCAGCGGAATAAAAGTCGGGGCATGATTGGGTTATCACCAAAGCTCATGATATTTACTAAGAAGTTTCATATTTATTAAATTCAAAATTTAAAATTTAAATATCCAACAAAATTTCATACAAACACAAATAAAAATCTAAATGCTTGTTCCAACGAAATAACTTGTTTATTCTTCTAGGCCATCCTAAGTGTTTCTTTCCTCAACTTGATCACCTGTATCATGCGTAAAACAGAGGAAATTTTGGGTCAACAAAAGTTGGCGAGTGAACCTTGATAAAATATTTAAATACTTGATTTTTTATGTTTATTTAGATAAAATTTTGCATAAATCACATATGAGCAAATGTATATATGTAACCAATCACAAACCACATTGAATGAATATATGACATGAATGATGATATATCTGAGATCAAGGCTCAATCAAACGGAGCCGATCTAATGAGGCACCTGATGCTCAACCCGTATCCCACGAGGAACTGACGGGCCTAATGAAATGAGTGCACTGAAATGATAAAATGTATCCACATATAAACCACACTATAAGCAATAAACATTTGATCACGAAATGATATAAGCACAAGTGTTAAATAAAATAAAGAAATGATACGACACATGATACACCCCAAAACGTGATTAAAACGGGGAATTTGTAGAGATTCACTCACCGTAGGTGCGTATTCTTGATCGGGATGAGAGCGCACGAGTTGGGAGTTTAAGATGAAAAAGGTACTAACCTAAGATAACAACACGATAAATCGATAAATAAATAAACTAACTTTTTGATTAAAAACCTTTGTTTAGATTTTTAAGTTATTTTTGTGATTTTTATTAATATTTTAAACCCTTGCAATTTATGTATTTTTAGGTATTTTTAATAAATTTTTTTCTTTAAATAAATAAAAATATAAATAAATAAAATAATAATAAAAAAAAAATTGTCAGTCTGACAGGCTGATTGTCAGACCGGTTCGCTAGGATAATTGGCATGCGTGTATTGAGGCTCGAACCCGTGACCTCTCGGTTGCATGCATGCAGCTCTTCCAACTGAGCTACGTGTCTAACCCGAAAGAAACATGATTTTAATTATTCTTATACACATTTTAGGTTCATTCAATTTTAATTAAATTTAAAAAGAGAATTAAATGGTCTGACCGGTGTGAGTCGGGGGATTCGAACCGGCGACCTTGTTAATGTTACGCACCCAGCCCAACCAACTGGGTTGGGTGTCTAACCGTCCATACTTGAATTTTTATCATATTTATATACTGAACATATCGATACAGAAAAGATAGATTTAAAAAGGGTTTAAAGCGGTCAGGTCAGTGGATGTTGGGTTTCGAACCGGCGACCATAGTTTGGTTTGCACCCGGCCCAACCAGTTGGGCTGGGTGCTTACCCGGTTGTAAACTGGATTATAAAATATTTGGCCACACACTGCTCATCATCTTTATCGTTCAAAATCCTTTCATCCAGAGACATTTACCCGCCCATTAAACACGAGTATGCTTAAACGCTTCAATTAATCTAAATAAAGAACAAAATCAAATAGGAAAAAGGGTCAATACCGATGGTGGTTGTTCTTTTGATTTTTCTGGCGAAGTGTGGCGTTTTCCGGTGAACCAACAGAAAAGATGCCGAGCAGAGTATTCACAGCAAAAAGAAAGGGTTGGTGCGAGGTTGTAAACCGTGGGATCGAGGGTATTTATAGGAAAGAGGTACACGGTTCAGGGAATGGTTTCGGCCGAAAATTTGGGGAGGTTTGATTTGAAATCGACCGTAACTGATTCCAAAAATAGTTAGTCCGCGTTGAGCTGGCGACAGAAGAGCTTGACAAGTTTTAAATCAGGAAACCCGCGTCAAAGACATCTACAGGAATATATGTAGGGAGATTGTGAGTTCAAGAATTTCCTAGGTGTCATGTGTCGTAAAAAGAATGAAAACAACATAACTGAAAGTAATTTAACTACATCCATAGAATGTCTTGGGTTTGCTCATGTTTGGGCCTTCAAATGTCCCCCATACCATTGCCTGTGTAGTCATGTGGGCCCCCATGACTATTGGGCTTGGTAGGATTCACATTGGTGTCGGCAGGTTAACACTCGCACCACCCGAATGAAAATCGTAAAACATGATTGCGAGATGTATGGTCGGAGGGTGTCCAGGTGTGGACACAATAACAACTCAAAGTGGGGTTAGTTCACACGACGTTTGGTATAGCATGCTTTGGCTTAATAGGTCCTTCGTACTCTCATCGTTAGTCCCCAGGTAGGCAAACTGGTCCTTTATTTTGGATTTATACGAATGCCAAGCCTAGACAATACGTTCCGACTTCCGGTACTCGTACCCATCCAGTTACTACATGCCCGTCGTGAAAACTCACTTTGATGTGATTTGAAAAATATGAAAACATTGCAAAAAGAAAATCTTTGAAAAGAAATCATGGAAATTGTGAAATCGTGAGGTGTGTGCTTTCATAGATATGATATGATATGAGGGTATGATCTATGATGAGTATTGCATATTAACAGGTACTTGTGAGAGTGCTTGTAACATATTGTGTGTGAAAATAAACATGAAACATATAAACATCATGAATTTTGCATGTAACACATAAACATTAAAATCTAGTCAACTATAGTATAGGCTCTAAGGGTCTAATAACCTATCCTATATCCCTATAGTCACAAGCTCTGATACCAATCTGTCACACCCCGACCCACAACGGAATAAAAGTCGGGGCATGATTGGGTTATCACCAAAGCTCATGATATTTACTAAGAAGTTTCATATTTATTAAATTCAAAATTTAAAATTTAAATATCCAACAAAATTTCATACAAGCACAAATAAAAATCTAAATGCTTGTTCCAACGAAATAACTTGTTTATTCTTCTAGGCCATCCTAAGTGTTTCTTTCCTCAACTTGATCACCTGTATCATGCGTAAAACAGAGGAAATTTTGGGTCAACAAAAGTTGGCGAGTGAACCTTGGTAAAACATTTAAATAATTGATTTTTATGTTTATTTAGATAAAATTATGCATAAATCACATGTGAGCAAATGTATATATGTAACCAATCACGAACCACATTTAATGAATATATGACATGAATGATGATGTATCTGAGATCAAGGCTCAATCAAACGGAGTCGATCTAAAGAGGCACCTGATGCTCAACCCGTATCCCACGAGGAACTGATGGGCCTAATGAATGAGTGCACTGAAATGATAAAATGTATCCACATATAAACCACACTACAAGCAATACACATTTGATCATGAAATGATATAAGCACAAGTGTCAAAGAAAATAAAGAAATAATACGACACATGATACACCCCAAAACGTGATTAAAACAGGGAATTTGTAGAGATTCACTCACCGTGGGTGCATATTCTTGATCGGGATGAGAGCGCACGAGTTGGGAGTTTAACCGATGAAAAAGGTACTAACCTAAAATAACAACGCAATAACTCGATAAATAAATAAACTAACTTTTTAATTAAAAACCTTTGTTTAGATTTTTAAGTTATTTTTGTGATTTTTATTAATATTTTAAACCCTTGCAATTTATGTATTTTTAGGTACTTTTAATAAATTTTTTTCTTTAAATAAATAAAAAATATAAATAAATAAAATAATAATAAAAAAAATTGTCAGTCTGACAGGCTGATTGTCAGACCGGTTCGCTAGGATAATTGGCATGCGTGTATTGAGGCTCGAACCCGTGACCTCTCGGTTGCGTGCATGCAGCTCTTCCAACTGAGCTACGTGTCTAACCCGAAAGAAACATGATTTTAATTATTCTTATACACATTTTAGGTTCATTCAATTTTAATTAAATTTAAAAAGAGAATTAAATGGTCTGACCGGTGTGAGTCGGGGGATTCGAACCGGCGACCTTGTTAATGTTACGCACCCAGCCCAACCAACTGGGTTGGGTGCCTAACCCGTCCATACTTGAATTTTTATCATATTTATATACTGAACATATCGATACAGAAAAGATAGATTTAAAAAGGGTTTAAAGCGGTCAGGTCAGTGGATGCTGGGTTTCGAACCGACGACCATAGTTTGGTTTGCACCCGGCCCAACCAGTTGGGCTGGGTGCTTACCCGGTTGTAAACTGGATTATAAAATATTTGGCCACACACTGCTCATCGTCTTCATCGTTCAAAATCCTTTCATCCAGAGACATTTACCCGCCCATTAAACATGAGTATGCTTAAACGCTTCAATTAATCTAAATAAAGAACAAAATCAAATAGGAAAAAGGGTCAATACCGATGGTGGTTGTTCTTTTGATTTTTCCGGCGAAGTGTGGCGTTTTCCGGTGAACCAACAGAAAAGATGCCGAGCAGAGTATTCACAGCAAAAAGAAAGGGTTGGTGCAAGGTTGTATACCGTGGGATTGAGGGTATTTATAGGAAAGAGGTACACAGTTCAGGGAATGGTTTCGGCCGAAAATTTGGGGAGGTTTGATTTGAAATCGACCGTAACTTATTCCAAAAATAGGTAGTCCGCGTTGAGCTGGCGACAAAAGAGCTTGACACGTTTTAAATCAGGAAACCCGCGTCGAAGATTGGGCGATGTTCTTTGGTCGGAGTTGCAGGTTTTCCTCACATTGTGGGTATATACGCAATTTGTTTCCAGTTTCAAATCAATTGGTGTGTGTAGCTTGGGTTTGTGGTGGGTGTGTTGATTAGGGAACCCGGGTTCGACCCCGGCTTACCTATTTTTTTAAACGCTTTTATTTATGGGTTATTTTAAGCTAAAACAGTTTTAAATTTTATAGATTTAATATCTAATTGATTTGCTTATATTTTATTAAGATAAATTTTTTTAACTTTATTTATTATCCTTTATTTAGTCAATTATTTAACAATAAATAAACGAATAAAAATAATCGAACGACGTAGTCAAATATACTTCGATTGGTGAAATGGGGCGAGTTTTCGAAACCCAAATGTTACATCTTTTATCTAAGGTGGGAACGTTATCATGCATTCTTCCTCCCCACTTTTGCATCATCTTCATATTTAGGGAGAGTGAGAGTTTATACCAGTGTTTTCAAGGATAAAGTTTTTGATGGCTTTAACCTCTGCTTGAGTACCTTTGTACTTGGCATCCACCATTTGTCTTATAACTCTACTTATATATTATATTTTTCATTTGCAGCCTGCTTTTGAAGATGTAGGCATGATAGAACATGTGCCCACATTTCTTTTGCAATGTCTGCATGTGATGGCGGAGTTCTAGAGTTTTGTACCAAAGTTATCATCATTTCTTTGATTTCTTCAACTGATGACTCCAACTTGGTGACTATCTTCGTCAACTCAGGATAGTTTAATCCACCACCTAAGTTAATAGGATCATCTGAATTCCCATCTGAGGTGGTTATACCTAGTATTGAACTAGGTGGCCCTTTTTCTTGGTACCGGGACTTCCAACTGGTGAAGAGACTATTGTCTCAACAGTTGTTGCCTTTAAGGGATCTTAATGATATGACCACTGTCCCACTATAAGAGTGTTATCTCTACAGTTGTAGTAGCTGTCCCACTTGAAATGCCTACTTGTGTCTTTTGGGACACAAGAAGGGTTGTCTCCTCTGCTTGGGGATAACAATGATATCTGAGCTTGCCCTAATCACTTTGAAGTGTACTCTCTGTGATTTGTGTTGAGAGGAACTAGGTATGTGCAAGTTAGTTGTATCAATTGTATCAAGCAATTTTTGGAATGATGATGGAATATTTTTAGTGGGTGGAAGTGTGGAAAGAGAAGCAGCCCTAGGAGAGGGGCTTGAGTAGAGATATTCAAGTTAAGTATCTCCCTCTTGATTTGGTTCCCTTGTGCTTACAACATTATCCTTTCGTGACAAGGTTGGATTGATGGAGATGTTTGCATCTATTGTGAGGAAGTAATGACATATGTTTGCTGCATTTGTGTTACAGCGTGTATCTCTAGCATCTCAGCCCCTAGAGATACCTTCTTTTTGGTTTTTCTTTTGGTTTTGGGGATGGGAATAGAAGTGGTTTTTTGTGGAAATAGTTGGTCTGTGTTCCATAGTGATGGGATGTGCATTGTGGTCACCAGGAGTAATGAGCTCAGCAACAGATGTTGCAACATATGTTTCTTGGTTTTAAAATGCTTTCTTTTTCCACATTTTCTTGACTTTTAGTCATCATGCAGGTAAAAGTTTCATTTGAAAGACTATTACTTTCAAGTGCTTCACCTTGTTCAAAGCACTCATATCTTAAAACATTTTCAGGTAAAAGCTTAAGGGTCTCAGATATATAAGAAATGGATTACCAGTTCCTCTCTTGATTGCTTTTATGTTTTGCTACCAAATCTAAAAACAGTGTCTAGGATAACTTGTAATCTGTATTTCTCAAAATAGCATACCCCGGATACTGAGTTTTTATGGGAATTTCTTTAAAGCAGTGGTCTTTGTAGACAAGCAAACCAAGAGAGTATGTTAAAAGAATTTCATTTCTGGTGGGAATTTTGGTTTTAGAAGTGTTGTTCCCATTTGAGCTTCATATCCCTTTTCTATGAACTCATGTTGAAGATCATTTTTGGAGAAAGTTTCCATACTTGCCAAATCATGTAGTTTGAACATGTTGGAGATGGATTCTAGAGTGATTCAACATGTTCTTTATTGATGACAGAAGTGATGAGATAGGGTTTTTGTTCTGAAGCGAAATTTTTGCATTTGCCCAAAATTCCCTAAGGGTGGTTAGATGAATGGGGGCGCTTGCAATGATTACGTGGGTGTATTTTGATGATGTGATGATGCCAATGATGGAGTGGAAGACTGTGTTCTTGCTAAGTTTTACAAGATACAGTAAATAGTTCTGAGGAGTTTTCGGTTCAAGAGCCATTATGAGAGTTGGTCAAATCTTTTGAAAATCTTTTAAGTAGATGATCTTTGATAGAAACTGATGAATAGTGATTGCGATTTCAGAGTTTTTCTCTTTTGAAATGCTTTTGAATTGATGAAAATTGGTGAAGTGGAAACACTGTAGGAAGAAGGGTCTTATAGGCTTAATGGAATAGGGATGCAAGTGTGGCCAACATTTACCTTTTTAGTCTACATGGCCATGTGTTATTTGATGTGGCAAACCTCGGTTCAGAACGTGGGTTCTTTTGAGGAAACCCCTTGAATAAGAAAGATAAGGTATGTCTTCAAAATATTTGTTTGAAACCTTGGTTGGGCTCAACAAATAATGGTGTGCTAAATCAGTGGTTTAAACATCTATTTGACTTTTGGTTAACAAGATAGATTGAACCCATGTTTGAAAGCTCTGTTGAGTTAAATAGAGTTTTGAGTGTAAAAAAGTGTTTGTTTAATGAAACAATGGATCTGTTTGACTATTGTAGTCAAATAATGGTTAATGAATCAGTGGTTCTTGTGCCTTTAACAGTGGTTAACCATACTTAAATAAAGTTTTGAATCACTAAAACAAATGTTATACTATTTTGAACAGAGTTTTGTTTTTTTTGTTTTTATTAATCTTTTTGTTGGTGCATATTCTCTGTGTCCGCCACTATGCAAATAGGCTAGATAGAGCGTTTGTTGAATACTGTATTGTTCAGCAAACACAAGACATGTTGGTGAGGATGTAACACCTTCGTATGGAGGTAAACTAGTCTACCTTCGTACGAAGTAAGCTACTCCGCACCAAACTCATGTCTATATATAGTGTTGTATGTTTATTAGTTGTTAAGTTTTGGAGTTCCAAAGGGGAAATGTTGGAGAAATTTCCAGCTTATAAAGATGTATACTCTTTCGTATGAATGGAAAGCTTCCGCTTCTACTCCTTCTTAATAACTTTCTACCGGATTATTTGTATTCTACCCAAACTTCCGTCTAAACCCGCCGGTTCCTGGACTATCACTTTTCTTGACTTGAAAACTACAATTTTTTATTTTCTTGTTTTAGCTACAACATATTAATGTTGCAAGAATCTTTTTGGTACATTTTTGAAAAAATTTATTTGTTTTATTAGTATAGAGATATGTGTTGGGGTATCATTTGTTTGCACTTTCAAAATGCCAATAGATGTTCCCTGTAGACAGTGGTGAATGGGTCAATTTTGTAGATGATCAAAAGCATAAGCTGCTTTGGAATTTGAGGTCTCAACCACTTCATCAGCTTCTTGGGGATTGGTCATTTGTCACAAGAGGTTTTTGTACTATCTCTAACAGTTGTTTTTGATACTCTGCAATTGCTTTCACACTTGGGTCAATAGTTGCTTGACCATTCCCAACAAGATGATTGTACCCATGAGGTTGTCTGCTGACTCTTGGCTTTTGGGCATTTGCACAGGTTCTTCATACCTATAAGGTACCTCATTGCATGGTGGTTGCCCATAGCCTCTATGGAGTGTGTGTGGTGCAACAAACACTTGACCATCCCTTTGTGTAGGGTATTGGTTCAAATTTTGTGTGACAGATGGTTGACCAGACTCAACTCTTTTGGTAATTGATTATGGATCCCTATTACCATGGCCATCATCCTTTTTGAAACTCCTTTTTCCTGACCTATTTTGATTGATTTCTTGTGGTTCAAGAAAAGAGCATTACTGGGTCAAATGATTGAGGTTTCCACATATGGTGCACCTAAGTATGGACTCACAGATTTTGTTTCCATTGTTAATATCATAGGCTTTTAACTTGATCAGTCTTTTGTCCAATGGTTTTTTTTTCCACAAAAATCACGTAGCATAACTGGAGTTTTGATTTTCTTTGTACACTTATCTCTCTTTTTAGCAACAGTTGTTTTAACATCTATTTGAGAGTTGGTAACATGAACAATTTTATCTTGGGTGGCTTAAGACCTTCTAGGTTGGTGATATCAAATGGTTTGAAATTTTCAAAAAAATCACATTTATCTGACCAAGTAGGTTTAACTTCAACCATTGAATGGAACTTTGTGTTTTTGTTTTTCAGATTGAATGGAACTTCGTGTATAACTTCAACCATAGGTTCAATGATCTTGATTTCTTCACCAGTTGAGGTGGTTGGTATAACTTCAATCATTTCTAAGTCAATGGAAGTATTGTTTTATTCTTGGTCATAATTTCTAAAACCAACACCAAACTTCACAGAGGTTTTTCTTAGTTTTTCCCAAAAGTATCTCATAACTATTAAAGGACCCAGCCCATTTTTCACAGGTGATCTGTGTGGATTCTAACTCGTTTTACAATTTTGAAAATTTTCTATCATTGCTTGGAGTTGATCCTTGGTTGTGGATGCTACTTGTTTTAGACTACTTATCTCAAGGTCTTTTACAGCAATTCTTGTCATAAAATCTCTTTTCAATTTTTCAAGGATTATTTCACTGATTTGTACCTTTTCTCATAGTTTTCATTCACCACTTTGATATTAGCAAATTGTATGATGCATTTATTAGGAACACAACTATTTGAGAGTTTAGATGATACCTTAGAGGCATCCATTTCAACAATCTGCAGTGATGCAATCAGTGTAACTTTTGGGATTGTTTTCATCGATCCTTTCAGCTTGCTCCTGGTCATCGACAGATGTTTGACCTGAGCTCTCAGTAGTTTCACCAGTAATTGTTTGAATTAGAACTTCTTCACCTAAAACATGCTCAAGAGCCATAAAAATAGTTTTCATGTTCATCATAGTCTTCTGTTATTAAAGACAAGTTTTCATCTGCTAAGTTATCCAGCAAGCTACTCTAGTCAACATAGCCTTGTGTGAATAAGCTCTGTTAACTAGGCTCTGCAGATGCAGGAGCAGGAGTAGCTTGTGGTGCTTGAACATATACAATTGGCATCTGAACATACTGAACCTGAGGCACTTGGGGTGCTTGAACATAGTGCACTCGCACAGGATTTATGTTTTGTGAAAAGTGGGCTATGTTTTGCACATTTGGTCCTGGGTATTTTGCGGATAAAATTTTTGTTGTGTATTAGGTTGAGAACTTTGATTTAGATATATGATCATTGGTGCAGAGTTACTTGTTGGACTCTTGCATTCTCTAGCAAAGTGACCTAACCTATTACACTTATAACATTTAATCTTATATTTATCCAACCCCACTTTTGACCTCCTATTTAAGCCTGGGTAAGCCCTATTAATCCTTTTGTAAAAAATGTTAGCTTTTAGACTGAGTAGGACCACCTGGTGCAATAGGTCCATCTCCTCTAAGTCAATTGGTTCTATGTGCTTAAGCTCATCAAGTACAAACGACAAATTATCATGGACGTAACTATCATCGTTTGCTACAAAAGCAAAACTTGTGGAATGTTGATCAGAGTTGATTCAAGTTGATATGTCAATGAAATGATAAAAACTATTTCCCATTCCAGCAGATGATTCCTCCTGGCTCAAAAGTGTTGTGTTACCGAAAACCAAACTTTCAAACCTTTCTAGTTTCCTAGAGCATCTTTTTCTGGACAAGCTCCCTTTCAAATGTTAGGAACTTTCCACGAAGCTGACTTAGGCTCATGTCCTTGAAATCTAGGGATTTCTTATCACTATAGCGATAGTGACCCAATTCTCAGGAAAAGATCTTAGAAATCGGTTACTTCAAGTTGTTTTAGTAAATTCTTTATTAACCAACTTTAGTTCACTGATTAGGCATGAAAATCGTTCAAACTGCTGAGTCAGGGCCTCCCCCTTGACATGAGTGAAGGTTTCATATTACTTGTTAAGGATTTCTCGAGTGTTCTCGATAACATCCTCCATTCCACCAAATTGTTCCTTCAGTGCATCCACAACTGTTTGGCGCTGTTATAATGCAACTGTCCAGCATAGATATCATTCGACTGAGCTATAGCCACGATACTAAGGCTTTCGCATCTAGCTCGAATTTTTGATAATCTTGCTTAGAGTAATTCTCCAGCTTCTTTGGCTCAAACACATTTGGGTTTTTGGCATTTGGTACCATTGGAATATGGAGTCCGAATACACCAGACTTCCAACACCCTGCATTTTGTTGAGCAAGTATATGACCCATCCTACTTTGCCATATGTTAAATTCGGATCTAACAAGTATAGGGGGTTTATTACTAAAACGGTGTTGTGTGGATCATTTTCTGCCATTTTCGTTTATTCTTTATTAGAAAAACATAGTATGTGATAGACACTAATTAGTACTTCACTATACAACTCTGAGCTATGAACAGTACTGGATCTTTGTGGAGCTGATCTTTGTATGTTAAACTGATTGTGAAATCATGTTTAACGTGACCAAGCTCTGATACCAATTGTTAGGTCCGAGTTTACAAGGTTTGTGATTATAAAACAATTAATATCAAAACATTATTGAATTGTACAACAAAAGATAAATAATCACAAACAAGAAGTCATCGTCAACAATTGTGTCTCATTGATAATCCAAATAGTTACAAATGTTTTACGAAGATTGACTCTACAGACCCCCCCCCAGCTGGTCACTAACAATTTTGTTCGTACAAAAGAAAAAGTGATGTGTAGTGATAAATAGATCTAGAACAGGCGAGATCTATTTATACTAAGTATGAAAGCTCTGTTTGTGATTGGATGACATCACCCTGATAGTGACATCTAACATTCCTAACTGAATAGATTCCACAAATGTTGCATACATTTATGCAAATCTAACATCCGTTCTAACTAAGCTAAACACTGTTAAAACAAGTACTATTACATTGGGAAACATCTGTTTGGACTATCCACTATTCCTTTGATCCAAACATCTGTTTGGTAAGACAAATTTTTGGTCTTCTTCATCAAATCTTTGGCTTCAACAGACTTTAGGCTTCAATAGACTTTATTTCTTTTTAAACAGTGGTTCCAAGGCTTTGATCAGTGGTTTGCTTGTCTTCAACAGATGCTCTGATTTAGGTGTTCAAGATTCACTATCTTTGGGGAGAATTTGGTTCAAACTTTTGTTTATTTTTTGATCACTTGATCATGTTTTAGCTTTTGGATATCATCTGTTCTTTTGCAGGTCCAACATGTATTCCCAAAAGTGTGATGCTTGTCAAAGACATAGAAATATCCTCCATCAGTATGTCGAACCAATGCATCCTATAATTCCTCCTTGGCTGTTTATGAAATAGGGGATGGGTATTTTTGGCAAACTACATAAGGCACAAGTACTTAAGGTGTTGATGTTAGCAATGACATATTACCTCTTCAAATGGATAGAATCTAAAGCTTTTGGGCAAGTCAGAGAAAAAGAATTTATATCCTTCATCAAATGCAACATCCAGACTAGGTTTGGACTTCCAGCTGAAATCATATGTGATAACGGATTCCAATTTATTACGAAAAGAGCAACCAACTTTTGTGAGGCATGGGGGATCAAGATGATTACTTTAACACAACTACACACTCAAGCAAATGGTCAAGAAGAGTCAAGCAACAAGATCATCCTCAACAACGTCATAAAAGAGACTAGGGACAAAGTGATGGGCAGAAGAGCAACATTTTGTTTTATAGGCTAATAGAATGATAACGAAGAATACTACTGGCTAGAATCCTTTCTCTTTGGTGTTTGGAATTGAAGCAATGATACCAACAGATATGGTGATTCCCACGACAAGATCCAGTTTACAATCTAAGGAAACAAGGACCAAGCCTTGGCTGAAGATCTTGAGGTAGTGGATGAACTCAGGGATTATGCTATCAGGATTGTAGCATACCAGCAAAAGATAGCAAGAGCATACAACAAGAGTATCAGGATTTGTAGATTCCAAGTTGGTGATATGGTTCTTAGAAAAGCATTCTAGAATAAAACCAATACTACTGATGGAAAGTTTGCTTCAAAGTGGGAAATACTATATCTCATTGATTCAGAAGCTGGAAAAGGAGCATACCGGTTGGCCACAATGGATGGAGAAATCTTTCCAAGATCTATGAGTCCCAAATCATATTCGGATCACAGTGGTTTGATTGTTATCACCCAAACAACTATAGATTAGTTGCTTAAATGTGTAAAACTTAAGAAAAACAAAAGATGAAGATTCTTGTATGGATCAAACAACAAATGTTGTATATTAAAACCCTATCTAATATAATCACTAAAAGCACCTAGATGTTCAGATTTAGCATAAGAACAATAATCACAACACAAGAGAAATCACCAAAACTTGTCCAAGAACCTTGGACTAGGGTTTTTCATTAATCACATATATATACAATCTGACTACCCAGTGCATTTAACAAATATGCTGGGATATTAAATACGTCGCTACAGGGAAGTTTCCATGTAGTTACATTTTATACCCTGAACTTTCTGGAATACAATACACTATTACAAAACTATCCAAAACCTAATAAAACCAAGTACCAACGATCTCAAAAGTTCCAACAATATCCCCCTAGATCGTTACGTACTTGTTCGATTCTTCATTCTTAGTCTTCGGTTTCTCGATTTGAGGTAGCTTGATCTGCAGTCGGTTCAGGTAGTGCTTCAGTTTGATTAAGAATAGCTTCACTTGTGACAGGTGGATCCTCCATCGTGGCTTCATATGTGGATGAGGCTGGAGGTTGAGATTTTGATGTAACTAGAGTGGGTGATGGATCTTTTTGCTGAGCTGACGATTTCTGCTTCCTTTTTATTTTCTTAGCTATCGCTTTCTCCGTTTGTTTTTTCAATTCTAGTCACGATGTCCATCATTTCGATTTTTCTTTCCCTTGCTCGTTCTACCGTCCTTTGGAACAACATGCCTCTTCTTTATACTCATTCCCGGCACTAACATGAATTTGGGGGCCATAAAGAATATTTAAATCGGATAAGCAGAACATAAAAACATCCATTGGATCCAGAACACAAATATCTTCAATAGTATCGGATCTGATCACAGCTTCTCCTGTTTTGCCCTCGTAAAACCATTTCTTGAAATTCGTGAGACTCATAGGTTGTTCTGGAGGGATCTTAACTCTAGTTTCAACTTTAGCAAGATCGATGACCCATGTGACTAGGCCCTTACCAGTAATGGGATCCTTTGTTGTCATTGAAACCCTTATGCAAGGGCGTTGCGGCTTGAATACAGTAAACCCTCGATTGCATTCTCTTAAAACTATTCTTTCAAAGTCAGCACCAATACACTGTTGGTAGGGTTTATCATTTCTAGCCTTCCAAGCTCACGAATATTCCATCGAGGAAGACTTTTCATATCTGCTCCAGCTTTGAAGTATTGGATGACTCCACCCCGTCATTTTACTATGAACATCCCTTTCAAATTGAAGTACTTCCAGCTGATTATCTTGTCAATGACTTCCGTCTTTTCAACAGTGACTACTTGATAGAAATCTGGAAGCTTTTCTCTTTCCTTTTTGAACCATTCAGGGTGTATTGGAGTCACTTCATCACCATCTTCAGTTTCATACGAAATCTATTCCTCCAATCCCCATTCAACAAATCATGCTGGCATTTCATCCCTATCCACCTCCTCTTCCTCACTTTCATCATATTCGGTAACATTCACAGCTGGTTCTAATCGTCTCTTCTTTTTCTTAACTTCTTCGGCCTTACGTTTTTCTTCCTCAACCTTAAACTTTTTATAGTCGAAGATATCTGTAGTTGAGAACATTGGTTGTATATCTACTTTAGCACATAGTTCTCTTATCATTCTATACATCTTCTCCATACCATCTTGCTGGAATCTAACAAATATTGTTTGTTCCTTAATATAAGCATGAAGCCCCTGTTTTTTCTTTCTTTATTCTCTCAGCTTCTCACGTATCATGTTTGTGTTGCTCACTTGATGCTTTAGTAGGCATATTTCTTGAGTTGGACCTGTCCCGATATCTTTTGATAATTCATCATAAAGTTCTTGAAATGGACAAGGTCTGCGTGGAATTTTCTAAGGTATTGACTTTGTTGATGCACTTTTTGAAGAGCCTTCCCTATTTTCTTTCTTTTCTGGGGAGGTGACCTGCTAGGAGCTTCCGGATCTACAATAGTTGATCAACAAACTCATCCAATTGTTCCTGTTCAGAAGTGACAGTCACTGGTGTCGCAGAGTCTGTCAGATCACGCTTGTTTCTCTTTGCTTCTCTCTTTTCTCTTTCTTCAGCTTCATGTATGGCACGTAAGTTTTCAACGTGCTCTTTGTGTTCTCTAGTGCCACCTGCACAAATACTACCCTACATTAGATGTTCGTGAGTCGGGGTGTATTTCTTTTTCTTCGATGATTCCCCCTCTTTCGCAGGTTGTTTTCCTTTATTCATTCTTATCAATTGTTCAGTTTCTTCTTCTTCATCCGCTTCCTCTTCAGTGTTTGTCTGTCTCTTTCTTCTAACACCTTCCTGATATCTTTCATATGCTGCTTTTACTAATGGAAATCTCTTCTCTCTATACATCCACTGGTGAGCATCACCCACTCTTGAGTTTTCAGTTCTGTGATTTGTCGGCGGTTGGCAATTGAAATTTGTACGTGTCATTGTCGTGTGGAAGATTTGGAGGTTCATCATTTATAAGAAGCTGAACAAATCGAGGATACATGGCCCATGTAGAGGTGTTTGCGTTATCGACCATACAGTAGGAGATCAGACCCGAGATGTTGAATGGTTGCCTTGTGCATAAGTTGAGCATAGCAGCGGACCATTCCAAATTCAAACAGTCGTAACCTCCCTTTCGGTGAGCTAAACTCATTGCAAACACATGAAGAATAAATCGCCAATATTTTGTGAGACCTTTACGTTTGATCTCATTCTTTTACCTAAAATCTCCAAGATATCTCATTCCTCTCAATCCATCCAGAATATCATCTTTCTTTAATCGCAGTGGACCCTTGTGATTGTCTCCGAGACTGAGCACTCTTCGCACATTGTCTTCTGTTACAATGACTTTCTTATTCCGAACGGTTGTCGTGACCCTTTTGACTTCATTGACAGTTGTGACTTTAGCTGTTTTCCAGAATTCTTCGATATGAATACTGTATATAATTGGATCTGCTTGGACAACGTAGCTTATCTTTCTTGAGTTTATCCAGTCTGCAACATCTTCAAAGTCTTTTGGTGGCGGTTGTATTTTACACTGTTGATTATGCTTCCGTGTTTTATCCCTGCTTATTTCTTTCACACATTTCTGAAAACATGGAAACAAGCCAAGTTAGATATGAGTTTCGAAACGCAACTGTTAGTCAGTTAGGATATATACAAGACTATATAAAAGGATTTACAAAAACATTAAAAAAGAAATAAAAATAATAAATAAAAAAATTTCATAAAGATTTATTTACGCTGTTAAATGCGCCGGTAACATGAGTTATATACACCAGGCATGAGACACATATACGCGAAGCAAAATGATATATACGCCGGTTGTGACTTATTTACACTGATAGTAGGTCGCGTATTTAATCATGTTTCGAGATAACAGTCAGCGTAGATGTTTATCTACACTGGTTTGACCGGCGTATTTGTCAAATACGCTACTTGCTTGAACTCGCATTGAAGACTTAAATGTGCAATCCATTGATCAGTGAGTATTACACTACCTTCAATCCTAAATAGACCATATTCAAGTAAAATACACTGAATTCAAAGATTTCTTGATAAACCCTTTTAAAACCCTTGAAAACTGATTCAACTAAACCCCATTGATTGTTTATGCCTAGTACACGTATTATGTGATCGTCGCCATTCAATAATCGACTCTAAAACATGAAACACATACCGATATCAGACGCAAAGCAATCGGCTTTAATGTTTTGAAGAAGTTTAACTTGAGTGTTTGAAAGTGGTTTTTGAAGTATATTTTTTTTTAGAAAGAAGATAACTGAAAACGAAGCATGTACAGATCCGATATTTATTAATTAAGCTGGAAAGATAATTACGCTGCTTTAGGTTGTTTTTGGAAGCTTTCTTCAATGTTAAGAAATCCAAACCAACTACGCTCGAAAATATTAAACTTTCTCGAAAAACGTGCCCTTTTTAGCTAAGAATAGTGCAAAAACCGAAAATAAGTTTAGGAAAATCAAAATTTTCCAATTTGGACACCGAAACTTAATTTTTAGAACCACGAAGCTTCCTTATTCACATTTTTCTTTTAATTGATACCCCGTGACTTTCCTGCAAAAGATCATAGTGGCAACACTTGTTAGTTTGTTATATATATAAGAAGATTCTGAATAATCGAGGCACAAGAAAAACTGTCAGTATATAATTTCCTCTTAAATCCATACACCCTTCTTTCAACTTGCTTTCGGTGAGCGTTTTATCATGTTGTTGTAATATTGAAAAAATTGCAATGGCTCCCACTTAAGCTAGACGAATAGAATGTTGTACCCATGAGTCCCACGTCAGGACATACCCCCGTGATCAAGGTATGCACAAAGGTTCCTCATAGCGGGTGATTATATTGACTTCATTCGTAATGAATTTAAAAGATAGACAACTGATCATTAGGTCAGTACTTTCGTACAGCAGAGAGACCAATTGTCTAACAAGGGCTAAGGCAAATACCATAGATGGTACGATCTATGCACTTGAATGACTCTTAATTTGGCCACATTGGCTCTTTTGAAAAGATAACATAATTGTGTCTAGGTCAGCATATATCTGGATGCAGCAGAAGAGTTATGATATCCCCGAATGATTTGTCAATATAAAGACCCGAAATCTCAGACTTTGGAAATATATCAACACAAGATTTAAGACCATTAACAATATGCCGCAACGTGTTACCCGCAAGTTGCACAACATTGTGGGTTCCCAGAATTCTTGTGTAAGCATTAATTTCTTTGTCGCCTAATCGCAGTTTACTCAATGGTATTGCTGAATCTACTGACACATCGTTGCTTTGCACCCCTATTTTCCTTGATTAACATCATGATTTTCCAATCTTTTTTTGTTTTAAGAACAAGAAAGTGTTAGCTGTTTTCTATCATTTCTTAAGCAGGCGTCAACCGGAAGATCAAAACCTCAAAACATTAAAAATGCTCATTTTCTGGAAATCTACCCCCCTAAAATTTTATTTTCGAATGTCCATTGCTTGAAAATGAAATTTTAATGTTGCAGAAAATCTTTTTGTTGGGCACAGTTTTAAGATACTTATTTATTAAGAAAAGCAGTTCTTTTATAAGTCGGTTATGAAGACGCAATTTATTTCCACCCAAGGAAATTGATCATTTCCAACCAAGTTACCAACTGGCTTAAATGAGTTTTGGCAAAGGCTTTCGTGAAAATATCGGCTTTCTGTTGCATAGTATCCACGGCACCACTTTAATGTATCCTTTCTCGTACGCATCTCGGATCGTATGAATGTGAATTTCGATGTGCTTTGTTCTGGAGTGGTGGATTGGATTCTTAACAATTCCTAGACACGCCTCGTTGTCAATGAATATCGGAGTCTTCAAGATGTTGATCCCATAATCCAGCAACTGATTTTGTATCCAAAGAATTTGCGAGCAGTAACTATAAGCTGCCGTATATTCGGCTTAAGCAGTAGACATGGAGACTGTCGTTTGCTTCTTGCTTTGCAATGATATAAGACGATTTCCTAAGAATTGGCAACCCCTGAAACTGACTTTCTATCAACCTTGCAACATGCATGATCACTGTCAGAATAGCCAATTAAAATCAAAATTACTACCTTTAGGATACCACAGGCCGAGCTTGGGTGTTCCTTTCAGATAGCGAAAAATTCGTTTGACAGAAGCTCCATGAAATTCTTTTGGATTCGTCTAAAATTGTGCACAGATGCAGACAACCCACATGATGCCAGGCCTACTTGCGGTTAGATACATCAGCGAGCCTATCATCGGACTTGTTCATCGTTTTCCTTGAAGATCAGGTGTGAGTTCCGTTTGAGCTGCTAATGGTGTGCTGGCGGTTTTGTAGTCGTTCTAATGTACTTTGTTTGATGAATGAGGATACCATCTTCTCATTGCTTCACCTCCAATCCCAAGAAAAAATGTGAGCTCTCCCATCATACTCATTTCAAATTTTGCCTTCATAACCTTCTCGAACTCCTTACATAGAGCCTCATCGGTTGACCCAAAAATAATATCGTCTACATAAATTTGAACCAGCATCACATTATCTCTGATCCTTTTCGTGAATAGAGTCATGTTGATTTTACCTCCTATGTATCCACATTCCAAAAGATATGTCGAAAAAGTCTCATACCAGGCTCGAGGAGCCTGATGACGACCATAGGGAGCTTTGTCAAGCTTATAGTATCGTTTATGGAAATGTGGATCTTCAAAGCCCGTAGGCTAACAAACATAGACTTCCTCTTTCACCAGCCCATATAGAAAAGCACTCTTCACATCCATCTAAAACACCATGAAGTTTTTGTACGAAGCATATGCTAAGAATATTCAAATGCCTCCAAACGCGCTACCGAAGCAAAAACTTCCTCATAATCAATCCCTTCCTCATGTCGAAAACCTTGAACTACCAATCTTGCCTTGTTCTTGATGACTACACCACGATCATCCATTTTGTTACGGAATACCCACTTGGTGCCAATGGGATACTTTCCATCTGGAAGATCAACGAGTTCCCAAACTTTGAGCTTATGAAACTGAGATAACTCTTCCTGCATTGCTTGCACCCAACTAGAATCATGAATAACTTTTCGATGTCACCTGGCACAAACTGTGAAAGAAACGTAGCATACAATCCTTTATTGATGGTACATGATTGTCCACGAGTTCGTACTCCATCTTCGACGAAACCAATAACATTTTCAATGGGATGATTTCGATTTGTCTTCCTGTGGGTCTCAATTTGTTGACGTAGATTGCTGAAATGTTCGTCGACATAGATAATTGGAGGCTCGTTTTCTTTGGTTTGCTCATCCACATCCGGCTGTGAAGAAGAAGTATCATTTGCAGATGCATCCTCAGCTGAAGTGTCACTGTTAACTTCTTCAACAGGGAGGATTGGATCGGCTGAAACTGGGGTGAATCGAATTGTGAATGGAGTGAAGCTAATGTCTGAAGGATCAAACAATGGTTCTATTGGGGTTGTATCTGTAGATTTGGTTTCAGTGAGTGGTTCAGCAATGTCGAAAGTGTTGAAAACAACATCTACATCATAAAACCAGTTTGGAGAATTTCCAGTATTGGTGGAGTTTCCTTCTTGAAAGTCGACATAGTATGATTCAAGCACCATCTTGGTTCTTTTGTTGTAAACACGATACGCCTTCTGAGTAGATGAGTAACCCATGAAGTAGCACACATCACCAACTACTTCAAACTTGAAAAGATTGTCTTCAGTGTTGAGGAGTGTACAGGAACATCCAAAAGGTCTAAAGAAATCTATCAGAGGCTTTCTTTTGAAAGAAGTTCATAGGCGGTTTTTCCATGAGGTTTAACGATGAGAACTCGATTGAAAACATAGCATGCTGTGTTGACTACTTCTGCCCAGAAGATGATAGGAAGCTTGGAATCTACGAGCATAGTTTGAGAAGCTTCAATTAGTGCTCTATTCTTCTGTTCTGCTACGCCGTTTTGCTGAGGAATTCTGGCTGCACTGTACTGAAGGCGTATTCCCTTTTCTTCGTAGAAGGAGATAAAAGTTTGATTTTTAAATTCCGATCCGTTGTCACTTCTGACTGATTGAGCTTCAGCTTGATCACATTTTCAAACATGGGAATGAAGTTCTTGAGAGTGGAGGTGGTCTCGCTTTTGGCTTCAAGAAAATATACCCATGAAAATCGGGAGAAATCATTTGTAATCACCAAGCAATAGGATCTTTTAGCTAGACTTTTATCACTAATAGGACCGAAAAGATCCATATGCAGTAATTGCAATGGAGCGGATATCGTATTCACTGCTTTGGATTTGTGCGGCTTTTTGTGTTGCTTGCCTTGGGCGCAGGCGATACATTATTCTGAAAATGGTAATTCTTTTATAGGTAAACCTCTCTCTAAATTTAACTTGGAAAGTTCATTCATATTTTTGAAGTTCACATGCCCCAACCACATGTGCCAAAGCAGTGATTCCGATTCTGACGCTTTTGAGATTAGACACCTCATTTGCTCATTGAATTTTGCGTTTTTCATATTGAGAACGTAGGTGTTGTTTTGATGAGGAGCTGTAAGCATAATCATTTTGGCAAGAACGAAGTATTCGGGCTTGAGAAATAGACATTCCACGTCATTGAACATCACTGAAATTCCTTTGTCGCAGACTTGTGATACGCTCATGAGATTGTAACACAATTATGGTACATAATTGACGTTCTCCAATATAAGTGCTTCAGATACAACATCTCCCATTCCAACAATTTTCCCTCCCTTTTCATCTCCGACAAAAGATACGAAATCGCCATCGATGATTTGAAAGTTCTTCAGGAGTTCCTCCAATCCGGTCATATGCCTTGAGCATCCACTATCCACGTGCCAAATGTATTCTATGAGCATTCAAAGCAATTTTTGCAATTTACTCTATTATACAACAACAAACAAAAATATATACAAGTTAATTGGTTTTCGGAACCCAGACTTGTTTCAAGTTTAATCTATTATGATTTGAATTAACTATGCATTTGACTGATTTCCTAAAGTTATAAAATTTCTCAGTGAAACTTTTGACAAGATCTTGTTTAGGTTTAGAAAATTTATTGCTCTTGCAATCTTTCGCAGTATGTCCTAAATGACCACAGCGAAAGCATGCTTGCAATTTGCTCTTTTCTTTTTGGTGGACGCCGCGTGTTAAGATGATGTATGTGACAAGAGTTTAGAGCTGCTTGAAGTGTCATCTGATGATGCAGCATGGCTTGAACTTTTGACTTTCTTCATTTTCTTGTAAAGAAGATTTTCATCCTTAATGCAATCTTCATCGATCTCGTTATCTGAGACGAAGCTGATTCTTGATTTTCACTTGAATTGTTAGATTCCAGATCTTCGCTTGACGGTTCTTCATCACTTTCTGAAGATGTTATGCTCAAGTCTTCACTGTTGCTGACTTGTGTTGATTCTTTATCAGACTCTGATGTACCTGTACATGATGGAACAAACTCGGGAATTTCCTCTGTAAGAAACTTTCCAAATCTGTTTTCTTTAATTCTGGAACAAATACAGGAGATTCAAGCACAACATTTTCATCACTAAAAGCAAAATTTAAGTCATGACTTTCAACCACTACATTCACGTGGTTGTGGGTCTTAAATGTAGGCACATGGCCATTACAGTCATCCCGAATATTAAATTTAGGCACACAGCCATTACAGTAATCCATCCTAGTCAAACTATTACAATTATCCCAAATAGAAGTATTGTTTTTCTTGTTACAGTTCCAGGCGAACCAGTTAACGGTGGAATAATTGTCGCCTGAATATCCTATCCCTATTTTCGATCCTCCACAGTCATCATCCTCATCGCACACATGTTAGTATTCTTTACGCTCAAATACATCTGCATTACTTTCAGAAATGTTAGTATTATTTTCATTTTCGTAAGATATTTTGATCAAACATATCATGTTTATCAATTATGTCATTATTAGGATGAGGAGATGGCATAGGTACATAGTTTATGTTGTGCGGTGGAGGAAAGATTTTTCTTTCGTTTCCGAGCTTATCTTTGTATCCTATCCCATCCTTCATGAATGTCGGTCGTTGGCAATTTTCAATATCAACAAGTGCCTTTTGGCTAATTTTCCATTTATCGATTATGATTTGCAGTTTATTATTTTCATTTTGAGATTTTTCTAATCTTTCAGTTAGATCATTTATGATAAAATCTTTTCTAGAAACGAACTCTTTTAATGTCTGCATCTCAACCAAAGTTGAGTTCAACTTTCTCTAATATGCAGCTTGTTTTCTTTCAGTTCTTTGTTAAATTTCGAAACCTTTTCTTTTTCTCTAATCAGGTCACGGTTGAGTGATTTATAATGTGCCACGACGTTCAAACATGGTTGGGAGCATAGTTTTGCTTTAAATTCATAAGGTATGTTGTTTACCAAGTCCTTATCCTCTTTGTCTTTTGAAGATTCAGCTTTCATGGCGGCTGCAGAAGTTCCAGCTTTCTCATTCTTGATGTCGCTAGTTGCTTCTTGGGCTATCTTCTTCGGTTCAGTCTTCTCAGCTTCTTTCTTTCCCTTATTAGTTGATGGTTCAGTAGGAGCGATTATGCTTTTCAAACCTTTATCTATAACTTTGTCGCCCTTGGGAATTCCTACAGCTTGTTTCTCAACGCAGTTTGATGAAGACGAGACTGATGCAATAGAGATTTTAGCCATAAGAGCTTTGTGATTTCTTCCTTTGCCTCAGCAATTTCTTCAGCCCAGTCGTAATCTTCTACCACCAATGCCTTTGGGGTGTTATCAGTAACATTCTCACTTCCCTCGATAGCTATTGTCCTTCTTGCTAGAACAATTTCAGCATTTTTTTTGTTTTTGAACAACGCGCACTCTCTCTTGAAGTGACCCAAATTCTTGCAGTTCTAGCATCTCAGCTTGGACTTGTCGAAACCAGCTTTTCCGAGAGACAATCCATTTCCTGTCTTGTCTTGAAACTTTTTCAGCCTTAAGGTGATCATAGCCATCTGGCATTTGAGATCCATTTCTTCCATATCATCCGGATCAACTTGGTACATGTCTTCAGCTGAAGAAAATCATGTTTCAGTTCGCCCGCCATAAGAGCTTCATAGATGCTGAGGAAGGTGTTAAACAGTGCAACATGTTCAGTGGATATCTTGAGTGCTTGAGCATCACCAACCACAGTAGTCTTTTCGTTAGATGGTGGAGCCTTTTCAGAGTTTGTAGAAGCGTTAAAGTAAGATGCGTTGGCACTTTGAGAACTTGAACCACCGGAGGTTATGGCAGCAAGGAATGACATGTTTTTGGGAACAGAAGTAGTAGCAGCAGATTGAGTAGATTTCTGAGAGTATCCTGCTTGATTTATTACTCTCTTGAGCACATCCATTTCAAAGGCCTTTAGTGTGTTGATCAGTTCTGAAAAAGTGATTGGAGTTGTACTGGTCAAGAAGGTTCTTTTGATCATCATGCATTGTAAGCTCCATTCTTTTGGAAGAGAGTCAAAAAGTTTCTTGATTGACGCATAGTTGGCAACGGGATTGCCGACTTTCTTCATTTTTGTTAGCACACTCAAAAATTGGCTAATATGATCTGACAAGCTTTCACCTCGAACACTCCCAAACATGTTGTTTTTTTTTAGAACCATATCTCTCTTGTTATCCATCGGTTCTTCATTGCCTTCGTAGTGATCAATAAGGGCCAACCATAGTTCATGAGCCGAAGTGTATTCCTTAAACAAGTTGTTGTCATCCTTTGATAGAGCCATTGTTAGAGCAGCGTGAGCCCTACGGTCACGTAGGATGAGTGTCCTATCTTCATCAATGAAGGCTTTCGTTGATTGTACGAACATCGTCACGAATTACCATAAGAACATGGGGTCCTACAGTGACGGACATCCATTGAGTATAGCCTGTGTACTTAAAGAATGCTTCGATTCTTCCAGCTATTGAAATCTTCAAATCCTTTCAACTTAGGAGGTCGAGTTGCGGTTCCGGTTTCAAGTTCGGCTTGAGAAATTGGATTCAGTTGATTAAGTGACATTTTGGCTTGATTTCAAGTTCAAAGTTTTAATTAGAGATTAATTACGTTGGATCTTAGGTTACTGTGCTTAAAAACACTGGTGAAACTTAATTACGTTGGGAACATGTGAGATTAGTGAGCAAATACGCTGAAGATACTTGGCTACTTGGACCGGCAACAATAGCTAAATCTGCTGGATCACACAAGACAAAAGTGAGTTTGGCTAAATACGTCGATCACCGTGATAAAATCGCTGAGGATTTTTATCACTGACTTCGAAGTCGCCTTCGATTAAACACGCTGACACTATTTCACTGGGAATCAACAAATGTGTTGGTGTGATGCCGGCGTATTAGTTAATTACGCGATCTTCAAGTTAAAAACGTTGTATTCAAATTTATCTACACTGACTTCAAGTTTAAATACGGCCAGTAGGGTTTAAGTACGAACAAAAACCCTCTAATAACCTAAAAACGACTCAAAACCCAAATGTTTACCAAAACATTGATTAACAACTACCGAATGATTAAACTCACCAAATCAAGCCATTTTAAGTCCAAAATTTTGAAAAACCTTGAAACTTTGAAAACTTTTGAAAAACCTTCAAAAATTGAAGAATCTTAACAAAAAATCAAACAATCAAGAGCACAAAGGCTATGATACCAAATTGTGAGTCCCAAATCAGATTTGGATCACAGTGGTTTGATTGTTATCACCCAAACAACTATAGATTAGTTGCTTGAATGTGTAAAAGTTAAGAAAAAACAAAGATGAAGATTCTTGTATGGATCAAAGAACAAGTGTTGTATATGGAATCCCTAAATGATATAATCACTAAAAGTCATTATTCCAAAGTCATTTTAGAAAAAATATTCATGGAAAGAATAGATTTTGTCTTTGGATACACCTGATCTTCTACAAATTGCCCCTTGTGTCTTCTTAGGATTCTGATATCACCAAGGCTTGAGGGAACCCTAATCGCATCCAGGATTCCTCATAGTCTTTAGGATTCCTGTGGATACTTTGGATTTCATTACGATGATATAGTCTTATGATAGCAAATAATGCTATAATCTCGGGTTAAACCACTTGGGACTAGCCAAATTGTGATAGTGTGAAAACACTATAATCTTGGGAAAAGCCTGATGTGTAACATGTCCATGTTACTCCAGTAATAATTTATTAAGAATCCTAGACAGTAATAATTTCTTAAGAATCCTAGATATAGCCAATAGTAATGAAATGTTCAGGCACATATTTCTACATCAACTGGTCCCACCACCTTGAACTATATCTGGATAGCATGCGACTCCTGGCGGGGTGTTTAAACCTAATCTTGTAAGAAAGGCTGAAAGGTAGCTTCAAACCTTAGAAGGGATTAGATTCCTTAAACGTAGAAGAGATGGCCAATCTCTATCTTCGACTGAGGATTCTCAAGGATCTGCTTCTTGATAACCTTTGAAACCTTCGTGAAGGTGGGTGTTCGCTTGGCCAATTCCCCTGATGCTTAATTCAGTATTTTGATATGGAAAAATAATAAAAGAAAAAGAATGAAATTAAATCAGGTAAGAAAATATACCAAGGCTCCTAAAGATATAGGATCCTTATTATACTGAAGCAGGATCCTGCAATTAAGTCACATGAAGTAAGCTTTCAAGTGAATTGCATTCCAAGATCTTGTTGGAAGTTTTGAGATCGTTGGTACTTGGTTTTAGTAGGTTTTGGATAGTTTTGTAATATTTTATTATATTCTAGAAAGTTCAGGGGTGGAAAATGTAACTACATGGAAACTTCCCTATAGTGGCGAATTTAATATCCCAGCGTAAATACGGTGGGTAGTCAGATTGTATATATATGTGATCAACGGAAAACCCTAGTCCAAGGTTCTTAGACAAGTTTTGGTGATCTCTTGTGTTGTGATTATTTTTCTTCTGCTAAATCCGAACATCCAGGTGCTTTTAGTGATTATATCATTTAGGGATTCCATATACAACACTTGTTGTTTGATCCATACAAGAATCTTCATCTTCATCTTTGTTTTTTCTTAAATTTTACACATTCAAGCAACTAATCCATCAACCTGAACCATCTATAGTTAAAGCTAAAAAATGAGATGAGCTTCACCCAAAACCTTGGTCCATCCACTTTAGATCATTGCCTATTGTCCATTGTTTAAACTCCATTACGGGGGGCATGCAAAAGAAATAGAAAAAGTTAATTGTTTAGGGATTACACAACCATAAGATCACTACCACAATTTTTTTTAAATGGGTCTCTAGCCTAGTCAATAATATCCATCATCGCCCCATTGCCGTGTACTCCTTCTCACCTTCACCACCCACAGCTTCACCACGCGCAGCTTCACACCAAGGATCCTGGCCGACCTTTTCCATTGTAGCCTCTTCCATCTTCTTGCCTTCAACCTCAGGACCTCGGCATGTCCTCCCATTTTGGCCACCACTCCATTCCACTTCTTGAATCCCAAGTGTTGGTGTCAAATCCATTAGCTTTGCTTCTTCATACATTTGGATCTAGGATTGGAAGATGGTAAGGGTGGTAGACTTTTTGGCCTCCATCTCCAGATGCTTTAGTTAATCATGGTGGGCATCCTTAAGATCCAGGCATTCTTTCTTTGAGGGCTCTACCTAGCTGCGAAGTTCCTCGGAATATTTTTTCCTAAGTTAAGCTGTTATTTTCATGTCAATGATCTTCTGAGACAACTCGATTATCTTCTCATCATGAAAATAGGATACCTTGGAAAAAGCCTACACAATAATAAATTCTTATATTCTTATACTATTTCTAATTTTGAAAAGAATAAAGATTTTAAGTTCTACGTTTATTTACCACACTTTGGATTATCTGGAGTCTCTTGGGAATCTCTGCAGGTTCTAGGTTAACAAAGGCCTCAAGTTCCATGGATTAAGGACCTTACACTTTTATTTAAGGAAACCTAGGACGCAGTGGGAGAATCCTAGTTTTAGGGACAGGGGAGGAAGGATTTTCTTGTTTAACTAAGGTATCTTTCTCAACAAGACTAAGGAGCCCTTCAAGATCAAAGTGGTCAGATGGCTGAGATCTTGCACCTAATAAAAAGTGTGAGGATCCTAAACATTCAAAATCAATAGAAGGAATTAAATATTCCAAGTACCTAAAGACATGATTGATTCAGAAGTGTTAGATTGGAGGCTGACTTCTCAAAAGGCAGGATCTAGCTGAAACTTTGCAATTTTACTAATTGTATCTTCAGTTTCACGAGCTCAGATGTCAAAATCAAAAGCTGCATAAACAAAGAATAGAAAGGGTTAAAATAATGAAGTAGGTCAACAATGATAAGGTACGAGGTAGGGAGTGACCGTCAGGAAGAGAATCTCCACAAACAAAGAAAAATCTGGTCTTCCAATCCTTCTCATTATACTTAGTTTTCGGAATGAGGGGATCTTGTCCAAGTTTAGTTCGAAATGTAAATCGGCTGGTCGGAGCTCATACACATAAGTGATTTCAGCAAGGGTAATATTGAGAGAATGAGTGTGGTTGAGTCTGTGAAGGGTATATAAAATCCTCCACGACAGAGGCATGACTTGTGAGTAGGCTAATTTGGTAAGACAGAAAAATTTATTCACGAAAGGCGAAAAAGGGAAAGTGAATCCAATTGAAAAGGGGTATAATAGAAAGCAAGCCCATTTGGTGGAACAAAGATCAGCTTTGGTGGTAGCATTAAAGGGTTGAATGACAGCTTGATTTAGGAGAACCTGAGAAGCGGTTAGGTGCTTAATGCACAGATTATCAAAACTACAGAGTTACTATGTAGAATGTTCTAACATTCTATGGTCAATGAACTCGAGAGAATTGCAATAACGACGGTTTGTTTTGGCCATAGTGAGAGTGGCTTAAAGAAATGGAAACGGAAAAGAAAAGAGAGAAGGAAGACTAACCTTAGATCCTCCAACTTATGCGAATATATTGAATGAAGAGTAGTGAGAATCCAGGATCAGGCAGTTCTAGACAGAAGTTTGGTCATAATAGTACTAATTCGGTAGAATATTATGAAGAAAGGAGTAGAAGCGGAAGTCATATGTTTCATTATTTCATACCGAAAGAGTATACATCTTGTCAAGCTGACGAAATTAAATTTCGCCAGCGTTTCCCCTCTGGGAACTCCAAAACTTACAAAACTATGAACACACGACGCTATATATAGACACTTTACCCTCGTGCGAAGTGAGCATATTTAACTTCGTACAAAGAGAGTTACCTTCGTACGAAGTGACCACTTCGTACGGAGTGACACATATGCACCTTTCACGTTCGCACTTGAGTTGTGTAATAATACAAATCATTCACACGCCAAATTAACCATCTCTCATATATCTTGCATTCAAAACCTCATGCATATGGGATTACATAGATGGTTGTTTATTCAATATACACATGATAGACCGTTGTTCCAGGCATTATTTAAATAAAATATGTAAATACTAAATAGACCCCTTGTCGTTTGTCAAGGCATTGGGGTATGACGATTGTTCGCTCCTGATTCTGAATAATCGTTTGTTGATATATCCCTCCTTCTTGATAATCTGCTTCCATCCCAGTTGTTTTTTATATTCTCATGAGTCTGTTGCAAAAGAAAATGAAGATCAATGAGCTTTGAAATCCTAAAAGTGTATAAAAACTAACTCATAATTTGATTTTAAGAAGATTACCACACGGGTATTGCTTGAAACGTCCAGAGGTCCTTCATCAATAAGATCCATAGTTCCTGAAAAAAAAAACAAATTTAGACTCTAAAAGCATCAACAATGAAGGGTGGACAGACTAACCGGTTTCTTGAATGATTTATAGAAGTTTATGGACAATATTTTGGACATGTATGAATAAGTCATTTCACACTCTAGTTAGTACTTGTGATGTTTTCCAGTTATTGATGTTTTCAAATTGATATGCTGTGTAACATACAGCTTCTTATACCAATCTAAATTGCCCATTTTGCACACAACGAGCTCATAGAACTATTCTTGTTTATCCAGGTGGAGATTTCTCACAAAGTGTGTTTTCAATATTGATATGCTGTGTAACATACAGCTTCTTATACCAATCTAAATTGCCCATTTTGCACACAACGAGCTCATAGAACTATTCTTGTTTATCCAGGTGGAGATTTCTCACAAAGTGTGTTTTCAATATTTGAGGTGGGGCATTACTTACGGCCCACAAAGTGTGTTTGCAATACGATTTGTAATTTTCCTAAGGAACTAACTGTTAGAAAACATACAATAGTAAACGAGAAAGAGAAAGGGGAAAAAGAATCTGATTACTTGAAATAGGGATGGCGTTAAAGGTGGAAACAAGCAAAACGAAGCCAAGAAGAAGAACAAGAAAAGTATTATGTGATGCCATTACTTTACACATACTTGATGTAAACTAATTATCACCAGATGCTAGACCTTACATTTATATATAAAGGTCGAGTTGCCCCCACGTTATACATATTTATTGTATTACTTTTTTATATACATATTGGCTTTTTTCTGTTGTGGGTTTGTCTTTCCTAGAATGCCAACTTGTGTTTCATAATAATAGTCAACTTGGCTCATCCATCATGAAGAATGCAATTTGTCTAAGGATATACAAGT
The DNA here is from genome assembly GCA_947069175.1 of Scalesia atractyloides. Classification (NCBI taxonomy): domain Eukaryota; kingdom Viridiplantae; phylum Streptophyta; class Magnoliopsida; order Asterales; family Asteraceae; genus Scalesia; species Scalesia atractyloides. The sequence continues at coordinate 29,932,801 of CAMTDV010000001.1, forward strand.
TCCATCATTTTACCAACAATTAAAAACACAAAGCGTGAACTTAACACATGTATACTTTACTTATAGTCAACAAAATATAACAGTTTCGTTAATATATATGATTATAGATAATTCTTTATGAATACTTATAGTATTATATAATACTTTCTTTACTAACAAAATGAGTGTTCAATAAGACAGGCCGGCCTGTTTTTGTTTTTTTTTTATAATTCAAAGTCAAAGCAGGCAACGTAATCCATTATTTGACAGACTCCTTGATTGAGAATTTCCCCTTAAACTAAACTATACGAAATTATTTGCTCTTTGGAAATCCATAAAGTGTATACACCAGCTAAATTTTAATGAAAAATATAGTTCTATAGAATATTTATGGATTTTATAAGTAGCTAATCATTTAATTGCAAATCACATGCTTTACGAATATTTGGCAGTCATATATATTACGGATTTTTTTTCTACCAAATCATATTTGCTACCGATTTGCTGTGGAAATTTGTAATGTTTTAAAATCCGGTTTTTATACTGTATCAAATTGGATTTAGAAACGGTTTAACCGGGTGTATCGAATGGTTCAACTGATGTACCTGACGGTTTAACTGGTTCTACTTAACGGTTCAACCACATAATTTATTAATTAAAGTATGTTTATTTGCTATTTTTAATTATTATTTGTTAGTGAATTTGGAACATATTTTCATGTGTTTTCTGATGTTGAAGTTGATACATAGTTTATTACATTAGTTTTTTTTTACAATGAATCCTTCTAAATATGAATGCAACCTCTATATTTATAAAAAGTGATTGTAAATTGTTATGAGTGGGGGATAGAGAAGAAAAAAATTACCATTTATCATTAAATTTAGAGAAGATGTTCACCGCTACAATTTTATAATATTTTTGAAAGTGATTGTAAGTAGAAAAGAGATAAAAGTTAATAAAAAAGTATAAAATATATTATTTAGTTGAAAAAGAAAAAAAATGTAATATTTTCTACTCTAATTATATAGATAAAATAAAATACTTGATTGTGAATGCTCTTAAATATTTATATCTTGGTTTTTTTACTGACTATTTTAAATTACCTTTAAAATATTTATTTGCATATTTTGCTTTGAATTTTTCATCGCAAAGCCCGTAACAAATATCCACTGTGTAGTAATGATATAGGCTAAAGATATTTACAATTGCAGTATTGCACTATCAAAAGAAAGAAGTATCCCGCGCAAGAAACCATACACAAACCAAATATACATGACACTTAGTCATTTCCAGCAGATTTGCGCAGATCATATGGCGCAAGCCACATCAGGGCGAATCCGTATGTGCCAGCAAGGCATAATACAATTGGCATGTACGATAGAGCATGTGCCTAATAAGCGCATGACAGGTTGTGTCCAGCAGTGTCTCATGATGAACAATTGTTTATGAGAAAAGTACACAAGGACACCGACGTGTCACCAATTACCATGCGCCTGCCAATGTTCCATGATCACCATTTAGCTCCTGATGGCAGACCCGACAACAAGGACAACTGCCAGGACACATGGATCCAATCAACGTGCGCCATCTCCCCCATTCGCCTGTAGGCTCTAACGGTCGTGTCTGAGGAGACAAATGGGATATTCCTTGTTGTCAATGTTAGGCCCAAGACCCATCAGCCCATCTCTTTTGTTACTCTCTTCGGCTATAAACAGAGGACTTCACCTTTAGGTTTAAAGATTGCTCCCTTGCTCTCTCACTTATACACACACTTATTATCCTCAAAACAAGTTCTTATTCTCACACCGGAGGGTGTTTACAAGAAGAACCCCCCCCCCCATTCTCCTCCTTGTAACGTGCTTCACGATGTTGTGGTTGTTTTGCAGGATCTTGCAATAATCGAACCAGGAAGAAAGAAGATAAACCTTATTTGGAAGAGACCAGACCAACAAGTTAACCTACAGATTAAGTTGGTGTCTCTTCATTGGCGCCCACCGATTTATTCTGATCACTTTTCATATTCTATCTGTCTTACCTTCCCTAATCTCCTGACAAATCAATGTATTCCTTTCTCTCCTCTCGGTTTCCACTCTCAATCGGGACCAGCGGCGAACAACGTGCACGTCCAAAGCCACCCAGCTAACGATTATGCCGAGGGTGAGTATACTGAAGTTGGAGGCATGCATGTAAGTGGTACCCGTACGACCCAAAACATGACCCCAACAAGCCATGGTTGTAACGCTTCGCATTTGTAACTTTCCGTTTTTAGTAAGTTTGCTTCGTGTTTCTATAATTGGAAAGTCCAAACCTTGTAATCGTATTTCATTTCCGAATCATTGTAAATCTAAGGCTTTGATTTTAATCAAATTGGTCAATTATACGCAATTCGCAATCTTTATACGCATTTATATTTATGATCATACATGCATCTGTTACGCAATTTATAGCTTCGAACCAACTTGCATATTCTTATGATATATTCATGAAAATTAAGTATTTCAATTCAAGCAAGCAATTAGCAAGTTAAACGCAAAATACATAAGCATATGGCTCCTCGTAAATCTTGTCATGTTTATAAGTTTCTTACTTAATCAAATCTTTATGGGGTCATGTAACACCCTTTCATAGGTTTTTAGCCTTCCAAAAACCTAACTTAGTGTTTATATTTTATAAAATACCAAAACATCAAACTATAACATTTAAATGACCAAAAAAAAAATAAATAGGGCAGCTTGCGGCCGTAAGCTGCCAAACCCTAAACATCTTATTGTTTCAAGTCAAAGACTCACCTAATTACATTAAATGCAACCCTAACTTAAACCCTAATCCCTCCACTATATAAACAAGCATTCCCCCACCCATTTCTCACTTTTACAAGCCTCCAAACACTCCAAAAATCCTCTCAAAGTTCAAAACTTTCTGCTGAAACACTTCAACTTGCAAGTGAGTTTCAACTCACTTCCTTCGTTGTTTAAACCTTTTTTTCTTCTTCTAACACTCTTGGATAACATCTAGGAAGGTTCTCACAAGTTTTCTTGGGCAAACTAAGGTGAAACCTCACCATTTTGAGGTCCAAAAGTGTGTTAAACTTTCTGCCCATTTTTATCTTTTCAAACTTTAAAAGTTTCAAAGTTTTCTTCATGTTTTCTTCCTCAACAATGTTTGCTAAGCCCCATGGGATATTACCATAGGCTTTCCATGGAAAACCAAGTTGGAACAATACCATTTTTAGGGCCAAACTTTTTGTTTTGGAAGTTAAACTTATAAACTTATCTTGAACTTGTTTTAATCTTAACAACTCTATGCTACCTGTGCCTCTAATCAAGTTTATGGTTAGTAAGCTAGCTAGATTTTCCATACAAAAATCAAGAGGTATAACATGCCTCTAAACTTGTGGTTTTTATTAGGGTTTCAAACCCACAAGTGTTGAGCCATCCAAGCTTACAAGCTTGTGTTTGGTGAAGGTGTGATTACATGGAGGCCTTGGCTATCCAACTTTTCAATCCACCCTCACTTGATGATTTCTATACATTAAGCTATGGTTCACCTTCACTTTAGTAACAAGGCTACGACACGACCCCAAACGTTGCCATGTTTGGGATGCACGCATCTTGCTTATTCGGTTCGAAACGTAGCTTAGTGAAGTACTTTATTCATGATCATCCGAATTGTCCTTGTGACAATTTGTGTATTGGTGAATCTTACAAAAGAGGTTAGGACGGTTATCCTCCTACCTCCATGCATGACCTCTATGACTTCTTTGACATCCATGACTTATATGAAATCTATGATTTTTATATGATAAACTTGTAATAGTATATGTAAACTATATATGTAAATAATAAACATAACCGAACCTTTGACGATGACCATATGGTTACTTTTCCTAATATTAGGTTATTTTATCTAAGACCTTACCATCGTTACGATTCTATTGGGCATGACCCATAAAAACCCAAACACCCTTCGGAGCTTATAGTATCAAAAACGAGTGTTAACGTCTAGATAAATACTTTCAACTATATATACTTTTTGCATACTTTAAATTCCTAAAATTACCGAACTCCATCGTCATTCCAATACTCACACACCTACGTTTCCTTGTGTAGGATAACTTGGTGTTAGCCCCCCTAATCAACCTAAACGCTTTCACGAAATTAACTTTGCAAAACCGTGAGTACACTCGACACCCTTTTTACGCTTTACACTTTTGGGTGCAACATGTTAATCTATCATAAACACACTAAATCGCACTTTTATTGTATGAAATCACACAAACCGTCCATCATACATGCTATAGTTATGTGATACTTGAATTGTTTACTTGGAACATTCTTATGTGATACTAAATGTCATTAACTTCGATCAAGTCTCCCTCCCTTAACATGTATAGCGCTATAGGAGTAACGCACCGCCCGTATTCTTGAGGTCAATGTTAACTTTTAATCTATTATGCGGTACACTTGAGGATTGACTTGTAGTTCACATGGCATGTTTACATTATTCTCGTATACTAGCTTATCATGTGGATTTGTTTATACGTTTTTACTACTTATGCTATGATATCAAACTTGTGTACTCGCCAATACTTTGTTATTGAACTATACTTTTTAAGATGTTGCGGGTTGATGACATTGATATGATGAAACTTAGTAGGATCGGCATAGAAACACGCTTAGAATGCTAAGTTAATTATTATGTTTTGTTGAACTTATCTTGTTGTTGTTATTTTGTATTCGAATTATGTTGTATTTGACAATTTGATGAATGAAATGAAATGGGTTGTTTAATTAAATATTGTCACAATTAGTGTTATGATGTCTCGAGCAATCTCGTTCGTCTCACTCTGATGTTTCCGCCATCGGTTGGGGTGTGACAGATTGGTATCAGAGCCATAAATATAGGGAATTAGGTAGAATTGTCTTGTTCAACCTAGTCTATAGTTTAAGTGACCAACTTGACCTTTCCTGATTCATGCTTAAAATGTTAATTCTTCCTATTTCTTTTATCTTAATATATATGCAGCGTGTCTTTCCTAAGACACTCACACAACTTACACACTTGAAGACTTGAAGACACTCATACTATAAACAAGACGATCTCACCAAAATAGGGGTGAAACCCGCACTCTGGTGATCACTCTAAGTCCGCGTGTTCGATTTACACGAAATTACACCATCAATTTAGGAGTGAAATCCACATCTTGATGGGAATTTCCATTTCATACTCTAATGGACCCTTACCAACGAGTCGGAATTCACTCCTCGTTTGGTAAGTATCAACCACACTGTAAGTCCCAATAATCCGTATCTATCAACGATATCACACAATCACCAAGGATGGGCGGAATCCAAACTCGGTGATCTTCAAGAAAACTGAAAAGATGAAGAACAACACGAATCAACTTTAACACCTTGCACACAATTCTATTACTTGAACAAGCAAAACCGTCTAGTACAAGATGGAGGCTCTCTCTAGAGAAATCCCAAAAGTCTTAACCCTAGAAATGAATAAACTTTGCTTATATACCTAAGGTAAGGGCATGCCCCTCATGGGCTTGCCTATGGGCTTGTCTGGCCCACATGACCTATGGCATACCCAAATAACCTATAAAGGTCCAAAACTAATACAAACTAACCCAGTTAATCCCAGTTAACCACCATAGACTGTTGCGTACATTTGATGCGTGTCTCACACTTCTAGGACCTAACAATCTCCCCTAGACTGATGCATCAAATTGTCTTGATAGCATAAATTCAGCAACGTCTTTAACAGAGACTACCATTGTCGTATGTTGTAAGTGTTGTGGAAGTGGGTCTCAAACTTCTAGGACCTCACACTTCAACGAACTCTCAGCACTGGGTCTCTTTCTTCTGCTCCTGTGGTTAGCTTCATATTAGGATCTTGATCAACTTTGCTTGAAACATCTTTGTCAAAAAGAATGTGAGGGGAGGAACCTCATCAGTTCTTTTCTTTTTCAATCTTTCTCTTTCAAGCAATCAGGTTCTCGAGTACTTCTTCAAATGTACTATCACTGTCAGACGATGACTGGCATCTGGTTCTTCTGACTCAGGTACACTTTGCTGTTGTGATGCTTCATGCTTGGTCGGTAACTAATAGCATCTCAATTTTCAGCAACCCCTGTTTCTTGATCTAACTCAAGATCTACACAATTCTCAGAAATTTACAAGCAAACATTCTTATGCAACGGGAGAGTACCGCATGAACACTTGGTACATCCAAGTACTTGTACTCGGATCGAAATTCAAATTTTTTTCATCTTTTGATGATTAGCCAAATCTTCAAAAACAGTTAATAATTTTTAATAAACAAATAAAGCACTCTATTTTTGAATTTTTGAATTTTTGAATTTTCTATTTTTTAATTTTAAAATATAAGAATATAAACAGAAACACAAATAAACAAAGAAACTAACTCAATAGTTACAATTATACAGCTACAATGGGATCAAAATCGTTTTCAGGTGGACCAAGGAACACTTTTCAATGTGAACTTGTTCAGACTGGTCTAAGTGATTGCCAATATGTTTGTCCACTTAAACTTTAACGCTCAACTTTCATTTTTCAACTTTGTGATATGCTTAAGGTAGTATTAAAGTATAATATCCATGCGTCCCATACCATGACATACCCCCGCGATCAAGGTAAGCACAACGATTCATCATAGCAGGTGAGTATACTGAGATCATCATTTATCTTTTACAACATCGGACTATTGTGAACATGTCAGTACTTTCATACAGCAGAGGACCAATAATATCTAGCGAGGGTTAGACAGATACCTTAAGTGGTATGTTTGAATTCCTGGAATATTCTCAGAATGAGAGTTCCTTCCTTTTAAGGTTTTGGCCATTCTATTTTGGCTCTTTTAAAGAAATCCTGATTTGCATAGGTCTGCATATAATCTGGATGCAACAGAAGGGCAGCCAAGATATCCCCGGATGACTCAACAGCATAAAGACACGAAACTTCAGATGTTGGCTATCTATCAACGCATGATTTAAGACCATAAAATCATACGCCGATTGTATGTTACTCATAAGATACATAGTTCGTTATGATTATATCACTTAGTATCTTTTAATCACTTTGAGCGTTAAGCCTATCGACATATCATATTAAATCCTAGTCTTTTCAGCTACGACACCTTACATGTGTCAACCACACCCTTTATCACGAATATTCATTTCATTTCCCATTGCAAAAAGACCTTTTGTATATTTTTTTAGTTTTTCAAATGTTTTTGTATTTTTCTGTTTTTCAAACGTTTTTCGTATTTTTCTGATTTTCTCCCCCTCAAACAATACATATATCGCTCTATTCCCCCCTAAATTTTTGCATCATACTTTATGCACAAATTTACCTAATAAAGAAAACATATGCACAAAGTTTTAAACGAAAGGAAAAGGAAAATATTTTTGTTGTTTTTGCTTAACTGTTCCGTCACTAGACTAAAGACTAATCAATTTCAAAATTAAAGCATGAAATTTAAATTTGTACCTTTTCACTAATATTTCCTTACCTCATCTCCTCCAAAGGAAACATCGCACTCGAGAAAAGAATATGAACTTTTTGCAACAGAGAGATGTTATCCAATATGTCCCTGGAACAACCGCTATCAACATTCCATAGATTGTCAACAGCTCCTCCTTGGTTATTCCTGAAAAATAAAGAGATTAGTAAGACAGTGGGACCCAAGCCATCATGGTCCTAGGTTTCCTTGAAGCATCAAAATAAGACACTTCTTTTAGACACAAGTCCCCTTTTATTTCGAGGATTGGTGATGTTGCTGCCGCTTTGGATTTGTGTTTTCGTTTTAACAAACGCGGTTGTTGCCTTTGATTGAGCAACTTTGGCTGTTTCAGGTTTAGTCATTTTAGAAAAAGATTTTTGTTTCTAAACAGGCTTGCGTTTGTTTTTGGCAACATTCCAATCCTCATCAGATGGTTTACCTTGGGATTCACATCCTTCATTGCCTTAGGTGATGATACCTTCATCGGCTTCGAATGATATTTATCCTTAGGTGTAACCTTCTGATTTTGAACATGATACGGAACCCGGGGACTATGTGTGAAGTTTCAAGAGATGTGACCAGGAATGCCGCAATTGAAGCACGTTTGTCTCTTCGCATATAAAGCATTCTGATCAACTTGATTTGCTCTTGCAGGCCCTGAAAGATGAACTGGTCCCTTCTGTGCTTGATTTCCTTGCATGTTTCTTGCAAAAGAAGATGAATTTGGATGTTTGTACTTGTCGTTTGCAGGGGCCTTCTTCTGTTGTGAAGATTTCTTTAGATTCTTCTTGTTTTGTTTAGACTGCAAGTCTTGTTCAAAAATCTCCCCAACCTTTCTAAAAGCTTTGCTAGCACGGTCAAAAGCATATTTTTCATATTTGCCATTAAAGACAGGCTTAACAAAAGCATTTTTCACAACAAAAGCTTTTGCTGCCCACTGATGATTTTGGAGAGCGTGACTGTCCTTGACGTTTGGACTTATGCTTTCTTCGTCTCCGATTTGCTCGTTTCTGCTCTTTTAGCTTGCTCTGAACCTTTTCATCAGAAGCAAAAGGTTCAGATTGTTCAGTTTGCGCACTTGGAGCCTTGTTCACAGCAGCTCTCTCTTCATCAGCTGACTCATTAGAAGAGTCAACAGCACCAGATGGTTCCCGTGTGTCTGACGAATAATCACCGGGTTTGCCGTACATCATATGTTGTGCTTTCTCAATATCTTCATTGGTTTCAGGCATTGTTGTTTAGTTGTGATTATACGGTGGGGCAACCTGATTGAATCCCAAACCCTTACCTTTATTCTCCTTATATGCAGGCTGCACATTGCACACGTCAGGAACAAGCTTGCTGGATGTATCAAACTTCTTTATATTAGCTTCGTTTTGTTGATATTTTCCAGTAAGAAGTCCCAGCTCAACTCTTACCAAGTCGCATTCCATGGTTTTTGAATCTAATCTGGTTTTGTAATCATGGACCCAACATTTCTTTTGATTTACGTTCAGGTGGAGCTGAGCTATGTCTTTGTTTTGTGCTTCAACCTTTTATGTGAGTAACTTGTTACTTTCTCGAAGGCTGATGCACTGAGCCATTGCATTGTTGTACTCATCAGCCATTTTGGAATTAAGTGCCCTGGGTTGAACAACCCTATTCCTGCAAGGTTCAGTGCATAAAAGGTAGTTGACTATGTCAATGTGCGAGCTTGGTTTGTCAGTGTGAGTTTAGGCTTGAGGTAGAGTTTGGGGTGCTGGGCTGTTGATTGCTACTTGCTGGGCTTGAGGTTTCTGTTTGAACACTTTTTCAGGATGAGACTCCGTTGATTTAGCGTATAGATCTTGGAGATCTTGGTTTGATTATAAATGATCCCACAACCAAAATATAAAGGAGTCTTTGTCATCACCCAAGACGCTATTCATCTCATCTCTCACTTCCTCTTTTCGCCTCCCACGTTCAAGCAAACGCATCACATAGTCAGCAACCGGATCAACATTGTAGTTTCTGATAAACTCATTCAGCTTTTCCTTCACTTTATCCCGCAGGTTTGGGTTTTGATTTTGTACTGGACTGAAAACTATGTTCGAGTGCTGAGCTTGGGCTATAAACATCTTCAGATAATCGAAACCGTACTGATAAACACGATAAAAAATGTCTGAAAACTGTTTTTACCAAAATGTACCGTTAGACTCGTCTCGACGATATGAATCCAATGATATATAATGTCCGATAGTGATTTTAGGAATTTTCGTGCCTTTTTTTGTCCTACAAATCACACGAGTCTAACCGTGCAACCGGTTTCTCCAGATTGTCTATGGATCAAGTTATGTGCGCGAAAACGTTTAACTCTGGTTACGTCAGCCGGTTAACTTTCCACCTTTGAGGGTACAATCAGGAACAATACCGAATTCAAAACAGTAACTCGGATTAACAATCCGAGATGGAATCTCGAAATAGTGATCTGAGATGGTAATTCAGAACACTAATCTGAGATGGTATCCGAGATGCACTATGTCAATCCAAGATGCTTCCCAAATCCGAGATGCAATCTGAGATGAGAGAATCCGAAATAGAGAAACTAGTCCGGAATGAAACCCTGATTCGGAATGAAAGACCAAATCCGAAATGAAGATCAAATCCAGAATAGAAAATCCTTATCTGAAATCAACCGTATTCCGATTCGGATTGCGTGTAATCCTGATAAAGTTGTTGAGAAAGTTAATGAGTATTAGTCCGGAATCAATCCGAGACGGATGATCTTCTTCATGTTCTTTGGGATCTTCAACGATTTCGAATCCGAAATTCAAAGATTAATCCGAAATCTATCCGAAATACTTGAATGTTGATCCGAATTGCTTGTTTTTCAGCAGAAACCAAACAGAATCGTGTGATATCAGATTTGAGCATGGAAAACAGGTTCAACAGGCTCTGATACCACTTGTAAGTCCCGATAATCCGGATCTATCAACGATATCACACAATCACCAAGGATGGGCAAGAATCCAAACCTGGTGATCTTTAGGAAAACTGAAAAGATGAAGAACAACACGAATCAACTTTAACACGTTGCACACGATTCTATTACTTGAACAAGCAAAATCGTCTGGTACAAGATGGAGGCTCTCTCTAGAGAAATCCCAAAAGTCTTAACCCTATAAATGAATAAGCTTTGCTTATATACCTAGGGTAAGGGCATGCCCCTCATGGGCTTGCCTATGGGCTTGCCTGGCCCACATGGCCTATGGCATACCCAAATAACCTATAAAGGTCCAAAACTAATACAAACTAACCCAGTTAATCCCAGTTAATCCCAGTTAACCACCATAGACTTTTGCGTACATTTGATGCGTTATTCTCACACTTCTAGGACCTAACACACACTTAGGGTATGATTTTGTCAAGTTAGGGTGAAACCCGCACCTTGTCAACTAGTCTCATTCCTCGATTTTCAATCTCGCCAAAGTTTTGATTTTTCGATCGGTTAGAGACGTGTAGTAACTGGAAGGGTAAAGTGTCGTTAATCGCTTCTCGACAAGAGCATTTTACCTATAGGCCAAAGCACGATTCTCTAATTTGAAAGGATCTCGATTCACTTTCGAATAGTCAACGTTTCTTAACCCGAAACACTCTTATGTTTTACTAAGCCTATCTTTTATGTATCTCAATTATCATGTGTTTTAGTACTTGCTACCTTATTCATTTCTAACCCGAAGCACGACTCGCACACCTTTCATAACCAAAAACAATAATAATAATCCTCATGAACCAACTAAATTTATACTCCTTACGCAAATCATACGTGTTAATGCTTTTGAATGCTTGTATGCCCATGCTATCTATGTGAATTCATACGTGTTACATGATACTTATATGCTCAAAAATGATTTCTTTTTATAAAAACGCATTATGATCAAATCCTTAATCTCTCTTCTATTGTTAAATCCTTTAGATGTCTTTCTCACAAAGCGTTATGGGCAAGAAGAAGTCCAGGTCAAGGTCCCATTCCGATTCGATGTCCAAAAAGGACTGCATGAAGTTCATGGCCGTACAAATGGCCAAGGTCATACCCGATACCGCCAGCAAGATCCTACCACCACCCAATGCCGAATCACCCCACACCTTCGTCGACTCCAAGGCGGAAACACCTAAATCGACCTTTACCCATAAGCAATTTTGCTCTTGCAACCCCCAGCCTTTCACCGGCGAAGGGGATGCCACCAAGTTACTACAATGGTTTGACGCCATTGAGGTTACTTTAATCCAAAGTGATTGTACCAACCACCGGCGTACCATGAACGCTACGGGAGTTTTCCGATCGAGGGCTTTTTATTGGTGGACTTCCGAGTGTAACGCTCGTGGTAACGATGCCGCTCACGCCCTCCCGTGGATCGAGCTCAAAAAGCTGATGGAGAATGAATTATGTCCTCCCCACGAACGCCAATGACTCGAGAATGAGTTTTGGAACCTTAAGCAGGTAGGGAATGACAATGTCGGCCTCACGGCCCGTTTAAACAACTGAGTGTGATTTGCCCTAGCCAAGTCGACACAGCCGAAAAGGCAGTTGCCAAGTACATACGTTGCCTCCCTCCTCACCTCACGGACCTTGTCGACACCACCTCATCCAAAACCCTTGAGGAAGCTTTTCGCCTGTCTGCCCGACTGAACAATAACCACGTCCTTCGTGAAGCCTCCAAGGCTTCATTAAGGAAAGCCCACCAAGCCACCACCGAAGCCCTCATCGAACCTACCTCACCCAAACCCCAAAGAGCAACAACTAAGGCAAGAAGCGGAAGGCTTCGAGCCAAAACTCTCACAACAGTTAGCCTTAGCCTCTCCCGAGCCTATAAAGAAAGCATACACTGGGCCGCATCCCAAGTATAACACCTGCCCTTTTCACCATCCCGTTAATGCCCCTTGCCGCCTATGCACTATCTGCAATAGGTATGGACAATTCTCCCAACAATGTCGAAGTGCTCCACAAGCCCCTACCAACCAAGCCCGAGCCATAACCGCACCCCAAAACCCTACCGCCAACCAAAACCAACCACCTAAACCTACCACTCGTGCCTGCTTCAGATGCGGAGATCCAAACCACTTCGCCAACAACTGCCCGTAGCGCAACAACAACAACCCGCAGCAGCAAGCTCGTAGTCGAGCCTTCGTCATCACGGCCGCTCAAGCTCAAAACACCAATGATGTCATCTCTGGTACGTTTCTGGTTAACAATGTTTACGCTACTTGTTTATTTGATACTGGTGCGGATAAAAGTTTTGTATCCGTTGAATTTGAACCTTTGCTTATGTGTAGACGTTCTAAGTTGCTTAAATCATTCGAAGTCGCTGACGGAAAATCCGTCACTGTCGAATCTGTCCTTTCTAATTGTTCTCTGAATCTTAACGATCATACGTTTTCCATTGACCTCATACCCATGTAAATGGGTAGCTTCAATATCATAGTAGGTACGGATTGGCTTAGGCGAGTCCGTGCTGATGTTGTTTGTTCCGAAAAGTTAATTCGTCTTCCCCTTCCCAATGACGATTCCTTACACGTCTATGGCGAGAAACCCTCCAAAGATCTCAAGCTTATGTCGTATATCCAAGTGAACAAGTACTTGCGCATGGAATACTTCACCTTTCTTGCCCACATTGTGGAAAAGAAGGATAAGGATCCAAGCGTGAGTGAAGTTCCCGTTGCTTGTGGTTACCCCAACGTCTTCCCCGAGGATCTTCCTGTCCTCCTCCTCCTCATTCAGTTGACTTTCGCATCGATCTAATCCATGGCACAACTCCTGTCGCAAAATCCCCCTATCGTCTAGCACCCTCAGAGATGCAAGAGCTGTCTAGCCAACTTCAGAAGCTTCTTGATAAAGGCTTCATACGTCCTAGTACATCTCCTTGGGGCGCTCTCGTTCTACTCGTCAAAAAGAAATACGGATCCTTCCGAATGTGCATTGACTATCGTGAGCTCAACAAGCTTACGGTCAAGAACCAAAACCCTCTTCCTTGCATCGACGACCTTTTTGATCAGCTTCAAGGCGCAACTTGTTTCTCAAAAATCGACCTTCGCTCTGGTTATCATCAACTACGAGTTCGTAGTCATGCCATTTGGTTTGACCAACGCACCCGCCATGTTTATAGATTTGATGAATCGCGTGTGTAAGCCCTATCTCGACCGATTTGTGATCGTCTTCATTGACGATATCCTAATCTATTCCAAGACGCAAGAAGAGTAAGGGCGACACTTGCATCTTATCCTTTAGCTTTTGCGTACTGAACATTTTTACACCAAGTTCTCCAAGTGTGGATTTTGGCTAAAGGAGGTTCAATTCCTTGGTCATGTCGTCAATGAACTTGGCATTCACGTTGATCCTGCAAAAATCAAGGCGATTAAGAATTGGATTGCTCCTAAGACTCTGTCTGAAATTCGTTCATTTCTCGGCTTAGCCAGGTTATTACCGTCGGTTTATCTCGAATTTTTCTAAAATTTCCGTTTCTCCCACTTCCTTGACTCAAAAGATACACCTTTTGTTTGTAGTTCCGAACAAGAAGAATCTTTTAAAATGCTCAAGGACATGCTTTGCAATGCTCCTATCCTAGCCCTTCCCGATGGTACTGACGACTTTGTCGTGTATTGCGATGCCTCAAAACAAGGTCTTGGTTGCGTTCTTATGCAACGAGACTAGGTTATTGCTTACGCGTCATGACAACTCAAGATTCATGAGAAAAACTATACTATGCACGACAATGAACTTGGTGCAGTTGTTTTTGCATTGAAGATATGGCGACACTATCTTTATGGTAAAAAGTGTACGGTCTTCGCCGACTATAAGAGCCTCCAACACATCTTCAATCAAAAGGAACTCAACATGCATCAACGTCATTGGGTGGAATTGTTAAACGACTACGACTGTGATATTCGCTACCACCCTGGTAAGGCGAATGTTGTAGCCGAAGCACTTAGTCAGAAAACTCATGTTTAGAGTGTCCGTTGCTACTAAACTTTGGGAAAGCTTCAAGAGATGATTCGTGAGGCACAATACTCAACCGTTAATGAGGGTAACCTCGATAATGAGTGGAATTGTGGTGCTGAAAACCGGCTCGTGACCAAATCCAATGGCATCATGTGCTATCTTGACCGTGATAATCTTCGTGACGTCCTGATGAGTGAAGCTCATAAATCTCGGTATTCTATTCATCCTGACACCGATAAGATGTATCATGACCTTCATGTGTCTTTTTGGTGGCCTAGAATAAAGAAAGATATCGCATGTTACGTTTCAAAATGCCTTACTTGTTCCAAGGTAAAGGCCGAACATCAGCATCCCTCTGGCTTACTCGAACAATCGGAAATTCCTATTTGGAGATGGGAGAATATTGCCATGGATTTCATTACCAAACTCCCTCGAACATCGCCTGGTCATGATAGTATTTGGGTAATCATCGAACGTCTGACCAAGTCTGCTCGTTTCCTTCCCATACGTGAAGACTACCGAGTCGAGATATTGGCTCGTAGCTACAAGGATGAAGTCATATGTCATCACGGTGTCCTCGTTGACATTATTTCGGACCGTGATGGTCGTTTCACTTCCCGTCTTTGGAAAACGTTTCAAAAAGCTCTTGGTACTCACCTCAATCTCAGTATTGCTTTCCATCCTCAGTCTGATGGTAGCGTACTATCCAAACTCTAGAGGACATGCTTTGTTCTTGCGTAATAGATTATGGTGGCAACTGGGACATGCACTTGCCTTTGGTCGAATTCTCGTACAATAATAGTTACCACGCGAGTATTCAAATGGCACCTTTCAAGGCATTGTATGGACGCAAGTGCCGATCGCCTATTTGTTGGCACGAGATCAGAGAAGCTCAAATCACCAGTCCGGAGCTTATACGACAGATGACGGACAAGATTTTGCAAATTCGGACAACTTACTCAAAGCCAGAAGCCGACAAAAGAGTTACGCAGATTAAAGACGCAAGCCTTTGGTTTTCAACGTTGGTGACTTTGTACTTCTTAAGGTATCCCCTTGGAAGGATGTGGTTCGTTTCGAGAAGAAGGGAAAGCTCGCTACTCGCTATGTGGGTCCTTTCAAGATTCTTAAAAGGATTGGCAAAGGTAGCATACCGACTGGACCTACCACAAGAGCTCAACAATGTTCACCCTACCTTCCATGTCTCAAACTTGAAGAGATGTCTCGCCGAAGAAGGACTCTAAGTTCCACTGGAAGATCTTCAAATCAATGAGACCTTACACTTCCTGGAGAAACCAGTCGAAATCATGGATCGAGGCACTAAGCAACTAAGGCGCAGTCGAATTCCTATCGTGGAGGTTTGATGGGAAGGAAAACGTGGCGCTGAGTTTACTTGGGAACTTGAAAGCGACATGAAGACTAAGTATCCACATTTGTTCGTTGCATCTTCCTAAATTTCGGGAAGAAATTCCCTAAAGGAGGGGAGACTGTAACGCTTCGCATTTGTAACTTTCCGTTTTTAGTAAGTTTGCTTCGTGTTTCTATAATTGGAAAGTCCAAACCTTGTAATCTTATTTCGTTTCCGAATCATTGTAAATCTAAGTCTTTTATTGTAATCAAATTGGTCGATTATACACAATTCGCAATCTTTATACGCATTTATATTTATGATCATACACGAATTCGTTATGCATTTTATAGCTTCGAATCAACTTGCATATTCTTATCATATATTCATGAAAGTTATACGTTTCAATTCAAGCAAGAAACTATTAAGTTAAACACAAAATACATAAGCATATGGCTCCTCGTAAATCTTGTCACATTTGTGTTATAAGTTTCTTACTTAATCAAATCTTTATGGGGTCATGTAACACCCATTCATAGGTTTTTAGCCTTCCAAACAACCTAAATTAGTGTTTTTATTTTATAAAATACCAAAACATCAAACTATAAAATTTAAATGACAAAAAAAAATAGGGCAGCTTGGGCCGCAAGCTGCCAAGCCCTAAACATCTTCTTGTTTCAAGTCAAAGACTCAACTAATTACAATAAATGCAACCCTAACTTAAACCCTAATCCCTCCACTATATAAAAAAGCATTCCCCTTCCATTTCCCACTTTTACAAACCTCCAAACACTCCAAAAATCTTCTCAAAGTTCAGAACTTTCAGATGAAACACTTCAGCTTGCAAGTGAGTTTTAACTCACTTCCTTCTTTGTTTAAATCTTTTTTCTTATTCTAATACTCTTGGATAACCTCTAGGAAAGTTCTCACAAGTTTGCTTGGGAAAACTAAGGTGAAACCTCACCATTTTGAGGTCCAAAAGTGTATTAAACTATGTGCCCATTTTTATCTTTTCAAACTTTAAAAGTTTCAAAGATTTCTTCATGTTTTCTTCCTCAACAATGTTTACTAAGCCCCATGGGATGTTACCATAGGTTTTCAATGGAAAATCAAGGTGGAACAATACCATTTTTAGGGCCAAACTTTCTGTTTTGGAAGTTAAACTTATCTTGAACTTGTTTTAATCTTAACAACTCTATGCTACCTGTGCCTCTAATCAAGTTTATGTTTAGTGAGCTAGCTAGACTTGTTCCATACAAAATCCAGAGGTATAACATGCCTCTAAACTTGTGGTTTTTACTAGGGTTTCAAACCCACAAGTGTTGAGCCATCCAAGCTTACAAGCTTGTGTTTGGTGAAGGTGTGATTACATGGAGGCCTTGGCTATCCAACTTTTCAATCCACCCTCACTTGATGATTTCTATCCATTAAGCTACGGTTCACCTTCACTTTAGTAACAAGGCTACGACACGTCCCGAAACGTTGCCATGTTTGGGATGCACGCATCTAGCTTGCTTATTCGATTCGAAACGTAGCTTAGTGAAGTACTTTATTCATGATCATCTGAATTGTCCTTGTGGCAATTTGTGTATTGGTGAATCTTACAAAAAAGGTTTAGGACTGTTATCCTCCTACCTCCATTCATGACCTCTATGACTTCTATGACATCCATGACTTATATGAAATCTATGATTTTTATATGATAAGCTTGTAATAGTATATGTAAACTATATATGTAAATAATAAACATAACCGAACCTTTGACGATGACCATATGTTACTTGTCCTAATATTAGGTTATTTTATCTAAGACCTTACCATCGTTACGATTCTATTGGGCATGACCCATAAAAACACAAACACCCTTCGGGCCTTATAGTGTCAAAAACGAGTGTTGACGTCTAGATAAATACTTTCGACTATAAATACTTTTTGCATACTTTAAATTCCTAAAATTACCCAACTCCGTCGTCATTCCAATACTCACACACCTACGTTTCGTTGTGTAGGATAACTCGGTGTTAGCCACCCTAATCAACCTAAACGCTTTCACGGAATTAACTTTGCAAAACCGTGAGTACACTCGACACCCTTTTTACGCTTTACACTTTTGGGTGCAACATGTTAATCTATCATAAACACACTAAATCGCACTTTTATTGTATGAAATCACACAAACAATCCATCATACATGCTATAGTTATGTGATACTTGAATTGTTTACTTGGAATATTCTTATGTGATACTAAATGTGATTAACTTCGATCATGTATAGCGCTATAGGAGTAACGCACCGCCCATATTCTTGAGGTTAATGTTAACTTTTAATCTATTATGCGGTACACTTGAGGATTGACTTGTAGTTCACATGCCATGTTTACATTATTCTCGTATACTAGCTTATCATGTGGATTTGTTTAAATGTTTTTACTACTTATGCTATGATATCATACTTGTGTACTCGCCAATACTTTGTTATTGAACTATACTTTTTAACATGTTGCAGGTTGATGAGATTGATATGACGAAACTTAGTAGGATCAGCATAGAAACACGCTTAGAATGCTAAGTTAATTATTATGTTTTGTTGAACTTATCTCGTTGTTGTTATTTTGTATTTGAATTATGTTGCATTTGATAATTTGATGAATGAAATGAAATTGGTTGTTTAATTAAATATTGTCACAGTTAGTGTTATGATGTCTCGAGCAATCTCGTTCGTCTCACTCTGATGTTTCGGCCATCAGTTAGGGTGTGACAATGGTGTTGGGCCATAAGCGCCACTGACGTCACTATTTCTAGAGGGGGAGTCTCCCGCCTCGTGGTTCGTTAAGAGTCAAGCAAATCTTACGCCATCTATTCGCAAATGTGCGTGTAACTAGCTCCCACTCAAGCTCAAACTCAACAAACTCCAATGGTAACATCGGCACCAAGGCAACTAGATTATAATTCCCTGTGTCACGAGCATACGCCATCGTATGCACCATCAGAACGAATAGATCAGCATCGCAGGTCGTCTTCACCACGAGGACAAAGTGTCCACACGCGAGACACATACGCTAACACGGGGAGGCATTAAGATAGCCAGTATAGCCATAGACACATGATACTAGTTAGTCTGATCTGACATATCAGGAAGGCGACAACTCTTTAGTATTTAGCGGCCTTCCAAAAAATCATGAAGCATATAACCTCGGGTGTGCGTGCAGCGTATAACCTGTCGGCTGAACATGATTATAGCCTTGTTTACAGGCTAGCAGCAACTGAAAAGTCAAAGCTCATTCGGGAAATTGCTCTGGAACTGTTGGAATAGGCAAAGCTGCCTCCAACTATTGGCAAGTTTAATGGGTTGACCAACCCAGATGATCATATCCAGGTTTTTACGAGTGTTGGTTATGACATTTGTACATTTTAGTCATTGAACAATTCCGGAACATTTTCGTATTTAATAAAATCATGTATTTTATTTGCGAGGATGTATATTTATCAATCATTATACACTCCTCGACATTTTTATTCAATAAAATCTTGCATTTATTAGTAAGAATGCAAAAATGTCAATCATTGCACAAATTCGGTCATTTTCGTGTTCGATAAAGTTTTATACTTTATTTACGAGCGTGTAGCCGTACAATCGAACGAACCGACATCCACGACATTTCCAGACAAAATCCAAGTTACACATGCCTTAACGCCTTTATATAACCTAAATATTAGGTTAAGAGGGGTTAAAAATGACAAAACGCGACAATACACGTCCAGGGGCAAATATTGTCAAAAAAAACAAACTTTGCTTCATCACCAAGTTTGGCCACCTATCTCCAATTTTTGACACCTTTCACTCGGCATGCCACATTTAATTTGGTGTTAACACATGTTAGGACACTAATCCACACTTGATAACACTTGTCATCACCTCCTTGATCCTAAGATACTATAAATACCCTTTGATTTATCCATTTTTTTTTTCAAACCACTTCAAAACACATCAAAGAAAAGTGTGAGTTCTTCTTTCTATCCTTCTTTGTGACATCCCAGGTTTTTCGGATAACTTAAACGTAATACTTGTCGAGTGAATTATATGCTATGTATTAAACGTGTACGAGTTAGTGAATACGTGATGTGCGATTATGTGATTGTGTTAGTTATAAAATAATCATGGCAAATATGTACACGAACCGAACCGCGACACGAACCAACCTTAAACTCCTTGTGACTCTAGGAGTGAACCGAGTTCTAACCCAAACCCTAAACTCCTTGTGACTCTAGGAGTGAACCGAGTTCTAACCCAAACCTTAAACTCAAACTATTCGGTCGCAAGATCAAACCCAAACCGAACCAACCCAAGTCTTCGGCCGCAAGATCAAACCCAAACCGAACCAACCCAAGTCCTCGGCCATGAGCTCAAACCAAAACCGTAATCCTTATCCCTTTGCGCCTATATATACTAGCCATGCATGCTTCATTCACAACACAAAACCCTAGTTGATAAAGACAGCCGACGGCAGCAAATCCTCCATCCCCTCGACCGCAAACAGCCCCTTTGCACTCCTTTTGATCGCGAGCAGTCTTCCCTTTCAGTCCCTTTCAGTCTCGGTCGCGACAAGCAGAACTGCTCATCTCATTCGGTCGTGATTTTGCTTGAACAGCCGAATCATTCTTGTCCAAGTCTCGGCTTACTTACCTAGTTATTAAAGGTTAGGATTTATCTTTTGATTACAAGATCATATTCGGATATATGTGCTTGAATGAAGTGATTGGTTTGTTTTCGGATTATATGTGTTTGAATCGGCTGATTTATCATTGTTACATGCATGATTGTTTTCGGAACTTATAAGTTTGCCAAGTATGTTTTGTTTATAAAAACTAGAGGTGTGGATTAGGGTTTGCAAGGATATGTTATAGGTATTGATCTATGATTAGAAAATCAGTTCTTGATCGCATAGGTTAATGATATGGACGGTTTATGCGAATCTATGATAACAATATGCTGAAACAGGTTGCTGAGTAATAGTTACAGCCGACTTCATCTGGCTGTAACTCGGTCATTAGTTGTCGAAAAACGGATTTTCTGATGTCTAGAACGTAGAGATTTGAATAACGAATCTAATGGCACTGGATTCATATTTTTCTGAAGTCGTTTGATATTTTTAAATGGCCAAATAAGTTCAGTATCTAAAGCTGTGAAAATCCTGAAATTTTGTTAGTTGTTTATCGAGTTGGATTTTATAATCAGTAGGGAGTCGCGTCATGAATTTTGTACAGCAACTAGGTATGGAAATTTCCGGGCAACTCCAACTGGAATTTTGTTAATTGGACGATCAGTGATTTTTAAATAAATTCTTCCGTGGACTGCAGTCAGAAAGCGACGAATCTGACTGCAGCCTAGTATATTAATATTTGTGGTTAGTTGGTAAAGATTTAGGACTTGGAAAATTTATATAAATTTCTACATTATAAATGTCACCTGCTGTAAAATAATTGGAATTTTTGGAACGTTGGAACTATTTTATAAAAATCCTAGAAAACAGCTGAATTATGAGTATTAAGCTGAAATTTGATAACTTGTGATTGTGTGCACCAAAGTGTTGCATGGATTGGATTATGTTCATGATAAATTGTTTTGATTACTATGATCACATGAGGATACTTGCATGCATGTTTGAGTGTTAGGTATGTTGTTTGTGTATATCATTTTGTGCGTAAATTAAGTGTAGAATCTGTATTGGTGTGTTCACACACTGACTTGAAATCAATTGGTTTGTTAGGACGCAATTAGCGGTCCCATCCCTTACAACTTCTTTGCTACACTAACCGAGCAACTAAAGGTGAGTTCACGGCCCCTAACTTTATCCGGTTTTTAAACAACAGGGGGAGAAACATGTATACACTCTTCAAACTCAATCTCTTTACGTTATACGAAATTAACGTCACATAACTATTCGGTAACTAAGTTGATGTTAATGTAATGTTATGGTCACTAAGCAGCTATATCACTTAAGTCCTCGTCAATCTCTCGGATCGTTAGTATTGGGTTTTAATAGCGGGGGAATTATAAGTAGTACTACTGGGCCCGACAAGCCCCATCCGAGCTAGTCGCGCTAGCCGGCCGGGTATGGTCAACGGGTGAATAATTTGGCCTAACTTCGCCATGGTCAGTGATAGGCCTGGCAACACGGAGGCACAACAGTCAGCTTCGATCGCGAACTCTTACGTGACATAACTTTAGGCTAGCTACCTATATATGTTAACATTGAACTTAATTACGAAACAACTATATTATCCCGGGTTGAGGATAATGGAAACAACAACTTATTATTCCGGGTTTGGAATAATGGAATCAACATCATTATTATTCCGGTTAAGGAATAATGGAACTATCAGTATTATTCCGGGTTGGGAATAATGGACTAAATCGTTATCCCGGGTTAGGGATAACGGGGGAAACAAACTCATAACCGAACAAACGAATTTATGAAAACCTGTGAACTCACTCATCTTTAATGTTGACACTTGTTTTTGTTTACATGTTTCTCAGGACGCTAGGAGCTCTAGGTGCACTCACATGCATTGAACAAGACATCTTTTATCGAGTCTCAATTACAAACGTTGTTTTGGGTTTTTCATTTGTTTTGGCGTTTGTGTTGGCGCCCGTTTCTCTACTTATTTTTATGCTTCCGCTCAACCACTTAAACTAATGCTTCCGCTAAACTTTGGTAACTAACTAAGATAATCTAAAATCTACGATGATTGGTTAATCAAATGATTTTTGGAAAACGTATTATCAAATCATATAGAGTCGTTCGACGTACTAGTGTTTCAGATTCTGGTTTGTTCACACGCCTCGCGGTAAAACTCCGCAAGTGGAAATTGAGGGTGTGACATTCTTGGAGCTTGTTTCCAGCCTTTGGAAGGCTCCTATCTTGAGTTCTGAAAGTGTTCTTCAACACAAGTAAGTATTCTTCCTAGTTTTTTTAATTATTTTAACTATTTTGAGTTAAAAGCCAAACGTTTGGCTTCCTATTTAACTATCGGTTTTGACCATTTTGGTCAAGTCAAAGTTCAAATTTAACTTTGCAACGTGATTGTAATCACGAAGGTATTAATCCCTTGCGATTGCACCTTCTGATTACCACGTGTAGTAGGCGAGATGACGAGTCAAACTTTTACAAGTTCAAAGTAAAAAAATGTATAAAAATATGAGATGACGAGTTCAAAGTTTTACGATTCAAAGTTTTTGTTTAAACAAGACCTTTGTTTATTCAAAACACTTGTTTTATACAAGACATTTTGACAAGACAAGACATTTTGGTTATTTTATACAAGACATTTATTTTATCGTTTAAACAAGATTTTTGTTTGCCACACAAGACATTGGTTTATACATAGACATTTGTTTATAAATAACATTTGGTTTATACAAGACATTGGTTTATACATAGACATTTGCTTATAAAAGACATTAGGTTTATACATGGCATTGGTTTATACGTGACATTAGTTTAAACAAGACATTTCAATTGTTGGCTCATGGTATGTGATTTAAATGATGAGATGTGTGTAATATGATAAAAGCATGGTGGATACGCCGCTGGTACTTCCTATACATAAGTGTTTTCCTTATATTACATAACGTAGTGTTATCTAAACAACTTCAAACAAAATACAAGTCATGACATATTTTATACAAGGCACGAGATATTTTGGCTATTAAGTTAACCATGCATCATTTCTTTTAAATCATTTGATTTGCATATGATTTCATAAAAAAAATTGTTAAGGATCATGGCTACTTTTGTAATAGTTGAAAATTTCTTTTAACTTTCAAAGCCATGAATCTTCATCACAAAACCTATGTTACTCACAGACATTTTTATGCTGATGTTTTATTTTCACATATGTTTCAAGAGCTAATGTTTGACTTTGAGCATGCTTCACATAGTGTGGACTTGGGCCTTAGTGACTTCAAAATTTGCAAGACAATTGTTATGCTTTTCATTTCATTCTCCCAAGACATTCTAAACAATTAAATTCAATAATACAAAACTTTATGTACCATGTGTTGTGAAACAATAGTTCTGTGACATGACTCCCTGACGTTTTCGCCACGGTTCGTTGTTTAACGCGGTCGGGGTGTTATAGAAAGATTGGTATCAAGCTCATGGTTATAGGGAATTACTTTATTAGTAATACTTTTACCTAGACTATAACCTTCCTAGGTCCCTAACACAAGTTATCTTGTCTTTAGATCTTAATACAATACCATCACCAATCCTTAGGTGATTACCAAAACAAATTTACAAGTTACAAATTCATTTTGAAAGTCGATCATCTATCCTTAGATGATTTGTTTTTAGGCTTCATGCCTTCAAAGTTTTCAAAATCTCGTCAAATTTTGGGTTTTAATATTGTGAACACGTGCAATCAGGAAGGGTGATGCATGTACCCTGAGTTTTCTGTCTAAGGCTTGAGTGTTCATACAAATCCGAATTATCGGACCCGTTACTCTTACCTGGGAACTCTTGGGTGAGTGTCCACTTATAGGCTAAAGCATGTCTTCGCGATACATTATAAAGACCCATTTATTTTGATTAGTTACTATGTGTCTTTGTTTGTTTTAGGTAACGAACAGATGATCACAATCCTTATGTTTCGTTGATATTTTAACGTTTCCTTTTGACTATCCAATATCAATCTCACCTGTTTTCTCTCATATTTCCTTCTCTTTTAGAATGCCTCCTCGTCGAAATGCTGCTCAGGATGCCGATATAGCGGCAATGATAGCTCAGCAGATACCTGTTGTGCTACCAAACTTGTGACTCAATTAAACCAAGCCAAAATAACAACATTGCACTTGTTTCGTGCAACTTTAAAGAATTCAATTCGGCTAAACCGCTCAAGTTTAGAGGCTCTAAGGGAGCTACTGGGCTCCTACAGTGGTTTGAGAGTCTTGAGAGCGCATTCCTTCATGTTCAATGTCTTAATGAGTGCAAAGTAGAATGTGCTTCGAGTGTATTCCAAAAGAGGGCGTTCACGTGGTGGAACGAAGTGGTGAGAGATAGCGGTGCTGATGTTGCAATGGCTTAGATGTGGGAAGAGCTTCGAGATCTTATGATAAAGGAATTATGCCCACACCACGAGCAAAGAGGACTTGAGAACTGTGGTCCCGGTGATGGCGGTTCTAGACGGAAGCTTGGGCGTATGATAGTACCGATTCGGTAGAAAGAAAGTAGGAACAGAATCAGCAGAAGCATTCATTCATTCATACCGAAAGAGTATACATCTTGTCTGGCTAGCAGAGTTCCTAGAGAGAGTCTGCCAGCGTTTCCCCTCAGGGCACTTCCAAAACTTACAAAACAATGAACACACAACACATATTTATAGATATGAGCAGCTCGTACGAGTGAGAAGATGTCACTCGTACGAACCACATAAGCTCACTCGTACGAGTGAGATGTTTATCACTCGTATGAGTCACATTGTCACTCTTTCGCACTTGGGTCATGTGTTCGTATCTAATCGATACAATATTCAATACACACTCTTTCTAGCCTATTCGCACAGTAACGGACATAAAGTGCATCAACACGAACAAATTCCACGATCTAAAATAGGATTATGGAGAACATCGTGCCTACACTTACCGTTATGAGGAGCTAAGTTTGTTATAACATATCGAAAAGTACATTGATGGCCTTCCTAAAGTTCAGGATAAAGTCACTGGTAGCAACCCTGCTACAATCACACAGGCTATCGAGTTGGCTGCAACCCTGACTGACTCGCAACTCAAGAAGGGTAAACTTTTTGAAAAGGTGACAAGAAGCAATCTACCAAGACTGCACAAGGGAAACAAGGCCGAAACCTCCAAGAAGTCTAGGACGCGTAAAGCTTCCAAGATTTTCGCTATTGTTACACAACCCAACCAAGCTGCTCCCAATCAACCAGCACAGCCTCCTGCCAAGAGACAATATGCCGGTGCTACACCTCTGTGCAACAAGTGTGATAGTCATCACCAACCCCATCTACTGTGCCGTCATTGTACCAATTATGGATGATCTGGCCATCTGGCCAACACTTGTCGTTTTGCTTCCACCCTGAATCAAGTGGTTCAAAATCCTGTTCAACCACAAGCCAATCCTACACGACCCCACTACCCACCTGGATCCTGCTACAATTGTGGTGATCTTACTCAATACCGAAAAAACTACACGAAGCTAGTTAATGCAAATCCAGGCCGAGGACGAGCATTAACATAAATGCTAATGAGGCTCGTGCTAACAATTATGTGGTTAACGGTACGTTCCTTGTCAATAATCAGACTGCTTCTATTCTTTTTTATTCGGGTGCCGATAGGAGTTTGGTATCCTTAAATTTTGAGCCTTATCTTTCAACACCACGAACCAAACTAGTAAAACCCTTAATAGTAGAGAAAACTAGTGGTGAACCTCTTGTACTTGATTCTGTTATTGGTAACTGCCAATTGAACCTCAATAACCATTTTTTTCCATTGACCTCACGCCAATCCAACTTGGGAGTTTTGACGTCATAGTAGGCATGGACTAGTTAACCAAACACCATGCTGAAGTGATCTGTTTTGATAAGATTGTTCGCATTCCTCTTTTGTCTGGTGAAATCCTAGAAGTTTGTGGAGAGAAACCCTCTCATAGCCTTAAACTCATGACATGTACCCACACCCAAAAATATCTATGAAAGAATTACGTAGCCTTTTTAACACATATTGTGAGGAGAAAAGCGAGGGTAAGAGCATTCAAGACATCCCCGTTGTTCGAGATTTTCCTGAGGTGTTTCTGAAGAACTACCTGGTTTACCCCCAGCACATCAAGTCAAGTTTCATATAGACCTTGTACCTGGTGCCAACCCAATTGCTAAATCCCCTTACCATCTTACACCGTCTGAATTGCAAGAGTTGTCAAAACAACTCCAAGAACTTTCAGACAAAGGATTTATTCGTCCGAGCTTTTCACCTTAGGGCACTCATGTCCTATTCGTGAAAAAGAAGGATGGATCCTTTCGCATGTGCATTGATTATCGTGAGCTCAGCAAACTCACGATTAAAAATCGATATCCCCTACCTCGTATTGATGATCGTTTTGATCAACTACAAGGTGCTACATGTTTCTCCAAGGTTGATCTCCGTTCTGGGTATCATCAGCTTCGTATACTCGATGAAGATATTCCCAAAACTGCTTTTTGCACTCGATACGGCCATTACAAGTTCACTGTCATGCCCTTTAGTTTGACAAATGCTCTTGCAGTCTTCATGGACTTAATGAATAGGGTTTGTAAACCTTATTTAGACAAGTATCAATATTTTCATAGATGATATTCTGATTTATTCAAAATCCCGAGCCAATCACAAACGTCATCTTCGTCTAACGATGAACTCCTAAAGAAAGAACAACTTTATGCCAAATTCTCCAAGTGTGAATTTTCGCTGAAGGAAGTTCAATTTTTGGGACACATTGTCAACGAACAAGGTATACATGTAGATCCCACCAAAATCAGTGCGATTAGGGATTAGAGTACACCTACTACTACTATCGAAGTTCGTTCATTTCTCGGTATAGCTAGCTATTACCGCCGCTTTATCAAAAATTTTCCAAGATTGCGGTTCCCCTCACTACTTTGACTCAAAAGAATAAACCTTTTGAGTGGGGACCCAACAAGAAGAAACTTTTCAGACCTTGAAACAAAAGCTTTGTGATGCTCCTATTTTATCCTTACCAAATGGCAACGACGACTTTGTCGTATATTGTGATGCATCGAATCTAGGTCTTGGTTGTGTTCTCATGCAAAGAGACAAAGTCATAGACTATGCATCAAGACAATTGAAAATCAACGAAAAGAACTACACAACTCATAATCTTGAGTTAGGTGTCATTGTTTTCGCTCTCAAAATCTGGAGACATTATCTCTATGGTACAAAATGTGTGGTTATCACTGACCACAAAAGTCTCCAACACATTCTTAATCAGAAAGAACTAAACATGAGACAACGATGTTGGGTTGAACTTCTAAACGACTATGACTGCGAGATTCGCTACCATCCTTGTAAGGCGAATGTCATAGCTGATGCTCTTAGTCGTAAAGAACGTGTTTAGCTACATCGTGTTCAAGTTCGATCTGATATCCAAACACGTATTTTTGAAGCCCAGCGCACTTGTGTAACCAAGGTTTGTTGAAAAACGAACTATCCCATCATCTCGAGCTTTAGCTTGAAACAAAAGACAATGGGTTACTCTACTACATGAACCGTTTATGGGTTCTAAGCCAAGACAATCTCCGCACCTTATTGATGAACGAGGCTCACAAATCTCGTTATTCAATTCATCCTGGTGCAGACAAAATGTACAAGGATCTTCGTACCCAATATCGGTGGCAGGGTATGAAGAAGGATATTGCCTTATACGTATCAAGATGCCTAACTTGTCTTAAAGTTAAGGCAGAACATCAACATCCACTGGTTGGCTTGAGCAACCATAAATTCCGGTTTGGAAATGGGAAAACATTGCTATGGATCTCATCACCAAACTACCACGTACTTCTAGAGGTCATGATGCCATTTGGGTAGTCATTGATCGTTAAACAAAGTCAGCACACATTTTGCCAATTCGTGTAGATCTATCTGCTGACAAACTTACGCAGGACTACGTTGATGAGATAGTATCTCGACATAGTATTACTTTGAACATCATATCGGACCGAGATGCTCGATTCTCATCTCACTTTTGGAAGACCATGCAATCTGCCATCGGAACCAAACTTAACTTTAGCACTGCTTATCATCCTCAGACGGATGACAATCTGAAAGGACGATCCAAACATTGAGGATATGCTTAGAGCTTGTGTGATCGACTTTGGTGGTAGTTAGGATTCGCATCTACCTTTGATCGAATTCTCCTACAACAATAGTTATCACTCCAGCATTAACATGGCTCCATTTGAAGCTCTATACGGTCAAAAATGTCGTTCACCTGTTTGCTGGAATGAGGTTGGTGAAGCTCAGCTCACCGGACGAGAACTCATTCTAGAGACTATAGACAAAGTCAAAAAAAATACGTGATAAGTTTTTAACAGCTAGAAGCCGTCAATAGAGTTATGCAGATCAGTGATGCAAGCCCTTGGAATTCTAAGTTGGTGATCACGTCCTTCTCAAGGTATCCCCTTGGAAAGGTGTGATTAGATTTCAAAAGAAAGGAAAACTTGCACCTCGATATGTGGGACCATCTAAGATCGTTGAGAGGATCGGAAAGGTGGCCTACAAACTTGAGCTACCTCCTGAGCTTGGGAATGTTCATCCAACTTTCCATGGGTCCAATTTGAAAAAGTGTTTGGTTGCTGAAAACCTCCACATCCCTCTTGATGAAATTCGCATTGATAACACAATGCACTTTGTCAAGAAACCTGTGAAAAATATCGGACCATGAAGTCAAGAAACTCAAACACAAACGCACACTGATTGTTAAAGTTCATTGGGAGTCCAAACGTAGCCTAGAGTTTACCTGGGAATGAGAGGATCAAATGAAGGAGAAACCCACATCGTTTCTCACAAGTTTACTCTAATTAAATTTCGTGACAAAATTTCCTAAAATAGCGGAGACTATGACATTTGTACATTTTTAGTCATTGAACAATTCTGGAACATTTTCGTATTTAATAAAATCTTGTGTTTTATTTGTGAGGATTTATATTTATCAATCATTATACAATCCCGGACATTTTTATTGGTAAGAACGCAAAAATGTCAATTATTGCACAAATTCGGTCTTTTTCGAGTTAGATAAAGTTTTATACTTTATTTACGAAACATGTAACCTTACAATCGAACGAACCGACATCCATGACATTTGTGGACAAAATTTAACTTACACATGCCTTAACGCCTTTATATAACCTAAATATTAGTTTAAAAGGTTTAAAAAAGACAAAACGCGACAATACAAGTTGAGGGGCCAAGTTTGGCCACCTATCTCCAATTTTCGACACCTTGCATTCATTTTGTCACACTTAATTTGGTGTTAACACATGTTAGGACACTAATCCACACTTGGTAACACCTTTCATCACCTCCTTGATCCTAAAATACTATAAATACCCTTTGATTCATCCATTTTTTTTCAAACCACTTGAAAACACTTCAAAGCAAAGTGTGAAGTTCTTCTTTCTATCCTTCTTGGAGCTTGTTTCCAGCCTATGGAAGGCACCCATCTTGAATTCTGAAAGTGTTCTTCAACACAGGTAAGTATTCTTCCTAGTTCTTTCATTATTTAAGCTATTTTGAGCTAAAAGTCAAACAGTTTGGCTTTATGTTTGACTATCGGTTCTGACCATTTTGGTCAAGTTAAAGTTCAAATTTAACTTTGCAACGTGATTGTAATCACGAAGGTATTAATCCCTTGCGATTGCACCTTCTGATTACCACGTTTAGTAGGCGAGATGACGAGTCAAAGTTTTACAAGTTCAAAGTAAAAAAAATGTTTAAAAATGCATTTTACGACGAAAACTTTTTGGGTATTAAAACTTAAGGTTTTGACACCAAATCAGTTTTATAACATTATTAGACATGTTCAAACATGTCTAACTCATCATTTCTAGTTTAGTGCTTATTTCTTAGTCGTAAGTCAAGCGGTTTTACTACCGCTTTGACTTTCGAATCTAACATACTTGTTCAATCTTAGGATTCGACCAAGCGCATTTTTTATGACCATAGTAATTTAGGGAATAACCCTCCAAGGTTATACCTTATAGTCATATAGTTTGGTTAGTTACATGATGAGTCAATTATGTACTTTTAAAATGCCGAGAACGCCCTTTTGGCGCATAAAATGGTTTTAAACATGTAAGACCATAATTTTGACATCTAAACTGATATTATTAACATAATTAAACTTGTTTTGACATATAAAACTCATCATAAGACTTATTTAACCATCAAAAGCCATAGTTATGCTTGCGACCCGTTAAAGTGGTGTAAACCATTTTAACAAGTCGTAATGGGTCAAAGCACTTAGAAACTCTTCCAAATCAGAATGTAAGGTATTATAAACCATACCATACGAGTCCCAACACTCGTTTGGTTTATAAGAACTCATTCTATCCAATCCTCTGATTAAAGTCTTGACACACTAACATACTATTTCGATACATTAGGACACACTTGAACTCTTCAATCCTTGAGCTTTGTTTGATCATTTGGACAAGACACTTACGTAGTCCCAAGTGAGTACATAGCCCCCTCTTTTACGTTTTCAAATGTTTTGGGGTTATTCAAATGTTCCTATCACTACTTTCTTGTTTTCATGACATTATACATGTTTTGCTTATATAGAACATATAGTACATGATTTCAAAGACATTTTGCTTCGTATATTGACTTAGCATACCTACTAAACGATTTTAAAGACATTTTTACTTCGTATGTTGACTTAGCATACCTAGTACATGATTTCAAAGACATTTTTGCTTGGTATATTGACTTATTATTCCAAGTACATGATTTCAAAACATTTTCATGACATGCTTACGTTTTTCAAGACATATTGGTGCATTGAAAATACAGTGATACATATATTAACATTGATCACGCCGAGCGGTCGTATGTTATGGTACCATAGGATTGACAATCCATTTCCCGCTTCCTAGGTTTGTTTGGAAGTGACTTTAAAGAATGACAGAATCCGATGAACATTTGATAAACCTTTGTCTTTATAAGGGTTTATCCGACAGTCAACAAGGCTTGAATGTATTCGCCAACAATCCTTATATATGTGTCTACACAATAAAAGCAATTGATTTATAAGACAAGAGCTTTTTGTTTAAACAAGACCTTTGTTTATTCAAAACACTTGTTTTATACAAGACATTTTGACAAGACAAGACATTTTGGTTATATTATACAAGACATTTATTTTATGGTTTAAACAAGACTTTTGTTTGTCCTACAAGACATTGGTTTATACATACATTTGCTTATAGAAGACATTTGGTTTAAACATGGCATTGGTTTATACGTGACATTGGTTTAAATAAGACATTTCAATTGTTGGCTCATGGTAAGTGATTTAAATGACGAAACGTGTGTAATATGATAAAAGCATGGTAGATATGCTGCTGGTACTTCTTATATATAAGTGCTTTTATTATATTACATAACGTAGGGCTATCTAAACCACTTGAAACAAAATACAAGACATGACATATTTTATACAAGGCACGAGTTATTTTGGTTATTAAGTTAACCATGCATCTTTTCTTTTAAGTCAATTGATTTTCATATGATTTCATAAAAGAAACATTTTTGTAAAGGATCATGGCTACTTTTGTAATAGTTGAATATTTCTTTTAACTTTCAAAGCCATGAATCTTCATCACAAAACATATGTTACTCACAGGCATTTTTATGCTGACGTTTTATTTTCATATATGTTTCAGGAGCTATTGTTTTACTTTGAGCATGCTTCACATAGGGCGGACTTGGGCCTTAGTGACTTTAAAATTTACAAGACAATTGTTATGTTTTTTATTTCATTCTCCCAAGACAATGTAAACAATTAAATTCAATAATACAAAAGTTTATGTACCATGTGTTGTGAAACAATAGTTCTGTGACGTGACTCCCCGACGTTTCCGCCGTGGTTTGTTGTTTTACGCGGTCAGGGTGTTACATTGGTGTTATAGAAGGATGGACAATGCCGATGTGGTGTCATCTCTTTGTTCAAAACCTTATAGGCGTGATGCGCACCTGGTTTGATAGCCTCCCTATAGGAAAGCTGAAGTCATGGCCTGATTTAGATGAGAAGTTACTCGCTCATTTAACCAACAAAAACATCACAAGCGCGACACGACTGAGGTGATGAATATCTGGAGAAGAGAGAATGAGGGCCTTACAGAATTCGTCACTCGGTTCAACAAGGAATGTTTAGAATTTAGGAATGTCAGTGAAGCCCTGATGCGCACACTTCACACATGCGGTATGCTGTGATAGCCTAATCCGGACCATAACAGGGAAGGATGGATGCCAAGGGAGTGGGATAAGGTGATGGCAACTTCTAAAATTGTCGCACAGACTGAGAAAACGTTAACTGGAGGGAAAACGAGCCAATACTCATGCGTATGGGCAAAACAGGCACAACAAGAAAGGAAAAAGCTCTGGTTGGGAGTCAAACTAGTACAACAGCTACGATGAGAAAACCCATCATGGTGATAACGCTCGAGCAACAATCAATAGAATCGTGTACAAGAAATCCGTCAAGAATTAAAACAGAGAGAAAAACTAGACTCTATTGACTAAGACACCCCTGGGCATTCCATCCTTCCCTGTTATAGAAAGCTTTAAAGAGTGACCTATTTGATCAAGAACGTGCGCAAGGAAACACAACAAATCCAGTGCACATGTGAAGCTTCTAACAAGAAGATACGCCAGCTGGATACCCATATGGTCAACGATGGACCAAACAGAAGTGAAAAGAATCATGAGAAATGCCCACAAAATGATTCGTGGTGTGAACAACAAGTAATTTTTCTGGTGGTACGTGAGGGCCCACACACCACACGATCCATTGTTATCACCAAAGTATTGGGTCACTATCGTACCATCTACAAACAATACTTTAACCAGTTTGACCCAAAAGACAAAGCACATTTCAAACCAGTTATTAATCCTTTGTCAGGATTTTGCAATGAAACGTTGTTCCCTCTAGGCAACTTTCATTCCCGGTCATGCTCACTAATGCGAAACACTCTAGAACAACAAAGGTCAACTTCATGGTGATGCCAACAAACCTGCGCCATGACATCTTGATCGGCAAAGAAACTCAAGGTCACCTCAGCATGGTGACGTCGACTCCATTCAGCGATCGGTTTCCCATCGGAGACCGAAGTGGCGATCATATACTCAAGAAAAGAGGTTATGGCGACGAACGAGTTACGCCCAACAAAAGCAAGTAGAATCACGCCGCGCACGGAACTTGAAAAGTGGGTCTTAAATCGCAAGTACCCGGAGTAGACTATGACTCTTGGCCCAGCCATGTCTAAAAACATTTGCGCTTTCCTAAAGTAATTGCTTTTCAAGAATATAGACATATTTTCTGGTCACCAGCAGATATGACAGGATTCCCAAGAGACATCATGCAACATTGTTTAAACACTTTTCCGTCATCGACCCAGTGGTACAAAGAAAACGCAGTCTTGGCTCCGAGAAAAACAAAGGCCATGAATGAACAAGCGACTAAATTGTTAAAAGTTGGTAACCTATGCAAGATGCGCTATCAAACTTGGGTGGTGAACCCAGTTATGGTCGAGAAGTCGAATGGGGGCTGGCGCATGTGCTTTAATTACAAGGATCTCAATAAGTCATGCCCCAAGGATTGTTATTCGCTACTAGAGATTGATAAGAAGACTGACTCTCTCGCACCGTTCAGGTAGAAATTTTTCTGGACTACTACAAAGGAAACCATCAGGTGCAAATGGCCTTGAAAGATGAAGAAATGACAACTTTCGGAACCAAGATGGAGATTTTTTTGCTATACCAAGATGCCGTTCGGCTTGCTCAACAATGGCGTGACTTTCCAAAAGCTGATGGATCGCACGTTCGGAGATGATATAGGAAAATACGTTGAAGTATGCATTGATGACTTAGTCATCATGAGCCGTGTGGAGGACCTGATATTGAAAGACATCAAGAAGACATCTAAATCCTTGTGCAGCGGGAACATGAAGCTCAATCCGAGCATATGTTCTTTTGGGATGGACGAAGGAAAGTTCTTAGGCTTCATCGTTACTAAGGGCGGCTTCAAAGTCAACCCCGAAAAAGTCCAAGCAATAGAACGTATGCCATCACCGAGTAATATCAAGGAAATGCAGCGATTATCCATCATGCTAGCTGCACTCAATCATTTCCTATCCAATCATGTTGCCAAACCGTTCCCCTTCATCAATACCCTGCCCAACAGCGACAAGAAGAACGTGTTTCGTTGTACTGCAGAAGCAGAAGGCGCATTCAAAGAAATGAAGAAGTGTTTTATTCAACTACCAACCTCACAACTTCGAGCGAGAAGGAGCCACTAGATAGACATGTCGGCTTCAGACAGAGCTGTCGGTGTAGTGCTCATGGTAGATAGGGAAGGGGTACAAACACTGATCTATTATGTTAGCCGCATGTTGATGGATCCAGAAACAAGGTACTCGATTACGGAGAAGCTAGTCTTGGAGCTGGTGCATGCATCAAGAAGGTTGCACAGATACTTCACAAGGCATGTGATCAATGTCCTCACCAACTACCTTATTGGCAACATCTTAAGAAAGCTAAAGAATTCAGGAAAGTTATCCAAATGGGCAATTGATTTGGGAGGCCATAATAGTTTACAAACCAAGACTAGTAATCATGGGTCCGATCTTGGCAGAGTTTGCCATGGAAGTACCAGTTGACAAGATCAAAGAATGTGAAGCCATTCAAACCCCCGTTCCAAAACAAATAGACGAAGTTTGGTCACTTTACACATATGGGGAATCTAATGACGAGGGCGCAGGCTTATAGGTAGTTAACCTCGAGAAACACGAATTTACATACGTCATTCAACTCGATTTCAAAAGCACAAAAAACGAAGCCGAATACGAGGCATTCTTAGATGGGTTGAGATTGACGATAAAGAAGGGTGTGCAGAACTTAGAAGCGCATGTTGACTCCAAGTTGGTTGAAGGGTATATCAATGGTTTATACGATGCTAAGGGCGAAATTAGTTGTTGTATCTCAATCAAGCTAAGGAATTGATCCTAAGATTCCAATCATTCAAAATCGTACACATCAATAGAAGCGAAAACAAGCCAGCAGATGTGCTCAGCAAGTTGGTTGCTACAAGTTTTTAACATTTAGTAAAAGACGTATGAATCGAAGTGCTCAAAACCCTTCCGTAAATTTGCGCCAAGTAAACGTTATTGAAATAGGGTCACCATCCTGGATGACCCCTATCGAGTATCTGCAAATAGGAGTCCTGCCAGCTAACAAAGCAAAAGCACACAAGGTCCAACATAAGGCACTACATTACCAGATGGACGATGGGATCCTATATCGTCGATCATACTTAGGACCACTCATGTGCTGTGTGGACCCACAAGATGGAAACTACTTAATTCGTGAGATTCATAAAGGAATTTGTGGGATCCATGCCGGACCACACATGGTGGTTGCAAAAGTGATGAACTCGGGGTATTATTGGTCGGGCAAGTACTTGGATGCAGTCAAGGAATTGCGCAAATGTGACTCTTGCCAACGCCATGCTCCAAAGACCCTAAGCCCAAAGAATGCATTGACTCCAGTTTCAACAGCTTTTCCAACAATGGAGCATTAACATGGTTGGTCCTTTCCCCGACGCACCTGGTGCGGTCAAATTAATTATCGTCGTGGTTGCCTATTTCACGAAATGGGTGGAATCCAAGGCCCTTGCTTCAACAACCGCTATAGTTGTTCGAAAATTCATATGGGAGTGCATTATTTTCCGATTTAGATTATCGTTGCACATTATCACCGATAATGGCCCCAATTTCCCCTTGGAAGATCTTCAAGAGTGGGTGAAGAAGCTGAATATAGAACATATTTTTTTCTTCCGTAGTGCACCCTCAAGGGAACGACCAAGTAGAAAGCATCAACAAAATTATAGTTGAAGGGATCGAAGCGAGACTTGGCACTAAGCGAAGAGGGTGTGTCGATGAATCCCAAGCATATTGTGGGCTAATCGCACCATGCCCAAGACGAGTAATTTGCAAAACCCCATTTAGCCTTGTTTATGGCTCAGAGGCGCTTATCCCATCTGAAATTGGCCTCCCCTCGCTGCACATATTGGCCATAAATTTTATAGACAACGAGGTGGAGCGCTGTCTCGACTTAGACTTGCTAGAAGAAAGGGCCGAGAACGAGGCCATCAATGAAGCAAAGTACAAGTTGAAGTTAGAGAAGTACTACAACGCGCGGGTCCGCGTGTGTACCTTCAATCAGACGATTATGTCTTTCGTGACAATGAGACCTCTAATGCTAAATGCTCGGGAAAACATGCGCTTAAATGAGAGGGCCCAAACATCGTCCACAAAGTCCTAGGCAATGGCGCGTAGAAGTTACGTACTTTAGACGGTCACATTGTCCATCGCACATGGAATGCACAACAATTGCGAAAATGTTACATGTAAAACAGAACCTTTGTAAGCAATTGCCTCACTCCTAATAAGTTATCAATACAAGTGTTGTTTACATTAATTTCTTCGTTACTTTCCTAACAGATAACCTTATTACAAACGCATTTATCACTTTGGTATGCGCGAAAACATTAAGGCTAAATTACGAACTCATGAACCACGTGATCTCCAAGGCTCTCGCGATTTCGAGCGTGGAGCCGCATCATGCGCCGTTCACACATGAGTCACACCTACCTTAATTCGTGCTACCTACACAAAATAATTAACACATGCACACATTGTAATAACAGTTTAACAAAACAGCTTATTATATTCAACAACGCGCACATCGCTAACAAAGTACACATTCGTTTTTACCCACAAGGGGCCAAATCCACGGCATGCAAGCCAGGAAAATTCAAATTGTCTTAAATTAGAATCAACGAGAAGTACAAGGCACAAAAAGCCTTTTTACTTGTACAATAGCTATCATCCCACTCAAATTTCATCGCCTCTCTCGCCTTCAATATCTTCATCATCAATCTCATGAAGTTCTGGCAACTCAAATATGTCTTTTAAGTGTGCCACATAATCATTATGCTTGAGAGCTTCAGAGACCAAGTCCATAACAGGTAAGGCTAGTTTGTTGTAAGTCCCTTGGGCGGTGGTGTAGACGTTCTCTTCCTCCTTGCTACTTGTGCAATAGCTATCATCCCACTCAACTTGCAACGCCTCTATCACATGGGCAACGCTCTCTGTATAACCTTCTCAATGGCCCACAGCATGCGCAGCCACTGTCAGCGCCAACACGGTCTCGTCTAGTTCCGCATAATTTAGAACCGCATTGGCAACCTGCGCGTATTAAAATTAGTAAGGATGATACATATAAAAACAACATAACCATAGGAGAAAACTTACATGTACAAGGCCACGCTGCTGCAACCATACAGAGTTGTCGATCAGGGGCTCCACATCGCTTGAAGCTCAGCATAATTGTCTTGGGCGACATTCAAGGTGGCTTGAGCAACGTTGCGTGCCTCGACAACTGTGTCGGTATGTGCGTTCTCTGCCTCAACATCAATTTCCAAATATTCACTTTTATCTTGAAACTTGCGCAGGCGTCGTTTAAGTTCAACAATCTCAGTGTCTTTGCCCGCAAGATCTCTATCTTTAGCAACCATTTTTGCTTTAGCTCCTCCTACTCAGATAGTCGGGTAGTTAGCTTTTGTATTTCATAATCTTGTCTAAGGCAAGTAGCAGTGACATGAACCTGTCTTTTTTTGGCCTACTCACGATGCGAATGTGCCACCTCAACTTAAGCCTGGAGCTCGGTATTCATGTTAATAACAGCTTCATTTTGAGCTTAGAGATCAGCAGTCACCTTCGCAGAAGACTCAACTTGCGCCTTCAAGTTCCCAATGCCTTCACGTGCCTTATGCATTTTAGCATTATCGCATTTGCAAGCATCAGTCCATTGCTTATGCTCTTCAGCGAGTTTTACTTCGGCTGCCTTAAGTTTTTCCTTTAGGCCTAGAACACCCCAATCTTCCTCCTTCTTCTCAACTTCCAGCTTAGCTTGTTTTTCGACCAACTCTCCCTTAGCCATTTCAAATAGTTTAGCTTTAGCTGCCAAATGGCACCTGGTATCTTCGAAGGCTTGGCGTTCACAATACATGGTGTGTCACTCCCTTGTGATTTGGTTACTGGTTGAGACCTAGTTAGCTTCCTAACACATGGGAACGGTACAGTTGATCATGGGTGTGTTTTTTTGATGGTTCACCTCTGCTGAGGGAAGGCACCCCTGAACCATTCATGAGAGGTGGTGAAATCACTAAATTTATCAACCTGTTTAAGCTTCCAAATGAGGGTATGCACCTCCCCCGCCCAACTGATCGATAGTAGTAGTCGACGGGCATATCATCAGGGCGGATTGGTGAAGGTTCCTTGTGTATGATACTGGAAGACCCAACCTTGCCAGCATCCATATCAGATGTAGTAGTATGGTTACCCTTGGCCTGATCATCACCTTTGTTGGAAACATCAGATGTTCTCTCCACCTCACTTTCTTGAGC
Organism: Scalesia atractyloides; assembly: GCA_947069175.1. Classification (NCBI taxonomy): domain Eukaryota; kingdom Viridiplantae; phylum Streptophyta; class Magnoliopsida; order Asterales; family Asteraceae; genus Scalesia; species Scalesia atractyloides. The sequence goes on from CAMTDV010000001.1 coordinate 29,971,868, forward strand.
AGGAGTATGGCCAGGTGACACTTTCTCCACAACCTCGACTTCATCAACAACTTGCAGAGGTTCGCCGCTAAGGGTGACATTCAACAATTGGTGCCTCAATCTATACCGTCTTCTCATGCGTTTCCTCCATTGTAACCTCCACCCTTTTACTGGCATCTGCTGGAAGGGGTGCAGGTGGTCGGGGCACAGACTTAGAGTGTATAATTCGAATTTTGGACTGCGCCATCCCCGATACCCTCTTCCTCGCATCGACGACCTTTTCGATCAGCTTCAAGGTGCGACTTGTTTCTCTAAAATCGACCTTCGCTCTGGTTATCATCAACTTCGAGTCCTCGAAGAAGATATACCGAAAACCGCGTTTCACACACGTTATGGGCACTACGAGTTCGTAGTCATGCCGTTTGGTCTGACCAACGCACCCGCCGTGTTTATGGATTTAATGAATCGCGTGTGTAAGCCTTATCTTGACCAATTCATGATCGTCTTTATTGACGATATCCTAATCTATTCCAAGACGCGAGAAGAGCATGAGCGACACTTGCGTCTTATTCTTCAGCTGCTGCGAACTCAAAGTCTCTACGCCAAGTTTTCCAAGTGTGAATTTTGGTTAAAAGAGGTTCAATTTCTTGGTCATGTCGTCAACGAACTTGGTATTCACGTTGACCCCGCGAAAATCGAGGGGGTGAAAAATTGGATTGCCCCTAAGACTCCGTCCGAAATTCGTTCGTTTCTCGGCTTAGCCGGTTATTACCGTCATTTCATTTCGAACTTTTCAAAAATTGTCGTGCCTCTCACTTCCTTGACCCAAAAGGATAAACCTTTTGTTTGGGGTTCCAAACAAGAGGAGTCTTTTCAAACGCTCAAGGACATGCTTTGCAATGTTCCTATCCTAACCCTTCCCGATGGTAACGACGATTTTGTCGTGTATTGCGATGCCTCAAGACAAGGTCTTGGTTTTGTTCTTATGCAACGAGACAAGGTTATCGCTTACGCGTCACGACAACTCAAAATTCATGAGAAAAATTATGCTACACACGACCTTAAACTTGGTGCAGTTGTTTTTGCGTTAAAGATATGGCGACACTACCTTTATGGTACAAAGTGTACGGTCTTCACCGACCATAAGAGCCTTCAGCACATCTTTAATCAAAAAGAACTCAACATGTGTCAGTGTCGTTGGGTAGAACTATTGAACGACTACGACTGCGATATCCGTTACCACCTTGGTAAAGCGAATGTTGTGGCCGATGCACTTAGTCGTAAAACTCATGTTAAGAGTGTACGTTGCTATCAAACTTTGGGAAAGCTTCAAGAGATGATTCTTGAGGCATAATATTCGACCGTTAATGAGGGTAACCTCGATAATGAGTTGAAGTGTGGTGTTGAAAACCAACTTGTGACCAAACCCGATGGCATCATGTGCTATCTTGACCATATTTGGATTCCTAACCATGATAATCTTCGTGACCTCTTGATGAGTAAAGCTCATAAATCTCGGTATTCTATTCATCTTGGCGCCGATAAGATGTATCACGACCTCTGAGCATCATATTGGTGGCCTGGAATGAAAAAAGATATCGCCTGCTGCGTTTCGAAGTGCCTTACTTGCTCCAAGGTAAAGGCCGAGCATCAAAGACCCTCTGGCTTACTCGAACAACCAGAAATTCCTGTTTGGAAATGGGAGAGTATTGCTATGGATTTCATAACCAAGCTCCCTCGTACATCGTCTGGTCACGATAGTATTTGGGTAATCATCGACCGTTTGACCAAGTCTTCTCATTTCCTTCCCATACGTGAAGACTACTGAGTTGAGAAATTGGCTCGTATCTACACGGATGAAATCATCTGTCGTCACGGTGTCCCTATTGACATTATCTCCGACCGTGATGGTCGCTTCACTTCTCGCCTTTGGCAAACATTTCAAAAGGCCCTTGGTACTCAACTCAATCTTAGTATTGCTTTCCATCCTCAGTCCGATGGTCAAACCGAGCGTACAATCCAAACTCTAGAGGACATGCTTCGTTCTTGCGTAATTGATTTTGGTGGCAACTGGGACATGCACTTACCTTTGGTCGAATTCTCGTACAATAACAATTACCACGCGAGTATTCAAATGGAACCTTTCGAGGCAGTGTATGGACGCAAGTGTTGATCGCCTATTTGTTGGCACGAGATCGTGGAAGCTCAAATCACCGGTCCCGAGCTTATACAACAGACGACGGACAAGATTTTGTAGATTCAGGACAACTTGCTGAAAGCTAGAAGCCGACAAAAGAGCTACGCAGAAAAAAGACGCAAGCCCTTGGAATTCAACGTTGTTGACTTTGTACTTCTCAAGATATCCCCTTGGAAGCGTGTAGTTCGTTTCGGGAAAAAGGAAAAGCTCGCTCCTCGCTACGTAGGTCCTTTCAAGATTCTCGAGAGGATTGGCAAGGTAGCCTACCGACTGGAACTACCACAAGAGCTCAACAATGTTCATCCTACCTTCCACGTCTCAAACTTAAAAAGATCTCTCACTGAAGAAGGACTCCGAGTTCCGGTTGAAGATCTTCAAATCAATGAGACTTTGCACTTCGTGGAAAAACCAGTCGAAATCATGGATCGAGGTACTAAGCAACTAAGGCGCAATCGAATTCCTATCGTGAAGTTTCAATGGGAAGGAAAACATGGCACTGAGTTTACTTGGGAACTTGAAAGCGACATGAAGTATAAGCATCCGCATTTGTTTGTTGCGCCTTCCTAAATTTCAGGATGAAATTCCCTAAAGGAGGGGAGACTGTAACGCTTCGCATTTGTATCTTTCCGTTTTTAGTAAGATCGCTTCATGTTTCTATTTTTGGAAATTCCAAACCTTGTAATCGTATTTCGTTTCCGAATCATTGTAAATCTAAGGCTTTGATTGTAATCAAATTGATCGATTATACGCATTCGCAATCTTTATACGCATTTATATCTATGATCATACACACATTCGTTACGCAATTTTTAGCTTCGAATAAACTTGCATATTCTTATCATATATTCATGAAAGTTAAGCGTTTCTAATCAAGTAAGCAATCAACAAGTTAAACGCAAAATGCATAGACTTTTGGCACCATGATTCTTGTCACACTTAAGTTAATTATTTGCAAGACATGTTTAGGATTATGTAACACCTTTAATCATGTTTTAATCTTCCAAAACACTTCATACTTGATTTACATATAAAATACATTATTTATATAACAATTAAAACAATTTATATAAATTAATTAACAAAAAAAAGAGAGCTGCCATATGTTCATGTTTTGGGCTTGTTTCAAGTTTAAACATCCATTAATCTTGTCCAAAGCCCAACCCATTGAAACCCTAATCCCTTCCCTATATAAACCAACTTTCCCCCATCCATTTCCCACTTTTACAAGCCTCCAAACACTTCAAAAACACTCTCAAAGTCCCTCACATATTCAAAAAATGCAGCAGCCATATTTGAGTTTTTTGTGAGTTCTAACTCACTTCTTCAACTAATGCTTCCTTATTTCTTCTTCTAAAACACTTGGATAACCTCTAGGAAGGTTTTCATAAGTTTGCTTGGGCAAACTAAGGTGAAACCTAACCATTTTTGAGTCCAAAGTGCCATAAATTTTCTGCCCATTTTTTATCTTTTTAAACTTTAATATTTTCAAAGTTTTCTTCATGTTTTCTTCCTCAACATTGTTTGCTAAGCCCTATGGGATGTTACCATAGGTTTTCCATGGAAAACCAAGGTGGAATCACACCATTTTGGGGGCCAAACTTTCTGTTTTGGAAGATAACTTATAAAACATTTTCGAACTTATTTTTAACATAACAAATCTATGCTACTTATGCCACTAACCAAGCTTATGGTTAGTGTGTTAAGCTAGACTTGTTCACATACAATCAAGAGGCATAACATGTCTAAAACTTGTGGTTTTTACTAGGGTTTCAAACCCACAAGTGTTGAGCCATCCAAGCTTACAAGCTTGTGTTGGTGTAGGTGTGATTACATGAAGGCCTTGGCCATTCAACTATTCAATCCACCGCTCACTTGATGATTTCCATAATTCTTGACCATCTGGATTGTCCTTGTGTCAATCTTGTGTAATAGTGAATCTTATGAAAGAGGTTTAGGATGGTTATCCTCCTACCTCCATGCATGACTTATATGACTTACACGATATCTATGAAATACATGAACTATATGATAAATTAGTAATATTATAACTATATGTAAATACTTAATATAACCAAACTTTTGACAATGACCAAATGGTTATTTGTCCTAAAAGTAGGTTATTTTATCTTAGACCTAACAATCGTTACGATTCTATTGGGTATGGCCCATAAAAACACAATTCCCTTCGGGGCTTATTAGTGTCAAAAACGAGCGTTAATGTCTAGATAAATACTTTCTTTTATATATACTTTCTTTGCATATTGTAAATTCCTAAACTCATTAAACTCCCCCGTCAATCTAATACTCACACACCTACATTGCCTTGTGTAGGATAAACTTGGTGTTCCATCCCCTAAATCAACCTAACTCTCTCACGGATATTACTTTGCAAAACCGTGAGTACACTCGACCCCTTTTATGCTTTCCACTATTTGGGTGCAACATGATTAATTTACTAAAACTATACTAAATCAAACTTTATTCTATACACAAACAATCCATCAACATGCTTTAGTCTTATGCTACTTGAATTATTACTTGGTATATTCTTATGTGATCTAAATGTCATTAACTTTGATCGAGCCTCCCTTAACATGTATAGCGCTATAGGAGTAACGCATCGCCCGTATTCTTGTGGTTAATGTTAAGTTTTAATCTATTTTGCGGTACACTAGAGGATTGACTTATAGATTCACATGCCTTGTTTACACTTATCGTGTATGCTAGCTATTCATGTGGATTTGCTTAAATGGATTTTATACTTATGCTATGATATTAAACTTGTGTACTCGCCAATACTTGTTATTGAACTATACTTTTTAACATGTTGCAGGTTGATGTAGTTGTTATGATGGAACTTAGTAGGAATGGCATAGAAACACGCGTAGAACACTAAGTTCATCATTATGTTATTGTTTAACTTGTTTTGTTGTTATTTCTTGTATTTGAATATTCGGTGTAACCTTGACAATTTTGATGCTATGAAATGAATGGGTTGTTTATTTAAATATTGTCGCAAATAGTATTATGATGTCTCGAGCAATCTAGTTCGTCTCACTCCGATGTTCCGCCATCGGTTGGTGTGTGACATCTATTTTGGACTCTCTATGGGTGATGTTTTTTCGATAACGGGTGAAAAATGGGAGTGGCGCCAGAATGTTTTTCCCTCAAACCTGTGCTGCCGGTACTCCTGGTTCTACCAACACTTCCCATCTTGAATTTGCCACCTAGCAAATTAAGTTCCTCCATGGAATTAGCAACAATTATGTAGTCATCTAAGTGACTTTGGCAAGAATGAAGAATATCTTTACGCGACGTAGCATCAGACACTGCAGCAGTGGTTTCAACATTCTTCTTCTTAGATCCTCCCGCAGTCGTGGCAGGTTTTTTCTTGGATACCTTCTTAACTTTTGACCTTCAGGATCAACACCAAGGTCGTGCAAGACACCTTCATAAAACACCTAGGGGATGTTAACCCATGCTCAGATGAAGCTATCGACTTCACGCTAGAGAGCATAACAAACTCTTCCCCAGTAGGAGTTATAGCTCTACAGAGTCTAGGATTCAAGTAAGGTGCACCTTTAGTTCCAGAGGGGGTGTAGCAAATAAGTCGGTGTGCGGGTACATAAAATTCACCCGAATGTGGTCATACCATATATGTTTTCCTTCGCGCCGTGGCTTTACGCCTATCGTCCCTGAGCAAGCCGGAAAAGCTAGATGATAAAGTTATTTTTCTGCCCCAAAGAATACACCTCAGTCAAGTCTATATTACAAGAATTAAAGATGTAAGGAAACAACTAAACTTACCAACATCCTAAACAAAGATGGGAACTTCTAAGCTATCTTACAGCCATCTATCGCTCATGCCCGCGACAACAAGCGTACGTTCACCAAAATATTGGTTAGGAAGCACAAGCAAATCCCTATACCATCCCGCACTTTTTGGCACCACCATTGTCTCCTTCTCAATAACACCCAGCATGCAAAATATCATGGCAATGGGGATCACTTCTTAGCGAATGTAAAAAATTACCATTCCAGTTGTGAAAGCTCTTTGGTGGAGAGATCAATATCTTCTTTGTTACACTGCACGAGGTGAAGGAGAAGAAGCCCATCTTACATTGGAGCTGATAAAAGACCTGAACCGATCAACGGTCGGTTCCAAACCCTAGGAGCGACAGGAACTCGAAGTAGCGAATCATCACCATGCCCAACTGGCTGAGCAGTGATACATGGAACTGATAATGCGAGAGGATCTCTCCAAAAAAGTTTATCACCGGTAAACGAAAGTTCCCTTCTTGGAAGAAATCGGAAAATAACGTAATATATCCGGCCGGAGCATTAGGCATCGTCTGCCCCACGCCGATGAATAAGTGGTGTCTTACTCGCAAGAGAAGTGGAGTACATTGACAAGTTGCTCAAAGGACAGTTCATCCCTTTTTAACCGAGGCATCCCTCTGGCAACCACCTCTATGTCGATGATATCTTTCGGTTGATGAGCCATACGTAATTTTGGAAGGATATGATGAATCTTCGAGCAATCTGTGAAAAGTAATTGAAGATCTTCAAGTATTGAAGGAGATTTGAAGATTCAAAAGAAAAGATGAAGATGACTATAAGAGCAGTGCCTACTCCCTTGTCTTAAGCGTCTATATATACCCATCGCATTTAATACGATGGCTAAACATGCTGTCTAATTGCAGTGCAGGTCCAATCAACCGATGACTCGTTAGGCGGGAAAACCAGGAGACAATTACCACGCGTGTGTGGTCCTCACTCGCATCACACCAGATGAGACGATGTGCCTAACACTGTGACGACATGCTTGTCAAAGTGTCAGCGGTCACATCCGCCGTACTAAATTTCACCAACCTGTCAAAATATCATTTTTTTATTTCCAATGTGAACGTCTACGGCTAACTTGTTTCTTACAAAGAACTCAAATAACTGCACCACATTATATTCAAACACGCTAATGCACGGCGTTCTAAACATGATAGTGTTAAAACACGGTACCCACACAACGATACCAGTAAAGACATGCAATAGTTTTTTTCTAGTCCAGAACTCAAACCATGCGTGTCCACCCATGAAAGGAGCACTAAACTGGGGACTTGAAGGGGTATGGTCACAAATCCTCCGCCGGCTCGCGCAATGCCAAGCATGGGTCATGCGCAATGAACCATACCCAAAACAAATATACATGGCACTTACTTATTTTAGCAGATTAGCGTAAACCATATTGTGCAAGCCATATCAGAGTGAACCTGTATATGCCAGCTAGGCATAATACAATTGGCATGGACAATAGAGCATATGGTAAATAGGCGCATGACAAGTTATATCCAGCAGTGTCTCACGATGAACAATCGTGTAGGAGGCAAAAAGTACACAAGGACACTGACGTGTCACAAATCACTGTGCGCCGACCACTGCTCCACGATCTCCATTTAGCTGCTAATGACAGACCCGACAACAAGGACAACTGCTAGCACATGTGGATCCAATCAATGTGCGTCATCTCCCATTCGCCTTTAGGCACTAACGGTCGTGTCTAAGGAGACAAATGGGATATTCCTTGTGGTCGATGTTAGGCCCAAGGCCTATTAGCCCATCTCCCTTGTTACTCTTTTTGACTATAGATAGAGGACTTCACCTTCAGGTTTAAAGATCGCTCTCATGCTCTCTCACTTGATACACACACTTGTTATACTCAAAATAAGTTCTTATTCTCACACAGGAGGGTCGTTATAAGGAGAACCCCCTCGATTCACGCTGTTGTGGTTGTTTTATAGGATCTTTGCAGAATTCGAACAAAGAAGAAAGACGATTAACCTTATTTGGACGAGACCAGACCAACAAGTTAACCTACAGATTAACTTGGTGTTTCTTCACATGTATTATGTGCATGGTTGGTTATGAGTATGGGGTAGGGGTGTTCACGGTTCGGTGTAAAACTATGAAACTATTTAAACCAATCATCGGTTTGATTTTGTGGTCGGTTTTTTATTTCAATTTTCGGTCGGCTGCTTTCAGAATTTCAAACTATAGTGAGTGGTATGGTTTACGGTTAATACGAAAAATCGACAGTATAAAACTACGCCAGACTGTAACTTAGGAAAATATATCAATTATTAAATTTGGGAGTACATACAATGTCGATGAGGGCCCCTTAGTCGGTCTCCTCATCTTGGGCTATTTTATTGGGCTTCCTAAAAAGGCCCATTCTTGTCCCAACGATCCTATGCATAAGTGAAAGAGTGGGAACAAGAAAGGCCCATCAACTCACGATGTCTTCCCCGGCCACAGTCATTAAATGCCTGCAACAAGAGAGAGACGGCGAAGAACCAGAGAAGTATGATGAAGGTACGGGTCTCATTAAATGCAAAGAGTATCTCACCGGCGATAAGGGGACACGTACCCAAGGTAATCACAGATCTCCATTGGCACCAGAGAATACCGTTAGATTGCACGGGGATCATCGCTAGGTGATAAGCTTATCTTTCTAATATAAGTCGGGCACTTAATCGTAAAAGGTATGCGTTGAATACCCTGAATATACACAAACATAAGAGAGCATTTACTTTGAACATTCTCCACATTGAATACTCGGATCATTGGATCCATAACTACATTCTGGCATCTTTAACATGCCGGAACTATCTTTCATCTCCGTCAAGTTTACTTATCCTCATGGCGGAGCATGGTCACAGATCCCCCTTCGGGGCCCTACGTGACGAGGCTAACGATTTCTTGTTTTGAAGACACCAGAGAAGATCCTTTTTAAATGTTGACGAGTCTCTTCCATCTCAAACCAGAGTTACGGGATTCGACATTGGCGCCATCCATGGGACCTCTATCAACAGAGATATCCCAATAAGAACACTTACGTTTAAAAGGGTTTTTCTTGTAAACACGACTCACATGACGACGACCCCACCTCCCACCAACTCTCAGATTTCAAAGGTGACACAGACAGCCGAAAAGCATATCACTATTGAAGATATCGATGATGAGTTCGAAGCCATCAACGACACAGAACCATCACCCAAGAAGAATGACATCACCTTAGAGTACATGTCAAAACACAAGGACGAACTATGAAAACAACTTGCTAACCTAGAAAAAATGGAAAGACCAGAGAGTTTAAGGTCAAGGCTTGATTTTATTGAATATTGTCATTATTAGCATTGTGAGCAATGAGCAATCTCGTTGTCGTCTCACTCCGATGTTTCCGCCATCGGTTGGGGTGTGACATGTAAGATGCAGAGAAATTACAGGGAAATGATAGAGATAATGAATGGATTTGAGGGTTTCAATGGCACCATCAAGTGGGCGGTAACCGTCTTATCAGAAATTCAAAAATAACCGCTGGATTTCCGCACGTGGAGATGCCACTCGTTCCCTGACCGTTGGATCATGTAGACGATGCAGACTAGGCCATCATCAAAGATGATGCAGATACGCCATCAGAACCCACTCGAACAGTTGCAGCGCCTACGCTAATGAGTCCAGGCCCACGTGCAAAGAATCATGACCCCGGATTAAGGATGACTTGTCGATGAGGGCCCCTCAGTCGAGCTCCTCATCTTGGGCTATTTTATTGGGCTTCCCAAAAAGGCCGATTCTTGTCTCAAAGATCCTATGCATAAGTGAAAGAGTGGGAACAAGAGAGGCCCATCAACTCACGATGTCTTCCCCGGCCACATGCATTAAATGCCTGCAACAAGAGAGAGACGACGAAGAACCAGAGAAGTATGATGAAGTACGGGTCTCATTAATGCAAAGAGTATCTCACCGGCGATAAGGGAACACATATCCAAGGTAATCACAAATCTCCACTGGCACTAGAGAATACCATTAGATTGCACGGGGATCCTCGCTAGGTGATAAGCTTATCTTTCTATATAAGTCGGGCACTTGATCGTAAAAGGTATGCATTGAATACCCTGAATATACACACACATAAGAGAGCATTTACTTTGAACATTCTCCACATTGAATACTCGAATCATTGGATCCACACCTACATTCCAGCAGCTTTATCACGCCGGAACTATCTTTCGTCTCCGACAAGTTTACTTATCCTCATGCTGGAGCATGGTCACGGATCCCCCTTCGGGGCCCTCAGTGACGAGGCTAACGATTTCCTGTCTTGCAGACTCCAGAGAAGATCCTTTCTAAACGTTGACGAGTCTCTTTCATCTTGAACCGGAGTTAGGGGATCCGACACATATGTATAGCCAATTTCATTTTATTTAGCTCCATTTTTATTGTGTCGTGGAGTATTTTTATAAACAATTTGGAAATAAATCTAATAATAGTTGGCTAATGAGGAAATTATTTCTTTACATAATCAGACCTATTATTTTTGTTTTGGACATTATGTACATAATTTGTAGGTTACTACATTCAAATTTATACATCTTGTTTCAAAATTTGAAAAGTTGTATTTATAACTTGTTTATATATTTTTATAACTTTTTATTTTATATTTAACGTACAAAAAAACCCAACAAAAGTCCAAATCATGAAACCAAACCGTTAGTTAACAGTTTGGCTCACGGTTTACGCAAAAACAAATTCAGAACACCCCTAGTTTGAGGTGTGCAAATCGGGCTTTTGTTAATACCCGATTCCGAGTACGAAACCAGTTTCGGGTATTGAAAAATCGGATATTAAAAGACACCGGGTAGGTTTCAGGTTTGGGTATTGAAGAGAAAAGTCATACCTTATGTACCCGGATAGGGTATAATCGGGTTAAGGTATAACCGGGTATTGAAATCGGGTATGGATCCGGGTATTAATACCCGATTTTAAAAAATATGTTTTTTTTATTTTACATCAAAATAAATGCGTTTACAAAATTTATTTGGTTTGTAAAAGTAATTAAAAACAAATTACAATAACATAAATTCACTCAAATATAAATTGTTTGTTTTATAATATGCATTTTTAAAAAACTTAAATATAAAAATTGCAAAATAAACATAAAAATATTTCTTAAAAATTCAAGTATTCTATCGGGTATAGGGTATAATCGGGTTCGGGTATAGAGTATGAATGGTTCCGAATATTTTCGGGTATAAATCGGGTACGGTTTCGGTTACGAGAATTGAGTTCAAAATATATACCCTATATATACCTTACGGGTAGGGTCAGGTTCGGTTACAGATATACAATACCCGCGTACAAAAATAACCAATTTCATATTTTATATCAGGTCCTGTTCGGTTACAAATTATTTGTTTTATAATATGCATTTTTAAAAAACTTAAATATAAAAGTTGCAAAATAAACATAAAAATATACCTTAAAAATTCAAGTATTCTATCGGGTATAGGGTATAACCGGGTTCGGGTATAGGGTATGAACGGTTCCGAGTATTTTTGGGTATAAATCTGGTACGATTTCGGTTACGAGAATTGAGTTCAAAATGTATACCATATCCATACCTTACGGGTAAGGTCAGGTTCGGTTACAAATATACAATACCCAAATACAAAAATAACAAGTTTCAGATTTTTTTATCAGGTCTGGTTACAGATACAGGTTTTCTTACACGCTTTACCCCTAGTGTGGGGGTAAAAGACCTAGGACAAATCTCACAAGACTCATTTTGTTTGAAAGTCTCAATAAATATATGTCCAACTCTTATAAGTTTAATATATCTGTTGGTTTTAAATTATACAGGCCCAACTTATTTAGTCCCATCAATTTTTGAGATTTCTAAGAAACGGCCCTAGGTACATGCATAATTATGTTAAGATAATATTTTGAGATGCTATATCGCATTTTGTGGTACAATTCTGTAACGTTATTTGGTAGCGTATTTCAACCCTTCTAGAGAAACAATTATTTTTAAAAACTAGATATATCAAAACTACGTTTACAAAATATATTTTTACATGTTAATCAACACTTATGTCTGACATAATTTTTGGGTCTGCTTTTTTTTAATTCACTATAAACCGAAATAACATATATTTCATAATAGCTGCAGAGTACGGGCAATTCTCAAGTGCAAAATAATGATCTCTCAGTTTTCATTGATAAGCCTTGCCTAGTTTGCCGCAAAGTTTGTTTAGATACTTTGATGAGCATACGATCCATTGCAAGATTTGTTTAGATACTTTTTGTGAGTATGCAGTCAATTACAATGAGTTTCGTAAGTTTAAATACAAACATGATTTGGTTAGAAATATTTTCGTGATATTCTAAAGCAAGCAGAGATTTTAGCAAAAAAGAAAACTCCGGTGAACTTTCCGTCGGATCTGCTCGATGAGAGGTTTACTCTTCGGCCAGTTGATATACTTGTGTTTGGAGGGCAAAGAAAAAACACACTTGTATGGACCTTACAAGAGTATCACCTCGTGTTAGTTTAGAGATAGTGGGTTTGTTTGCTAGTCAAGCTGCACTAAAGCGAAGCCAAACAAAATCGCTAAATACAAAAAAGCTTGTTTAGAGAATTAACATGAGTTTATACCATTTGTTTTTGATATATTTAGTTGCCTAGCCCAGAGATCATAGAATAACTAAACAGAATCAAGCAGGTTATGAATATTAATTTCTTAACCCCTAATAGTCGATTCATCTTCACGAGAATCAGTTTTGCAATTTAAAAGGGGATGGGTCATACACTATTGTTTGTTTACAAGCCATTTGTTTGTAACTTGTTTTAGCATTTTAATGTATAATCAGTTTAGCAAAAAAATCTCTTAAATGGAGGGAAAAATAGTGTTTTTACTAGCCTTAAATAACACTGCAAGTAACTTTAATATATAACTTTAAATAATACTGCAAGTAACTTTTAATAAATAATTTACAGTTCATGGTTTGCCTCAGAGGTAGTGACAATATTTGCATTTCATCACTATTTCTTCTGTTTAAACAAGCAAACGAAATCCATCATAGGCGGACTGCTAACCAGTTAGTAAATAAAAGTATAAATTAATTACTAGTTGAAAAAAAAGTATAAAAAATCAGAGAGATTCCCACGGACAAATCATCATACTCCAATGGAATGCAGATGTCCCTGTCTTTTATCTCCACTTGCATTCATCAGAAAGAAAGAAAAAAAGATAAATACAAAAATTGAAGAAAATTTTATGATAAATTGATGGGAGGACAGTTGAAGATGAACTTGTAGAAGAAAGCGAGGGATTTATAGAAAGAGAATAGGGTTTGTGTTCATGGTGTCATACATGAGTTTGTGAGGCGAAAGTGTGTGGTGTTTTTCTAGGGCACCACTTCAACGATGGGCCGAATGGTAAAACTTATCTGGGCCATTGGTCGAATCTATTTGACTTTTTATATTAAAAAACAAAGTTATTTTTTCCATTTGTTTATGCTTATTCATGTCTTTCTTTTTTTCATGATATTACAGGACAGTGGCGTGTATTAAAGCTGACATAAGACTTATGTACTGTTAGGTTTTGGATTTGATTTCTTTAAGAGTTTTTATAGATTTATTAAGAATCCTTTCAAATTAGTGAAAATACATTATAGTCTAGTGGAGATGGACACGATCGGGTGGTTCCGCTTATGACACAATAATACTCTAGTGGTACGTCAGTGATCCAAATTTACCGTTCAAAAAAATCATGTCTTTTCTTTTCTTTTCTTCTCCCCGAGTTAATGATGAAAACTAATTTAAGTCCGCCACTAGATTTCATTTTTAATATTTTTATTTAAAAAAAAATCGAACAGCAAGCACCAATTTTCAAACGGACTCAAGTTCATTGCTATTTCGACAAATTGTTTGGTCATGAATTTTGATCACTGATAAGTGATACCCTATGTTTTCGTAGTGGTGTTAAACGAAACCATATATTTACAGGACAATCATTATTACATGGAAATAAAGCCATGTTCTTGTTGAATAATACAAGTGGAAATCAAACGTATGCATCATCACAATCATGAAATTTATTAACCAGATCAAAAGCCAGAATTTCTATTTCCAATTCAGTTAACCTATCACAAATAAAGTTACTTGGAATAGTTCGGTCAACAATATTGACATGTTTTACAATTAATGAAAGATTTCAGATTTTTGAACACCCTCATAGAAAAACATGTCTTATTGTTTCATTTGGGCGATACATACAAAGGTTAGTAACATTCATTGAAAAGAGAGAATAATGGAAAATCATCAAAAACAGTCTTCCATGAGCTTCAAAAACTCTCTGAAACTAATCTTGCCGTCTTTATCCACATCATATCGATCAATCATCCGTCTACAATCACTTCCTGATATTCGTCGACACGCGATCTCAGAAAGCGCGTATTGCAACTCCTTCTCATCTATATAACCATCTTTGTTTCTATCAAACACATTAAACGCTTCCTTCACTTCATCCAAGCTTGGCTCATCCTCATCAAACAAACCTAACAAGTCCTCTGAGCCGGTTATTACCTGTCTATGGTCGTTATGATCCCAGCATATCCCTAATCTATCCATAATCATCTTTAGTTCTACTCGTAGCGACTTCTCGCCACCCTTTTCTAAATGACAAATCTTGATCCTGTCGTGGGGTTGAGCCGCGGTGCAGGTGGTGGTTTGTGTAGCCATGATAAACCGCCACATGGGCCGCGCCCAAAGAGAATAACAATCATGTAATAATATCACCCACTCTACAAATATGTATAGGATTGTGATATATTTGAGCTCCATGGTTTCTGTGGGTGTTTGCTAGATTTAATACTCTTTCACAAGATGAACATTTAAGAGATAGTTTCATTTCTAACTTCCATGTTATATGTAGAAGTTTTTTTTGTTAATTAGTCTAAAGAATACACATCATGCATTCAGGAAATTACATACCACCTCACTTGGTTTAGAAAAATATCACAAGAAATTGATGGAAATTGACTTTTCTATCTGTTTTCGAAACAGTATGAAGCTTCGTGGTATCTTCCATGGAGAATTTAAGAAATAATAAGTTTTTCTCAACTATTGTCATGGTCGCACCATAAACATGCATTATATTCTTCAAAAAATGAAACAATAGTTGACCAAGACAAACCAGGTCTTCCTTGTACAACCTTGTAATTGTTTGCAACCTTCCTTTTGATCTTAACAGTGATCTTGTTCTTGATTTTGTGTTATCTAGAGCAAGTTCTGACAAAAGTTTAGAGACCCAACAGGTAGTTTCCCTGTACCTTCTTGCAAATGATCATATGAAGTAATCCAATTGTGGAAAGTAGATTAAATTTGAATTCTCAAATGGATGGTGCCTTCAAGGGGAAGTTTCATCTCACTTAAACTTCTTGCAATCTACTGTATAATACCTATATTAGAAAACTGAATGAAAACAAAACAAATAGATGAATCCGCAGATGGCTCGCCTGAGCTGGACGGGTCAAACACACTGGGTTGAGTTATTGCGAAGGCAATAGCGAGGCAAGGAGCCCAAAAAAGACTAGGCAAAGAGCAAAATAAGTTGGTAAAAGTTTCTGGATTGTGTATACAACACAATTCACTATTAGAAAATGAGGCTAATGCAACTTTTTAGATGTAGCCTTTTCCAATTGTGTTGCATTTGACTCTAATGCAACTCCATTCAACATAAAGGTTGCATTAAGAGATCTAATGCAACCTTTTTCTTAAAAAGTTACAAGATTTCATTGAATTTGCAACTCTTTTCTTAAAAGGTTGCAAATTTTATTTAAATTACCTTGTTAAAACTTAAATGTAACTATTATTTTTAATGGTTGCATAATTCAATGAAGAAAACAAAAAAGTATAGAAAGTTTTGATTTTTAAATAGTAAAAAACTTCCATTAGTGTTTTGGTGATATTTGATGTTTAAATAATATTTTTATGATAAAAATAAATGGTAAGATTAACATTGGAATACCTGAAATTGGAAAATAAAGGATGAGATGCTGAAATTAAAAAAAAAAATAGTATTGACTTTTGATCAGCAAGACTCGACCCGACTATTTCTAGGAGAGATGTGTATGTATGAACCATTGGGCTACGAAGACAATGAACTTACAAAAAAAATCTATCTATTTCTTACTTGTTGAAACTACAATAAACTTGTACATACATATATTAAACCTCGTTTCTAAAAGTCCAGCCATGTAAATGAGTTGGATCGAACAAAACTGAGGAATTACGTAAATCAGTTGATTAGTTCACCATTCCAGCCTTGAAATAATTTTATTTTTTTAGGACATGGGTCATCATTCTTTAATAAAAAAATATATAAATAAAATAGTAAAGATACTTTTTTTATATATTTGGGAAATTTAGTACATGTACTGGATACAAATCCTAACAAATATAACGTATAAAACAACATATGTAATTTAATTGATTCAATCTATGGTCTTCAACAAGAGTTTTAACCGCGTCTTCTTGTATACTCCGTTGTGTTTTCAGTCCTTTGTGTATGCTTCAACGAGGTCTTGAACCACGTCTTTTTGTACATTAATTTCCTACAAAAAGAACAAACATATGTTGACGGTTGTAGCTGAGGCACGTGTCAACACGCTTCCCTTAAAACAGATTTCGCGCCTCTACCAAAGACAACGCGTCTGTCTCCCAGGGTACAACAGACGAAGCAATCTGTACTGCCGGAGATGGCCACGCGCCCGAGGTTACATCAGGTAAAATTATAGTGTTTAAAGTTGTGGAAAATATGAAAAGAAGGTGATGGAATCGAGTAGAGAAAACTTATCTCTCTATGTACCCAACACATTGGTATTCAAGTATCTCTTCTTTTCAAGAACTCTCCATAAATTCATGTGTTTTCGTATATTACTTCTCTTGTATTTTTCTAGCCTCTTTTTTTCTCTATCTCAAAATGAGGCACATAACCTACTATTTTTATAAGGGTTGAGAATAAGTGAAAAGTCTCACTTTATTTGTTATTTTATTAGAGACATAAACTCTAATAATAACAAATAAATTGACATAAAAACTCTACTTAAAAGTTTATCATCCATATGAAAAGTCTAGTAAATAATTATCATTTCACTAAATTAATATCCATTCACACTACATAAATTTCCAACGTTTTTTACCCGGGTAAAAGGATATCAAGGTGCATCAAATAGTCTCCTCATTGTTTTGATGTTACCTTTCACATGATCAACCATCATAGAACATTAGAACTTCCTTTCAAGAAACTATGTAGCATTTGAAACCAATAAATGCACAAATAACAACAGCTAATCATAATGAATTTAAATAATGGTAGAAAAGAATGTATACTTTAAGAACATGAAAACATTTCACATTTAGCTTTTCTTTAAAAACCTCCAAAAAAACCTAACTTATCAGGTTACCACCATCAAGAACGTCAAAAAGTTTTGACATTTAGTTTGGGGCAATCACGAAAGAGAGGTGTCATTCATAATCATATGCAACAACAAACCTCAAGTTTCGTAGACCAGCTAAACCATATTCCACATCAATAAAAAAATGTTTATTTACATAAAAGTTCGGGGTAATTCTTAAATGGAAGTAAGATTTAACCATGGCTTTAAAATACGGTTTGGGCGTTCGCCTCGAGGCGAAACGCCCGAAGAACGATTCAAAGGTGCGTCGCACTGGGTTTATATTGTGTGTGCGTCTTAGAGGGGCTGGCACTAAAAAGGTTGCGCGCCTCAGGGGTTTATGATACTTGCTTTTGACCTTTCGTGTCAATTTCAAGCAATTTATGTCTTTTTTATGTGTGTTTATGATGATTTTGATGATCAATTTAGTTAGTATTATTATTTTTGTAAGATATATAACTTTTGTATTTATTTTTTAATTCCACCTCGAGCTTGTGCCTCATGATACGAAGAGAAAACGCCTCAAAACTCGTTGGTTCTTTTAAACCTTGGATTTAACATACAACGAGACAATGAGTAGTTCAACTGAAGAATGTCATGCTCTTCTGACAAACAAAAGGTGTCTGCAATTAAATTGAAAGTTAATCAACTAAAGCTTTAAGATGAAAAAAAAAACATTATCCTTGTGTAGAAATAAACAAACAAACATCTGTTTTGAACCACGCAGGCAAATATCTAAAATTTACCGTCATTGTTGAAAGATTTTTTTAGAATCGTGTAAGATATGTGTCATAATTTTATAATAAAAATTATATAAAAATTGAAAAGATACTTTTTTTATATAATTTTAGGAAATTGTAGTACCCGTACCATGTACAAATCATACAAAATTAAATATGAAATACAACATATTTAAATAAATCGATTCAAATCGTTGTCTTCAACAAGAGCTTTAACCGCCTCTTCTTGCATGGTCCGTTGTGTGGGCTTCAACGAGGTCTTGAACCACATCTTCTTATACAATAATTTCCTACAAAATGAACAAAACAAGTGTTGCCGGTTGTGGCTGAGGCACGTGTTCAACACGCTTCCCTTAAAACAGATTTCGCGCCTCTACTAAAGATAACGCGTCTGTCTCCCAGGGTACAACAGCCGGAGCAGTCTGTACTGCCGGAAATGACTACACGCCCGAGGTTACACCGGATAAAATTATAGTGTTAGAACTTGTGGAAAAATAATGATATGAAGGAGATGAATTGAGTAGAGAAAACTTATCTCTCTAAGTACCTAACACATAGGTATTCAAGTATCTCTTCTTTTCCAAGAACTCTCCATGAATTCATGTGTTTTCTTGTATTACTTCTCTTGTATTTTTCTAGCATTTCTCTATCTCAAAATGAGGCACATAGCCTACTATTTTTACAAGAGTTAAGAATAAGTGAAAAGTCTCACTTAATTAGTTATTTTATTAGAGACACAAACTCTAATAATAACTAATAAATTGACATAAAAACTCTACTCAAGAGTTTAATCTTTAATTCACCATATGAAGAGTTTAATTAGTGATTATAATTTTACTAAATTATAATTTCACTAATTTATATTCATTCACACTACAAAAATTTCCAACAATCCCCCACATGAATGGAGATCGTTCAAAACACATAAAATTTCCAATGGAACCTCGATAGTTGAGTATTGCCGGATAAGTAGGTGTTCCCCTTTGAACTTTCCATTGTGAAGCATAGTTAGTCTCCTAGCGGTTTGTAGACGCGATGTCCTTGAACAAACCATCATTTGTGTAGACGACAATACACTTCACACAATACTCTCCTTAGCCGGGTCATCCCCTCATAGTAGTATCCAATAATGGTCGTGGAACACTTTCCTGTTTCTGCGAGAGCTCTAGGAATTGTGCCCCCAATTCCATTAGAAGCGACCCCACTTCTCTCTAACATAGGTGATTCTCCTTAAAGCATTAAAAGCATCATGGTTACCATGATTACGCAAAATCATTTATCACATAATATGCTTAGCCTCACAATTTGTCACTGAATTCCATAGGAATGAACTAGGACGTATTTAAACACTCATTTATCGTTTAGGGAGTATATTTAACCATATATACTAGCTTATGCATATCAGCTATGCCCCCATAGTGACCACCCTTAGGCATATGAATTCGTTGTCCTATCGAACTTAGATCTTAGGATCTTCAGTCAACTAAGTTAGGTTTCCTTCACGCACCCTTTTTCCATGGGCTTTAGTCTCATTCTGCAACTTGATCTCTAATAAATCCTCAGGTTGTTGGATCCATAACATTATCTTTGTCATTGACAAGTCGTTGAAGATAACTTTGCAGTTGAGATCAATTGTCATGACGTATTCGTAACTCGATAGTTAACATTGCCTATTGTCAATTTCTAAGATTATAACCTCAGTGGCCACCTGAATCTGGTTATAATATTTGTCTTAGAATGATACATTTATAGTTTAAGGCAAACACATCTCCATTATGCACTATAACCTTTGTGTCTTCCACTTAGTCGTATGTTTACAATGTTAGATTGGATTACAAAATCCTTATTGCCAAAATATTATGGTACAAATGCAAGACACCCCTACATTTAAGTGTTATTGGATAACATCCAGATGGAGTAACGAAAACCATTTCTACATACCCTTATAGGGTTGTTTTGTTTTAATGGATCCCCCCCCCACATTTCTTGCCATTTGATCAACATTTCCGTAACTTCACTTATGACGACCTTTATACACATGTGATTGAACAAGATCAACCTCATTGTATCAGTGAATTTAATCATATTGCATTAGCTTACATAAGCTTCCGAGCTGACCAAAGCAACACATGCCATTGTCATAAGTTTGTCACCAACTTAGAATAATTCTAATTTAACATCTAGAATAAGCCTAGACAATGAGTTCTCCTCACTAGCTTTTCGAACAAATTCTTCAAAAGTTCATGTCTTTCCTTATAATGAATGAAATTCTCCCTCAACTTTGTCTATACACAAATTCTTTTTGTGTCATACACATTTGAATGTTTAGAGTTAATTAGTCTCCGTCAAGACCCATAATTAACCAAGTACTAGTCTAGCATGCTTTAGACTACAATACTTTAGCATGTGAACAGAAGATGCATCATTCTGAGTCTTCACAGCCCCAAATATATCATAATATCACTTTGCAACATTCATCCCTTGTTAAGACAAAATAATGAGACTTATTCATAATCCTAGAACATCAATATTTAGGAAGGTCTCACAAATTATTGTATACAGCACATAGCTAATTTTTATCATTCAATTAAGGAACATAACTTGTTTACCTTTGAACTCCAACGCTTTACCATTGACTCATAAGTACTTAAACATAAGTCTTAATCCAAGTCACTTGGTGAACACACTAATCGCCAACAAGATTAATGTTCCTCGTTTACAATCACTATTATGTGGAAGATAGAGTCAACTAGATCCATACTCAACAACATGACATTCATAATTTTGCCATAAGTGATTTGCACACATCTATTGTTATTCATTAGGAGATATGTATATTTAGGATGCTCTCCCAAACAAAGGTAAAATTTCCATATTCAAGTGGTAGACGCATCTATGTAGAAATCTCGCAAGATTTATTAAAGGTATGCAATAACATATTGTACTTTTACTTTCATATGTTAGAATTCAAACTTGTGAATTTTACAATGATTTCTAACGAAGTATTTCGGCATGAATCTCGTTTGTGTATTTCATCTCAATACACTCAGTACGTTCTTTCATTAATCTCTCATGATGTGGTTATACATTTGATGTTTCGTCTTTGACTTTAGTCAATGCAACAACTCTCAAGTTGTTTATGTCCAAATATTTTCATGTACTATCTGTTTTAAGCCATATTCTTTTAAACAATGTATAGTTGACGTTATAATTACTTTCCACAAAAAAAAATTTATACATCACAAACATTAGTAATCTATTTCTTTGTAAAAAAATTGCATGTGTTATCCGAATATATTTAACACAACACAATAAAATACATTTCAAACTAAATCATAAGTGCCAAACACTTTTGAAATTTAAACGGTAGCATAGACGATCTGTAGGCATCAAATATCAAAGTGCTTTTATCTTCAACACTTTATAATCTGACCAAATCTTATCAACGATATCGTCCCATGACATGTCTTGAGATACTCCCTCAAAAAGACTCCATGCACTTGTAAGTACAAGTTTCTCATTTCATCTTGAAACTTTAAACTTGGACAATTTTACATAAAACAACACCAAGTTGTTACAAAGACTACATTTAAGTAGTGAACTTGAACAACTAAATTTGTTCACAACAACACCAAGTCGTTTTCCACCAAATAATATCCATGATATTGTTACTTTGTTCACCACATGCTACTTCTAGCAAGAGTAGTGAACCATTTGAACTATCAATACTATGCAAAACTCTGTTTTAAAAATCACTCTAAAACATTCTTTGGTTTTGCAATATACTATATTAATAATATCAACCATTTCTCATCATTTTTAATACACACAAAGGCAATTAAATGTTTACATAAAACATTTCCATTCATTATGACTTATATAATGAACAATCTCTAACCTTGTATTTGTGATACACATTTTCTAACACACGTGCTAGAAAATTTAACTCATTTTATATATATAAAACATGACCATTTGGATTTAGAAATCACAAATTAAAGTTAGTGATAAATCCCATACAACAACACCATCACTTTATGGTGATTTAATTCTTGAAGCCAATCAAACATCAACTTTAATGTATGAATTTTTATTTCTAAACCATGCAAAGCATTAATGTGTTTATATTCACTAAAATCAAATCTACAACAAATTACTTATATAAAATGTTTACATAAAACATTTCAAATCATTTGTATTCTAACCATTTTAACAAACATGTTAAAATGGAAAAAAAAATCTAACGCGCACGTAAGAAATATTAACGTTTTCACTAAATGTTAATTCGACTTGTTATAAACACGTATATGGTTCATATAAATAAGTCACTTCTAATACACATGTTTATAAATAAACAACTAAAAATTGCTTCCAAACAAACACTTTTCATGAACCGTTTCTAACACGCATGTTAGAAGACAAATGATTACATTTTTTTATAAACTGTTTCTAACCCTTTTCATGAACCGTTTCTAACACGCATGTTAGAAGACAAATGATTACAAAAATCATTTTTTTATAAACTGTTTCTAACACTTTTGTTAGAAATAAACAATTACAAAAATTGTTATAAATTTTATCAATAAATATGTTCTAACATATTTGTTAGAAATAAACGATTATAATAACCATTATCATACCAATAGGTTCTAACAAGGTCGTTAGAAATAAACGATTATAGAAATCGTTATAAAACATATCAGTTTGTATAAAGAACCCAATTCTAACACGCTCGTGTAGAAATAAATGATTAAAAAATCATTATAAGGCTTATTTGTTCATATAAATCCATGGGTGGATGAAGAGTCTACTTTAAATAGAACTTAATTAGAGACATAAAACTCTAATCAAGTAACATAAAACTCTTATTTAAAGACATGAAATTCTACTCAAGAGATTTAACATTTACAAAAAACGTATGGTTTACACCCATAATTCCGGTCTAACACACAAGTTAGAGAAATTTAAGGTTTACAAAAAAACATATGATTTACACTAATAAACCCGTTCTAACACAAATGTTAGAAAAAATTAATGATTC
This sequence comes from Scalesia atractyloides, assembly GCA_947069175.1. NCBI lineage: Eukaryota > Viridiplantae > Streptophyta > Magnoliopsida > Asterales > Asteraceae > Scalesia > Scalesia atractyloides. The sequence continues at coordinate 29,995,116 of CAMTDV010000001.1, forward strand.
CATAATCGTTTCAAAACCAAACGATTGAATCAAACTATTCGTTTTGTACCATGGTATAGGATTTAAGATTATAACTCAATCTTAATAAATCCAAACACAACAAGTTATACTACAAACATATTTCCCAAAAAAAATATTTATAAGATCATAATCTCTAAAAAAGTATTTATTTTTATTATAAATTCTTTCTTGAACCCAAAATCCTTATAAATAAAGTTTTACAATTGTAGCAACAATCTCAAGAAATCTGTTTTAAGTTTGTAAGACATGGGTCATAATTTTATAATAAAAATTACATAAATAAATATAAAAATTGTAAAGATATTCTCTTTACATAATTTTGGGAAATTATAGTACCCGTACCATGTACAAATCATAAAAAATTAAATATGAAATACAACATATTTAAATAAATCGATTCAAATCGTTGTCTTCAACAAGAGCTTTAACTGCGTCTTCTTGTATAGTCCGTTGTGTGGGCTTCAACAAGGTCTTGAACCACATCTTCTTATACAATAATTTCCTACAAAATGAACAAAACAAGTGTTGTCAGTTGTGGCTAAGGCACGTGTTCAACACGCTTCCCTTAAAACAGATTTCGCTCCTCTACTAAAGATAACGCATCTGTCTCCCAGGGTACAACAGCCGGAGCAGTCTGTACTGCCGGAAATGGCCACACGCCCGAGGTTACACCGGATAAAATTATAGTGTTAGAACTTGTGGAAAAATAATGATATGAAGGAGATGAAATTGAGTAGAGAAAACTTATCTCTCTAAGTACCTAACACATAGGTATTCAAGTATCTCTTCTTTTCCAAGAACTCTCCATAAATTCATGTGTTTTCTTGTATTACTTCTCTTGTATTTTTCTAGTATTTCTCTATCTCAAAATGAGGCATATAGCCTACTATTTTTACAAGAGTTAAGAATAAGTGAAAAGTCTCACTTAATTAGTTATTTATTAGAGACATAACTCTAATAAAACCACATAAATTGACATAAAAACTCTACTCAAGAGTTTAATCTTTAATTCACCATATGAAGAGTTTAATTAGTAATTATAATTTTACTAAATTATAATTTCACTAATTAATATCTATTCACACTACAAAAATTTCAAACAAATGGCAGAAGCATGTTTGACAATCCATTCATCTCCTACTCACAGAGCATTCCAGTTACTGGAGCAGATCAGATGCGGGCATGAACTGTCGACAAGGTGCATGGGCACCTATCCTGTCCCATGCAATAAGAGCTCATTTAAGAGCAATGGAACAATCTTCCACAAACTTCAACAAAACGTGCATGTAAATAGTCAATAACCATATATAATATTGGTATTAGAGTTTTGAAAGCCAAAAGTACCTACCAGCATTGCTCCTTTAGAAACCATCTCATGACAAAGTTTTAAGGAGTGGCGAACCATATTACTAAGAGAACCCTGATGCATTTCTCTTTGTTAAGTCTTCTACTAATGTTCTATTAAAAAGAAAGATACATCTCATCAGCTCTTCTTATAAAAGTCATTATGATGTGCAGGTTAGAGATACATCTCATCAGCTCTTCTTATAAAAGTCATGATGATATGCAGCATTACCAATCCATTAAAAAGAAAGTCATACAAGTACTAATACAGCATAAACATAATGTAATAAAATAATGGAATGTTATCTTACTGCAAAATTACGAGTATGCTTGTCCATGACAGAGAAACGATCAACCATGAGACTGAATATTATGCCCTGCCTACAACAAACAAGAAAATAATGTGTCGGTTATTTTTGTTAGCATCAGGATAACCGGGTTCCCAGGATCGTTGTGAACGGGAACGAACATTATGATAGTAATCACAAACATCACACCAAGTGTTCCTCATCGCAAGAAACGTAATCGAAAGAGCTGAATCATAAACTTGAACTAACCGAAACTTGTAATCGATCTTGAACCAGACAGAACTTGATAAAATACAAACTTCCAGTACATACAATTGCTGTTTGGAACCCTATTTATATTTGTTGAAGAGGTGCGACTGAAGGGGTATGTCGATCACCAAGAGGTGTGTCGTATCCCTCATAACCGTTTGTACGGTTACCACATGCACACACACGCCTCTTCAACAATAGGCCCAAAAACATAACAACCCTAATGGACTCTAGACACGTGTTCGACCCATTAACTACATGGCCTCAGGCCCAAATCAAAATACACAAATAAACATAAACAGTAATTGTTTTTGACCCATTCAACTAATAGATATAATACGTAATAAGCGAAATACGAGCAGCCTTCGTATTTTGTTCGTGTCGGACATTCTTGATTAATTTTCGATCTTCAATTTTCACGAATCCTAAAGTTGTCTTGTAACTTCTTGTATAGGATTATTTTTGTACTAGTAAGCCATAGAAGAAGTTGTTGTATAGGCACATGTTTCCTAGACCACAGCAGGTCATGGCACGTAAATTAGGATCTTTATGAGTAAGAAAGCCTTTCAAGAGTTCTAAGATGTCTGCTCCCTCTATGTGCTCATAAAATCATGCATAAAAAATCTTTTTTTTTTGTCATAATCATTTATTAAAAATATATTTAGTTGACAATAACTTACCTTATGCTTACATCCTGCCCCTGAAACCATCGTTAGAATTATCAAGTAACCGCCTCATCATATTACATAAAACTATTTATGATGTGGTGAATTGATTTTCCCTAAGCATTATTCTATCCTAAGTAAATAACACAATGAAGAAAGTAAAATTGAGGCCTAAACAAAATCTATGATTACTAAAATAAAACAAATATATAATCAATTTGGCCCCTGACACTGTCAAGAACAAGAATGATCACCAAGACTCAAGATAGAGTAGCAATGAAGTCAAATACCCAGCAAAATGCCATGAACACAACGGATGATGAATAAGGTTATTTATTTAATCAAACAGGCAAAACAAAAAAGAGAAAAGGCCAATTTGGAATTGCATAATATAAAATTTATGAAATTGGGTTCAAGAAACACAGTAATTAGCCATGTTATGAGTTCGGTCCATGTGGCGCATATTTGTATAAATTTTTAAGCTGAACTATTGTAGTTAAAATCTTATTAAGTTACGTAGTTGTTATATATTTTATTTTTATTTATATATAGTAAAATTATATATTGGTTGGTTTCACGGTTTGAAATCGAATCGTGAACGCCCCTAACCATTATAACTTGTAATGAGCTATAATAGACTATGATGGGTCTTATAATGTGATTAAGACTATAATATTGACCATTAAGACATGTATGGTAAATTACTTGATATTATGATCTACTACGACTCATACTATCTGATATAGATTTTTAAGATAAGATCTGATAAAGCTCATCATTGTCCATTAAAAACCCATCATTAGTATTAATGCCTAATATAATCATAATAATTAATGGATGGTCTATTATTTCCGAGTAGAATACACCTTGATTTAAATTCTAAGACCCTATATGATTTAATAAAGCTCATAGTGGTTCTTAAAGAGTCATTATGGATATTAAGCCCAATATGGTAGATAAAGAAATGTATGATACGTTATTGTCCAATATGATATAATATGACATTATGACTCACTGCAACCTGATTGAACATTTTATAACCCAATACGATCTAAGGCTATCTGATGTGGTCACCCATTCCCCCATCATCCTGTCCGCAAACTTAGTGTTACGTCACCATCCCTTTCCACCCTTCCCCTCCTTCCCTAAAGGGTTTGGTTCCCCTTCAATTCCCCTATGTTTTTCATATCATTTTTTAACAGTTCATTTAAATAAATTTTCTTAAACAAAAACAAAAAATAAACACTCTATAATATTTAAAAAAATACTTATTAATGGACATAAAAACAAACAAAACTTAAGTAATAAACGAGATAATTGTAAAATACTATTGCTTAACCACTGAGTCGTCGAAAGCGGAATTACCTTGTTGAACTGTACCCGCCCGCCAAGTTGGAAGATTTCTTAGTATTTGCGATGATGAAATGTACTTAAATACATTTCTCTGCGTCCTTTGGTTGTTCTAAGGGCCTGTTCGATTGCATCCTCCTTGATTAACTTGACTTGGCGATTCATGACGCGGTCGTAGAGTTGGTCAAATATCCTAACATTTTAGCTCACAATCCTCCATGCGGAAATCAATTCGTGTTTGTTGCGATGCGTTTTGCCCATTTGTTGATGGAATTCTCTAAAAGGTAGAGTTGCAAATGAACGAAATGTTTGGCAAACAATTCGTGAACCGTTAGGGTGGAAGTTCGTTTGTATTGGTTCGTTTATTAAACAAACGAACATGAACAAAAAATTTCGTTCGTTTAGTTAAATAAACGAACATGAACAGAAGTCATGTTCATTCATTTATGTTCATGAACGTTCGGTAATGTGTTCGTTTTCGTTCGTGTTCGATAGATTATTAGTGTTTTTTAGTTTTTATATTTTATTTAAATACCTCAAAATTCAGATAAATAAAATATTTAATACGTATCGATGTATTATATATTATGTTCAATGACGTGAGGGAGGATGTATATGATTTTAGATAGATTTTTAAGTATTTTTCACTCATTTTTCAAGCTTTAAATTTATAAAACACGATATAACACTATCACTCTCTACAACACGTTAGGGCAAGTGCACCCATCATTGGAGTAGTATAATGATGGTAAGATACCGAGATCGTAAAAGAACACCAGAGCTTTTAATACCGTATTATCGTCAACGTCTAATCGAGCCAAAGTTTGAGAAAGTTTTTTAATAAGTAAAATAAAGAAAGGAAATAAATTAACTAAGATAAACAATTAAACAAGATAGAATCACTTGGTTACGACTCGTCTTTCATGTATTCTTTGATGGTTTCCGCACTTTGGGTTTTTAAAAGATTGTCTTGGTTATAGTGGCATGTCCCTCTTTTGGAGGCAATGTTACCCTCAGCCATATCGGTCCGCGTCATCAGGGATACAGTCCCGCTGTGACAATCGGCAAAATTCCGGCAATTCTGTACAACCTGAACAACTAATACACTATCTATTTATCGTACAACATGACTTAAGTTATAGTTTTAAGTCTTAAAAGTCTAGGAATTCAACAAAATCATAACTCGGTATGATAATAAATTCTTTACAATTACGAACATATAAAACCATATCCTAGACGGATGACAAAGACGCGAACACGCGATAAATATCAGTATTGGTTGCAATACAGTCTCATATGACAGAATTAAGACATAAGATATGTCTGCACTGTTATACCATGAAATTTTATTTAACACGCCAAATTGTCCAAGTTTGCAGCAAAATACAGCATTTTGCAGCAAAATACAGCAATCCGCAGCACAAAACAGCAAATGTCCGAAAACCCAAAAAATAAATATTTTTAGTTAATAATAATAACGGGTGTTAGAAATAGTATAAAACCCGTATATAAATCTTGTTGTTTAAAGTTATACAGCTTGTTCAGTAAAAACCTGAAAACAAAGCCGGTACAGGAACTGAACTCAAATGACAAATTTATTAGTCTGGAGAGCTAGATTAATAAACTGAGCAATAAAAATTAATACTAGAACTATTGTGTAATAAAATTATATAAGTAACACAATATGTCAGTATTTTACCCGGTACAAGACCCAAACTAAATTTATCAACCAAACAACGAAACAATAAGACTAGTAAGTTGTTTTGACATATTATAACATCACCTTAAAGTGTTCGGCCATTAGATTTTATAAAAACATATATAAAAATATCAAAGTTTATAAAGTTTATAAGTTTTTATAAAAAAAAAATTAAACCAAACCACCCCCCCCCCCCCCGCACTCATGGCTACATGGGGTGATTTCCCCCATGCCACTTAGTCTTGATTGTTGTGTTGGCTTAATGTGAGCATGGTTTAGTGTATGAAGTGTAAGAACTTAATCACAACACAAAACCAACATTCATTTTCATTCCTTTCATTTCTCAAACACCAAAACTCAAAACTTCTCCTTTCCTTTTCCTTCTAAAAATCGGCCAAGCACCACCATCAATACCTTCAACTTTTTTAAAATCCAAACTCAAGAAATTCAAACTTGCATAGAGTTCCAAGGATAATCTAAGGTGTTTGCAAGGATGAGGAGGCACACTTGGAAGCTTTGAAACTCTTGAATCATCACTTTCTTCATCTTTTACCAACATTTTGATCATCCCTAGCCAAGTGCTAGTAGTAAGCTCCATAACTTAATCTTATACTTTATGTTTCATGAAAATTTACAAGATCATCTTAAAAGATATTTAAAAACCCAATTGAAAAACACTAATAAAACTATAATCACTAACATAATTATGTGATTTTCTTGATGATTATGGATGATCTTGAAATTGTTATAAACTAGTAAACTTGAATCTTGCATTTTTATGTATAAAAAGATAATCTAAACACATACATGTTCAGATTAGTAAGATTCATTAACAAAAAATTTTCATGAACATAATTTTATATTTTAAGATGATCATACAAATTATAGATTAATAAATAAAAGTTATGATTTAGAAATTTTGTTAAAAAGTGATAATAAAGTTTTCACTTTAAGAAAGTTTTAAATATAACAAATTCATGACATTTTTGTTAATACATTAGTATAATACTTGTGATTTGATGATGATTTGAATTAGAAAAGTGATTTAAAACATGTTTATATAAACATCAGAAAGCTCATATGGAAAAAATTTATAAAATTAATCTTGACTAAGATATGGTTAAACTAAAGATTTCATGATTAAAAGTGATTAGGGATTTTAGTCTTGTTTAAAAAAAAGTATGGGTGAAAAAGTTTAACAGATAATTATTTGAGTTTTTCTTAAACTAAAAAGAAAATAAATATATTTTTAGATAAAAGTATATATTTTAAAATCACCAAATATGTGTACATATATTTTTATATAAATATTATATATTTAGATCATGTATGATCTAATATAAAAATATATAAGTATCCAACTTTTGACAAAATAATATATCGGACAAACTTGGACAATTCGACAAAATAAAATATATGGTATAAACGAAACAAACGACAAAGACGAAATGAATAAAATGGTCGACGCAAACATAACGGTCAAAACGAACAAATCAACCGTCACACTTTATATTTACTAGGACTTATAAAATTTTAACTTATATCTAGTAGTTTTACAAATAAAGTTTTTATAAGTTATAACATTGCTGGTAAATATTTTTTTTAAAAAAACTTGGATTAAGCTCAACTAAACAAATTGTTTAGGCTAAGCCCATTTTCATAAAATTATATTGGGCTAAACCTATTTTATAAAATATATGGACTAGCCCATCTATATAAATTAATTTGGGCTAAGCCCACTTGTATAAAAATCAAACTTGGGCTAAGCCCACTTTTATAAAATTAACATGGGCTAAGCCCGCTTATATAAATTAACTTTGGGCTAAGCTCACTTTTATAAAACTAAATTGGGCTAATCCATATCTATAAACTATTTTGGGCTAGGCCCACTCTTTCATTTTTAACTTGGGCTAGGCCCACTTTTACAAACCAATTGGGCTTGACACACTTTAAATAAAAATAAGTTGGGCTAGGCCCACATAAATAAAATGAATTGGGCTAGGCCACACACATGAAACGATTTAGGTTAGGCCCACTCATATGAAACAAATTGGGCTAGGCCCATACTTACAAAAACCTATTATGCTAGGCCCATATGTTATAAACTTTTTAGATTGAACTTTTACATTTAAATTATAGGCTAGACCCATTTACATGTAATCAATCTAGAATATATATATATATATATATATATATATATATATGGAATATATATATATATAGGTATACCACCAAAGAAAAACTAACAAATATAAATATGAAATTCAAGATAAAATACTTGTACGAAAAACGAAAGAAAGCCTAAGTGTCTAATGAAAATAGAACACTTGTAGGTCTAGAAACGAACGACGTACTAGAAATCGAATAGAGATTTGCACGGAACGCAAATCTGTGAGTTCATGTTTCCCCTTTTATTTAAACGCTTCTATGTTTTTTAAACGTGCGGGGATGTATACATGTTACAATTAGTAAAGCTTGGAAATGAAAATATTTAGATCACATGTGCATAAGGCTCAAGTATTGGAACCATTAATGAATAACAAGTACCGAGGAACAAGGGGTTAGATCTATTGGGTTTGGGCGAGCCCCACTCTATTACGGCAATAATAACATATCATATTATAGTGTTTTTGTGTCTAAAACGAGTGTCTCAAACACAATAAATCATCAAGGGTCGGTTGCCACTTATTCGGCATACAGATTAGTGTCCTTGCAACACATTAATGATCTTACAAGTTTCATTAAGCTATACTAAATGAATTTATTATTTCAAATGTTTTTGATGATTCATTGATACAAAAATTTATAACATGAATTCACCAGCTTTTTGTTGACATCGTTTTCAAAACTAACATGTATTACAAGAAACTAGTGGACGGCGTTGGGGGAAAAACTTGTTCGTATGTTATGAAGTCAAGATATTAGATTTCATACAGTCTTTTGTTATTGCGTTTGTAAACTCGTGTTTAAATTTTAAATAATGTTGTTAAACTTGTGGTATGTTAAAAAAAAGGTTGTATGTAAACCTTGTATTAAATAAAGTGTATAGATGAATATTTTATAACGTATTACAATTGTCGTATACTTGGTTTAATGCAACGATTACCGCGCTGGCCATACCTCGCGACGCTTCCGCTACATTGAAAATCGGGGTGTGACACCAGGTAGACCGGAATATTGAAAGATAATTAAGTGAGTTATTAATGCAAAATGTGGCATGTCCCTCTTTTGGAGGCAACGCTACCCTCGGTCATATTGGTCTGAGTCGGCAGTGATATAGTCCCGCAAGTCCGGTTTAAAGTTTTAAAAGCATTTATTTATAAGTGATTCAAGTCATTCTTACTTCCCATGATTTGATGCTATCTGCCTCAAAGGTAGTTCAAATAAGCTTGAATCAAGTTCTCGCAGGATCTGTACACTGAATAAGGCAAGAACTTTACCCAAACCATCCTCCTTGTGACACCCGAGTATTTTGAGTCTGTACCGTACTAGTGTGACACGTGTTATGAATAAATAAAGGAAATATTTTATTAAATTTTGTTTTAATATATAGTATTTGATGTGTTGGTAAAGTCAAACTTTGTTAAAAGTTATGTTGGCAATAATAAGATAAACGTTTATCGCGTATCGAGCAAAATGCGAAACGAATGTCGGTGACCGCCTGATTACTGTTAAAATTATAAAAATATTACGTTATGATTAAAATGCTATTTTAATCATATCTGTGAGGAAAAATTAATTAAAACGCTTAAAAAACACCGTTTTACGAATTTAAGCGCGTACGGTGCGATATCGTGTGTATCTTACAAAATACAAACAACGTAGCCAGTCGAGACAAATAAAATATCGCTCAGTAATATTATGGTGAGTTAATTTTTATATTATGATAAAAATAATTTTAAACGCCATAAAACATAATTAAAACACGAGATAAAATACCCGGTAGCCAGTTAAATACCTGTTTTGGCGTAATATATTATATATAAGTGTATATATATGCATGTATGTGAGAGAGATGGTAGGTGGCGGCTATGAAGGGTGCCCACCTTTTTTTTGATTGCTTCCATTTTGACAAGTGTTGGTCATTGGAAGAATACACAATGATTCCTACATGTTAAACACTCCACAAACATGCATTTGCAAAACCAAATTTTGAAATCTTCCACTCTTTCTCTCTCTACAAACCTTCACACACATACACATTCAATTTCAAATTTTGCACATCATAATGAAGAATTAAGACCATTCCAAGGTGTTTTCAAGTTGGTTTGAAGATCCAAGGGAGCTTTCAAGGTGATTTCCAAGAAAAACAAGCTCCATATCATCAAAAATCTTATCAAAACCCACCAAAATCTTGAAAGGTATAAACTTACTATTAAAATCTTGTTCTTGATTCTTGTTGTTGATGATGATGGAATGTTTCTCATAAACTTAAAGTTCTTTACAAACTTGAAAATTAATAACAAATGGATTTTTAGCAAAATAAAAATGGAAGCATGTGTATGTACATGTGTGGCCGTGAGAGTGTATATATATGTGTTAGAGATGGTGTTTTGTTAATATGTTGATTTTTAAAAGAAATGATATTTGAAAGGTTCATGCATGTATGATTAAAAGTGATTTACATGAAAATGATTTGTGATTAAAGTAGATTGATGAAAAGTTCATGATTGAGTATATGTATATGGCCGAAAATGTGAGTATGTATGGATTAGAAAATTTGATTTGATTTAAAGATGATTCTTTATTGATATGATTTTAAAAAGGTTGATGAATGCATGATCAAAAAGGGGTTTTTATAAAAAGTTCACATGAAGGGTGATGAATATGTAAAAGTGAACTTTTGGAAGTATATATGTACACATGTGTGTGTCGTGTATATATATATGTATGTATGCATGTACATGTGGGTTTGTTTGAATGTTCATAAATGTGAAGAATGTTACATGCATTGATGTGATGATTGGATGAATGATTTGAACAAAGACGATGTCTTGGATTTATTTGGAAGTTACAATAAATCTATGTTAGATGCATTTAAGTCTTGAATGAAGATGATATGATAATCATGCATTAGGTACTTGTATATAAGTATATATGATGATTAAATGGTCATAAGTTGGTGAACATGAAATGATATGATGAAGGTGAGTTAAAACAGAATATGAACATTAAAAATGATGTTATATAATGTGTTATGATGATAGGAAATTATTTCATAAGTTTGGTAGCTTTGCATGTTGTATATGAAGCTTAAAAAGTAGTAAAATAGGTGAAATTGCATAATTTATATGACTTACATGAAATCTGTACTAACACGAATATAAGTACCATTTTATTCAGTAAATAACATGTGTTACGTTAAAATATCTAATCGTGACGATTTGGGATGATTACAGTAAAGTTCGGTATTATGCGTTAAAAATGGTAAAAATTGGCTTTTAAAGTGACTTTTTGCGAAACTGTTTTATATCATGTTATAAATTGATATTTTTATGATAAATATATGTATTTTAACTTATATTAAGTATCCATAGTGTTTGGCTAGTCATACGTGACTTCCGGCGCCCGAAAACATTACCGAAACGTTAAAATACGCATATTTAAATGTACACGAAAACGAAGGGTTGTTTAAGGGTGAACTTTGTGTGTTATAATATGATATTTGGATATGAGTATGTGTAATGTGGTGTGTTAAGTGTTGACATGATGGTAGGAGTTAAGACTATGCATGCACACTTGTACGGATTAAAACGGTAATTCCGTTAAAAATCACGTTAATATGCAACTTATTTGTCAAGCATGAAAATAATACATAGGTTAACTTGATAAGTTATTTAATGTGCAATGCTTTTAAATGATAAAATATATAAGTTGACAAGATACATGTATTACGATATTTGATAATATGTTCATGTTTATGTAAATATATTACGAAACGCAAATCATAGATATATTGTATGTAAACGGATGTAATAACGAATATAACATAACGAGGGTCACCAATAAAATTGTTCAATTCACGAAAATCTTAATACACACACACATATATATACACACGCCAACATAATCAAAATAAAGACTTTTTGAGAAAATCTCAAAGTTATGTGAAATATCTAAGTATTGGAGAAACTTATGGATTGTATAATAATTGGTTATTAATTCGTTCCTACTTAAGTTAGGACATGTAGACCAAATTTGGGATTGCGCTATTATAAAACGAATCTAAAGGTTAGTTTCATTAACCCCTCTTTTTATTGTTTTATATAATGTTTTAGGGGAAGAGCACGCCTTAAAAAGTATAATTATACGTTTTTTCTATAAAACATGCCTTTAAATAAATTATTGATATATTTTTATGGAAAATATGGTTTGGAAACAATATGATGGTTTTGGAAATGTGATTGAATATAAATAAGTTTCAGGGAGAAACGGGGAGGATACGGTGTTTGGGGTAAAACTTTAACTCTAAACATTAAACTTATATTTTAATTAAGTTGTATGTCCAAAATTTATATTGTATCGTCCACTAAGATACTTATGGGTACCAACCTCTGTCACCACTACGTTTGTATTTCCATTGCGATGTTTTTGGGTTGTGACACTCCTAACCCCCTTTAAGGCAATTAACACGCTTTATATAGACCGTAAAGAGACGAATGAGTGAATCAACAAAATATGAAGGAATGATAGGGTAAAACTCACTTTCAATATAAAAAAACTAGTTATTAAAGTCATTAATACAAACTCAATTAAAAAGTTAACCAAAGGTTGGAAATTAAATGTAATACACAAAATATTTTCACCAAGTGATGTTAGAGATTACCTAAGCATGTCCATAGTTTGACAAATGCTCTTACGATCAATCTTTGATCCCGAGACTACTACACACTCTATCTAAACTTGAATGGTTGTGGTAGATGATGGTGGTGGATGGGGGGAAGTGAGAGATAAATGGTTTGCCAAGGGATGGATTGGAATGGAACCAATCACCCTTATTTATAGCTTAAACAAAAGCTTCACACGGCCTCGTGCCTAGCGGGCACGGCCCCGTGTCATCCTTCTTCTCTGTCTTCATTTAATGAGGTTGTCCGTCCAGATGCTTGCACGGCCCCGTGTGTCAATGTACTATCCAAGATTTGTGTATCTGGAAGTTGACCACGGCTCGTGTCCATGGGACACAACCCTATGTCTCTTGTCTGTTTTTGTCCTTTTCTTCCTGGAATCTTGAGTGGGGCACGACCCCATACCCGATAGGCACGGCCCCCGTGCTTGGCCTCTGATTCGTTATTTTTGGTCTTGAGGTGAAGCTCGGAGGGTTGGTATAGTGTATAATCTTTCTTTCTTTTGTATTTATGTTGGGTTTTGCCGTTAATTTGTATTTCTTGTACGTTTAAGTTTTTTTAATCCTTAAAATCAAAAGTATAAAAAGAAATACACTTTGACCAACATTAGTACTAAAAAGGGCTTGATTTTATACCTCATTTGATACAATTTATATGTTGCATTTGACGCATATCATTCAAGAACGTTTGTTTGTGTTCGTTTGTTTCCATTTGTGTTCATGAACATTAGTTTGTGTGTTCGTCAATGTTCATTTTCATTCGCTGCCTAAAATTAACAAATAAACACAAACGAACATGAAGAAGTTCATTTCCTTAACAAATGTGCACGAACATAAAATCTCGTTCATTAAGTGTTCATGAACAGTTTGTGAACACATATATTTCTTAATAAACGAACACGAATAAGGTCTTGTTTGTGTTCGTTCGGTTCGTTTGCAGCCCTACTAAAAGGCATTCGAGCATGAGGCGGTCCCGTTAAACCTACTCGGAGTGGTTGTATTCGCCCAAGCTGTGACCAAGGCTATTTCTTCATCGCAGTCCAAACCCGTCTTTCCATTTGAGTGAAAACAACAAACTTAAGCCCACGGAGGCCACATGGGCCATGTTGAGTCACTCACGGAGATGTCACTCATTGAGGAGTCACTCGCTAGCCCAAACCCTTATATCTAATAAAGCCCATCATAGCTTTTAAGAGTTGTTAAAACATATACAATCTATTCTTACACATTGCGATCAAATAGGACTCACTAGAGGATGACACAACTCTAAGATAATTGATATATCATTAAAACTAATATAACTTATTACAAACTATATTAGCTTTTAAGTTTAGAAACCCATTAAGTTTTTTTACACAAATAATATATTATTTTTCGTACATAACTTTGTTTTATATACTTTTAATTTTAGTTTTGATAAATTTAAATTAAAACCAAATATATTTAGTATTTTAAAACATAATTTTAAATGATAAACCTAATGAATACAAGTTTTGAAAGTCCTAGGATCCCCTGGATCGTTGATGAACAACCTTCAATGTACTTGATTCAAGACGTGAAATTATAAACATAAACAAGATAGAAAGATATAGAAGATGGAAAACCTTTATTATTGAATCATTTATCACATATTTATAAACCGAAAAGGTATACATTATCCTCTCAACATGGTTTAGGTCTCACAAACCTAAGCCAGGACTTTCTCTTTCTAACTTTCTCTCTCTAGAAATGCTCACCCAAAACTCTCTAGTGTCACACACTGAAAAATCAGAGTTGGTGTAATCTAACTAGCATCTTCATTGCACAGCGCAAGTATAAAAATTCTAAGACTTCTAGAAAGTGAATGCCCGTTAAGTATTTGATTCCCCATAGGTTATCCTATTCCAACCAGTCATAATTTGAAATTTGTAACCTGAAAAAGAACATGCGAAAAATCAACATAAAGTTGGCAAGTTTATAATTTATTTGAAAAAGATTTGAAATAAATCTTTTTAGTAACCGATTTAATGGTGTGAGAAATCATAGTAAAACCATTTTTCCTTGGCATGTCATTTAAAAACCTTGTGTTTGTAAAACTTGTATAACCGTCAACGTCCACGCATGTCAAAGACAACATGTCCGCCGCATGAGCCTATAACCAACAACGTGCTAGAAAGTGCCTCGCAAAACTCAAGACGGTATACTAGCAAGCGATTATAGTTTCGACATGTAACGAGGACTTCACTGTACAATTTTAAGCGACCATAGGGCCCTTAGTGTTAAGTAGTGGACAATCAAGTCCTTAAGACTTCGTGCCTCGCACGAGCATATGTGGGCCTAGCCCAGTAGATTCTTTATGCCTTGCACAAGTGAGAATGGGCCTAGCCCATTTGAGTATGTAAGAAGGACCAACCAGTCTCCTTATTTGTATAAGGACAGCCCAATCCCATTGTAACTAGAACCTTTTTCATCATTAGTCATGAAACTCATGCACGTTTAAAAAATACGCGTGTGTTTTGTAAAACCGGTGTGTTTAACATAATCTTTTTGTAAACCATCTGAATTTGTTGGAATTCATTTGTATCATGGTTTAGAAACATATAGTTTTCATTCATCAAAATTTTGTATGTTTCTGCAAAACTTGCATGTCCTTCCACCCTCGAAAACATTTATAAAAATATAAAAATCGTAAAAAATAGGGTTTATGAACTCTCCTGATCAGTAAAGCATAAAACTCCATACATCAAACAAAGACAAACAAATCTAAAAGCTTAAAATAATCTTCTCATGCCCTACTACAAGTAAAGGACACCTTAAAGTCTAATTGAAATACCCTAAGATGCAAGTTGGTCATGTATAATGTTCACCCAACTAGTTATACTCGATAAGAATACTTGTGTTTGGAATATTTGGACTCGACAAACCGTTGGTGATACGTTGTTGATTTCTTGAAAATATATATATATATATATATATATATATAAATATAACGTAAAACGTCACAAGACGTCCATGTATTCTCGTATGTGAATCACGTACGAGTTTATGAAACAAAAATATTATTTGTTTCAACCCCAGTCGTATCTCGTCTAGTATGATATATATATATATATATATATATATATATATATTGGGAAAATATCTACGTCTTGTATCCATATTAAAATATGTATATGATTCCTTTATATTTAATCCCACCAATACCATGTTTCTCGAACAAACATGTGTATATTATTCTTTTATACATGTAGTGTCCGTAACTTAAGGTTTTTCAAATGACTCTTATAGCATATATTTGTAAAATAAATTATATATAGAAAACCTCAAATAAGTTTTTTGGCTAAAAGTCTTTAATTTCACTAGTAATGTATCTGTACATAAAAGTCTATAGGTTAGGGCTTTTAGCCAAACTAACCTTATATATTTGCACATTATCTACGTATACAAACTCACAGAATCTTCTATTATGTTTGAATCCGTGGTTTTTACCAAATATATGTAGTTTAGCAAAACATATATATGTCAGAATATTTTTTCTATAAAAAATTATTCCAATAATTATTTTTATTCCAGGCTATATGATGAAAACATATATCTATGTCAAACTATACATACTCTCCCAAAATATATAAAACTTATCTATCTATTTATATGTTATGCCAGCATAATGTAATGAATATTGCATCTTAGGGATTTAGGATTTCATATACTTTTTTATAAAAGCATGCAAGACATCATGTATAACAAATCTTCCGCTAATGCTTGAAACTACAAGCTTATATAAATATATATAAATTTTAATAATGGTAGATATGGATAAATCTTTGTAGCTTTGATGCTTAAAAATCCATGTGTAAGTAAACATATATAACCATATGTATACGTGTACGTTCCTAAAATCATAGACTTTTACTACTTTTTGAACAATAAGTTATATATATGAAAATGTTTATATAGAACCCATGAGGTTGGCACTTGAAAATTAACATCCAAATGTCATAAAAGAACCAAAATATTAACTGAAGATTCCAAGTCACATGCAAACCCATATCAAGATTTTCGAGATTCACTGGTGGATTTCATCAACTTTTCGACCTTGAATTTATAAGGAACATGTTTATTAGAACTTGTTGGGTGACAGAGGTCCAGTGGAAATGTAAACAAACTTAGCATAAAAAAATAGGATTTAGAAATGACTCAATCTATTCACACACCCCTGCTATCTATTTGGACATCCCTTGGGCTCAAGACGGGTCGTCTAGGGCTAGACGCTCCATATAGCACTGATTTTTAGGAGTCAGGAAGTACCTAGCAGGGCGCATAAATTTTAGCGTTTAGACGAGGCGTCTGGACCTAGACGACCCGACTAGGAACTTGTGTTTTTTTGTTAGAAAAATGGTGTTTTGGTGGGGTAGATTGGTTGTTGTTGGAGTTTGAAAAAATAGTGTTTTGGTGGAGTAAATTGGTTGTTGTTGGAAGTTGATTTTTTTTGAGGTGTAATTTTAGATTTTTAAAAAGTTTTGTTTATTGTATAAAAAGTGAGTTATCTTTTTCAATCGTTTATATATTTAATTGTTTTTACATTATATTTTTTAAAAAATATAATACTAAAATTTAATATTGTTTTCAACATTTTAAGATGAATGCAAGAAGTGTATGTTGTTTTCGTATTACATTTAAGGTCGATTTAACACAAACAATCATCAAGTAATCGAATAACTGAAAACAAAGTTAAATATAACATAAATTTGTACAACCATAACAATATGTATCTGTACAGCTGATTACTAAATACAAAACGTCTATGCATACGAGTCGGCATCGGAGTCGGGATCGGGATATGGCTGTTGCGGCTGCTGCTGCTGATGTGGTGCTCAAGGTGATGGGAGCGGTATGGCAGGTAACCCCTCTCTCTCGTCTATCCTGTGCCTCCCGAACCAGCCAACCAACAAGATCCATAACTATGTCAACGTCGGCTCGTAAGCGCGGGTATGCCGCGCCCCCCGGGGCATGACCTGGAAGGACGTGCTGCGGAAACTGAGGCGCCCCTGAGGTGGTGGTGGCGGTGGCGGTGTCGGTTCGTCAAAATCAACCGTAGGGTCCTGGACTACCGCTGCCTCATCTGCCGACGGATAGACTGGAGCGAACTGATCGGGCAGCGGCTCCGGAATCCATGGTTCACCTTCGCGGGTTTTAAACCGCTCGCCTAGCACGCCGAACCACTTCACTAGCCTCATCCCCCTCAAGGTCAGAAAACTCATCTGCGTGGACGGTATGGCCGGCTACAAGTGCGGGTCCGTCTCCGGCACAAGACCCAACGACCGGGCAATCACGATGACGTACGCCCCGGCGTACAAAAAGCCGCGCTCCTGCCGGTGATGGGCGGAGGCGAAGTATTGGGCGAGACCGTGTGCAAGTGCGCACGGCCTCCTGTACAAAATGCAATAGTAAAAAAATAAGTCGGTGCTCGTACACCACTCACGGCTTTGTCTGCGAGCGGTAATAGATGTAGCGAGCATCCGATGTAGATACCTGCACATTATATTAGCGAAATACAGAAATTAATTCATAGCAACAATAATCAAACAATTACCGTAATAAATATATGTACCTGTACAGCGGATCGGCAACGTGAGAAATCTTCCCCTTCGCCCTGACATGCTCCCAAGTGTCAGGGCTTGCGACCACCTCCCAAAATCCCAAAAGAGTGGGTCTATCCACCACCACTAGCCCCTCCGTATATACATCCGTAGCAATCTCCTCCTGCAGGTATATGCCGCTATGAATGGCAAATTCAGCAAGCGTCATCGAACGCCACACACCGGCAAGCCTAAATGAAACCTCAGGCGGAGGGGGAGGACCTTGTGGCTGGGGAGGCGGCTGGTCGACCCGTGGAGGGTGGAACGTGAAGGTCGACAGGAACTCGATGAGCAGCTCCCTATAAATCGGCGTGCCGGCCAAGTCAAACAGTCGATGCCACGGGGAATCAACGGGAATGAAGAAACGAAGTCTGGGCGTCTCACCAATCGCCTCGATCGCATCCCAGTCGACCGCCGAGTGTGATCCGACCTGCATCCGGCATAGCTTCCCGCAAAAACGGGCGGCCTCGGTGTCGGGCGGAACTCAAGATAGGGGTGGCCGTGAAGCGGATCCACCGGCGCTGGCGGGGCCCGTCGCGGACCATGCGGATGTGGGTCCCCGTGTATCGGATCTCCAATCTCGGCCATAACTAATCTGTGATTGTATTAGAATTTAACACGAATAAAACAATAAATTATAAAAGTTAAAAAAGTATTTTAACATGTCGTCTATTGGGGTCATCTAGGGCTAGACGCCCCGTCTTGTTCATAAAAAAAACCCAAATACTTCAAAATCACAACCCTTAAACCCCAAAACTATCAAATTCACAAACAACCTACGTTCTAAATGCATAATACATTAAAGTTTATTGAAGTATAGGTGGAAATACGTACCAAATATGCTTGATTTCGCAAAAATACGGTCCGGAATACGGTAGAATACGTATGTGTGTGTGTGGTTGAGTGTGTTCTTTGTGTTGGTGTCGTCTGTCTCTGATTGTCTAGGCTGCCAGTCATATACGAGGCCTAGACGGGTCGTATGGAATAAACGGCTAATTACCATTTTACCCCTGGTTGTAGCCCGTATAGGCCTAATTCAGGGGCAAAATGGTAATTAACCATGCTGAGTTGTAAAACACTCAGCTGGTTAATTACCATGTTACCCCTGAATTAGGCCCAGACGGGCGACAATTCAGGGGTAAAATAGTAATTTACATTTTAAATTTAAAATTCAAAATTTATCAGGGATAAAAGATCCCACTCACACCATACGTTGCGTCTAGGTCTAGACGACCCGTCTAGGCCTTGACAATATGCCCATTTTGCCCTTGATTTTGGCCTAGACGGCCAACAAACAAGGTGTAGAATGGTAATTTACATTTTAAATTCAAAATTTACCAGGGATAGCTCAAACTATACGCTGCGTCTAGGTCTAGACGATCCGTCTAGACCTTGAGTATGACCATTTTACCCTTGGTTTGGCCTAGACGGCTAACAAACCAGGGGTAGAATGGTCTTCTTGCTAGACCAAGACTGGGCGTCTAGGTCTAGACGACCCGTATTCTCACATTAAATTTTTTTTGGTATAACTAATAGTATTTTATTTACTTAGTTTAAACTTTGATATAAGCCGACATTCCACCAGTACACCCAAGGCACAAACTCCGGGTATTGACAAAACAGACGGTAATCATACTCTCCGAGCTCTCACGTCCCACCGTCGCCACCAGCAGTATTGACATTTCGTCATCTGCCGGTGCCGACGATTGGACGTGAGAGCTCGGAGAGTATAATTGCGGATGTTTGTCAATACCCAGAGTTAATTGTTGTGCCTTGGGTTACTGAAGGAATGTCAGCTTATATGAAAGTTTAAATTAAGTAAATAAAATCCTATTAGTTATACCAAAAAGTTTTTTTATTGTATTAAAAAAATCTTTTTATTAATTATACAAATAAATCGTATTAAACATAAAAAAAATCAGACGAATTTCTTGCTTTATTGACTGTGGTTGACCAAAACTGATCGTCAGACGATGACTAAGAATCGTTAGGTGCTGTAGAAACACCTGAAATAAGTTCAACAACATATCACTATGTTAAACCACAAGACACTCTATTACGCAAACATAAAACATATATATTTAAAAAGGGACAGTATTTCTCGTTTACCTGCATTAACTCCTCGAGTTCCCTTCAGTTACAGTCTTCGATTGAGCACAAGACACTCTTTGACGTGTGGTCGATTGAGATACAAATTTGCACGCTAGAAACCGTCCCTCCAATAGTTTTTTCCAAAATATATAAGGCTGGTCTCCATCGGGTAAATATGTTTTTATCTCACTATGTAACGGGTTGCTTTTCAAACCATCTCTGTGAGGTACGGATTGCGCGCATGGTGTTGCCTCATCACCATATCCTCCACCATCACGAATAATGTCTTGTACACTAGTCACAACCACAAGACACTCTATTACTCAAACAAAAAACATATATATTTAAAAAAGGACAATATTTCTCATTTACCTACATTAACTCCTCGAGTTCCCTTCAGTTACAGTCTTCGATTGAGCACAAGACACTCTTTGACGTGTAGTCGATTGAGATACAAATTTGCACGTTGTGAGGTACAGATTGCGCGCATGGTGTTGCCTCACCACCATATCCTCCACCATCACGAATAATGTCTTGTACACTAGACACAACCTCCTCTTGCTCGTTAGAATTGGGAACACCGCTCTCCCCCTAACAACGATATCACCATTAGTAAATAATTAAAACAACAACTAGGTTAACCTAATAACTGTTACCGTATTG
This sequence comes from Scalesia atractyloides, assembly GCA_947069175.1. Classification (NCBI taxonomy): domain Eukaryota; kingdom Viridiplantae; phylum Streptophyta; class Magnoliopsida; order Asterales; family Asteraceae; genus Scalesia; species Scalesia atractyloides. The sequence continues at coordinate 30,015,968 of CAMTDV010000001.1, forward strand.
GCTTCAGGCACCTATGAGTCGCCAGAATACGCCCCAAAGAAATAGTTGCCGTCCCAGTTTGATGACATTTCACCACCTTTGAATAATATCAGATGAAGTAATATAACCCAAATTTCATGACAAAGAGAACTCCGACGACGAATTTAAAGTTTTATGCGAGACATCAAATGCTCTGCATGGGTCTATTTAACAAATAAATATACGCCCCGTCTACGCCTAGGCGGAGCGTATCACTTTACTACTTTAATGACACGCATTGAACGATATCAGATGAAGTCATATAACCCAAAGTTCATGACCGAGAGAATCCCGTCGACGAATTGAAAGTTTTCTGCGACATGAAATGCTTGGCATGGGTCTATTTAACAACGACATATACGCCCCGTCAAGGCCTAGACGGGGCATATTACTTTACTACTTTACTGACATGCATGCAGAGCACAACGTTCAAGACGCCCCGTCTTGGGCTGGTCATCTTGATAAACCGTCTACGGCTAGACGCTCCGTCTGATTTGACTGATTTGACGTTGTACAGGCCAGGAATGTGGTTGGATAAAAGGAAACCTAGACGCCCCGTCTAGGTCTAGACAACCTGTCTAAAGGTGTCTAAATAGGCAATGGGTGTGTGAATATGTAGAACTTTAGAAATTCATACCAAAGAAGGCTCGGATGAATTGAATGCTTTAACTTTAAATTTCTCCAAAAGTAAAAAGTGTTGTGGGTATGTGTTCGCAACAGTCTGAGATGTCTGAGATGGAGAGTTAGAGTGGATTGGTTTGAGTTCCCACTTCCAAGTGTGAAATGTTTATGTGCTTTTAAAGGGATATTTGTAAATGAGGTTGGTGGGTTATAGGAGATCAAATATCTAACTAGAAATTTTAACTAGAATCTTGATGTACTGGAAGTTTAAAGGTGGATTTCGGTTGAGATAGAACCGAACAGAATTATAGAATGGATCAAATGGTGAGACTTGTCCTTGAATAATTATTTTATAATATACCCATGTTGTCTTGTATAAAAAGAAGGCATCGTCTATTTAATTAAATAAGGGAGTCTAGTGGACTGTGTAATTGAATTTAATCATGAGTATGAATTGGTCTTGTCCAAAATATCGACAGAACAAGGGAATAGATAAGGGGCATGGGTAGGGTAGTGGTTTTTTTTTTTGTTAAGTTTTGTTAGATGTATAAAATACTCATTTATTTATAGTCGTTAATTATTCATTTTAACAATATATAAAATAATAATATGAATGCATTGGGGTATAAATATATATGTTTTTATACGTTTGTATTCGTGTCACGCTAATCGCAAATATAATTTGCTAATTGCAAATATAATTTACAATTTATGCAGCGAAAAATCATAACAAATCTATATATTTAGAGTATTACACACATAATAATACTATAGTGTGATTTCCCAAGTATCACAAACGTTCGTGCATTTTGGGTTAACTCACGTGTGACCCAGCAATTTTCGAAAATTATTAAATGCAAAATGTGTTATGAATAGATAACATGTGATGATCCAATTAATTAAAATTAAGTCTAAATCATAAGATCGTGATCTGTGCGAGATTCCAGCATGTAAATATGTTGGCCTGAATTTGCGGGTTGTCACATCTAGAAGGATTGCACAAAGCTTTCAATAATTGCCCTAATCTAAGCTATACAACACATATATATAGACTAGGGACTAAACCGGACTACATAGTCCACTAATAACCATTCCGAATTTACAAACAAATTCAGACAAACTCTAAACAACAAAGTCGGACTACTTACAAACAACCTATTCCGAATTTAACCAATAAATTCGGAATCCCCTACAAACACAAATTCAGACTTAATTCAAATACAAAGACAAAATACAATTGACAATACAGACCTTTGACTTTGGTTGACCAGAACTGATAAAGCGATAGTTACCCGGTAGGAAATGCAATTACAGACTCCCCCTTAACTATTGCTATCAGTTCTGTGTGACATTGATATATTCAGTCATGATACCGCAATTACAGACTCCCCCTTGTTTGATGATATCATGCATGTTTCAACTTTGGCTGAGACTTGATCTTTCCGGCAGAGCACAACGATCTTCAACCCTTCTAACGAAATACTTGCTAACAAGCACTTAAATGGCCGCTTTGAGAAAACCGAAGAATCCAACATCAAGCACAGTCGATCCTTCCCCTTAAACTACTCCCGAATTAAGTTAACGTGAACCGACCTACAACCAAATGAAAGAACATCTCTCGATCCTTGATCTTCAAACTTAACCGAAGAAGAACGAAACTTCCAATGCCTATCATCGAACACTTCAAATTCCGTAAAGACATGAAGTTTGGTTCGATAAGTTAATAACAAACTAAACTCCGAAAATGTACATCCACCATCTTGATCAAAGTCTTCAACCGAGTGTCTGAAATCATTTCATCTCAAATCTTCAAGATCCAATCTCGTATCTTCACGAATCCATCAATTACTTGTTGACATTTTTCTCCGATCTCCCCTTCAATGTAAGAACCTCCTAATTATTTTGAGAATCTGACTAGTCACCAACTTAGAAGAGGGACCAAGAAGACTAATCTTCTCTACTCTAACCGGTATATGATAAAGACTCAATTTTCAACTAATCGCCAAACAAACAATTAGCTTCATCACGTCAACACTTGATCAAACCTCGAACAAACTTGACGAAACTCAATCACACACTAGCTCTAAATTGTATCATGTTTAAACTTTTGTGCACCGGCGAGATTAAACCTCATTTAATCTCAAGATTGTAAATACAAACTTGTTTCACTGTCGCACCACGAGCTTTTAGAAAATTTATAAAGAAACTAGGATATATGAAATTTTTACTCCCCCTTTTTCTTTGAAAACTATTGAAGTCCAACCAAATCTTATTATATTCATCTGTAATGCTCGATAATAGTCCTAACTTGTTACACGGATCTCTAGTAAGAGCCACATCCCAACACCGAGAATCTTGTAAATAACTAAGGACCGCCATTACCGAACAAAAATTCTCAATTTTTTTAATTATTCTGAATTTAAATAAATTCTGAATTTAAGCGTACTTTCAGTGTAACGGAGGAACCCGGGTTTGGTCCCGTCTGGTTCCGTCTTTTTCCTTTATTTCTTTTATTACTAACCAGGACTGGTTATAATTAATGCACATCGGGGATACATCACCATCATTGGTGTAGCCCAGTGGTTGTGTTGTTGATTGTTATGCTATTGCGACTGCTGGGGCATGGGTTCAAATCCATGTTCCAGCATTTTTTCCCTTTCACAATCCTTTATTTAAGTTTCAAAATTTACACATTGGAACATGTATTTTATTAACTAAAATAACCAAGTTTTTGATTAACACCCTAACTTAGTTAACTAATATAAGTTAAATATAGTTTGTATAAATTGCCAAATTAACCCTCAATGTTTATAACAATGTTAACAATGTTTATAACAATGTTAACGTGATTTATAGTGAATAAACTAACTTAGTTACTTGATTGAGGTTATAATATAGTTTCTAATGATTGCACATCTAACCCCTTAACTTGTAAATATCGTTGTGAATGCTTCCCTTTTTTAGAAAATTTAACCGAACTACCTGATATTCTCCATACATTTAACATTCTTTATGCCGGTTTTTACCGAATATAATTCATGACCAACTTTAAATAATAAAATAATAAATATAAATGAAATTATAAATATTCCCATTTTTGTTAGTTTCTCCGATGGATCCGGTTTTGCAATCTAGGTCGAGTTTCGGAGATCCGTTTCTACCGGATGTTACACTAGTGCACAAGTTCTTCATACCTATACGGTACACTGGTGCATGGTGGTTGCCCATAGCCTCTAGGGAGTGGGTTTTGTGGTGCAGCAGATGTTTGGCCAATCTTTTGTGAAGGATGTTGGTTCATATTGTGTGGGACAAATGTGTGGTATAACTCAAGTCTTTTGGGACGTGAATGGGGATACCTGTTAACAGGACCATCATCCCTTTTAAAACGCATTTTCTTTCTTGATCTATTCTGACTAATGTCATAGGGTTTAAGAAAAGAGCATTGTTGGGTCAAAATGATTGAGTTTTCCACAGATGCGCACCCAAGCATGGACTCACAGATGTTGTACCTTTGTTTCTATCATAGGCTTTTAACTTGATACAACCTTTTGCCCAATGATTTTTCTTTCCACAGAAATCACACAACATATCTTGAGTTTTGATTTTCTTGGTACACTCTCTCTTTTCAGCAACAAATGTTTTAACATCTGTTTAAGAGTTGGTAACATGAATAATTTTTATCTTGGATGGCTTTAGACCATCTGGGTTGGTGAAATCAATTGATTTGATTTCAAGAACATCACATATCTCAGACCAAGTAGGTTTAAATTCATACTTTTGTTTTTCAGATTGAATGAAATTTTGTGGTTTTTCAAGAATTACCTTCTTGCCACTAGGTTCAGTGATCTTGATTTCTTCACCAGTTGAATTGGTTGGTATGACTTCAACCATTTCAGAATCAATGGAAGCATTGGTTTGTTGTTCTTAGTCATATTTTCAAAAGCAGCACCAAACTTCACATTGCTTTTCATTTGTTTTTTTTCTAGAAGCATCTCATACCATGGCAGGATTCAACCCATATTTCATAGGTTATCTAGGTGGATTCCAATTCCTTTTTACAATTTTGATATTTTTTAATCATTGTTTGGAGTTGATCCTTGGTTATAGATGCTTCATGTTTCAGACTTCTTAACTCAAGGTCTTTTTCAGTAATTCTTGTTATTAAGTCTCTTTCCAAATTTTCAAGAATTATTTCACTGATTTGTACCTTTTTCTCTAAGATTTTCATTCACCTCATTGATATTAGCAAATGCAATGATACACTTGTCAGAACTTAACTCTTTAAGAGTTTGAGGTAATACCTTAGATGCAGGCTCTTCAACTTGATCCACCTGATGCAATCAATGGAACTTTCAGGTTTGTTTTCATCCATCCTTTATGCATGCTCCTGGTCATCAATAGATGCTTGACCTGAGATTTTAGCAGTTTCACTTGTAATCTCTTTACCATCAGCTGCTTGAATTAGATCTTCTTCACCTGAAACATGCTAAAGAGCCATAAAACAAAAGTTTTCATGTCAATGATGTATAAAAATTAATACATCTTTAAAACGTCAAATTTGTCCCTGTTTAATCGAGAACTTTTTGTATTTTCATTGATTTTGGTACTCATTTGAGTTTTTTGTGAAAACATAGGTCCAGGCTTCGGCCCAATGTTGAAACGGAGGCTTTTCGAACAAAAAGGAGAAAAAACGGAACATTCCAGCAAATTGCCAGATGTGGCACGATCATGCCATGTCAGCCAGCATCAGCCTTTTCACCAACACTATTAGTCGTCAACGCATGCACTAGCCAAATCCGGAGCATCATTGACTCACACGACTGTGCCATCCCTAAGCACGATCGTGCTTGATGTCACACCCGTTCATAGGCGAAAGCGCGCGGCGTGATCTGATTGATTCTCATTGCATACAACATAAGTGAACATACTAAATGAATAAAAACAAGCTCCAAATGCCATTACCGATATTGTTTTCAAAATGCAACATAAGTCGAGTATATTGTTTACAAACCATGAGATGAAATTAAGTTGTCAAAAGGTTACATATCCAAAATGCACGTTTTAAAATGATAAGGCTTTGACCCTTATATCCTTGGAAGGAGGCGGTATATAATGGGCATACCCCTCAAAAGTTGGCATGGAGACTTGATACTTGTTTTCCTTGACTGAAATTCCCTGCCTTGGTCCACTAATTACCTGAAATACATGTTAAGTTGAAAATCAACAAAAGTTGGCGAGTTCATGTGTTTTAATTGTATGAGTGTCACACCCCGACCCGCAGCGGAATAAGAGTCGGGTCATAATTGGGTTATCACCAAAGCTCATGATGTTTACTAAAATGTTTCATATTTATTAAATTCAAATTACAACTTAAATATTCAAATCAAATCAATACAATTACAAGGAAATGAAACTAAATAAAACAATCCAAAGCTTAAACTGATTTATTCTTCTAGGCCTTCCTATGTGTTTCTTGCCTCAACTGGATCACCTGTATCATGTGTAAAACGGGGGATATTTTGGGTCAACAAAAGTTGGCGAGTGAACCTTGATAAAACATTGTTATTAATTTCTTGTTGTATTTAATATTGAAAATTTGTGCAATAATCACATGTGAGCAAACATATATATATAACAAAACACAAACCACATTGGATGAGTAAATGACATGAATGATGATGTATATGAGATCAAGGCTCAATCAAACGGAGCCGATCGAGTGACATGAATGATGATGTATGTGAGATCAAGGCTCAATCAAACGGAGCCGATCGAATGAGGCACTTGATACTCAACCCGTATCCCACGGGGAGCTGATGGGCCTAATGAAATGCATGCACTGAAAATGATAACTTCAATCTAAACATAATTCACACAACAACTGATACATATTTGATACACATTTGATCACGGATATGATGGATGCACAAGTGTTTAAATATAATAAGGGATTAAACGACACATGATATACCCCAAAATGTGATTAAAACGGGGAATTGGTAGAGATTCACTCACCTTGGGTGCGTTCTTTGATGACGTTGGATGCGCACGAATTTTAGGATTTGGTCGATGAGGAAAAACTAACCTAAAATAATAACGAAATGATTCGGTAAATTAGTACTTTTAATTCATACTCTTAATGTGATTTTTAGATTTATTTTGTGAGTTTAAGGAGGTTTTCTAACTTTAAAATCTTATTTTTAAGCATTTTTAAATGATTTTCTGATTAAATAAATTAATAAAGATAAATAAAAAAATTTGACTTTTTCACCGTTGACCGGTCGGATTGTGTTTAATTATGCGCTGAGTGAGGTTCGAACTCGGGACCTCTCGTATACGTGCACGCAGTTCTACCAGCTGAGCTACGTGTCTAACCCGAAATATTCTCTGTTTTAATTATATATATATACTAATTAACTGTTATTTTATTTAGTTTATTTCAAAAAGGATTTAATATGGCCGACCCGACCTCAGTGACCCGGAGTCGAACTCGGGACGTTCGGTTCGAGTGCGCACAGCCCAACCAGTTGGGCTGTGTGTCAAACCTTGTTTAACTACAGAATTATATTATATTTGTATACATGTTGAAGGATGATCTGAATAGGTTTTAAAAAGGATTGGTTTTATTTCTGAAAATCGGTAACATATGCGATTCGAACTCGTGACGTGCGTGTTATGTTTCACACAGTCCACCGCTGGACTGTGTGTCTAACCCGGTTAAATATTCAGTTTTAATTAAACTTATACACATGTTCAACTTCGTCTTCTTCGCTTAACATTTCAGGACAGCGAATTCCGACTGTTCTGTTTAATCGATCTTAACTTATATTTGATTAAATTTGAAAGTAGAAATGAGATGACATGGTATACCAGAACGGCGAGTATGCTTCAGGTTTTCCGGCAAAGACTCGTCGTCTCTGATCTGCGGATTTCGGCTGAGTGAAACTGTTTAACAGTTTTGATTACTGAATTGATCAATTAGATTATAAATCAAAAGATAGCAAGAGAAATTTAGAGGATTGTACCGTCTGAAGAAAAACGCGGTTTTCCGTTCAGTGATTCCGGCGAAATTGAAATTTCCAGCGACGTGCTAAAGCTTCGAGAGATTGTGCGATTTTGAGCGAAAAGGTTACCAGAGGTTTGGGTGGGTATTTATAGGGAAGAACAAGATGTATTGAGTCCGAATTTTGGTCTTGATTCGCGGTCAAAGTTTCTCCGGCGGTTACGACTGAAATTGAGGGTTTAGACATCGGTTATAACCGATGTCGAGGTCGGTTAACATGTTTAGTCACAAGGAAAATGGCCAAAGTCGCGGATTGCCGGATTTTCCGGTGATTGCGAGTTCTGAGCGCGGTGATCTCCGGTTTTGAATTCGGGTTTTATTTTAAGTATTATTTGTTTCATTATATTCACAAAGAAGACATGTGGCGGAGCGGTGTGTTGTGTGTTTGGGTTTGTGGGCGACCCGGGTTCGAAACCGGGCGTCCCCATTTTATTTTTTTCTCACTATTTAAGATTATTTATAGATTATGGTTTTTAAATTCTAATATAGTTATTAATTATGTATCGTTTAAAATTAGTTTGAGCAATAAATATGCAACGAAAAATTATAACTGGATATTCGATTAATAAACGAAGCGGGTTTTGGAAACCCGTTTTTCGACGGATGTTACAGTATCCCCTACTTTTAGAAATTTCGTCCCGAAATTTAAGTAGTGGTGGTAACAGGAAAAAGATGTGGGTATTTCTCGCGCATTGAGTCTTCACGTTCCCAAGTAACTCAGGTCCTCGTTTCGACTCCCAACGTACCCTGACAATTGGAATACGACTCCGTCTTAAACGCTTTTCTCCGAAGTCCATGATTTCTACTGGTCTTTCAATGAAGTGCATAGATTCATCGATCTGAATGTCTTCTAGAGGAATATGGAGGTTTTCATCGGCGAGGCACTTCTTCAAGTTTGATACGTGGAATGTGGGATGGATTCTGTTGAGCTCTTCTGGTAGGTCAAGCTTATATGCTACAGGACCTACTCTTTCGAGTATCTTGAAAGGTCCTACGTAGCGTGGTGCTAGCTTGCCCTTCTGGTAAAAACGAACACTCCCTTCCACGGTGATACTTTTAAAAGTACTTGATCACCAATGTCAAATTCCAAGGGTTTTCGTCGTTTGTCTGCATAACTCTTTTGACGACTTTGAGCCGCTAGAAGATTGTTTCGAATCTGAATGACCTTGTCGGTTGTTTCTTGAATTAACTCTGGACCGGTGATTTGTGATTCCCCAATTTCGTGCCAACATACTGGAGATCGGCACTTGCGACCATATAAAGCTTCGAAAGGAGCCATGCCGATACTTGAATGATAGCTATTGTTGTACGAAAATTCAACTAATGGTAGATGAGCGTCCCAATTCCCTTTGAAGTCTATGACACATGCTCGAAGCATGTCTTCAAGAGTTTGGATGGTACGTTCAGATTGTCCATCAGTTTGAGGCTGAAAAGCGGTACTGAGGTCTAATCGTGTACCCAAGGCGGTTTGTACGGCTCGCCATGTTCGTGAAGTGAAACGACCATCACGGTCTGAAATGATGCTTAAAGGTACACCATGACGGCTTATGATCTCGCTGATGTAGATACAAGCTAACTTCTCGTTCTTGAAGTCCTCGCGAATCGGAATGAAGTGAGCTGATTTTGTAAGACGATCAATGATTACCCATATGGTGTCATACCCACTGGAGGTGCGAGGTAACCCGGTAATGAAGTCCATGGTTATGTTTTCCCACTTCCATACAGGTATTTCAGGTTGGATTAGAACTCCTGAAGGTCATTGATGTTCAGCTTTTACTCTGGAACCGGTAAGGCACTTGGAAACAAAAACAGCGATATCCTTTTTCATGCCTATCGTAGGTCTTGATACATCTTGTCGGCTCCTGGGTGTACAGAGTACCGTGTTTCGTGCGCCTCATTCATAAGGAAATCACGAAGGTTATCGTGATCGGGAATCCATATGCAATTTAAATAATATAGAATACCGTCGGATTTGGTTTCGATTTTGAGTTCAGCTCCACATGACAGCTCATCGCGTACGTCGTTTTCTGTTACAGAAACATGTTGAGCTGCTCGGATTCGATCTTTGATGTCGGTTATGATTTGTGAACAGAGAAAACGAATGGAGTTCGCATAACCTTTTCGACTGAGTGCATCAGCCACCACATTTGCCTTGCCAGGATGATACCGAATTTCACAGTCGTAGTCATTAAGAAGTTCGACCCATCTTCGTTGCCTCATATTCAACTCCTTTTGGTTGAAGATATGTTGGAGACTTTTGTGGTCAGTGTATATTTCACACTTGGTTCCGTAGAGGTAAAGTCTCCATATCTTGAGAGCGAACACAACGGCTCCAAGTTCCAGGTCGTGGGTGGTGTAATTCTTTTCATGAACCTTGAGTTGCCTAGAAGCATAGGCTATCACTTTTCCTCTTTGCATTAATACACAGCCTAGCCCTTGCCCTGATGCGTCGCAATATACTACAAAGTCATCGCAACCTTCAGGAAGTGTGAGGATAGGTGCATCACAAAGCTTTTGCTTTAGGGTTTGGAAGGCTTCTTCTGGTTTAGGTCCCCATATGAAAGGTTTTCCTTTATGAGTCAAAGCCGTGAGCGGTACAACAATACGGGAAAAATTGGCAATGAAGCGGCGATAGTAACCAGCCAAACCAAGAAATGATCTTACTTCAGTAGGGGTACGTGGCGCTTGCCATTCTTGCACTGCCTTGATTTTTGAAGGATCGACATGTATTCCCTTGTTATTAACGACATGTCCAAGGAATTGTACTTCTCTTCACCAGAATTCGCATTTTGAGAACTTAGCGTAGAGCTTTTCAGTCCTTAAGAGTGTAAGGATGAGTCGAAGGTATCGTTCTTGATCGGATTTAGACTTGGAGTAGATAAGGATATCGTCGATGAAGACTATGACAAAGCGGTCGAGGTAGGGTTTGCATACCCTATTCATTAGATCCATGAAGACAACTGGGGCGTTGGTTAAACCGAATGGCATGACCATGAATTCGTAATGACCATAACGAGTCCGGAAGGCGGTCTTTGGGACATCTTCTTCATGTACTCTGAGTTGATGATAACCAGAACGAAGGTCGATTTTTGAAAAGCAGGTGGCGCCTTGAAGTTGGTCTAGGAGGTCATCGATGCGAGGTAGTGGGTAGCGATTCTTAACCGTTAACTTGTTGAGTTCTCTGTAGTCGATACACATGCGAAACGTTCCATCTTTCTTCTTCACAAAAAGAACAGGCGCACCCCAAGGCGAGGAGCTAGGACGTATGAATCCTTTGTTAGTCAGTTCTTGCAGTTGACTGGCCAGCTCTTGCATTTTGGATGGGGCTAGCCTATAAGGAGATTTTGCGACTGGTGTAGCGCCAGGTACAAGATCGATGCGGAATTCGACTTCTCTCACAGGAGGGAGTCCTGAGATGTCGTCGGGAAAGACTTGTGGGAATTCCTTCACCACTGGTATATCTTCGAGTTTCTTCTCCTTGTTTCCCTTTTTGACGATGTGAGTTAGGAATGCGACATAGTTCTTGCGGAGATATTTTCGGGCTTGAAGGTAGGACATTAATTTGAGTCCTTTTGAAGGGGTTTCTCCAAAGATACGTAGGGTCTGACCGTCTGCAAGAGGAATGCGAATGAACTTTTCACGGCATACTACTTCAGCGTGATGCTGGCTGAGCCAGTCCATACCGATTATAATATCGAAACTTCCCAACTTTATAGGAATGAGATCAACTGGAAAATCGTGATCGTTTAGAGTGAGGGTACAATTTCGTATAATAGAATTTAATGAAACGGGCTTTCCGTCCGCAACTTCCACCGATAGAGATTCCATGAGATTATCACGAGTTTGGTTGAGGATAGGTTCAAATTCTAAGGACACAAACTCTTATCCGCGCCAGTATCGAATAACATGGATGCATAACTACCATTGATGAGAAACGTACCGTTAACCACGTTGTTGTCAGCCCTAGCTTGGTTGGCATTGATGTTGAAAGCTCTTCCTCTAGCAGGTGGAGGAGCTTGGTTAGCTTGGTTTACCGGATTTGCTTGAGCTTGGGCATGGATGATGTTCACCAAGCGTGGACATGTGTTCCTGAAGTGGTTTGGGTCTCCACAGTTGTAACATGCTCGCATGGGTTGCATCATGGGGTAGTTGGGTTGGTAGTAGGATTTGGCTATATGTTGTGCAGGTGGTAGAAGTAAAGGTTGTTGGGCTTGACCCACTATCTGATGGTGGGTTTGGGTTGAGGGTTGATTGCGGTTCATTCGTTGAAGCGTGCGACAAGTTTGAATAGTGTGACCCGCACGGCCACAGCTGGTGCAATGTTGGCAAGGAGTTTCGGGGAGGTGATGGTATTGACAACGGTTGCATTTTGGGTATGGGCCGGTGTATGGCTTTTTAAATGGTGCAGCTGAGGGAGCAATTTGGGTAATTGGTGCGGCAGTGATAGGAGGGTTTGTTTGTGTGACGGCAAAATTTCTGCTGTTTTGTTTCCTCTTACCAGCAAACTTTGAAGAGGAGACGGAATGATTTGGAGTTTGGGCCTCAATGGGGGCTTTCTTTTTCTCATCCTTGAATTTGCCGTTTCGGATGCGATTCTCGGTAAGTTCGGCAGCTAGTTCCATTGCGTCGGCTAAGTGCTTAGAACCGAGTCTTGAATTTTCGAGGGGAGGCCTCGAATGTAGTGTTCAACCAAGCGGTACACGGGGTGAACAGATTAGGGATCATTTGGTTCAGTTCAAGAAATCTTTTGTTGTAGGAAGTGTGATCTCCTTCCTTTTGTTTCAATGAGTGGAATTCATCTTCCAACTTTTTGATTTCGCTTCTTGGACAGAAGCGCCTTGTCATGAGTTCCCTTAACTCTTCCCATGATAAGGCCATGGCATCTTCGACTCCTCGCTTACCCTTTTCTGTGTTCCACCAGGTAAGGGCTACTCCAAACAGTCTCCCTGTTGCATAACGTACCTTGTGATCCTCGGGACAATCGCAATTGAGGAAGGTGTTCTCCATTTCTTCAAACCAGTGGAGGAGGGCAGTAACACCTTCGGTCCCTTCATACTTTGGGGATCGAAAGATTTAAAGTGTTTGTAGGAGCACTTTTTGGAGTGAGGGTTGGCGACGCTCTAGTCTTCTTGATTGGGAGGGTTGATAGGATTTGCGGTGAGAGCTTGTTGAACTTGAATCACGATGTCAGGAAGTACCACAGCCATTTGTTTAGCAATTTGAGTGGCCAAGCGTTCATTGGATCTTCATGACTTTCTACCTCCACGTAGTTGCCTAGCCGACATCTACAAGAACATACATAGGAAGATTGTGAGTTTAAGAAGTTTTTAGGTGTCATGTGTCGTTAAAAGAATAAAAATAACATAACTATCAATAATGCAACTACATCCATAGGATGTCTTGGGTTTGCTCATGTTTGGGCCTCCAATGTCCCCCATACCATCGCCTGTATAGTCATGTGGGCCCCCATGACTATTGGCTTAGTAGGATTCACATAGGTGTTGGCGGTTTAACACTCGCATCACCCGAATGAAAACCATGAAATATGATTGCGAGATGTATGGTAGGAGGGTGTCCAGGTGTAGACACAATGACAACTCAAAGTGGGGTTAGCTCACACGACGTTTGGTATAGCATGCTTTGGCCTAATAGGTCCTTCGTACTCTCATCGTTAGTCCCCAGGTAGGCAAACTGGTCCTTTACTTTGGATTTATACGAATGCCAAGCCTTGACAGGACGTTCCGACTACCGGTACTCGTACCCTTCCAGTTACTACATGCCCGTCATGAGAACTCACTTTGATGTGATTTGAAAAATACAAAAATCGTTGCAAAAATCAGGGGAATTGTGAGGTGTGTGCTCTCATGGATATGATATGTTATGAGGATATGATTCATGATGAACATTGTGTTTAATATGTTCATCCATCTTTAAAAATGGGTTTAGTTTCCAATATTTACTAACTTTGTTAAAATTCATTTTTAACAACTTGTTCACATATTATCTTAAAACATCACAAATCATTTTAACCACTTTAATAAGTTCATTCATCATGTTTAACAAGTTCATCAACACTTTGATCATGGATCTTGTAAGATCCATGTGTATACTTGTTAGATTTATACTTCTAGCAAGTATACATATGATGGATATCATCCATAGCACAAAATAAACAACTACATCTTCATTACAACTTCAAGATCTGTGTTATTTTCTTTAGGTCAAGTTACTAGTTCATGTGTTCATCTTTTAAAGGTGATGCTTTTAGATGATATAACTTATATAATAACAATAAACTAGTAACAAGGTATCAAATGAAAGACTAGGAGGCTCACTACTAGCTCTTGTGGCTAGGGAAGTGGCAAGATGAACAAGATGATGAAGATGAAGCAAAGATGGTGGATAATAGCTCCCCAAAGTGGTCCTTCAACTTCCAAGACTTGATCCTTCATAGTTATGCTTGAAACACCTTTGAGTATACTTGTATTACGTTGAAAATTGCTTGAAGATGGAGGTGATAAGGTGGTATTGTGGCCGTGAGGTTGTCGGAGGTGGAAGATGTTCTTGTTGTTTGATTTTGGTGATAAGATAAGTTGGTGAAAGTGGTGTGATATAGATGATTAGTTATGTTGGGTGAAAGACACAAAACCCTTCATGCATTCTTATTGTTCACCCAACATTTTCAAGCATGGGAGACATAAATGTTGGCCTTGTGGACCCCCCCTAGAACCGTCCATGGATGAAGATTAGGGATTTGGTTTGTTTATTTAAGTTAGTTAGGTGTTCTAGTTAAGATTTAACCAAGTTAAGTTAGGGTGTTTAGGGTTTTAGGGGTTTTTGATGTATTTGAGATATAAGGTGCCATACACTACTTTAATATTGTTAAACAATGTTAACTAGTTTATATTTTATGTCTAGTTCTTGTTCGGTTGCTTAACGAGTGCTAGATTCGTTAACGGGTCCTTAAATGGAGGTTTAAGCAACTTGTAGGGATTTTAGGGATTATTAAGCTAACCAATGTTTTTAATGATTTTAACTAGTTGTATGATGTTAAAATATTGTTAACTAGTTCATATGATGTATCATATTGTGTCCGGTGTTCGCTTCGTTATCGGTTCATTAAAAAGTTAACTTTCAAGACTTGTATGATATGATATGTTTTTGTGCCAAATTGATACTTTCAATATCTTTTAAGTAGTGTATGATGTTTAACACTATTTTTGCATATTACATAAGCTAGTGGATGCTGTATTTTGCTGAATTATGCTGAATTGTTGATTAGTGTATATTTCAGACAGTTTTCAGTGCATGTATAGTTTCCGGAAAGTGTTAGCATTAATCCTTGCTTTCCCACATGGGATTTACTATACAGTTTATGTTGGACTCCTATCTAAGCCCTAAATTTGTTGTTTTAGCTGCGTACTGAAGTTGTGCTGCTACAGCTAGTCTACTAGTTGTTCCGATGCACTGTTTTAAACTGTTTTTGAATTGTAACCACTAAAGCAATAATACGCATCATGTAATGTACTCAGTGAGTTTTCTAGATGTATGCCATGCATTTCATGCAGTTTAGACGTTCAAAACACGTAACTGTATAATATAATTCACTTTTTAAATGTACGGAATTTACCCGAAAGTGACAGTTCTCACATACCCCCCCCCCCCCGTTAAAAAGAATTTGATCCCGAAATTCAAGTTGAGTCATCCGTTGCAGGAGTCTTCTCAAACAGGTGAGGGTATTTGGCCTTGATTTGATCTTCACATTCTCGTGTGTACTCGGGTCCGTGTCTTGAGTTCCAACGGACTTTGACTAACTTGATACGACTCCTCCTAGTTTTCTGGATTTTCTAGTCCATAACCTCGACGGGTTCTTCAGTAAATTGGAGCTTATCATCTCATTCGCAGGGATGATAATTGTTTCCTTCGTTGGGCTCTTCTTGAGATTAACACATGGAATGTGTCATGTACACTACTAAGTTCATCCGGTAATTTCAACTTGTAGGCAATGGTACCAACCTTTGCCAAAATTTCAAATGGTCCGATGTACCGCGGATTAAGCTTTTCGCGCTTACCAAATCTGGCTACACTCTTCCAAGGCGAGACTTTCAACAAAACCTTGTCTCCGACCTTGGAGGATAATGGTTTTCTTCTCTTGTTCGCGTAGCTCTTTTGTCGATCACGAGCCGCCTTGATATGTCTCGGATTTGAAAAATCTTGTCGGTAGTCTCTTGAACTAATTCAGGACCAATTAATTGTTTGTCGCCAACTTCCGCCCAACATAGCGGAGAAGGACTCTTTCGACCATAAAGTGCTTCGAACGGTGCGGCTTGTATGCTTGTATGGTAACTATTGTTATAGGAGAACTCCACCAAAGGTAGGTGAGTATCCCAATTGCCGCCTAGATCCATCATACATGCACGAAGAATGTTTTCAAGCGTTTGGATGGTCCGTTTGTAACATTTGTCAAAAACGGGTTTCCAAACCCGCTCTGTTTTGTAATCGAATATCAAGTTATAAATGTCACGTTGTGCATTTATGGTTATTTTGATTTTGAATGATACATAATTAATAAACAAACTAAACTATAAAAATTATATTTGATAAAAAGTGAAAACAAAATAAATAAAAATAAAATGTTGCTGCCGGGGCTCAAACCCGGGTCAGCCAGAAATTGAAATCCAAAAACTTAACACACACACACACACACATCACCACTCCGCCACTTGTTTGTTTTCTGTCAACTCTAGGAAACAAATGATTCTTATATACAAACCTAGATAAACCGGTTACGCCAACTGAAAAACTGAAATCGGCTATTCAACCGTCTAAACGTTTGAATAATCGCGATTTCAGGTTTATAACCGATGCACCGACGATCCTAATCAATTCGGATTTGAATGAACTTCAATTTTGATCATAATCGGCATTTATAACCGAAAATAATCAATGTCTGAATTACTTCAATCAAGACCCCTCTCGCGACTCAGAAACATCATACAAACTTTCCATTTCACTTTCCTCATACATTCGGTCCATCAGAAAGCTTAAATCAACTCGCCGGAAAATTCTGCAAGTTCGCCGGAAAACCGTATTTTTCCTCAAATCGGTAAGTTCTTCAATACCGTCGTAGTATAACAGTTGTTAAGCTAATTCTAACTCAAACCTTTCACTTGAGATCGAATTCAGACACAGTTATCAGATAATTCCAGTTCGCCGGAAAACTTCTGGAAATCTTTATCTTCGTCTGTGAAATGGTAAGGATCTTCAAACACACGGTTAACGTTTGTTTAGCACTTCAATTTCATGATTAGCTAATCAAAACGATTAATTGATTTGCTCAGTTGAAGTTCTTAAAAACAGAGACCGACGCCTTGCCGGAACTCTGTAATCAATCGTTCACCGGTATGTTTTCCTCTAATTATCATCTCTGCTATCTCATATTAGTCTGTGCAATGTTTAACAATCGAATTAACAAGATTTAATGGTGTAATATGCTGTCGGTAAAATCCAACGAAGAAGATGAACTGTGATAACACTATAAGTATAATTAAAATTGGTATTTTAAACGGGTTAGACACACAGTCCAGCGGTGGACTGTGTGCAAATAATACGCACACGTCACGAGTTCGATCCCTGATACACGCACCCTCTATGTAATAAAATGCCTTTTTGTTTAAAGCTAAACCGGGTTAACTCCGTTAGTTGTTAAGTATAATAAAAACCGAAATATTAACCAGGTTAGACACACAGTCCAGCGGTGGACTGTGTGCAACACTAACTCGCACGTCACGTGTTCGAGTCTGGTTAACGGCACCAGTTCGATGATTTAAAATCTTTTTTTAAAAAAATGAATTTCGAATAAATCGAATATATAAATATAATTAAAAACAAGATTATTTCGGGTTAGACACGTAGCTCAGTTGGTAGAGCTGCGTGCACGCGTACGGGAGGTCTCAGGTTCGAGTCTCACCCAGCGCATACATGCACACTGACCGAACCGGTCAACAGGTCAACAAGTCAACGGTCAACGGTCAACGCAAAAATAAACAATTTTTTTTATATATTTTTTACTTATTTAATTTAATTTAAAAATCAATTAAAAATACTTAAAAATAATATTTTTAAAGATAGAAAATAGCCTTAAACTCACAAAAATATATCTAAAAATTCCATTAAAATCCTTAATAAATCCACTCATTTACTATATTTTTCCGTTATTATTTAGGTTAGTAATTCTCGTTGTTCAACTCTCCCGACTCATGCGCATCTCATCATCTCCAATCAAACGCACCCAATGTGAGTGAATCTTTACAAATTCCCCGTTTTAATCACGTTTTGGGGTGTATCATGTGTCTTGCTATATATTATATTTAAACCATTGTGCATACATCATATCATGAACTTGTGTATTCAGCTTGTTACAACTGTTTGTGTGGTTATTGTTAGATTCAATTTATTATTTCAGTACATGCAATTTCATAGGCCGCCGCTCCCCATTACATTATGAGCGTTGAGCATGTTCCGCATTACATTATGAGCGTGAACCTGGTGTGCCTACATACGATCGGCTCCGTTTGATTGAGCCTTGATCGCACAGACATTTATCATTTTCAGTCCATGCAATACGATCGGCTCCATTTGATTGAGCCTTGATCGCACAGTTTCATTCATGTTATTTATCGTATGACGTTGGTATGTTAATGTATGCTATCATGTGTTATTGTATGTTATAGTTGTGATTGCTATTGCTACTGCTTGGTTATTTACATTTGCTCATTTATGATTATGCACAATTTTTCATTGATAAACTAATAAGTAAATCAATAATAAATGTTTATCTAACAAGGTTCACTCGCCAACTTATGTTGACCCAAAACCCCCCATTTTTACACATGATACAGGTGAACCAGCTGCAGCCAGAAACACATAGGATTGGACTAGAAGAATAAAATGATTTAGAGTTGGAATTGTTTTGTTTGGTTTATTTTCTTTGTTTTGTATGGACATGTTTGGATATTTGGGAATGTAATTTTGACTTTAATAAATATGAAACATATTAGTAAATATCATGAGCTTTGGTGATAACCCAATTATGCCCCGACTCTTATTCCGCTGCTGGTCGGGGTGTGACAGATTGGTATCAGAGCCAAGACTATAGGGATATAGGATAGGTTATTAGACCCTTAGAGCCTATACTATAGTTGATTAGAAACTTATAAGATTTTTGTGTGTTACATGCCAAATTTCATGATGTTTATATGTTTTATGTTAAATGTTACATTCAATGTTATGCAAGCATGTTCATAAGTATATATTATCATATAATGCCTATCATGAATCATATTCTCGTAACACATCATATCCATGAAAGCACACACCACATCATGATTGTTTTTACAATGATTTTTGTGTTTTCAAATCTCATCAAAGTGAGTTCTCATGACGGGCATGTAGTAACTAGAAGGGTACCAGTACCGGTAGTCGGAACGTCCTGTCTAGGCTGGCATTCGTATAAATCCAAAATAAAGGACCAGTTTGCCTACCTGGGGACTAACGATGAGAGTACGAAGTACCTATTAGGCCAAAGCATGCTATACCAAACGTCGTGTGAGCTAACCCCACTTTGAGTTGTCATTGTGTCTACACCTGGACACATTCCGACCATACATCTCGTAAACATATTTTGTGATTTGCATTCGGGTGATGTGAGTGTTAAATCGCCAATACTAATGTGAATCCTACCAAGCCAATAGCCATGGAGGCCCACATGACTATACAGGTGAAGGTATGGGGGACATTTGAGGCCCAACATGAGCAAACCTAAGACATCCTATGGATGTAGTTGCATTATTGATATTTATGTTATTTTCATTTTTCTTAAAGACACGTGACACCTAAAAAGACTCCATAAACTCACAATCTTCTTATGTATGTTCCTGTAGATGTCGTCCAGACAACAACGAGGGGGTAAAAGATCAGGAAGGTCTCAGGAACGCTTGGCCACACACATCGCTAAACAAATGGCCACGATACTACCTGACATTGTGGTCCAAGTACAACAAGCCCTCGCCACAAATCCCACTAATCCTCCCCAACAGAATGACCAGAACATCGACAACCCTCCTACCAGCAAGTGCTCATACAAACATTTCAAATCTTGTGATCCTCCTAAATTTGAAAGGGACCGAAGGTGTCACTGCTCTCCTCCATTGGTTCGAGGAAATGGAAAACACCTTCCTCAACTGCGATTGTCCTGAGGATCGCAAGGTTCGATACGCCACCGGGAGACTATTTGGGGTAGCTCTCTCTTGGTGGAATACTGAAAAAGGGAAGAGGGGAAGTGATGATGCAATGGCCTTAACTTGGGAGGAGTTAAGGGAAATCATGACTAGGCATTTATGTCCTAGGAGTGAAATTAAAAAGTTGGAGGACGAATTTCATTCTTTAAAACAGAAGGAGGGAGATCACACCACCTATAACAAGAGGTTCTTAGAGTAGAACCAAATGGTTCCAAATTTTTTTACCCCAACTTATCGTTTAATCGAGCATTATATTTGAGGACTTCCCTCGAAAATTCAAGATTCAGTTCTCAGCATTTCACCGGTAACACTTGAAGCTGCTATGGAGCTAGCGACTGAACTGACCGAGAATCGAATTCGCAACGGGAAGTTTAAAGAAGAGAAAAAGAAAGCCCCTGTTGAGGGTCAAACTTCAAACCATTCCATCTCCTCCTCTAAGTTTGCTAACAAGAGGAAGCGCAACACCAGAAACTTCGCTGTTACGCAAACCAACTCCCCTATTCCTGCTGCACCCATTACCCAAGTCGCTCTTTCACCTGCACCATACAAAAGACCCTACTCTGGCCCGTTACCAAAATGCAACCGTTGCCAATATCACCATTCTCCTGATTATCCTTGCCAACATTGCACCGGCTGTGGTCGCGCAGGTCATACTCTTCAAACCTGCCGCATGCCTCAGCAAACGAACCGCCACCAGCCTTCAATCCAAACCCACCAGCAAATAATGGGTCAATCCCAACAACCCCTACTATTTCCACCCACCCCAAACATATTACCAACCCAATTATCATATGGGTCAACCTATGCGGGCTTGCTACAATTGCGGAGACCCAAGCCATTTCAGAAACACTTGTCCAAGGTTGGTAAACATTATTCATGCTCAGGCCCAAGCCAACCCGGTGAATCAAGCGAACCAAGCTCCTCCACCTGCAAGAGGAAGAGCTTTCAATATCAACGCTAATCAGGCTAGAGCTGACGGCAATGTGGTTAACGGTACGTTCCTTATAAATGGTAGATATGCATCTATGTTATTTGATACTGGTGCGGATAGAAGTTTTGTGTCCTTAGAATTTGAACCTATCTTAAACCAAAATCGGGATAAACTCATGGAATCCATAATAGTAGAAGTTGCTGACGGGAAACCAGTTTCATTAAACTCTATTATACGCAACTGTACACTCACCTTAAACGACCATGATTTCTCAGTTGACCTTATTCCTATGAAGCTGGGAAGTTTTGATATCATAATTGGTATGGACTGGCTCAGTCAACATCAGGCAGAAGTTGTATGTAGCGAAAAATTTATACGTATTCCTCTTTCAAACGGTCAGACTCTTCGAATCTTTGGAGAAACCTCGTCGAAGGGGCTCAGCTTAATGTCTTGTCTTCAAGCCCAAAAATATCTTAGCAAAAATTATGTCGCGTTTTTAGCTCATATCATCAAAAAGGGAACCATGGAGAAGAAACTTGAAGACATTCCAGTAGTAAAAGATTTCCCGCAAGTTTTTCCAGACGACATTTCAGGACTTCCGCCAGTTAGAGAAGTCGAGTTTCGTATTGATCTTATACCTGGTGCTACACCAGTTGCAAGGTCTCCTTATAGGTTAGCCCCCTCTGAAATGCAAGAGCTAGCCAGTCAATTACAAGAGTTGACTGACAAGGGATTCATACGTCCTAGTTCCTCGCCTTGGGGTGCACCTGTTCTTTTTGTAAAGAAGAAAGATGGATCGTTTCGTATGTGCATCGATTACAGAGAGCTCAACAAGTTAACAATCAAGAATCGCTATCCCTTACCTCGCATTGA
Organism: Scalesia atractyloides; assembly: GCA_947069175.1. Taxonomy (NCBI): domain Eukaryota; kingdom Viridiplantae; phylum Streptophyta; class Magnoliopsida; order Asterales; family Asteraceae; genus Scalesia; species Scalesia atractyloides. The sequence goes on from CAMTDV010000001.1 coordinate 30,037,773, forward strand.
TGATCTTCTTGACCAACTTCAAGGTGCCAGCTACTTTTCCAAAATTGACCTTCGATCTGGTTATCATCAACTTAGAGTACATGAAGAAGACGTCCCAAAGACCGCATTCCGAACTCGTTATGGTCATTATGAATTCATGGTCATGCCATTTGGTTTAACCAACGCTCCAGCAGTCTTCATGGACCTAATGAACAGAGTCTGCAAACCTTATCTTGATCGATTTGTTATAGTCTTCATCGACGACATTCTTATTTATTCAAAGTCTAAGTCCGATCATGAGCGTCATCTTCGACTCATCCTTACACTTCTAGAGAAGGAAAAGCTTTACGCCAATTTCTCCAAATGCGAATTCTGGTTAAAAGAGGTGCAATTCCTCAGACATGTAGTCAATGACAAGGGAATACATTTCGACCCCTCAAAGATCAAAGCGGTACAAGAATGGCAAGCTCCACGTACACCAACTGAAGTAAGATCTTTTCTTGGTTTGGCTGGTTATTATCGTCGATTCATCTCATTGAGTCACGCATTGCTGTACCACTCACGGCTTTAACTCATAAGGGAAAACCTTTCATATGGGGACCCAAGCAAGAAGAAGCCTTCCAAACTCTTAAACAAAAACGTTGTGATGCACCAATCCTCACTCTTCCTGAAGGTTGTGATGATTTTGTGGTCTATTGCGACGCGTCAGGGCAAGGATTAGGCTGCGTTCTAATGCAAAGAGGAAAAGTTATAGCTTATGCTTCGAGACAACTCAAGACGCATGAGAAAAACTACACCACCCATGACCTAGAACTTGGAGCCGTTGTGTTCGCTCTTAAGATATGGAGACATTATCTCTATGGTACTAAGTGTGAAATATACACTGACCACAAGAGTCTTCAACATATCTTCAATCAAAAGGAGTTAAACATGAGGCAACGAAGATGGGTCGAACTTCTAAATGACTACGACTGTGAAATTCGGTACCACCCTGGCAAAGCAAATGTGGTGGCTGATGCACTTAGTCGAAAGGGTTATGCGAACTCCATTCGTCTTCTATGTTCGCAAATCATAACTGACATTAAAGATCAAATTCGAGAAGCCCAACATGTTTCAGTAACGGAAGATGATGTACGAAAGGAGATGTCCTGTGGAGCTGAACTTAAAATTGAAACTAAATCTGACGGTATTCTGTACTACCTAGATCGTATCTGGATTCCTAACCACAACAATCTTCGTGAAATTCTTATGAAGGAAGCTCACAAAACGCGATACTCTATACACCCAGGAGCCGATAAGATGTATCAAGACCTACGATATACCTATTGGTGGCCTGGAATGAAAAAGGATATTGCTGTTTTTGTTTCCAAGTGCCTTACATGTTCCAAGGTGAAAGCTGAACACCAAAGACCCTCAGGACTTCTGGTCCAACCTGAAATACCTGTATGGAAGTGGGAAAATATAACCATGGATTTCATTACCGGGTTACCTCGCACTTCTGGTGGGTATGACACTATATGGGTAATAATTGACCGACTTATAAAATCAGCTCACTTTATTCCTATCCGCGAAGATTTCAAGAACGAAAAGCTTGCTCGTATTTATATCAGCGAAATCGTAAGTCGACATGGGGTACCGTTAAGCATTATTTCTGATCGTGATGGTCGTTTCACTTCACGAACATGGCAAGCAGTACAAGCCGCTATGGGTACACGATTAGATCTCAGTACCGCCTATCATCCTCAAACTGATGGTCAATCTGAACGCACCATTCAAACTCTTGAAGATATGCTTCGAGCATGTGTTATAGACTTCAAGGGTAATTGGGACGCTCATCTACCATTAGTCGAATTTTCATACAACAACAGCTATCATTCAAGCATCGGCATGGCACCTTTTGAAGCCTTATATGGTCGTAAGTGCCGATCTCCAGTATGTTGGCACGAAATTGGGGAAGCTCAAATCACTGGTCCAGAATTGATCCAAGAAACCACAGACAAGATCCATCAAATCCGAAACAATCTTCTAGCGGCTCAAAGTCGTCAAAAGAGTTATGCAGATAAACGACGGAAGCCTTTAGAGTTTAACATTGGTGATCATGTACTTCTAAAAGTATCACCGTGGAAGGGAGTAGTTCGTTTTGGTCAAAAAGGCAAGCTAGCACCACGCTACGTAGGACCTTTCAAGATACTCGAAAGAGTAGGACCTGTAGCATACAAGCTTGATCTACCAGAAGAACTCAACAGGATTCATCCCACATTCCACGTGTCGAACTTGAAGAAGTGCCTCGCTGATGAAAACCTCCACATTCCTCTGGAAGATATTCAGATTGACGAATCTATGCATTTTATTGAAAGACCTGTAGAGATCATGGATTTCGGAGAAAAACGTCTTCGACGAAGTCGCATTCCAATTGTTAGGGTTCGCTGGGAGTCGAAACGGGGACCTGAGTTTACTTGGGAACGTGAAGACTCAATGCATGAAAAATACCCGCATCTTTTTCCTACTACTTCAACTACTTAAATTTCGGGACGAAATTCCTAAAAGTAGGGGATACTGTAACATTTGTCAAAAACGGGTTTCCAAACCCGCTCCGTTTTGTAATCGAATATCAAGTTATAAATGTCACGTTGTGCATTTATGGTTATTTTGATTTTTAATGATACATAATTAATAAACAAACTAAACTATAAAAATTATATTTGATAAAAAGTGAAAACAAAATAAATAAAAAAAAATGTTGCTGCCGGGGCTCGAACCCGGGTCAGCCAGAAATTGAAATCCAAAGACTTAACACACACACACACATCACCACTCCGCCACTTGTTTGTTTTCTGTCAACTCTAGGAAACAAATGATTCTTATATACAAACCTAGATAAACCGGTTACGCCAACTGAAAAACTGAAATCGGCTATTCAACCGTCTAAACGTTTGAATAATCGCGATTTCAGGTTTATAACCGATGCACCGACGATCCTAATCAATTCGGATTTGAATGAACTTCAATTTTGATCATAATCGGCTTTTATAACCGAAAATAATCAATGTCTGAATTACTTCAATCAAGACCCCTCTCGCGACTCAGAAACATCATACAAACTTTCCATTTCACTTTCGTCATACATTCGGTCCATCAGAAAGCTTAAATCAACTCGCCGGAAAACTAAACCTTTCACTTGAGATCGAATTCAGACACTGTTATCAGATAATTCCAGTTCGCCGGAAAACTTCTGGAAATCTTTATCTTCGTCTGTGAAACGGTAAGGACCTTCAAACACACGGTTAACGTTTGTTTAGCACTTCAATTTCATGATTAGCTAATCAAAACGATTAATTGATTTGCTCAGTTGAAGTTCTTAAAAACAGAGACCGACACCTTACCGGAACTCTGTAATCAATCGTTCACCGGTATGTTTTCCTCTAATTATCATCTCTGCTATCTCATATTAGTCTGTGCAAGTTTAACAATCGAATTAACAAGATTTAATGGTGTAATCTGTTGTCGGTAAAATCCAACGAAGAAGATGAACTGTGATAACACTATAAGTATAATTAAAATTGGTATTTTAAACGGGTTAGACACACAGTCCAGCGGTGGACTGTGTGCAAATAATACGCACACGTCACGAGTTCGATCCCTGATACACGCACCCTCTATGTAATAAAATGCCTTTTTGTTTAAAGCTGAACCAGGTTAACTCCGTTAGTTGTTAAGTATAATAAAAACCGAAATATTAACCAGGTTAGACACACAGTCCAGCGGTGGACTGTGTGCAACACTAACTCGCACGTCACGCGTTCGAGTCTGGTTAACGGCACCGGTTCGATGATTTAAAATCTTTTTTTAAAACAAATGAATTTCTAATAAATCGAATTAGTATATAAATATAATTAAAAACAAGATTATTTCGGGTTAGACACGTAGCTCAGTTGGTAGAGCTGCGTGCACGCGTACGGGAGGTCTCGGGTTCGAGTCTCACCCAGCGCATACATGCACACTGACCGAACCGGTCAACAAGTCAACGGTCAACGGTCAACGCAAAAATAAACAATTTTTTTATATTTTTATTTATTTAATTTAATTTAAAAATCAATTAAAAATACTTTAAAATAATATTTTTAAAGATAGAAAATAGCCTTAAACTGACAAAAATATATCTAAAAATTCCATTAAAATCCTTAATAAAATCCACTCATTTACTATATTTTTCCGTTATTATTTAGGTTAGTAATTCTCGTTGTTCAACTCTCCCGACTCGTACGCATCTCATCATCTCCAATCAAACGCACCCAATGTGAGTGAATCTTTACAAGTTCCCCGTTTTAATCACGTTTTGGGGTGTATCATGTGTCTTGCTATATATTATATTTAAACCATTGTGCATACATCATATCATGAACTTGTGTATTCAGCTTGTTACAACTGTTTGTGTGGTTATTGTTAGATTCAATTTATTATTTCAGTACATGCAATTTCATAGGCCGCCGCTCCCCATTACATTATGAGCGTTGAGCATGTTCCCCATTACATTATGAGCGTGAACCTGGTGTGCCCACATACGATCGGCTCCGTTTGATTGAGCCTTGATCGCACAGACATTTATCATTTTCAGTACATGCAATACGATCGGCTCCGTTTGATTGAGCCTTGATCGCACAGTTTCATTCATGTTATTTATCGTATGACGTTGGTATGTTAATGTATGCTATCATGTGTTATTGTATGTTATAATTGTGATTGCTATTGCTACTGCTTGGTTATTTACATTTGCTCATTTATGATTATGCACAATTTTTCATTGATAAACTAATAAGTAAATCAATAATAAATGTTTATCTAACAAGGTTCACTCGCCAACTTATGTTGACCCAAAAACCCCCATTTTTACACATGATACAGGTAAACCAGCTGCATCCAGAAACACATAGGATTGGACTAGAAGAATAAAATGATTTAGAGTTGGAATTGTTTTGTTTGGTTTATTTTCTTTGTTTTGTATGGACATGTTTGGATATTTGGGAATGTAATTTTGACTTTAATAAATATGAAACATATTAGTAAATATCATGAGCTTTGGTGATAACCCAATTATGCCCCGACTCTTATTCCGCTGCGGGTCGGGGTGTGACACCGTTCACTCTGGCCGTCGGTTTGTGGATGGAAGGCTGTGCTTAGATCTAGTCGAGATCCAAAGGCCTTTTGAAAAGATTGCCAAATTCTTGACACAAAATGATCATCTCGGTCTGAGATGATAGAAATAGGCACTCCATGACGAGCCACTATTTCTCTAAGGTATAGTTCGGCTAACTTTTCTGTGTTGTCTTTCTCGCGTATTGGAAGAAAATGCGCGGACTTTGTCAATCTATCCACTATTACCCAAATCATGTCGTGACCTCTCGAGGTCCTGGGTAACTTTGTAATAAAGTCCCTGGATATTTGTTCTCATTTCCATACGGGAATCTCGGGTTGTTGTAACAATCCCAAAGGTTTCTTATACTCGGCCTTGACTTTTTCCCAAGTTAAACACTTGCCGACATAAGTCGCGATGTCGCTCTTGAGGTTAGGCCACCAATAATATTCCTTCAAATCTTGGTACATTTTATCCGATCCCAGATGGATCGAGTACTTAGACTTATGTGCTTCATCCAACACTACTTCCTGAAGCCGCCAAAAAGTGGAACCTAAATTCGACCCATAAGGTACAAAGTTCCATCTTCCTTTGGCACCAACTGTTTCTCCATGCCTCGGAGAAATTCCTCTTAAATATGCTCTTCCTTAAGTGCTTCTAGTTGCGCCTCATGAATCTGTGTACTAAGGTTTGTTTGAATTGTCATCTCTAGTGCTCGAACCCTTAAAGTTTTAACTCGCTCCTTGCGGCTCAAGGCGTCTACTACAACGTTTGCCTTGCCCGGATGGTATCTGATCTCACAATCATAGTCGTTCAACAATTCAACCCAAATTCGTTGACGCATATTTAATTCTTTCTGGTTAAATATATGTTGAAGACTTTTGTGATCCGTGAATATAGTACACTGAGTACCATATAAGTAATGTCGCCATATCTTCAAAGCGAATACCACTGCGCCTAACTCGAGGTCGTGTGTGGTGTAGCTCTTCTCATGCACCTTTAGTTGTCGTGACGCATACGCGATGACTTTTCCCGTTGCATAAGGACGCAACCTAAATCTTGATGCGAAGCATCACGGTATACCACGAAGTCATTGGTACCGTCAGGAGTGATAGAATCGGTGCATCACATAACTTATCCTTTAGAAGTTGAAACGTCTCTTCTTATTTTTTCCCTAATCATACTTCTTGTCTTTTTGCGTGAGTGAGGTTAGCGGTTGAGCAACCTTTGAAAAGTTCTCAATAAATCTCTGATAATAACCTGCTAAACCCAAAAATTGTCGAACCTCAGTAGGTATTTTGGGTGCTTCCCAATTCTTGATTGCTTCAATCTTTGATGGGTCTACATGAATACCTTTCTCGTTTACTACATGCCTAAGAAATTGCACTTCACGAATCCAAAACTCACATTTAGAAAATTTTACGTATAATTTCTCTTCTTTCGCAGCTCCGAAATGGTTCTCAAATGTTACTCGTGCTTGTTCGTCGACTTTGAATATATTAATATATCGTCAATAAATACTTATCACAAATTTGTCGAGATACGACTTTCACACTCAATTCATTAAATCCATAAAGATCATAGGTGTGTTTGTTAAGCCAAAAGGCATAACAGAAATTCGTAGTGACCATAACGAGTCCTAAAAGCCGTCTTTGGTATGCTTTCTTCTTGTATCCGCAACTGGTGATATCCAGACCTTAGGTCTATTTTGGAGTAGAAACTCGATCCTTTCAGTTGGTCGAACAAGTCATCAATCCTCGGTAGCGGGTACCGATTCTTGATAGTGAGCTTATTCAACTCAAGGTAATCTATACACATTCTGAACATTCCATCCTTCTTCTTCACAAATAACACTGGAGCTCCCCAGGGTGAAAAGCTTGGTCGAATGAAGCCCCTATCCAGCAACTTTTGAAGTTGTGTGGATAACTCTTGCAACTATGAAGGTGCTAGACGGTATGGAGACTTGGCTACGGGTGTAGCTCTCGGTACCAAGTCGATGTGAAACTCGACTTGTCGTTGTGGTCGCAATCCCGGCAAGTCTTGAGGAAAGATTTCGGGGAATTCCTTCACCACAGGAATATCTTCAAGCTTAGGCTCCTCGGCTTTCTTGTCAACTACGTGTGCTAGGAAGGCTACACAACCTTTTCGTAAGCACTTTTGGGCTTTCATACAATTAATAATCCACAAGGGTGTGTCGCGCTTCTCTCCATGGATAACAATGGTCTCCTCATTCGATAGCGGTATGCGAATAATCTTCTTATGGCACACGACTTCGGCTCAGTTATCGGACAGCCAATCCATTCCGACTACTACAGCGAAACTGCCCAACTGAATGGGTAAGAGATCGATGTTGAACTTTTGCTGACCCAGTTCCAAAGAACATCATTTAATGATTTCCTTCGACTCAACTAATTTACCGTTTGCCAACTCTATAGAATAGGGGACATCTAGCTTACTTGATTCTACGCCAAGTATATTTTTAAATTTCATGGAAATAAAGCTAAAATCGGCACTAATATCAAATAATATGGATGCGAAATGACTGTTGATAGGAAACGTACCAGTGATCACATTAGGGTCTCGCGCGTATCCTTTGCCCTGATCATAAAAGCTCTCCTGCAAGCTTGATTTCCCTTGGGACAATCTTTCTTCCAATGATCCTTGCTTCCGCAATCATAACATCCACTTTCACACCCAACGCCATTGCCATTTCCATTACCAACACCATTTCTATTTCCTCCTCTTCCTGCCGTTGCCCAACATGCCTCAGTATGGTGGCCAACCTTGCCACACTTGTCACACTTAGAAATCCGGCAAGCACCTAAATGATGATACTTGCCTCAGTACAGTGGCCAACCTTGCCACACCTTCATACTTCTTGGGACCAGTATTGGTCGTAGCTACAAAAGCTTTTGTTTCCCTCGGCTGATTAGCCACTCACCTCTTGTTACCACTGTTGTTGTTGAAATGGTTAGCGTGATTTTTGTTGTTGCTGTAGTTGTTCACCTGCGTACCCTTCTTGAAGTTGGTGTACTTCCTCTTCCCATCATTTGATGACTTGACGTGAGATTCTTTCTTCTTCGTCCCTTCTACAAACAAGTTCTTCATCCTCAATGCGTCTTCAGTGAGACTAACGGCCAGTGTCATAGCTGAAATAATGGTAGCAGGGTTGACGTGGTAACCATACTATGGATTTCGGGTACTAATCCCCAGATGTAGCGCTCGATGCGCTTGAACTCAGGTGTTACAAGATAAGGTATCACGTGCGACAGATTGTGAAACCTTATAACCCACAATGTCAGCTCCTATCATGATAGGTTCCAGAACTCGGTCTCTAATTTCTGAAGTTCAGCCCTTGAACAATATTTTTCTCTCATCCTTACTTTCAAGCGCTCCTACGACATCCCATATACAACATCATCACCCAGAGTTTGCACTAGTAAGTTCCACCATGTAAGTGCCTCATCAATAAACAGACCAGTAATAAACGTAACTTGCTGGTCAGTGGAACATCTGCTCATTCGGAGTGTGGAGTCTGTTTTCTCCGTCAAACTCACAAAGGCCACGACACCGCCGGTGCCATCGTAGTTCAGTAGCCTGTAGTCCAAGAACTGCTTGTGGGTGCATCCTGAATGTTTATAAACATATTATAAATGAGAAAATAATGAAACACACGAAGATTAAAAGAGAATTGTTTGAGTTGTAATGACAATAAATAATACCATTGGTATTGTTCCTACCAGAGGAACCGCCTTGTCCTTGGCTTCCAGATCCGCCAGTTCCACCATTTCCGCCCGTTCCGCCAGTCCTGCTAGTTTCACCATTATTATTTTCGTTTCGGGTCGCCTCGTATTGTGCCAGAGCCTGGGATATCCTTTGCTCCAACAAGGCGTTTAGTTCGGCCTCGTTTCTAGGCATCAGTTGGGGTTGGTTCATGTTTCGGGTGCGTGGAGCTCTCCTTTTTGGTGGCATGATCTTTCAAGATAATACGATAGTAAAGATTAGACGTTTATTTATATATATTCTTTCAGTTAATTATAATTTATAAATATTCATACATATACATATACATACAAGTAATCAAGTAAGCAAACAAATAAATAACACATAGTAATTTAAATACATATATAAATGATTCATCGTATAAATAAGTCATCTTCGCGCAATACACCATGCATAGTAATAAATAAAATGCGTCATAATGATGACATCAAGTTTTTATATATAATAAGACAACTTGTTACATAATCGTTTGCAAAGGAAGCAACAATGTACTCCGGTCACATCACCCGGTCATTCAAGTTTAATACATATAAAAAGCAAAATCTTCCTTCACTTTAGCGATCTTCGTTCTTTTTGTTGTCTTCAAAACTCGATGTATAGCCTTCACAAAAACGGGTATCTAGCTCCCGTGTCCAAAAGTACCTTCAAACAAAAGTCTAAGGTGTTGGATGGGATGGTGGTGGGGTAGGGGTAACTAGACTACGGAGATGGTGACCTCCTCCTCGAGCTCGTAGACTCAATGGAGTAGAACACCTATCTGCTGCTCGAGCGCCAGAATGTGAGCAGCATGGTCAACTAATGGCATGGGAGGTGGTGGAGGCATGGCATTCCCTACCTCTCCATGTCGTACACCCTCTTACGAAGAATATGTCTGCTGCTCTAAAGAGCGAACCCAGTCGTCTGTAGAGTATGGGGTGAAGTGACAGGGATGGTAGGAGTCAGACATAGGCATCATATGTGGTGGAGAGTATGGGGTAGGCGAGACGGCTCATGAGATGGACCTACCTCGTGAGGTGGTGATGATGGTAACTGTGATGGTCCAGTAGGGTGGGTGAGGTGAAAGCGAAGTGTCTCATGGGTAATCGGTCGAATCCAGGCTGAATCGCCTACGGGTCTAGGAAAGTGAGGGGTGTCTTCAGCAGATGAGGTGGAGATACGAACAGACGTGTGAGTGGGGATAGGAGTAGGGGTCGGGGCAGCAATGGGTACAGTGTCAAAGCTGCTATCAGTAGCATCCGCTGAAGCTCGGCACGGTGGATGGCAGAAAAAGAAGCACACTCACTCTCGTCAGATGACGAAATGGCTGCGACTGAAACCATAGGTGAGGATACCTCCAAGATAGCTATGTGAATCACCTCTCCATCGCCAAGGTCCTCATCCAGGTGGTCGACGTGAAATATGGGAACCTCATCCTCGTCATCAGATAGATTGATGACAGGGGGCCATATGGCAAGTGGAATGGCGTCAATGGGTATAATCTCCACTAGGTGCTCACCCTGGGGGTGACCGATAATGATCTGCTCGTGGTACTGCGGGGGTAGGGCTAGGACATCGTCCACCAGAGGGACGTCATCGTCAGCTATGAAGTCTAGATCCTCCTCCGGCTCAGACTCACTATCGAAAAAGATGTAATGCACAATAGGTCCAACCTCATCGTCAGAAACGATCTCCATCAGATCGTGGTCGTCGTAGATACCGCTCTCAGCTGATGACATGGTAACCTAGAAAAAGGGGTTGTACGACATGTATATTAATAATTAATTGTTATTTAGTATATATATATATACACGAAACGCAGGCATCACATAGTGTCCATTTTAACTTGTACTATTTGTTTTGGGTGGATCAACTTAATGTTTTGTGTCTATCCTCTGTAGACTAAGTCTCATAATGTCCTTGCATTATTTTGTAAAATGAGTTTATGTAGTGGACCTTATAAAATATTTATGCAATGAAAACCCTTTTGATTTTGTAAAAATTGTTTTCATGAGAGGATCCTAGTGATTGTAAACTAGACTCGAGAAAGAATCCTGGTTCACTACAATCGAAGCTCTGATACCAATAAGTCACACCTGTTCATAGGCGGAAGCGCGCGGTGTGATCTAAATGATTCTCATTGCATACAACATAAGTGAACATACTAAATGAATAAAAACATGCTCCAAATGCCATTACCAATATTGTTTTCAAAACACAACATAAGTCGAGTATATTGTTTACAAACCATGAGATGAAATTAAGTTGTCAAAAGGTTACATATCCAAAATGCAAGTTTTAAAATGATAAGGCTTTGACCCTTATATCACCGCAAGGAGGCGGTATATAATGGGCAAACCCTTCAAAAGTTGGCATGGAGACTTGATACTTGTTTTCCTTGACTGAAATTCCCTGCCTTGGTCCACTAATTACCTGAAATACATGTTAAGTTGAAAATCAACGAAAGTTGGCGAGTTCATGTGTTTTAATTGTATGAGATGGTTCCATAAAATGTATGATGTATTTGTATCAAAACCCGGTATGTAAAGCGTCAATGAAATTGTGATCATTAATGTTTTGCAAGGACATTAATATGTGTGACAACATAGGAAGCATCCTAACCTAGATGATTTTCGTCGATTAACCTTGACTGGGACAACAAATGCACTCTTCCGTGTGGGTCCATGACCAAGAGTGGGGCTCGTCAACACCCGCTAGATCTAACCTTTGTACCATGGTCTTAAACAAGATTAATTGTGCTTACGTCCACCCTATTCACACATGATCTAGTTATTTCATTCCCTAGCTTATCATACCAAGACATGTATTTTCCCCCGATAGTTGTAAAACAGTAAAACATTTAAGATGAAAAGGGGTCATGAACTCACTGAATTGCTTTTAGTGTTCTCTGTTTAGCTCAAGTATTTCCCTTGGTTTGTATCACAACCTACAAACGCGTTAGGTTTTGTTAGATACTTCGGTCGTTGTAACGATTCATGTTCATGTTTCTTGTCTTAAGTATTTGTTAAGACTCGTTCAGTGTTTTGTTTCGCTTAGATGTATTTTCAATGTACGATGACCACTGAGATGCGTTTTTGATGTATGACGTAAGCTGAGGTGTATTTCGGTGTATGATGTCAGCTGAATTGTTTTTTGGGTGCATGATGTCAATATATATATATATATATATCGTCAAATATATATATATCCTTGCGTCTCAAGTGTTTCATGACTTCTCATGGTCAGGTTCCACCCATTTGCCTCGACGATGCCATCGTCGCATATGTTCCATATAAAATTCTTCTTAATTATATATAATTCCAAGTTCGATGTATTAGTTAAAATATTATATTTTAACTTGTATTATTTGTATGCACCATTTTATAGTTATCATTTGTAATTACGATGGGTTGTTAAAAATAATCTATTTTTAGCATGTATTGATATATAATTATTCATGTGCATGGGTTTATGGTATACATGGCCAAGTGTTATAATTGTTAAGTATTATTCATGTGCATCTTCCCAAGTATAGGTATACATGTACTGTGAGTATTTGTGCATTTATGTTCGTATTCCCATGATTGTGTATAATACTTGCATAAGGGTATTTTCACCGAGTGTTAGTGGTATATATTGGCATGTATTTGTACGTATAGAGATACGTATATTCATGTATTTATTCCCCACCCCTTTGTGTATTCTCTAAATATATAACTTTTAAGATATATCCAAATTAGTATATGTATATTATGCTTGGTAAGTGTATGTATCCCAAAATAATATATACCTTTAAGATTAGTTCTAGAAAAATAGATATATTTTTAGTTTCCACCAAAACAATATATTTTTAGGAGGTTTATGAAATATGTATTTTTATACACTTCAAAAATCATACATTTTTAGTATCGGCGAATATGATACATTTTATATACTTGTAAAAATATATATTTTGTCGCTTGTTCGGTTTTGAAAGTAATATTTACCAAGCTTCGATATATTATATATTTTTAGTCCTTAATCCTTGTATCATCCGATGGTCCAATATGTCCATATTTTTGTCTCCAGGGTATGGATATACATATATATATATATATATATATATATATATATATATATATATATATATATATATATATATATATATATATATATACATAGAGATTTGTAATTCTTTGTTTGTCAATGTTTATTGTTTTTGTTTGTGTGTATTATTTTCAAGTCTCTAAGTTATATATAACTAATACAAACAATATACACATAGCATGTGATCCTTATGATCACTAAATATATATATTTTCCAAAATATTTATATATTTATATCCATTTTTATTTTTAGAAAAACCATGACTTCTTGGACTTACATTTTATACAAAAATATTAGGAAAACAAGTTTACTTGTAAGAACTTTGTAAACATATATTTTTCTAAGTGTTCCAATTTTATAAAAAAATTGCTATAGTTTCCCCTAGATTTAGGAGGTTTCAATGTTTAAAAGTATGTGTTTAAGCTTTCAAAACTCATTCATTTATTCACAATAACTTCCACAAGTATAATATATGCATTTAGAGGCATTTTTCATGTTATGATGAACTTGAAAGTTTACCAAGTCATGTAGTATTTTAACCTTGTGTATAATATGTTCATCCATCTTTAAAAATGGGTTTAGTTTCCAATATTTACTAAATTTGTTAAAAATCATTTTTAACAACTTGTTCACATATTATCTTCAAAACATCACAATCATTTTAACCACTTTAATAAGTTCATTCATCATGTTTAACAAGTTCATTAACACTTTGATCATGGATCTTATAAGATCCATGTGTATACTTGTTAGATTTATACTTCTAGCAAGTATACATATGATGGATATCATCCATAGCACAAAATAAAACACTACATCTTCATTGCAACTTCAAGATCTGTGTTATTTTCTTTAGATCAAGTTACTAGTTCATGTGTTCATCTTTTAAAGGTGATGCTTTTAGATGATATAACTTATATAATAACAATATACTAGTAACAAGGTATCAAATGAAAGACTAGGAGGCTCACTACTAGCTCTTGTGGCTAGGGAAGTGGCAAGATGAACAAGATGATGAAGATGAAGCAAAGATGGTGGATAATAGCTCCCTAAAGTGGTCCGTCAACTTTCAAGACTTGATCCTTTATAGTTATGCTTGAAACACCTTTGAGTATACTTGGATTAGCTTGAAAATTGCTTGAAGATGGAGGTGATAAGGTGGTATTGTGGCCATGAGGTTGTCGGAGGTGGAAGATGTTCTTGTTGTTTGATTTTGGTGATAAGATAAGTAGGTGAAAGTGGTGTGATATAGATGATTAGTTATGTTGGGTGAAAGACACAAAACCCTTCATGCATTCTTATTGTTCACCCAACATTTCCAAGCATGGGAGACATAAATGTTGGCCTTATGGACCCCCCCTAGAACTGGCCATGGATGAAGATTAGGGATTTGGTTTGTTTATTTAAGTTAGTTAGGTGTTCTAGTTAAGATTTAACCAAGTTAAGTTAGGGTGTTTAGGGTTTTAGAGGTTTTTGATGTATTTGAGATATAAGGTGCCATACACTAGTTTAATATTTTTAAACAATGTTAACTAGTTTATATTTTATGTCTAGTTCTTGTTCGGTTGCTTAACGGGTGCTAGATTCGTTAACGGGTCCTTAAACGGAGGTTTAAGCAACTTGTAGGGATTTTAGGGATTTTTAAGCAAAACAATGTGTTTAATGATTTAACTAGTTGTATGATGTTAAAATATTGTTAACTAGTTCATATGATGTGTCAGATTATGTCCGGGTGTTCGCTTCGTTGTCGGTTCGTTAAAACGTTAACTTTCAAGACTTGTATGATATGATATGTTTTTGTGCCAAATTGATACTTTCAATATCTTTTCAGTTGTGTATGATGTTTAACACTATTTCTGCATATTACATAAGCTACTGGATGATGTATTTTGCTGAGTTATGCTGAATTGTTGTTTAGTGTATATTTCAGACAGTTTTCAGTGCATGTATAGTTTCCGGAAAGTGTTAGCATTAATCCTTGCTTTCCCACATGGGATTTACTATACAGTTTATGTTGGACTCCTATCTAAGCCCTAAATTTGTTGTTTTAGCTGCGTACTGAAGTTGTGCTGCTACAGCTAGTCTACTAGTTGTTCCGATGCACTGTTTTAAACTGTTTTTGAATTGTAACCACTAAAGCAATAATACGCATCATGTAATGTACTCAGTGAGTTTTCTAGGTGTATGCCATGCAATTCATGCAGTTTAGATGTTCAAAACACGTAACTGTATAATATAATTCACTTTTTAAATGTACGGAATTTACCCGAAAGTGACAGTTGTCCCATAGCCAAGCCACTCTCTAATCAGCCTATCCCCGAGATCGCTGTAGTCATTTTCGGTAAATCATCGATAAGCACGGTCGTGCCACCTAAGGAAACTTTGAGCGGGATTTTTCCAGAAATGGTAGTATACAAGATCAACAGACTGAAAGTTAGCATGACACATGCCAAGCATGACCATGCCAAAAGGTGGCATGGTTGTGCCAAACATCCACTAGCTTAAATACGAGTCTAAAGCTCATTTGCAAGGGAGTTGGAGCATTTTGGTGAAGTTTTCTCTTAAGAATCTGGACTTGGAAGCTTGTTGGAACCAAGGAAGAGCTTGGAAGGAGACTTAATCACTTGAAGATCCACTCATTTACCATTTTAATCTTGTCTTTTACTGTGTTAGCTCACTTATTACATTATGAACAATTGAAACTTTCTTGTATTTGATCTAGTAGTCATGAGCCTTATGGGCTAAACATTTGTGTTGCTTAAACTTGGTTGAAGCTAAGGAATATGTGAAAACATGTAAGGAGCTGTGATGATTGTTCTTGTTAATCTTCATAGTGATGTTTAATCTTGTTCTTGGAGTTCATGTACATGTTTAAAATTGTTGTTCTTGAATGTTTGATCATAAGTATATACATGATGTGTTTAAAAGCCCATGTAAAGATTATAATAGTTGAATCTTGTTAACTTGTTAGTTTGATTCATAACATGAAACTAGGAATGGTAATTTCTAACATGAATTGAATGATGATTTGAACATGTGTATGAATTCTTGCATTTAGATTTGGAAAGATCAAAAGAATGTGTATATGAATTCTATAGTTTGTGATTGTGTTAGCATGATTATTTAGGCCAAGATTGTTATCTAGCATGACCATGCTTGTGGTTCATATCAAGGACATGATGAATATATTATTTACTTAAAAGCAAGGTAGGGTGATTAGTATGTTGTTCCTAGTAGTTTTTCTCTAATTTGTAGAGTTAGGAGTTTCGACAAATAAATAACTCATGATTAAAGATTAATATCAGCTTAGCAATTGAACTTAAAAAGGATAATTCTTAGGTGATTAGAATGTTATTTCATTTTAGTTTTCCTAAGGATTAAAAAACTAGGAAACCTTGATTGGGACTTAGTTAAACATAGAGTTTGCATCATCACTAGTTCTTTCCCTTTGTTGTCACATGTTCATTAGTGGATACTTAGTTTAGGCAACCTTCCTTAGATATTATTCTTTTTTAGAGTAGTTAGTATATTGTTATATGCATGATAAATTAGAAAAACCAACCCGTTGATTGAAAAGGCTTTAAAGTAGCAAAGGTTTAGTATTAAGACACCACGTCTATAGATTGATATCCGGTTCTTACCGATAAACTATTTACCACCCGATGGGTACACTTGCCCTTTTATGTGTATAGTTCTTAGGTGAAAATTATTTTAAAACTGAATTTGTGTGAAGGAAAATTCATTTAAAAAATATATAATTCACGCACATCATTCATCACAGTCTTTTGTTATTAAAGCAAAGTTATCATCTACTAAGTTATCTGGCAAGCTACTCCAGTCAACATAGCCTTGTGTGAAGTATTGACTAGGTTGAGTAGCTTTTGTTGCTTGAATATGTGCAATTGGCATCTGAACATACTGAACCCGAGGCACTTGTGGTGCTTGAACATAGTGCCTTGGTACAAGATTCATGCTTTGTCCAAAGTGGGTTGCGTTTTGCACATTTGGTCTAAGGGGTATGTTGGGGATAAAACTATTGTTGTGTATTTGGTTGACATATTTGACTAGGGTATGTGATCATTGGTGCAAAGTTACTTGTTTGACTCTTGCATTCTCTAGCAAAATGTCCTAATCATTACACTTAAAACATTTAATCTTAGATTTATCCAACCCCACTTTCGACCTCTCACTTAATCCTAGGTAAGTCCTACCAGTTATTTTGTAAAAATTATTAGCTCTTAGACTTAGTAGGGCTACCTGGTGCAATATGTCTATCTCCTCTAGGTCAGTTAAGTCTATGTGCTAAGATCATCAAGTACAAACGACAAATTATCAGGACATGATCATCATCGTTTGGGGCAAAAGCATAACTTGTGCAATGTTGATCAGAGTTGATTCCTGTTGTATGTCAATAAAGTGATCAAAACTCTGATCATTTCCCATTCCAGCTGATGAACCTCCCTGTCTCAAAAGTGCCGTGATACCAAAAACGTAACTCTCAGACACCTTTCCAGTTTCCTGGAGCCTTTTCTTTTGGACAAGCTCCATCTCGAATGTTAGGAGCTTTCCATGGAGCTGAGTCAGGCTCATGTCCTTGAAATTTGGGGATGGTCTCATCACTATAGCAACAGTGTCCTACTTTTCATGCAAAGACTTCAAAAATTGTTTACTTAAAGTTGTTTTAACAAATTCTTTATTAACCAACTTTAATTCATTGATTTGACATGAAAAATGTTCAAACTGCTGAGTCAGGGTCTCACCCTTGACATGAGTGAAGGTTTCATATTGTTGGTTAAGGATTTCTTGAATACTCTCGATAACATCTCCGTTACACCAATTCTTCCTTCAGTGCATCCGATAACTCTTTGGCGTTGTTACAATGCAACACACCAACATAGATATTATTCGGCAGAGCCATAGCCATGATACTAAAGACTTTCGCATCTAGCTCGAACTTTTGATAATCTTGCTCAGAGTAATTCCCCGGCTTCTTTGGCTCAAACATATTTGGGTTCTCGGCACTAGGTACCATTGGAATATGGTATTCGAAACCGATGGACTTCCAACACCCTGTATTTTGCTGAGCAATAATATTGTCACACCCCGCCTCGCTGCGGAAGCCAAGCGAGGTGCGACTTACGAAAGGTTTTCTGAGCATTCGATTAAGCAAACATCTATATGATTAAAAACATAAACATTGATACCAAATTTATATAAGAGTTACACGACTCCAAAAGTACTTGTTTAAAGGTTACAACAACCCAAAACATTTTATTTAAACCATTAGGGATTTTACAACTATATTCCATGACAAGACGAGACATAAGATAAATCCCTCGAAAGTGGTATCAATTAATGCATGCTTAAAGAGTCCCAACTTCAGCTACTTTAAATCATTTTCCTGAAAAACATGCTTAAAATCGTCAAACAATGTTGGTGAGTTCACAGGTTTAAAGACTCAACTGTAAATCAGTTTATGAAAATGTACGTATAGTTTATGTAAAATGCATGATCATATTAATGTGTAATTAAGACATTAACAAATGTGACATCATGAGCGAATAACCAAACCAAGACGAACGACTATGCCTCGCATATCGAATAATTAAGTCAACATAGTCAAAATAGAAATTACAAGCACTACAAAAGATTGGAGCGACCAATCTGCAGTGGGGGTGTCAACCCAATGGATCTATTCAAGAATTCGAAGGCTAAGCAGCTAATGGTTATAGTAACAAGGACTTTCTAGTTGCACAATAACTCCTGAAAGCAAACCCACGAACACATCAAGATCACAAATTACATAAATAACTAACGTACACGTAATTTAAACTTTGCATGTTTTCCCCCAAAAGTATAAAACAGTAAATCCGTAAACTCACCTGCACTCCGAGC
Organism: Scalesia atractyloides; assembly: GCA_947069175.1. NCBI lineage: Eukaryota > Viridiplantae > Streptophyta > Magnoliopsida > Asterales > Asteraceae > Scalesia > Scalesia atractyloides. Next base: position 30,056,624 of record CAMTDV010000001.1, read on the forward strand.
AGCTAATAATTAGTTATTAAGCTCGAGTAACCCGACCTACATGTGTCCCAAGATATATAAGACACTAATGGTCTAATGATTTGTCTATATGGCAAGTTGTTCACCCAACTTACTAGATTTAATGGGATGCTATAATTATGAAAAAAATGTTTAATTTTATGGTCCGTTGGTTATTAATATAATTCAAGTTACAAATATATAAGTATATATATTCACACATAGCACATAAATCAACTTATAAACTAATGACTGTAGGGACTTCATCCCAAATCTCATTTAAAAACTCGTGCCGTCACACGACTTGGTTGTTTAATAAATATATATTCTAAAAATAATATATTTATTATATTCAATAATCATCATGTTTCGAAAATCGACTGAGTATTTATATTTACTTTTCGGTAAATATATACTTTTTGATACTTCATTGAAATAGTGTATAGACAATATATATTATATCGTAATACTAAAAACAATATCACTTACGCATAAATCACTGTTTCACAATGCAAACTCAATCATACACGTTCATGTTCACGTATTCTCTTACTTAGAAATCCATAATCATACTTAGCACATTCATGACCAAAATCACTAAATCATGTATCATCAATATATATATATATATATATATATATATATATATATATATATATATATATATATATATATATATATATAATTTTCTTGAAATCCATATGTCACACTCATCATCATGTGCAAAATCTATTTTTCACATAAAATCACAAGTTCACAATTTCATCTAAATCACAAGTAGCACAATTCCGTCTTAGTCGCAAGTATCACAACATGTTCATCACCTTAATAACATAATCATCATGGATACAATCTCATTCATCAAATAAATATATTTTACCAACTTAGGCACATTAATATATATTATCACACAATAGCCTACAAACTATCGTTTTCAAGCACGCGTACCGTATAGTCGTAAGTTCGAGTTTCCGGGACTTGTTATTCAACCACATTTATCCTAAGTCTTTAAAAATATATATTTTTCATCAAAAATATGTTTTAATTCCAGAATGTATCAAAATTATATAAGTGTCCATAGATTTTGCCGTTTTCAAGTGAACTTACCGAATAGCCGTTTATTCGACTTTTTGGGTTTTGTGATTCAATAACTTATACACTAAGACTTTGAAAATACATAATTTATATCAAAAATATGTTCTAGTCTAGAATGTATGTAATTATATCAAAAACCTCATAGAGTTGGGTTTTGACTAAAATAACTTTTTTCACATAAAATGATAGATTTTTCGACAAACCATGCTTATATGTTTGGACTTTTTAGTGTACGAAAGTAATGTTTTTGGACACTAAATCACCAAGTATGGATTTAATATCATAATATAACCATTATTATAAGATCACCATGTAACATAGGCAAGTCACAAAATCACTTAAACTAGCACATTTTCGGCAATTTTGTATTTAGAACATATCAACTTTGCTATTTTTAAGGTGTTATCAAATGTATCATTCCTCATAGTTAAAATACATGTTTAGAGTTGTATATAATCTATTTTGGAAACAAAAAAAATAGTATCACACAAGAGTTCATCAAAGCAAGCATATTTCAAGCATTTTTGCGTACTTAAATGTATCATTTCATCATCAAACATGTGCTATCATATCCATCAATTCATGTGACCAAAATTCATGCATTTTCAAGTACCGTATGGTATCATTTCTAACACTTCATATCATTGTAATAAACATTTTGTACACATCACAATCTGTTTTGAACACATTATATATCAATTCAAAATGCTCTAAATTTGTCACACAATCATAACATAATCTATTCTTATGCAATTTCAACTATCTAACCATCATAACACATCAATTTTCACCAAGATGATCATCATATATTTTCATCAAGATCATCAACTAACACATTTATGTTCATGCATGATAAGATCAATTCCATGCAAACTCTAACCTATGTCACAAAATCAAGGACTCATCCATTATTGATCATTATTCTATCAACTTTCCAAAAACAACAATTTTCACATATGATCACACATATTTGTGACTACATATATCCATATTCGCTTTTCAAATCTTATCATCTAGCATATGATCATCAAAACAAAACTCATAACCATATCATCAAAGTCATCACTAACTACATTTTAACACACTTTCAAGAATCATACATGTATATATAACATCATACATACCCACGGATTTGTATCACATGTAGTATATCATTTTAACACCCATTTCATGTATCATATGTTTTGTTTAAGAAAACTATTTTTAAACATCGTGTTAGGTGATTCCAACTTGCACTTCATAACACATTAACATAAAATGTCGAAAGAATAGTGTAGAGATTACCACTTGCACTAAGATAGGGATGAAAAACAAGATGAAGAATAAGATGAGAGCTTCGGGTTTGTGATGTATAGCTCCTAATTCAGCTCGAAGTTTTCCATATATCACTTCAAAGCTCCACAACTTTCTGAAATCTTCTTGTATTTTATGTTTTTGTTGAAGCAAAATGAAAGTGGGTTTGTGGTGTCTAGAGCTATAAGTTCTTGATTATATCATTTTAACACCCATTTCATGTATCATATGATACATGAAATGGGAGTTAAAATGATATATTACATATATTAGGGAGAGCTTGGTTTCAAGGACTTATGGTTTTGAAAATTTTTATGAATTTAAATAAAGTGAAGTACAAGGAGATAGAAAAAAGAATCATTGAATTCCGAAGTGTGTAGCCCCTTGAAAGATCACAATTAAAAACAGATAGCATAGCAGCTTCATTTCAGGGCAGACGTGTTTTATGAGCAGTTTGGAGGTTGATTACTCAGTAGAATGGAGTGAAATCGGTAGGGATAGTTTTAGATTCGATAAAAGTTTACTCCAGAAAAGAATCACTCAAAAAGGCAAAGAAATGAGTGAGATATAATCTTGCAAAGTTGGGCATACGAATCTGCCAAAATCAGGTGTGAAGAACACACATCAAAATGGAAGAAAAGTCATGATCTTTTGATCATGGATGAGAATTTTGAATTTTTCTAAGTGAATAGGGTGTTTTGATCCAGGTTTTAAGGAGAGAGAAAGATGTTTGTTGTTTTAAATGCAATGCAGTATGATGGGTGTAAGATGTCACACCCCCGTGTTATCCCATTCACATCAAAGCGGGGGCGTGAACTGAATGGCATCTTCATCGCACAGCGGAAGCAGACGTGATGGCTAAGGTTTCTAGTAACTGAACGCCTGCTAACTACTCGAATCCCCATGGGTTCCACTATTCCAACCGTTCCATACTTGTAATTGTAACCTGAGAAAGAACATGCGAAAAGTTAACATAAAGTTGGCGAGTTCATAGTTTGTTGGTTTTTGTTTCAAATGAGTCATAAAACATTTGAGCATTTTGCATTTGAAAACCGGTTTGTGGGATCATAGTATCTCAAATCATTTGAAATGTCATGTCTGTATAACAGTATTGAAATGTTTTCCATGTTGTTTGCAAATCCATGCATATAACTGTTACGTTTATAAACCGGTGATAAAATATTTTCAATCATATCTGTAAATAACCCGGTATCGAAAGGTTTTCTGTTATCTTTGTAAACCGGTGTTGAAATCGTAGTATGTAGTTTTCCTATGGAATCTAAGGATCAATCAGTGTGTAGCTAATACACTGGCCTATGTGCCATAAGTAAGTAACCAAACCGAGACTTCTTTGTCATGTTGGGATCACAAAAGCACTCCTAACCGGTTAACATACCAGGAGTGGAGCGGGTCTCAAACTCGATAGATCTATACCTTTTGCACCTTGGTTACTACGTGATTAATGGTTACTATTGTTATTTCCCTACTTACGCACAGTGATCTGTTATAATCTAATCCCATAGCTACATACCAATTGTTATAAATCTGTGTTATTGGGCCTAGCCCATGTTCTTTTGTGATTTATGGGCCTAGCCCATGTCCTTTTGTGATTTCTGGGCCTAGCCCATGTTCTTTTGTGATTTCTGGGCCTAGCCCATGTTCTTTTGTCATTGGGCCTAGCCCATGTTTTCTTGTGATTTTGGGCCTAGCCCATGTTCTTTTGTAAAATTGGGGCCCCGGCCCCTAGTTGTGACTATGACAATCCCGTCACCAGTCATAAAACTCATGCATGTTTAGAAAAGCTTTGTACAGCTATGAAAACCGGTAACTTTAGCATAAAGCTTTCATAAACCATTTGTGTTCATTGAAATCTGTTTGTAACATGGTTTAGAAATATATGATTTTCATTCCCCGAAACATTTTATGCTTTCGCAAAACTTGCATGTCTTTCCACCCCCGAAAACATTTATAAAAATGTAAAACGGTAAAAAGTGGGGGTTATGAACTCACCTGGATAATCCAGTGCAAAGCTAGCTTAATGTGATTTCCATAGTGTTGTCTCCACAACTTGACTTTCTAGCATGCAATCTAGTGTATTCCTAAAATGGAATTACTTGTAGGTTTCTAAGAATGGCGTAGTTATACTACGTGATACCGAGCTCTACCGAATCGTTACTCATACGATTCTATGAAATGTGTTATTGACTTAACTCGCTTAACCAATCTATGGTTTTTCTTAGAAATGTCTTAGTTTTCGAGCGACTTGAAATATATGTTTATATCTAAACATAACTATATTTCATGAAATCGTATTTAGTCGTTACGTACGTCGACGGACGTAGTTTTCGTAGATATAATGTATATATACTCGAAATTATATCCTTTCAGATCATACATTTCGTATTCGCGCGATAGTCTTGCGGAGTTGCGTCGTACTTCGTTTGGCGTTGAAAGCGAATGTAAACAATATATTATTGTCATAATATCATTCGAAAGTATTCGTACGTGTCCGCGTCGTCGACATTAGAAATAATTATAACTATACTTATTCTATAAAAGTATTTGAAATCTCGACGTTCGAATATATATAATATATTCGTGTTATACGATTTCCGAATTCGTTTGTTTGAAATAATACGATCCTAGTATTTGTCTTATAAAAGCGTTTTGGAAACATTGACGTTCGGAATAATATAAACGATATACTTATTTTTATAACATCACTCGAATAATTTATCGAGGTATGAAATCTAATTTCCGAGTTTCGACTTTGAATTAAACATAAATAATTATTATTTATCTTGTAGTCGATTGCCAAACTTCTGTTATCTTGAAATCGCGCTCGTGGAAATGTTATCGGCTCGAGATTTGAACGTTTTAATTAGCGTCGTCAAAATAAATATATACTTATATTTATTTTCTAATAGTCGTTTTGAATCGGATGTTTAATCTTTGAAATGTGTCACGTTTTTTTTTGTATTGCGTATTTTTACAAAAATCGGACAGAGTTTCCTCTTTTTTTGGACGATCCCGACAACAGTAGTTGTCGATTTATTTATCAAAACACAACCTGCAATGTCGTAACAACAATATATATAAAATTTATCGTCGTGTTTTGAATATAACGTTTCGCCGATTTAATATTTCCGATTTATAATTAACGAACGTCGGTTCGGTTTTAACTAGTATTTCTAAACGAGTTACGAAGTCGGATTGATTGTTATATATTATTTATTTTTCTTTGGTGATATATAATTGTTTACGGGTCGGGTCGAGCTCGGTTTTGCGAGATGTATAAATTAATATATATAAACTAATATAATTTAAATTTTCGCGTCGGAATTAATTTTTACCGAGGCGTGGGTTGACCCGTTGACCGGGTTTGACCAGGTTTGACTTATGTTGACTGGGTTTGACCAGTTGACTTTCATTGACCGACCGATCCGAACAGAACCAAGACTGAACCTGAAACAAACATGTATCAGAACCGAAAATAAACCCGAATCAAAACGAACTAAAATATCAAAATCTGTTTCAAACTTGAACCGGGTCGAACAGAATCGAACCCGAAACCTGAACCGGAGTACTTAACCGAACCCGAGTGAACCGAACCCGAACCACCATTTGAACTGGACCGGGGAACCGTGTTGAACCGGAGACTTAAAACACCGCCGCTACTGCCGCCGCCGGTCATCACCAACCCAAGAACAATCCCCACCGCTGCTTTTGAAGTCGAGCAAGAAACCTCCTGCCGCTGTAAACCACAGCCGACCACCGCCGTGAGCGGCGCCGCCGCTACTCGAACCGGAACCACAACCGACCGCGTTCGTGGCTTCCGTTTCGTTGTCGTTGCGTCTCGATTTTCGCGTATCTTCCACGTTGTGTTTTGCGACGTTCAATTATCAACTTTTATTGCATAATTATAACTGTATGACAATTACAAGTATAAAATTCGTATTTTCAGACGTTGTCAGTATTTGTTTGGCATCAGTTCGCTTATCGTTCGATTTCGCGTTTAGTGTCTTCGATTATCGCCAATTCGTGTAAGGTGAATCATGTAGACGTTCATAGGCTCTCCAGAGCCCTGGTCAAGTTAACTTACGTCTAATTACGTTAATTATGACCGGAAACTGCCGGTTGTCACATTCTCCCCTTGTTATAAAAAATTTCGTCCTCGAAATTTAAGTTATGTTATCTCCTTAGATTTTTGTCATACGTAGATAAGTATTAAAAATACCCAGGTAAATGAACATGTAATCGCATCGAGACTTGTCTGGATTATATGAATACAATGACTTACTACAACAACATGAACCCACTGGTTTAACTGAATCTGTTTTCAGAATCGATGCCAAGTGAACAAAACGTAATGACATAGTCACCAATGTGACTAAGTTTACATGGGTCATACAAATGAGAATCTCTACCAACGGAACTAGCGTTGGTTGTTGGATTGGTGAGACTTTGAAACAACAAGCTCAACTGAATTAGAAACATGGAGATGATCTGTTAACTTTTTGAACCATAAGTTAACACTATTGAATTGCAAGGATACACCGAATTACAACCGAAATTGGTGTATCATTGTCTTAATACATAGTTCCATTAAGACCACTTTCGATAATTAGCCCAAGCTACAAGTTTATAGCGACACCCCAAGGCGTCATAGCCATCGAAATAATTCAATAATAGCGGTGACCGAACAAATTCACCGTGTTTACAATGAAAGATTGACTCAAGTAAGTTTGAATATTTGTTCCAAATAAATCTCATAAGATTTTCAACTGAAAATGAAAGAACAAACAAATATAATTTTTCGATCGCTAGTGGAAGAAAAATAAATATCCCAAAATTTTCAATCGATATTGAAAGAATCCGTTAAGAGGTACACTGAAATAGACAATAAAGTTGTGTACCGTCTCCTTAATACACGATTGTATTAAGGATGTTTTTAGAAAATAATCCAACAAGGGGATTTAAAAATGAATAAATAATCTAGTAATTAAATCCGTACATGAATTGTGAAAGCGATGTCAGCGCAAGCTTCAACTAGTGTAAACGCCATCACAAGGTGTCGTAACCAATAAATGACTTAACAAGGGTGCAGACTGAACCAGTCTGCTATGGTTCGAAACAAATGAATTGCTTGTTGATATTACTTTGAATATGACAGCCTCAATCCATCATATGAAACCCTTGAATTGAATTTGTATACCGTGAGCAAGTTCAAGCAATTGAACTTGGTTTGACACAATCCAACAATAAATACATGATTCGAACAAGTTTCGATATGTTTGCAACGAAAACCCATGTATGCAACTTGGAAAGAAAATGAAATATTAATAATCCGTTGACTCAATATCAAGGAGTCAATATTCACAATAGAGCAGGTCATCTAGATCACAAAGCAAAAATTTTGAGTATGGCGAACCAACCTTTGAACGACTGATGAAACGACCATTCGAAGTGAAGACCATGATGGCCTCCACGTATCAAGTTAACCACATGCACAACAAACAAAGCATGCTTATTATGTAATTATGTCAAGAAATGACGCAAATAGGTGTTTGCTAACAAGAAAGAAATTTACGTGACACAATGACTGTTATGAGGAGTAGAGGTATGCAAACCTACTCATTATATGCAAAGTTGAAATTTCGACAAAAGGACTTCGAGGACTTTACCTGGTATTTCATGTGACGACTTATTGTTTCATGACATTACCACCGAATGTCGTATATGACGTAATCGTCATTAAAGGAAGTAGGGGGAATGCGAAGACATGTGACTTCTTTTACAGCGCCAATTATTGTGATTACCATTGTAATAAGTTCCGACTGTTGTGAATCTCGTTTTAACGTACCTCAGCTTTGTTTCGTGTCCTTACAGGACCACGTGACAAATTGTCGTATTCTGGTCGGTAGTTCTCCCGCTGACGGGATTAGCATCGTTGTCGTAATGTGGTGTTTTCCCAAGGTCGCGGCCTGAAAGTCGTATATGATGTACTTCAACATCTGTTATCGTGTCATTTAACTTTCACGTATATTTGCGCACTACTGTTTTTGTTTCGTGTAGGCTACCTGTTCGGGTAAGAAAAATAGTAGCGACAACATATGTAATGTGTTTACCCGAGCTAATAATCGTGGTTCCTATGTGCTGACCCTTAATGCATATTGACATAAGCTTTCTAAAGGTCTTAAATGCATGTTTTCAAAACTCTCAAAGTTTTGCTTACGGTATGTCATATTCTCGTATACCGTATATGAAACACAACACTAGTGTATGATTTACAATCATAATCTTGACTTAATGCTTTCGGCCACGGTTGGAACCCATATTCGAGTACTAGGCGTTCTGTACGTGTTCAAGTCTTAATGATCTAATGTCCCCAAAGGAACGTGAGGTTAAAGCCTAGGTATCTGCATAGAAACCCGATTCGCTGAAACCTATGGCTATGATACTACTTTGTTATCAGAGCCAGGTTTGGTACCTAATTTGCTAGAACCTATGGCTCTGATACCACTCTGTCACACCCTCGTGTTATCCCATTCGTGTCACACCCGACCCGCAGCGGAAAAGGTGATCGGGGCATGATTGGGTTATCATCAAAGCTCATGACATTTATTATAATGTTTCATATTTATTATTTCAACTTAAAAGAGATCATACAATCATATCAAACAAATACAACATGTTCTATTCATCCTTCTAAACTTCATTATTTTTCTTCTAAGGCAAATTCCTATGTTTTCCTGGCTTCATCCTGTTCACCTATATCATATGTCAAAATGGTTTTTGGATCAACAAAAAGTTGGCGAGTGAACCTTGTTAGAAAACATTTATTATTTATTTCTGGTTGTATTCAATATGGAAAAATTGTGCAGTATTCATATATGAACAAACGTAAATAAACATACAATAACAACAATTAGCTTACAATAACAAACAACTACAAACAATAACATACATTAACAAACCAACAACATACAATCACAACCCATTAGTATACGATATCAAACAACAACAAACAATAACATACATTAACAAACCAACAGCATACAATAACATATCAACTTGCATAAATATATAACATAAATGAAACTGTGCGATCAAGGCTTAATCAAACGGAGCCGATCGTATTGCATGTACTGAAAATGAAAAATGTCTGTGTGATCAAGGCTCAATCAAACGGAGCCGATCGTATTGCATGTACTGAAAATGAAAATGTCTGTGCGATCAAGGCTCAATCAAATGGAGCCGATCGTATGTTGGCACGCCAGGTTCACGCTCATAATGTAATGGGGAACATGCTCAACGCTCATAATGTAATGGGGAGCGGCGGCCTATGAAATTGCATGTACTGAAAATAATAAATTAAATCTACACAATAATCACACAAACAGTTTACACAGGCAGGATACACATTTATTCATGATATGATGTATGCAATGATTTAAATATAATAAATAGTAAGACACATGATACACCCCAAAAACGTGATTTAAACGGGGAATTTGTGGAGATTCACTCACAGTGGGTGCGTTCGGTGAATGATGATGAATGCGCACGAGTTTAGAGGATTGATCGTCGAGGAATAACTAACCTAATTAATAAAGAAAAGTAAGGTAAATAAATGGATTTTATTAACAACTTTAATAGGATTTTTGGATATATTTTTGTGAGTTTTAAGCTATTTTCTAAGTTTAAAAATGTTATTTTTAAGTATTTTTAATTGATTTTTAAATAAAATAAATAAATAAAAATAATAAGAAATGTTGACTTTTTGACCGTTGACTTGTTGACCGGTTTATTGTGTGTATGTATGCGCCGGGCAGGACTCGAACCCGAGACCTCCCGTACGCGTGCACGCAGCTCTACCAACTGAGCTACGTGTCTAACCCGAAATATTTCTGTTTTTAATTATATTTATACACTAATTCAATTAATCCGAAAATTATTTATTTTTAAAAAGGGTTTTAATGTATCGGACCGGTGTCGTCAACAGGTCTCGAACCCGGGACCTGTGACTTAATGTTACACACAGTCCACCGCTGGACTGTGTGTCTAACTTGGTTAAAATACAGATTTTTATTATACTTAACATCTAACGGAGTTAACCCGGTTCAGTTTTTAAAAAAAAGGCATTTTATTACAGCGAATGAGGTTGGGACCGGAATCGAACTCGCGACGTGTATGTATTTATTTGCACACAGTCCACCGCTGGACTGTGTGTCTAACCCATTTATAATTCCGATTTTAAATAATCTTATAACATAACTACTTCGTCTTCTTCGTTCAAAACTCAGGCAACGGTTATCTATCTGTTATTTGTTAAATTCGGTTAATGAACAAGATGAACAATTGAAAAGTATTGAACCGAAGAGTTTGGGGAAAGAAAGTACCGAACATATCGTCTTCTTCAGAAAATCCGGCGAAGCTCGTCGGCTCTGTTTTGGGAGCTCCTTCTGTTCGAGTTCAATATTTAGTTTGGATGAAATAGATGTGAAATTGAACCATTGAGTAACGATTATCAGTATGTTTGATTGATCATACCGGTTAACAACGGGTTTCCGAAAAATCCAGAAATTTTCCGGCGAAAACAGAGAATCCGATAACGTCGTCTGGGATTGATTCTGGGTGATGGATTAATGTTAGTAAGGTTCTAACAATTGACTGAAACAGTAAAGTCGAGGTATTTTACCGTTTTGAGGTGAGTCTCGGTTTTCCGGCGACTTGCAGAAAATTCCGGCGATGATCAGAGTAATTCCGACGACCAGAAAATAGAATAAACACGAAATTAGAAGCTCAGGGAATGAAATTGAATCGCGAAATGAGTGTTTTGGAGAAGAAATACCAGAATGAATGTTTTCGGTATAAAAACCAAACATCACCTGAATTCAAGTTCATTAACGACTTAATTGATTTAAGATGTCGGTTTTATCGGTTATGATCAAGATTCCGCGAGCACTCAAACGTCTTTGTCGGTTTGAAAGCCGATGTCGGTTTCAGTTGGCGCATCAGGTTGATTCTCAGTTGAACATTTGATTTAATTGCTTCCCAGAACTCACAAAAAGATCAAGTGGTGGAGTGGTTATAAGTGTGTGAGTTAAGTCTTTGTGTATCCTTTGGCTGACCCGGGTTCGAAACCCGGCAGCAGAATTTTATTTTTAATTCGCTATTTTTAATACATTTTCAAAAATAAATTTTATATTCTAATATACTTATTAATTATGTATAGTTTAAAATTAATTTGGGCATTAAATACGCGACATAATTTTTAACTGATTGTTCGGTTGATAAACGAAGCGGGTTTGGTAAATACGGTTTTGGCGCATGTTACAGTATCCCCTACTTTTAGAAATTTCGTCCCGAAATTAGTGGCATATTTGTCTAAAAAAGGATGGTGTTTTAACTTGACAATTACATACTTAGAAAAGAGTAAGAGTTTAAATTTTGTTTGAGGCGGTAACGTTCCTTGTAAGGGTCGAATACCCGGCTACAGGAATCGCTTTTTGTTGCCTAAAGTGTATGAATACGGAACATGGATACACAGAGTTGATCGACTAAGTATGATGTTATGCATATGAGTTTGGGTACGTTTGAAAGATTAGATTATATCCTAAAATAAACTTCTAATACTAAAACCTACATGGAACTTCTCATAACCGCCTGACAATGCCTCTGATCATCTGGCAAGAATACTTATATATAGGAACCAGCGGTGTATCCACCATATTTTCTTGTCAAATTTTCATTGGTTTTATCAGTTAGTTATGATTGGTTCTATGATGTGACTCTAGAACATAAATAAACACAACAACCAATATCTGAGTCCTAATTCTGATAGCATACATGTTTGATTGATAACACAATCCAATTCCTTTAAATGATGAGATGATATGAATGCTAAATCAGTGAGTATAACACAAACTTCAATCAAGACAATACCAAATCCTACATGGAACTTCTCATAACCGCCTGATAATGCCTCTGATCCTTTGACAAGAATACTTATATATAGGAAGTACCAGCGGCGTATCCACCATATTCTCGTCAAATTTTCATTGATTTTATCAGTAAGTTATGATTAGTCCTATGCGTCTCTAAAACATAAACAAATACAACAACCAGAGCTTGAGTCCTTGAATGATGACAATACCTCTCTCGTTTGTTATGATGGAGAGGTTAGTCTATGTAGAAAATGGAACACAATCCAATTTCTTTAAATGACGAGTTGATATGAATGTTAAACCAGTGAGTGTAAAATAAATTTCAATCATAACATTACGAAATCCTACATGGAACTTCTCATAACCGCCTGATAATGCCTCTGATCCTTTGACAAGAATACTTATATATAGGAAGTACCAGCGGCGTATCCACCATATTCTTGTCAAATTTTCATTGGCTTTATCCGTAAGTTATGATTAGTTCTATGTGACTCTAAAACATAAATAACACAACAAACAATGCCTGAGTCATAATTCTGATAGTATACATGTTTGAATGATGACTGTCCCTCTCTCATTTGTTGTGATGGAGAGGTTAGTCTATGCAGAAGTGAGACACAACCCAACTTCTTTAAATAATGAGATTGAAATACATTGAGATGTATGATGGTATGAATGTTGAATCAATGAGTATAAAACATAACTGAAATAATAATTCGCATTAAGATCCTAGGATAAACTTCCAATTTAAAATTGAGACACGTGAGAATTGAGATAACATAAAGAAAGCATAAAACTAAGCAGTGGGAGTTGAATCTTGATTGTTGGTGAAGGGGACTAGTTGAGTGTTTTCGTTTGGGCCGTCATTATCTTCAACCGGATTGGCGTTGATGTTGAAAACTCTTCCTCTTGCTAGTGGCCTAGTGGTTGGGTTTTCTTGATTTGCTTGGTTAACTGGGTTTGCTTGAGCTTGGGCGTTTATGATGTTAACCAATTGAGGGCACGTGTTTCTAAAGTGGGTAGGGTCGCCACAATTGAAACAAGCTCGAACATATGGGAACATGGGGTATTGAGGTTGTTGATATGTTTGGATCATGTTTTGAGTAGGGGGTGAGGTTTGGTTTTGAGAGGTGCGGCAAACTTTGCTCAAACGACCATAGCGTCCACAATTCGCACATAGTAGACAAGGTACGGTAGATGGATGGTGATAAAAACAGGTGTTACATCGAGGGTGGGGTCCAAGGTAAGGTTTCTTATTTGGGTATGTTGAGTTGGGTGCTACTTGAGTGATTGGGATAGCTTGGAGGGGTACGGCTTGTAAGGCTGGTTGATTGCGTTGGGTGACAGCGAAAAGTTGCTCGTCTCGTTTTCTCTTAGTAATGGGTTGAGAAGGGGATTCGGTTTGGGTGTAGTTGGAAGTTTCAGTCGATGCTTTATCCTTCTTCTTCTCCTCCTTGAAGTCTTTGTTCCGGATTCGGTTCTCGGTGAGTTCTGTGTCACACCCTTAATTTCCACTTGCGGAGTTTTACCGCGAGGCGTGTGAACAAACCAGAATCTGAAACACTAGTACGTCGAACGACTCTACATGATTTGATAATACGTTTTCCAAAATCGTTCATTTTAGATTTTATATCAATTACCAATATTTAGCAGAGCATTAGTTTTAAGTTTGAGCGGAAGCATAAATAAGTAGTGATGCGGGCGCCAACACAAACGCCAAAACAAAAATGAAAAATCCCAAAACAATATTAATAATTAAGACTCGATAATGACGTCTTGTTCAATGCATGTGCGTGCACCTAGAGCTCCTAGCGTCCTGAGAAACATGTAAAGAAACAAGTGTCAACATTAAAGATGAGTGAGTTCACAGGTTTTCATAAATTCGTTTGTTCGGTTATAGTTTGATTACTCCGTTATCCCCAACCCGGGATAACGTATCAGTTCCATTATTCCAATCCCGGAATAATAAGTTGTTGCTTCCAATATTCCCATCCCGGAATATTAAGTTGTTGCTTCCAATATTCCCATCCCGGAATATTAAGTTGTTATTTCCATTATCCCCAACCCGGGATAATAAGTTGATGTTTCCAATATTCCAAACCCGGAATATTAAGTTGATCCGTAATTAAGTTCAATGTTAATATATATAGGTAGCTAGCCTAAAGTCATGTCACGTAAGAGTTCGCGATCGAAGCTGACAGTTGTGCCTCCGTTTTGCCAGGCCTATCACATGACCATGGCGATGTTAGGCCAATTATTCACCCGTTGACCATACCAGGTCGGCTAGCGCGACTAGCTCGGATGGGGCTCGTCAGACCCAGTAGTACTACTTATAATTCCCCCGCTATTTAACCCAAATACTAACGATCCGAGGAGATTGTCGAGGACTTAAGTGATAAAGCTGCTTAGTGACCATAACATTACATTAACATTAACTTAGTTACCGTATAGTTATGTGACGTTAAATTCGTATAACGTAAAGAGATTGAGTTTGAGAGTGTATACATGTTTCTCCCCCTGTTGTTTAAAAACCGGATAAAGTTAGGGGCCGTGAACTCACCTTTATTTGCTCGGTTAGTGTAGCAAAGATGTTATAAGAGATGGGACCGCTAGTTGCGTCCTAACAAACCAATTAATTCCACGTCAGTGTGTAATCACACCAATACAAATTCCACACGCAATTTACTCACAAAGTGATACACACAAACAACATATCTAACACTCAAACATGCATGCAAGTATTCTCATGTGATCATAGTAATCAAACAACTTATCATGAACATATTCCAAATCCATGCAACACTTTAATGCATAAAATCACAAGTTATCAACTTTCTGCTTAACACTCGATTATTCATCTGTTTTCTAGGATTTTTATAAAATAGTTCTAACAAACCAAAAATTCCCATATTTTTACAGTAGGTGACATTTATACCATAAAAATTTATATAATTTTTCCAAATCCTAAATCTTTACCAATTAGCCATAAATATTAATTCACTAAGCTGCAGTCAGATTTACCGCTTTCTGACTGCAGTCCACGGAAGAATTTATTTAAAAATCACTGATCGTCCAATTAACAAAATTCCAGTTGGAGTTGCCCGGAAATTTCTATACCTAGTTTCTGTACAAAAATCATGACTCAACTCTCTACTGATTTTAAAATCTAGCTTGACAAACAACTAGCAAAATTTCAGGATTTTCACAGCTTTAGCTACTGAACTTGTTTGGGCCTTTAAAAATATCAAACGACTTCAGAAAATTATGAATCCAGCGCCATTAGATTCCTTATTCAAATCTCTACGTTCTAGACATCAGAAAATCCGTTTTTCGACAACTAACGACCAAGTTACAGCCAGATGAAGTCGGCTGTAACTATGACTCAGCATCCTGTTTCAGCATTATTGTTACTACAACTTACATACACCGTTCCTATTGATCGACCTAAGCGAGCAAGAACCGATTTTTGATCATAGTTTACTACTAACAACTTATCCATGCAAACCCTTCTCAATAACTTTAGTTTTTATACACAAATCACAGCCTATACATTCAGCTTTCAAATAACATTCAATCCAGTTTAAACAATCCGCAACCATACAATCATCTAATGTAAACATCATTAACAAACCGGCTAGCCTAACTTCTCGTTCAATCATACTTGGCAATCTTATATGTTCCGGAAACAACCATACTCGTAACTATGATACATCAGCCGATTAACACATGTATACTCCGAAAACACACAATCGTTGCATTCAACAAATCAATCCGAAACAAACAACAAAATCAACACACATATAACCGAATACTATCTTGTAACATATGTTGGATTCTAACCTTTGATAACTAGGTAAACAAGCCGAGGTTTGGACAAAGAGTATCCTGCTGTTCCAGGAAGGTCGCGACCGAGAGTGGGCTGTTTTGTTGATCGACTAAAGGTGAACAATCGGCTGCATGCGACCAGGAGATGATGATGATGGCGATGACTGCTGCTGCTACGACCGAGAGGAAGTGTAGGGCTGTTTGTTTGCGACTGAAAAGATGAACAAAAGAGCTGATCGCGATCGGTTAGGAGGAGGAAAGGGGGCTGCCGACGGCAGTTTTGTCTAGGGTTTTGTGAATTCTGAATGGAACATGCATAGTTGCTATATATAGGCAAGGAGGGAGATGAGGGTTGCGGTTTTAGATAAGCATTCGTGGCCGAGGGACTTGGGTTGGTTTGGTTTGGGGTTTTGGCCGAATGGTTCTCGGTTTGGCATGCTATGGGTTTCGGTTTGAGTTGTTCTCGGTTCGTGTTTAATTCTCGTTCTCGGCCGAATACTTGAGTTAAGGTTTAAAACTTGTTAACTCCTAGAGTCACAATGAATCACTTTGGTTCGTGTCGTGGTTCGGTTCGTGTACATATCTACAATAATTACTTTATAACTAAACAATCACACAAACACTTATCACGTATTCATTTAATTCGTACACGTTCATACACATAGCATATACTTTATTCGACAAGTGTCACGTGTAAGTTATCCGAAAAACCCGGGATATCACATTATCCCCATGTTGAAAGAATTTTCGTCTCGAAAATTGAGTAAACCGCGGTTTAGCAGGTAACGTACATGTTTAGAGTGCCACGCACAAAGAGTTAGTTCGTTAATGATGGTACGCAACGTTACAAGAAGTTCCCAAGTGTCATACACAAAGATTTCCAAGTGCCATGCACAAGAATTTAGTCAACAATAGTACACGAAAGTATGAGAAATTTCCAGGTTGTCACATTCTGTAGCTAACTCCATTGCTGCTTCCAAGGTTGCAGGTGTGGCACTTATTACAGAGTCTTGAATCTTTGAAGGAAGACCTTGAATGTAGTGCTCGATCAAACGGTAGTGGGGACTGAACAAGTTGGGAACCATTTGATTCAACTCGAGGAATCTCTTGTTGTATGTGGTGTGATCGCCTTCCTTTTGTTTCAACGAATAGAACTCATCCTCTAATTTCTTGATTTCGCTCCTTGGGCAAAACCGTCTTGTCATGATTTCTTTCAACTCTTCCCATGTCAAAGTCATAGTATCTTCAACACCCCGTTTGGCCTTCTCTGTATTCCACCAAGTAAGTGCTATTCCAAATAAACGACCAGTAGCATATCGCACTTTGCGATCATCGGGGCAATCGCAAGTTAGAAAAATGTTTTCCATTTCTTCAAACCAATAGAGAAGAGCGGTGACACCTTCAGTCCCTTCGTATTTTGTAGGGTCGCAAGATTTTAAATGCTTGTAAGTGCATTTAGTGGTATTTGGGGGAGGGTTGATAACATTTTGATCCTCTTGGTTGACAGGATTAGCGGTAAGGGCTTGTTGAACCTAAATTACAATGTTGGGTATTACGGCAGCCATTTGTTGAGCGATTAAGGCAGCCATGCGCTCACGGGCTTTTCTTGATCTCATCTTCCTACGAGCGAGGCTAGAAGACATCCACAAGGAATACATATCAAGAGTATGAGTTGGATGCTGTTGGGATCATGTGTCGTATTTAGGAATGAACATTCATAAAATAAACATAGCAAAATAAATCTACTACATCCATAGGATGTCTTGGGCTTTGCTCATAATTGGGCCTTGCATGCCGCCATACTTCACCTTCGTAATCATGTGGGCCCCCATGATTACCGGGTTTTTCATATGGTTCGCATGTGTTTGCCTGGTTACGTACACTAAAACCCGGAGAAAATCGAGAAATATGTAACGTATGATATTCGGAATGTGTCCAGGTGTGGAGACAGTGACACCTCAAAGTGGGGTTAGTTCGAACGACGTTTGGTGTGGCATGCTTTGGCCTAATAGGTCCTTCGTACTCTCATCGTTAGTCCCCAGGTAGGCAAACTGGTCCGTTATATTGGATTTATACGAATGCCAACCTAGACAGGACGTTCCGACTACCGGTACTTGTACCCTTACAGTTACTACATGCCTGTCGCAGAACTCACTTTGATGAAATTTGAAAATGAAAAATGCGACAAAATCTTGAATAACGGAAGTATGAATATGATTTGAATATGTGAATATTGTAACATGTATGATGAATATGTATGTAAGTATGTATGTTTGACTGCAAGTATAATTCACTATGTATCACAAATTGTAATATTGGAAATGTTTGCATGCATTTGTGTATGTAATAAATATGAAACAAATAAATATCATAAGTTTGCATGTAACCACATAAACAATTAAAATCTAGTCAACTATAGTATAGGCTCTAAGGGTCTAATAACCTATCCTATATCCCTATAGTCATGGCTCTGATACCAATCTGTCACACCCCGACCCGCAGCGGAAAAGGTGATCGGGGCATGATTGGGTTATCATCAAAGCTCATGACATTTATTATAATGTTTCATATTTATTATTTCAACTTAAAAGAGATCATACAATCATATCAAACAAATACAACATGTTCTATTCATCCTTCTAAACTTCATTATTTTTCTTCTAAGGCAAATTCCTATGTTTTCCTGGCTTCATCCTGTTCACTTGTATCATATGTAAAAATGGTTTTTGGATCAACAAAAAGTTGGCGAGTTAACCTTGTTAGAAAACATTTATTATTTATTTCTGGTTGTATTTAATATGGAAAAATTGTGCAGTATTCATATATGAACAAACGTAAATAAACATACAATAACAACAATTAGCTTACAATAACAAACAACTACAAACAATAGCATACATTAACAAACCAACAGCATACAATCACAACCCATTAGTATACGATATCAAACAACAACAAACAATAACATACATTAACAAACCAACAGCATACAATAACATATCAACTTGCATAAATATATAACATAAATGAAACTGTGCGATCAAGGCTCAATCAAACGGAGCCGATCGTATTGCATGTATTGAAAATGAAAAATGTCTGTGCGATCAAGGCTCAATCAAACGGAGCCGATCGTATTGCATGTACTCAAAATGAAAATGTCTGTGCGATCAAGGCTCAATCAAATGGAGCCGATCGTATGTTGGCACGCTAGGTTCACGCTCATAATGGAATGGGGAACATGCTCAACGCTCATAATGTAATGGGGAGCGGCGGCCTATGAAATTGCATGTACTGAAAATAATAAATTAAATCTACACAATAATCACACAAACAGTTTACACAGGCAGGATACACATTTATTCATTATATGATGTATGCACAATGATTTAAATATAATAAATAGTAAGACACATGATACACCCCAAAAACGTGATTTAAACGGAGAATTTGTAGAGATTCACTCACAGTGGGTGCGTTCGGTGAATGATGATGAATGCGCACGAGTTTAGAGGATTGATCGTCGAGGAATAACTAACCTACTTAATAAAGAAAAGTAAGGTAAATAAATGGATTTTATTAACAACTTTAATAGGATTTTTGGATATATTTTTATGAGTTTTAGGCTATTTTCTAAGTTTAAAAATGTTATTTTTAAGTATTTTTAATTGATTTTTAAATAAAATAAATAAATAAAAATAATAAGAAATGTTGACTTTTTGACCGTTGACTTGTTGACCGTTGACTTGTTGACCGGTTTATTGTGGTATGTATGCGCCGGGCAGGACTCGAACCCGAGACCTCCCGTACGCGTGCACGCAGCTCTACCAACTGAGCTACGTGTCTAACCCGAAATATTTCTGTTTTTAATTATATTTATACACTAATTCAATTAATCAGAAAATTATTTATTTTTAAAAAGGGTTTTAATGTATCGGACCGGTGTCGTCAACAGGTCTCGAACCCGGGACCTGTGACTTAATGTTACACACAGTCCACCGCTGGACTGTGTGTCTAACTTGGTTAAAATACAGATTTTTATTATACTTAACATCTAACGGAGTTAACCCGGTTCAGTTTTTAAAAAAAGGCAGTTTATTACAGCGAATGAGGTTGGGACCAGAATCG
Organism: Scalesia atractyloides; assembly: GCA_947069175.1. Classification (NCBI taxonomy): domain Eukaryota; kingdom Viridiplantae; phylum Streptophyta; class Magnoliopsida; order Asterales; family Asteraceae; genus Scalesia; species Scalesia atractyloides. Next base: position 30,076,909 of record CAMTDV010000001.1, read on the forward strand.
AACTCGCGACGTGTATGTATTTATTTGCACACAGTCCACCGCTGGACTGTGTGTCTAACCCGTTTATAATTCCGATTTTAAATAATCTTATAACATAACTACTTCGTCTTCTTCGTTCAAAACTCAGGCAACGGTTATCTATCTGTTATTTGTTAAATTCGGTTAATGAACAAGATGAACAATTGAAAAGTATTGAACCGAAGAGTTTGGGGAAAGAAAGTACCGAACAGATCGTCTTCTTCAGAAAATCCGGCGAAGCTCGTCGGCTCTGTTTTGGGAGCTCCTTCTGTTCGAGTTCAATATTTAGTTTGGATGAAATAGATGTGAAATTGAACCATTGAGTAACGATTATCAGTATGTTTGATTGATCATACCAGTTAACAGCGGGTTTCCGAAAAATCCAGAAATTTTCCGGCAAAAACAGAGAATCCGATAACGTCGTCTGGGATTGATTCTGGGTGATGGATTAATGTTAGTAAGGTTCTAACAATTGACTGAAACAGTAAAGTCGAGGTATTTTACCGTTTTGAGGTGAGTCTCGGTTTTCCGGCGACTTGCAGAAAATTCCGGCGATGATCAGAAAGTAATTCCGACGACCAGAAAATAGAATAAACACGAAATTAGAAGCTCAGGGAATGAAATTGAATCGTGAAATGAGTGTTTTGTAGAAGAAATACCAGAATGAATGTTTTCGGTTATAAAAACCAAACATCACCTGAATTCAAGTTCATTAATGACTGAATTGATTTAAGATGTCGGTTTTATCGGTTATGATCAAGATTCCGCGAGCACTCAAACGTCTTGGTCGGTTTGAAAGCCGATATCGGTTTCAGTTGGCGCATCAGGTTGATTCTCAGTTGAACATTTGATTTAATTGCTTCCCAGAACTCACAAAAAGATCAAGTGGCGGAGTGGTTATAACTGTGTGAGTTAAGTCTTTGTGTATCCTTTGGCTGACCCGGGTTCGAAACCCGGCAGCAGAATTTTATTTTTAATTCGCTATTTTTAATACATTTTCAAAAATAAATTTTATATTCTAATATACTTATTAATTATGTATCGTTTAAAATTAATTTGGGCATTAAATACGCGACAGAATTTTTAACTGATTGTTCGGTTGATAAACGAAGCGGGTTTGGTAAATCCGGTTTTTGGCGGATGTTACAATTCGCATCAAAGCGGGGGCGTGAACTGAATGGCATCTTCATCGCACAGCGGAAGCAGACGTGATGGCTAAGGTTTCTAGTAACTGACCGCCCGCTAACTACTCGAATTCCCATGGGTTCCACTATTCCAACCGTTCCATACTTGTAATTATAACCTGAGAAAGAACATACGAAAAGTCAACATAAAGTTGGCGAGTTCATAGTTTGTTGGTTTTTGTTTCAAATGAGTCATAAAACATTTGAGCATTTTGCATTTGAAAACCGGTTTGTGGGATCATAGTATCCCAAAGCATTTGAAATGTCATGTCTGTATAACAGTATTGAAATGTTTTCCATGTTGTTTGCAAATCCATGCATATAACTGTTACGTTTATAAACCGGTGATAAAATGTTTTCAATCATATCTGTAAATAACCCGGTATCGAAAGGTTTTCTGTTATCTTTGTAAACCGGTGTTGAAATCGTAGTATGTAGTTTTCCTATGGAATCTAAGGATCAATCAGTGTGTAGCTAATACACTGGCCTATGTGCCATAAGTAAGTAACCAAACCGAGACTTCTTTGTCATGTTGGGATCACAAAAGCACTCCTAACCGGTTAACATACCAGGAGTGGAGCGGGTCTCAAACTCGATAGATCTATACCTTTTGCACCTTGGTCACTACGTGATTAATGGTTACTATTGTTATTTCCCTACTTACGCACAGTGATCTGTTATAATCTAATCCCATAGCTACATACCAATTGTTATAAATCTGTGTTATTGGGCCTAGCCCATGTTCTTTTGTGATTTATGGGCCTAGCTCATGTCCTTTTGTGATTTCTGGGCCTAGCCCATGTTCTTTTGTGATTTCTGGGCATAGCCCATATTCTTTTGTCATTGGGCCTAGCCCATGTTTTCTTGTGATTTTGGGCCTAGCCCATGTTCTTTTGTAAAATTGCCCCCCCCCTAGTTGTGACTATGGCAATCCCGTCACCAGTCATAAAACTCATGCATGTTTAGAAAAGCTTTGTACAGCTATGAAAACCGGTAAGTTTAGCATAAACCTTTTATAAACCATTTGTGTTCATTGAAATCTGTTTGTAACATGGTTTAGAAATATATGATTTTCGTTCCCCGAAACATTTTATGCTTTCGCAAAACTTGCATGTCTTTCCACCCCCGAAAACATTTATAAAAATGTAAAACGGTAAAAAGTGGGGGTTATGAACTCACCTGGATAATCCAGTGCAAAGCTAGCTTAATGTGATTTCCATAGTGTTGTCTCCACAACTTGACTTTCTAGCATGCAATCTAGTGTATTCCTAAAATGGAATTACTTGTAGGTTTCTAAGAATGGCGTAGTTACACTACGTGATACCGAGCTCTACCGAATCGTTACTCATACGATTCTATGAAATGTGTTATTGACTTAACTCGCTTAACCAATCTATGGTTTTTCTTAGAAATGTCTTAGTTTTCGAGCGACTTGAAATATATGTTTATATCTAAACATAACTATATTTCATGAAATCGTATTTAGTCGTTACGTACGTCGACGGATAATATTACGACTCTTCGTAGTTTCCGTAGATATAATGTATATATACTCGAAATTATATCCTTTCAGATCATACATTTCGTATTCGCGCGATAGTCTTGCGGAGTTGCGTCGTACTTCGTTTGGCGTTGAAAGCGAATGTAAACAATATATTATTGTTATAATATCATTCGAAAGTATTCGTATGTGTCCGCGTCGTCGACATTAGAAATAATTATAACTATACTTATTCTATAAAAGTATTTGAAATCTCGACGTTCGAATATATATAATATATTCGTGTTATACGATTTCCGAATTCGTTTGTTTGAAATAATACGCGCCTAGTATTCATCTTATAAAAGCGTTTTGGAAACATAGACGTTCGGAATAATATAAACGATATACTTATTTTTATAACATCACTCGAATAATTTATCGAGGTATGAAATCTAATTTCCGAGTTTCGACTTTGAATTAAACATAAATAATTATTATTTATCTTGTAGTCGATTGCCAAACTTCTGTTATCTTGAAATCGCGCTCGTGGAAATGTTATCGGCTCGAGATTTGAACGTTTTAATTAGCGTCGTCAAAATAAATATATACTTATATTTATTTTCTAATAATCGTTTTGAATCGGATGTTTAATCTTTGAAATGTGTCACGTTTTTTTTTGTATTGCGTATTTTTGCAAAAATCGGGCAGAGTTTCCTCTGTTTTTGGACGATCCCGACAACACTAGTTGTCGATTTATTTATCAAAACACAACCTGCAATGTCGCAACAACAATATATATAAAATTTATCTTCGTGTTTCGAATATAACGTTTCGCCGATTTAATATTTCCGATTTATAATTAACGAACGTCGGTTCGGTTTTAACTAGTATTTCTAAACGAGTTACGAAGTCGGATTGATTGTTATATATTATTTATTTTTCTTTGGCAATATATAATTGTTTACGGGTCGGGTCGAGCTCGGTTTCGCGAGATGTATATATTAATATATATAAACTAATATAATTTAAATTTTCGCGTCGTAATTAATTTTACCGAGGCGTGGGTTGACCCGTTGACCGGGTTTGACTTATGTTGACTGGGTTTGACCAGTTGACTTTCTTTGACCGACCAATCCAAACCGAACTGAGACTGAACCTGAAACAAACACGTATCAGAACCGAAAATAAACCCGAATCAAAACAAACTAAAATATCGAAATTTGTTTCAAACTTGAACCGGGTCGAACCGAGTCGAACCCGAAACCTGAACCAGAATCTGAACTGAACCGAACCCGAGTGAACCGAACCCAAACCGCCATTGAACTGGACCGGGTTTGAACCATGTTGAACCGGAGACTTAAAACACCGCCGCTACTGCCGCCGCCGGTCATCACCAACCTGAGAACAATTCTCCCCGCCGCTTTTGAAGTCGAGCCAGAAACCTCCGGCCGCTGTAAACCACAGCCGACCACCGCTGTGAGCGGCGCTGCCGTGAGCGGCGCCGCTGCTGCTACTCGAACCGGAAACCACAACCGACCGCCATTGGTTCTCTCTCTCTCAGACTTGTCTATTTGCGGGTGTGTGTTAGAGGGGAAAAGGGGTGGGTGTTAAGTATGTATCGGCCGGGAAAACCGACCGGAGTCAGAACCGCCGCCACTCTCTATCTCGTCTCTCTTTGCTCACAGCTCTCTCTCTCTCTCTACAGTCTCTCTCTGTACAGTCTCTCTCTCTACAGTCTCTCTCTGACTGTCTATCTGCGTGCATATATATGTGGTGTGTGTGTGTGACCGGAGAAAGTGACTGGAGACAAGGGGTGTCGGTGGGTGTGCGGCTACCGGAGAAGAAGACCGGTGGTCACCGGAACTCTGGTGACCGGATTTCGGAGAGGAGAGAGGCAGAGATTTCTTGTTGTAGGCTAGGGTTTCAAAACAAAAATGAGGGGATTGTGAGTTTAATATGTATTTACAGTTAGGGTTTTTTGAATTAGTGGGTTGGGCCCAAGGCCCGTTATCGTGTTCGAAGCCCAAACGTTTTTCCACGGCCCCTATCAAAACCAGAACTTCATGATTTATCGAAATTTATTCGTTCTAGACTCGAAAGCGTTTAAAATTATATCAGAAGTCGGTTACGTCGCGTAAATCCGTTCGTTGCGTTAAAATTGCGTAAAACGATTCGATGGTCGTTTCTTGTCCGTTTTTCGATCCGGTTTCTACCGCGAATAATAAAATTCAATTACGGAGTTAAATATATCATAATATATTAATGTCGAGGCGTAACTCGAGTTCGTGGCTTCCGTTTCGTTGTCGGTGCGTCTCGATTTTCGCGTATCTTCCACGTTGTATTTTGCGACGTTCAACGATCAACTTTTATCGCATAATTATAACTGTATGACAATTACAAGTATAAAATTCGTATTTTCAGACGTTGTCAGTATTTGTTCGGCATCAGTTTGCTTATCGTTCGATTTCGCGTTTAGTGTCTTCGATTATCGCCAATTCGCGTAACGTGAATCATGTTGACGTTCCTAGGCTCTCCAGAGCCCTGGTCGAGTTAATTTACGTCTAATTACGTTAATTATGATAGTATTATTGTTCGTTAAGCGCTTAATTAAGATCGGAAACTACCGGTTGTCACATAAGAAGATATGGTCTTGTATGAAGTCATAATGCAAAATGTGAGTTCTGAGGCATGCAAGTTCTCTTACATACTCAACAACAATTCAAAACAAAAGTAAGGTAAGGGTGCACGGCTGAATGGTAAGGCGGGAGACTGCGTTATTTGTTTCTTGTCCTCATGTGGCTTGTAGTGTAGTGTAGTGTATAAAGAGTAACATGCAAAGATAATGATGTCTTCATCTTTTCTAAGGCACGCAAAGTATTATTGCAAGCAAATTCAGATTTGAATGGGGCATGGGGGTTGGTCATCGGCTGAGAGAGTGAAGGGAAGGCCATCATGTGGTGTGTTTTATCATCTTCTAGGTTGGATTGTAGTATAGGTTACTAGGATGTAATTAGGGGTGATTAGGGTCTAAATAAGTTGTTTTAGGGTAATTTTAAGCCATAAATATGAACTTATAGAGTAAATATTGCTAAACAAAAATTTATACATGGCCTAAAATTTAATCGGGTGCGAAAACATCAAATATTAAAGCATTTAACAAGAATGCGCGAAAACCGAGCGATGAAACGTCTGAATATTATTTGATAGGCTTTCACATAAAATTGCACCAACACACATAATAATGCCAATTATTTAATTTTCTAGGCATATTAGAACAATTCCAATCATTAAAAATTTATCAGGTTATCACCAACGTTCGTTTCGGACAAAGTTACCGTTACGCAATTTGACAAATATTTTTATTTATCGGATACAAACCTATGAATTTAATTGGACTTACTAGACTTATATAGACTAAATTTAATCATGATTAAGTCTAATGCACACAACTAACGTTAATTGGTTTGGTTAAAGTGTACTGATGTACTGGTTAATTGCTATGTGTCACAAATATGACCCATCCTACGTTGCCAGATGTTACATTCGATTTGACAATTATAGGTGGTTTATTACTAAAGCCGGTATTGTGAGGATCATTTTGTGTCATTTTCTCTTGTTCTATATTAGAAAAACAAAGTATATAAAAGACACAATTTAGTTCTTCACTTTATTACTCTAAGCTACAAACAATATTGGATGAGCTGATATTTGTATGTTAGACTGATTATAAAATCAAGTTAACGTGACCAAACTCTAATACCAATTGTTAGGTCCGAGTTTACAAGGTTTGTAATTATATAAACAGTTTAAGCCCAAAACCATATTAAATTGTATAACGGTTTCAAAGCTTGATCAGATGTTTGCTTTGTCTTCAACAAATGTTCTGATTAGGTGTTTAATATTCACTATCTTTAGGGAGAACTGGTTCAATCTTTTGTTTTTTTCTTGATCAGTTGATAATCTTTTAGCTTTTACATATCATCTATTCTTGGTACGTTTAACACAAACTGATACCGATCGAAATCTCGCCGCAAATGCAAGTTATCTTACTAGTATGCTTTAAAAAGCAACTTGAACAACATTGTAGTTTAGTGTCTTTTGAAATTGACCATCAAATTTGTTTTTTCTTACACTTGCCATACCAATTTAAATAGAGGGAAATAGAGTTATGCATATCCTATTCCTATTTTTGCTACTTATTATTCATTCAGTTGTTTTTTTTACGTTTTGGTATATATTATTTCAAAAATAGGGTTGTGTTAGAAATTGAGTTTTTTTGGTATCATATGCCATGTCAAGTTCCAGTTTCATAAAACCGACTGAACAATGTCGATACCGATTTCGGTATTATTTGAACCCATATTGGTATTCATTTTTTAAGGTTTCCAATCAATAAAACACAACATTATTTTTATGCATATTAAAGAGGAAGAATGATGAATAAGGAAATATTCAAATACACTAGTTTCCTAAAACTAGGAAATGGTTGGAGGGGCATCAAATGGACTACGATTGAACTCATTCTAGTGACATTGGACTGTCTCGTTGAACTATACAATCTTAGATTCTAAGTTTTCGTTTTTGTATTTTTAGTTTGTAGATTTTGAATTTTTGTTTTACTTATTGTGTCTTTTTTATTTAACATTATGTTTTTTTTTGTTATTGTGTTTTTTCAGTGATTCATTGTGTCTTTTTTTTTCTCTGCATTTGTGTTAACTTTTCTCTAATTTTTATATTATGCGATTCATTATTTTACATTTTTCGATCCATCATGCCTTTACACTCTTTTAATATTTAAAAGAATTTATAAGATAATTTTACCGTGATTCTCTTTTTCTAAGTATTTTTTCCATTTTCTAGTGATTCTATTTTTTTAAGTATGTTTTCATTTTTTAATAAATTTAATAATAATACAAAATTAATTCATTCCCATTTTCAATTGTTCGATTATTTCAAGAATTTGTTTGGGATAATCACGAAAATAGCCTTGGAATGGTTAACTTTTCCAAAATAGCAACCTGACACGGCTCTACGAGCGGTTTCAATATGCTGAAACGGCTTAAAAAATCTTTCAAGTCAACCAACCCATGATTGCCACGTGTCCGGTTGAGCCGTTTCAGTGTGGGGCCCTTTCAGTGTGGCTTAAGCCCTTTCAACCATAGACTTAAGCCGTTTCAGTGTGGCTTGAGATCTTTCAGTGTAGCGGCTTGGCTTGGCTTAAGATCTTTCAACACGGCTTGAGATCTTTCAACATAGTTTAAATATAAACGAAAAATTAAAAACATAAACGAATAATTAAAAAAATCTCAAGGTGAGAACTTGAAAATTTCAATTAAAAAAATCTGAAAGTTTTAATTTGAAAATAAAAATTACTAGATTAAAACCCCGTGTATTACACGGGTTAAATAAATGTAATTTTTATACTAAATAATAAAAAAATATAACTTTAGAAACCTCGTGTATTGTACGAGTTGAATAAATGTATTACACGGCTATAATACACGAGTTTTTTAAAGATATTACTTTTTTACAATACACGAGTTTTTTTAAGATATTACATTTTTATTATTTAGTATACAAAATTAAATTTATTTAGCCTGTGTAATACACAGAGTTTTAAAGGTATAACTTTTTTAATTATTTGGTATATACAATTACATTTATTCAACTCTACAATACACAAGATTCTTAAATATATAACTTTTTAATTACTTATTATATAAAATTACATTTATTCGACTCGTGTAATAAACAAGGTTTTTAAAATTATATTTTTATTATTTAGTATAAAAAATTACATTTATTTAACCTGTGTAATATACAGGCTTCTAACCTAGTAATTTTTTATTTTCAAGTTAAATATTCTTTATTTTCAAGTTAAAACTTTCAGATTTTTTTAATTGAGATTTTCAAGTTCTCACATTTTATTGAGATTTTTTTAAATTATTCGTTTATATTTTTAATTATTCGTGTATATTTAAACAATGTTGAAAGATCTCAAGCCGTGTCGAAAGATCTTAAGCCAAGCCAAGCCGCTGAAAGATCTTAAGCCACACTGAAAGGCTTAAGCCACACTGAAAGGGCTTAAGTCTTTGGTTGAAAGGGCTTAAGCCACACTGAAAGATTTCAAACCACACTGAAACGGTTTAAGTCTATGGTTGAAAGGGCCTAAGCCACACTGAAATGATTTAAGTCACACTGAAACAGCTCAAACGGACACGTGACAATCAAGGATTAGTTGACTTGAAAGGATTTTTCTAAGTCGTTTTAAAATATTAAAACGGCTCGTAAAGACGTATTAGATGGATATTTTAGAAAAGTTGACTAGGGCTATTTTCATAATTATCCCTTTTATTATTCTCCTTAGCTTCGATTCAAATTACGGTCGCATAATATCGTCCGCACCTTTTAGTTTCTTTCCATTTTCCAATCGGTGTAGCGATCTTGGTCCCACACCCACAGCTCATTTCTCTTTATCTGCAACTCATGGCAACCATTGCAGATAAGCAATATCCGACACATGTCAATCCTCGGTCCTTTAATCCATTCTAACATTCATATACCAAACTATCTGATCAGCAGAATCACCCCAGAAAGAATTAGCGTAAAGATCGCACCTTTTGATTTTATACCCACCAACTGTTTGATAAAATGTCAACAGCTTCTTTGAGCTCATCTGCGCTTGTTCAATCACAGATTAATGGGTTTGGCAAGCTTATTAAACCCTCTGTGTTTCAACCCAGTTCAGTTACTTACACAAGGTAAAATTCCCTGTTATTGATTTTGAATTTTGGGTTGATAGTTTGTCATAGAATTGTATAGAGATCAGTGTATTGGTTTGCTTAAGAGTTTTCTTGTTATATGTAATGTTGTAAAACTAGGTCTAGAACCCCGCTATGTTTTACTCAACTCCGCTACGGAGAACTCGGCTCGAAATTATTATTATATTATGTTACAAAGAATAACAATATGAATAACATATAGTGTGGCTAAAGGAAAAGAAAAAAAAATCACTAATAATAGTAATAGACTACCGATGTCAAAAAACTATTTGGAAAACTACTACTAATAATACTAACATAGAAAAGAGAACAAAAGTGATTCCTAGTTTCCTCTTATGCCAATATCATATCCCTAAAATTAATATTTTACAATTCAAATTTAGCTTGTTTTTTTGATGCAGTAATAGTGGAAAATGGGGATTGTTGTTTATATCTAGTTTTTGATAAAAATGAACTTTAGGACTGTACTTGACTTTAGTATATAACAAGTTAACTACTTTGTTTGTTTGTTTGTTTGAGCTGTTTGATAAACGGATTTCCCTTATACAGTATTCTAAGTTTTCAAATTTGTGTATATAGGAGGGCAATTAGAACTGTTGTGAAGGCTTCTCGGGTTGATAAATTCTCGAAAAGTGATATCATTGTTTCTCCGTCGATTCTCTCTGCAAACTTTGCAAAGTTGGGAGACCAGGTCTATTCTTTGTTTCCTGATACTTGAAACATTTTGGTTTCATGTTCTCACACCATATACTCACTTATTGCTCTCTTATCATCAAATCTTCTGTAATAGGTTAAAGCCGTTGAGGTGGCAGGGTGTGATTGGATACATGTCGACGTAATGGATGGTCGTTTTGTTCCTAACATTACAATCGGACCTCTTGTTGTTGACGCATTACGGCCAGTGACAGATCTCCCATTGGATGTGCATCTGGTATCCCTCCTCTAATGTGTTAAAGGTTTTAGTGTTCGTTTTTTTCTTATTATTTTGCTAATGAGAAATTGAATTATGACAGATGATTGTTGAACCTGAGCAACGAGTGCCCGACTTCATAAAAGCTGGAGCGGACATTGTCAGTGTTCATTGTGAACAATCCTCAACTATCCATTTACACCGTACCCTTAGTCAAGTAAGATTTTCCATTTGTAATGTTTAACTAGTTTTCATGTTGCAAAAATACTTTTTCTGATCGGTAAATCTTTTAATGTTTGTGTTTTATTCAGATTAAGAGTCTTGGAGCGAAAGCCGGAGTTGTTCTAAACCCTGCTACATCCTTGAGCACAATCGAATATGTCCTTGATGGTAAACTGCCGCTTCCCCCCCCCCCCACCCACACACACACACACTCAACTTTTCATGTGTCGTAATCTTCAGAGTAGAAAACATGTTGTATAATTGCCAAATCTTAAAGCATTTAGTGTGATGGTTTATGTTCAAGATATGATATACAAAATCTTAAAGCATTTGTTTAATTTATAAAAAAAAATTGTTTGTTTTTTGTAGTTTTTTAACACATCTTTTCATCAAAAACTTAACGGTAAATTGGACGGGGTTAACAGAGTTGAACTGTAATTGTTACAAAAGTGAAATTAATGGTACTATTTTGACAATTTTTAAACTAATGGACTGTAATGGTTATTTTCAACAAACCACAGGGACGAAAAACGTAATTAACGCTGTATAGTAATATTACAACTTTTCCTCCTAATTTACTATATTCTTTAATTTGGACCTTTTCCTTGAAGATTGTGACATTTATTTTTTTTGGAAAACTTTCATATTAAAATTAATTAAAGCAGATTTTTTTTATCTAGGATATGTTGTTATTTCACAAACAGTACAAAGTTGATGTGATGATAAAGTGTAATTTTGACATTTTAACAGTGGTTGATCTGGTGTTGATCATGTCTGTAAATCCTGGATTTGGTGGCCAAAGTTTCATTGAGAGCCAAGTGAAGAAGATCTCAGATTTGAGGAGAATGTGTGTGGAGAAGGATATATATTTATTTTATTATTATTATTATCTAGGACTCTATATTTGTTACATGATTATATATTGATGTCTCGTTTTATATTGTTTGATGATTAGGGTGTTAACCCGTGGATTGAAGTAGATGGTGGAGTTACTCCCGCCAACGCATACAAGGTACTTCGTGAAAGTGTAAATCTTAAGTGGCGATTTTGACCCATTTAGTTATGAATGGGCAGTTTGGTTGTGGTTTATCTCAAATGGGTCGAATCTAAAATTTAGCATAAAAAAGAAAAGAAAAAGGGTCCTTTTTATTCGAAGACTAGGTTAGAAACCAGGTGTATTACACAGGTTGAATAAACGCAATGTTAGATACTTAGTAATAGGATTTACTTGGTACATATTTATGACATATTACATAATTTTTAAGACAATATCTAGAAACGTTATATAGTTATTGTGTAAAAAATGTTTTATAAAAAGAATAAGAGAAATGTTCAATTTATAAAAATGTTTTATGAACAAACCTAACTTTTTTTAAAATAAAAAACGTTTTATAAAAAGAATTTTAGAAATCATTATTATTATATAGGAGAGAGAGGCAGGAAACAAAAATTAGAAAAACAGTTAAAGAAGTTTGTATAATTTATAGGGGTGAGGGGCGGGAAAAAAGGTAAAGGAGGCATAGAAGAGTGACACGTGTCCCCTAGGATTTTTATTTGTTAGGTATAGAGAGAAAGATTTAGAATGGTTATTACAATAGTGTTATCTATATAATTATAGCTAACACACCACTTATTTTCAAAAATCTGTACAAAACTGACAAATCTTTATGGTGGTAGAATCCTAGATGCCAGTATTGATCCATAAAGCTAAAATCGGTGGAATCTGAAATGGGCTAGTTTGGACTGAGTTTTTTTTTTCAAACGGGTCAAATCAGATTTAGCTAAAGCTAAAGTGTCGTTTAGATTGTTATCATAATAAAAATTAATCGACTAATCATATGTAGCACATTATTTATATAAAAGAATTTATACAGAACTGAAAATTATTTTTGGGTCAACCACCACCTCGAAATAACTTTAGGGACTCGGGTAGTCAGATAACGTCTTATATGTGGTGGCAGGTCATTGAGGCTGGGGCCAATGCTTTAGTTGCTGGTTCTGCTGTTTTTGGAGCTAAAGATTATGCTGCAGGTAACTAAAAGTTCAATAAAAAACTTGAACCATCATATATTTTCGTTTAATAAAAAAAACTTGAACCATAATATATTTTCGTGTTTCTTACCTTTTTCTGTGCGATTCAACTTCTCGACAGCAATAAAAGGTATCAAAACCAGCACCAGACCGGTGGCAGTTTCTGCATAGAACAATTCTAAGTACAGATGTGATTTCAGCACTCGTTATCTCTGTAAGAAACATCTTTTTTTTTTCTAATACTGTAACCCTTAGGTGTTCAATATTTGAATTCGATAGTTTTTTTGAAAAGTTTGTTTCTTGATGAATTTTGAAATGTGGTTTTATGATTACAAACTTTGCATCTGCAGAGATGAACGGAGGAATTCGACTTGTCATGTGTTTCTGAATGATGACCAAATAAGATCCACCGAAGTTACATCTGTAGCATATTGAAGTGTAATTAAATTTTGTTTATAATATGTTAGGTCATATTAGCAACAAACATATTGGAGAATGATGAATGAAACATTAATGTTTCAATATGCTGGAACTCAAGTAGCATTGTGGTTGTGTTCCTCTTAGGGGTGGTTTTTTTTCTTGTTATTGTGGTTTATGTATGGTTTCAACAATCGAACTTCGGTTTGAAGTTTACTTGTTATGAACAAAATCGGTGATCAACTTCAAGATCGATAAAGAGAACATAACAGAAGAGGAATTATCTCAAATCATCAATACCTATTCCATTCTATCATTTCTTTATAAGTACACCACATGAACAACTAACTATTAGTTAGTTGGTTACAAATAACCACTATTCTATTCAACAATTACAATTAGGTCCCTATACTATTATGACCGTAACATTATACGTTTTGGAAAACAAGGTTCAATGGTTCAGTTCACTTTTTGGAACTTTGAATTGGCGTGTAAACTGAATCCTTTATTTGTTTGTTTAATTTTATTTTTATATTTTATTTTAACTGTTTCAGATCGGGAGGAATATGCAGCTACGAGCTACGTATAGTATTCATCAACCATCTTTATTACTTCATTTATAAAAAAATATGCAAATAATTTTGAGAAGGAAAATTTACGTCGTGGTTCAATCCGTCAAACCAAATCGTTTCGTTGGTTTTGACTTTTGACTTGTCAAGCTGACCCAACCAACCTGGTCGGTTTGGTTTTCTATTTTTCTCATCATGCATTGCCTGATCCCCACTTTATTGTATAGATTTTTTAAAGAATATATAGGCGTTTTTGTGAACCCATGGACGCTGTGTGATGTCTCAAGGATAATGTCAATTTTGATAGCAGATATCCTCGGTCAAGGATGCAGAAGTGGACGCCAATGGAGAAACTGTGAGAGGGAGGAGAGAGACGTCCGTTAGTGGCTGATGTCTCTCCATTCGTGAGCCTTTTCAATTGCAGACCCCTTATAAGACATACTAATGCTTAACGTATAAAATCACTAATCTCCCATCACATCATGAAGTCCAAAATTGATCGGGTATCAAACTGCTATTAGTGAGTTCAAATGGCATAACTAGACTCGACTCGTCTTGACCCGAAAATGACCCAATTTGACCCACAAATAACCCATTTTGACCAAACGTGTAACAAATTTTCTTTGTATCAATGATATTACGGTTGACAAGCATCAAAATTGCGTACATAACCTCTCATGTTCCTCATCAAGCTCTCAATTACCTCATAAATCTTGCAAGCCAACGGATGATCACAATCCGCTGCTACAAACTCATATATTTCACTTCCAACTTCAATTGCGCTACAACCAGGAACTCTCCTCTCACTAATCCGATCTCTCGCGATAACTTTTTTATCCCATATTCCTCTTGAAGCATATACATTCCCCATAGTAACATCATCACCCCCTAAATTCTCCTCAAACTCAACCAATCGCACACATGCTTCTTCTGCAAGCTCAACATCCTCACTAACGCTACACGCACCAAGTAGTGTCCTCCACAAAACCACGTTTGGCTTCAGGGGCATTTTCAAAATGAAATCTTTAGCTTCTTGTAAACGCCCCGCTCGACATAAAAGATCAACCATGCAACCAAAGTGTGAAAGTCTCGGCTCTAACCCATAATCTTGTACCATGGAACTAAAATATCGTTTCCCATCATCCACCATCGCTCCATGACTACACGCCATTAAGACACCAAAAAACGTAACATCATTCGGGACAATTTTAGTACGGATTTTGGAATCAGTCATTGCTGTGAAAAGGGCAAGTGCTTCTTTCGCTCGACCATGGATCGCGTATCCAGTAATCATGGAAGTCCACGTCGTGACATCTTTCTCCTTGATGTTATCAAACAATACCTTCGCGGTTTCAACATCTCCACACTTTGTGTACATATTCAACAGGGAATTATATAACGACAAATCTTTATTCATCTTTTCGTTTCGGCGAATGAAGTTATGAATCCACTTCCCCACGTCCAACGCGCCAAGATCAGCACACGCAGAAAGTGCAACAGTGAGAGTGACATGTTCTGGGTCCACATCGCCCATCTGCATCTCCCTAAACAACGTAAGCCCAGCATTCGGTTTCTGGTTGCGAACATAAGCCGAAATCAACGCAGTCCAACAAAACACATTTCTTTCAGGCATTTCATCGAACACCTGGTGTGCATAACCAAGGTTACCCACCGCAGAATAATAGTTGACCAGCGATGTCAGGATGAAGTTAACGGGTTCATAACCGAGTTTTACGACAAGGGTATGGAACTGTCGCCTTCGTGTCTAGCAGAATGTCGTGTGCAGGCGTTGATAATGTACAAAACAGAGTAGCTGTCGATGGATGAAGTGGCATTTCTGATCATATCACGGAACAGAAGTAATGCTTTGGATGTTGCGCTGAGTTTTAGATGTTCTTTGAGCAATTCGTTTGGTCTTGGTTTGGTTTTTCTGGCATGGGTGTGGAGTTGTGATGGTTTTGTGAGTGTGAATTTGGTGAACACTTTGTGGGTTTGGATTAGGTGTGAAGGTTTCATGAATGTCATTGCTATTGAATATTTATGAAAAGACATGATTCCGTACAGTCTTATACTCTTAAAAGAGTACTTAGGTCAACGGTACTTAAATGGAGGTGTATTAGGGTGGAAGGGGCATTTCCCAAATGGGGAGTGGTAAACTTTTTTCTTAACCAATAATATCATGTCATGTTAACTCATCACTCAACTCCTCATTTTTCACTCAATCACTAGGGGTGCTCAAACACATAGGGTGTTTGATTTTTTTATTTTTTATATTTTGCACTCAATCGACTTCTTCCTCTTCTCGATGAGTCGTCACCGTTTTGATGAGTCATCGCGCGTGACAATGGTGGTGGCGGCACTCTTGCCGATCGTCAAAATGGGTTTCCGAAGGGGTCACCGAAGGTTCTCCTTCCACCCTTATAAGTGAAAGAGTAAAAAAGATAAAAGATAGTGATACCGAATTTATGATACTTACTAGTGTAAATTACGAAAATAGCTATTGATCACACCCTCTTTTAAACTAATCATCTCTTACGTCCTTGAGTGTCAAATCATGCACGAGATGTGTTTTTTGAGCGCCGTCACTGAAACCTAACAAAAAAATGGACACATAGCATTTTCAAAAGTTGCTAGTGTGGTCCCACACGCATGGAGATTGTCTGTAACGGTCAAAGTTCATCTTAATCGCTGGAAAAGTTCATCTCGATCTTTTGTAACACACTAATTAATTTCTATGCTCACTATCGTTTAAAAAACTAATTATTTCTATGCCCCTTGACTACTTAATCATATGGTTCTTCTTCATCTTGTTTATTAAGCTTAGCATTTTCAATATTTTATTCATGCAACTTTAGATGATAGTTCTTGTCATGAGCATAAGGAGCTAAAGGGATTTCAAAAGTAAACTTACCAACTTACTGCTAATTTTGTGTTCCTCAGTACAATATGTGGCTTTAACATATATATATATATATAGAAAGGTTCATTTGAAAAAAAAAATTAATGTGAGAAGAAAAAGAATAAAGGACATAGTGGTAAAACATTAACCATAAATTATTTTATCTTGGAAAAGTATATTAAAAAAATGAGTTACAAGTTTAATTAATTAGCTAATTAATAACAATTATAGGTTTATCTATGCTCTTTTTCATAATATTAAATACGCACAACTTTCCAATATATATATATATATATATATATATATATATATATATATATAGGGTGAGGTTATTGTAAAAAAATTAAAAAATGTGAGAAGGATAAAAAAGAATCTAAACCATTAGGTATTTAATCTAATTGTTGAGATCATAGTGGCAATTATGTAAATGATGTTGACTATTAAACTAACTAATTTTATAGATTAAGGGTATAAAGGTAACTTTAATATTTTTAAATTAAGAAACTAATATTAATACACATGCAAAGTTCTCCTCTTTTTTTTTAAACATGAATAACTTTTTATACGTAACTCTTTTTTTTTTAAATTACACCATAATAACGAGTGTTTTTTTATCTTTAATATGAGTACCATATTAATATACTTATGTAAAGTTATTTCTGTTTTTTATATATTTAGGGTGTTATTCTGTTTTGATTCTGATTAAAGTGTTAAAACTAGTGTTATATTAGGGTGTTATTTCTGTTATATTCAATGTTAGAGTGTTCTTTATAAGATGTGTGACTTCAATATAACTGATGTGATGTTTTTATGAGTTATGGTGTTATTTTTGTTATATTTTTGTTCTTTATAAGATGTATGCCTTCAATATACATGTTGTGGTGGCTTTATGAGTTATATTTCTGTTCTTTATGAGATGTATGCATTCAATATACATGATGTGTTGTTTTTATGAGTTAGGGTGTTATTTCAAATTCGAAAACCCCTACAATAACTGCCAACAATTGGTTGCATATATTTATTCTATAATTAGATTTTATTAATTAAATTACACTTATACCCTTAAACTACTAAAATAAAAAAGGACACATATCACTTAAATAATCTTTCTTATTCTTCTCACGCTTTTAAATTTTCTCACATAAACCTCTACCTATATATATAGGGAATGGGAGACCTCAATACGTTTAAATTTTCAAACGAAATATGTATAAATTTACACTATTAAACAAAAAGGGGCACCCTTGCATTTTCTAACCACCACCTATCCATCAATAGTTACGTACCCTTCATTAGTTATAACAGCCTCAATAATAATTGGCTGTTTTAGATTTGTCTTTTCTTTACTTTCCTATAACACTGCCTTAATTTTGTTTTTATTCTCTTTCTTTTCTTCTTTTTAGCTAGCCAGCATTGCAAAGGTTTTTTTCTTCATGAAGTTTTCTTGCAAGCTTTTCACCGCAAGAAGAGCTCGCTTCTCTTCTTTTCTTTCAGCTTCGATGTTATATTCACTTCTCTTCGTTTATATCACCTTTGATGCACCGACAATCGGTTGTCTCTTATTAGCTACCAAATTGTTTGTAAGTGGATGTTTTGTCAACTTTTGACTTTACGGAAAAAGCATATACTTATGGTTTCTTCAATAAAGCCTATGCTACTCTTATTAAGACATCAAACACACATTGCCCCTATTTGGTATTAGTAGGAGTGGAAATGAGGTGTTATGCCTTTTTTGCAAGGTGATCTCTATTTTCCTTAACTTCCCTTCTTAGCTCTATCAATCAAGTGTTAATTGTTTTAGATCATCACATAGTCTAGTAACCTATTTGAATAACCAAACTTAGTATGATTAAGCAACTAAAGAACTTCAATTAAAATACATACCATCGGATTAACACAAGAACTATAATAACATGAATATTTCACGAATTGCTTCAGTTGAATTGTTAATAAAATTATAGTTCAGATTTCTGATATATAATTGAATATATACGATTCCTATAGCTATATCTAGCTAAAGAATCTCTATATACATCAACAACAACAACAATGATACAAATTTCAATAGAGACAATAACATGAAAAGTAAATTCTTATCAAGCTTTACTTGATCTCCTTCCATGATATTGTGCACTATCTCTAGCCGTCCGCCACTTCAACATCATTAGAGGTATATATATAGGGTGAGGTTATTGTAAAAAAATTAAAAAATGATACAAATTTCAATAGAGACAATAACATGAAAAGTAAATTCTTATCAAGCTTTACTTTAATATATATAGGGTGAGGTTATTGTAAAAAAATTAAAAAATGTGAGAAGGATAAAAAAGAATCTAAACCATTAGGTATTTAATCTAATTGTTGAGATCATAGTGGCAATTATGTAAATGATGTTGACTATTAAACTAACTAATTTTATAGATTAAGGGTATAAAGGTAACTTTAATATTTTTAAATTAAGAAACTAATATTAATACACATGCAAAGTTCTCCTCTTTTTTTTTAAACATGAATAACTTTTTATACGTAACTCTTTTTTTTTTAAATTACACCATAATAACGAGTGTTTTTTTATCTTTAATATGAGTACCATATTGATATACTTATGTAAAGTTATTTCTGTTTTTTATATATTTAGGGTGTTATTCTGTTTTGATTCTGATTAAAGTGTTAAAACTAGTGTTATATTAGGGTGTTATTTCTGTTATATTCAATGTTAGAGTGTTCTTTATAAGATGTGTGACTTCAATATAACTGATGTGATGTTTTTATGAGTTATGGTGTTATTTTTGTTATATTTTTGTTCTTTATAAGATGTATGCCTTCAATATACATGTTGTGGTGGCTTTATGAGTTATATTTCTGTTCTTTATGAGATGTATGCATTCAATATACATGATGTGTTGTTTTTATGAGTTAGGGTGTTATTTCAAATTCGAAAACCCCTACAATAACTGCCAACAATTGGTTGCATATATTTATTCTATAATTAGATTTTATTAATTAAATTACACTTATACCCTTAAACTACTAAAATAAAAAAGGACACATGTCACTTAAATAATCTTTCTTATTCTTCTCACGCTTTTAAATTTTCTCACATAAACCTCTACCTATATATATAGGGAATGGGAGACCTCAATACGTTTAAATTTTCAAACGAAATATGTATAAATTATACTATTAAACAAAAAGGGGCACCCTTGCATTTTCTAACCACCACCTATCCATCAATAGTTACGTACCCTTCATTAGTTATAACAGCCTCAATAATAATTGGCTGTTTTAGATTTGTCTTTTCTTTACTTTCCTATAACACTGCCTTAATTTTGTTTTTATTTCTTTCTTTTCTTCTTTTTAGCTAGCCAGCATTGCAAAGGTTTTTTTCTTCATGAAGTTTTCTTGCAAGCTTTTCACCGCAAGAAGAGCTCGCTTCTCTTCTTTTCTTTCAGCTTCGATGTTATATTCACTTCTCTTCGTTTATATCACCTTTGATGCACCGACAATCGGTTGTCTCTTATTAGCTACCAAATTGTTTGTAAGTGGATGTTTTGTCAACTTTTGACTTTACGGAAAAAGCATATACTTATGGTTTCTTCAATAAAGCCTATGCTACTCTTATTAAGACATCAAACACACATTGCCCCTATTTGGTATTAGTAGGAGTGGAAATGAGGTGTTATGCCTTTTTTGCAAGGTGATCTCTATTTTCCTTAACTTCCCTTCTTAGCTCTATCAATCAAGTGTTAATTGTTTTAGATCATCACATAGTCTAGTAACCTATTTGAATAACCAAACTTAGTATGATTAAGCAACTAAAGAACTTCAATTAAAATACATACCATCGGATTAACACAAGAACTATAATAACATGAATATTTCACGAATTGCTTCAGTTGAATTGTTAATAAAATTATAGTTCAGATTTCTGATATATAATTGAATATATACGATTCCTATAGCTATATCTAGCTAAAGAATCTCTATATACATCAACAACAACAACAATGATACAAATTTCAATAGAGACAATAACATGAAAAGTAAATTCTTATCAAGCTTTACTTGATCTCCTTCCATGATATTGTGCACTATCTCTAGCCGTCCGCCACTTCAACATCATTAGAGGTATATTCGTCAGCAACATGTTGCTAAACATCAACTTGACTTCATTAGTAGTTTGGTCTCTTTAGTAGTAAGTTGATCATTATCACTAACTCGCTATTTAGTCTTCATCAACACCAAGTTACCTACTTTTTTTTTAACGATTTGTATCAATCACAATTTTTTTTGATGAAAACAAAATGTCCTTGATAAAAACTCATCTTTCTGCACAAGTATAATCATGACAGTTGTAATGATTTATATTACGATTGATACAAGTAATAACAATTATTTTTATTATTATTGTATTATCAAAGATAAATGTGAAATATCTTGTTTTTATTCCTCGTAAGCATAATTGGATTTTGAAAGAGTTGGGCCACAGACTGGGCCTGGCCCACATATCTCCAAAGATACATATCTTATTCTCAAAAAATATCTACACCCTTTCCTCTTTCATAGAGACCTTTTCATGACGTGGCTTCATCTCTATCTCTAATTGGTTATCCTCTCACGCGCTCTTTTTGCACTTTTCATTCCACGTCTGCGCTCCCTCTAACATGCGCCCCCACCCCACTTGCGCACCCCTCTCATCTAACGGCCCACGTTTATCCTCCACCCCCTGCGCATTTTAGCCTCCACATTCAACACAAAAGCCACATTCTTGTTCTCACAACCAACAGATGAACACACACACATACATACACACACGCGCAGCTGAAATCGGTGGTTTTTTACGGTTTCCGGTCGATCTCCTGCAGCCGGACGCGCGATTTGAGCAGGTGATTTTCATTTATTGTTAGATCGTATCGTATTGTATGGTATCGTACTCGTTCAGTATAATTTCCGATCTTCAAGTGCGATTTTGGTTTTCGTTTCCGTTTGAATCTGTTTGTACCTTGTTTGATTGTACGATTTGTGTTATGAGAACGTATTGATCTATTGTATATGGAGGTTTTGGAGTTAGAAACCCTAGGTCGAGATTATGTGTGTGTAAATTAGGTGAAATTGTGTGTTAATGGAAGTTCTCCAGTGTCGGACATGTTTTAGATAGTTAGGAGTAGGAATTGGGGTGTTTCTTTGGAGATTTTGTGATTGTGAAGAGTAGGAGTGGATTTGATTGATGTGGAAGATGGATCTGAACGAGATTTTGTTGAGTAGAGGTGGCGGTGGTGGGAATAGTAACGGGACGGCTGGTGAGGGGTTTATTGATCGGAGTAAAGTGAGGATTTTGCTTTGTGACAATAATTTAAAGAGTTATGAAGAGGTTTTTCATCTGCTTTGTAAATGTTCTTATCAAGGTATGATGTCCATGGCTTTTGTATGTTTATGTGAACTTTTAGTTGCATAATTTGAGCAGTTCTATAAAATTATGTGAACAGTGACTTCGGTACGATCACCGAGGCAAGTGATTGATGCCTTGAACGCTGAGGGGCCCGACATAGATATTATTCTATCTGAGGTTGATCTTCCTATGGCTAAAGGCTTTAAGATGTTAAAATACATCATGAGGGACAAGGAACTGAGGCGAATTCCTGTGATCAGTAAACCTGTTGACAGTTTATGTCATCTTTTTACTTGTTTTTAGGCTTTTCGAGGTTGTCTTTTTTCATTATTTCTTTTTTTTTTCACAGTGATGTCTGCTCAGGATGAAGTTGCTCTTGTTCTCAAGTGCTTGAGGCTTGGAGCAGCTGATTGTCTTGTGAAACCATTGCGAACGAATGAGCTGTTGAATTAGTGGACACACATGTGGAGGAGAAGACGTATGGTATGTATAGTTTTAATACGACCTAAATGGTACTCTATTGAACATAATGAAAATATAAACAAGTTACGAAAACTTAAGCATGCATGACTTACTTTTGTTTGTTCTTGGGTTTATAACCTACTTTCATCAGCTTGGCTTGGCTGAGAAGAACATAATGAACGGTGAATTCGATCCAGTCCAATCAGATCATAGTGAAGCTAATACGAACAACACCACTCTGTTTTCGGATGACACAGATGACAAGTCACACAAGAATTCAATTCCAGAAGTCTCGGTATTCGTTCCTTAAGAAAACGAAGTAAGAATTTTGTTCACTGGAACCTGAGATTTCTGATGTTGCTAACCAAACCATTCTTTTTCAGACTAGTATCATAACACCTCATAGTCTTATCAACACACCACTTGTCAACTTATCAGACGACCCACCTAATGTCCCAGAAATCAACGAGCAACTACGGGGTAAGCAACTCTCAACCCAAACTCCATTTATTGGGTGTTTAGATGTGTTTATATTCAGATAATTAGTTCAAAACTGCATATCTAAGACACCCCCTTAATATCCTTGTGTTAAGATGTTATCACATATCTTGTAGCTGTGTTTCGAGGGAAAGTTATGTTTGGTCCAAATTCTATTCATGGGGTGTATGGATGTGTTTATGTTCAGATAATTCGTTCCAAAATAGAAATCCAATCACGCCCTAAATGTTGTTATAAGATGTTCTTATGAGTTGACATTTATGTAGTTGTGTGTCTAGGGCTGTAAACGAACCGAACGCTCAATGAATAGTTTGTGAACTGTTCGGCAGGAAGTTCGTTTATGTTCGTCTGTTTAACAAATGAACAATAAATTTCGTTCGATAAGTTAGACAAACGAACATGAACAGAGGCTGCGTTCAGTCGTTTATGTTCGTCCGTTTATTAATGAACAAACATGAACAATAATTTTCGTTCCATAAGTTAGACAAACGAACATGAACAGAGGCTAAGTTCGGTCTTTTATGTTCGTGAACGTTTGGTAATGTTTTCATTTATGTTCACTCATTTATGTTCATTTGTGTTCGTTCATTAAAAGGTTTTTTAATGTTATATTTTTATTTTATTGGCTTTAATTTTTAAAACTTGAAACGATAGTTATACTATTTGCCACCTCCAACATCCCCCATTTAATCATTTCAATTTCAATTTGTGTTAAAGCTTGACAAACTTCTTAATTTTTGTGTTAATTATGTAATGTATTTATTTATTTATAGTGGATTCTTCGTAATCTTTCTGATGAAAATTGCAGATTGTATTTTTAAATAAATACATAACGTTGGTTTGTGTTCATTTATGTTGGACATTTGTTTGTGTTTGTTTGCGTTCGTCAACGTTCAGTAAGTGTTCCTGAACATGTTCATTTCCTTAATGAATGAACACGAACAAGAAATCTTGTTTGGTAAGTGTTTGTGAACCGTTCATAAACAAGTTCATAAGTTCATTCCGAAATGAACGAACACAAACAAGGCCTTGTTTGTGTTTGCTTGGTTTGTTTACAACC
The DNA here is from genome assembly GCA_947069175.1 of Scalesia atractyloides. NCBI lineage: Eukaryota > Viridiplantae > Streptophyta > Magnoliopsida > Asterales > Asteraceae > Scalesia > Scalesia atractyloides. Next base: position 30,100,833 of record CAMTDV010000001.1, read on the forward strand.
CTGCCTGTTCTTATGCTCTGACATATCACATATCTTATAACTGTGTCTCCAGGGAAAATTATGTTTGGTCCAAATTCTATTTACGGGGTGTTTGGATTTGTTTATGCTCAGATAGTTAGTTCCAAATATCAAATCCAAACACTCCCTTAGGGGGTGTTTGGGATTGCTTATAAAACAACTTTTTGACTTATAACTTTTTGGAAAAAGGAGTTTTTTCAGAAAATGATGTTTGGGTAATGGGTTGAAAAGGAGGTTTTAAGGCTTTGAAAAGGAAGAGTGACTTTTTGAAAAAGGAGATAAGGAGTTTTTCATAAGCAATCCCAAAGACCCCCTTAGCGTCGTCGTAGATGTTCTTTTGACTTGATATATCCTGTAGATGTGTGTACTGGGAAAATTATGTTTGGTCCAGTTTCTATTTACGCGGTGTTTGGATGTGCTTATGTTACAAATAATTAGTTCAAAACGGCAAATTCAAGCACCCCCTTAATATCATTTTAAGTTGTTTTTACGGTATTCTTGAGTCTTTTGACACATCACATATCTTGTTTGGATATGTTTATGTTCAGATGATTGATTCCAAAATCTGAATCCAAATTCAAACACCCCCTTTAATGGCGTTTTAAGATGTTCTTATGACTTACATATCTTGTAGCTGTGTTTGCAGGGAAAGCGATGTTCGGTCCAAAGAAGAGTGAACTAAGGATAGGTCAGTCTTCAGCCTTTTTTACGTATGTCAAATCGAGCGCGTTCAGGGGTGATACACACGTGGATGAAGCCAACCCGCCAGCATTAAACATCAACCCGACCAATGAAAATGCTGCTCGATATGAACACGCGGTTAGTGATCATGAAAATGTACATATCAACATTGCACCTCACGATTCGGTATCAGTAGACAAATCCCCTACCCCCTAACCCTTTACCTCTAGAATCTCAAATGAACTACAACATATCAGAAACGCAACAATCTGGTTATAGCCTGTATTCTGCTTATCCTTATTACCTACCGGGACCGATGAATCATGTGATGTCATCAGCCTCATCGATGTACCAACAGAATATGAATATTCCACCTCATCACATGCCTGGAATGGCATCATTCCCTTACTACCCTGTTAATCTTTACTTACCTGGCCAGATGCCAGCTGGAATGCCCACATGGCACTCGTACAGAAATTCTTCTAACCACAATGTGAAGGTACATAAACTTGACCCTAGACAAGCAGCTTTGATCAAGTTCAAGCAGAAGAGGAAAGAATGGTATTTCGATAAGAAAATCAGGTATGTTAATAGGAAAAAGCTAGCAGAGAGACGACCTCGTGTAAGGGGACAATTTGTGAGGAAGGTTAACGGGATTAATGTGGATCTCAACAGTCAACCCACTTCTATTGATCTTGATGAGGAGGATGACGACGATGATGATGACGAGGAAGAGGAAGATCACACAGGTAGTGAAAACAATTATGCAGTTTTCAGTGGATGAGAGTATGTGACGATGAGTCGATGATGGTTCATACATTCTCATCCATTTGGATATTAACTATTACTTCTAGAGCACGAGAATTTGTTTTCTTGTGCCAGAAGCAATATTCTTGCACTGCTCGTCTTTTTTCACTTGAAAAAAAGACAAAACATCCTGCAGTTTTTGTTAGCATAAGTGGAAAGTTAATGTACCTGTTTGTAAAGTTACCTTAAACAATTTAGCAAAGAAATTTGACATGATACTTCTGTTCTTCAGTTGGTTATTGGAAAATTGTTCGATAATCTTCTCACCAAAACTACAGTGGTTTTTTTCCCACTATGATTCTTAATTCATCCTTTTAGTGCTTATAAGCATAACTGGGTATAATGATGATACACCCATATGTTTAATGCTGTTTTGTTACTATTTTAACGTTTTTGATTCGACCAGTTTAACCTGATGAGACAAATATAATTGAATTCGTGATTGTATCAAAGGGAGGGTTCAAATGATAAACGTTAGATAGATAAGCAGGAACCATTTTTGGCATTTGATCATGCACAGGATATAAAAGAGGAGATAGCCATGATTTATAGAGTAGAAAAGACATAATAGAAGATCTTAATCATCAACTGCAAGATGATTGAAGGGCTAAAAAGTGGTTCATAAGGTTTCTAATTGCTTACACCTTCTCCAAGGCTTTGATGTGGAGAGATATCTGTCGAAGTCCGTCTAAGGTGTGCACGGGAAGGGGGGGGGTATCTTTCGACAAGGGCGTCGCAAGTGAAGGTTTGTGAGAGAGGAAAGTTAAGAGGAGAGGCGTCTGTGATACTTTGCGATGGAGAGGTTTTAATGGTTATTATTTGGACCTCTTCCCTTGTGTCAAGAATGCCACCTACATATGAAACGAGGCTTAAAAGAGAACCGGCAAATAATTATGAACCAAATAAACTAACTTTTCCTTGAGATCATATTTGAATTGATACCGAAATCTCTCTATCATTCAATGAATTGTTACCTTACCCTCGATTATCAATGTTAAGAAAATGGTGGTGTAACGTAAGTAGAAGATTTACAAAACTAAAACAGAAGTGAAACTAACGGGGGCCTCATTGGTACATTTTCAACAAATTTATCCAAACGGATTAACCTCTTATTTTTTATCCATTTTTAGAATTAGTAAACAGTATTCTTACAAAAATAATCTATACATGTATGCAATCTTGATTTCCAGTAACTCGTGTCTAACTAGAGAATATAAGGAATCTTCGTGACCGATCACTTTGATCATAGATCATAAATTTATGGGGTGAATACGTTGTAGAACTTGTGCTTGATGTAAATTCACATTTGTAATACCATTTGTTTCTCATTTTAACCAATGTTGGCTCACATAAATTTATACAACTAATTTACACGTTTAGTTAAAATTAGTTTTTCGTTCACATGTGACTTTACATTCTGAGTTTAACTAGGCTTCTATTAGTATTTGGTTGAAAGTAAGCTTTGCCCGTGGCTTTATAGCCTAGTGCCTAATGATGTTTTGAGAGGTGGGATAAGGTTTTGCGACTAACAGGTCATGGGTTTGATTCTCACAAGAGGGTTTTTCCCATATTTAGTGGGTTTACTCCTGAATTCGTGTATAGACATTGCCTAGTAGAGATAGACATGATCGGGTGGTTCCGCTTGTGGCACGATGATACTCCTGTGGTCCGTAAGTGATCCAAATTTCCCGTTCAAGCAAAAACTATTAAAAATTTAAAGCACATCTCACACACATAATTCATGACACAAGTGAAAAAAGAGAGTAAATTACGGTTTTGGTCCTTGTGGTTTAGTGCTTATTGTTATATTTTAAAAATTCAAAATTCTTGCAATTTACATAACAAGGTTTCTATTTTATTGTAATTTAAGTCCACCGAACTAACTATATCCACACGGTTCAAAACCACAATCTAATCTAGTTTTTAAAGAGACTACTACTAAACAACAAACAAGCTGGATGATCCTAATGAACTAGTGCACCTATGTTTTAACTGTAAGGGCAGAAAAAAAGTTAAAAAAAGTGTCAATAGGAAGACTTAAACCCATGACTTATTGTTTAAAATACAACGCCTTATGGGTTCATTACGAACCATTTATATATACATTGTATTTAAATTCCGAAACTCAATGGGTTTGGATGAACCCGTCCCGGCCTATGTAGGTCCATCCCTGCTTGGTAATGATATGGTTTTTATGGAAAATGAGAAAAGACATAATTTTCAACAAAATTAGAATCATGTAGGATATAAAAACAAACCCATTCGAGTGGATTAAAAATAGTGAAAAGCTTAATGTATTAGATTGGAACTCGTGGTCTTGTTTTGATGTATGCTCCTAGAACTTCGGTGACCCTCGTTCTACTTCTAGTCACTAGCTAGACAAGTCCTTTTTTCTGTTATTTCTTGCCGTTAAAATTGTAAAAATATATTACATCAATCATTTTAAAAAGTAGGATACATTAAGGATTTAAACAAACGATTAGATTAGAAACTCAAGATTTCTTACGTTAAACATATAGGGTGACGAGATGGTAAACGCCTCATCACTTCTAATAGAGGTCTTAGATTCGATTCGAACTTTTACTGGTTGTATCTTATTGTTTCCACCGCGTATCGGAGCGTCTAGTGGGATATGTGAGTTTTCCCAACAATTATAAAAGGTATTCAATTTGCTATACTTTTATCTTTTCATATTGAAGGACACAAGTAAGATATAAAACAATATTCACTCAATTATATGTCATCTTTGACAATTAATAATCACTCAAATGGCTAGTGGCGCTGGAAGCTTGATTTATATATATATAAACTGTATATCAATAATCATTCTGGATTTATAAATAATTTTCCGGTAACTCAAAATGGGCTAATTTCACATTATAACTAATAAAGTAAATTACACAAATTGTTTTTTATTTATTTAATATATTACACTTTTATCCTTTATCTTTAAAGAACACACACATGTCCTTTATTTTTAAGTTTTGCACGCTCTTTATCCTTTAACTTAAATGATGTTAACCTTTTAGTTAACTTTGCTCAAAGGACATACTCTAAAGTTTATTTATAAAGGACATAAATAACATGTAATATATTCTATTCTTTTATTTTAGTTTTTTTCTTTCTTTCCTTTCTTTGTATTTTATTAAATTTATCACTATGATTTTATCGGTTACTTTAAAATTTTCTTAATTCATTAATTAACACTTTTTAATAAAAATATATGTTTTTATAATTTATTTATTTTTTTATTAAATTATTTACTTTTTTTATTTTACAAATAATTGAATTTTTATGCTATGTTTTTACATAAACCATTAACATGATCGAGTTATTTTTTATCACTTTTATAAGTATTATATGTTATTCGAATAAAATTTATACCAAATTATGGAGAAAAGTAAGCAAGCCGGTTGCACGTTACGACGGATCGGTTAAAACATAGATAAAAAACACGCTGTAATGTTGTATTTTGAGACAAGTGTCCGTCAAACCTTTTATAACATCTAAAATAACCAGTTGCTTAAAAAATGTCATTACAAAATTTCCAAATTTTATAGGACATCATAGTTTAAACCAACCTATCGTGACGCGCGTCCAACATGCTTAAATTTCTCCATATAAATTTCGTTTGAATAACATATAATAATTGTAAAAGTGCTAAAAAATTGATCACATTAACGATTTATGTAAAAACGTAGTATTAAATTACATTATTAGTAAAATAAAAAAGTAAATAATTGAATCAAACAAACAAAAATAATATATTATACAAACAGATATTTTTATCAAAAAATTATTAAATAATGAATAAATTAAAAGTAATCAATAAAAAAATAGTGATAAGTTTAAGAGTAAATTACAATTTCTGTCCTTTATTTTTATACAAATTTCAGAAGATGTTTTTTGTCTTTAAAATTGATGATTTTTGTATTTAGTGTTTTAAATTTTGCATGTTATGTCCTTTAATCCTAAACCAGTTAACTTTTTCTATTAAATCAACTCTCATAAGATAAGTTTAGTTCATTTACACATTAATTAAAAAATAGTTTACAAATAAAAAATATATATATAATATAGAGAGAGAGTGTTATACACATAACTCTTAACTCTCTCTACCGCCCCCACCAACCACCCTACCTCCTGCCATCACTTTCCACCACCACCCTCCAACCTTCCACCACCGTTAATAGCCACCGTAGCCACCAGAGTGTACCACCACTAGCCACCCCCATCCTATCCAAATCACAGTAACCACCACCCCTTCCATTTCTAAATGAAACCACCATCAAAACCCTAATGCCGCCTCAACCGTTTCTGACCATCTCGAAACCACCATTGCATCCTAATGTCAACGCTAGTTTGGAGACATGGTGACCACCTCGCACCACCGTCGCCTTTCAAACCCTAGGGGGGAGAGTTCTGACAGAGAAAGATGAGACCGAATGAGAGTTCTACCCTGTTTCCAGTCATTCTGATCATCTCCGGCGATGGAAGATTTGAGATTTGTGGTGACAACGATGGTTGGGATATTATTTGTGGTGACAACTATGGAGACGGGGATGAAGGTGGTTGGAGGGTATTTTTTTGTCTGAATTGGATTGTGGTGGTGGTGGTGGAAGAAGAAGATACGGAAAGATTTGATCCGGGTATTGTTTATTTAGGTGATTTTGGGTTGGGGATGCATGATTCTTGAATAAATATTGTGTTTGGTTCAAGATTTTTGAATCTCAGAAGTTGGTTTTAAATGCTAAGTAGAGAAAGATAGAGTGGAGATAAAAGAGTTTATTTTGGAGAAAGACATAGAGTAGAGAGAGACGGTTTTGAATATCTATCTATCTCTCTCTCTCTATATATATATATATTCTTTTAAGATACTTTTTCTAAATAATAGCACAAGAAGACAATTAGATCCTCATGTGCAAGGCATATATCTGATTTGACAAAAAAATTTAACTAGGTTATGATCAAAGGACATACCGTGCAAGATTTTTAAACATTAAGTACAAAAATCATCAATTTTAAAAACAAAGGACAACGGCTGAAATTTGGTATATAGACAAAGGACAAAACTTGTAACTTACTCTAAATTTAATAAAATAAAAGAAAATATTGATAATTTAATAAAATAAAAAGAACTTAAGTAAATTACAGGTTATGTCCTTTACAAATAAACTTCAGATTATGTTCTTTGGTCAAAATTGTCGTTTTACCTAAAAGTTAACTGATGAGTTTGCTTAAAGGACAACGAGCATACAAAACGTAGAAATAAAGGACATTTTGCGTGCTTTTTAAAGATAAATGACAAAGAATGCAATTTAGTACATAAATAAAGGACAATTTGTGTAATTTACTCTAACTCAAACTCATAGGAGACTAAGAAAGCCTTCTGATCATTATTGTTTAATTCACTATTCTAATGGAAGAGAGATGATAAAAGGCAATGATATTAAAACTAGATTTGAACGGCCGACTATGTCGGGAATCAAACGCTAAACCAGTTCGGTTGACATGGGTGGAACTGGCACTCAGTTGGCCTACTTGGCTTTTATGATTGTTGGTTAAATCAGTGACCATGTCCAACAATTGAACCACTTTTGAGTCAAAACAATTTGAAAAGAAGTTGCTCTTGGTTCTTCATTTTCTATGGTTAATTACCAAAATGCGCTTTACATACCCTATCATGTGACCTGAAATTTACAAGAAGGTGGATGGAGTTAGTTTGGTAAACTTTAATTGCAATAAAATAGAAACCTTAAACTATAAATTGCATGACTTTTGAATTTTATAAAATATAGCAATAAGCACTAAAACACAAGGACCAAAATCACGATTTACTCAAAAAAAAAAAAAAAAAAGAAAAGAAAGAAAAATGTCATCCCATATGTTGATCTCAAATAACAATCTTTAACAAAACATGGCAATTGATGTCAATATGAATAGAAAATAGTGTGCAGAACTAGAAATCAAAATGCCAATTTTTTAAGTTTATATCAATTTGAATGATTACAAGGTGACTGAAAAGTTATTGGCTATTACAAAACGAATTCTTAAAGAATTATGTGTTCATGAAGGGTAATGAAGTTTGTAGGATGTATTAAATTCAAGGTTCGGATCATTTACTCTTCGTTAATTATTCTATATTTATAGAGAATGTTTGCCATGAATAAACATTTGTTTATTCATGAAATTGTCTTGTGAAAAGTAGTTTTTTGGTATATCCATTGAATCCGTTGATCCACCAGTCACTTAGGAATTAGCGAAAACATTATCGGTTATTGCAAGTTGCATCATCAGAATTCAGATGATATTTCTCATGATCTGTTCTAATCAAAATCTTTGGATCCAATCTTCTTCTTGTTTCGTACGAAGGTAACTCACGTCGTACGAAGGTAAATGAGTCACTTCGTAGAAGGTAACTCACTTTGTAAGAAGTTAAATGCTCACTCCGCACGAGGGTAGTTTGTCTATAAATATTTTTGCGTGTTCAGAGTTTTGTAAGTTTTGTAGTTCCTAGAGGGGAAACGCTGGCGAAATTTCCCCAGCATTTCGCCAGCTTGACAAGATATATACTTTTTCGGTATGAATCAAACATTAGACTTCCGCTGCTTCCACTCCTTTCTTAATAACATTCTATCGGATTACTTCTTTTCTACCCTACCCAAACTTCCGTCTAGAGCCGCCGGATCCTGGACTTTCAATTGGTATCAGAGCTACGGTACTCATTCAATTGATCTAACAGTTGATTGAATCACCTACGCTCATGAATTTTGGACTTATCAGGGGTTTTAGACGTAAATCATCAAATAAACGGACAATCCACGGACAAAAAGTAAAATTGAAACTATAGGATTGTTTAGAAATAATTTTCAACTAGATCTGTGGAAGAATCATCTTGAAATTCGCAGAAATAAGGATTTTGGATCAAAAAACGTCATCATTCTGGAATTATCTTCGCACGAAGGTAATCACTTCGCACGAAGATAATTACCTTCGCATGAAGATGGCCGCTTCGTACAAAGATAGATTACCTTCGCATGAAGATAGTTACCCTCACACGATGTAATCCAGAAGGCATTTTTTGATCGTGGCTACGAGACGAGTGTCTAGGAAAAAAATTGATGATAGAAATTTTTTTTGACATTTTGATGACAAATACGAGCTGTTCGGGGACACTATCGAGGGCTTCAGAGAACAAATTTGATGACACGATCATAGAGGGTTGAAGATATTGGGGTAGTCACGGATACCTGTGCAAAAAGATTATCTTTTGGTATATTGACTATCAATGGGCCTTAACGTAAAATCTGCATTGATGAAAAATGCACTTTTGTGGACCAAAGTGACATATTTTCCGTATAGTGGAGTTTTTCAGTGAAAAACTTAGAGACGTCAGAATTTGCAAAAATAAGGGGGAATAAAAAATTTCTAGAATATATTGAAATTCCGTTCGGCATTTTTGAAATTCGTGACTGTGAAACAATATTCGGGTGGTTCCAACTTCAGGTTGTCCGGGGATGCATTTGATCTGGATTCGTTAGTTCGTGATCATAGGAGGTTCAAAATTTCAGATCGTGATACAGATTGATGTCTAAGGGTTAGAGTCCCGATCTTTGATATGGGCATGGTTAGCAAGATTAGCATCAAGAGATACGACTTGTATTGTCGGCACGTATAAGATATTGCATCTAAGGTGTCAGGATGTTTAGTATTCAAGCAGATGAATTGTTCTTTAGACTAACCGCCGTTAAATAACGATGTTTTTTGATTAAGTTGCGCCTGCCTAGCGGAGATGGCTATATATCTGTTATTGTGACTGAAGAGGAAGAATGTGATTATGATCGTGGAAGAATATTTCTTAGATCTGAATGTGTTACCTGATGATTTGATTCTGATGATGAATTGCTTGCTGATTGAAGAGATTATTGTTTTGCTGATCAATCATTCAGGAGTATGCTTAAACGTGATTACAGAAAACGGGATTTCAGATTTTCGTGGGTATTCACAAACTTGAAGTTTACAGGTGTGGTAATTCGAAGTTTCTATTATTTGCTGGTTGGGTTTTTGAAGATTAAGAGATTCTGTGGTGGCTCTGGTGCTAAAGCGTTAAATCAAAAACCGAACAGGGATGCGGTTATCATCAAAACTGAGAAGCTACATTGATTATTTTCGAGTTGGTGATTATTCATGAAGATTATAGTTAAGCAAATCAGAGTAGGTACGGAACTGTGCAAACAAAGATCTGGAGATTTATTCAAGGGGGAATTATTGAAAAATTTGCAAACCCGAATCATCAATCAAGGGGGAATTTGTTAACGCGTTCTACGACATCGACAGCTACATGATTGAAGTTGTAGAATATTCAAACATGGCTCTCATATTTCAAGACCAAGCTTCGACAGTGACGTCCAAGGGGGAAATTGTTGGTGCAATTTATGTCTGTCACTGTGCGAATAGGCTAGATAGAGCGTGTGTTGAATATTGTACAGATTAGATACTAATACACGACTTAAGTGCGAACGTGAGAGGTGCGTATGTGTAACTTTGTACGAAGGTATATGAGTCACTTTGTATGATGGTAACTCACTTCGTACGAAATTAAATGCTCACTTCGCACGAGGGTAGTTTGTCTATAAATGGTGTTGTGTGTTTAGAGTTTTGTAAGTTTTGGAGTTCATAGAGAGGAAACACTGGCGAAATGTCTCCATAATTTCTAGCTTGATAAGATTTATACTTTTTCGGTATGAATGAAACATTAGACTTCCGCTGTTTCTACTCCTTTCTTAATAACATTCTACCAGATTAGTTCTTTTCTACCCAAACTTCCGTCTAGAACCGCTGGATCCTGGACTTTCAATTGGTATCAGAGCTACGGTACCGATTCAATTGATCTAACTGTTATTGAATCACCTCCGCTCATGAATTTTGGACTTATCAGGGTTTTAGTAGTTAATCATCAAATAAACGGACAATCCAAGGACAAAAACGTAAAATTGAAACCATAGGATTGTTTAGAAATGATTTTCGACCCGATCTGTGGAAGAATCATCTTGAAATTCGCAGAAATAAGGATTTTGGATCGAAAAACGTCATCATTATGGAATTATCTTTGCATGAAGATAATTACCTTCACACGAAGATGGCCACTTCGCACGAAGATAGATTACCTTCGCACGAATGTAGTTACCCCTGTACGAAGGTAACCCTGAAGGCATTTTTTGATCGTGGCGACGAGATGAGTGTCCAGAAAAATTTGATGATTGAAAGGTTTTTCGAGATTTTAACGACAAATACGGGCTGTTTCGGGGACACCGTCGAGGGCTTGAAGATATTGGGGTAGTCACAGATACTTATGCAAAAGGATTATCTTTTGGTATATTGACTTTCTATGGGCCTTAACGTAAAATCCGAATTGATGAAAAACGCACTTTTGTGGACCAAAGTGATATATTTTCCTCATAGTGGAGTTTTTCAGTGAAGAATATAGAGACGTCAGAATTTGCAAAAATGAGCGGGAATAAAAATTTCATATACTAAATTGATATTCCGTCCGGCATTTTTTAAATTCGTGACTGTGCAACAACATTCGGTGGTTCCAACTTCAGGTTGTCCAGGGATGCATTTGATCTGGATTCGTTAGTTCGGGATCGTAGGAGGTTCAAAATTTTCAGATTGTGATACAGATTGATGTCTAAGGGTTAGAGTCCCGATCTTCAATGTGGGCATGGTTAGTAGGATTAGCATTAGGAGATGAAACTTGTATTTTCGGCACGTATAAGATGTTGCATCTAAGGTGTGAGGATGTTTAGTCTTCAAGCAGATGAATAGTTCTTCGGACTAACCGCCGTTGAATGACGATGTTTGTTGATTAAGTTGCGCCTGTCTAGCGGAGATGACTATAGATCTGTTATTGTGACTGAAGAGGAAGAATGTGATTTTGATCGTGGAAGAATGTTTTCTAAGATCTGAATGTGTTACCTGATGATTTGATTCTAATGAAGGTTTGCTTGCTGATTGAAGAGATTACCGTTTTGCTGATCAATCATTCAGGAGTATGCTTAAACGTGATTATGGTAAACGGGATTTTAGATTTTCTTGGGTATTCACAAACTTAAAGTTTACAGGTGTAGTAATTCCAAGTTTCTATCAATTGTCGATTGGGTTTTTGAAGATTAAGAGATTCTGTGGTGGCTCTCGTGAACACGATGCGCTTATCGTCGAAACCGAGAAGCTACATTGATTAGTTTCGAGTTGGTGATTATTCATGAAGATTACAGTTAAGCAAATCAGAAGAGGTCAGAATTGTGCAAACAAAGACCCGAAGATTTATTCCAGGGGAATAATTTTAGGGGAATTTATTGAAGAATTTGACATCCCGAATCATTAACAAGGGGGAATTTGTGGATGCGTTATATGACATCGACAGATATCTAATTGAAGTTGCAGAATATTCAAACACGGCTATCATATTTCAAGATCAAGATCAAGCTTCGACAGTGACGTCGAAGGGGGAAGTTAATGGTGCATTTTATATCCGTGGTGCGAATAGGCTAGATAGAGCGTGTGTTGAATCTTGTATAGATTAGATATGAATACACGACTTAAGTGCGAATGTGGGAGGTGCGTATGTGTCAAACTCACTTCTATAACACCTCGTAAAATCGTGTCCAGTAATATAGTGACACGTATCATTACTTTTATAATAAGTCCATTAAGGACTAATAAGGACTAAAAGGGTCAACATGCTCAAACTAAGCCTCTGAGTGACTCTCTGGTGTCAACATGCATAAACCAAGCCTCTGAGTGACCATTAGTGTCAATATGCTTAAATCTAAGCTTCTAGTGACCATTAGTGTCAACATGCTTAAAAACTGAACCTCTGAGTGACCATTAGTGTCAATATGCTTACACTGAGCCTCTGACTGAGCATTTGTGTCAACATGCTTAAACTTAGCCTCTGAGTGGCCCATTAGCATCAATATGCTTACACTGAGCCTTTGAGTGACCCTTTACGAAGTCCTAACTCTCATATGAGCCACTGGTTGGACGAGAGGGATTAATTATGTAAATATGTAAAAGTTGGACAATGGAGGGGTTAAAGTGTCAACATATTAATTTATACCTCTAAGTGACCTTTTAACGTACAGCTTGACAATGTCTGGGCATACTCCCTGGTACGCCAAATGTTGGCTACGGAGGGCTAAATATGCTTATAAAGGTGTTTTAGAGGTTTAATAAGTTGAGGGGCTAAATGTGGCAAGTTTTGAAAGTTCCCAGGAGGCGCTCGCGGGCCACGAGAGACATAGGCCTGGTCTCTCGCGGGCCGCCAGAGGCCCGTGTCTGCAGAAAATTTTGCTTGGCCTCCACACATGTTGCCTAAAACCATTTGATTCGAAACTAGGGACTTTCAAACTGCTATGCCACGTTTTAGGACACTTGTAAGCTCCCTTTAACACTCCCTAACACCTGGCATCACCTCATTCAAGCTCTCCAACTATAAATAGGTGCAATTGTTTACCACTTGAACTTGCACCTTTCTCATTTATCACTCTATCTCCCTCCTCTGGAAGTTCCTAACTGAAAGGAGCATCCAACTTAGTTCTATTTCATCCTAGGAATCACTTGTAAGTGTTCATTTCTCTTACATTTTCGTTTATAGCCTTTTATAGCCAAAAGTCAAGCGTTTTACGGAAAACGCCATTGACTTTTGGTTAAGACCATTATGGTCCAGCCATTGTTCGTGACGATCATGGCTAAGTGATCGTAATAAGGTAGGTGTTAATCCTTATAAAGGGCACCTCCTAAAGACCACGTTTGGTAGACCAATTGACGGGTCAAAGTTTTATTATTTAAAAAAGTCAAACAAGCCATTTTTGGAAATATTATAATATGAATTTATATATGTTATGAAACATGTTTGACACTTAAACAAGTTGGTAATAATTATTAGAACATGTGAGAACATGTTTGACTGGTCAATTTCAGTTCTAGGGTCGGTTCGCAACCGAAAGTCGCAAAGTTTGACTTCTGCTTTGACTTTCGATTCTGTCGCGATTTAGATTAGTTAGCTACTGATCTAAGGTTGCATTATGATCGTAATATGATGTAGCATAACCCTATGAGGTTATATTACATGATCATAATAAGAATATGAGTTTATGCACAAGTTCCACTATTATGCCATTTTGACTAAAAGTTTTACATAAAATAAGGTTTTAATCGATAACAAACTTGAAAATGAACTACCTACTAATGTAATATCATAAGTAGGATTATTTGGGATGTCAAGTCAGATTGTATACTGAGTTTACGTACAAGTTCTTGTGTTATGTCGACAAATGACTAAAGCCCTTGTGGCGCTTAAAATGGTTTTAATCATACTTTTCATATCAAATAGTTTACCTACTGATATGTTATATTAAATTACATATCTAAAACATATAAACCTGATCTTAACATCAGATTTTAGTAAACCTCGCATAAATCGTCATTTTACGACATAAACGCCATATCAGCGCATACTATGATTTTAAACCATAAAACTTGTTACCTACTGATTTTAAAGCTTATTTAAAATATTTTTCCAGTAGGTACATGACATAAACTCATAATCTCAAATAAATTATAAAACTATGTGTAAAATGACCAAAATGCCCCTACGGTGCATAGTTTGGTCATAAATGATAAATTACACATATGATCATGTTCTTACTGATATTATATCATAAATAAATATTTTTCCAGAATACTTATGATCATAACATCAAAATATATTCAAGTTCCTTTTAAACGATATATAATTACCAAAACGCCCTTATGAGGTATAGTTTTATTTTAAAACCTTAACGGGCATGTAAGTTGATATCCTACCTACTGATATTACAACTTATTTAAAGTATAATGGCATATAGAACTTGACCATGACTTATCCGGTTACCCGATATCGCTTATATGCGCACGGTTAAGTATATGTAACTAGTTTACGAAAATTAACTGAAACGGGTTTAACCTTATCATTTTAATCTCAAAATCCAGAATGTTTATGGTTTACCCATATTATACAACTCATAGTACTTGTTGGGTTTAAACTACATTCTATCCGGTCATCGCTTAATCTAGCGTATTATACCATTTTGATCCTGTACCCTAGTCGGTTTAAGTCTGTGACTTAAATTAAGACCGTTAGCATTTAATTGGTTAGCTTATGCCATAATCCAGACTAGAGACTTCCAGTAAATGTTATCTGCACTTATTTCATTTTGGATACGGCTGAGATATAAATCTTGCATTTTTAAAAATCAAGACTAGCTCAGGTAAATACTCTCGACTTATTTTCCTTATATGGGCTTGGGTTACGGTATTTATTACCACTTGGTCGGAAATGGGATCAATCCAATGCCAGATTGTGGCTAGTAAATCCGCATATTCCGTTTTAATTAGTTTTGTAACATTTGTCGAAAAACGGGTTTTTCAAACCCGCTTCGTTTATTAATCGAATAATCAGTTTTATATATTTGTTGTTCATTTAATGCCTATGTTAATTTTAAACAATACATAACTAATAAACATTTTAGATTATGGAAACTAAAATTGTTAAAAAACAAAATTAAAACAATAAAAAATGAAAAAGGGCTGCCGGGTTTCGAACCCGGGTCAGCCGGAGGACCTTAACACCAAACACATAACCACTCCGCCACTTGATGCCTTTGTGAAATGTAGGAAACAAATAAAACATATGTTCACCTGAGAACCACCTGTTTGCGCCAAAACTGAAACCGATATCGGCTTTCAACATTCCAGTCGATTGAGTGATTGTAATTCTTGATTATAACCGATAAACCGACATTCTTAATCAATTCAGCCTTGAATGAACTTGAATTCATGTGATGTTCGGTTTTAATAACCGAAAACATTCACTTCCTGAATTACTCCAACAATATCATCATCTCGCGACTCAATAACATTCACAGAACCTCTAATTTCACTTTTACTCTAATTTCTGATCGTCGGAATCGCTTTTTGAACTCGCCGGACTTTCGCCGGAAAACCGTGTCTTTCATCAAAACGGTAAGTTTCTCAATTCTTTCATCTTCTATCTGTTGTTAGGCTTTTGCTAACTCAAACCTTTCAATCAGAATCAATCCCAGACGACGATATTAGATAATCAACACTCGCCGGAAGTTTTCTGAAAATTTCTAGATTCCGCTGTGAAACGGTATAATCATTCAAACCTTCTGATAACTCTTGTTTAGTCATTCAATTTCACAATTTGGTTAATCAAAACTATTAATTGGCCCGTTCAGACGGAGTTCATAAAACAGAGCCGACGACTTCACCGGAGTTCTGAGAAAGATCATTTTTCCGGTATGTTCATTCCCAAAACTTTCCCTGTCCATTTCATTTTAATCAATTATATGTTTGTCAATCGAATTAAACAAGATCAGTAGAGTAATCGTTGTCTGTGTTTTTGAACGAGGAAGATGAAGTCGAACTAATGTATAAGTATAATTAAAACAAGATATATAACCGGGTTAGACACACAGTCCAGCGATGGACTGTGTGCAAACAACTATCACACGTCTCGAGTTCGATCCCTGACCCAACCTCACTCTCTGAAATAAAAATGCTCTTTTTAAAACCGAACCGGGTTAACTCACTGAAAGATGTTAAGTATAATAAAAACCAGAATATTAACCAGGTTAGACACACAGTCCAGCGGTGGACTGTGTGCAACGTTAATCCACAGGTCCCGGGTTCGAGACCTGCATGCCGGTTTGATGGAATAAAAAAATCCTTTTTAAAATAAATGAATTTTGGAATAAATTAAAATGTATATAAATATAATTAAAAACAGAAATATTTCGGGTTAGACACGTAGCTCAGTTGGTAGAGCTGCGTGCACGCGTACGGGAGGTCACGAGTTCGAACCTTACTCAGTGCAAACAATATAAACGACCGAACCGGTCAACAAGTCAAAGTCAAATGGTCAACGGTCAAACCCAAAAAAAGTCAACATTTTTTATAGTTTTATTTATTTATTTAATTTAAAAATCAATTAAAAATACTTAAAAATAATGTTTTTAAAGTTAGAAAATAACCTTAAACTCACAAAAATAAACCTAAAAACCTTATTAAAATTGTTAATAAAATCCACTTATTTACCGTACCTTTTCGTTATCATTTAGGTTAGTTAATCCTCGTCGATCAACCCTCTAAACTCGTGCGCACTCATCATCTTCAACCGAACGCACCCAATGTGAGTGAATCTCTACAAATTCCCCGTTTTAATCACGTTTTTGGGGTGTATCATGTGTCTTATTATTTATTACATTTAAACAATTGTGCATCCATCACATCCATGATCAAATGTGTATTCAATATGTATCAACTGTTTGTGTGGTTATTGTTTAGATTAAATTTATCATTTTCAGTACATACATTATCATAGGCCGCCGCTCCCCATTACCTATGAGCGTTGAGCTGTTCCCCATTACCTATGAGCGTGAACGAGGCGTTGCCAACATACGATCGGCTCCGTTTGATTGAGCCTTGATCGCACATACATTTATCATAGGTCGTCCGTTCCCCATTACCTATGAGCGTGAACGTGACTTTGCCAACATATACAGTATCATTCATGTTATATATTCATGCAAGTTGGTTTGTTATTGTATGTTATTGTTTGTTATTGTTATTGTTATTGTATGATTATTTACGCTTGCTCACATATGATTATTGCACAATTTTCCATAATAAATATAACAAGAAATCAATAATAAATGTTTTTCTAACAAGGTTCACTCGCCAACTTATGTTGACCCAAAAACCCCCATTTTTACACATGATACAGGTGATCCAGCTGCAGCAAGAAACATATAGGATGGCTTAGTAGAATAAACCGGTTTAGACTTTGGATTGTTTAGTTGGTTATCTTTCTTTGTAATTGTATGAACTTGTTTGGAATTGAGGATGTAATTTTGAATTTAATAAATATGAAACATATTAGTAAACATCATGAGCTTTGGTGATAACCCAATTATGCTCCGACTCTTATTCCGCTGCGGGTCAGGGTGTGACAAGTTTTGTTGATAACTTAAACATTGGGGGTTAACGACCGTGTCCTGGATATCCTTGGCTCATTACATTAGTTAATGGTCACGACCAAAGCGTGGGGTGTAGGCATACCTGACAGATGCTCATGCTAAATTATTTTACCCACTAGTTGGGGATAACTCCTTCGTGGGTTCATAAGTGGTGTGCACGTTAATCATGTCTCGGTCTCTGTACTGGGCCCCATATGCATGGAAGAACATGTGAATCTGTTAACAAAGTTACAAAGCTGACTTTCCAAAGTTATAAAAGATTTTTCGTGCCCTGTGCACTTAAATCCATTTTTATAATGTTTTCAAAACGAGTCAGTTGGGTGTATTTACGAGTGAAAGTTGACGTATTTTCAAAAGACAAAGCTTGCAGGTACAATACGAAATAGGTTGGAAGCTCCTTAAGTCTGCCCAAACTTTGTTATATACTTTTTGTACATTTTACGATCCGCATGTGGATCTTCTATTACAAGCCGTCTGTATATTATTTTTTTTGTACTTTGAACATTTGGTTTTTAATAGTAATTTAAACTCCAAGACTTGCGCTGTGCGGTGTTTGGTTGTAAATTTCGGGGTGTGACAACTTCGTATGAAGGTAAATGAGTCACTTCCTATGAAGTTAAATGCTCACTTCGCATGAGGGTAGTTTGTCTATAAATCGTGTTGTTTGTCTAGAGTCTGGTAAGTTTGAAGTTCCCATAGGGGAAACGCTGGCGAAATTTCTCCAGAATTTTGCCAGCTTGACAAGATGTATACTCTTTCAGTATGAATGAAACATTAGACTTCCGCCGCTTCTACTACTTTCTTAGAACATTCTACCCGATTAGTTTTTTTCTACCCAAACTTGTGTCTAGAACTGCTGGATCCTGGACTTTCACAAATTATGGTGATGTCATAATTGAGGATTGTGATGATGACACTGATGATGATAAAATTGATAAATAGAATTATTTTAAACCTAAAAGAAAATTTTCAAGAAATTGTTTCACCATTTGCTGAAAAAGGTGAATACAACTTCTAAGCAAAATGGGGAACAAAAACAAAACGAAAATGTTAAAAATCCGAAAAATTTTCAAAGTGACAATAAAAGATCATTAGTTCAATCATCCAATCATTATGAAAAATCACAAAAATTTGAAAAATCTAAACTCACAAAAATTGATAATAAGTGGTATAGGTTTGGCCATAGTGCTTTAAAGACAAACCATTTTAATCGAAGAAGCTGGAATACATATCGAATCAATGTTATGATTTGGGTGTATGGTTTGACAGAGATTGCTATGATAACAAGGTGTGTTTCAACTATAGAATAAGAGGACATATTGCTGTAAATTGTTTAAGTAGAGATTTGATACGAGAAGATGCTATAATTGCCAAATCAAAGGTCATATTGCAATAGATTGTCCAATGAGACCAAAGAGAAGATCGTTGGATAAATCTCAAAAGGAGGATAAAAAATCTGAAAAAGAGAAAGCAGTTAAAGCCCAAAGAACGGAAAGCAAATTTATCACAAGGGCAGAAAGACAAATTAAGAAAGAAGAAAAAGAAAGTTAGAGAGTATTTAGAAAAGATTTTGACCTTGAATACGATTGTTTCAGATAAAAGTTCTGAAGAATCGTTTTACGCTACAAAGAGTGACTAGTCAAGTAAAACAAATTCATTAGATACAAATTTAAGGATAAAAGAGAGAACAATAGAGAAAAAATTGGTTAATCAATCAGTTAAAATATCAAAGAAAGTTAACTTTTCAGATGAAGTTTTTATCAAATTGTTTAAATCTAAAAAAGAGTGTGAATGTTTGTTTACTTCAATTTATTAATGAATTTGGTAAACCAAAATCTAGAATGGATTGGGTTCAAATTCATAACTAATCGAAGTTTGTTTTAATGTGCAGGATAACTAAGCTTCAAGCAAGCGTCAGTTCAGAAGTAGTGGTTGTTCATGCAGAGAGACAGGACTGATAGTCCACACAAACAAAATGGTAGTTTCGCATTCACATAGAAAAATTATAATCCGAAAACTGAAGAACATCATTTCAAAATCATTTCAGATAGATAAAAATTTTTCAAAAAGCCAAAAATACTAGAAAATATGAAAAATGTCAAAACATTGAAAAATGAAAATGAGATTACTTGTGCGAAAAGAGGAAATGATAGAGTGGACTATCAGTGCATGCTAAATATTTGAATTGTTTAAAATAGTTAAACAATCTCACTAAAGATGTGTCGATAGGTTCAGCTAGACTAGTAATTTTGCGAAAACGATACAAACTAATAGAAAAGCCTAGTTTTAGTGGGAAACGCAGTTGAAAGCATAGTACTTAGTTTTGTCCTTCTTGACTGTGTAGCTACTCAGTAATCGCTAAATGCTAAAAAGCATAAAAACCAGTCAGTTTGTGAACTTTCACAACTTACTGAAAATGTCACTGTGATTATGTATTTTATTTTCAAATATTTAAACTTGTTTTATTTCTTTATTTTGTTTAAGCATTGGACATCCTCTTTGTATACGAAAGTATCGAACTGGATGTCACACCCTGGTCGTAGAGGAAACACAAGTGTGTGACTATCAGGTAATAATTGCATCCAATTTAGTAAACAAATATAAATCAACAACGATGCCATGCCGATATAAGTTTTCATTCCAATTTTTACAACCAACCAAAAGTAAGTTCATAGTTTTATCTGTTTTCAACTTGTCATCATAAACATAATTTAGAGTACATTACTTCAAAATAAGATATTGTTTTCATCATAACTACGTAATGAGGTTTTGACCCCTATATACCCATACGAAGTTGGGATATAAGAGGTAAACCCTCCGAAAGATGGCACATTGTTGTCTTGTAATTTTCCCATATCCCGATATGTATCACCAGCTTATGCCTTGCGTCCTGAAATACATGTAATTTTAAAAGTCAACAAAAGTTGGCAAGTTCATGTAGTTAATGTTTTTGTATAAAATGTCATTCTTGTAATCCAGTGATGAAATCTGAGTATGTTATTAGCAATTGTGACATTTGTGCCTTTTCAATCATTGCACAATTACAAACAATTTCATAGTCAATGAAACCCTGTGTTTTATTTACAAATATTTTTGTATTCAATAAAATCTTGTATTTGTTGATGAGAATGCAAAAATGTCAATCGTTGCACAATTTCGATCATTTTCGTGTTCGTTAAAGCGTTTTACGCATTTTGCAAAACGCGTAACCGTACAACCGAACGAACCGACATCCATGACATTTCGGGCATAATACAAGTTACACATGTCTTAGCACCTTTATATAACCTAAATATTAGGTTAAAGGGGTTAAAAATGGCAAACAAGTGAAAATACAAGTCCAAGGGCCAAAAATGTCAAAAAAATAAAATATATTTTTGCTTCTTCACCAAGTTTGCCACATATTTCCAATTTTTGACACCTAGCACTCACTTTGCCACACTTAATATGGTGTGACACATGTTAGGACACTAATCCACACTTGAGGACGCTTGTCATCACCTCCTTAATCCTAAAATACTATAAATACCCCATGATTCTTCCATTTTTTTCACACCACTTCAAAACACTTCAAAGCAAAGTGTGAAGTTCTTCTTTCTATCCTTCTTGGAGCTTGTTTCCAACCTTTGGAAGCCTCCTATCTTGAGTTCCGAAAGTGTTCTTCAACACGAGTAAGTATTCTTCCTAGTTCTTTAATTTTTTTAGCTATTTTGAGCTAAAAGTCGAACAGTTTGGCTTCCTGATTGACTTTTGGTTCTGACCATATTTGGTCAAGTCTGTGATATCCCGGGTTTTTCGGATAACTTAAACGTAATACGTGTCAATCTAATTACGTGCTATGTGTACGAACGTGTACGAATTAAATGAATATGTGTTGTGTGTTGTGTGATTGTTTTAGTGATTGAATATTTAGATTTAATACGTGCACGAACTTAACCGAACCGCGACACGTTCTAAACCTTGGTTCATTGCGACTCTAGGAGTAACAAGTCTTAAACTCTAGTTCAAGTCAAGTCCTCGGCCAAGATCAAATCCAACACACATCGAAAACCTAAACCCTAAACCAAACATGTCTCGGCCATAAGATCAAAACCAAACAGAAACCTATAGCATGCAACTTTAGTCTTCGGCCAAAAGAGAACGAGAATCAAAGATCAAACCTAAACTCTAATACTCTAATCACTCGGCCGCAAAACCCAAACCAAACCACTCCAATACTTGGCCGCAAGATCAAACTCGAAACCACAAGATAAAACCCAACCCAAGATTCTCGGCCACAATACACAAACCCACCCTATTCCTTGACCGCGAAATCAAGTCCAAACCAAACTAACTTCCTTAAGTCCCTCGGCCACAATGCTTATCCGAACCATGAACCTTAGCATCTTGCGCCTATAAATACAAACCCATGCACTCATTCACATGAACACAAAAACCCTAAAGAAACACAGCCGTCGGTGGCTCTCTCCGATCGCAAACCAGCCCACCTCTTCCACTTGATCACCTCTTCAACCGCAAGCAACCTCATTCTTCAACATCTTGATCTGATCAGCTTTGTTCTTTTCACTCTCTCGGTCGCTAACAGCCTGTTACCTTCAGTCCCTTTCAGTCCGGTCGCAACAGCCCTAGCCATCTCAGTCCTCGGCAGCGAGTTTTGTTGATCATCGGTTTCCTTAACATACTCACGGTTTGTTTACCCTACCGATAAAAGATTTGAATTGGTCATATTATGTTCGGAATACATGTGTTATGATTGTATTGTTTCGGGTGTATATATATATATATCTGCTTGAACGAATTGATCAGCTTGTTTTCGGACTATATGTGCTTACAAGTAGCCTGCTGAATTGACTGTATATATATATACGCATGATTGTTTTCGGATAGTAGATGTATTAGATGTAATCGGCTGAATTAATCATTGTTGATATGCATGTATACTTGTTTGCGGATCTCATGAGGTTGCAAGTGTGTTTTGTTATAATAACTAGAAGTTATTGAGTAGGGTTGCATGGATAGGTTATTAGTCTTAATCTATGAGTAGAAATCGGCTTATAATCACCTAGGTTAACCGTATGATCGAATTGTGCGAAATAATTGTAACAATAATGCTGAAACAGTCTGCTGAATAATAGTTACAGCCGACTTCATCTGGCTGTAACTTGGTCGTTAGTTGTCGAAAAACGGATTTTCTGATGTCTAGAACGTAGAGATTTGAATAAGGAATCTAATGACGCTGGATTCATAATTTTCTGAAATCGTTTGATATTTTTAAAGGGCTAAACAAGTTCAGTAGGTAAAGCTGTTAAAATTCTGGAATTTTGTTGGTTGTTTATCAAGCTAGATTTTAAAATCAGTAGAGAGTTGAGTCATGATTTTTGTACAGCAACTAGGTATAGAAATTTCCGGGCAACTCCAACTGGAATTTTGTTAATCGGACTATCAGTGATTTTTAAATAAATTCTTCCGTGGACTGCAGTCAGAAAGCGGTAAATCTGACTGCGGCTTAGTGAATTAATATTGATGGTTAATTGGTAAAGATTTAGGACTTGGAAAAATTATATAAATTTCTATGGTATAAATGTCACCTACTGTAAAAATATGGGAATTTTTAGAATGCTGGAACTATTTTATAAAAATCCTAGAAAACAGCTGAATAATTGAGTGTTAAGCAGAAAGTTGTTAACTTGTGATTTTATGCATTAAAGTGTTGCATGGATTTGGAATGTGTGCATGATAAGTTGTTTGATTACTATGATTATATGAGAATACTTGCATGCATGTTTGAGTGTTAAATATGTTGGTTGTGTGTATCACTTTGTGAGTAAATTGTGTGTGGAATTTGTATTGGGGTGATTACACACTGACGTGGAATTAATTGGTTTGATTAGGACGCAACTAGCGGTCCCATCTCTTATAACATCGTTGTCACACTAACCGAGCAAATAAAGGTGAGTTCACGGCCCCTAACTTTATCCGGTTTTTAAACAACAGGGGGAGAAACATGTATACACTCTCAAACTCAAACTCTTTACGTTATACGAATTTAACGTCACATAACTATACGGTAACTAAGTTAATGTTAATGTAATGTTATGGTCACTATGCAGCTTTATCACTTAAGTCCTCGACAATCTCCTCGGATCGTTAGTATTTGGGTTAAATAGCGGGGGAATTATAAGTAGTACTACTGGGTCTGACGAGCCCCATCCGAGCTAGTCGCGCTAGCCGACCGGGTATGGTCAACGGGTGTATGATTGGCCTAACACCGCCATGGTCATGTGATAGGCCTGGCAAAACGGAGGCACACAGTCAGCTTCGATCGCGAACACTTAGTGACATGACTTTAGGCTAGCTACCTATATACATTAATATTAAACTTAATTACGGAACAACTTAATATTCCGGGTTTGGAATATTGGAACATCAACTTATTATCCCGGGTTGGGGATAATGGAAACAACAACTTAATATTCCGGTTTGGGAATATTGGAAGCAACAAGTTATTATTCCGGGTTTGGAATAATGGAACTGATATGTTATCCCGGGTTGGGGATAACGGAGTAACAAACTAAAACCGAACAACGAATTTATGAAAACCTGTGAACTCACTCATCTTTAATGTTGACACTTGTTTCTTTACATGTTTCTCAGGACGCTAGGAGCTCTAGGTGCACGCACACGCATTGAACAAGACATCATTATAGAGTCTCATTTATTAATATTGTTTTGGGATTTTTCATTTGTTTTGGCGTTTGTGTTGGCGTCCGCATCATTACTTATTTATGCTTCCGTTCAAACTTTAAAAACTGATGCTTATGCTAAATATTGGTAATCTAAAATTTACAACAAATGATTTTGGAAAACGTATTATCAAATCATATAGAGTCGTTCGACGTACTAGTGTCTTAGATTCTGGTTTGTTCACACGTCACGCGGTAGAACTCCGCAAGTGGAAATTGAGGGTGTGACAGATTGGTATCAGAGCCACTAGCTATAGAGAACCAGGTTTGCATTAGAAGTAGACCTAAACTATAGCTGATATCACGACACTAGACTTAGTTTGGCACCGAATTATTATATCTTGATATGTAATATACCACAACTGTGTTTGGTAGATTATACCTTCATGATAAGAAATGAAAACAACTCGTAACTAACTACACGACCTAACAGGCAATGTCATCATCCTCATCGTCATCATCGTCCGACAGACTTACGCCACCAAGGGCACCAGGAAAGGCACCAATGGTGGAACCCATGCTACCTTATGGCGTAGAGACACGCTCAGCGGCGAGGAAAAGGCTCGCTCTGGGGAGGAGTCATCGTTACGCCCAACTATTGCTGTACCGGTTGAACCGGTTAATCCTGTAGAAATAGGAATTGACATGCTTAGAATCCTAGTGCATACACAACAAAAACAGTTAGAAAGAATGCAGGAAACCATCTTAGCACAAGGATGGATGATCCGACACCTTACGGGAAAGACCGACTCGCTCGAGGAAGAGCATCGTACGAGTAAGATAGCTCGTAACACCATAGCCAGAGATCTGCGTGCTGAGCAGATAAGAGCTGACTGGCTTGAGGACAGAGTCCTGGAAAACAGTTGGAACATTCAGGAACTGCAAAATCAAGCACTTGAACCAGCACCTGCCCCTCCAGTGCCGGTAGAGGAGGATCCAGAAGAGGATCCAGAGGAGGATCCTGAAGAGGATCCGGAGGAGGACCCAGCTGAGGAAGCTGGAAATGCCGCACAGGATGACGGCAACGACAGTGACTTGGGGAATGGAGACGTAGACGACTGACACGTCTCGTTTATATTATTTGTTTTCCTTCAGTTAATTATTTTCCCACTTGTATTTAAACTTGAGACTTTATAGTAAATTCGTATGTTTGATTTGCACCTTTGTAAGACGTTGAGATTTCAGTTAATCAAGTATTTCTTTCGACTATTTAACATATTGAGTTGACATAACTAAATAATTATTAAAGTACGAAGTAGGATAACTATATTGGACATATAGACTTATCGGGGTGTGTTTGTGTTGTGTTTCGAAGATCTAAATGGCGACTGGAAGACGTGGAAACCTTAACTTGACGCCCGAAGAGCTAGCTGCTATGATCCAGGAGCATGTGAACGCAGCATTAGCGGGTGTGCAGAACCAGCCGGCAGGTAACCATTATTAAATTTTCGCGTGAAAATCTTATAGTGAGGCTAGTACAATTCCTTGCTGCTTCCTGTTCTCTGTCAGCAGGAGGGGGCTTTAATCCCTATAAGATGTTCCTTGACGCAAAGCCTAGCAAGTTCTCGGGGGCGGAAGGACCCATTGGACTGGTCCGCTGGATCGAAAAGTCGGAATCCGTTTTTGAAATGTGCAACTGCTTAGAGGCCAACAAGGTCAAATACGCCGCCTCAACGCTGGAAGATGGGGCACTGACATGGTGGAATGCCCAAGTCCAAACACGTGGACTGTTAGCTGCAAATGCAATGGCATGGACTGAGTTCAAGGCCCTGATTAAAGAGGAGTACTGTCCACGAGACAGAGTGCAACAGTTAGAGCAAGCTCTATGGAACCACAAGATGGTGGGATCGGAAATTGAGGCTTACACTGCAAAACACCATGACTTGGTATTTCTGTGTCCTGATTTGGCAAACACGGTGGAGAAAAGACTCGAGTTCTATCTCGGGGGTCTGGTTCCGGAAATTCAGGGTATGGTGATGTCTAGTAACCCTGTAACAGAACATCAAGCAATCCGATTGGCTCACAAACTCACCGATAAAGCGGTGGAACAGAAGAAACTGCCAGCACGGGGTACCACTGAAGTTGCCCCAGATAACAAAAGAAAGTTTGAAGACTCCACTGTTCGACAGCCTTCGTCATCACATCCACAGCAAGGGAACCAGAAACGGTTCAATCACTACCACAGCCACCGGGGTCATCAAAATCGTTCCAACAACAACAACAGCAACTACAACAACAACTACAACAACAACAACAACCAGAATGCAGGCGGTTATGTAGGTCGAAAGCCGCAGTGCAACCGCTGTAATCTCCATCATAACGGCCCTTGTGCCGAAAATCGCTGCCAAAGATGTGGCAAGATGGGACATGCGGCAAGGGATTGTCGAGGGGAAATTATGTCCCGACAAAATCAAAATCAGCCCCAAGGTCAGCAGCAGGGTATAAATCGGGGATGCTATCAGTGTGGTAGCACCGCTCATTTCAGAAAAGACTGCCCACAGGTGCGCAACAACAACAATAATGGTGGAAACAACCACAACCACAACAACCACAACAATAATAACAACAACAACAATGGGAACGGTGGCACAGGAGGTGCCAAAGGTCGTGCATTTACATTGGGCCGCGGAGAGGCCAGAAACGACACGAACGTGGTCACCGGTAAGTTTCCCCTTAATGAACATTTTGCTTCTGTGCTTTTTGATACGGGTGCGGATAGGAGCTTTATATCTGAGTCTTTTAGGAAGAACCTAAATCTCACGCTTAAACCATTAGAGACCCCTTATGTGATAGAATTAGCCAATGGTAAATTGGTAGATGTGACCCAAATCGTATCCGGCTGTCAACTCAAACTCGCGGGCCACACTTTTACCATCGATCTGATGACAACTACCCTGGGTAGTTTTGACGTGGTAGTCGGAATGGACTGGCTATCCGACGTCCGGGCTGAAGTTCTCTGCTTCGAAAAGTCCATCCGTATTCCACTCTCGAACGACGAAATCCTGACGGTACAAGGCGACAAGGCAAGCGCCGTCACCAACATTATCTCATTTATGCAAGCTCAGAAGTATCTTCGGAAAAAGAATTCTTTCGCTTTACTCGCACTAATTTCCGAACAGCCTAAGGACGAGAAACGTATAGAAGACATCCCTGTCGTCCGTGATTTTTCCGATGTATTCCCAGAAGAACTACCTGGTCTTCCACCACATCGACAATTGGAGTTTGAAATCGAATTGGCAAGCAATGCAACTCCTATCGCCAAAGCTCCATACCGCCTAGCTCCAGCCGAGCTGCAGGAGCTGTCTACCCAACTTCAAGAGCTGCTAGAAAAAGGATTTATCCGACCAAGCGTTTCGCCATGGGGAGCTCCAGTCCTGTTTGTCAAGAAGAAGGACGGGACTTTCCGCATGTGCATCGACTATAGGGAACTCAATAAGGTTACAGTCAAGAACCGATACCCGTTACCTCGCATCGACGATCTATTCGACCAATTGCAAGGGTCAAGTTACTACTCTAAGATTGATTTACGGTCCGGTTATCACCAGCTACGCGTCAGAGAGGAGGATGTCGCTAAGACAGCATTTCGCACTCGGTATGGCCATTACGAGTTCTTGGTCATGCCATTCGGTCTCACTAACGCACCTGCGGTATTCATGGACCTCATGAACCGCGTGTGTAAACCATACCTCGACAAATTTGTCATTGTGTTCATCGATGACATACTCATCTACTCCAAAAGTGAAGAAGAGCATGCCGAGCATCTATGATTACTGCTAGGATTACTTCAACAGGAAAAGCTATATGCCAAGCTTTCGAAGTGTGATTTCTGGATCCGGGAAGTTCAGTTTCTCGGGCACGTCGTGAATGAAAAGGGTATCCACGTAGACCCTGCCAAGATTGAAGCCATCAAAAGTTGGGAAGCACCTAAGACTCTGACGGAAATCCGCCAATTTTTGGGATTGGCTGGTTACTACAGACGCTTCATCGAGAGGTTTTCAAAGATTGCACAACCGCTTACTACCCTCACCCAGAAAGGTATCAAGTATAATTGGGGTGACAAGCAAGAAGCAGCATTTCAACTGCTGAAGCAGAAACTTTGCAGTGCACCCATTCTGTCCTTGCCGGAAGGGACAGATGACTTTGTAGTGTATTGTGATGCTTCCATTCAAGGATTGGGATGCGTACTCATGCAACGCGATAAGGTCATCGCGTATGCGTCACGACAGCTGAAAGTTCACGAGAAGAACTACACGACGCATGACCTAGAATTGGGAGCAGTAGTGTTTGCACTTAAGATTTGGAGACACTACCTCTATGGAACGAAGTGCACAATCTTCACTGACCACAAAAGCCTCCAGCACATCTTTGATCAGAAGGAGTTGAACATGCGACAGCGTCGCTGGGTCGAACTCTTGAACGATTATGAGTGTGCCATTCGGTATCACCCGGGTAAAGCTAACGTGGTAGCTGATGCCCTCAGCAGGAAGGAACACTTGAAACCTCGTCGTGTACGAGCACTACAACTCACTATTCATTCGGGGATACCCGATCAAATACGCGACGCCCAGTTAGAAGCAGTTAAGGAGGAAAACATCAAAGCCGAATCAGTGGGAAAAATGGAACGCGATTGGGAAGTAAAGCCCAATGGAGCCCGGTATTTCATGAATCGCATATGGGTACCTCTCTACGGGAACCTCAGAGAGCTAGTCATGGATGAAGCTCACAAATCTCGATACTCTATCCATCCGGGTTCGGATAAGATGTATCAAGACCTTAAAGTTGCGTATTGGTGGCCCAACATGAAAGCCGATATAGCCACCTACGTGAGTAGATGTTTGACTTGTGCAAAAGTCAAGGTGGAGTATCAAAAGCCATCGGGGCTACTCCAACAACCTGAGATCCCAGTGTGGAAATGGGATCAGATCTCCATGGATTTTATCACTAAACTCCCGCGAACCTTGGGTGGTTGCGACACCATCTGGGTGATTGTGGATCGTTTAACTAAGTCCGCACACTTCCTAGCTATTAAAGAAACAGATAAGATGGAGAAGTTGACTCGCATCTACATTAAGGAAGTAGTTTCTCGGCACGGAGTGCCAACGTCCATCATATCAGATAGAGATGCTCGTTTCACGTCAAACTTCTGGCAGTCACTCCAGAAAGCGTTGGGAACACGCTTGGATATGAGCACAGCTTATCACCCTCAGACTGATGGTCAAAACGAAAGGACCATACAAACCTTGGAAGACATGCTTAGGGCATGCGTAGTGGACTTCGAAAATAATTGGGAAATTCACCTGCCTCTAGTGGAATTCTCATATAACAACAGCTATCACACGAGTATTTCGGCAGCACCGTTTGAAGCATTATACGGTCGCAAATGTAGATCACCGGTCTGCTGGGCAGAAGTCGGTGACAGTCAACTCACAGGCCCAGAGTTAATACTTGAGGCTACTGAAAAGATTGTACAAATCAGAAACCGCATGGCGGCGGCACGAGATCGACAGAAAAGCTACGCTGATCAACGACGCAAACCGCTCGAATTCCAAGTAGGCGATCGCGTCCTACTAAAGGTGTCACCCTGGAAGGGTGTAATCCGTTTTGGAAAACGGGGCAAACTTAACCCACGGTACGTGGGCCCGTTTGAAATCTTGAAACGAATTGGACCCGTAGCATACCAATTAGACCTCCCTGCCGAACTCAGTGGAGTTCACAACGTATTTCACGTGTCAAATCTGAAGAAGTGTCTATCAGATGAAACTTTAGTTATTCCATTGGATGAGATCCAAGTGGATGAACAACTACACTTCGTGGAAAAGCCTATTGAGATCATGGATCGTGAGATCAAGACTCGAAGGCACAGCAAAATTCCAATCGTTAAAGTTCGTTGGGACTCTAAGCGTGGACCGGAGTTCACGTGGGAAAGAGAGGATCAAATGAAAAGCAAATACCCACACCTCTTCGCAACTGAGCAGCAAACTAACGATGACAGTACCTAAATTTTCGGGACGAAAATTCTTTCAACAAGGGGATGATGTGACAGCCTGGAAATTTCTCATACTTTCGTGTACTATTGTTGATTAAATTCTTGTGCATGGCACTTGGAAATCTTTGTGTATGACACTTGGGGAACTTCTTGTAACGTTGCGTACCATTGTAAACGAACTAACTCTTTGTGCGTGGCACTCTAAACATGTACGTTACATGCTAAACCGCGTTTACTCAATTTTCGGGACGAAAATTCTTTCAACATGGGGATAATGTGATATCCCGGGTTTTTCGGATAACTTAAACGTAATACGTGTCAATCTAATTACGTGCTATGTGTACGAACGTGTACGAATTAAATGAATACGTGTTGTGTGTTGTGTGATTGTTTTAGTGATTGAATATTTAGATTTAATACGTGCACGAACTTAACCGAACCGCGACACGTTCTAAACCTTGGTTCATTGCGACTCTAGGAGTAACAAGTCTTAAACTCTAGTTCAAGTCAAGTCCTCGGCCAAGATCAAATCCAACACACATCGAAAACCTAAACCCTAAACCAAACATGTCTCGGCCATAAGATCAAAACCAAACCGAAACCTATAGCATGCAACTTTAGTCTTCGGCCAAAAGAGAATGAGAATCAAAGATCAAACCTAAACTCTAATACTCTAATCACTCGGCCGCAAAACCCAAACCAATCCACTCCAATACTTGGCCGCAAGATCAAACTCGAAACCACAAGATAAAACCCAACCCAAGATTCTCGGCCACAATACACAAACCCACCCTATTCCTTGACCGCGAAATCAAGTCCAAACCAAACTAACTTCCTTAAGTCCCTCGGTCACAATGCTTATCCGAACCATGAACCTTAGCATCTTGCGCCTATAAATACAAACCCATGCACTCATTCACATGAACACAAAAACCCTAAAGAAACACAGCCGTCGGTGGCTCTCTCCGATCGCAAACCAGCCCACCTCTTCCACTTGATCACCTCTTCAACCGCAAGCAACCTCATTCTTCAACATCTTGATCTGATCAGCTTTGTTCTTTTCACTCTCTCGGTCGCTAACAGCCTGTTACCTTCAGTCCCTTTCAGTCCGGTCGCAACAGCCCTAGCCATCTCAGTCCTCGGCAGCGAGTTTTGTTGATCATCGGTTTCCTTAACATACTCACGGTTCGTTTACCCTACCGATAAAAGATTTGAATTGGTCATATTATGTTCGGACTACATGTGTTATGATTGTATTGTTTCGGGTGTATATATATATATATCTGCTTGAACGAATTGATCAGCTTGTTTTCGGACTATATGTGCTTACAAGTAGCCTGCTGAATTAACTGTATATATATATACGCATGATTGTTTTCGGATAGTAGATGTATTAGATGTAATCGGCTGAATTAATCATTGTTGATATGCATGTATACTTGTTTGCGGATCTCATGAGGTTGCAAGTGTGTTTTGTTATAATAACTAGAAGTTATTGAGTAGGGTTGCATGGATAGGTTATTAGTCTTAATCTATGAGTAGAAATCGGCTTATAATCACCTAGGTTAACTGTATGATCGAATTGTGCAAAATAATTGTAACAATAATGCTGAAACAGTCTGCTGAATAATAGTTACAGCCGACTTCATCTGGCTGTAACTTGGTCGTTAGTTGTCGAAAAACGGATTTTCTGATGTCTAGAACGTAGAGATTTGAATAAGGAATCTAATGACGCTGGATTCATAATTTTCTGAAATCGTTTGATATTTTTAAAGGGCTAAACAAGTTCAGTAGGTAAAGCTGTTAAAATTCTGGAATTTTGTTGGTTGTTTATCAAGCTAGATTTTAAAATCAGTAGAGAGTTGAGTCATGATTTTTGTACAGCAACTAGGTATAGAAATTTCCGGGCAACTCCAACTGGAATTTTGTTAATCGGACTATCAGTGATTTTTAAATAAATTCTTCCGTGGACTGCAGTCAGAAAGCGGTAAATCTGACTGCGGCTTAGTGAATTAATATTGATGGTTAATTGGTAAAGATTTAGGACTTGGAAAAATTATATAAATTTCTATGGTATAAATGTCACCTACTGTAAAAATATGGGAATTTTTAGAATGCTGGAACTATTTTATAAAAATCCTAGAAAACAGCTGAATAATTGAGTGTTAAGCAGAAAGTTGTTAACTTGTGATTTTATGCATTAAAGTGTTGCATGGATTTGGAATGTGTGCATGATAAGTTGTTTGATTACTATGATTATATGAGAATACTTGCATGCATGTTTGAGTGTTAAATATGTTGGTTGTGTGTATCACTTTGTGAGTAAATTGTGTGTGGAATTTGTATTGGGGTGATTACACACTGACGTGGAATTAATTGGTTTGATTAGGACGCAACTAGCGGTCCCATCTCTTATAACATCGTTGTCACACTAACCGAGCAAATAAAGGTGAGTTCACGGCCCCTAACTTTATCCGGTTTTTAAACAACAGGGGGAGAAACATGTATACACTCTCAAACTCAAACTCTTTACGTTATACGAATTTAACGTCACATAACTATACGGTAACTAAGTTAATGTTAATGTAATGTTATGGTCACTATGCAGCTTTATCACTTAAGTCCTCGACAATCTCCTCGGATCGTTAGTATTTGGGTTAAATAGCGGGGGAATTATAAGTAGTACAACTGGGTCTGACGAGCCCCATCCGAGCTAGTCGCGCTAGCCGACCGGGTATGGTCAACGGGTGTATGATTGGCCTAACACCGCCATGGTCATGTGATAGGCCTGGCAAAACGGAGGCACACAGTCAGCTTCGATCGCGAACACTTAGTGACATGACTTTAGGCTAGCTACCTATATACATTAATATTAAACTTAATTACGGAACAACTTAATATTCCGGGTTTGGAATATTGGAACATCAACTTATTATCCCGGGTTGGGGATAATGGAAACAACAACTTAATATTCCGGTTTGGGAATATTGGAAGCAACAACTTATTATTCCAGGTTTGGAATAATGGAACTGATATGTTATCCCGGGTTGGGGATAACGGAGTAACAAACTAAAACCGAACAACGAATTTATGAAAACCTGTGAACTCACTCATCTTTAATGTTGACACTTGTTTCTTTACATGTTTCTCAGGACGCTAGGAGCTCTAGGTGCACGCACACGCATTGAACAAGACATCATTATAGAGTCTCATTTATTAATATTGTTTTGGGATTTTTCATTTGTTTTGGTGTTTGTGTTGGCGCCCGCATCATTACTTATTTATGCTTCCGCTCAAACTTTAAAAACTGATGCTTATGCTAAATATTGGTAATCTAAAATTTACAACAAATGATTTTGGAAAACGTATTATAAAATCATATAGAGTCGTTCGACGTACTAGTGTCTTAGATTCTGGTTTGTTCACACGTCTCGCGGTAGAACTCCGCAAGTGGAAATTGAGGGTGTGACAAAGTCAAAGTTCAATTGAACTTTGCAACGTGATCGTAATCACGAAGGTTATAATCCCTAGCGATTTCACCTTCTGATTACCACGTTTACTAGTCGAAGTGACGAGTTAAAGTTTTGGTAAAAAAATGCACATGATGTGCATTTTACGACGAAACTATTTTCGAGTATCAAAACACCAAGTTTTGATACCAAGTCTATTTTATTAACTTAGTTAGACATATTTTGACATGTCTAACTCGTCACTTCTATTTTAGTGCTTATTTAGGGTCGTAAGTAGAGCGGTCTTGACCACCGCTTTGACTTTCGAATCCGACCCGTTTGGTCGATCTTAGGATCCGACCAAATATATATTTGTGACCATAGTTGTATAGGGAATAACCTACTGAGTTTATACCTTATAGTCACGTCGTTTGGTTAGTGTTATGATAAGTTACTTCTATGTTCTTAAAAAAATAATGACCAAAATGCACTTTTGGGCATAAATCCATTTTAAACACATATAACCAAATTTTTGACATAGAAACTGATGTTACAACTTTCAAACATGTTTGGGCATTTAAGACTAATCATAGGACATGTTTAACCATCTGAGCATGCGTTTACGCTAATGACCAGTTAAAGTAGCATAAACTACCTTAACGAGTCATAATGGGTCAAAAACACTCAGGATCCTTTCCAAATCAGAATGTTAAGTTTGTTAAACCATATCACATGAGTTCCAACACTCGTTTGGTTTATAACACTTCATTCTATCCGATCTCCTGTTTGTAGTCCCGACACACTAACATATTTATCTAACACATTAGGACACGTTTGAGCTTTGTTTATTTCGTTGATCAAGAACACTTTCGCAATCCCAAGTGAGTACATAGCTCCCTCTTTTACATTTTCAAATGTTTTGGGGTGATTCATATGTGCCTATAATTATTTTCAAGATTTCAAATCAATATACTTGGTTTATACATACAAAATGATTTTCAAAGTGAGTACATAACCCCCCTCTTTTACATTTTCTAAATGTTTTGGTGTGATTCATATGTGCCTATCATTATTTTCAAGATTTCAAAACAATATACATGGTTTATATATACAAAATGATTTCAAAGTGAGTACATAGGTCCCCTCTTTTACGTTTTAAATGTTTTGGGGTGATTCATATGTGCTAAACTATCTTTTCAAATCTACTTATTTACTACGCAAGGCTTATGTGAGTACATAGCCGCCTCTTTTATTGTTTTCTAAATTTTTTGGGGTGATTCATATATGCCTATATTTATTTTCAAGATTTCAAAACAATATACATGGTTTGTATATACAAAATGATTTTCAAAGTGAGTACATAGCCCCCCATCTTTTATGTTTTCAAATGTTTTGGGGTGATTCATATATGCCTAATTATTTTCAAGATTTTAAAACAATATACATGGTTTACATATACAAAATGATTTTCAAAGTGAGTACATAGCCCCCCTCTTTTACGTTTTCAAATGTTTTGGGGTGATTCATATGTGCCTATAATTATTTTCAAAATTTCAATAAAATATACATGGTTTATATATACAAAATGATTTTCAAAGTAAGTACATAGTTCCCCTCTTTTACCTTTTGCAAATGTTTGGGGTGACTCATATAATTTTCATGTTTTCAAATACAATGTCTATGTTTTATATATAAAACAATATGATTTCAATAATGTGAATAACTTGTTGATGCGTTATCATTAACAGAATGACATTCATTAGCTTTGGCCGAGCCCACCAGTAGTATGTTTTGGTACCATAGGACTGACAATCCCATTATCGGACTGTTAACTAGATTTGGTGGAAGTTTGGGTAATGACAGAAACTGTTTCTGATTAACAAATCATTTGATGATTTGTTAGTCTAGTTAAAGAGACCTTTTGGTGGTCTATTAAAGATACCCTTTGGTGGTATAGTTAACACAGGTTAGAATGTGTTCATTAAAGAGCGATCAAAAGTTTTCACAATTAAAAACACGGACAATTGGTATATGACACGGACGATTGATCTATAACACGGACAAATGGTTTATAACACGGACAAATTGTTTTGAACAATGTCACACAATGATTTTCACTTAAAGATATAAACCATACAAAGTTTTCTTTTGAATCAATCTATTACAAGGTTTTTACAAAAGAAACGTTTTTCTCAAGATTCATGGCTACAAGGTTTTCACAACACTAACCAACTTGTTTTAGTTGGTTAATTGTATTGCAATATCAAACGCTTTTGATACAAGGTATTCACTTAACGACTCTTGTAGTCGGACGAGGTGTTGCAATATGTATACAAGGCCACAGATTTGACACACTCACAAAACCTATGTACTCGCCGGCATTTTTATGCTGACTCTCTTTTCACATATGTTTCAGGAATCAATACTTGATAATATGATGCATGCTTCACGTAGGAATGGACGCGGGCCTTAGTGACTTAAAACATGAAAGACAATTTATTTATGTGTTGTTTCTGTTTATCCAAAGACAATGTAAACATTTAATTTAATCAAACATAATTTTAAATTCCATGAGTTGTGAAACAATAGTTTTGTGACATGACTCCTCGACATTTCCGCATTGGTTCGTTGTTTTACGTGGTCTGGATGTTACAGCAATCATGGAGTTTTAAGGATCTATTAGTGTGTCGCAAGCACCCTGACATATATGTTCCATAAGTAAGCAACCAATCCGAGACAACTTTGACATCATTGGGATCACAAAGCACTCCGAAGTGTATACCAACCAGGATTGGAGCGCGTCTCAAGCTCAATAGATCTACATCTTTTGCACCTTGGTCACTAAGTGATTAATGATCGTGTTATCATCCAAACCCATAACTAACATACTGTTTGTTATGACATGTATTTCCCCTCGAAAGTTTTAAAACAAAACTTTGAAATACTTGAAAGGAGGGACATGCACTCACAACTTTGCGTTCCGTACGTCGTACTATTCGAGCTTTGGTGTCCGTGCACGTGTATAACCTACATGTGTATTAACCTCATTAGATACCTAGGTCTCGTTGGACCTTGTACCAGTTGTTCATCTTGAATTCTTGTTATGTATATGTTCATCACATTTGGAAATCTTTTAATGTTATCATAGTGTTGGTAGTTCGTTTGTTCGATTACTATTTTTGTACATCTATTTTTCATATATATATATATATATATTGTTATTCTTAGATCGTGTGTGAACGGGCCTCATCCTTCACATGTCCTCGTGTCTTGCACGCGTGTCATTAGGCCTTGCCCATGTCATTTATGTCATTGGGCCTAGCCCGTGTCTTTATGTCATGGGCCTAGCCTGTGTAATTTACGTCATTGGGCCTAGCCCATGTCTTTTATGTCATTAGGCTTAGACCATGTCTTTATGTCATTGGGCCTAGCCCCTGTCTTTTATGTGA
The DNA here is from genome assembly GCA_947069175.1 of Scalesia atractyloides. Lineage (NCBI taxonomy): Eukaryota > Viridiplantae > Streptophyta > Magnoliopsida > Asterales > Asteraceae > Scalesia > Scalesia atractyloides. Next base: position 30,138,069 of record CAMTDV010000001.1, read on the forward strand.
TTGGGCCTAGCCCATGTCTTTATGTGATTGGGCCTAGCCCATGTAATTTATGTCATTGGGCCTAGCCCATGTCTTTATATGATTGGGCCTAGCCTATGTAATTTATGTGATTGGGCCTAGCCCATGTTTTTATGTGATTGGACCTAGCCCATGTAATTTATATATTTAGGCCTAGCCCATGTATTTATATGATTGGGCCTAGCCCATGTAATTTATATGTTTGGGCCTAGCCCATGTATTTTATACCTTTGGGCTTTGCCTATATATTTTATGCAATTGGACCTTGCCCATGTCTTTTATATGATGGTCTTAGCCTAAATTCATTTTCAAGATTCCAATATTTATAAGTCGTACACTTATAAATTTACTAAGTATAAATTGTAAGTATATATCTTTATACTTTTATAAAACCACTTAGTAAATTATTATACATTTTAACTTTCTGGGTTTTGATATCGATAACATATATACATGTTAAGTGTCCAAAATATATTATTTTAGACGTGTCGTCATCGTTTAGTATATACTTTTTCGCGTCTAAAATCACCCGTCGTCGTAGTAACTCTTCATCTTGGCGATTTGTGGTTGGTCGACGATGCGACGGTGTATTTGTGTACGTTCGCCCATCGTCTGCATCGCTTCGTTTGTCCAATTATCGTTTTAACGTATTGTAAAAATGTATGTGTTTGTGTCATCTACACTTGGTAATATTTTCAAGTGTTTGCAGTATTTTGTGTATAGTTGGGTATTTTATGTTGGATACCCTAAACTTCTAAATACATACGCATACAATACACATGTATTTACACATAATTCTTGGTGACAAAATATGCATATTTTTATTCTCACAAGTATTTATATATATATATATATATGTAAGAATCACTTATTTTAACTTGTAGAATATATACATATATACACTTGTTAAACACTTGGGTATTGAGGGTTTAACCCTTGTTATTAAAACTTCCTTAATGACGATTTAAGTCATTAATCGTGTTTAGTCCCATTAATCACCCTGTTAATCATACTTTAATCACGATTAGATTTTTAGAAAATTTCGCCATCGTTTCCCCTAAAGGCATTTTCCACGTTTTAAAAACGTATTTAAACCATGTTTAAACCCATAATCAAGATCAACTATTAATTTAAGCTCACATATTACTTTGTTTACAACTTATGCACATCATCCGTGGTTTTTTGGTAAACATATTCTTACTACTTTTCTTAAAAATATAATGAGATTTCAACATTTTATTAGCATTTTTAAGCCATATTTTTGTTGCATCATTAAATCAAGTCCTTCATTTTAAACCCCTTTGTTTACTACTCTTTTTAAGATGATCACATCTTAAATCATGGTGTTTATTCTTTATAAAAGTTGTTCATATGTAGTAAATCACTTTTAAGTTGTAGTAATCTTTATGGATGATGAGGTTTATGATCTTATTTAGATTTAAACATCACTATGTTTAAACCATCATTTATATATTTATTCATACAAGATCATCTACTTTAAGCACCTTACTTTATCATAATCAACATCACCATGCTAGCTATTTAGCATATAACGACATAATTAACACATAATAAACTATATTTAGTGTTATTATTAAGGTGAGGTTTAGGGTTTTTAAGTTATATTTTCTTCACTTTCAAGATGATCAACTTGTACTTCCTTAAACTTGACATTGTAAGAAGCTAAAATATGAAGGAATTTATCTTACAATGGTTGCACAAGATTAGTGAAGATTTAGGAAGAAAATGAAGCTCCAAGAAAGCCCTAATGAGCCTCCATCTTTGCTAGCACCTTGGATGATCTTGAAATGGCTTTAAAGTGTGTGTAATGAGGTGTTTAGTGGTGGACTTGTGGTGGTTTAGTGGTGGTGTTGGTAGCCGTGGGAAAGAGAGAGAGATATGAGATGGTTTCAATTTTTTTTCTAAGGTAAAAGTGATGGAAGTATGGCGTGTAGGTTAGGATATATAATTGCCATCTTTCACAAGTCAAAACATAATCTTACACCATGCTTCTAAACTCACAATTTCAACATGAATCAAGTGGGTGTGGGGCCCACTTGAATCCACCATTTTGAAGGGGGGGGGGTAAAGTGTAACTTTATTTTATAACATATGTTTATTTATTAGATATTTAAGTAGTTAACTTAAGTGTTATGATTAGGGGGTTTGATCTTGTACCATTAGCAAATAATTAGGGTTTAGGGTGTTAATCTATGTTAATTAGTCCACTTGACTAATGTCACACCCCGACCCGCAGCAGAATAAGAGTCGGGGCATAATTGGGTTATCACCAAAGCTCATGATATTTACTAATATGTTTCATATTTATTAAAGTCAAAATTACATTCCAAATAATCCAAACATGTCCATACAATACAAAGAAAATAACCAAACAAAATAATTCCAAGCTCTAAATCATTTTATTCTTCTAGTCCAATCCTATGTGTTTCTGGCTGCAGCTGGTTCACCTGTATCATGTGTAAAAATGGGGTTTTTGGGTCAACATAAGTTGGCGAGTGAACCTTGTTAGATAAACATTTATTATTGATTTACTTATTAGTTTATCAATGAAAAATTGTGCATAATCATAAATGAGCAAATGTAAATAATCAAGCAGTAGCAATTTCAATCACAACTATAACATACAGTAACATATGATAGTATACATTAACATACCAACATCATACAATAAATAACATGAATGAAACTGTGTGATCAAGGCTCAATCAAACGGAGCCGATCGTATTGCATGTACTGAAAATGATAAATGTCTGTGCGATCAAGGCTCAATCATACGGAGCAGATCGTATGTGGGCACGCCAGGTTCACGCTCATAATGTAATGGGGAACATGCTCAACGCTCATAATGTAATAGGGAGCGGCGGCCTATGAATTTGCATGTACTGAAAATAATAAATTGAATCTAACAATAACCACACAAACAGTTGAAACAAGCTGAATACACATTTGTTCATGATATGTTGTATGCACAATGATTTAAATATAATATATAGCAAGACACATGATACACCCCAAAACGTGATTAAAACGGGGAATTTGTAAAGATTCACTCACATTGGGTGCGTTTGATTGGAGATGGTGAGATGCGCACGAGTTGGAAGAGCGGGACAACGAGAATTAACTAACCTAAATAATAACGGAAAATATAGTAAATGAGTGGATTTTATTAATAATTTTAATAAGATTTTTAGATATATTTTTGTGAGTTTAAGGCTATTTCCTATCTTTAAAAACATTATTTTTAAGTATTTTTAATTGATTTTTAAATTAAATTAAATAAATAAAAATATAAAAATATGTTGACTTTTTGTGACCGTTGACCGTTGACCGTTTGACTTGTTGACCGACTTATTGTGTAATTGTATTGCGCTGGGTGAGGCTCGAACCCGAGACCTCCCGTACGCGTGCACGCAGCTCTACCAACTGAGCTACGTGTCTAACCCGAAATAATTCTGTTTTTAATTATACTTATATATTAATTCAATTTATCCAAAATTCTTTTAATTTCAAAAACATTTTAATTCATCGAACCGGTGCCACTAACAGGTCTCGAACCCGGGACCTGCGCTTTAACGTTACACACAGTCCACCGCTGGACTGTGTGTCTAACTTGGTTAATATACAAATTTTTATTATACTTAACAACTAACGGAGTTAACCCGGTTCAGTTTTAATCAAAAAGGCATTTTATTACATAGAGGGTGCGTGTATCAGGGATCGAACTCGGGACGTATGCGTGTTTTTGTTCGCACACAGTCCACCGCTGGACTGTGTGTCTAACCCGTTCAAAATAACAATTTTAATTATTCTTATAATGTTATCGCAGTTCATCTTCTTCATTCGTTTTTACAGGCAGTAGATTATACCGTTATATCTTGTTTAGTTCGATTGATAAACATTGTACAAACTAATATGAAATGGCAGAAACGATAATTAGAAGTAAACATACCGGTGAACGATTTATTACAGAGTTCCGGCAAGGCGTCGGTCTCTGTTTTTAAGAACTTCAACTGAGCAAATCTATTAATCGTTTTGATTAGCTAATCATGAAATTGAAGTGCTAAACAAACGTTAACAGTGTGTTTGAAGGTCCTTACCGTTTCACAGACGAAGATAAAGATTTTCAGAAATTTTCCGCCGAACTGGAATTATCTGATGACAGTGTCTGAATTCGATCTCAATTGAAAGGTTTGAGTTAGAAATAGCTTAAAAATCGTTAGACTACGACGGTATTGAAAGACTTACCGTTTTGATGAAGAATACGGTTTTCCGGCGAACTTGCAGAATTTTCCGGCGAGCAAAATAAACTTCTCTGGTGGACTGTAAAGTGTGCGGAAATGTAATTGGAGGTTTGTGAAATGTTTCGGAGTCGTGAAGAAGATCTTTGATTACAGTAATTCGGATTATTGGATAGCTTCGGTTATAAAACCCATCATCATCCGAATTCAAGTCAATTCAAGTCTGAATTGATTAGAATTGTCGGTGCATCGGTTATAAACCTGAAATCGCGATTGTTCAAACGTTTAGACGGTTGAATAGCCGATTTCAGTTTTTCAGTTGGCGCAACCGGTTCATCTAGGTTTGTATATAAGACTCATTTGTTTCCTAGAGTTAACAGAAAACAAACAAGTGGCGAGTGGTTATGCGTGTGAGTGTTAAGTCTTTGAAGTTACAACCCGGCTGACTCGGGTTCGAGTCCCGGCAGCCCCTTTTTATTTTTAGTTGTTTTATTTATATTTTTTATCAATTATAACTTTTATGATTTAGTTTGTTTATTAATTATGTATCACTAAAAATTAAAATAAGCATAAATAGACGACGAACATTTATAACTTGATATTCGATTACAAAATGGAGCGGGTTTGGTAAAACCCGTTTTCGACAAATGTTACAGTATCCCCTACTTTTAGGAATTTCGTCCCGAAATTTAAGTAATAGAAGTAGTAGGAAAAAGATGCGGGTATTTTTCACGCATTGAGTCCTCACGTTCCAAAGTAAACTCAGGTCCCCGTTTCGACTCCCAGCGTACCCTAACAATTGGAATGCGACTCCGTCGTAGACGTTTCTCCCCGAAGTCCATGATTTTCTACTGGTCTTTCAATAAAATGCATAGATTCATCAATCTGAATATCTTCCAGAGGAATGTGGAGGTTTTCATCAACGAGGCACTTCTTCAAGTTAGATACGTGGAATGTGGGATGAATCCTGTTGAGTTCTTCTGGTAGATCAAGCTTGTATGCTAAAGGTCCTACTCTTTCAAGTATCTTGAAAGGTCCTACGTAGCGTGGTGCTAGCTTGCCTTTTTGACCAAAACGAACTACTCCCTTCCACGGTGATACTTTTAGAAGTACATGATCACCAATGTTAAACTCTAAAGGCTTCCGTCATTTTTCTGCATAACTCTTTTGACGACTCTGAGCCGCTAAAAGATTGTTTCGAATTTGATGGATCTTGTCTGTGGTTTCTTGAATCAATTCCGGACCAGTGATTTGAGCTTCCCCAATTTCGTGCCAACATACTGGAGATCGGCACTTACGACCATATAAGGCTTCAAAAGGTGCCATGCCGATGCTTGAATGATAGCTGTTGTTGTACGAAAATTCGACTAATGGTAGATGAGCGTCCCAATTTCCCTTGAAGTCTATAACACATGCTCGAAGCATATCTTCAAGAGTTTGAATGGTGCGTTCAGATTGACCATCAGTTTGAGGATGATAGGCGGTACTGAGATCTAATCGCGTACCCATAGCGGCTTGTACTGCTTGCCATGTTCGTGAAGTGAAACGACCATCACGATCAGAAATAATGCTTAACGGTACCCCATGTCGGCTTACGATTTCGTTGATATAAATACGAGCAAGCTTTTCGTTCTTGAAATCTTCGCGGATAGGAATAAAGTGGGCTGATTTTGTAAGTCGGTCAATTATTACCCATATAGTGTCATACCCACCAGAAGTGCGAGGTAACCCGGTAATGAAGTCCATGGTTATATTTTCCCACTTCCATAAAGGTATTTCAGGTTGGACCAGAAGTCCTGAGGGTCTTTGGTGTTCAGCTTTCACCTTGGAACATGTAAGGCACTTAGAAACAAAAACAGCAATATCCTTTTTCATTCCAGGCCACCAATAGGTATATCGTAGGTCTTGATACATCTTATCGGCTCCTGGGTGTATAGAGTATCGCGTTTTGTGAGCTTCATTCATAAGAGTTTCACGAAGATTGTTGTGGTTAGGAATCCATATACGATCTAGATAGTACAAAATACCGTCAGATTTAGTTTCAATTTTAAGTTCAGCTCCACAGGACATCTCCTTTCGTACATCATCTTCCGTTACTGAAACATGTTGGGCTTCTCGAATTTGATCTTTAATGTCAGTTATGATTTGCGAACATAGAAGACGAATGGAGTTCGCATAACCCTTTCGACTAAGTGCATCGGCCACCACATTTGCTTTGCCAGGGTGGTATCGAATTTCATAGTCGTAGTCATTTAGAAGTTCGACCCATCTTCGTTGCCTCATGTTTAACTCCTTTTGATTGAAGATATGTTGAAGACTCTTGTGGTCAGTGTATATTTCACACTTAGTACCATAGAGATAATGTCTCCATATCTTAAGAGCGAACACAACGGCTCCAAGTTCTAGGTCATGGGTGGTGTAGTTCTTCTCATGCGTCTTGAGTTGTCTCGAGGCATAAGCTATAACTTTTCCTCTTTGCATTAGAACGCAGCCCAATCCTTGCCCTGACGCGTCGCAATAGACCACGAAATCATCACAACCTTCAGGAAGAGTGAGGAGTGGTGCATCACAGAGTTTTTGTTTAAGGGTTTGGAAGGCTTCTTCTTGCTTGGGTCCCCATATGAAAGGTTTTCCCTTATGAGTTAAAGCCGTGAGTGGTACAGCAATGCGCGAGAAGTTTGAAATGAATCGACGATAATAACCAGCCAAACCAAGAAAAGATCTTACTTCAGTTGGTGTACGTGGCGCTTGCCATTCTTGTACCGCTTTGATCTTTGAGGGGTCGACATGTATTCCCTTGTCATTGACTACATGTCCGAGGAATTGCACCTCTTTTAATCAGAATTCGCATTTGGAGAATTTGGCGTAAAGCTTTTCATTCTCTAGAAGTGTAAGGATGAGTCGAAGATGACGCTCATGATCAGTTTTAGATTTTGAATAAATAAGAATGTCGTCGATGAAGACTATAACAAATCGATCAAGATAAGGTTTGCAGACTCTGTTCATTAGGTCCATGAAGACTGCTGGAGCGTTGGTTAAACCAAATGGCATGACCATGAATTCATAATGGCCATAACGAGTTCGAAATGCGGTCTTTGGGACGTCTTCTTCATGCACCCTAAGTTGATGATAACCAGATCGAAGGTCGATTTTGGAAAAGTAGCTGGCACCTTGAAGTTGGTCAAGAAGATCATCAATGCGAGGTAAAGGATAGCGATTCTTGATTGTTAATTTGTTGAGCTCTCTGTAGTCGATGCACATACGAAACGATCCATCTTTCTTCTTTACAAAAAGGACAGGTGCACCCCAAGGCGATAAGCTAGGACGTATGAATCCCTTGTCAGTCAACTCTTGCAGTTGACTGGCTAGCTCTTGCATTTCAGAGGGGGCTAACCTATAAGGAGACTTTGCAACTGGTGTAGCACCAGGTATAAGATCAATACGGAATTCGACTTCTCTAACTTGAGGAAGTCCTGAAATGTCATCAGGAAAAACTTGCGGGAAATCTTTTACTACTGGGATGTCTTCAAGTTTCTTCTCCATGGTTCCCTTGTTGATGATATGAGCTAAAAACGCGACATAATTTTTGCGAAGATATTTTTGGGCTTGAAGACAAGACATTAAGCTGAGCCCCTTCGACGAGGTTTCTCCAAAGATTCGAAGAGTCTGACCGTTTTAAAAGAGGAATACGTATAAATTTTTCGCGACATACAACTTCTGCCTGATGTTGACTGAGCCAGTCCATACCAATTATGATATCAAAACTTCCCAGCTTCATAGGAATAAGGTCGACTGAGAAATCGTGGTCGTTTAAGGTGAGTGTACAGTTGCGTATGATAGAGTTTAATGAGACCGGTTTCCCGTCTGCAACTTCTACTGTTATGGATTCCACGAGCTTATCACGATTTTGGTTTAGGATAGGTTCAAATTCTAGGGACACAAAACTTTTTTCCGCGCCAGTATCAAACAACATAGACGCATATCTACCATTTATAAGGAACGTACCGTTAACCACATTGCCGTCAGCTCTAGCCTGATTAGCGTTGATATTGAAAGCTCTTCCTCCTGCAGGTGGAGGAGCTTGGTTCGCTTGATTCACCGGGTTGGCTTGGGCCTGAGCATGAATAATGTTTACCAACCTTGGACAAGTGTTTCTGAAATGGCTTGGGTCTCCGCAATTGTAGCAAGCCCGCATAGGTTGACCCATAGGATAATTGGGTTGGTAATATGTTTGGGCTAAATGTTGGGTGGGTGGTAATAGTAGAGGTTGTTGGGCTTGACCCATTATTTGTTGGTGGGTTTGGGTTGAAGGCTGGTGGCGGTTCGTTCGCTGAGGCATGCGGCAGGTTTGAACAGTATGACCTGCGCGACCACAGCTGGTGCAATGTTGGCAAGGATAATCAGGAGAATAGTGATATTGGCAACGGTTGCATTTTGGTAACGGGCCAGAGTATGGTCTTTTGTATGGTGCAGGTGAAGGAGCGACTTGGGTAATGGGTGCAGCAGGAATAGGGGAGTTGGTTTGTGTAACAGCGAAGTTTCTGGTGTTGCGCTTCCTCTTGTTAACAAACTTAGAGGAGGAGATGGAATGGTTTGAAGTTTGACCCTCAACAGGGGCTTTGTTTTTCTCTTCTTTAAACTTCCTGTTGCGAATTCGATTCTCGGTCAGTTCAGTCGCTAGCTCCATAGCAGCTTCAAGTGTTACCGGTGAAATGCTGAGAACTGAATCTTGGATTTTCGAGGGAAGTCCTCGAATATAATGCTCGATCAAACGATAAGTTGGGGTAAACAAATTTGGAACCATTTGGTTCAACTCTAAGAACATCTTGTTATAGGTGGTGTGATCTCCCTCCTTCTGCTTTAAAGAATAAAATTCGTCCTCCAACTTTTTAATTTCACTCCTAGGACAGAAACGCCTAGTCATGATTTCCCTTAATTCCTCCCAAGTTAAGGTCATTGCATCATCAATTCCCCTCTTCCCTTTTTCAGTATTCCACCAAGTGAGAGCTACCCCAAATAGTCTCCCGGTGGCGTATCGAACCTTGCGATCCTCAGGACAATCGCAGTTGAGGAAGGTGTTTTCCATTTCCTCAAACCAATGGAGGAGAGCAGTGACACCTTCGGTCCCTTCAAATTTAGGAGGATCACAAGATTTGAAATGTTTGTATGAGCACTTGCTGGTAGGAGGGTTGCCGATGTTCTGGTCATTCTGTTGGGGAGGATTAGTGGGATTTGTGGCGAGAGCTTGTTGTACTTGGACCATAATGTCCGGCAGTATCGTGGCCATTTGTTTCGCGATTTGTGTGGCCAAGCGTTCCTGAGACCTTCCTGATTTTTTACCCCCTCGTTGTTGTCTGGACGACATCTACAGGAACATACATAAGAAGATTGTGAGTTTATGGAGTCTTTTTAGGTGTCATGTGTCTTTAAGAAAAATGAAAATAAAATAAATATCAATAATGCAACTACATCCATAGGATGTCTTGGGTTTGCTCATGTTGGGCTTCAAATGTCCCCCATACCTTCACCTGTATAGTCATGTGGGCCCCCATGACTATTGGCTTGGTAGGATTCACATTAGTATTGGCGATTTAACACTCGCGTCAACCGAATGCAAACCACAAAATATGTTTACGAGATGTATGGTCGGAATGTGTCCAGGTGTAGACACAATGACAACTCAAAGTGGGGTTAGCTCACACGACGTTTGTTATAGCATGCTTTGGCCTAATAGGTACTTCGTACTCTCATCGTTAGTCCCCAGGTAGGCAAACTGGTCCTTTATTTTGGATTTATACGAATGCCAGCCTAGACAGGACGTTCCGACTACCGGTACTGGTACCCTTCCAGTTACTACATGCCCGTCATGAGAACTCACTTTGATGAGATTTGAAAACACAAAAATCATTGTAAAGCAATCATGAAAATGATGTGGTGTGTGCTTTCATGGATATGATGTGTTATGAGAATATGATTCATGATAGGCATTATATGATAATATATACTTATGAACATGCTTGCATAACATTGAATGTAACATTTAACATAAAACATATAAACATCATGAAATTTGGCATGTAAACACACAAAAATCTTATAAGTTTCTAATCAACTATAGTATAGGCTCTAAGGGTCTAATAACCTATCCTATATCCCTATAGTCATGGCTCTGATACCAATCTGTCACACCCCGACCCGCAGCGGAATAAGAGTCGGGGCATAATTGGGTTATCACCAAAGCTCATGATATTTGTTAATATGTTTCATATTTATTAAAGTCAAAATTACATTCCAAATAATCCAAACATGTCCATACAATACAAAGAAAATAACCAAACAAAATAATTCCAAGCTCTAAATCATTTTATTCTTCTAGTCCAATCCTATGTGTTTCTGGCTGCAGCTGGTTCACCTGTATCATGTGTAAAAATGGGGTTTTTGGGTCAACATAAGTTGGCGAGTGAACCTTGTTAGATAAACATTTATTATTGATTTACTTATTAGTTTATCAATGAAAAATTGTGCATAATCATAAATGAGCAAATGTAAATAATCAAGCAGTAGCAATTTCAATCACAACTATAACATACAATAACATATGATAGTATACATTAACATACCAACATCATACAATAAATAACATGAATGAAACTGTGCGATCAAGGCTCAATCAAACGGAGCCGATCGTATTGCATGTACTGAAAATGATAAATGTCTGTGCGATCAAGGCTCAATCATACGGATCCGATCGTATGTGGGCACGCCAGGTTCACGCTCATAATGTAATGGGGAACATGCTCAACGCTCATAATGTAATGGGGAGCGGCGGCCTATGAATTTGCATGTACTGAAAATAATAAATTGAATCTAACAATAACCACACAAACAGTTGAAACAAGCTGAATACACATTTGTTCATGATATGTTGTATGCACAATGATTTAAATATAATATATAGCAAGACACATGATACACCCCAAAACGTGATTAAAACGGGGAATTTGTAAAGATTCACTCATATTGGGTGCGTTTGATTGGAGATGGTGAGATGCGCACGAGTTGGAAGAGCGGGACAACGAGAATTAACTAACCTAAATAATAACGGAAAATATAGTAAATGATGGATTTTATTAATAATTTTAATAAGATTTTTAGATATATTTTTGTGAGTTTAAAGCTATTTCCTATCTTTAAAAACATTATTTTTAAGTATTTTTAATTGATTTTTAAATTAAATTAAATAAATAAAAATATAAAAATATGTTGACTTTTTGTGACCGTTGACCGTTGACCGTTTGACTTGTTGACCGACTTATTGTGTAATTGTATTGCGCTGGGTGAGGCTCGAACCCGAGACCTCCCGTACGCGTGCACGCAGCTCTACCAACTGAGCTACGTGTCTAACCCGAAATAATTCTGTTTTTAATTATACTTATATATTAATTCAATTTATCCAAAATTCTTTTAATTTCAAAAACATTTTAATTCATCGAACCGGTGCCACTAACAGGTCTCGAACCCGGGACCTGCGCTTTAACGTTACACACAGTCCACCGCTGGACTGTGTGTCTAACTTGGTTAATATACAAATTTTTATTATACTTAACAACTAACGGAGTTAACCCGGTTCAGTTTTAATCAAAAAGGCATTTTATTACATAGAGGGTGCGTGTATCAGGGATCGAACTCGGGACGTATGCGTGTTTTTGTTCGCACACAGTCCACCGCTGGACTGTGTGTCTAACCCGTTCAAAATAACAATTTTAATTATTCTTATAATGTTATCGCAGTTCATCTTCTTCATTCGTTTTTACAGGCAGTAGATTATACCGTTATATCTTGTTTAGTTCGATTGATAAACAATGTACAAACTAATATGAAATGGCAGAAACGATAATTAGAAGTAAACATACCGGTGAACGATTTATTACAGAGTTCCGGCAAGGCGTCGGTCTCTGTTTTTAAGAACTTCAACTGAGCAAATCTATTAATCGTTTTGATTAGCTAATCATGAAATTGAAGTGCTAAACAAACGTTAACAGTGTGTTTGAAGGTCCTTACCGTTTCACAGACGAAGATAAAGATTTTCAGAAATTTTCCGCCGAACTGGAATTATCTGATGACAGTGTCTGAATTCGATCTCAATTGAAAGGTTTGAGTTAGAAATAGCTTAAAAATCGTTAGACTACGACGGTATTGAAAGACTTACCGTTTTGATGAAGAATACGGTTTTCCGGCGAACTTGCAGAATTTTCCGGCGAGCAAAATAAACTTCTCCGCTGGACTGTAAAGTGTGCGGAAATGTAATTGGAGGTTTGTGAAATGTTTCGGAGTCGTGAAGAAGATCTTTGATTACAGTAATTCGGATTATTGGATAGCTTCGGTTATAAAACCCATCATCATCCGAATTCAAGTCAATTCAAGTCTGAATTGATTAGAATTGTCGGTGCATCGGTTATAAACCTGAAATCGCGATTGTTCAAACGTTTAGACGGTTGAATAGCCGATTTCAGTTTTTCAGTTGGCGCAACCGGTTCATCTAGGTTTGTATATAAGACTCATTTGTTTCCTAGAGTTAACAGAAAACAAACAAGTGGCGGAGTGGTTATGCGTGTGAGTGTTAAGTCTTTGAAGTTACAAACCGGCTGACCCGGGTTCGAGTTCCGGCAGCCCCTTTTTATTTTTAATTGTTTTATTTATATTTTTTATCAATTATAACTTTTATGGTTTAGTTTGTTTATTAATTATGTATCACTAAAAATTAAAATAAGCATAAATAGGCGACGAACATTTATAACTTGATATTCGATTACAAAATGGAGCGGGTTTGGTAAAACCCGTTTTCGACAAATGTTACAACTAATTAGTATAAGTTTCGGATAACGAAAACGTCACTAGTTCGCTCATCGACACAATATTCGCTAATAAACGAACCTTATTATTTAGTACCGGAAGCTTTGGTTTTTGACCATCGCAATTGTCATGGCATTTATTTAGGGCACTTCTGATCCAGAAATATGCTTAGCTAATTCGCTAGCCGAATATAGTTGTGTTAGGATGGTCGAAAAGACTTTCGTTTGATCGTTCGCTCGATATCGACACTTATATATTTTGTCGTCGAATTTTTCCGGAAGTTGTATTTCCGTGACCTCAAGATAGTTGAACGGACTCTGAGTCCCAAGTGAAGCTTAACTAGTTCTCTAGATGAATGCATGAGGCTATCGGCAACTAAAATGTTCGTCGGTTTGACAAACGGTCGCTTTCCGGTCGAGGTGTGCGCAGTTTGCCGTATGACCGGAAACGATGTCTTTTATGCATTTTTGCTATTCTCATATTGTTTTAAGATGTTCAACATTGTTTTGTTATAATTTTGGAATCAAAATCCATCGAATTAATATTGCGGACAAACTGAAATTTGTCGCCTTTTTGGTCAAAACGGACAATTTTGCAAGTTAGGCGTTGTACAGGAAAGTTATGTATTTTTGTAATAGGTGTTCCCATATTAATGTTTTCATATATATATGGACTCAATTATGACATTAGCATGCCGTTATTCGCTATTCTGTTTCATTTTAGCGGTTTTGCTGACATAAATAGTGCAACCGCGAATAGTGCGCCCAACACTTTCTACCAACACTTTTAGGGCATTGTTTGGTTTGTTCCGCATCGTAACGTAAACCAGTATATGTTATGATCTGATTTACTTGTCCTAATACTTATGATATGACGTACGACTCAGTTACGCAATTAAATTACGGAATATGCATGAGATTATGAAATAAAAATAGTGATTAGATTGTACGGAATTACTGGTTATTTGCCATTTGTCACACTGGATGTTAGTGCCTGAACATTTCGGCTTTATTTACTTGGTGTTTCGTTTAAATCTTGGATCACCTCTGCGTATATGAGAATATCGAGCTGGTGGTTAAGATCTAAAAAATTTCAACTTGTTTTTATTTCTTATTTTGTTTAAACACTGGAGTTTCTCTACGTATCGAAAGATCGATCTGATTGTTAATGTTTAAACATTGCGTTATTTTCACACATATCACAGTTGATAAAAGTTTAAAGGCATTATTTGAGTCAGTGTATTACATGATGAGGGGATATGCTAAGATCATGGATTCCATAAGAACTTAGTAAAAATTAATGTACCCTAACGTATCGCTAAGCATTACCAAAGTTTTTAGATTAACTTTAAGTGGACAATAATATTGACAATCCACGTGAATTGTTTAGACTGAGTGTTTCATAAAGATCAACGTTACAACTGATGTTTCTTTGTAAACTGATATAATCCTCTAGCACGTTTTCTAACAAAAATACAAACTATAATTATTACATTTTAGTATGTGTACATTTCTGCATTCAATATACAAAATCCAAAAAGATTTGTTTTTCAAATCTTCCATGGAAACCTGATAATGTTGAATGTGAGCCAGACCACGAGACTGTTAAGCTACTGTTTGTGTGTGGATACGTGTGTTAGTTCTTAAACGTCAATCTTAGAGATTCAGAACATCATTCAAGGGGGAGACTTCGGTTTAACTTGAAGATGTTATCCAAAGCAGTTCTAAGACTAAACTTCACAGATTTCTAGCTATGTTCAAGGGGGAGATTGTTAGTGCACTATTCCTGTGGCCAATACTAGAAATCTAATTGTACATGTATTGTACGGTATCTTGAGTCTTTAAAATACCGGAGAGAGGTTTCGATAGGTTTCGTTAGGATTGGTTAGACCGGGGTTAGGTTTCAGTACGGTGCATAGAGAGCGCTTTAATCAGATATGATGTCATCATTTCCATATGATGACATCATATCATCTGCATCATCTTGAGGTCATCAAATTACAATATTTAGATTTCAAGTTAAGTACGTACAAAGTGTTTGCATGAGTCTTCATGTTCGTACGAAGGTGAATATATATGTTCGTACGAAGGTGAATATATATGTTCGTACGAACTTGAGCCTACTATATATATCATCCATCACCCTCGCACAAACAGAACTTCAAGCACATCATCTTCGCACAAGAATATCTTCAACAACACTCATCAAGATCAAGCATAGAATAGGGTGAAATTGTATTGTGTATGTCGAAACTCTGTTCGGTTGTCATTAGAATGTAATAAAACCGTTGTTATTTACGTTTCGTGTCTCGATTATGCTTCATTTTACGGATTCACGTAAAAACAAAGTTATACGTAGATCTTGTGATCGTTACGATTCAATCTTGCTCTATCAGATTCGATAGACCAAGAAATATTTCTCCACAATTGAGTCATTCTAATGGTCAATGAAATCGGTTTCAAAGTTAAAATTTTGGATATCAAAATCGATACAAGGCTTCTGGTATTCGAAATTTTCCAAAGAAGAAATGAATATAGGGGTTTTAGTAACTCAAATGTTAAAAATAATCCATTATTTTTTTCAAAATTTAGGATATGGTAGTGGAAGAAGAAGGTTTAAAAATAATAACTTTTAAAAGTTGACAAATCAAAGAGTTTATGGAAACTCTCGTGACAAACTACCTAGCAAAAATTATGGTTCTCAACAATTAATGAAATATATCCAAGACACCAGTAAAGTGTAAAAACTCCCCAAAGCCCCTAGAAACCCCGGACCTGCATGATGAAATAAAGCACGTTAAATGAAGAAATCAACAATAGGACGCTTAGGAGCGTTGCGGGGGATACCCCTAATTCTCTTGCGACTCGCGGGAGGGTACCAAGACACGTGACATGATCGCGTGACAAGTGGTAATGCTACACAAGTGATAAGGCTGACCTAGCCCTAATCGGCTGTTCCTACGCTACGCGGGGGATAAACATGATCCTCCCGCGCCACACGGGGGAAACCCAGGTGGGCTATATAAGGGTAGGTTTGGGTGAAGTTCAGTTGCACATGTTTGATAAAAAATCGACAACTCTTTATCTCTCGTTCTATCGTTCGAATACCCAAACCCCTAAACCTCAAAACTCTGCGCCGTAAGACACTTCTTCAACTGATGATCTGAAACTAATCAACTGATGTCAAAATGCTCCCTGAATAAGGCTATACTTTGTTAACTACGTTGAGATTTTGATCTCGTGATTATCGTTAAAGTTTGAATTGGGTTAATACACTAATATGTGTTGCATTGTGTTCTTATTTAGGAACCCATGACTAAAACTAGGAGGCGATAACTAAAAAACCTAATTTTGAAATGTGAGTATTTTCTCTTATTAAATGTTTTCAAAAACCTGAATGTTTTTCAATTGTTACTTATATTGCAATGATTAAGTCTTTGTATTCTTACTGGGAAATTACTATCAGTATGTGAGGTTCTATATACATTATGTGATAAGCTTTGCTATTTGGACAACAGGTTAGCCAAATAGTGATATGACCACAGTTACCGAAATGGCGAGTGACGAATGCTATTAAAAGTGGTTTCTTTACTATTGGATAACGAGTTAGCCAATAGTAGTTTGGTAAGATAGATAAATGAAAAAACTCTTAATGCTGTCATTATAAGAATGTGTCTTTTTACAAATTTGAATGAACTCACCGGTACTTTTCGCTAATAAAAAATTTTTGAAACGCGTTTCAGGTGATTTGTGAAGAGAAGGAAATGTGCTATGAGGCACTCAAGCTTAAATAAGTGGCTATGTAACCAGAATAAAATGTGTTTTTTTGTAAATTAAGAGTTTATCCCTAAGAAAATCCTTTATGTAGATACAGGTTTAAAACCCCAGTTATGAAATGAAAACTACGGTGTTTGAAACCTTTGATATAATTCCTAAGTAGGGTCAGGGTCTAGGGTAGCATCGGGGGTTATGAAATGAAAACTACAATGTTTCATTCCGATGCGAAAATTTTAATAAACACCGGTACCACTTGTATCTACTCACAGCTCTCGTCCAGGGTAGAGTCGTGGGTTGTGAAATAAAGTGTGATGGTTATTGGACCGAGTTAACTTATGTTGATGTATCTTGTTAACCCAAAACTAATAAGGTTTGGGTTGTTCATTCTAAATGAGTTGTTAAGTGTCACACCCCGTATTTCCAACCAAACACCGGTGGGCCCGGGTGGGGATATCATGACGTAAGTTGAGATCATCATAGTCAATTAAACACATCACATCGGAAGTCTGGGAGTTTAAACTACTGTTACAAACCAAATGTTCAAAGTACGAAAAATAATATACAGACGGCTTGTAAAGAATGATCCACAGGCGGATCGTAAAATATACAAAAATGTGTATCAGACTTTGGGCAGATCTAAGGATTTTCAAGATCCTCTTATATCACTACTGAGCAGCTTCCAGCCTATTTCGTATTGTACCTGCAGCTTAGTCTTTTGAAAATACGTTAGCTTTCGCTGGTAAATACACCCAATTGACTCGTTTTGAAAACATTTCAAAAATGGATTTAAGTGCACATGGCACGAAAAATCTTTTATAACTTGGGAAATTCAGCCTTGTAACCTTGTTAACAAATTCACATGTTATCCATACATATGGGGCCCATTACAGAGACCGAGACATGATTAACGTACACACCACTTATGAACTCACGAAGGAGTTATCCCCAACTAGTGGGTAAAAATAATTTAGCATGAGCATCTATCAGGTGTATGCCTACACCCCGCGCTTTGGTCGTGGCCATTAACTAATGTAATGAGCTGAGGATATCCAGGACATGGTTGTTAACCCCTAATGTTTAAGTTATCAAACAAAACTGATTAAAACGGAATATGCGGATTTACTAGCCACAGTCCGGCATTCGGTTGATCACATTTCCAACCAAGCAGTAATAATTACCGTAACCCAAGCCCGTATAGGGAAAATAAGTCAAAAGTATTTACCTGAGTTAGTTTTGATTAAAAATGCAAGATTTAATATCTTAGCCGTATCCAAAATGAAATAAGTGCAGATAGCATTTACCGGAAGGCTCTAGTTTGGATTATCGCATAAGCTAACCAAGTAAAATGCTAACGGTCTTAATTTAAGTCATAGACTTAGACCGTTTAGCGTATAGGATTAAAACGGTATACTACCTACATTAAGCGATGACCAGATATAATGTAGTTTAAATACAACAAGTACTATGACTTGTATAATATGGGTAAACCATAAGCATTCTGGAATTTGAGATTAAAATGATAAGGTTAAACCCGTTTTGGTTAATTTCCGTAAACTAGTTACATATACTTAACCGTGCGCATATAAGCGATATCGGGTAACTGGATAAGTAATGGACAAGTTCTATATGCCATTATACTTTAAATAAATTGTAATATCATAGGATATTAACTTACATCCTCGTTAAGGTTTTAGAATGAAATTATGCCTCATAAGGGCGTTTTTTTAATTATATATCGTATAAAAAGAACTTGAATATATTTTAATGTTATGATCATAAGTATTTTGGAAAAATATTTAGTGTATGATATAATATCAGTATGATATTAATCATATATGTAATTTGTCATTTATGACCAAACTATGCAACGTAGGCACATTTTGGTCATTTTACACATAGTTTTATAATTTATTTGGGATTCTAAGTTTATACTATGTACCTACTGTAAAAATACTTTAAATAAGTTTTATAATCAGTAGGTAACAAGTCTTGGTTGATAAATATGGTTTAAAACCATACTACACGCCGAAATGACGTTTATGTCGAAAATTGACGATTTGAGCGAAGTTTATGGAAACTAATGCTAAGACCATAGGGGCTTTATTGTCAATTGTCGACATTATGCAAGGACTTGTATGTAAACTCAATATATAAATTGACTTGACATCTCAAATAATCTTACTTATGATATTACATCAGTAGGAAATTCATTTTCAAGTTCGTTATCGATTAAAACCTTATTTTATGTAAGAAAGGGCATTTTAGTCAAAATTGGCATAATAAGGGAACTTGTGCATAAACTCATATTCTGATTATGATCATGTAATATAACCTCAGGGGGTTATGCTACATTATATTACGATCATAACGCAACCCTAGATCAGTAGCTAACTAATCTAAGTCGGGTCAGAATTGAAAGTTAAAGTAGAAGTCAAACTTTGCGACTTCGGTTGCGAACCGACCCAAGAACTGAAAGTGATGAGTCAAACATGTTCTCACATGTTCTAATAATTATTACCAACTTGTTAAGTGTCAAAACATGTTTCATAACATATATAAACTCAGATTATAATATTTTCAAAATCTAGCCTGTTTGACTTTTTAATAATAAAACTTTGACCCGTCAATTGGTCTAGCAAACATGATCTTTAGGAGGTGCCCTTAATAGGGATTAACACCTACCTTATTACAATCACTTAGCCATGTTTGTTATGAACAATGGCTGGACCATAATGATCTTAACTGAAAGTCAAAGCGTTTTCTGTAAACGCTTGACTTTTGGCTATAAAAAGCCTATTAACGAAAATGCAAGAGAAAAGAACACTTACAAGTGATTCCTAGGATGAAATGGAACTAAGTTGGATGCTCATTTCAGTTAGGAACTTCCAGAGGAGGGAGATAGAATGAAAATGAGAAAGGTGCAAGTTCAAATGGTGAACCAATGCATCTATTTATAGTTGGAGAGCTTGAAGGAGGTGATGCCAGGTGTTTGCAGGTGTTAGAAGGAGCCTATAAGTGTCCCAAAACGTGGCATAGCAGTTTGGAACTCCATAGTTTCGAATCAAATGGTTTTTGGCAACATGTGTGGAGGCCAAGCAAAGATTCAGCAGATACAGGCCTCTAGCGCCCCGCTAGAGACTAGGTCCATGTCTCTCGCAGCCCGCGAGCACCCCATGGAGACTTTCAAAGTTTGTCATATTTAGCCCCTCAACTTATTAAACCTCTAAAACACTTTTAAAGACATATTTAGCCCTCCGTAGCCAATATTTGGTGTACCAAGGAGTATGACCGGACACTGTCAAGCTCTCGGTTCGTAAAAAAGTCACTCAGAGGTATAAATTAACTTGTTGCACTTTTAACCCCTCCATTGTCCAACTTTTACATATTTACATAATAAATCCCTCTAGTCCAACCAGTGGCTCATATGAGAGTTAGGACTTCGTAAAGGGCACTCAGAGGCTCAGTGTAAGCATGTTGACGCTAAAGGGTCACTCAGAGGCTAAGTTTAAGCATGTTGACACTAATGGTCACTTAGAGGCTCAGTGTATGCATGTTGACACTAATGGTCACTCGGAGGCTCAGTGTAAGCATATTGACACTCATGGTCACTCAGAGGCTTAGTCTAAGCATGTTGACACTAATGGTCACTCAGAGGCTTGGTTTATGCATGTTGACACCAGAGGGTCACTCAGAGGCTTACTTTGAGCATGTTGACACATTTAGTCCTTATTAGTCTTTATTAGACTTAATATAAAAGTAATGAGACGTGTCACTATCTTATTGGACACTATTTACGAGGTGTTACATCCTCACCCCCTTAAAAGAAATATCGACCTCGAGATTTTATTCAAAATGATGGGGGTATTTTTGTCGCATAGGGGACTCAACTTCCCATGTATATTCGGGGCCTCGATGGGAATCCCATTTAACCTTTACTAAAGGTATCGTTTTTCCTTCGGAGCTTCTTAACCTGTCGATCCTCGATCGAAATTGGTTTCTCAATGAACCTCATGTTTTCATCAATTTGCAGATTATGATGTGACCTTGCTAGCGACTCATCGGCTAGACATTTCTTAAGATTATAGATGTGGAATACATCATGAATTTCACTAAGCTCCTCTATCAGCTTAAGCTTATAAGCTTCAGTGCCGAGTCATTCGATTATCTCGAATGGTCCAATATATCTTGGGCTTAACTCGCCATTCTTTCCAAATTGCATTACACCTTTCCAAGGTGATACTTTTAGCATGACTTTGTCCCCTATTTGGAACTTAAGAGGTTTACGCCTCTTGTCAGCATAACTCTTCTTCCTACACGGGTAGCTTTGAGTCTATCATGGATTCGCACAACTTTATCCGTGGTCTCCAGGACAATCTCTAGTCCTGATAGTTGGGCTTCATCAACTTCAGCCAACACACGGGTGCTCGACATTTTCTCCCATACAAGGCCTCAAAAGGAGCAGCCTTGATGCTTGTATGATAACTTTTATTATAGGAGAATTTTATTAGGAGTAAATGGTCATCCCAACTTCTACCTAAATCAATCACACATGCTCTAAGCATGTCTTCCAAGGTTTGAATAGTACGCTCACTTTGTCCATCCGTCTGCGGGTGGTAAGCCGTACTAAAGTTTAATCTTATGCCTAAAGATTGTTGGAAACTTTTCCAAAAATGAGATGTATATCTAGTATCTCTATTGGATACAATAGATATCGGCACACCATGTAGGGACATAATCTTGTCCACGTAACTTATCAGAATTATAAGTCTCTTTAATTGGCAAGAAATGCGTTGACTTAGTCAGTATATCCACAATAACCCAAATCGTGTCATTACCATGTTTGGTCTTAGGTAACTTGGTAATCAAATCCATAGTTACCATTTCCAATTTCCAAGTGGGAATTTCAAGTTGTTGTAGAAGTCCTGGCGGTTTCTGAGCGGCTTTAACTTGCGAACACGTCAGACACTTAGCTACATAAGTGGCTATGGATTTCTTCAAACCCATCCACCAATAATTCCTTTTCAAATCTTGGTACATCTTGTCACCACCTGGGTTACGCTTCTTGGAGGATTAGATCTCTAAGTCCTCCAAAGATTGGAATCCAGATTCTGCCATTAAATCTAAGGATTCCATCTGTTCCAGGTATTAATTGATCAACAATTCCACCTAATCCTTCATTAGGAATATTAGCCTCTAATAGGGCTTGCCTTTGTATATCTAATAGCTTTTCATTTAAGCTATTTTCTGAGCTCAAGGCTCTTGGCATTAATCCTTATAGGCTTAACCCTTTCTTTGCGACTTAAGGCGTCAGCAACTACATTTGCCTTGTCGGGATGATAACAAATTTCGCAATCATTATCATTAAGTGTTTCCATCTAGCGGCGTTGTCCCATGTTCAAATCCTTTTGATTGAACAAATGCTGGAGACTCTTATGGTCAGTGTATATAATACACTTCATGCCATATAAGTAATGTCTCCATAACTTAAGTGCAAATACAATGACACCCAATTCCAAATCATGGGTGGTGTAATTCCTTTCGTGCACCTTTAATTGTTGTGATGCATAAGCAATCACTTTGCCTTTTTGCATAAGCACACAAGCCATGCAAGTGTGAGGCATCACAATAAACGACAAAATCCTCAATACCCTTAGGAAGAGATAACACAGGGGCATTGCTCAACTTGTGTTTTAAAATTTCAAAAGATTCTTGTTGTTTTGGACCCCAGTCAAACTTGACATTCTTACGAGTCAAGGTAGTTAAAGGAGTGGCTATCCTCGAAAAGTTCTCAATGAACCTCCTATAATAACCAGCCAATCCTAAGAAGCTACGAATCTACGATAGAGTTTTGGGTACTTCCCATAGCGGGATCCACTTGGATACCACGCTCACTTACTACATGTCCAAGAAACTGGACTTCTCTAAGCCAAAATTCGCACTTAGAGAACTTAGCATAAAGCTTCCCTTGTCTTAGCAATTCTAGGATGCACCGAAGATGTTTCTCGTGATCAACTTGATTACGAGAGTAGATAAGTATGTCGTCTATCACGACAATGAGAAACTTATCTAAATGCAGCTTGCAGACTCTATTCATGAGATTCATGAATGCTGTAGGTGCATTTGTGAGCCCAAAAGGCATCAATAGAAATTCATAATGACCATAACGGGTCCTGAAGGCAGTCTTTGGAACATCCTCACCTTAACCTTTAGTTGATGTTATCCTGATCTCAAATCGATCTTCAAAAAATAACTAGCCTCTTGAAGTTGATCGAACAAGTCATCGATCCTGGGCAAAGGATAACGATTCTTGATCATTATCTTATTTAGTTCACGATAATCAATGCACATCCGCATGAACCGTCCTTTTTCTTAACGAAAAGGATAGGAGTTCCCCAAGGTGAGGAACTAGGCTAAATAAAGCCTTTCTCTAAAAGTTCATCTGATTGTGTTCTTAGTTCCTTCATTTCTGTCGGTGCTAACCGATACAGAGATCTAACAACAGGTGCTGATCCTGGTAGGATGTCAATCCTAAATTCCACTTGCCTATCTGGAGGTAGACCTGGTAATTCTTCAGGAAAGACATCAGAATATTCCAAGATCATTGGAAGGTCTTCACTATTTGGCTTTGGTTCGTTAATAGTTACTTGTGCCATGTAAATGACACAACCTTTCCCCAGACACTTAGATGCCTTGAATAATGACACCTTGTCTAGCAATCCATAGTGTGAATCCCCAAGAATGGTGATCATTTCACTAGATGGGGTTTTAACTTCGATGAGTTTCTTATCACAGGCAATGCGGGCTTGGTTATGAGATAACCAATCCATGCATAAAACTACATCAAACCCCACCAATTTAATTGGCAAAAGAGAGATAGGAATAGAATGATTCTTAATGGATATAAAACATCCATCAAGGATGGAAGATGCTGTTTCTAAAGTTCCATCAGCAAGTTCTACCTCATAAGTTATGTATAGAGTTCTTATGGGTAAAATTAATAGTTTTCTAAACTTATGGTCTACAAAGGACTTATCTGCACCCGAATAAAAAAGAACTCTAGCATATACGTCATTAATGGGGAATGTACCTGTTATGACATTGTCATTAACAGCCTCTCTAGCATTCATCTGAAAGGCACGAGCATTTCCTTTCTTAGCCTCTCCAGGATTTGCATCATTACCTCTGGGATTCTTATAGCAATTAGGTTTAATATGCCCTTTCTCATAACACCCGAAACGGACTGCATCCTTAAGATTTTTGCACTCTAGGGTTTTATGCCCTTTTCTTTTGTAAATACCACAGGGTTTAGCCTGTGGGTCAGCATTGCATTGCCCCCAATGCCTACGGTTATAGGTCTTGCATAGAGGTCCATCATTAGACCTATGCTGGTTCTTCTTGAACCCAAAATTTCCTCTCTTTTTGAACCTTCGGGAGTTATCATCCTCCCATTTCCTTTTTCTATTAGTCTCAGTTCTAACTAACTTTTGCCTCACCAATTCTAAGGTGAGAGAGAAAGATAGGTCAATAGCAGACCTATAGGTACTAGGCTGAGCAGCCTTTACCATGCCCTTAATCTCGGGCGCTAACCCATTAATGAAACGCACAATGCATTTGGGTTCAGGAGTGATTAGATAGGAAACTAATCTGGATAGGGAGTTGAAGTCAGAAACGTACTATTGACAATCCAGATTTTTCATTGTAAGAGTCAGAAAGTCTGACTATATCTTCTCCACCTCATGAGGTGGGCAATACGTCTCTTTGACAAGGTCAACAAACTTGGACCATCCTAAGTTGTATAGGTGTACTTTACCTATTGATTGGACCATTGCCTTCCACCAAATTAGGGCATCACCCTTGAAGGATTGTGATACATACTTTACCACATCCTTATCAGCAAAATCGCTGATATCCACTATCGTCTCCATTTCATCCAGCCATTTCAAGGCTTCTACTGCTCACCTCTCTCCAATAAAATCTCGGGGCTTACAGGAGACGAAGTATTTATAGGTACATCCGTCTTTAGAAGAACGAGACCTTTCGTTAAATTCTAGTTTCCTTGGTTCACTCTTCGCATTTGAAGAGTGAACAGAGCTCTCCTTACGAGCTGATGATGGTGGAATAAACTCCGAATGCTTGTTAATCTGAATTGCTGCTGCTTGCAACTGAGAGAAAAGATTATCCACTTTCTCATCCTTTTCCATTTCAAAGAACAAACGACTGCTTCGTTTTGTATTTTGTTGATGAGATGTAGACTAGGATTGTTGAGCTGAAGAAATAGTAGATTACGATCAAACTGGAGTATCTTCAGCTGAAGGTCTTTCAGCTGCTATGGCATTTGAAGGTTGTGGTTCAGAAGTTGTAGTGGGTTCCGTCATTACAGGTTCAGACTCCTCTGCTATAACAGTAGGTTGGACTTCTGTAACTGGTTCTCTTGCACCATCATTATCAACATTGTCACCGTCATCATCATTACCCTTTCCCTTTTTATGTCCAAACTTATATTCGATCATCCTTTTCAAGGTTGGTTCTTCAGTATTTGAATCACTGTCATCATGGCGGCACTTGTCGTTTTCTAGTGCAACATATTGATCATTTGCCAGAAAACCGATCAACTTGCGAGGAGGTGTGCTTTCCTTGTAACGTTTTACTGCTACACCTCTAAAGACCTTCAACGAATGTTCCATCATAACTTCAACTTTTAGAACATCGTTTTCGTTCTTTGGAAGATTCGGATGTTCCACAGTCATGATCATTTGTGTAACACCCTGTAAAATCATGTCCAATAGTATAGAGACACGTGTTGTATTTTAAATATAGTCTGTTAAAGACCAATAAGGACTAAAGACCTCTTGAAAGCGAGCGTCTTGATTTTACTTGAAATTTATGCTCTGGATATAATTCCAAAAGACCTTAATAGATTTGATTATGCCAAGTGGCGTAGACCACATATTGGCCAAGAAATGATAGTTAAGTATGAAGGGGTCTTCTATCAGGATAGTTAAGGGAAGTTATTCTTCTATCAAGAGGTAAGGGACTAGGTCCAAACCTCCAAGGTCGTTAAGGTCGAAGGTGACCGGGACCATTAATCAATCATTAAGGTACTCTTATGTTAACATTAAGAAATGTTCATACTCCTGGTAGTGTGACTTGAGGAACCACACTAGCCATCAATGGGACAGGATGATATGCCATATATCTGTTATGATGTAGGCCAATGTGCCCAATTTATGTCCAATGGGACAGGCTGATATGCCATATACATCTGTTATGATGTAGGCCAATGTGCCCAATTTATGTCCAATGGGACAGGCTGATATGCCATATACATCTATTATGATGTAGGTCAATGTGCCCAACTTATGTCCAATGGGACAGGCTGATATGCCATATACATCTGTTATGATGTAGGCCAAGGTGTCTAATTTATGTCCAATGGTAGAGGCTGATATGCCATATACACTGTTATGATGTAGGCCGATGTGCCCAATTTATGTCCAATGGGACAGGCTGATATGCCATATACATCTGTTATGATGTAGGCCGATGTGCCCAATTTATGTCCAATGGGACAGGCTGATATGCCATATACATCTGTTATGATGTAGGCCAATGTGCCCAATTTATGTCCAATGGGACATGCTGATATGCCATATACATCTGTTAGGATGTAGGCCAAGGTACCCAATTTATGTCTAAAGTGACAGGCTGATGTGCCATATATATATATATATATATGACCAATGAGACCGGCCAATGTGCCCAATTATTATGTCCATTAGGGACAAGCCTATGAGCTATATAATTGTCAATGATGACAACGACAGTTGTGACATTACGATCCACTGTCCAATAATATATGGACTACGTCCAAATTGTAATTTGCCTATGATGGTCCTATTAAGACCTAGGCCAAATATAGTTATACTAAGCCTAAGAGTTGTGATGTTATTCACACTAGTATAGGCAATGGATTGTTATCCAATGTTAAAAGCTGATATGGTTGGTATACCGTGGCTAAATGAAGTTTTATTAGTATATAGAACCCAAGACTTCAAGATGGCTAACTCAAATGAAGCACAAAGTAGCCACAAGAATGTTGAATCTAAGAAAGCTGAAAACAAAAATATTGATGATGATAAATTTAAAGCTCGTATTGATGCAGCTATTGAAAAGGCTATGGGAAAGACCATAGAAAGGCTAAGAGAATCGAGTGGCACTCGCTCTAGACCCTTATCTATTCCACCATCTTCAGCTCATAAGGAGAGCTCCGTTCACTCTTCAAATGCGAAGAGTAAACCAAAGAAAATAGGTTTTGCTGAAAAGTCCCATTCTGTTAAAGACGGATGTACCTATAAGTACTTTGTTTCCTGTAAGCCCCTAGACTTTAACGGGGAGAAGGGAGCTGTAGAAGCCCTAAAGTGGCTAGACGAGATGGAAACGATTGTAGATATCAGCAACTGTGCTGATAAGGATGTGATCAAGTACGTATCACAATCCTTCAACGGCGATGCCCTAATATGGTGGAAGGCCATGATCCAATCTATTGGTAAGGTACACCTGTATAATTTCGGATGGTCTAAATTTGTGGCCCTTGTTAAGGAAACTTACTTCCCACCCAATGAGGTGGAAAAATTAGAGACAGACTTTTTGTCTCTTTCAATGAAAAACCTAGATTGTCGGAAGTACGTTTCTGACTTTAACTCCCTATCTAGGTTAGTTTCCTATTTGATCACCCCCGAATCCAAACGCATTGCACGTTTTATAAATGGGTTGGCTCCCGAAATAAAGGGCATGGTAAAGGCTGCACAACCTAATACCTATAGGTCCGCTGTAGACCTCTCTTTTCCTCACCCTTGATTTGGTAAGACAAAGGTCAGTTTGGACTGAAACTGACAGAAAGAGGAAACATGAGGATAATAACTCCCAAAGATTTAAAAAGAAAGGAAATTTCGGGTTCAAGAAGAACCGGCACGCGTCTAATGACAAACCTCTATGCAAGAACTGTAAATATAGGCATTGGGACAGTGTAGCATTAATCCACAAACCAAACCCTATGGTATCTGCAAAAGAAGAGGGCATAAGACCTTAGATTGCAAGGATCTTAAGGATGCAGTTTGCTATAACTGCAATGAAAAAGGGCATATAACGTACAATTGCCCCAAGAAACCCAAAAGTAATGATGCAAAGCCTGGAGAGGCTAAGAAGGGGAATGCCCGTGCCTTTCAAATGAGTGCCAGGGAGGCCGTTAATGACAACAACGTCATAACAGGTACATTCCTCATTAACAATACTTACGCTAGAGTTTTTTTTGATTCGGGTGTGGATAAATCATTTGTTGATCATAAGTTTAGTAAACTATTAAACCTGCCCATAAGAACTCTAGATAAAACTTATGAGATAGAACTTGCTGATGGAAGTTTAGAATCAGCATCTTCCATTATTGATGGATGTTCTATATCCATTAAGAATCATTCCATCCCTATCTCTTTGCTGCCATTGAAATTGGCGGGGTTCGATGTAGTTTTATGCATGGATTGGTTATCTCATAACCAAGCCCGCATTGCCTGTGATAAGAAACTCATTGAAATTAAAACCCCACTAGGTGAATCAATCACCATCCTTGGAGACTCACACTATGGATTTCCAGACAAGGTGTCGTTATTTAAGGCATCCAAGTGTTTGAGAAGAGGATGTGTCATTTACATGGCACAAGTTACCATAAATGAGCCTAAGCCAAACATGAAGGACCTACCAGTCATCTCAGAATATCCCGATGTATTCCCAGAAGAATTACCAGGCCTACCTCTAGACAGACAAGTGGAGTTCAAGATTGATATCCTGCAAGGGTCAACACTCGTAGCTAGAGCTCCATATAGGCTAGCACCAATGGAGATGAAGGAATTGAGGACGCAGCTAGACGAAATCTTGGAGAAAGATTTTATACAGCCTAGTTTCTCACCTTAGGGAGCTCCTATCCTTTTCGTTAAAAAGAAAGACGGTTCAATGCGGATGTGCATTGACTACCGAGAGCTAAACAAGTTAACAATTTAGAATAGATATCCGCTGCCCAGGATCGACGATTTATTCGACCAACTTCAAGGGGCTAGTTACTTCTCTAAGATTGATCTGAGATCTGGATATCACTAGCTGAAGGTTAGAAGTGAAGATGTTCCTAAAACTGCCTTCAGGACCCGATATGGCCACTTTGAATTCTTAGTGATGCCTTTTGGGCTCACAAATGCACCTGCAACATTCATGGATCTCATGAATAGAGTCTGCAAGCCATATCTGGATAAGTTTGTCATTGTCTTTATAGACGACATACTTATCTATTCTCGTAATCAGGTTAATCACGAGAAACATCTTCGGTGCATCTTAGAACTGTTAAGGCAAGAGAAGCTTTATGCTAAATTCTCTAAGTGTGAGTTTTGGCTTAGAGAGGTCCAATTCCTTGGACATATGGTAAGTGAGCATGGTATCCAAGTGGATCCTGCCAAAATTGAAGCCATAATGAATTGGGAAGTACCCAAAACCCCATCGGAGATTCGTAGTTTTCTAGGATTGGCTGGTTACTATAGGAGGTTCATTAAGAACTTTTCAAGAATAGCCACTCCTTTAACTACCTTGACCCGTAAGAATGTTAAGTATAATTGGGGTCCAAAGTAACAAGAATCTTTTGAGATTCTTAAACACAAGCTAAGTAATGCTCCTGTGTTATCCCTACCGGAGGGTGTTGAAGATTTTGTAGTCTACTATGATGCATCGCACACTGGCATGGGCTGTGTGCTAATGCAAAAAGGCAAAGTGATTGCCTATGCATCACGACAGTTAACGGTGCATGAAAGAAATTACACCACCCATGATTTGGAATTGGGTGCCGTTGTATGTACACTAAAACTGTGGAGACATTACTTATATGGCACAAAGTGTATTATATACATTGACCATAAGAGTCTCCAGCATTTGTTCAATAAAAAAGAATTGAACATTCAACAACGCCGATGGATGGAAACACTTAATGAATATGATTGCGAGATCCGCTACCATCCAGGCAAAGCAAATGTAGTTGTTGATGCCTTAAGTCGCAAAGAGTGAGTTAAACCTATAAGGATTAACGCTAAGAGCATTGAGCTCAGAAACAGCTTAAGTGAGAAGCTACTAAATGCGTAGAAGCAAGCTCTATTAGAGGCCAATATCCCTATTGAGAAATTAGGCGGAATTGTTGATCAATTAATGCCTGGAAAAGATGGAATCCTTCGATTTAATGATAGGATCTGGGTTCCAACCTTTGGATGACTTAGAGATCTAATCCTCCAAGAAGCGCACAATTCAAGATACTCGGTTCATCCGGCAGGTGACTAGATGTATCAAGACTTGAAGAAAAATTATTGGTGGATGGGTTTGAAGAAATCCATAGCCACTTATGTAGATAAGTGTCTGACGTGTTCGCAAGTTAAAGCCGAACATCAGAAGCCGTCAGGACTTCAACAACAATTGGAAATTCCACCCTGGAAATGGGAAATGGTAAATATGGACTTGATTAGCAAGTTACCCAAGATTTGTGGATAGGCTGACCAAGTCAGTACATTCCTTGCCAATAAAGGAAACGTATAATTCTGATAAATTGGCTAAATTGTATGTGGACAAGATTGTGTCCCTACACGGTGTGCTGGTATCTATTGTATCTGACAGAGATACTAGATATACATCTCACTTTTGGAAAAGTTTCCAACAATCTTTAGGCACACGATTAAACTTTACTACAGCTTACCATCCACAAACTGATGGTCAAAGTGAGCGTACTATTCAAACTCTGGAAGACATGCTCCGGGCATGTGTAATTGATTTAGGTGGAAGTTGGGATGACCACTTGCCCCTAATAGAATTCTCCTACAATAGCAACTATCATACTAGCATCAAGGCTGCTCCTTTTGAGGCCTTGTATGGGAGAAAATGTAGAACGCCCGTGTGTTGGGCAGAAGTTGGGGAAGCCCAACTATCAGGACCAGAGATTGTCCTGGAGACCACGGAAAAGATTGTGCAAATCCGTGATCGTCTCAAAGCTGCCAGGGATAGGCAGAAGAGCTATGCTGACAAGAGGCGTAAACCTCTTAAGTTCCAAGTAGGGGACAAAGTCATGTTAAAAGTATCACCATGGAAGGGTGTGATGCGTTTTGGAAAGAAGGGCAAGTTGAGCCCAATATATATTGGACCATTCGAGATAGTCGAATGTGTCGGCACTATAGCTTATAAGCTCAGATTGCCAGAGGAGCTGAGTGGAATCCATGATGTGTTCCACATCCGTAACCTTAAGAAATGTCTAGCCGACGAGTCGCTAGCAATGTCACAAAAAGATGTGCAGATAGATGAAAACCCGAGGTTCGTTGAGAAACCAATTTCGATCAAAGATCGACAGGTTAAGAAGCTCCGAAGAAAAATGATACCTATAGTAAAGGTTAAGTGGGACGCTTTTAGAGGTCCCGAGTATACATGGGAGGTTGAGTCCACTATGCGACAAAAATACCCCCATCTTTTTGAATAAAATCTCGAGGTCGAGATTTCTTTTAAGGGGGTGAGGATGTAACACCCTGTAAAATTGTGTTCAATAGTATAGAGATACGTGTTGTATTTTAAATATAGTCTGTTAAAGACCAATAAGGACTAAAGGCGTCAACATGCTCAAACTGAGCCTCTGAGTGACGGTCCGTTGTCAACATGCATAAATAACAGCGTCTGAGTGACTGATATGTCAACATGCTTAAATCATTAGCCTCTGAGTGACTGATATGTCAACATGCTTGAAATTTGGCCTCTGAGTGACTGATATGTCAACATGCCCAACCTCTGAGTGACATCGGAATTAACATGCTTATAATAAGCCTCTGAGTGATCCTTTGTGAAGTCCTAACTCTCATACGTGTCAAATGTTGGACGAGAGGGTTTTTGTAAATATGTGAAAGTTGGATGATGGAGGGATTAAAAGTGTCAACATGTTAATTTATATCTCTGAGTGACCTTTTAACGAATCGAGAGCTCGACAATGTCCGGGCATAATCCCGGGTATGCCAAGTATTGGCTACGGAGGGATAAAAATGCCAAAAAGGTGTTTAAAAAGGTTTTTAGAAGCTTTATAAAGTTAAGGGGTTAAAAGTGTCAAACTTTGAAACTGGCCAAGGGGCGGTCACAGGCCGCGAGAGACCAGGCATGGGTCTCTCGCGGAGCGTGAGAAGGCCTCTGCTGTAGAAAGTTTTGCTTGGCTCCCAAACAAAACTCCAAAACAATTAAATCGAAACTATGGACTTTCAATCAGCTATGCCACATTTTGGGACACTTGTAAGCTCCCTCTTACACCCCTAAACACCTGGCTTCACCTCCTTTGAGCTCTCCAACTATAAGCAGGTGCTTAAGTTCACCATTCCAACTTGCACCTTCTCATTTATTCACTTTTCTCCCTCCTCTGTAAGTTCCTAGCTGAAAGGAGCATCCAACTTAGTTCTCTTGCATTCTAGGAACCTCTTGTAATTGTTCCTTGTTCTTGCATTTCGTTTATAGGCTTTTATAGCCAAAAGTCAAGCGTTTTACGAAAAACGCTTTGACTTTCGGTTAAGACCATTATGGTCCAGCCATTTTTTAAAATGAACAATGCTAAGTGATCGTAATAAGGTAGGTGTTAATCCCTAAAAAGGTCACCTCCCGAAGATCACGTTTGCTAGACTAATTGACGGGTCAAAGTTATGATATTAAAAAGTCAAACAAGCAATTTTTCAGAAAAATCATAAATTGATCTTATATATGTTATGAAACCTGTTTTGACACTTAAACAAGTTGGTAATAATTATTAGAACATGTAAAAACATGTTCGGCTCGTCAATTTCAGTTCTAGGGTCGGTTCGCAACCGAAAGTCACGAAGTTTGACTTCTCCTTTGACTTTCGATTCTGACCGGATTTAGATTAGTTACCCACTGATCTAAAGTTGCATTATGATCGTAATATAATGTAGTATAACCCTCTGAGGTTATATTATGTGATCATAATCAGAATCCAAGTTTATGCGCAAGTTCCATAATTATGCCACCTTTGACCAAAATGGCCTTTTTGCATAAAACAAGGTTTTAAATAACAATGAACTTGAAAATGAGTTTTCTACTGATGTAATATTATAAGTAGGATTATTTGGGATGTTAAACCAAGTTATAAACTTAGTTTTCAAACAGGTCCTTAAACTATGTCGATAAATGACGATTTCAGCCCTTGTGGCTTATAAAATGGTTTTAATCAAATCTTTTTAAGGTAAATGATTTACCTACTGATATGTCATATTAAATAACATATTTTAAATATTTTAATCTGACCTTAACATCAGTTTTCGTAAACATCACTTAAAGACATCATTTTACGACCACGACTTGATACATGCTGATTTTAAAACCACATTATTGACCAAGACATGATACCTACTAATTTTATAACTTATTTTAAACATATTTATAGTAGGTACATGTTATAAACTCAGAATCCCAAATAATTCATAACCTATGTGTAAAATTACCAAAATGCCCCTATGGTGCATAGTTTGGTCATAAAAGATAAATTACACAAATAGTTGGTGTCCTACTGATATTATATCATAAATAAAGTATTTTTATAGAATACTCATCAATATAAACTTAAACTATATTCAAGTTCCTTTTTATACGGTATGAAATTACTAAAATGCCCTTATGAGGCATAATTTTGTTTTAAAACCTTAACGGGCATATAAGTTGATATCCTACTGATATTTTAACTTATTTAAAATATAATGGCATATAGGACTTGTCCATGACTTATCCGGTTACCCATTATTGCTTATAAGCATACGGTTGATTATACGTAACTAGTTTACGAAATTCAACCGAAACGGGTTTAACCTTATCATTTTAATCTCAAAATCCAGAATGTTAATAGTTTACCCATATTATACAAGTCAAGGTACTTGTTGGGATTAAACTACATTCTATCAAATCATCGTTTAATCTAGCGTCATACGTTTTGATCAAGCACACTAGTCGGTCTAAGTCCATGACTTAAATAAGACCGTTAGTATTTAATTGGTTAGTTTATGCCATAATCCAGACTAGAGACGTGCCGGTAAATGCTATCTACACTTAGTACTTTTGTGTACGGCTGGGTTATTAAAATTAAAGAAGACTAGCTCTAAGTAAATACTCTCGACTTATTTCCCCTACACGGGCTTGGGTTACGGTAAATTATTACCGCTTGGTCGGAAATGGGATCAATCAAATGCCGGGTGCGGCTAGTAAATCTGCATATTCTGTTTTAGTCAGCTTTGCTTGATAACTTAAATATCGGGGGTTAACTGCCGTGTCCTGGATATCCTCGGCTCATTACAATAGAAATGGCCACGACCTTAGCACGGGTGTAGGCATACACCCGATAGACGCTCAATTATGCATTCCCACAAGGTTGGGAGGAATTAACTCCTTCGTGAGTCCAAAGTGGTGTGTACGTTAATCATGTCTCGGTCTCCGTACTGGGCCCTGTATGTATAGACAAACATGTAAATCTGTTAACAAGGTTGGACGGTCAATTAACCCAAGTTATAAAAAGATTTTGTGCTGATACGCACTTAAAACATTTTTGAACTGTTTTCAAAATGAGTCAGTTGAGTGTATTTACCAGCGTAAGCTGACGTATTTCCAAAAGACTAAACTGCAGGTGCAATACGAAAATAGGCTGGAAGTGCTCGGTAGTGATAGAGGATCTTGCAAATCCTAAATCTGCCCAACATCTGTTTTATATTCTCTCCATGTACAATTTATGATCCGCATGTGGATCTTCAATTACGAGCATGTATATTATTTTGTATTTTCGATATTCGGTTTGTAATAGTAATTTTACTCCAAGACTTCCGTTGTGCCGTGTTTAATTGACTATGATTCAACTTGCATCACGATACTCCCCACCCGGGCCCACTGGTGTATGGATTTGGTTGGAAATCCGGGTGTGATAATTTGGAGAAAACAAGGATACATCCAAAACTTGTTTCCACCATATCCGGTTCTTCTTAGGTTTTCCTTCATGTTAGCAAAGATATACTTTGAAACACTAAATGGTTTATTCAATGTCAAAGCTATCATCATACCAACTAAGTCGTTATTTGCCATGTCATAACCACTTTGTCAGTTGCTCAAACACTGAATTAAAACATGTAGAAAGAACTTGTATCGGAGTGGCAACCATGCTTTGTTTAGTTGTCCCACGAGGAAATCTCTAACACATTTCATTCTTAGCAAACATCCACGTTGACACTTCAACGGTATTGAGAATGGAGCTTCAGGAACATCACCAAGCTGTAATAACATAACATGGAGCTGGAGGAAAATGTTACAGCTAAGGCCGATTATTCAACATCATGTATGGACTAAACTGGGAGATGGTAACAAAACGCTAGTCTTGTTTGATAAATGGGATGAGATATGTCCTTTGAATTCTTTTATTACGCCACGTATGATATCGAATGTTGGTTTCTATATGAACTCGAAGGTTGCGGATGTGTGTGACCATGGGGAAAGGGGATGGCCGAGCGAGTGGGTGAACCGATTTCCGGCTCTTCGACACATGCCAAGTATCATACTGAATCCGGGTTTTCATGATAGAGTTGTGTGGAGAACTAGATCCGGAAAGGAGATGAACTACAGTGCCGCATAGGGTGGGATGAATTTCGATTACACCAGAATGAAGTCCCATGGGCGATTATTATTTGGTTTCCCCAATCTATTCCTCGTCATTCTTTTTTAATGTAGCTGCTGTGAACAAAAAACTAAAAACGCAGGATGTCATGAGTCGATGGTCTTCGGCGGGTAGTACTAATTATAACCTCATGTGTTGTTCGTTGTGCATGGTTGGTCTGGATTCCCATGAGCATCTTTTTTTCGAGTGTGTATATGCTGCTCAGATTTGGAATGGTATTCGAGATAAAGCAGGGATGGGATCGCTGCCTAACAAGTGGGAAAGGATCTTTGATCATTTGGTGCAATATGTGAAGTCAAAGCATGCTACTCATGTTATTGGGAAGCTTGTTGTTGGTGCGGCAACTTACTTCGTGTGGCAGGAACGAAACCAGAGATTGTTTTCTAGAAAAAAAGGAGTGCAGATCAACTCATTGAGGTTATTCTAACAACAGTTCGGATGAAGCTACATTTGATGAAATTCAAGAACACGAGTCACACTAGAGCTCTTCTACAGGAATGGAGACTTCCTAGAGGGTTGCTGATATATGATGATGAATATGGCTAATGGTGATGCATGTGTTTTTTTGTAACTGAGTGTTACGTGTCTTGTCGAGTGACGTGTTTTTTAAATTGGTGTCTAGCGTCTGTAGGATGATTGCTCGTTGAACTCTAGTATGGCTTGTCATACTTGAGAACTGAGGTTTCTGTCTGCCTCACTTGTTATTTTTATTTTTTGGTTGATTGATATAATATTTACCGGGGTAAACCCTTTACCCAAAAAAACAGTGACATCCACGTTCAAGTCATTTACTTTCCCATGGATAAGTTCCTGCCCATTCACTTCAACAACTTTAGCTGAATCCCAAAATTCCTTGATCAACGTCTTGTATATTGTAGTCTTTTTCGTGATAGCATAATGTATCCTTGAGTCGCGCAAAAACTTCATTATACCGTTGTACTCAGCAAATTTGTCTTCCGGATCCAAGTAGGCCACCATGTTATGTCTTGATTCAGACATAATTTCCACTTCTGACTTGTCAGTTCTCTTTATTGCGGGTTTTCTTTTATGTTCCTTTTGTTCCATTCTATACACATACAACTAGGATAAAAACACAAATTAATTAGGGAATATAGAAAAAAAGTTTTATTCCAAACCTTTTGTATGTATAAATTCCCTGAACAAAGAACTACTGACTCATACGAATAACTATTTATTCGTACGAAGAATAACTCGTTTTACAAACTTTTGACTAAATCAAGCAACTGATTCATTTGTACGAACGGCTGGTTTGTACGACTGAAGTGTTGTTCGTGCGAATCTAATTCGTACAAACAACTTCAAGAGAAGTTACTTGTTTTCGTTAAATGATTCTTCATTTTAAATTTCGTTGTTCAAGTCAGTCAAAGTCACATGGTCAGATAATGTTTAAGTTGTTCATCTTCAAAGTATGCCAACATTGTCAAGTATCCCTTAAAGAAATCAAAAACAACTTAAAGAGAGGTGTAAAGATGACATGAGCAAGGTGAAAGTGAAGTTCTACCAAAGAACTTCATCACCTTTTATACCACATCAAAATACTCGTACGAAACAACCTTAGTTCGTACGAAGAGCTTCAAACCATAAAAGACCCAAAGGTCATTCGTACGAAGCACAATGGCTCGTATGAATGATATGATTCGTATGAGTCCAGGTTTTTCAAAACTGGACTTTCAGTTCTTCGACGACCTTAGGTTTTTCGCTGACCTGTTTAGAACTTTGCACAAATCCACACTAATTACAAGTTAAGTTAGGAAAAGTGCTTGATAAACAGATTTTGTTCTTGTAAGATGAGTTTACCTCTTGTAAGAAAGTGCTTTTATGAAGTTATGATATCAAAGCGAATGGTTTTTAGTGCGTATCTTGGTAGAAAACTTTTGAGCTTCAATTTTGGCTAATTCAAAAAGAACTTAATTAAACAACAAAGTAAACTAAACTAAAATAACCTGTAACAGATAAGAGTAAACTATATATTTACTAGTTAATATTTTTCAGAGTTTCAAGGTAAGAGAATCATACCAGCTTTTAATCTTGTCAAAAACAAGTTTTATATAAAAACATCAAATTGAATAATTACATAAGCATTCTACTATGATTATCGGTATTGTTGTTCATGTAAGCTCAGCTTATCAGATGTAATCATGATTAGGAAATATGATTAACGTATGAATTATACTTATTAGCCGGTGTTCAACCACTTCACAACACATTCCCGTATCAAGATATGCACGAGAGAGTATTTTACCGGTGAGTATACTGCTTATCATCTGTTTTGATGTATATGATGTGAGATACTCACTTATTTTGATTGAAAACAAGCCCTATGTGATTAAATCACTTATTGATGAGGAACTTGATTTTCAGATGCATGCAGGACACAGGAGTAAGTCCGTGAACAGGTTAATACCATCGTACCGACAATGAGATGAACTTAGCTCCCGCATAAAGCTGTGATATTTATCACTTATTTTTGGGTGGATGTGATATGTTTAACACTTATTGAAGGTCGTATGCAGTATTTACACGTATGTATGGTATCATGGAAGTTCTAGACTTGCATCACCGTTATTTTTCGGAAAAAGATTCTACCATGATACCCAGATGATAAGTCAGCATAAAGACCGCATATCTCAGAACCTCGACATAGTATCAAACGGAATTTTTGTACCAAGATCATATGCCAATGAATGGTTCCCTCCTGGTTTGCAGTTCGTTATGTTTATATCTACCTGCATATTTTAATCTGATTGTAAGCCTACCGATACATCATTAGTAAAGCTACTTATCAATCTTTCATTTTATGTTTTTGACTGTTTAAGACAGATCACTGGTTTATTTCATCATCTTCATATCTATCCAATGAATGGTTTTTCTATTGTTTTTGTATTTTTTCTAAGTTCTTCTCCCTCTTAAATAAAGAAGGTAATAAAAACTTAAACTAAATGAAAGACAATTTTTGTACTTTTGCATTTTCTCATGTTTTTGTATTTTCTTGAAATATTTTCCCCCTAAAATATAAAACTAAGAGAAAATAGAAAATCCTTTTGTAATTTTAGATTTTGTTGAAAATATTTACGAAAAATGATAAGCCAAGGATGAATTGATCGGATTTGACCTTGATGCCATTGACCAAAAGTAGATAATCAAAACGAGATTTATCAAAAGCTTTTGGAAACAGGTCGGCACATTGGTGATCGGTGTGGATTTTAACAACATTGATAAGTTTCTTTTCATAACAATCTCGTATGAAATGATACTTAATCTCAATGTCTTTGGGTTTTGAGTGCTGTACAGGATTACGAATGATCTGTAAAGCAGCTTCATTATCAACAAAAATAGGAGTAGTTAGAAATTCAAAACCGTAGTCGCGCATTTGCTGTTGGATCCATAGAACCCGAGAGCAGCAACTAGAAGCCGAAATATACTCAGCCTCATAGGTTGACGTAGCTACACAAGTCTGCTTTTTGCACTGTCACGTGACTAGGCGATTTCCCAAGAACTGGCATCCTGCTGATGTTGATTTTGCATCGATCTTGCAGCTACCATGATAAGAATCACTGAATGCTGTCAAATAAAAGTTATCGTCCTTAGACCAGTGTCCGAGCGACCCTTCAAATAACGAAAGATTCTTTTTATAGCCATCAAATGAGAAACCGTCGGACTGGACTGGTAGCGAGCTAGAATACATGTTGGGTACATTATATCGGGTCTTGAAGCAGTAAGATACATGAGAGATCTGATCATAGCACGATAAAGAGATGGTTCCACATGTTCACCCATCCCATCAGGAGTAGTCCCATGATTATGAGCTAATGGAGTTCACATGGGCTTTGAGTCTTCCATCTGAAATCGTTTGAGAATAACCCCGATGTACTTGGTTTGATGGATGAAA
Organism: Scalesia atractyloides; assembly: GCA_947069175.1. Classification (NCBI taxonomy): domain Eukaryota; kingdom Viridiplantae; phylum Streptophyta; class Magnoliopsida; order Asterales; family Asteraceae; genus Scalesia; species Scalesia atractyloides. The sequence goes on from CAMTDV010000001.1 coordinate 30,177,639, forward strand.
ATCCCTTCCTTAGATTGATGAACCTGCAAACCTAAAAAGAAAGTCATTTATCCCATAGCGCTAATCTCGAACTTCTCTTTCATCACCTGCTCAAATTCTTTGCACATTTTGCCGTTGGTCGACCCAAAAATAATATCATCAACATACACTTGCACCAGCAATAAGTCCTCATTCTGTTCCTTGATGAAGAGAGTACAGTCGATCAATCCACGTCGAAAACCATTCTTCGGAAGATAGGAAGACAACGTTTCATACCAAGCCCGAGGAGCTTGATGAAGACCATATAGCGCCTTATTGAGAAGCTAAACCTTGTCACGATGGATTAGATCTTGAAAACCAGGAGGTTGCTCAACATATGCCTCTTCTTCAACCACACCATGAAGAAATGCACTCTTAATATCCATTTGGTACCGTAAACTCCTTGTAGGATGCATAAGCAAGAAAATTCTTATGGCCTCAAGACGAGCTACCTGTGCATAAACTTCATTATAATCAATGCCTTCTACTTGATTAAAGCCCTTGACTATCAATCTTGCTTTGTTTCTCACAAAAACACCTCAGTCATCCTTCTTACATTTGTAAACCCATCTTGTACCAATCTTCTTATAGTTGTCAGGCCTGTCAACCAATTTCCACACGCCTAACTTCTGAAACTGCTGAAGTTCTTCGTGCATTGCTTTAACCCATGAGTCTTCTTTCATAGCCTCCTTCCAAGATTTTGGTTCAACTTGGCAGACATAGCAGGCAAAAGACCAATCATTCTGTTCCCCAGATTCCCTAATAACCGAACACAAACCAGCATTCTGATTATTCCTGAGTTGATTACGAGTCTGCACACCACTTTGGACATCTCCTATAATATTCAGTTGAGGATGGGTATTATGAATTCGAGTTTCAGGAACATCAGGAACTCGAGAATTTATACCCAAATTGTTGATATTCAAATTAACAACTAATTCGTTTGCTAGATTTGATGAAGATGTAGACGCATGACCTTTAGTAGTCCCTAGATTCTGACTATTTGACGTGACATCTGAAATTCCAGGAAGAAGAGTAGAAGTAGCTTCATTTGCATCATGGAACTCATCATCTTCTGACGAAACATTGTAATCAGCAGCATCTTCAAATTCCTCATTCTGAACAAGATTGTTAACCGAAGTAGACACTTGAGGGTTAAAAATAATTGGTCGAACTAATGACAAGTCAATTGCAGTATCACTTTCCAGTAACATTTGAGCAGCTACAGAAGCCTCATCATAAGTTGGCAGATTAAAGGAGTTAAACAGCCCATCGTAGTTAAACATCCAAGGAGCACCTGGAGCTCTTACCGATTTAGTGTATCTTTGAACCTTGACTTCACCCCATCAATTTTCTTTGTTGACAAATTCCATACTCTGAAATTAGGAGTAGCATATCCAGGAAAGAAACCTTCGATAGCTTTCGGACCAAATTTACCATGTGGATAAATCATAGTGCATGGAGCTCCAAAAGGTTCTAAGAAAGAAACATCCGGTTTCCTTTATGTAACAACTCGAAACATGTTTTCCCATTTCTCTTCACCGTAAGAACTCTATTCATCGTATAACTAGTAGCAACAGCTTCTCCCCAAAATTGAACAAGAAATTCTGATTCTACTAGCATAGTTCTTGCTGTTTCAATTAGAGTTCTATTTTTCCTCTCAGCGACACCATTTTAAGGAGTGTATCAAGAACTGTACTCATGCAGAATGCTTTTAGAAGAACAAAACTCATCCATAATTTGATTCTTGAATTCGGTGTCGTTGTCGCTTCTGATTCTCCTTATCTTCAAATTGTACAAATTTTCAAGCAGAGTTAGGAGATTCTTGAGGATTTCAGGAACTTCACTCTTGTGTGCCAACATATTCACCCATGAAAATCTTGAGTAGTCATCAGTAACTATTGAACAATATGAATCACCAAAAGTAGTCTTGTGTTTCATAGGTCAAAAAAGGTCCATATGAAGACGTTCCAAAGGCGTATTCACAATGTTGATCTTCTTCACAGGATGAGATTTTCTTGATTGCTTTCCCTTTTGGCATGTTACACAGACGTCTTGTAGATGAAAATTTTTCATTGGCACACCATTCACAAGATTGTTTTTCACCAAATAGTTCATTTTTCTCAAGTGAATGTGTCCCATTCGTCTGTGCCAAGAGATTGATTCCTTTTCGGTGGCTTTTGAGACAAAACATGTAACTTGTGTAGACGTGGTAATTGCTTGGCTCATGTCAAGAATATACAAGTCCAGCGGTGGACTGTGTGTAACGTTAAAGCACAGGTCCCGGGTTCGAGACCTGTTAGTGACACCGGTTCGATGATTTAAAATGTTTTTGAAAATAAAAGAATTTTGGATAAGCTGAGTTAATATATAAGTATAATTAAAAACAGAATTATTTCGGGGTTAGACACGTAGCTCAGTTGGTAGAGCTGCGTGCACGCGTACGGGAGGTCTCGGGTTCGAGCCTCACCCAGCGCATTGCAATTACACAATAAACCGGTCAAACAGTCAAAGTTAAAAAGTCAACGGTCAACCCAAAAAGTCAACATATTTTTATATTTTTAATTATTTAATTTAATTTAAAAATCAATTAAAAATACTTAAAAATAATGTTTTTAAAGATAGGAAATAGCCTTAAACTCGCAAAAATATATCTAAAAATTCTATTAAAATCCTTAATAAAATCCACTCATTTACTATATTTTCCGTTATTATTTAGGTTAGTTAATTCTCGTTGTTCAGCTCTTCCAACTCGTGCGCATCTCACCATCTCCAATCCAACGCACCCAATGTGAGTGAATCTTTACAAATCCCCCGTTTTAATCACGTTTTTGGGGTGTATCATGTGTCTTGCTATTTATTATATTTAAATCATTGTGCATACATCATATCATGAACAAATGTGTATTCAGTTTGTTTCAACTGTTTGTGTGATTATTGTTAGATTTAATTTATTATTTCAGTACATGCAATTTCATAGGCCGCCGCTCTCCATTACATTATGAGCGTGAACCTGGCGTGCCAACATACGATCGGCTCCGTTTGATTGAGCCTTGATCGCACAGACATTTATCATTTTCAGTACATGCAATACGATCGGCTCCGTTTGATTGAGCCTTGATCGCACAGTTACATTCATGTTATTTATTGTATGATGTTGGTATGTTATTGTATGTTATTGTATGATATAGTTTTTGATTGTTATTGCTACTGTTTGATTATTTGCATTTGCTCACTTATGATTATTGCACAATTTTTCATTGACAAACTAACAAGAAAATCAATAATAAATGTTTATCTAACAAGGTTCACTCGCCAACTTATGTTGACCCAAAAACCCCATTTTTACACATGATACAGGTGAACCAGCTGCAGCAAGAAACACATAGGATTGGCCTAGAAGAATAAAATGATTTAGAGCTTGGAACTGTTTAGTTGGTTATTTTCTTTGAATTTGTATGGACATGTTTGGATTATTGGGAATGTAATTTTGACTTAAATAAATATGAAACATATTAGTAAATATCATGAGCTTTGGTGATAACCCAATTATGCCCCGACTCTTATTCCGCTGTGGGTCGGGGTGTGACAGATTGGTATCAGAGCCATGACTATAGGGATATAGGATAGGTTATTAGACCCTTAGAACCTATACTATAGTTGATTAGAAATTTTTAAGATTTTAGTGTGTTACATGCCAAATTTCATGATGTTTATATGTTTTATGTTAAATGTTACATTCAATGTTATGCAAGCATGTTCATAAGTATATATTATCATATAATGCCTATCATGAATCATATTCTCATAACATATCATATCCATGAAAGCACACACCACATCATTTTCATGATTGCTTTTACAATGATTTTTGTGTTTTTCAAATCTCATCAAAGTGAGTTCTCATGACGGGCATGTAGTAACTGGAAGGGTACCAGTACCGGTAGTCGGAACGTCCTGTCTAGGCTGGCATTCGTATAAATCCAAAATAAAGGACCAGTTTGCCTACCTGGGGACTAACGATGAGAGTACGAAGTACCTATTAGGCCAAAGCATGCTATACCAAACGTCGTGTGAGCTAACCCCACTTTGAGTTGTCATTGTGTCTACACCTGGACACATTCCGACCATACATCTCGTAAACATATTTTGTGGTTTGCATTCGGGTGATGCGAGTGTTAAATCGCCAATACTAATGTGAATCCTACCAAGCCAATAGTCATGGGGGCCCACATGACTATACAGGTGAAGGTATGGGGAACATTTGAGGCCCAACATGAGCAAACCCAAGACATCCTATGGATGTAGTTGCATTATTGATATTTATGTTATTTTCATTTTCTTAAAGACACATAACACCTAAAAAGACTCCATAAACTCACAATCTTCTTATGTATGTTCCTGTAGATGTCGGCTAGACAACAACGAGGGGGTAAAAGATCAGGAAGGTCTCACGAACGTTTGGCCACACAAATTGCGAAACAAATGGCCACGGTACTTCCTGACATTGTGGTTCAAGTACAACAAGCTCTCGCCACAAATCCCACTAATCCTCCCCAACAACATGACCAGAACATCGGCAACCCTCCTACCAGCAAGTGCTCATACAAACATTTCAAGTCTTGTGATCCTCCTAAATTTGAAGGGACCGAAGGTGTCACTGCTCTCCTCCACTGGTTTGAGGAAATGGAAAACACCTTCCTCAACTGCGATTGTCCTGAGGATCGCAAGGTTCGATATGCCACCAGGAGACTATTTGGGGTAGCTCTCACCTGGTGGAATACTGAAAAGGGGAAGAGGGGAATTGATGATGCAATGGCCTTAACATGGGAGGAGTTAAGGGAAATCATGACTAGGCGTTTCTGTCCTAGGAGTGAAATTAAAAAGTTGGAGGACGAATTTCATTCTTTAAAGCAAAAGGAGGGAGATCATACCACCTACAACAAGAGGTTCTTAGAGTTGAACCAAATGGTCCCTAATTTGTTTACCCCAGTTTATCGCTTGATCGAGCATTATATTCAAGGTCTTCCCTCGAAAATTCAAGATTCAGTTCTCAGCATTTCGCCAGCAACACTTGAAGCTGCTATGGAGCTAGCGACTGAACTGACCGAGAATCGAATTCGCAACGGTAAGTTTAAAGAAGAGAAAAAGAAAGCCCCCGTTGAGGGTCAAACTTCAAACCATTCCATCTCCTCCTCTAAGTTTGCTAACAAGAGGAAGCGCAACACCAGAAACTTCGCTGACACTCAAACCAATTTCCCTATTCCTGCTGCACCCATTACCCAAGTCGCCCCTTCACCTGCACCATACAAAAGACCATACTCTGGCCCGTTACCAAAATGCAACCGTTGCCAATACCACCATCCTCCTGATCATCCTTGCCAATATTGCACCGGCTGTGGTCGCGCAGGTCATACTGTTCAAACCTGCCGCATGCCTCAGCGAACGAACCACCACCAGCCTTCAACCCAAACCCACCAGCAAATAATGGGTCAAGCCCAACAACCCCTACTATTTCCACCCACCCAACATTTAGCCCAAACATATTACCAACCCAACTATCCTATGGTACAACCTATGCGGGCTTGCTACAATTGTGGAGACCCAAGCCATTTTAGAAACACTTGTCCAAGGCTGGTAAACATTATTCATGCTCAGGCCCAAGCGAATCCGGTGAATCAAGCGAACCAAGCTCCTCCACCTGCAAGAGGAAGAGCTTTCAACATCAACGCTAATCAGGCTAGAGCTGACAACAATGTGGTTAACGGTACGTTCCTTATCAATGGTAGATATGCATCCATGTTGTTTGATACTGGCGCGGATAAAAGTTTTGTGTCCTTAGAGTTTGAACCTATCCTAAACCAAAATCGTGATAAGCTCATGGAATCCATAACAGTAGAAGTTGCAGACGGGAAACCGGTCTCATTAAACTCTATTATACGCAACTGTTCACTCACCTTAAACGACCACGACTTTTCAGTTGACCTTATTCCTATGAAGTTAGGAAGTTTTGATATCATAATTGGTATGGACTGGCTCAGTCAACATCAGGCAGAAGTTGTATGTCGCGAAAAGTTTATACGTATTCCTCTTTCAAACGGTCAGACTCTTCGAATCTTTGGAGAAACCTCGTCGAAAGGGCTCAGCTTAATGTCTTGTCTTCAAGCTCAAAAATATATTCGCAAGAATTATGTCGCGTTCTTAGCTCATATCATCAAAAAGGGAACCATGGAGAAGAAACTTGAAGACATCCCAGTAGTAAAAGATTTCCTGCAAGTTTTTCCTGACGACATTTCAGGACTTCCTCAAGTTAGAGAAGTCGAATTCCGTATTGATCTTATACCTGGTGCTACACCAGTTGCAAAGTCTCCTTATAGGTTGGCCCCCTCTGAAATGCAAGAGCTAGCCAGTCAATTACAAGAGTTGACTGACAAGGGATTCATACGTCCTAGCTCCTCGCCTTGGGGTGCACCTGTCCTTTTTGTAAAGAAGAAAGATGGATCGTTTCGCATGTGCATCGACTATAGAGAACTCAACAAGTTAACAATCAAGAATCGCTATCCATTACCTCGCATTGATGATCTTCTTGACCAACTTCAAGGTGCCAGCTGCTTTTCAAAAATCGACCTTCGATCTGGTTATCATCAACTTAGAGTACATGAAGAAGACGTCCCAAAGACCGCATTCCGAACTCGTTATGGTCATTATGAATTCATGGTTATGCCATTTGGTTAACCAACGCTCCAGCAGTCTTCATGGATCTGATGAACAGAGTCTGCAAACCTTATCTTGATCGATTTGTTATAGTCTTCATCGACGACATTCTCATTTATTCAAAGTCTAAGTCTGATCATGAGCGCCATCTTCGACTCATCCTTACTCTTCTAGAGAATGAAAAGCTTTACGCCAAATTTTCCAAATGCGAATTCTGGTTAAAAGAGGTGCAATTCCTCGGACATGTAGTCAATGACAAGGGAATACATGTCGACCCCTCAAAGATCAAAGCGGTACAAGAATGGCAAGCGCCACGTACACCAACTGAAGTAAGATCTTTTCTTGTTTTGGCTGGTTATTATCGTCGTTTCATTTCAAACTTCTCTCGCATTGCTGTACCACTCACGGCTTTAACTCATAAGGGAAAACCTTTCATATGGGGACCCAAGCAAGAAGAAGCCTTTCAAAACCTTAAACAAAAACTCTGTGATGCACCAATCCTCACTCTTCCTGAAGGTTGTGATGACTTCGTGGTCTATTGCGACGCGTCAGGGCAAGGTTTAGGCTGTGTTCTAATGCAAAGAGGAAAGGTTATAGCTTATGCTTCGAGACAACTCAAGACGCATGAGAAGAACTACACCACCCATGACCTAGAACTTGGAGCCGTTGTGTTCGCTCTTAAGATATGGAGACATTATCTCTATGGTACTAAGTGTGAAATATACACTGACCACAAGAGTCTTCAACATATCTTCAATCAAAAGGAGTTAAACATGAGGCAAAGAAGATGGGTCGAACTTCTAAATGACTACGACTGTGAAATTCGGAACCACCCTGGCAAGGCAAATGTGGTGGCTGATGCACTTAGTCGAAAGGGTTATGCGAACTCCATTCGTCTTCAATGTTCGCAAATCATAACTGACATTAAGGATCAAATTCGAGAAGCCCAACATGTTTCAGTAACGGAAGATGATGTACGAAAGGAGCTGTCCTGTGGAGCTGAACTTAAAATTGAAACTAAATCTGACGGTATTCTGTACTATCTAGATCGTATATGGATTCCTGACCACAACAATCTTCGTGAAATTCTTATGAATGAGGCTCACAAAACACGATACTCTATACACCCAGGAGCCGATAAGATGTATCAAGACCTTCGATACACCTATTGGTGGCCTGGAATGAAAAAGGATATTGCTGTTTTTGTTTCTAAGTGCCTTACATGTTCCAAGGTGAAAGCTGAACACCAAAGACCCTCAGGACTTCTGGTCCAACCCGAAATACCTGTATGGAAGTGGGAAAACATAACCATGGACTTCATTACCGGGTTACCTCGCACTTCTGGTGGGTATGACACTATATGGGTAATCATTGACCGACTTACAAAATCAGCTCACTTTATTCCTATCCGTGAAGATTTCAAGAACGAAAAGCTAGCTCGTGTTTATATCAGCGAAATCGTAAGCCGACATGGTGTACCGTTAAGCATTATTTCTGATCGTGATGGTCGTTTCACTTCCCGAACATGGCAAGCAGTACAAGCCGCTTTGGGTACGCGATTAGATCTCAGTACCGCCTATCATCCTCAAACTGATGGTCAATCTGAATGCACCATTCAAACTCTTGAAGATATGCTTCGAGCATGTATCATAGACTTCAAGGGAAATTGGGACGCTCATCTACCATTAGTTGAATTTTCGTACAACAACAGCTATCATTCAAGCATCGGCATGGCACCTTTTGAAGCCTTATATGGTCGTAAGTGCCGATCTCCAGTATGTTGGCACGAAAATTGGGGAAGCTCAAATCACTGGTCCGGAATTGATTCAAGAAACCACAGACAAGATCCATCAAATTCGAAACAATCTTCTAGCGGCTCAAAGTCGTCAAAAGAGTTATGCAGATAAACGACGGAAGCCTTTAGAGTTTAACATTGGTGATTATGTACTTTTAAAAGTATCACCGTGGAAGGGAGTAGTTCGTTTTGGTCAAAAAGGAAATCTAGCACCACGCTACGTAGGACCTTTCAAGATACTCGAAAGAGTAGGACCTGTAGCACACAAGCTTGATCTACCAGAAGAACTCAACAGGATTCATCTCACATTCCACGTATCAAACTTGAAGAAGTGCCTCGCTGATGAAAATGTCCACATTCCTTTGGAAGATATTCAGATTGATGAATCTATGCATTTTATTGAAAGACCGGTAGAGATCATGGACTTCGGAGAAAAACGTCTACAACGGAGTCGCATTCCAATTGTTAGGGTACGCTGGGAGTCGAAACGGGGACCTGAGTTTACTTGGGAACGTGAAGACTCAATGCGTTAAAAATACCCGCATCTTTTTCCTACTACTTCTACTACTTAAATTTCGGGACGAAATTCCTAAAAGTAGGGGATACTGTAACATTTGTCAAAAACGGGTTTTCCAAACCCGCTCCATTTGTAATCGAATATCAAGTTATAAATGTTCGTTGCGTATTTATGCCTATTTTGATTTTTAATGATACATAACTAATAAACAAACTAATCTATAAAAGTTACAATTGATAAAAAGTAAAAATAAAATAATTAAAAATAAAATGAGGCTGCCGGGACTCGAACCCGGGTCAGCCGGAAGAGAACTCAAAGACTTAACACACACACGCATAACCACTCCGCCATTTGTTGTTTTCTGTCAACTCTAGGAAACAAATGAGTTTTATAGACAAACATAAATCAACAGGTTACGCCAACTGTAACTGAAATCGGTCATCAAACGCCCAAAGACGATTTGATTACTCGCGGATCACTGAGTTTAACCGATATACCGAAGTTTTCAATCAAGTTGCTTTGAATGAACTTGAATTCTAGAAGTGGATCGGTTTTTATAACCGAAAATCTTCAATTCCAGTATTACTTCCATCTTTGTACTCTTTCGCGACTCAAACATAATCTACAGACTCTCAATTACATTTCCGCACAAGTTTCAGTCCGCCGGAGAATCAAATTTTACTCGCCGGAAAGTTTCTGCAAGTCGCCGGAAAACCGTATTCTCCATCAAAACGGTAAGTCTTTTAATACCGTCGTGGTCTATCAGTTGTTAAGCTATTTCTAACTCAGACCTTTCAATTGAAATCAAATTCAGACGCTGCTATCGGATAATTCCAGTTCGCCGGAAAACTTCTGGAAATCCTTATTTTCAGTTGTGAAACGGTATGGACATTTAAACACCCTGTTAACGTTTGTTTAGCATTTCAATTCCACGATTAGCTAATCAAAATGGATAATTTGCTTGCTCAGTTGAAGTTCATAAAAACAGAGCCGACGCCTTGCCGGAATTCTGAGTTAAATTATTCCTCCGGTATGTTTGTTTCCAACACCGTCTTTGTCATTTCATCTTAGTCTTATGAATGTGTTAGTCGTTTTAAAACAAGAAACAGAGGGGTAATTTGCTGTCTGTAAAAATTAACGGAGAAGATGAACTGTGCTAACATTATAAGGATAATTAAAATTGGTATTTTAAACGGGTTAGACACACAGTCCAGCGGTGGACTGTGTGCAAATAATACGCGCACGCCGCGAGTTCGATCCCTGATACACGCACCCTCTCTGTAATAAAAACGTTTTATTTTTCTAACTGAACCGGGTTAACTTACGTTAGTTGTTAAGTATAATAAAAATGTGTATATTAACCAAGTTAGACACACAGTCCAGCGGTAGACTGTGTATAACGTTAAAGCACAGGTCCCGGGTTCGAGACCTGTTAGTGACACCGGTTCCATGATTTAAAATGTTTTTGAAAATAAAAGAATTTTGGATAAGCTGAGTTAATATATAAGTATAATTAAAAACAGAATTATTTCGGGTTAGACACGTAGCTCAGTTGGTAGAGCTGCGTGCACGCGTACGGGAGGTCTCGGGTTCGAGCCTCACCCAGCGCATTGCAATTACACAATAAACCGGTCAAACAGTCAAAGTCAAAAAGTCAACGGTCAACCCAAAAAGTCAACATATTTTTATATTTTTAATTATTTAATTTAATTTAAAAATCAAATAAAAATACTTAAAAATAATGTTTTTAAAGATAGGAAATAGCCTTAAACTCGCAAAAATATATCTAAAAATTCTATTAAAATCCTTAATAAATTCCACTCATTTACTATATTTTCCGTTATTATTTAGGTTAGTTAATTCTCGTTGTTCAGCTCTTCCAACTCGTGCGCATCTCACCATCTCCAATCCAACGCACCCAATGTGAGTGAATCTTTACAAATTCCCCGTTTTAATCACGTTTTTGGGGTGTATCATGTGTCTTGCTATTTATTATATTTAAATCATTGTGCATACATCATATCATGAACAAATGTGTATTCAGTTTGTTTCAACTGTCTGTGTGATTATTGTTAGATTTAATTTATTATTTTCAGTACATGCAATTTCATAGGCCGCCGCTCCCCATTACATTATGAGCGTTGAGCATGTTCCCCATTACATTATGAGCGTGAACCTGGCGTGCCAACATACGATCGGCTCCGTTTGATTGAGCCTTGATCGCACAGACATTTATCATTTTCAGTACATGCAATACGATCGGCTCCGTTTGATTGAGCCTTGATCGCACAGTTACATTCATGTTATTTATTGTATGATGTTGGTATGTTATTGTATGTTATAGTTTTTGATTGTTATTGCTACCGTTTGATTATCTGCATTTGCTCACTTATGATTATTGCACAATTTTTCATTGATAAACTAACAAGAAAATCAATAATAAATGTTTATCTAACAAGGTTCACTCGCCAACTTATGTTGACCCAAAAACCCCCATTTTTACACATGATACAGGTGAACCAGCTGCAGCAAGAAACACATAGGATTGGCCTAGAAGAATAAAATGATTTAGAGCTTGGAATTGTTTAGTTGGTTATTTTCTTTGTATTTGAATGGACATGTTTGGATTATTGGGAATGTAATTTTGACTTAAATAAATATGAAACATATTAGTAAATATCATGAGCTTTGGTGAAAACCCAATTATGCCCCGACTCTTATTCCGCTGCGGGTCGGGGTGTGACAAGAATGGTAAGAGTGGTATGAGTTTTGTGTATGAGTAGGTGAATGTCTTGCTAGTGGCCAGGAATCCCCCGAATCCTCATAAGGATTTCAGTGATGGGGTTGTGAAGGGATACATCCAGATAGTCCTCCCCTCATAGGTCCTTGACCTCTTCCTCGTACTCTTGACGGCTTTTTCCTGTTAAAATCAAGTCAAAACAATAATAATAACTTAATAATGAGATGAGTAATCCTAGGTTAAAGCCTAGACTCGGAAGTCTAAGGAATGTGCTTTTGTGTAAGTTTGAGATTAAACACAAGATGGCTAGTGTTTAATTCTCTCAAACGTTAGCTCTGATACCAACCTGTCACACCCCGTATTTCCAACCAAACACCGGTGGGCCCGGGAGGGGAATATCATGACGTAAGTTGATATCATCATAGTTAATTAAACACAGCACAACGTAAGTCTTGGAGTTTAAATTGCTATTACAAACTAAATGTTCAAAGTATGAAAAATAATATACAGACGGCTTGTGAAGAAAGATCCACCGACGGATCGTAAAATATACAAAAATGTGTAACAGACTTTGGGCAGATCTAAGGATTTGCAAGATCCTCTTATATCATTACCGAGCAGCTTCCAACCTATTTCGTATTGTACCTGCATCTTAGTATTTTGAAAATACGTCAGCTGTCGCTGGTAAATACACCCAACTGAGTCGTTTTGAAAACATTTAAAAAATGGATTTAAGTGCACATGGCACGAAAAATCTGTTATAACTTGGGAAAGTCAGCCTTGTAACCTTGTTAACAAATTCACATATTTGTCCATACATATGGGGCCTAGTACAGAGACCAAGACATGAACTCACGAAGGAGTTATTCCCAACTAGTGGGTAAAAATAATTTAGCATGAGCATCTGTCAGGTGTATGCCTACACCCCGCGCTTTGGTTGTGGCCATTAACTAATGTAATGAGCTGAGGATATCCAGGACACGGTCGTTAACCCCCAATGTTTAAGTTATCAAACAAAACTGATTAAAACGGAATATGCGGATTTACTAGCCACAATCTTGCATTCGATTGATCCCATTTCCGACCAAGCGGTAATAATTTACCGTAACCCAAGTCTGTATAGGGAAAATAAGTCAAGAGTATTTACCTGAGTTAGTTTTGATTAACAATGCAAGATTAAATATCTCGCCATATCCAAAATGAAATAAGTGCAGATAGCCTTTACCGGAAGGCTCTAGTCTGGATTATGGCATAAGCTAACCAAGTAAAATGCTAACCGTCTAGCGTATAGGATTATAAACGGTATAACACGCTAGATTAAGCGATGACCGGATAAAATGTAGTTTAAACCCAACAAGTACTATGACTTGTATATTATGGTTAAACAGTAAGCATTCTGGATTTTGAGATTAAAATGACAAGGTTAAACCCGTTTCGGTTAATTTCCGTAAACTAGTTACATATACTTAACCGTGCGCATATAAGCGATATCGGGTAACTGGATAAGTCATGGACAAGTTCTACATGCCATTATACTTTAAATAAATTGTAATATCAGTAGGATATCAACTTACATACCCGTTAAGATTTTAGAATGAAACTATGTCTCATAAGGGCGTTTTTTTAATTATAGAGTAAACTTCCGTTTTGCTCCCTATGGTTTGGTCACTTTAATGGTTTTGCCCCAATCCTTTAAAAATAGCTAGTTTACTCCCTGATCTATGAAGTCCTTCATGATTTCACTCCCGCCTCTAACTCCATCCATATTGTATACTAACTGAAATGGTATTTTGGTAATTTCAAATATAAAATAAGGGTACTATGCTAATTTGTATTTATATTATAAAGATTATTATATTACATATAATAAAATATAACAAAAGCTAGATCATCTGACCTCTTTTTACTCCCTCTCTCTCTACACTTTCTGTCTCTCTCTCTACGTTTTGCCCACCACCATTAAACAACTCCACCACCACAATCAGACACTACCCCTACCCACTAACCCTCACCACCACCGCCATTACCACCCCACCCACTAGCTCGCGCCGCCACCACCACCATCACCACCGAATTATAGGTTAAATCAGAGATGTTTAGGTGTTGACAGGTTAGTTTATGACCCAAATCGGATTTTAGTGTTTGTAATGTAGACGATTGACAAGAAACACGGTGGTGTAGGGCTAGCGATGGAGAGGAGATTCAGCGACAGAGAGGTAGGGTTCCGGTTACCCTTTTCAAACTTCGGTTGCCGGCGGTGAAAGATTAACCAACGGAGAGGAGAAAAAGGGATGGGTTGGCCGGAGTGGGTGTGGCCGGAGAAGGTCGCCGGAAAACGGCCGTCACCTACCGGAATTTCTCTGGTGGCCGGAGTCACCAGATCTGTTCGATATTCACAACTAGCCGGGGCAAATAGCACTGGATCTGGTCGATAATTTCTTTTCCCGAATTTGTTCGAATCGCACCAGATTGATGCAAGTGATCAACGATGGTGGGTTGTTGTCGTCAGGTGACGTTCGGTGACGATGGTGTAGGTCGGACGAGGTGGGGGTTTGGTTCAGGTTGCTGGTGGTGAGGGTGGATGTTTAATGGTGGTGGAGGGCAAGTATGGTGGTTAGAGGTGGTTGTTGAGTGGTGATAGATGGGTGTTTGTGGTTGTTGAGTAGTGGTAAATGGTTGTTTGTAGGAATTCATGTAAAGGTGATGAAGATGTGTTCTTGGTGAAAAATGTAATTGAAGTAGATCTGGTGTATTTGCAGATCTAATAATAACAATAGGTTTTGTTAGAGAGATAAAAGAAATGGTATAGAGAAAGAAGAAATAATGTAGACATGGATTTTGTTACATATATAATTATATAATATATAATATAATCTTTATTTATAGTTTTATTAAAATACATTTAGTTTTATATTTGAAATTACCAAAATACCCTTTCAGTTAGTATACAATATGGATGGAGTTAGAGGCGGGGAGTGAAATCATGAAAGACTACATAGATCAAGGAGTAAACTTGCTATTTTTAAAGGATTAGGCAAAACCATTAAAGTGACCAAACCACAGGGAGCAAAACGGAAGTTTACTCTTAATTATATATCGTATAAAAAGAACTTGAATATATTTTGATGTTATGATCATAAGTATTTTGGAAAAAATATTTAGTGTATGATATAATATCAGTAAGATATTAATCATATATGTAATTTGTCATTTATGACCAAACAATGCAACGTAGGCGCATTTTGGTCATTTTACACATAGTTATATAATTTATTTGAGATTCCGAGTTTATACTTTGTACCTACTGTAAAGATACTTTAAATAAGTTTTATAATCAGTAGGTAACAAGTCTTGGTTGATAAATATGGTTTAAAACCATACTACGCGCCAAAATGGCATTTATGTTGAAAAATGACGATTTGAGCGAAGTTTATGGAAACTGATGCTAAGACCAGGTTTATATGTTTTAGATATGTTATTTAAAATAGTTTTATGCACCTTAAGTGCTTTATCGTCAATTGTCAACATAATGCAAGGACTTGTATGTAAACTCAGTATATAAATTGACTTGACATCCCAAATAATCTTACCTATGATATTACATCAGTAAGAAATTCATTTTCAAGTTCGTTATGGATTAAAACCTTATTTTATGTAAAAAGGGCATTTTAGTCAAAATTTGCATAATAACGGAACTTGTGCATAAACTCATATTCTGATTATGAACATGTAATATAACCTCAGGGGGTTATGCTACATTATATTATGATCATAATGCAACCTTAGATCAGTAGCTAACTAATCTAAATTGGGTCAGAATCGAAAGTCAAAGCAGAAGTCATACTTTGCGACTTTCGGTTGCGAACTGACCCTAGAACTGAAATTGACGAGTCGAACATGTTCTAATAATTATTACCAACTTGTTTAAGTGTCAAAACATGTTTCATAACATATATAAACTCAGATTATAATCTTTTCAAAATCAGGCATGTTTGACTTTTTAATAATAAAACTTTGACCTGTCAATTGGTCTAGCAAACGTGATCTTTAGGAGGTGCCCTTAATAGGGATTAATACCCTTAATAGCAAACGATCACTTCTCCATGTTTGTTACGAACAATGGCTGGACCATAATGGTCTTAACCAAACGTAAAAGCGTTTTTCGTAAACGCTTGACTTTTGGCTATAAAAAGCCTATAGACAAAAATGCAAGAGAAAGGAACACTTACAAGTGATTCCTAGGATGAAACAGAACTAAGTTGGATGCTCCTTTCAGTTAGGAACTTCCAGAGAAGGGAGATAGAATAAAAATGAGAAAGGTGCAAGTTTAAATGGTGAACCAATGCACCTCTTTATAGTTGGAGAGCTTGAAGGAGGTGATGCCAGGTGTTAGCAGGTGTTAGAGGGAGCCTACAAGTGTCCTAAAACGTGGCATAGTAGTTTGGAACTCCATGCTTTCGAATCAAATGGTTTTTGGCAACATGTGTGGAGGCCAAGCAAAAATTTTGCAGATACAGGCCTCTGGCGCCCCGCGAGCACCCCATGGAGACTTTAAAAGTTTGTCATATTTAGTCCATCAACTTATTAAACCTCTAAAACACCTTTAAAGATATATTTAGCCCTCCGTAGCCAATATTTGGCGTACCCGGGAGTATGCCCGAACATTGTGAAGCTCTCGGTTTGTTAAAAGGTCACTCAGAGGTATAAATTAACTTGTTGACACTTTTAACCCCTCCATTGTCCAACTTTTACATATTTACATAATTAATCCCTCTCGTCCAACCAGTGGCTTATATGAGAGTTAGGACTTCGTAAAGGGTCACTCAAAGGCTCAATGTAAGCATGTTGATACTAAAGGGTCATCCAGAGGCTAAGTTTAAGCATGTTGACACTAATGGTCTCTCAGAGGTTCAGTGTAAGCATGTTGACACTAATGGTCACTCAGACGCTCAGTGTAAGCATGTTGACACTAATGGTCACTCAGAGGCTTAGTTTAAGCATGTTGACCCTAATAGTCACTAAGAGGCTTGGTTTATGCATGTTGACACCAGAGGGTCACTCAGAGGCTTAGTTTGAGCATGTTGACACCTTTAGTCCTTATTGGTCCTTATTAGACTTAATATAAAAGTAATGACACATGTCACTATATTATTGGACACGATTTTATGAGGTGTTACATTAAGTGAGTGAAGGATGACCCAGAAGGACTATTGATATGTTCATAAGTGGTTTTTCTTGTAAAACATCTGAGGTGAATGGTAGGTTACAAATGGGAACGAATTATTTACTTCTATGATTGATAATGATTATTCTAAATTTCACGTTGAAAAAACTTTTTGACAGGTTAAAGTGGGAGTCTACTTGTGTTTTGAGTTTCTATTTTTGAAATTTACTCCCTAAAAACAAAATATAGGGGGAGCAATTTCACTAAGCCAAAAAGAGTTTAGATAGTGCGTGTGTTGAGGGGGAGTGAGTTATTAAAAAAATAAAAAAATCTAAAATTATTATAAAAATAAAAATGAGATATCATGGTGTGAAAAAAGAAGAAATAATAGTATATTAGTGGGTTGGAGTGTCACACTAAAATTGAACTTAATTGCAAAAAGTGTGATAGTAGCTTCATCATATGATGTACAAGTAGACAAGAAACATGAAATAATCAACTTATTGCATGATATAAACATAACGGACTATGTAACAAGTGGGTAACACTTTGTGGCATATGGTTTTATAATCTTAAATCTTGCATTGAAAGATTGCAAAAATATGAGGTTTTGGATCTTTATACTGTTATTTCATCTGGGGATATCAGGGTTGTCTTTCTATTGCATCCAGATATATGTAGACCTAGACATAGTCTTGAATATTTTAAAAGAGCTAAATATGGCTAAAAACCCTATTGGAAGATAATCTCAAAATGAGAGAATTCCACGAGCTTAAAAGCTATATTCGTACCAATAAAGGTATTTGCCTAACCCTCATTGGACACAAATATTGGTCGCTTTTGTGAGAGGGGATCGGCTCTCCTCTGTGAGCACCAGACTGATTCGACTCAGCTAACAGAGGCTGAATTCATTGCTAGCGAGTTGGACAAACAAACAATCAAGTATGATGCTTAAACACCTTTACTTTTTATATTAATAAACATGAAAGTTACAGATGAGTAAACAAATGGACAGGGCTTCGCCGTAGTTACACACCAACAGATGACACACAAGACTCAAGCTCCACTATTTATAGGCCAACATGGCTCGCACATGAGAGAGGTTGTTGGCTCGTGCGAGCGGGGCCTCGTACCAGTGACAAGATATCACTCGTACGAGCCACAACAACTTACTTGTACGAGCCATATAAAATACATTAAAATATGACAACTTAAGCCCTATATACACAACCAAAATATCCTAGACGTAGGCGATAGACATTATGCACCAACAAACTCCCACTTGGATGTTGCCGCAGTCTTGAATAGTCATCACAAAAATATCTTCAAAATTCTTCAAAAAACGTTTGACCTTTAGCGTCCAAATAAATGTTTCGGTGGCTTGCGATGCTCCTTAGAAGATATCGGCATTTGGTCTGTAGGAGGAGGCCAATTGTAAGTATTGCCAAACCGAAAACTTCTCAGTGATGCAATCCTAGCTCTCTCAGCAATCCTTTCAACATTCTTTTCCTTCTTTCACTGCTCCTTCTCTTCAAGCTTTCTCCATGAAGTGTTCCATGTTTTTCCTGAATGTATATCATTAGCAAAACAAACATTAACAATCTTCTGGAATTGTAGCGCCTGCTCTTTATCTTTCTCTTCATAACTGATCTTACTATAGGATAAACATTCGATATCTTTCTGTGGGCATTTTACTAGCCACATCGGGCCTAGTACTCGAATATCGCGCGATAAACCATATATACGTTTGTTCGCAATGACGGATTTGGAAAATTCATTAGTAATTTTCCAAGAATCTACATCCGGTTGGACACAAATAACAGCTTCACCTGTACTTGAATCATAGTGCCACCATTTGAATATCTTGTAAAAAACTTGCTCCATTTTAATCAGAGGCATGTTCTTCATCACTCGAGGCCTCTTAACAATCAACGTCACATCCTTCTTTTTCGTTACTGGATCAATCTTCGTGACTCTTTTAGGGATATGTGGCTTCCAGTGATTAAACCATGAGTAGCTTCAAGCTTTATCAGTTTCCACAGCCGCTCGTCATGAAATTCATCTTCAGGTTAATCATCTTTGTATGCACCAGTTCTTTGATATCCCAGAACGGTAAGGTCTTTAAATCGCTTAAGTGTCAGAAGTACTGGAGCCCATATTCCTTCTTTATTGCATATACCTCTAGTTCCTCGATCCATCCCCAGCTAATAATATCCCCTAGAGAAATATTAGCATCACGTGTGAAGAATGCTAGGGGACGTTTGTATTTAAGTTCTTCTGGTAATTCCATAAACCACAGTTTCCACATTTCAGCTATTTCCTCTTTTGATAATTGTTTAGGCACCGTTCCCTGATTCAAAGCCTCTTCTACTTTGCGCTTCAACAGGTCATCGCTTTCGGCTGTGAACATTTCACTAAAGGTTGGGAAGTCATCCGTACCCTCTCTGGTAAAGTTTATAGCATCGTCGTCATCGGAATCATCCTCCACGACAACCTTGTCATAGTCATGTGCTTCAGAAATGTGTTTGAAGAAATAGTCTTCAGGCTGGATAGCGCTGATGTCGTTGAACTCGTCTTCGAAGTCAAATTCAAATGATTCTTCATCCACACCTAACATTTTCGCAACCTCTTCCTTTGTATAATTGTGGATAAATTCTCCCTCTTCCACATCATGTTCCAAGTAGATAATCCTTGGTTTAGGCACGCTAGGAACAATTGACATATCAGTCATTGAGAGAATTGCTGCCTGCTGAGAATCCTTTGATCCATCATACGACTCCCCCTGACCTTGGTCATCATCAAGTTGGTTAGCCGAATCATCCAAGTACACAGAATAATTAGTATCACCTTCTTCGTTCAAATCCTCTTCTTCAAGATCTTCATCAATAGAATCAATATCTGCATCAATCTCATTTATCATCTTTATTTTCTTCAACAACTCTCAATGTTTTTCGGAAAGATTTGACATGTTGATATCCACATCTTTCGGCTTTCGTATCAACACAAAATTCATTGTTTACACAAACACAATCACATCAGAAGATACTGGCTCAGATCAGCTTCTGGCGCATCTTTTTCTATCACAAGATCCTCTCCAACCTTTTCTTTCCCCTTGCCTTGAGCGTCAGAAATCTCTTTAGCAATTCATTCTCGCTCTGCCACCCTTTCCCTTGCTTCCCCTTTCTATCTCATCGATTTCTGTAGCAAGATTAATCCGAGCTTTTTGATAAGAATTTTCTGAAACAAGCTCATCTGTCTTTGATTCCTGAGGCGTTCTTCATCATATTCTTCCATACACTTCCATAGCCTTTCGTTTTCTGACACAGTACTTGCTTTTATAGCCTCAAGATTCTGTCGATCTTCTTCTAACCCCTTAATGCGCTCTTGCAAGCTCGGCAATCTTAACGTTGTTCAACATGACTTGATTTTCTAACTCTGTAATCCATGAGTCATTGAACATATCTGCCGAAAACTCTTCGCCCCCAGGAATATCCCCGAAGTCAAAGTCAAATTGATCTTCTAATCAGGATCCCTTTGGAAATTGGGGTGGAGATTGACATGTATGAGGTTGTGGGGTGGGTTGTCGTGATGGGTGGAGGTGGTTGTGGTGATGGTTGTGGAGGTGGTGATTGAGGGGTTTGTGGCGATGAATCAAATGTAGATGCTTCTGTAGTATTCTTCTTCAGTTTACGCTTAGACCGAGCTTTTGGCGAGTCTGTCTTTCTAGATGCTGGCCACTTCAAACGTCTTGTTGTTGGCCTCTTAGATGTCTTGAGAACAGGAGTATCACTATCAGAATCAGATGGTACTTAAGTAGTATCGTCCTATCCTGTCTCTTTTCTTTTCCTCTCCTCAGTCTTTCGTCATTCTTCACCCAAACGCTCTAACTCTTTTTCTTTGGCTCTTTCTTTTTCTCCTGCAATCCTATCCTCTGAATCAGTACTAGAGGAGGATGCCTATTCATCTCTACCGACTTCACCGCCAAATGCCTGTTGCTCTACACTAGCTGCAACGGTCTCAACATGCTCTTAAGTCTCTGTCTCATCGATCAAACTAGTGCAGCTGATGCACGTTGCTGAGGGGCAAAGGAGGAAGATGTGGCAGCTTGTTTTCGTTTTGTCCCCTTACCCCCTTTTATCCTCTTTTGTGAACTGAACGCTTCTCTTCAATACAAATTCATCCAACACGTCAATCTCTTCAGTCTCATCTCCATTGTCATCCTTTCTCCACTTCCCCTTAGACTGTTCCACATAGTCTTTGTCTGTAATAGCCCCAAAAACAGGCTTGGCATTTGGGAAGGCTTTTAAATGAAGATTAATCTTTTTCAAGGTAGACACATCCATGTGTTCGAGTCTAAGAATATCTTCTTTCTTTTTCTTCAGATTGTTGTGGAGAGAATCATGTAGCATCTGCACAAACCTCAGGTACTGAAGGAATTTTTCTTATTGAATGTTTTGTTCCATCTTCAGAAATATAAGCCTCGAAAAGTTGTATGTCGGATTGAGGATTAGGGCTGTAATCATGCACATTTGGTGATCCACCAAGTCGTCAATGCCCCTTTTCTGTGACTGAGAATGTGAACAATACGTGAGCGATATATCTGAAGGGTGCGCTCAGATTACGCTTCTTGAACGGTGCAACGTTGACGTATCCTGCATATCCCATTCGATAGAAGCACCCCTTGACCATGTATTCTAGATATCCAGTAGGGTCTTTAACTCGATCCTTAACTTTTCGAATCAAATCTTCAGTTATTTCACTTGGATATCTTCGTTGTTGATTCTCACTGTAGAAACTATAGTATTATCTTCTTCATCATACTCTCCGGCATCCTAAAAATATTCAACGTGCGATTGATAAGCCGTGTGTCTGTCAGTAAGAGCCTTCGTAATTAGCAGTTGACTCAAAAAATCTAGCACTTCTCTATACACTGCGAACTCTGGAATGTTTTCATCTAATAAACAAAAGATGTTATGGAATGGAGAAAAGGAAGACTTCTTCATCCGCATACACAAAAATTTCCAACACTTAGAAAAAATTTCAAAATTTTCAAATCTTTGACACTCGTACGGGTCATCATTCGTACGAGTCAGATAATTACTTAACAGTTTAGGTCTGAACAGCCTCGCTCATACGAGTGGTACCTCGTACGAGTCAAAGAGTTATATAACATTAAGGACTTACTCGTACGAACGATCACTCGTACGAGTGATCAGAATAATATGATAAAAAGCTTACTCGTATGAGCGACGATTCGTACGAGTCATGAATCGCACAAAATAGCAGCTTTTTAAACCAACTTAAAACGTGGAAATTTAAACAAATTGAATGTAGATTTAGAGGTTAAAAGAGCCGATTTGTATGATTTTGAGTTCAATTTTGCATTTTACCGCTCCAATTATCCTAAATCTACGTTTTAAGTCCTTTTGGTCCAATTTCGGCATTATAACGGCTCAAATCTTGAATTGGTACCTTTCCCATCGAAAGAGGTGTGCAAATCAACCTCTCCGAAGTCAAAGATACGTGATATGATCAAGAGAATGTGAAGTAGGAACAGGATCGCACAGAGAGTGTTTTCAATCACACAGAGTCACATATGTGACTCGTGCTAGTGAAAGCCCCTTTTATACCCACCAAGTCATTCGTACGAGTGATGCCTCATACGAATAAGGCCTTTTATCACTCGTACGAGTCAGATAGCCACTCGTACGAGCCAGTTCCTTTCACTTGTTTTTTCATTTTGATTTTTTTTTTGTGAAATTATCTGTTTTTACTTCCCACTCAGTTGACCGAGTCCAAGTTAATGACCCCGGTTAAACGATTTGCCTTAGTCCAAGTTAATGACCTTGGTTGACCAAAACAGATTTCTTTTTAAAATTTAAAGTTTCAAGTTAATGAACTTTGTGACGTTTCAGAATTTTCTTCTTTCTAGATTAGCTCCCAGCACGTTATCTTCAGCTATCCTTCAACAACTGTCGCTTTAACTTGGACTAATGGTATTTCCATCACCAGTAGACGAAATACTAAGATAGAAATTAAATCTTTTTCTGTTTTTCAAAGTTTTGCTAAAAGAAAATTGAAAATCTTTTTGGGTTTTTCTGAAAAGAAAGATAAAGTAAATAAAGATGTATTTACAGACATATCTTTGTGAGTTTGTGTTTAGAGGATCTCATCAGTTTTCTAGACAAATCAGCAGCACTGTTGATCTTGATAATAACTTTAAGGTCTTAAACAGATTTATTTAGATTGCCATTATACTGATCCATTTAAACTTCTACACATTTCTCAATTGTTTTCAAGATATGTTAGGTAATTTTTAAGGAACATGAAGTAACTGTTTTCCCATCTCAGAATATACTCCCGTATCAAGATTCCCAGAATTTCATCTCAAAGGTGAATATATCTAACTGATATCTATAAATGGGGTGAATTGCGAGACCTTGAGAGCTCAAGTTAGTATTTCCATACAGAGAAAAAGATGAAGGCTCGACTTTGGGTTCCGTTTAGAAATCTTTTTGAACTGCAGATGTCGTATCTTTTTATGAAATATACTCATTTTTATGTAGCTTTTGGAGGTGAATAATGCGTAAAGTATTATACAAGTTCTAGGTCATTGCCGATGCAAAATCAGAAGAACTCGGATAATACCCCAGACATCAATTAAATATAAAGACCTAGTATCACAAAATCTGGCATTCTCTCAAACGAAATTTCGGAGTACTAAGTCCATATATCCAAGAGATGGTGACCCACAAATTACTCAGTTTTTCTTTTAAGTTTATATCTTGAAGAACAATTTACTGAACATGTGAAGCCTATTGACACATCGTCATTAAGACCTGTTTAATTACCTGTTTAAATCATTCAATTTTTTAGCATACTGTGATAGTCCGTTGATGAAATATGATTCCCTCTTTTTCACAAAAACTCTTTTTGTCCTTTTTAAATGTTTTTGTATTTTTCACAACTTTTCTCCCCCTAAAATTAAAGACATATATTTTTTTGGGTTTTAGTTTTTAAGAAAGCAAGAAAAGTATTTACATAAAAACATATGTCATACAAATGAGAATCACATTAAGTCCTCGTCATACTCGAATTCAACCTCATTTCCATCCTCTGATGTTAGATTTTTTAAACCATTTAATTTCAAAAGATTTTTAAATCTTGATCTATCAAAAGCTTTGGTATAAAAATCTGCTTTTTGATCATCAGTGTGGATTTTTTCAATTCTAAGCAACTTTTTCTCGTAACAATCACGAATAAAGTGGTGTCGAATTTCTATGTGTTTAGTACGTGAGTGTTGAACTGGGTTTTTAGTGATATCAATTGCCGCCTTGTTATCTACATATATGGGTGTGTCAAGAAACTGCAGTCCGAAGTCTCTCATCTGTTGTTGTATCCAGATTATCTGGGAACAACAACTGGAGGCTGAAACATATTTAGCTTCACATGTAGAGAGAGCAACCGCGGTATGTTTCTTGCACTGTCGTGTTACCAAACGGGTTCCAAAGAACTGGCAACCAGCCATTGTAGATTTGGCATTAGGCTTGCAGCAACCGAAATCAGAATTTGAATAACCTGTAAGATTGAAGTCGTCATGTCAAGGATACCACAAGCCGGTGCTTGGACATTCTTTCAAGTAGCGTATGATTCTTTTGATGGCTAACAAGTGTGAATCTCTTGGATAACGGGTGTACATGCATGTAGGATACATGATATCAGGTCTTGAAGCTGTGAGATACATCAAGGATCCGATCATGGAGCGTTATAGTGTTTCATCGACTTTGACTCTATGAACGTCTTGACAAATGCTGTGGTTTGTGGCTAATGGAGTTGATGCTGGCTTAGTTCCTATCAGGATGAACATACTTCGTTTGGTGAATGAAGATGCCATCAGGTAATTGTTCAACCTGAAGTCCTAAGAAAAACTTCATCTCCCCCATAGCACTCATTTCGAGCTTCCTTTTCATGACTTCTTCAAAGTATTTACACAGCTTATCATTTGTCGATCCAAAGATGATATCATCAACATAAATTTGTACGATAATCAGATGACCATCCACTTCCTTGGTAAAGATGGTATTGTCTAATGTGCCTCTAGAGAAACCCTTTCCCAGAAGATGTTTGGAGAGCATCTCGTACCAGGCTCTCAAGGTCTGGTGTAGTCCGTATAATGCTTTGTTCAACAGATAGACCTTATCCTTGTGTATCGGATTGAAAAATCCCAGTGGTTGGTCGATGTACACCTCCTCGTTTAGCTTTTCGTAAAGGAATGCAGACTTCACATCCAACTGGTACACCTTTAAATCTTTCTATGATGCAAAGGCCAAGAAAATGCGGATAGCTTCAAGATGTGTGACAGGGGCGTAGACTTCGTTGTAATCTATCCCTTTTTGCTAATGGAAGCCTTGGACCATGAGTCGAGCTTTGTTTCTAACCACAATACCTCTATCATCTCTCTTGCACTTGAAGACCCAACGAGTATTAATCTTTTTATGATGATCAGGTAGGTCAACAAGCTTACAGACACTAATTTCTAGAATTGAAGCAACCCTTCTTGCATTCAGCTTTCTTCCTTCATAGCATCTTTCAGTTTCCTGGTTCAACCTGCAAAACAAAACAACTGTAAGAAAGTTTGGTTTCTAGTGAGCAACATTTGTATAAAAGCAACTTAGATCCTTATTGATCTGATTTCGAGTTTTCAATCCATTTTATAAGTTGCCAATAATATTCTCCGATGGATGGTAAGATAGTGTCCTTGGCATCACTTCGCTTGGAACGTCTACTTGACTTTTCAAATTTGTGACAACTTCATCAGCAACCAGTTCAGAGGATGTAGCTTCATTTCTGTGATTGGATTCATCAGCATGAGTGTTCAGAAAACTTTGAATTTGCTCTGATCCTTCATTGGAATTGGTTCCTCCATCGTCAAAAGTAGGTTCTCGATCAGAGTCGGCATCAATTGGTTGATGGGCAGATGATTCAGAAGTATTCAAGACTGGTACAGTTACTGATTCTTGAAGAGTATTTCTAGGACCTACTTCAGAAGAGTTAGAGACAGGTAGTGATGGGGAAATCACCAACGTTCTTGAAACTTGCTCTTGATTGCAGATTTGATGCTATTAAAAAATCATAACAAGTCCTTCTTCTGAAGGTACTTCTGGTAGGTTAAATGAATTCCACAACAGGTCGTAATTGAACAGCCAAAAATCACAAGTTTTCTGCGTAGGCGTTGTATATCTTTGATAATCAACATGTTGTGCAAGAATAACCTGGTTTAGACTTGGCAAGAAGACTCTCTTTTGTGGACTAGCATAACCGACGAAAAATCCTTCCAAGCATTTGGCTCCAAATTTACCGTCCGGGTCTAGAAAGTACACGACGATCCAAAAGGTTCCAAAAACGCTAGGTTCGGCTTTCGATGGTTTAGTAGCTCAAAGCATGTCTTGTTGTGAGGCTTGACTGTCAAAACACGGTTAAGGGTGTAACACGCAGATGCGACTGCTTCGCTCCCGAAACTAATGGGAAGTTTTGAATCAGCGAGCATTGTTCTTGCAGTCTCAATCAGTGTGTGGTTCTTACGTTCAGCTACTCCATTTTGTTGAGGAGTATAGGGAGCGTTGAATTCATGAAGAATACCCTTATCGTTGCAGAATTTGAGTATTCTCTTGTTCATGAACTCAGTACCATTATCACTGCGGATTCTCTTGATAGGCAAGTGATATAGGTTTTCCAGCTTCCTAAAGAGAATCATAAGACTTTCAAACATTTCATCTTTACTTTCCAGGAAGAAAACCCATGAGAATCTTGAATAATCATCTGCCACAACTAGGCAATATAGATCTCCAAAGATACTTTTCACGTTCACTGGCGCAAAGAGATCCATATGAAGCCTTTCTAGTGGAAGCTTGATAGAGTTAAGCAGCATTCTCGGGTGAGATTTCTTATGCTGCTTCCTCTTTTTGTAGCTTAGACAATCATCTGTTAAGTAAAAATTCTTGTGATTAACACCCTCCACCAGGTCATTATGCACCAAATAAAACATCTTTCGTAGGTGAATGCGCCCCATCTTACGATGCGATAAGATTGACTCTTTCTCGGTAGCTTTAGAAACAAAGCATTGAACCTACTTTGACGTAGTGGATGCGATGCTCATGTCTAAGACATAAAGATCATTTTCTCGTTGAGCGCGTATGAGGATCCTCTTCTCAGGAATTTTGAATCCCGGTTTGAGAATTAAGCACTCCTTGTCATTGAAGTGGGTTGTGAATTTCTTGTCACAGATTTGCGAGATGCTCAGTAAGTTGTTCTCAAGCTCAGCAATGTAGTTCACTTTGTCGAAAGATACGACTCCGTTTGTGAGAATACCTTCACCACTATTCTTCCTCCTGTGTCCTAGCAAACCCAACCTATCCTCCCCGGATATCTTTTACGTCGTATAACTAACGCAAGCATCCCTATCATGTGTCGGGAAGCTCCACTGTCCATAATCCACTTTGACATGATTGACCTCGGGAGCCCCTGCACACATGTGGAAGAAATTACTTAAACAGAGAAACCCAAGACTGCTTGGTGTTGGGTAGGTTTAGAATATCAAACTTTGGAACTTTGATCATGACATCTTGTTTGATTTCTGTTTTAGCTGGAATAGGTGTTTTCATTTCTATTGAAGATGGTTTGACTTTTGCTACCCAAGCTTGTGTTTTCAGAACTGCCTTTTTGGAATAGAATTTTGAATCCTTTTGACGATTCTTAGTAGAAGTTTCACCAAACTCAAATTTTGAATTATGTTGAATTGTTGATGTCACATTTTTATTGGATTCATTGTTTCTTTTAGAGTTTGTTTTGGTACAAACTTGGGTGCTTTTTGCATCACATCTTCTGTAGATCTGCTCGAGTTGTAAACAGGTTTTGGATTTCTTTGAGAACATTGTCGTGCAATATGCCGGACTCTATTACATTTGTAACACGTCCTACTGTCATTTCTAACAGAGGAATCCAAATCCTGTTTTCTACTATCCTTTTCCTTTTTAAATTCATCATTAGATTGTTTACCAATGCTCACTTTTTCTTTTTCAATATTTGTCCCGTAGACAAAATCAATTTTCTTTGCAAAGTTCAATTTTTGAAAATTGTTGTTCTTTCTTTGCTTTTGATAACCCAAATATGCTCTCCTGATTTCAGGATAGTCCTTGTCCTTCTGATGGTGGTTTTTGTAGACACATTTTGATTTAGAATAAAATGATGCATCTCGTTTTTCTAAATCAAAATGACTGACTTCAACTAGCTTGAACAACTTATCAACTCGATCAAGATTAACATTATGAATTGGGAAATCCTCATCGGATATATAGTTTATTATATCCATTCATTTTGTACACGGCTACATTTGCATCATTGTTTAACTATTTTCTGATGATACAACATCCAGTTCAGATTTTTCGAGATTCAGTTTCGCACTTTCAAAATTAGAACCTTTTGATTTGTCGGACTCATATTCCAAAACATTTTCGACCACAGTTTTTACCATTTTAGATTCACATTCATTTTCTGTTTTGGTTTATGTTACATCAATGTTCGCAGGCAGCTCGTTTTCCTTCTCAGTTTTCAATTTTAAATTGAGCGCCTTTTCCACCCCTGATGGTTTCTTTCTAGCATAGCTATTCCACAAGGGTGGTGGAACACGATCGTAACTGTCACCTTTGTGTTCATCAAGTTTATTGTCTTCCTTGTTTCAATTTGAGGGAGAATGTGATCAACGACGTACGAACTAGTAGAATAACTAATTAACAACTTGTTAACCCATTTAGATTCGATTTTTATTTTTTCCAGCTCACTTTTTAGCTCGGCAATTGTATTTAAATGAATATTGATGGCCATTTGTTTGTCCGTTATAGTTGCCTTGAGCATCAAAAGTGTCTTGTCATTTTCTCTGATCACTTGTTCAAATTGTTTAATTATTTTACTTAATTTGTCATATGCTTCTTTTGTTGTATTATAATCACATAACAAATTATCTCATGATTTTCAGCTCTTTGTATCTCGTTTCTTTTTTGACACACTCAATGCATGGCTCTTTGCACTTCATGCAAGTTGTTTCTTTTACTGACACATTTACCAATTTGACTCTAGCTTCCTGAGCTTCCTCAGTAACTACCTCATTCATGTTAGCCATTAGAGATTTGTCGCTATGTTAGTTAGATTCTCCAAAGTCAACTACTTGGTCACATCGATCATCTCCTCTATTTCAGACTTTTTCTCTTCTTCACAAGGTCGTTGATAGCTTGAGTCGAAATAACCTGCAAAAGTTTTAAGAATGTCAGTAGGCAAAGATGTTTAAATGCACTATTTAAGAGTTCGTCTTCCTCTGACAATGTGTTGTAATATTCTTCAGGTGCTTCGTCAAAGGATGCCTCAGCAAATCTTCTTCTGCCTGTTCTGGTTCAACAAATATCTCAGCTACCAGTGCGAGGCTTTCATTCTTTGTAATGTATTTGTTCTAGTTGAACCCTTCATCTTCTTGGGTAACAACCAAAGCCTTATTCTTTGAGTTGGATAGACCATCTTCAAGGTTAGTGCAGATTGAAGATGGTCTATCTAACTCAAATGACAATACGTTCGATCAGCTGCTTTACTGTCTCACCTTTCATCAGATTGAAAATATCGAACTCCTTGCTTAGCAGCACTTTTCTTCCTTTTCGAAGTTGAGAACTTCCTTGAAATTTATGTCTTAAAGCATTCCACAGAGACTGAGCTTCATCATTGTGTTGAAGAAGTGCCAAGATATCTTCTTTTACTACCTGTTATAATATGTTCACTTTTCGTTGATAAAGTCTGTTAGTTGAGCCAGTGTCTTCTCAAGACCATTCTCACCTGTAGGTGTTGTGTACTTTGACTCGATGGCAAACCAACATGTGAAATGATTAGCTTGTACCCAGTTTATGAATCTCTCACTCAAACTGTCATAATCTTCTAAGGTCATAGCTTTGGAGGTTTCGTTATGGTTCCCATTTCGTTTTCTGGATTCATGTTTTGTGTTGCAGTAGTCGTAACAACTGAAGCAGCAAACGCGTTGAAAAACTCTTCTTCCATTAAATTTGTATTTTTTTAGAAACACAAACTTTTGACACCAATGATTAGAGATAAATTGACGAAAACATGAAAGTTAAGAAAAAAATACTCAAAATATCCTTCGTGCGAGTGACTTAATACTCGTGCGAGTCAGGTGACTCGTGCGAGCAAGTTACTCTTGCGAGAGAAAGAGTTACTCATACGAGTGACTCTTTGTGCGAAACACTTGCTTGTACGAATGACTATTTTGGAACTTGAAATTTTTAAGAAAACTTGTTTTCTTGTTCGTACGAGTGGCTATATCGTACGGATGGCCGTTCATACAAGCTGTCCTTCTGCTCATACGAGTAGATCAAGTCAACAAACGGATGTTTTCTGCAATTTTCGTCATGATTTTGGTCGATTTTAGATCTGTAGAGTGGCTATATCGTACGGATGGCCGTTCATACGAGCTGTCCTTCTGCTCGTACGAGTAGCTCAAGTCAACAAACGGATGTTTCTTCCTTGCATATTTTCGTCATAATTTTGGTCGATTTTAGATCTGTAAGTTTCAGGGATTTGATAACGTTGATTTTAACGTGTTATACTAAATCTAGTCCAAGTTGTCCATGAAATCTTCTAGATCAGAATATGTATAGAGAAATAATAGATATAGAAAATCTTCTATGGTTGAATCTTACTTTTTCAACTGCTGAAACTGGTGTTTCTGCTGAAACTTGTTTTGTCCTTAAATTAGGCCTCAAGGCTCTGATACCACTTGTGAGAGTGATCGGCTCTCCTCTGTGAGCAACCGATTTGACTTAGCTAATAGAGGCGGAATTCATTGATAGCAAGTTGGACATACAAACAATCAAGTATGCTGCTTAAACGCCTTTACTTTTTATATTAATAAACGTGAAAGTTACAAACGAGTATACAAATGGACAGGCTTCGTCGTAGTAATACACCAACAATAACACACAACACTCAAGCTCCACATTTATAGGCCAACATGCTCGCACATGAGAGAGGTTGTTGGCTCGTGCGAGTGGTGCTCGTACGAGTGACAAGATGTCACTCGTACGAGCCACAACAACTCACTCGTACGAGCCCTATAAAATACATTAACATATGACAACTTAAGCCCTATATATACGAACGACATATCCCGGACGTAGGCGATAGATATTATGCACCATCAACTTGACTGTATGATGGTACATACCTATTCACCAATGGTATGATGTTGTAAACTAAATAAGGATGAATTCACTACGCTCACCTACTACGAGAAAGCTTTGTGCATACCTTGACGCGGGTTTATGTCCTAATGTTGGACACGCTAGTACGACACTATCATAATACACTTAATCATATCACAAGGTAATAGTACTTGAAATGTTCAAGTTATATGCTTCACTAGATAAACAATACTGGTAATTGATGTAATGTGAATTAATTCAGTTTCCATGACTAGTTTGTATAATAATTCAAGTCGTTTTGTGTTGTTTTACCATTGGTTTTGTATATTATTGTGTCTTGTGTGCTTTATAGGGTTCCAGAAGTAAAAACGAGCTAAAACGTTAAAGAAACGAGCACATACGAGAAGGCTTGGGCTTAGTGAAGGATTCTCATATGGAGGCTGCAAGTGAAAACGGTGAAGACAATGAAGATGAGATGATATAATTTAATTACAAACTGTAGGCGAAAACGGTGAAGAAAACGGAGTTAAAGCAAAACAGTTATGACGAAAAAGGTTTTCTCTATATGGAGGCTGGTCGCGTCACACAACCACGAAGCCTTAAGGAGCCCGCGCGATGCAAGCAGGGGTCTGGTCAACACAAAAAAGTCTATTTTTTGACACTATTTAAGCCCATAAACAACCCTAATCATAACCAGACAACGCTAGATAGATTAAGAAGATGAAAACAAAGATTTTGTTGATCAAGAGAGCTCGGGAGGGAAGAATTGAAGCGTGGGATCGAATTTTTCAGGGGTTAAGCATCTTATTACTCGGTTCTTTCATTTATCTTCTTTTTACCGTGTTTACTAAACTCTTGAAGATGATGGTTCTGAATTTCATGACAATGTTAGGATAGTTGTATTATCAATATCTAGGTCATATGATGCATACGCTTGTTTGATTTGTTTCTTATCGGTTTTGGACATATTATGTGGTTTTAATTAATAAATTATACAACTTTGGTTTCAATGTTCTAATGTATACGCATGCTTAAGCTTGTTTAAATCTTTATCATATGTTTCACTTGCGTTCTTGTGGATGTCTTCTATGTATGTATGCTTGTTTGGTCGTGGACTGTGTGTTAGCGGCTAGTTTACGGTGAATAGTATACGATTCCTATAGAAAGTATGATTAGGCTTTGAGTAGGATTGAGTGTTCTACTAATCTTGATAGCCATGAGGTGAGAGGTTGTTGGCTAGTCTCGAGTGATTAGTTTTCTAGGTCAGATTCATCATGAGAAGATCCCCTAGTTCACAGTCTCTGTCTACCAGCTAAGTTTGAGTATAAACCATAGTTTCCCTAGATTTTTGTGCCGTGAGGTAGAGTGTCTAAGGATGCTTTGTTATCATATTAAGAGAGCTTGTGAAGGAGCCCTTTAAATTGGTAGTTAAACAACCCAGTAGGCTGCCATAGGTGTCTTCTTGAGAAGGTCGAGGGTCTTGTTCGGGGATCCTTAAGGTTTAGTATATGAAGATCCCACCTTCCACATTAGTTCCAAAACCAACAGAACATGTCTTGCAAATGTAGGATTCAGACTACGGTAGTGTGTTTCCCATCATCTAATCACATCTCCCATTTACTTCTTGTGTCTTATCAGTTTTAGTTTAATTTAGTAGTGTCTTCGCCTACGTCTTTGTTAAGTTGTATGTTCGCGTCATACAAAGTTGTATGTTCACTTTGTTAAGTTGTATGTTCACTTAAGTTGCATAGTTTGTTAGGAAACTGTAATAGGGATTTAACTGTTAGATTTTGTTAAGTTGTATGTTCACTTCGTACGAAGGTGGAATGCCAACTTCGTACGAAGATAGACTGGTCACTTCGTACGAAGATGACTTACCTTCATATGAAGTTAGATAGTTAGCTTAGCACGATCTAAAATGTTTATATATAGGTGTGCAATCTAGTTTGTCTGTAATTGTTTTGTTGAATGATAAAGGGAAGCCATATCAAATTTATAGCAGGTTGTAAACGTTGATCAAATTAATGAAATATTGAGATTAAAAAGTAATCTTGAACTTGTCACTAGTTTAAAATAAATTCTGCGCATATTGAACTAGGTTAGACAAAGTAGGACCTGAGCTTATTGGATGAGAAGATCCTCACAAGTGGTATCAGAGCATGGAGGCCTGATTTGAAGACAATTCATCAAGATTCTACTTCTCTTCTACTCATTTTTTATTCTTTTTATCATTTTTTTTTCAAAAATCTAACGGTCAAAAAGGCATGATTTTCTCAAGGAATACGTAAAATCTACTATTAACGAACCCTTGAAAGTTTCAGACCTAAAATCAACTTCAATCATGATAAAAACATCGAAAAACGTGAAATTGTGAAACCTTTACTTCGCACGATCTTAACATTCACTTCGCACGATCTAACATTCACTTCGCACGAAGATAACATTATCTTCACACGAAGTAAATCTGTTAAGTTTGAAAAATTTAAAGTCACTTCGTACGAAGTAAAATCTCACTCCGTATGAAGTAAACTCTTGAAAATTTTGGAGTTTATCTCCGCACGAAGATAGATCTAAAACTGGTATTTTAAACTTGTACGAACTGGAATTTAATTGGTTTTGTGTTTTCCTTCTCACCAGGTCAACTTCGCACGAACTTAACTTCGCACCAAGCTGATTTTCAACCAATTTTCATGAAGAAATGGAGAACGAATTTTTCAATGCATTTGCAACGTCAGCAGTCTCAACAGTAGCAGCAGTCCAAAACATAAATCTCGAAAATGAAATGGGGACTATGACAAAACCCCCAAAGTTGATGTGTTTGGAAGATTATTTCGGATGGAACATGAGATTTGTTAACTGGGTATAAGCCAATTATTTTCATTGCTGGTACACCATTGAAGAAAAATATGTTGCACCGGTTGGTGAAAATGGGCTTGAAAAGACATTGACTGAGTTTACTACACCAGAGAAAGATAAGTTCATCAGGGGAAAAAAATGATGAATATCCTATAACAAGCTATCAAAGAAGACATATGTACTTTTTTAAAACATGATGGTGACACTCAATCTGTTTGGAACACTTTGAAGTTAAAATTTCATGGAAGCACCTAGATGATAAACAGCAATAAAGCGTTGTTGAAGAAAGAGTTCGATATCTTTAATTTGCTAAAAGGAGAAACAATGAAGCAGTTAATAGAAAGGTATTGTCACCTGGTTGTTGAGATGAAAAGATTGGGAATTCAAAAAGAAAACGAATAGATAGTGGACAAATTGGCTGATGCATTACCTAGTAGTTTGTCAAGGTTCATAGAGAAACTGGAAGGTCACGAACTCAAAATGCTAAAGATGGCTAAAACCAAAGGTTCACACATTCAACAAGTGTGAATCTATGCTATAAAGGAAGTTCATCAGTCAACACTCAAAGTCCAAAAATACATACTGCTTTAACGCAGACAGTTCTTCGAGTACTTCGTCAAACCATTCGAACACTAGTGGTGGTTTTTAGTCATTTTCAACCTTTGATCCTAACTTACAACAAACACCTTAATCGTCACAAAATTTGAACAATTTTTAAAGCAGCAAGAGCAACCACACCAACTCGAACCAATGAATTTTACAACGCAAGATCGCCGTGAATTTAGAGAATGCTCAAGATTTTACAGAATGCGGCCAAACAGCCCATGGCCTTACTTATCTTTTGAAAGTTTGGTAGCTAGAAAGACTAGAAATCCTAACATGACAAAGGAAGATTATGACCAAATCGATCCAAAAAAGCTAGAGCTAATTGATATCAAATGGTGCACGGCTAGTATTGTTCGCAGTTCATGGAGATTATGGGTAGAAATAGTTTGGGAGTTCCAGATGGAAAGCTGGGGTTTGACAAATCAAAAGTCACTTGTTTTAAATGTCGAGAGAAGGGACACTACAAGAGAGAATGTCCAAATTGCGAAGTAAATGAAAATCAAAATCCATTTGGAGACGACTACTACAGAAAGGCGATCTGTGACAAAACTTCGCCACCTCACACTACATCAAGAATGATTCAAATTGAGGATGGTTTGTCAAGTTCCAAAGATAAAGCTCTTGTTGTTTCCCAGGAGGATGAAGGATTCAACGGGAACAAGTACTTTTCAAAGCCTGAAAATATTGCACTTTTGGCAGAAATTAGAGAAGAACCTAAACCAGTTGAAGAATGTTTTGCTGTGGCAACCTTCGATGAAACTCCAAACGAAGAATACTACTATGATTCTTCGGCTAAGGAAGTCATTTTTCATAGTGCATTTTAAAAACACGGGAAGCAGATGGACATCTGATAGTAGTTCAAATCTATGTGGATGACATAATTTTTTGTTCGACCAACGATGTGAAGTATAAGATTTCGAGAGGAAAGAATTACTAAGAATAAACGAAAAGGATGGGATATGATAAGAAGAATAACAACAAGTTTCGAGAACCAAATTTTTCAGAGAACATAAACTTTGTTTTCAGAACAAGCTCAAAAAGTGAGAAGGAAAGTTTGGCTAAAGAACAATCAAACGATGAATTCTATGCAGAGAAAAAAACGCCATGAATAGGTTATGAGATCCTCTGTTGGAAACGACAGTAGGACAAGCTTCAAATGCAACCAAGTTGGACATATTGCAAGAAATTGTTCACAAAATGTCTCTAAACCTGTTTACAGTGTAAAGAAATCTTCAGAGGATGTGAAACTAAAATCCCCAAAGTTTGTTCCTACACAAACTTTGAAAAGAAACAACGAATCTAATAATGTGAAACCAACAAATTCTAATGTTTCAAACAAAGAAGTTGGTGAATCATCAAGCAAATATGAACAAAAAGATTCAAAATTTTATCCTAAACAAGCATTTTCAAAACAACTAACTTGGGTGGTTAAATCATGACTGATAAAAAGGTTGAGGTTGAACAGAATGTTGAAATCAAGAAAGAAAGTGTTTGTGAACTAAAAGTGGAAAGCCCGAACACACCCAAGACCGTCAAGACTTGGGTCTCGCTATTCAACTAATTGTTTAATTGCATGTTTAGGGGCTCTTGAGATCAATAATCTCCAAGTGGATAATGGATAGTGGAGCTTCTCGGCACATGACAAGAATGTTGGCCTTGTTATAAGATGTAAAATCAATTCGAGGAGGCTACATTGGTTTGCGGGTAACCAAGATGGGAGCATAGTCGGTGAAAAAATTCTAACAAATGGTGTGGTGTCGTTCGATAAAGTCAACTACATAGTAGAGTTAGAGAACAAATTGCTGAGTATCTCTCAGATTTATGACAAAAAGTTCACAACATATTTTACCTGAGGATAGATCCTGATGTGCGCTCCCCTAGAGAATGACTTGTAAGTTTTAGACATGAGTGTTGTGACAACAACGACAAAATCTGCGCAATGTTTCAAGTCCAAAGCAACAGAAAAATAATCAATCACGTGGCATAGAAAGATGGGGCACATTTACCTTCGAAAGATGAACTTTTTAGAACACACCAATCTAGTTGAGGGAGTTAATCTAAAGAGTTTTTACTTGAGTGACGACTGCATAAGTTGCAAAAAGGGCAAACAACATAAAAAGTCGCATCCAAGGAAGCTCTTGAACTCAATCAAGCTCCCGCTAGAGAGAATACCCATGGATCTCTGTTGGTGCATAATGCCTATTGCCTACGTCTAGGATACGTTGATTGTATATATAGGGCTTAGAACGTTAGTTTGTAAATGTTATTATGTATGTTATATGTTTAGATCATGACTCGTACAAGTGAGTCACATGACTCGTACGAGTGACTCTTTGTCACTCGTACGAGGCAACCACTCGCATGAGTTATACACTCTGTGTCACACTCTCCTATGCGACTCATGTCGACCTATAAATAGAGGAGTGTTGTGTCAGAGCTAAGTAGTGTTAATCCTGTTGGTGTGGCGAAGCCCTTCTGAACTGTTTACTTGCACTGTACTTTGTCACGTATATCAATACATCAAAGGAATTTAAGCAGTATATCTCACTTGTTTGTTTGTCAACCTCACTAACAATGTATTCCGCCTCTGTTAGTTGAGTCAGATCGGTCCGGTGCTCATCGGAGGAATCGATCCCCATTCACAAGTGATATCAGAGCCTTGAGGCCTGATCTGCTGACAAACATCAAGTTTCTACCAACAGTTTCAGATTCAGATTCACCATTGGAGCTTTCTATTTCTACACTTTCCCACACACAAAGACAAAGTGTACCTTCTGAACAAAGCCTTTTATGGTCTTCATCAAGCCCCGAGAGCTTGGTATGAAACGCTGTCACGACATCTTCTAGACAACAGTTTTCTCAGAGGAACTGTAGATTCTACCTCTTTACCAAGGAAGTGGATGGGCATTTGATTATTGTGCAAATATATGTTGATGATATCATCTTTGGATCGACAAATGATAAGCGTCAGATGTTATGAAGATTTTTTGAAGACTATCCAAGACTGCGGCAACATCCAAGGGGGAGTTTGTTGGTGCATAATGTCTATTGCCTACGTCTAGGATATGTTGATTATATATATAGGGCTTAGAATGTCAGTTTGTAAATGTTATTTTATATGTTATTTGTTTAGATCATGACTCGTATGAGTGAGTCACATGACTCGTATGAGTCACACACTCTGTTTCACACTCTCCTGTGTGAGTCATGTCAACCTATAAGTAGAGGAGTGTTGTGTCAGAGCTAAGTAGTGTTAATCCTGTTGGTGTGGCGAGGCCCTGCTGAACTGTTTACTTGCATTGTACTTTGTTCACTTCTATCAATACATCAAAGGCATTTAAGTAGTATATCACACTTGTTTGTTTGTCAACCTCACTAACAATGAATTCCGCTCTGTTAGTTGAGTCGGATCGGCTTGGTGCTCATCAGAGGAGTCGATCCCCCATTCACAATCTCTTTGGACCTATCAATGTTCGAAGTATCTCAGGAGATCTATATTGTCTCATTGTGAGTGACGATTATTCAAGATTTTCATGGGTGATGTTCTTAGAGAGCAAAGTTGAAACTTTTGAGAGTCTAATGATTCTATTCTACAAATTAGAGAATCTGTATTAGTTACCAATTCATCGCATTCATAGTGACAATGCTACAGAGTTTAAGAACAATCGGATGGAAGAGTTTTGCAATGAGAAGGGAGTTTTGCATGAATTTAGTGCACCATATACACCACAACAAAATGGTGTAGCTGAACACAAAAACAGAACCCTTATAGAGACAACAAGAACTATGCTCGCTGATTCTAAACTTTCTGTCAGTTTTTGGAGCGAAGTTATGGCTTCTACATGCTATACCTTGAACAAAGTGTTGACAGTCAAGCCACACAAGAATATGTGTTTCGAGCTACTCAACCAGCAAAAGCCAAACCTAAAGTATTTAGAACCATTTGGGTCACCTTGCATGATAATCGATGCTGATGGCAAATTTTAAGCTAAATCAATGGAGGGGTTCTTCGTGGGACATGCTAGTCCACTTAGAAGAGTCTATCTTCCTAGCATAAACCAGGTTAGTGAAGCTAAGAACGTAGATTCTCAAAGATACACGTCAATAACACAAAAACCTAGTATACACGTGCGGAATCCGTGTATAGTTAGGCAACATTGTAAACACATTGTATTCACTTTAATCACTGTTTCATTAACTTATTGTACGTTACAGATCCTAGAAACAGTCGGACAGAGCTCTGCTGTCCAAATCACAAAACGTTACAAATGAACTAGCTTGCACATCTGTTTATAGACAACACATTTCCTTCGTACGAAGCTAGATCCTATCTTCATCCGAAGGTAAATCTCCTTCGTACGAAGATAGATTACCTTCATACGAAGTGCATATCCACTTCATGTGAAGTTACCAACATACATTCTAACATTATGTAACTATATACATACTCGATACTATTCGATGACGTAGGCGACATACACATGCATCAACAGTCTCCCCTTAGTTGTTGCCGCAGTCCTCGAAACTTCATTTAAGATCCAGAGTCTTTAAAATTCTGTATGTTTCTTCAAAACTTTAATAGCTTTAACTTTCTTGATCTTCAGACATTATCAACAGTCTTCTATTTTCTTTGATCTTCAATAGTAAACATTGCGTATCAGCATACTCCCCCTTCTTTGGGCATTCTTTATCATCATTCAACATTTCTATCTTTCTCTCACTTACATTTAACTTCCTGTTCATTCTTTCATACATTCAAATAAACATTTCAAATTCAAACTTTGAAATCTCTGAATATAAACATTTCAAATTTTAATCTTTTTTTCTCATTTATAAAACCTCTCAGTTAATCAAGTCCAAATTAATGACATTGAATATCTGATTTATCTATCAAGTTCAAATTAATATCCTTGGTTGATCTTATTAAGAACAAACTTTTGTTTTGACTCAAATTTAATTCTCAACTTAATGAACTTTAATCATTTTCGGACAATTTCAGATTTCTTATTTTTGTTTAGCAGCTCTAGATTTTGAAATTCAGTTTTTCATCGTCGGCTATCGAAACTAAAATGAACATAAAATCTTTTTGGTTTTTTCAAAATTTATGCTAAAACACACTGAAAATATTTTTGGGCTTTCTGAAATGAAATGTAATAAACTATGTACAAACATATTTACAAACATATTTTTGTGTGTTTATGTTAGAGAATCATATCAGTTTTTGAGACATAACACTAGTACCGTTGACCTTTATAAGACATTAAGTACTAAACAAATTCACTTAGATTGTCAATATACTTGTCCACATAAACCTCTACACATTTCTCAACTGTTCCGAGACACATTAGGTAATACTAGGAACTTGACTTAACCGTTTTTCCCACCTCATAATATACTCCCGTATCAAGATTCCCTGGATTTCATCTTACAGATGAATAAATCTAACTGATATATGTATCTGGGTAGTACAAGACCTTGAGAGCTTAGGTTAGTATCATCGTACCGACAAAGAGATAAAGGCTCGACTTAAAAGTAGTGTTCTAATTTGGAATCTTTTGACTACTTATTATAATATCTTTCCATACTTTCAATTTTATGCAGTTTTCAGGTGTAAAAGCAAAAGTATCCTACAAGTTCTACCATTGCTGACGCAAAATCAAAAGAGCTTGTATAATACCTCATATATCAATTATCTATAAAGACCTAGTATTTCAGAATCCGGCGATCTCTCAAATGAAATTTCGGTATACTAAGACCATATGTTCGAGAGATGTTAAACCACTAATTAAGAAGTTTTTCTTTTAAGTTTATATCTCAGAAACAATCTACTGAATGTGCGAAGCCTACTGGCACATCCTCTGTGAGACATGTTTAAACTTTATAACACTTCAAATCTTTAGCATACCGTGATAGTCCACTGATGTACTATATTTCCTCTTTTTTTTGTCTTTTTCATGTTTTTGCACATTATTTTGCATTTTTTAATGTTAATGTATTTTCTATAACATTTCTCCCCCTAAAATCAAAAACATATTTTTGTATTTTTTAATAACCAACTGATGAGAATTACTTCAATTCGTCATCCATTACTTCTTCACAATTATACTTTTAAGCTCTCTCCCCCCTAAGATGACAAAACTTTTGACACATTTGATTTTTAAAAAACATTTATAAACCTGTCTTTTCAACCAGTCTTGTCTGTTCAACAGTAAGGGTTCTGTGAAATTTCAATTAAAAAAATTGTAAAATTGTAAAGTAAATGTGATTGAAAATTCAATCATGGCCTTTATGTATATCAAGTTATCCAGGCCCTAAAATCCTTATTATGTGCTAGGAACCTCAGTTTTCATGTTACTTTATCTTTCGAAGGATCCTTCACACAGATGCAAACAATCAATTGAATAGTTTAACGCAGAATTTTTCAATCTTAGGTTCAACCTTAGTTTTGATTTTTTATTCACAATCAGGTTTATTTGTGACTTTCTCAAGTTTAGGAAAGTCTTCTAAACTTTCAATTTTCACTGATTGTTTGGTCTTTTCAACATATTTTTCTTTTATTACCCAATTTTGTTCAACCCTTTCTGACTCCCCGGTTGACACAAATTTTTTAACTTTTACTAGAAAAATTCCCTTTTTCAACATCCATGTTTGGTTTTTAGAGATTGCTTTCTTGAAATACAATATAGAATCTTTTCATTTAGCACTTTTTGAAGTTTCACCAGCTTTGAATTTTGAAAATTTAGTGTTAATTGGTTTCACTTTGTTTGTAGATTCTATGACTTGTTTCCAAACTTGTGTTGGTACAAACATTGGTGAGTTTTGCTTTAAATCTCCGGAATTTTTCTTAATATCGGTAACATATTAGAATTTAGTATGTGAATATTTTCTAGCAATGTGTCCAACTTCGTTACATCGAAAGCACATCCTACTATCGTTTCTAACAGAGAATTTCTCAACCTGTTCTCTATGTTGTTTTTTAGCATAAAATTTTACATCTGATTGCTCTTTACTCAAACTTTCTTTTCCTTTTTCTGAGCTTGTTCTGAAAACAAAATTTATATTCTTTGAAGACTTTGGTTTTCAGAACCTGTTGTTATTTTTCTTGGCATATCCCAAACCTTTTCTTTTATTTTTAGGATAATTCTTTGCTTTTTGATTATTAGGTTGAAAACATTTAGTTTTGGAATTGTTAGAGACATTCTTAATATCCAGCTCAGACAAACTAATTCCAAACAACTTTAAAACCTTATCAACTTTATCAAGATTCACATTCTGAATCGGAAACTCATTATCAGAATATAGTTTGTCAGATCCTTTCTTATGTACATCACAATATTAAAATCACCATTCAAACCATGTTCTGATTTATTTATGTAATTCTTATGAAACTTTCTTCATTTTTAGAACGAGAACTCAATTTTGTTTTCTTATCTTCCAAAACATTATCAATCACATTTTGAACCACTTCAGATCCACAATCATAGGTTACATCTATGTTTTCATGCAACTCGTTATTCAATTCAGTTTAAGTTTTAACTTGAGCGCCTTTTCCACCCCCTCAGGTTTCTTTTGGGCATAGCTATTCCACATTGGGGGTGGAACACGATGATAACCTGGATCCCAATTTTGGTTATTAGACTCTGTTTCTTCCTTTTCTGTTTTTCTGGTTGTTTCGGTAGAATATGATCAATCACGTATGATGATGTTGAGTAACTAATTAGCAACTTATTGACCTGTTCTGATTCTATCTTCATGGTTTCAAGTTCCTGTTTTAGTTTCGCAATCGTGTCAAGCTGAATATTAATTGCCATATGTTTTTCCATGACCGTTTCCTTGAGCATCGAGAGTGTGGCTGCGTCTTCTAAACTCGATTTTTCATATTGTTTAATGGTTCTGCTTAATTTATCATAAGTCTCTTTTGTTTCTTTGTAATCACTTGACAAATTATGTGTAAGACATTTAAGCTGCTTGTATCTCCTCTTTTACAACACATGACTCACATGGCGTTAGACATTTTATTGTCAGGTTATCAGTGTGATATTTAAGTTCTCTATACATCTTGTCTTTCTCAGCACACGACTTGGATAGTTCTAAACATTTTGTGCATTGTCGTTCTATCTTGATTTTCTCATTCTTTTTAACTTCCTTCTCTTCGTGGAATCTCTCAACTTTTATCTTCTGATTAACTTCAAAAATTTCATTTTCTCCTAGAGAATGATCTTGTTTTTCTGGAACTTCATCGTATTTTACACTTTGTTTTTGTTCGCCGAAGAATCCTACAAAAGCATTAAACACGTGAGGAGGCATTTATGATTAAAACATACTATGAATAACATCTTCTATATCTTCCTCTTTAAACTGTTTCTCTTCTTCTTCACTCTTTGTGCTTTGACTTTGTTCATCAGATAAACCTGCACTTGTAACAGAATTATCAGATTGAGATAACATGAACATTTTTAAAGCGTCAAATTCTTCAAAACACGATCTTTCATAACCATATTGAGTAAAGATATCCTCATCAATTCCTTTAACAAACAAAATCTCATTATTATCCATTTTCATTGAAAGTTGCTCGTATTATTCGTCAAATGCTAAAACGATTAAGATTTCAGTTCGAGTAAAGTAAAAATGCGAAAATTGATTTATCTTCGTGCGAAGGTAATGATTTTTAAACCTTTGCAACTATTATCTTCGTGCGAAGGTAAATGATTTTAAGCCTTTGCAACTTTTATCTTCATGCGAAGATAAAATTATCTTCGTGCGAAGGTGATGTGCGTGAATTATATATATTCTTATAGTTCATTTTTCTTCACAAAAATTTAGTTTTAAAAGGATTTTCACCCAAGAACTAGACTACACACACAAAAGGGCAAGTGTAGCCATGGGGTGGTAATATAGTTTATCGGTAAGAACCGAATATCAATCCATGGACGCGGTGTCTCGATACTAAACTTTGCTACTTTAAAGCCCTTTCAATTGATGGGTTGATTTTTGTTTCTAATTTATCATGCAAAAATAACAAATTGCTAACTAATCTAAAGTAGAACAATATCTAAAAGAGGTTTCCTAAACTAAGTATCCACTAATAAACATGTGACAACAAATAGGAAAGACGAGTGGTGATGCAAGCTCTAAATTCATCTAAGTTCCCAATAAAGGCTTCCTAGTTTTATAAATCTTGGGAAAACTAAAATGAAATAACATTCTAATCACCTAAAATTTATTCTTCTAAGTTCACTTGCTAAGTTGATGTTAATCTTTAATGATGAGTTACTTGTTTGTCAAAACTCCTAACTCTACAAGTTAGGGAAAACTACCATGAACAACATACTAATCACCCTAACTTAGTTTTAAGTAAGTGACACCTTCATCATGTTCTTGATATGAACCACAAGCGTGGTCATGCTAGACAACAATCTTGGCCTAAATCACCATATCAACATAAACACAAAGTATAGGATTCATACAAACTTTTTTTTTGATCTTTGCAAATCTAAATGCAAGAATCCATACACCTGTTCAAATCACCATTCAATTCATGTTAGCAATTCCCATTCCTAGTTTCATGTAATGAATTATAGTAACAAGTTAACAAGATTCAACAATCATAATCTCTACATGGGCTTTCCAACACAACATGTAAATGCTTATGACCAAACATTCAAGAACAAGGACTTTAAACATGTACATGAACTCTAAGAATAAGATTAAAAATCACTATGAAGATTAACAAAAACAATCACCAAATCTACTTCCATA
Source organism: Scalesia atractyloides (assembly GCA_947069175.1). NCBI lineage: Eukaryota > Viridiplantae > Streptophyta > Magnoliopsida > Asterales > Asteraceae > Scalesia > Scalesia atractyloides. The sequence goes on from CAMTDV010000001.1 coordinate 30,222,060, forward strand.
TTATCACAAATTCATTAGCTTCAACAAGTTTAAACAAAACAAATGTCGAGCCCATAAGGCTCATAACTACCAAATCAAGTGCAAGAAAACTTAAATTGTTCATAGGTAACAAGTAAGCTAAACAATGTTTAAAGATAAGATTAAATGGTAAATGAGTGGATCTTCAAGTGATTTAGTCTTCTTCAAGGCTCCTTCTTGGCTCCAACAAGCTTCTAAAACCAGATTCTTAAGAGAATACTTCACAAAAATGCTCCAACTCCCTTCCAAATGAGCTTGACACTCATATTTAAGCTGCTGGGTGTTTGGCATGACCATGCCACCTTTTGGCACGATCGTGCTTGGGAAGTGTCCGAGGCGCATTTCGTCTGTCGATTTTTTTGCTATCATTTTCGGAAAAATCCTGCTCAAACTTCCCCGAGGTGGCACAATCATGCCAACAGATGGCACGGTCGTGTGTATCGATGATGTATCTGATGATGACTGTTGCGCTCTCGAGAATGAACTGATCAGAGACTGACTTGGGTTACGCACACTCGTGCTGGGGGATGGCACGGTCGTGCGAATCTTGGATTTTCCTTGTTTGCGCTGACAGTTGAGAGTGCTGATGAGAGTGCCGGTTTTCGATGGCTCGTGCCAAGTGTTGGCACGGCCGTGCGGTATCTGGAATTTTGCTCCATTTTGTTCCAAAAAGCCTCCGTTCAACACCGGGCCGAAGCCCGGACCTGTATTTTCACAAACAACTCAAATGAGTACCAAAATCAATACAAATACAATGAGTTCTCGCATAAACGGGTATATTTGACGTTTTAAAGATGCATAAATTCTTATACATCTGAAGGTAAAGTTATGTTCGTGCGAAGATAGGTTCAAAACTTGACATTTTTTCAATTTTTGAAATGAATTAGTTTATCTTCAACTCTGATTCTTTTAAGGGTTTGTTATTAGTCCATTTTAAACAGTCCTGTGAAAAAAATTAGTCCAATTTGTCCATTCAATGTCCGGGAAATGTCAAAAATAAGTAAGAATGTGTAAAAAAAGTTGTATTGTGGCTGAATCTTTTCCAATGTCTTCAAATCAAGCCTTCCTAGCTCTGATACCACTTGTAGGTCCGTTTTACGGATCCGATAGCTTAGGCATTAACTTGATAACTTTTTCACTTTAATCACTGTTTCATTAACCTGTTGTACGTTACAGAGCCTAGAAACGGTCGGACAGAGCTCCGCCGTCCGAATCACAAAACGTTACAAATGAACTAGCTTGCACGTCTATTTATAGACAACACATTACCTTCGTACGAAGCTAGATCCTATCTTTGTGTGAAGGTAATCTCCTTCGTTCGAAGATATATTACCTTTGTACGAAGTGCATATCTACTTCATGAGAAGTTACTGACATACATTCTAACATTATTCAACTATATACAGACTCGATACTATTCGATGACATAGGCGACAAACATATGTATCAACAGTATCTCAGACTGCTTGAACAAGTGATCCTACATCAAATCAAGGGATGAATGAACCAGCTCCCACGTTCGATCAAAGTGATGATTCTGATTCTGATGCTGAACCAACATATGACAATGATGGATCTACTTCCAATGATGGTGCAGAATAGATTCAAAGTTTACTAAACAATCAAGCTAGTCTAAGTGCTCAGAATGAAGCATCTACAAGTATTCAAGAGCTGATCAAAATATCACAAATCTAGAACACAAAGTGCTTGATTCAAATGAAGTTATGCCAAGGACATTGTCTTACCACCCATCAGAAAATAATATTGGAGAGGTGTAGACTAGTGTCGAAATGTGAAATCAGATCAATAAGGATCTTAGTTGTTTTTATACTATTCTTGCACTTGTACAAGATACTGTCTCATATAGTTGCTATATTTCTTAGGTTGAGCAAAAATGTACAAGTAAGCTCTCACAAAAGAAAGCTGGGTAAACGCTATGCAAGAAGAGCTGCTACAATTTGAGAAACTCAGAGTGTGGAAACTTGTTGATCAGCCAGATGACCACAAGAAAATTAGTACAAAGTGGGTTTTCAAGTGTAAACGAGACGATCAAGGAGTAATTGTTCGAAATGAAGCTCGACTCGTTGTTCAAGGATTTCATCAGCAAGAGGAAATAGACTACACTGAGATCTATGCTCCCGTGGCACAACAAGAAGCTTTCCGCATTTCCCTGGCATTCGCATCATGGAAAATTTTAAAGTGTACCAATTAGATATGAAGTCTGCATTCCTATATGGAAAAGTCAAAGAGGAGGTGTATGTTGGCCAACCACCAGGGTTTGTCGATCCGATACATAAAGACAAGGTTTATCTACTGGATAAGGCGTTATACTGTTTACACCAGGCCTCGAGAGCCTGATATGAGACGCTTTCTCAATATCATCTGGAAAACAGTTTTACCAGAGGCACAATAGATAGTACCCTCTTTACACGGGAAGTGGGTGGACATCTGATAATAGTGCAAATCTATGTGGATGACATAATTTTTGGTTCGACCAATGATGTGCTGTGTAAAGACTTCGAGAGAGTCATGAAAAAGAAATTCGAAATGAGTTCAACGGGAGAGATGAATTTCTTCTTGGGACTTCAGGTCGATCAGTTACCTGATGGAATATTCATTCATCAAACGAAGTATGTGAACGACATTTTGGAGAAATTCAAGATGTCAGAACAATCACCAGCATCTACCCTATTGGCTCCAAATCACGGCATAAATCATGATCCGACCGGAGTGAAGATAGATGAAACCTTATATCAGTCAATGATAAGATCGTTGATGTACTTGCTAGCTTCAAGGCCGGATTACATGTATCTGACATACTCTGCGCCCGATATCTGTCAAGTCCTAGAGTGTCACATATGCTGATCGTCAAGAGGATCCTTCAATACTTGAAAGGTTTCCCAAGCACCGGTTTGTGGTATCCACGATCAGATGATTTTAATCTCGCTGGATACTCTGACTCTGAATTTGGGTGTTGCAAATTAAATGCTAAATCTACAACTGTTGGTTGCAAGTTTTTTGGCACACGATTAGTAACGTGGCAATGTAACAAGCAAACCATAGTCGCTCTCTCTACTTGCGAAGCAGAATACGTTTCAGCTTCCATTTGTTGTTCACAAATCTTGTGGATACAACAACATATGAGAAACTGTGGATTGAAGTTTCTTGATACACCTACATATGTAGATAACGAGGATGCCATTAACGTAACAAAAAATCCGGTTCAATAGACTAAAACTAAACATATTGGGATATGACATCACTTTATCCGTGATTGCTACGAGAAAAAGTTGATTTGTATTGAAAAGATCCACACTGATGAACAAAAAGCAGACTTTTATATAAAACCATTTGACAAAGCAAACTTTAAATATCTTTTAAAATTAAACGGGATGAAAGATCTGACTTCAGGGACACAGAGGTTGAAGCCGAGATGGATGATGATTTGAAATAATCCTCAGTGGTTTGTCAAGCTTTAAGTTTTTAGTTTTCAAATTTCTTTCTTTAAAAACAAAAATCCAAAAATATGTTTTTGATTTTAGGGGGAGAAATATGTTGCGAAAAATACAAAAACGTATCAATTTGAAAATGTACAAAAACATGAAAAAGACAAAGAGTTTTCATGTAAAAAGCGGAAATGATAGTACATCAGTGGACTATCACAATGTGCTAAAGATTTGTAGTGTCAAAATATTTAAACAGGTCTCACTAATGTTGTGCCAGTAGGCTTTGCACATTCAGTAAATTGTTTCTAAGATATAAACATAAATAAAAACTTCTTAATTTGTGGGCTAATGTCTCTCGGATATATGGTCTTAGTACACCGAATTTCGTTTGAGAGATTATGAGATACTAGGTCTTTATTAATAATTGATATCTAGGGTATTATACAAGTTCTTCTGATTTTGCGTCAGCAGTGGCCTAGAAGTTGTAGAATACTTTAGCTTTAAAAACCTAAAACTGCAGCATATTGTAAGTATCCAAAGATGACAATTGCAGTAAAAAGATTCCAAAATATGGTACACAACTTTTAACTCGAGCCTTCATCTCTTTGTCTGTACGGTGGTACTAACCTAAGCTCTCAAGGTCTCGCACAACCTTGATACAGATATCAGTTAGATATATTTACTTGTAAGATGAAATCAAGGGAATCTTGATACGAGAGTATATTTTGAGGTAGGAAACACTATTAAGTCAAGTTCTAAGACATCTAATTAACGTATCTGGAAACAATTGAGAAATGTGTATAGGTTTAAGTGGATGAGTATACTGACAATCTAAGAGAATCTGTTTAGAACTTAAAGTTTAATTAAGATCAACAGTACTAGTGATATGTCGCAAAAACTGATATGATCCTCTCACACAAACTCACAAAAAATGTCTGTAAATATGTTTGTACATAGTTATTGCATTTTATTTCAGAAAAAACCGAAAAGATTTTCAGTGTGTTTTAGCATAAATTTGGAAAATAAAAAATAATTATTTTCATCTTAGTTTTGACTACCGATGATGGATAACTGATCTTCAAAATCCGAGAATGCTGAATGCTGAGAGAAATCTAAAGGACAAGGGGTTGGAACTTATTAGAAATGAGAAAATGTTTCAAAATGATTAAAGGTTCATTCATTTGAAACTTAAAATTGTCTAAAATCATTAGTTTGTTCATAAAGTGTTCAACCAAAGTCATTAACTTGGACTTGGTAGACAAATCAGTTAACCAGGGTCATTAACTTAGACTTGGTCAACTGAGTAGGTCGTTAAAACTGATAAAATGATCGAGAAATTGAAACTTTGAAAGTTAACAAGTTCTCTTCGCACGAAGTGAGAAATCACTCCGCACGAAGTAAAAAGTTCACTCTGTACGAAGTGAATATCTTGACTACTATATATAATCTCTGTGTGAACTGAAGTTTTTGTTAACCAAACGACGACGTGCTGCAAAAATTTCGATTGTAGTGGTTGATTTGCACACCACTAAAAATGCCTAAGGTAGATAGAACAAGATTGGCCCGTAATTGAACGTAGTTCGAACGATTTCGGTTGTTCGGACTTTTGAACTTAGATCTAGCACAAATTACTGGACAAATCTTAAAATTGAACATAGATCTAGGTCTATCGACATTGTCAGCTTGTATTAGAACCTTCAATTAGAACAAAATCATAAAACTTCATCATCTTGATTCAACCAGTTTTGAACAAAGTGAAATTCACTTCGCACAAAGGTAAATGTTACCTTCGCACGAAGTGAAAGTGTTGATAATGTGGCAATTTCTCTTTGCATGAAGTGAAATAACAGTTTTTTGGTCAAAAGTATTTTAATATATCTTCATACGAAGAGAATGTGTCCACTTTGTTCCAAGCAACTTCGCACAAGGAGTTTTGCTTATTTTTTGGTGATTTTCATCTAAGTGTTTATTTGTTTGTATTTCGTAGGAAAAGAAGTCGAACTTTGAACTAAAACACAAAATCTGTTGTGTACTTGATGAGATGATTCTGGTGATAGCAGCATTCAAAGATATTTTAAAGTTTATGGATCGACTTCCAATTAAGAAAGTAGTTACGGATCAACACAAGGTTTATCGATCTCACATTCAAAGATTTTGGGATCGCGCTGAGTTTGTACAAGAGTTAAAGGCAATTAGATCTTTTGTACGGATTGGTAACAAAGATAAAGAAGTGTTGATCACTGAGGCTTTGATTAGAAGGGTTTGGATTTTAAAGAGAAATACGATATCCGACGATGTATTCTGAAAGAATGTGTAAAGGATGCTTTTATCGCATAGGCTATAAAGGGGCTGTGAATGTGCCTAACTTTAACAAAGCTTTTCTGCGTAGGCCGTACAAGTTTTTTATACATTCAGTTATTGTTGCCCTAAGTCATATAAAGGAGGGAATGATGCCTTGGTAGACTATCAAATGTGCATGATAGCTGCTCTCATGTTGAATTGGTCTTATAACTTTACAAGATTGATCTTCGAACAAATGTAGTCGAATGTTGTCAAAGAGAAGTTCGTACAATATCCAAGGTTCGTACAGATGATGTTGGACGACAAGTTTCCAAACCTTGTGAAAGATAAGAAAGACGAGCTGAAATTGGAACACATGTCATACTTATCCTTAATACGTTTAAATCAGTATTTGAAACAAAAGACATAACCTGTCACGAGAGATTTCTTTGGGGCGATCAAAGATAAAAAGTATGTGGCACTGCCCAAAGACAAATGGAGAAATGATGGTAGCAATTCTGAGAAGACGAAGAGCAACATATAGCTGATTATGTTCCTAAGAGGGGTTTCTGGTATGAGAAGGAGGAGAAGAAAAAGAAAAAGACAACTCCAAAGAAACAAACTCAGAAATGAAAGCGATATACAAAGAAGGCTAATACTTTAATTGTTGACAAATCATCTGATGAAGATGTGCTTGTTAATGTGAATGTGAATGATGAAGTTTTCTCTACAACATCCGATCAAGAACAAGATGATGAAAATGTTGCTAGCATTGCAAAGGAGATAGAGAAACAAGCGTTTGAAGGTGAAAACAAAGAAAGTTCTGATGAAAGTAATGATTATGAAGCAAGAGTAGCAGCAGAGAAACTAGAACAACGAAAAAGAAAGGCATTAGGTGATGATGATGAAACTTATGTGCATTTGGAACCAGAAGAGATTATCAATAGACCAACAAAGAAATCTAAGAGAGTAAAAAGCAAAGCTTCTGATATGAAGAAATCAACAAGTTCTCCATCAGTAAAGAAAGAAAGAAGGAAGTATAAGAAAGTTGCAAATATTTCAGTGATTGAATCTAAGGCCGTAATTATTGAAAAGGAGGTACCGAGAATTGAAGATCAACCACCATCACCACCACATCAACACCCACCATCACTACCACATCAACAACCACTATCATCACCATAATAACAACCATCATCACAACTACCACCGTCACCTCCAAAACAACGAACACCTCCTGTTCAACAACAATCAACACCTCAATCATCCACCAGATGTCAATCTCATCCTATAAGTCCCACGAACATTAATGATGAAGATTTGCTATTTGTAGGCTTTGAGGGAGATTTGTTTAATGATTAAAAAGTTAGAGAGTTGGAAAACAGTGTCAAACATCTTGAAGCTAAGAATGTGAAGTTAGTCTCATGTTTATAAATGTCATTGTGAGAATAAGAGGCTTCACAGGGTGGTGAAAGATCTAGAAGTTGAAAAATCAGTAAATGCAAAGAAGTTTGATGTCCTATACAAAGTGTTAGAGAAAATATTTGGTATAAACTTCGATATTGAGTATGATTTGATCGAGATTGAAGAAGCAAAGGCTAGGGCTGCCGAGAGGGCACATAAAGCTGAAGCTGAGGCCGCATGTGTGGGCAAAGGAAAGCAAAAATAGATGATATTCCTGTTGTTACGCCTACTAAGCCTGAAGCAGAATAAGAACCGTTGGTGAACTATGTACTTATGGGAGATGTTATAGATGTGTCTGGAATCTCAGAGAAACATAAATTCTTAGAGAAGAAGGAACAAGAAACAGAGACAGAGTATGAGAAAGAAATTGATGATTACGAGGAAGATGATGACGAGAATGTTGGAGAGATGATAAGAAAGATGATGATGATGATGACGATAACACCAGGGAGGTACAGGCATAGTGGTGCATGAAGCAAAAATGAATGATTATGTGATGCTTATTTGAATGATGAAGTTAATTAGGAGGATGAAGTTCAAAGACAGGGGGAGAACAAGGATTTTGTGAACGAAGCAGAGCATTCAGGAATTCTCACAGACGTTACTCCTATAACTGTTGTTCCTGAATTGTCATAACCCAAAGTATTCTATTTGGAGCATGGTGTGGAAGAGGGGGAGTTCGTCCACAACTATGCAAAGGAAGAAATAGCCAAGATGTTGGGGGTTGATGAAAGTTCTTTTGGGTTTGACTTTGAAGAGGAACTGAATAACATAAATGCTTCTAAACCAGAAGACTATGTGTATAGATATGTGGCAGATGCTGATAACTATGATCGGGTTGTCATGGAGGATGATTCTGATGATGAAACGATTAAATACACCGGTGAAGGAACATATGACTTCCCAACCATTCAAGAAATGTTTGCTAAAGCGACTGATGATCTGTTGAAAAGAAAAGTCGAGGAAACTGTGAAAGATGGTAATGTTCTAAGGCAGCTAACTAAAGAAGAAATTCTTGAAGCAAAGAAGATAAGGTTCAAAGAGTTGACAAAAGAACGTAAATTCCGACGACCAGTAGCTTTCTTCACAAGAGATCAAGACAAATCTTTAGGAGATATCTTGAGCTATGGTTGGATTCTAGAGTTGAACGTGTATGTAGTAAAACGAAAGTTTGGGGTACAATATTTCAGGCATTTGTGTGATATCCAGACTTTACTTTGACACCCAGCTATTTTGAGTCTATACCGTACAAGTGTGACACGTGTTATAAATAAATAAAGGCAATATTTTATTAGATTTGGTGTTAATATATGGTAATTGATGTGTTGGTAATCCAAACTTTGTTAAAAATTATGTTGGCAAAAATAAGATAAACGCTTATCGCGTAATGAACAAAATGCGAAATGAATGTCGGTGACCGTCTGATTAATTTTAAAATCCTAAAAATATTCAGTTATGATTAAAATACTATTTTAATCATATTCGTGAGGAAAAATTAATTAAAACCCTAAAAATCTATATTTTGCCAGTTTAAGCGCGTATTGTGCAATACCGCACATATACTGCAAAATACAAACAACGCAGCCAGTCTAGGCAAATAACATATTGTTCAGCAGTATTATGGCGAGTTTATTTTTATAGAAACGTCTTAAAACCGGATTAAAATGCGAGATAAAATACCCGAAATCAGCTAAATACCGGTATTTAACTCTCTATATATATAATATGTAAGAATGCATGGAATGTGTGTATGGGGTGTAGGTGGCGGCTAGGAATGCCTACCTTTTTCCTTCTTGTGCCATGTGTTGGGTCTAGGAAAGAGAATAATGATTAAAACCCAAGTATTCTTCCATAACATGCATTTTCCAACACAAAAACTCCCCATTTCTTCCACTCTCTCTCTAAAACCATACATACATACACATCCATTTTTGAATTTCAAATACTTTTTTTGAAGATTGAAGCCATTTCAAGCTAGTTCCAAGTTGTTTTGAAGATCCAAGGAAGCTTTCAAGATGATTTCAAGGAAAAACAAGCTCCATATCATCAAACTTCATAAAAAACCACCAAAAATCTTGAAGGTATCAACTTATTTTTAAGACCATGTTCTAGATTCTTGGTGATGATGATGATGATGGAAGGTTTGTCTTAATCTTGGAATTATTCACAAACTTGAAAACTAATAATAAATGGGTTTTAATCAAAATAAAAATGGAAGCTTGTGTGTGTGTATATATATGGCCGTGAGTGTGTATATATATATATGAGTTAGAGTTGTGTTTTGATTTTTGTTAAAATAATGATTCTTGTATGATGTGATACTTGAAAAGCGATTGCACGCATGATCAAAAAGGTTTTCATAAAAATGTTCATATGATTAAAGATGAACATATAAAAAGTGAAATCTTGGAAGTATGTGTGTATATATATGTATGCATATACATGTGGGTTCTTGTACGGATGTTCATAAATGTGAAAGAATAATGCATGCAATAATATGATGATGATTTGATGATGATGTCTTGGATTATTTGAATATGGATTAAACAATGTTAGATGCATTTAAAGTTCATGGATGACGATATGATAATCATGCATTAATGCATGATGGTCAAATGATTATAAGTTGTTGAAATTGTTATGGTATGATAAAAGTGAATAAAATCAGAATATAAACATTTTTAAATGATGTTATATGATGTAAGATGATGACATAAAATAATGTCACAAGTTATATAGCTTTGTATGTTGTACATGTAGGTTAAAAAGTAGTAAAATGGGTGAAATCGCATGATTTATGTGACTTACATGAAATCTACACTAACATGAATATAAGTACCATTTTATTCAGTAAATAACATGTGTTATGTTAAAATATCAAGTCGTGACCATTTGGGATGATTATAGTAAAGTTCCGTACAAGATTATGCATTAAAACGCTAAAAATCAGCTTTTAAAGTGATTTTTACAAAAATGTTTAGATGAGAATATAAATTGATATTTTTAATATATATTTAAGTAATTTAACTTATATTAAGTATCCTTGGTGTTTGGCTAGTCATATGTGACTTTCAAGCCCAAAAACGTTACCGAAATGTCAAAATACGTATATTTCAATGTACACGAAAATGGGTTGTTCAAGGGTGAATTATGTGTTATATAATATGATATGTGACTATGAGTATATGTAATGTTTTATGTTAAGTGTTGACATGATAGTAGGAATTAAGACTATGCATGTACCCTTGTATAGTTAAAACGGTAATTTCGTTAAAAGTCACGTTAAGTATGTAACTTATTTGTTGAGCATGAGAATAATACATAGGTTACTTGATGAGTTATTTCATGTGTAAATGTTTTAAAAATTATAAAATATAAGAGTTGACGAGATACATGTATTACGATATATGATGATGTGCTCACGTTTATGTATATATATTAAGAAGTGCAAATTGTTCTAGTCGCAAAATCATAAAATATATATATGAACGCATATATATAAATACACCAACATAAATAAAAATAAAGACTTTTTGAGAAAATATCAAAGTTATGTGAAAATTCTAAGTATTGGAGAAACTTAGGAATTTTGTGGAATATTGTTTATTAAATCGTTTCTACGTAAATTAGGACACGATAGATCAATTTGTGGGATTGCGCTAGTATAAATACGCACCCAAAGGTGAGGGTCACTAACCCCTCTTTTTACTCTTTTTATATGTTTCGGGGAAGAACGCGCCTTAAAAAGGATAATTATACGTTTTAGTACAATATATGCCTTTGAATAAATTATAAATATATTTTCATGAAAAATGTAGTTTTAGAAATGACATGTTATTTATTTTTTGAGGAAATGTGATTGAATATATACATTTCGGGGGGAAACGGGGAGGATTGCGGTGTTTGAGGTAAAATGATTGTATAAATTTAAAAATATGTAAATCTAAGTGTGACGAATTTGCTTGATCTCAAGAGAGTAAGTATCGAAATTGGCTTACATTTCGGTGGGGACTTCGCGAAATTCGAATAACACAAAATATTAAATTTATCAATTTTAGTAGGATATATATATTGTTCATAAGGTTGGCACCTTGAGTGACCCATTGCGGGCACTTAGTGCGAAATTCAGCCATTTAATCACTAATATTTGTATGCGTAGAACTGTTGATAGATCTATCGGGTTGACCACCCATTCATGACTGGTAGCTCTGTGTCAAGTCAAGCGATGAATTTTTATTCTGTTATTGTCTGGCGTTGATTATACCCTTGTTGTTAATATATAGCTCGTATGTCTTGCAAACATATGAATCTGAACATTTGATGCTATCAATTTAATATATAAACCTTGGGAAGATGTTTTGTATCTAAAGTTTTTGGAAAATGCTTGCGATGACTGACTCTCGGATTTTTATAAAGGATGTAAAATTGATTTTCTAAATATTTAAGGATGTTTTATTGTAAAACTCATAATAAGAAGGTTTTCCTTAAATGAATTAATGATAATTTGAATATGTGAACTCACCCTCCTTTATGTTGACACTTGATTTTAACGTGTTCTTTAGGTACATGAGTTCGGCTTCGGGATTTTGGCGTATCTTGTGGTAGTTGATGCATGTTGTGTTAAATAATATTTTGGAGAACTTTTAAAACAATTTGGGACCAAATGCGTTAAGATCTATAAGGATCAAAACAACTTAATTATGTGGTGGTTGTGGATTGTGTTTAAACCCTAAACTTTAAATTATGTTTTAATTAAGTTGAATGTCCAAAAATAAACATTGCATCGTCCACAAACATACTTATAGGCACCAACTTCCGTCACCACTACGTTTATATTTCCACTGCGATGTTTTTGGGGTGTGACATTTACCATGGTGGGATGTTGAGGAGCTATGCCAGACAAAGTCTATCAACTATCAGATGAAGTTTAATGATCAGAGGTTATGGAAGTTGATCAAGTTTGAATCTGCTCATGGTTTTCTAAACTAGAGGCCACACATTCCGAAGAAGATAATTAAGATCGATCTAGTCATGAAATAAAAGGATGTACTCTGATTGTGAAGCGGACATGTGCTATGAAGAATATGCCGCTGATGAAGATTGAACAAGATTTTAATGAATTCTTCAAGGGGTGGCAATATGATATTGAGACGGGTGAAGCAGTGATTGTTCTGAAATCTGAAGGTATAAGGAGGGTGATCAGGATACTAGCCCCGATGTGGCTAATTAACTGCTCAGAGAAAGAAGTTAAATGTTTATTCTATAATAAGATATGCTACAAGGTGTAAGAGAAAGTTCAAGCGATGCAATACCAAGGTGTGATTAATGTTTGTTATGCACATGGTATTTACTAAGAAAAGACGTGGAAATCGCAATGGTGTGAACTGGAAGGCAAAGAATTCAGGAAGCAGATGTGCAAAGAAGAAAAGATTGATGAAAAGATAAAGAAAGCTTCGATAAAAAGATTTCAGTTTTTGAAGTGGGCTCCGGCAACTGATCAAACGCCTATTCCAAGGAAGAGGGTGGGAAGCCAATAAAGAACTTTTTCGGGAGATAAATATTAACGTTATTACGTTTTGAAGATTGAAAACTGACAAAGATTGCAGTAATATGGAGTTTAATGATACATAATGTCTACCGCCTACGTCTTTAGGTCATGTCTATGTCTGTAATAGGGCTTTAACTGTTAGATTTTGTTAAGTTGTATGTTCACTTAGTACGAAGGTGGAATGCCAACTTCGTACGAAGATAGACTAGGTCACTTCGTACGAAGATGACTTACCTTCGTACGAAGTTAGATAATTAGCTTCTCACGATCTGAAATGTCTATATATAGGTGTGGAAGCTAGTATATTTGTAATCGATTATTTGACTAATAAGGCGAAGCCCTGTCAAATTTATCTCAGGTAGTAAACATTGATCAGATTAATGAAATATTGAGATTAAACAATAAATCTTGAACTTGTCACTAGTTTAAAATGAATTCCGCGCATATTGAATTAGGTTAAACAAATTAGGTACATAGCTTATTAGATGAGCAGATTCTCACAGAAACGCCCAATCAATAAAACAATTAAGTCGAGTCAGTTTAGTTTTAGTTAGTCAAGTCTAGTAAACGTAGTTAGAGAGTCTCGTTGGTTCGATACTTGGACTTAGGGTATACTTCATTTTTCAGTTCATTTGCCGGTTGTGTGGCCTAGGTTTTACAGAGTCTGTTTATATAAATTTAAAACTTAGCGAGTCTAGTTTAGGTTAATATTAATTAGTCTTTATTTGACCACTTTGAGTAAATCAAGTTTTTGGCTCCGTTGCCGGGGACTCTTCTAGATTGTGTTTATTTGCTTCAGTTAGATCGTCTTGTTATATATGTACTATTGTCTTTTTGTTTTTATTTTGAGACTTTGAGTCGTGTTCAGAGTCTTCTAACTTGTTCAGTGTTTGTGTTTTGTAGTGAATGCCCCATACGCGTTCACAAGGACCACCGCCACCTCTTGTTATTCCAAAGCTTTCAGATCTAAAGTGTGAGGTTAGTACTTCTTCATCTTCATCTTCAACCCCTTCTGACTCTACTCCACCATATACACCACCCGCCACCACCTACTACACCCTACTCATGTCCTGTCATGACTGATAACCGTAGGGCCATCCATCATTAAGCCACCCAGGGTTTCACCAGTGTGAACTCTCCCAAATACGTGCCACCCATCACAAATGAAAACTCATGGCAGATTCCCTCGTACATCATGACCGTTATAGCAAATTCATGTCAATTCCATGGTCGTGATGACGAGGATGCACCTGCTCACATCGCCCGTCTTACCCGCATTTGTGGTACATTCAAGCTTCAATATTTCACAGATGATGCAATATACCTTCAGTTGTTTCCCTTCACTTTAGCTAGACAGGCCGACACTTGGCTCGATTCCCATCCCTGGTACGTTTACCACATGGGTAGCCCTCTGTAAAGGATTTTTGAATAAAATATTTCCCGCCTGAGAAAGCTTCTAGACTTATGGATTAGATCCATATGTTCTAGATGGAACCTGATGAACCATATTACTTAGCGTGAGAAAGATTCCAAAACCTACTCGCCAGATGTTCCCAACATGGTGTATCCGACTAGGCACTTGTAGTGAATTCTAAAATGGTCCAACCTATGAGACCTGAGCTCGGTTTGATACTTCTGCAACACCTTATAGGATACAAAATTGTGACGGAATGCAATGACATGTTTGAGAGCTTTGCTCATTCTAAGTATAAACAACGGTCTGCAAATAGGAATTCAATTCCATTCATAAGTACAACCTCATCTACATGAGGCATACACCAAGTCACATTGGATACTAATGTGGCCGCTGCTTTGAAAAACCTAACCCGAGAGATGAAGGAGATTAAGTCAAAAGTAGATTAAGGTGAGATGTGTTGGGGAGGTTAGAATACTCTTGAGTGTCCATTGATGAAGCAAGAGCATGTAGAGTTTGTAGGAGGTCAAAATCAGTTTGGAAGTTCTTATAACTCCGGTTGGAGAAATAAAAATCCCAACTTCCGCTCACCCCTTATTTCCAACAAAACCAAAATTATAACCACGGGTAGGGTCGCTTTGGTGGTCAGAACGGGGTTGTGAATCGTCTATTGGGGGTAGTGAGTGAGTTGGAAATATAGAAAATTTGTTGTCTTAGTTAGTGGTCAAGGAGCAGAAAACCCACAAACCTTAGCTGAACATGATTTTCTTCTGAAAAAACCATCAGTCGTCATTTTTAGACCTTCAAAGAACCGTATGGGATATAGCTAAAAGGTTAGATGAGAGAGCCCCTTGTCAGTTTTCTGGTTGCACCCGAACGAACCCGAATGCCCGTGTCAAAGCCATAACTACTGGGTTTGTTCAAGAGTTAGGAGAGGTAGAAAAATCCCCAGTTCAAGTACAGGATGAGGAACCGGTGGATAAAGAGTTAGATTTAGAAACCGCTCCTCTTGATAAAAATATGCTAAGGAGTACGTGCACTTTCTTGACATATTTAGTTAGATTAAGATAAATCTCCCGTTTATCGAAGCCCTTTAGTATATGCATAAGTATGATAAATTCCTAAAAGACCTCTTGAAAGAGAAAGGTAAATTGGGGGAACTTTCAAATGTTCCATGGATGGCCGACTGTTCCATGGTGGTGATGAACAAGCTACCAAAGAAGCTCACATATGAAGGTTCCAGATCGGGTGGGTTTAGATGAAAGTTTGCATAGGATAGTACTAGATCGGTAGAAATCTCGTAAGAATAGTCAGAAGTAGAAAGATTCCATTCACACCGAAAGAGAATACATCATTTTACAAGCTGGAGAGAACATCATGCAATCTCTCCAGCATTTCCCCTAGATCCAAAACTTATCAACTATGAACACATGACACCTATTTATAGACATGGGCTTTGGAGAAGACGAGCCCTTCATGAGGATGAGTCCTTCGTGAGGATGAGTCCTCATCCTCTCGAAAGGTGTTGTCATCGCGAAAGTGTCAAGTGTTCGTATTTCACTCTAAACTATACAATATTCAACACACGCTCTATCTAGCCTATCCGTACAGTGGTGGACACACATAATATGCACTAACAGTTTCCCCCTTGTACGTCACTATCCAATCTGGATCTTCAAATATGTAAGTCTTGTTTGAATATTCTGCAACTTTAATCAAGCATTTGATATCTTCAATTAATCCCCCCCTTGATTGATAATTCGGGTTTTCATTTGTAGTAGCATATCCACTAAAATGATTCCCCATGTTATGACACTTTAGTTCTTTGTTTGCATGGTTCCTAACCTCTTCTGATTTGCTTAACTGCAATCTTCATGAATAATCAGCAACTTGAACCTAATCAATGCTGCTTCTCCATTTCAATGTTAATCACATCCGCATTTGGTTTTTGAATAACCCCTCGAAACTCAAACTCTTAATCTTCAAAAATCCAACCGAAAATTGATAGAAATTTTGAACACCACACTTTTAAACTTCAACTCTGTGAATACCCATGAAAATTTGAAATCCCGTCTTCCGTAATCACCTTTATGCACACTCTTGAATGATTGATCAGTGTAAACGCTAATATGTACAATCAGCAAATCTTCATCGGATAATAAATTATATGGTAACACACTTTGATCGAAGAAACATTCTTCCACAATCAAAATTACATTCTTCCTCTTCAGTCACAATAACAAATGTATAGCCTTCTCTGTTAGTCCTGGTAGGAACTTAATCTACAAACATCCTCATTCCCCCGTGGTTAGTCCAGAATACAACTCATTTTCTTGAAAATTAACCATTCTAACACTTTAGACTATCAATGAGCTATCGTGTATCTAACATCTTGAACACTTCTAATATCTTAAGTATCGATAATACTGATGCATCCTTTGACACTAATCTTGCTAACCAGCTTGTACAAAGACTCGGCACTCAAACCCTAAGACATCAATCTGATCATTAACTCAAGAATCTGAACTTCATATGATCACGAACTAACGAATCCAGATCCTATGCATCCCAAGACAATCTGAAATCAGAACCACCCGAATACTGATGCACATTTCTCCCATCTGACTTTCCAAAAATGTTCTAATATTTGAAAATTTTTATTCCCCTTCATTTTTGGCAAATTCTGACCTCTCTAAAATCATCACTGAATTTCCCCTCAAAATAGGCAAATTCAGGTTTCTTGCGGATTTAACAATTTTAGCCCATTAATAGTCATTTCACCAGATGATAATCATTATGAATAGGTCTCTATGACTACCCCACTCTCTATCAACATTATGTCTTTTAATTCATCAAATAGTCTCTTTCACGCATGAGAGTCCTCAGGCAAATGACACTTTGTGAGAATGATCCTTTGAGAGGGTTATTCGTTCTCGAGGACGAGTCCCTCTTCATTCTCATCCGCATGAAATTGACTCATCCATGCGAAACTGACTCATTCGTGCGAAACTGGCTTTTTTCATTTTTTTTAATCTAAAATGTCACACCCCATAATTTGCAACCAAACACCGGTGGACCCGGGTGGGAATATCGTGATGTAAGTTGATATCATCATAGTCAATTACACACAGCACAACGGAAGTCCTGAAGTTTAAATTACCACTACAAACCAAATATTCAAAGTACGAAAAATAATATACAGACGGCTCAGAATAGAAGATCCACAAACGTATCGTAAAATGTACAAAAAGTGTATAACAGACTTTGGGCAGATCTAAGGATTTGCAAGATCCTCTTATATCACTACCGAGCAGCTTCCAGCCTATTTCGTATTGTACCTGCAAGCTTAGTCTTTTGAAAATACGTCAGCTTTCGCAGGTAAATACATGCAACTGAATCATTTTGTAAACATTTTGAAAATGGATTTAAGTGCACAGGGCATGAAAAATCTTTTATAACTTGGGAAAGTCAGCCTTGTAACCTTGTTAACAGATTCACATGTTTGTCCATACATACAGGGCCCAGTACAGAGACCGAGACATCATTATGTACACACCACTTATGAACCCACGAAGGAGTTATCCCCAACTAGTGGATAAAAATAATTTAGCATGAGCATCTGTCAGGTGTATGCCTACACCCCGCGCTTTGGTCGTGGCTATTAACTAATGTAATGAGCCGAGGATATCAAGGACACGGTCCTTAAGCCTTGAGGTTTAAGTTATCAAACAAAACTAATTAAAATGGAATATGCGGATTTACTAGCCATAGTTCGGCATTCGATTGATCCCATTTTCGATCAAGCGGTAATAATTTACCGTAACCCAAGCCCGTATAGGGAAAATAAGTCGAGAGCATTTACCTGAGCTAGTCTTGATTAAAAATGAAAGATTTAATATCTCAGCCGTATCCAAAATGAAATAAGTGTAGACAGCATTTACCGGAAGGCTCTAGTCTGGATTATGGCATAAGCTAACCAACTAAAATGCTAGCATACAGAATCAAAACGTATATTACGCTCGATAAAGCGATGATCGGATAGAATGTAGTTTAAACCCAAAAAGTACTATGACTTGTAGAATATGGGTAACCGTAAGCATTCTGGAATTTGTGGCTAAAATGATAAGGTTAAACCCATTTAGGTTAATTTCCATAAACTAGTTAAATATACTTAACCGTGCGAATATAAGCGATATTGGGTAATCGGATAACTCATGGACAAGTCTATATGCCTTTATACTTTAAATAAGTTGTAATATCAGTAAGATATCAACTTACATGCCCGTTAAGATTTTAAAATGAAATTAATTATATACCGTATAAAAGGAACTTGAATGTATTTTTATGTTATAATCATAAGTATTCCAGAGAAATAATTAATCTATGATATAATATCAGTAAGATATTGAGTATATGTGTAATTTATCATTTATGACCAAATTATGCACCATAGGGGCACTTTGGTCATTTTACACATAGTTTTATAATTTATTTCAGATTCTGAGTTACAGCATGTACCTACTGTAAAAATATTTTAAATAAGTTTTAAAATAAGTAGGTAATAAGTCTTGGTCGATTAATATGGTTTAAAACCATATTATGCGCTGAAATGATGTTTATATTGTAAAATGACGATTTGTGCGAGGTTTCACGAAAACCAATGTTAAGACAAGGTTTATATGTTTTAGATATGTTATTTAATATAACGTATTAGTAGGTAAAAGATTTGATATGAAAAGTATGATTAAAACCATTATGAGCCACTAGGGCTTGATCGTCATTTATCGACATAACACAAGAACTTGTACGTAAACTCAATATAAAATCTGACTTGAAATCCCAAATAATCCTACGTATGATATTAAATTAGTAGGTAGTTCATTTTAAATTTCGTTATCGTTTAAAACCTTCTTTTATGAAAAAGGGGTTAGTCAAAATGGCATAATAGTGAAACTTGTGCAAACTCAGATTTTGATTATGATCATGTAATATAACCACATAGGGTTATGCTGCATCATATTACGATCATAATGCAACCTTAGATCAGTAGTTAACTAATCTAAATCGGGTCAGAATCAAAAGTCAAAGCAGAAGTCAAACTTTGCGACTTTCGGTTGCGAACAGACCCTAGAACTGAATTTGACGAGTCGAACATGTTCTCACATGTTCTAATAATTATTACCAAATTCTTTAAGTGTCAAAACATGTTTAATAACATATAAAAACTCATATTATAATATTTCTGAAAATTGGCTTGTTTGACTTTTTAATAATAAAACTTTGACCCGTCAATTAGTCTAGCAAACATGATCTTTAGGAGGTGCCCTTTATAGGGATTAACACCTAGATTATTACGATCACTTAGCCACGTTCGTTACGAACAATGGTTGGACCATAATGGTCTTAACCGAAAATCAAGGTGTTTTTCGTAAAACGCTTGACTTTTGGCTACAAAAGCCTATAAACGAAAATACAAGAGAAAAGAACACTTACAAGTGATTCCTAGGATGAAATGGAACTAAGTTGGATGCTCCGTTAAGTTAGGAACTTCCAGAGGAGGTAGATAGAGTGATAAATGAGAAAGGTGCAAGTTCAAGTGGTGAACCTTTGTGAACGGGGGATCAGCTCCTCCGATGAGTAACTGGTCTGACCTAACTCAGCTAGCAGAGGCAGAATTTATTGCTAGAGAGGATGACAAACAAACAAGTGAGATCTTACTATATAACTGCTCTGAATGTATTGATTGACGTGCAAAGTACAAGGAAAGTAAACAAATCTGCAGGGCTTTGCCGTATCAACTGAACCAACACTAGCTAGCTCTGACACAACACTCCTGTAAGTCCCGATAATCTGTATCTTTCAACGATATCACACGGTCACCAAGGATGGGCGGAATCCAAACTTGGTGATATTCAGGAAAACCAAAATAACGAAGAACAATCAGAATCAACTTTAACACCTTGCACACGATTCTATTACTTGAACAAGCAAAACCGTTTGGTACAAGATGGAGGCTCTCTCTAGAGAAATCCCAAAAGTCTTCAAAAGTCTAACCCTAGAAATGAATAAGCTTAGCTTATATACCTAGGATAAGGCATGCCCTCATGGGCTTGCCTATGGACTTGCCTGGCCCACGTGGCCTATGGCTTGCCCAAATGACCTCTAAAGGTCCAAACCTAATATATACTAACCCAGTTAACCCCAGTTAACCACCATAGACCGTTGCAATTATTTGATGCTTCAGTCTCACACTTCTTGGACCTAACAATCTCCTCCTAGACTGATGCCTCAAATTGTCTTGATAGCATTAATTCAGCAACGTCTTCAACATAGACCATGGTTGTCGCTATGCTGTAAGTGTTGTGGAAGTCAGTCTCATACTTCTTGGACCTCATACTTCAACGAACTCTCAACACTGGGTATCTTTCTTTAGCTGTTGTGGTTAGCTTCATATCAGGATCTTGATCAGCTTTGCTTGAAACAACTTTGTCAAAAAGAATGTGAGAGGAGGAACCTCAGCAGCTCTTTTCTTCTTCAGTCTTTATCTTTCAAACAAGCAGGTTCTCAGGTACTTCTTCAAATGTACTATCACTGTCAGACGATGACTGGCATCTGGTTCTTCTGACTCAGGTACACTTTGCTATTGTGATGCTTCATGCTTTGTCGGCAACTAACAGCATCTCAATTTTCAGCAACCCCTGTTTCTTGATCTAAATCAAGATCTGGACAATTCTTAGAAATTTATAAGCAAACATTCTTATGCAATAGGGAGAGTACCTCATGAACACTTGGTACATCCAAGTACTTGTACTCGAATCGAAATTCAAATTTCTTTCTTCCTTTGATATTTAGCCAAATCTTCAAGAACGGTTAATAATTTTTAATAAAACAAATAAAGCACTCTATTTTTGGATTTTTGAATTTTCTATTTTTTTAATTTTTAAAATATAAGAATATAAACAGAAACACAAATAAACAAAACTAACTCAGTAGTTACAATTATACAATTGCAATGGGATCAAAATCGTTTTCAGGCGGACCAAGAACACTTTTCAGTGCAAACTTATTCAGACTGGTCTAAGCGATTGCCAATATGTTTGTCCACTTAAACTTTAATGCTCAACTTTCATTTTTTCAACTTCGTGATATGCTTAAGGTAGTATTATACTATAATATCCGTGCGTCCAACCATGACATACCCCCGCGATCAAGGTAGGCACAACGATTCATCATAGCATGTGAGTATACTGAGATCATCCTTTATCTTTTACAACGTCAGACAATTGGTGAACAGGTCAGTACTTTCGTACATCAGAGTGACCAATAATATCTGACGAGGGTTAGGCATATACCTTATATGGTATGTTTGAATTCATGGAATTTTCTGATGATGAGATTTCCTTTCTTCTAAGGTTTTGGCCCTTCTAATTTGGCTCTTTTAAGAATATCCTGACTATGCCTAGGTCTGCATATAATCTGGATGCAACAGAAGGGCAGCCAAGATATCCCCAGATGACTCAACAGGATAAAGACCCGAAACTTCAGATGTTGGCTATCTATCAACGCAGGATTTAAGACCATGAAATCATACGCCGATGGTATGTTACCCACAAGATAGATAGTTAGTTATGTTTATATCACTTAGTATATTATAATCACTTTGAGCGTTAAGCCTATCGACATATCACATTAGATCCTAGTCTTTTCAGCTACAACACCTTACATGTGTCAGCCACACCGTTTATCACGAATATTCATTTCATTTCCCATTTGATCCAAAAAGACCTTTCGGATTTTTTTATTTTTTTCTAATTTTCAGTCTTACAAATGTTTTTTGTATTTTTCTGATTTTCTCCCCCTCAAACAATACACATATACATATATCACTTAATTTGTGCATCATACTTTATGCACAAATTTACCTAATAAAGAAAACGTATGTACAAAGTTTTAAACGAAAGAAAAGGAAAATATTGCTGTTGTTTTTGTTTAACCGTTCCGTCATTAGATTAAAAGTAATCAATTTCAAAATTAAAGTATGAAATTTAAATTGTACTTTTTCGTTGATCTTTTCTTACCTCATCTCCTCCAAAGGAAACATTGCACTTGTTAAAAATTTTAACCTTTTGCAACAGTGAGATGTTTTTCTATATGTCCCGAGAACAACCGCTATCAACATTTCAGAGATTGTCAACAGCTCCTCCTTGGTTGTTCTTAAAAAATAAGGAGATTAGTAAGACAGTGGGACCCAGGCCATCGTGGTCCTGGGTTTCCATGAAGCATCAAAATAACAAACTTCTTTCAGACACAAATCCCCTTTTGTTTCAAGGATTGGTGACGTTGCTACTGCCTTAGATTTGGGTTTCCAAAATCTGCTTCGTTTTAACAAACACGGTTGTTGCCTTTGATTGAGCAACTATGGCTGTTTTAGGTTTAGTCATTTTATAAAAAGATTTGTTTTTCTGAACAGCCTTGCGTTTGTTTTTGGCAACATTCCAATCCCCATGAGATGGTTTATCCTTGGGATTAACATTCTTCATTGCCTTAGGTGATGATACATACCTTGATCGGCTTCGATGATTGTTATCCTTTGGTGTAACCTTCTAATTTTGAACATGATACGGAACATGGGGACTATGTGTGCAGTTTCGAGCGATGTGACCAGGAATGTCACAATTGAAGCACGTTTGTCTCTTCACATGTAAAGCATTCTGATCCGCTTGATTTGCTCGTGTAGGCCTTGAAGGATGAACTGATCCCTTTTGTGCTTGATATCCTTGCACGTTTCTTGCAGACGAAGATGAATTTGGATGTCTCTACTTGTCGTTTGCAAGGGCCTTCTTCTGTTGTGGAGATTTCTTTGGATTCTTCTTCTTTTGTTTAGACTGCAAGTCTTGTTCAAAAATCTCCCCAACCTTTCCAAAAGCTTTGCTAGCACTGTCAAAAGCATATTTTTCACATTTGCCATTAAAGACCCGCTTTACAGAAGCATTTTTCACCACACTAGCCTTTTGAGGGCTATTGCTGCCCACTAATGATTTTGGAGAGCTTGAATGTCCATGATGTTTGGACTTCAGCTTTCTTTGTCTCCGATTTGCTCGTTTCTGCTCTTTTAGCTTGCTCTGAACCTTTTCATCAGAAGCAGAAGGTTCAGATTGTTCAGTTTGCGCACATGGAGCCTTGTTCACTTCAGCTCTCTCTTCATCAGTTGAATCATTAGAAGAGTCAACAGTACCAGATGGTTCCCGTGTGTTTGACGAATAATCACTAGGTTTGCCATACACCATATGTTGTGCTTTCTCAATATCTTCGTCGGTTTCAGGCATTATCGTGTAGTTGTGATTATAAGGTGGGGACCTGATTGAATCCCTAACCCTTCCCTTTGTTCCCCTTATATGCCAGCTACACATTACACACGTCTTGAACAAGCTTACTGGATGTATCAAACTTCTCCATATTAACTTCGTTTTGTTGATATTTTCAAGTAAGAAGTCCCAGCTTAACTCTTACCAAGTCGCATTCCATGATTTTTGAATCTAATCTGGTTTTGTAATCATGGACCCAACATTTCTGTTGATTTACGTCCAGGTGGAGCTGAGCTATAACTTTGTTTTGTGCTTCAACCTTTTCTATGAGTAACTTGTTACTTTTTCGAAGGCTGATGCACTGAGCCATTGCATTGTTGTATTCATCGGCCATTTTGGGATTAAGAGCCCTGAGTTGAGCAACCCTATTCCTGCAAGGTTCAGTGCATAAAAGATAGTGGACTGTGTCAATGGGCGAGCTTGATTTGTCAGCGTGAGTTTGGGCTTGAGGTCGAGTTTGGGGTGCTGGGCTGCTGATTGTTGCTTGCTGGGCTTGAGGTTTCTGTTCGAACACCTTTTCAGGATGAGACTGTTGATTTAGTGTATAGATCTTGGAGAACTTGGCTTGATTGTAAATGATCCCACAACTAAGATACAAAGGAGTCTTTGTCATCTCCCAAAACTCTATTCAACTCATCTCTTACTTCCTCTTTTCGCCTCCGACGTTCAAGCAAACGTATCACATAGTCAGCAACCAGATCAACATTTTAGTTTCCGATAAACTCATTCAGCTTTTCCTTCATTTCATCCCGCAGGTTCGAGTGTTGAGCTGTAAACATCTTCGGATAATTGAAACCGTACCGGTAAACGCGATAAAAATGTCCGAAAATTGTTTTACCAAAATGTATCGTTAGACTCGTCTCGACGATACGAATTCAATGATATATAATGTCCGATAGTGACTTTAGGAAAATTTTTTTGGTATTAAAAATCACACGAGTCTAACCGTGCAACCGGTTTGTCCAGATTGTCTATGGATCAAGTTCTGTGTGCGAAAATGTTTAACTCTGGTTACGTCAGCTGGTTAACTTTCCACCTTTAAGGGTGCAACTAGGAACAGTACCGAATTCGAAACAGTAACTCAGATTCTTAATACGAGATGGAATCTCAAAATAGTGATCCGAGATGGTAATTCGGAAGAGTGATCCGAGATGGTGTCCGAGATCACTGTCTCAATCCGAAATGCTTTCCAAATCCGAGATGCAATCCGAGATGAGAGATGATCCGGAATGAGAGTATGATCCGGAATGAGAGTCTGATCCGGAATGAGAATCTGATCCGGAATGTGAAACTTTATGCGAAATCAACAGTATTCCGAAATTCCAATGAACAGTTGTCCGGGATCAATCCGAGATGGATGATCTTCTTTGTGTTCTTTGGGATCTTCAACAATTTCGGATTCGAAATTCAACAGATTAATCCGAAATCAATACGATTTCTATCTGAAATGCAAAGGATTTATCTGGAATCCTTGAATGTTGATCCGAAATGCTTGAATGTTGATCCGAAATGCTTGTTTTTCAGTAGAAACTGAACGGAATCAGTGTGATATCAGATCTGAGCCTAAAAATAGGTTCAACAGGCTCTGATACCACTTGTAAGTCCCGATAATCCGGATCTTTCAACGATGTCACACGATCACCACGGATGGGTGGAATCCAAACTTGGTGATATTTAGGAAAACCGAAATAACAAAGAACAATTAGAATCAACTTTAACACCTTGCACACGATTCTATTACTTGAACAAGCAAAACCATCTGGTACAAGATGGAGGCTCTCTCTAGAGAAATCCCAAAAGTCTTCAAAAGTCTAACCCTAGAAATGAATAAGCTTAGCTTATATATCTAGGATAAGGGATGCCCCTCATGGGCTTGCCTGGCCCACATGGCCTATGGCTTGCCCAAATGACCTCTAAAGGTCTAAAACTAATACAAACTAACCCAGTTAACCACCATAGACCGTAGCGTATATTTGATGCTTCAGTCTCACACTTCTTGGACCTAACAACTCCTCTATTTATAGGTCGACATGACTCGCACTGGAGTGTGTGAAACAGAGACTATGACTCACGCGAGTGGTTGCCTCGTACGAGTGACAGAGTGTCACTCGTACGAGTTATCTGACTCACTCGTACGAGTCATCTACAAAATACATAAAACAAACAATAACATTTATACATATGACGTTTAAGCCCTATATACAATATCGACATATCCTAGACATAGGCAATAGACATAATGCACTAATAAACTCCCCTTGGATGTTGCCACAGTCTGGATAGTCTTCAAAAAATCTTCATAAGATTTGACATTTAACGACCAAAAAACCTCTTCGGTGGCTTGCAACGGTCCTCAAAAGCAATTGGCGTTTTATCTGTTGGAGGAGGTCGGTTTACTGTATTGCCAAACCAAAAACTTCTCAGCGATGCTATGCGAGCTCGCTTACCAATCCTAGCTTCCTTCTTTTCCTTCTTCTTTTGCTCGGTTTCCTCCAGCTTCCTCCAAGAAGTGTTCTAAGTCGATCCAGAATGTATATCGTTGGCGAAGCAGACATTAACAATCTTCTGAAACTAGATTGCTTGCTCTTTATCTTTCTCTTAGAAGCTGATCTTGCTGTAGAACAAGCAATCTATATCTTTCTTCGTACAATTTACTAGCCACAATGGGTCTAGTACTCGAATGCCATGCCATAGCCCATACCATAGCCGATATATGCGTTTATGTGCTATGACGGCTTCGGTATCTTCAACGAGTCATCATCAGGGTGCACGCAAATTACAGCTTCTCTTGTATTACAATCATAGTGCCACCACTTGAAGATTTTGTTGAAATCCTGCTCCATCTATATCATAGGCATATTCTTTATTACTTTCGGCCTCTTTACGATGAGCGTAACATCCTTCTCTTTAGTCACTGGATCTATCTTCGTAATACGTCTCGGAAAGTGAGATTTCCAGTGTATATATCCATTTGCAGCTTCAAGCTTAATCAACTTCCATAGCCTTTGGTCATGAAATTTCATCTTCAGATTTATCATCTTTGTTTGCACCAGCTCTTTGATGTCCCAATAAGGTAAGGATTTAATGTCGCTCAAGCATCTAAAGTACTGGATTCCAAACTCTCTTTTGATCGCGTAAGTGTTTAGTTCTTCAATCCAACCCCAGCTTATAATGTCCCCCAGAGAAATATCTGCATCGTGTCTAAAGAATGTTAGAGGACGTTTGAACTTCTGCTCGGCTGGTGAAATCTTGAACAACTTCTTTCTCATTTCGGCAATTTCAGCTCTACTCAACTGTTGAGGAATAGTTCCCTGTTTAGCAGCTTCTTCAACTTTACTTTTCAACATATCGGCATTCTCTGCTGCAAGAAATTCAGTGAAAGTTGGGGAGTCGTCTATACTCTGATCAGCAAGATTAGAAACATCGTCATTAGAATCATCCTCCATGACAACTCGATCATAATCGTTAGCTTCTTCAACGTTTGCAAATACATAATCGTTTGGCTCGAAAGTGCTAATTTCGTTCAGCTCATCTTCGAAATCAAACTCAAACTTTTCATCATCCACGGCTACATTTTGGCAATCTCTTATTTAGAATAGCTGTGGATAAATTCTCCCTCCTCAACATCATCCTCAAGATAAAAGATCTTTGGTTTCGGCACGACAGGAACGGTAGATGTATCAATTACCGAGAAGATTTCTACCTGTTGAGCATCAGAAGGACCTTCAGTTCTGTCCTTATCACCTTCCTCGGTCGTTTGATTTGCAGAGTCGTCTAGATACACAGAACAATCAATCTCTTCATTTACACCAGACTCTGTTACACTAATACCCGCACCACCTACATTATCATCATCATCACCACTATCCGAATCAGAATCACCAGATAAGATATCATCTAAATCTTCATCCTCTTTCTCAGCATCTTCATCAAATTCTTCAACCACTGCTTCAATCTCTTTTCTAACTTTTTCTTCAGTAACCATTCATGGTGTCTCACCAAAAGATCTGACATGTCAATATCCACATCCCTAGGTTTCCCTATCAGCACAAACTTATTCGACACTTTATACAACACGATATCTGTTATAACTGGCGCAGATTCAGCTTCTGGCATAGTTTTGACATTCATGGGATCCTCTACGACTTTCTCTTTACCTTGCGCGTCTGATAGCTCTTTAGGAAGACGTTCTCTTTCAGCAACACGTTCTCTGGACTCTGCGCGTTCAATCGCATCAATCTCTTCAGCTATGTTAACTCCTGGCTTATTCGTCAGAATTTTCTCAAACATATTCATTCTTCTATCACTTCTGAGACGTTCCTCCTCGTATTCAGCCATTCGGAGTCGTAAACAGTCATTCTCTGGCACAATGCTGGCGAGCATGGCTTCTATTTGTTGTTTATCTTCATTAAGCATATTAAGCTGCTCCTATAAGTCCGCAATTTTGACATTGTTTACCAAGACTTGTTTCTGTAGTTCTTCAACGCGCGAGTCGTTAAACATGTCTGTAGTAAAGTCTTCACCCTTGGAATATCTCCAAAATCAAAGTCGATATCAAATTGAGATTGGGCTGCGAAGTACGCGGTGGTGGCTGCGGTGTAGCCTGTCGTGGTGTTGATTGTGGTGGCGGCTGAGGAGTAGCCTGTCGAGGTGGTTATTGTGGTGCAGATTCTCTTGGTGGAGATGGTGGAATTTGTGAAGTTGGTTCAATAACAACCTCTTTTTCAATCGACTGCTCTTGCATTGTCTCTTTGGATTTAACAGTAGGAGACTCAGAGCTTCTAGCTGCTTGGCGCTTGAGACGTTGTGTCTTTTTCTTTGCTGGTGTATGTACAGGAGTCTGATAGTCTGAACCCAAAGGTATATACGTAGTATCATCCTCACCTGCCGCTTTGCGCTTTTTCTCTTCAGCTTTCCTCTTTTTCTCTGCCAGACGTTTTGCTTCTATCTTTTTGGCTCTCTATCTTTCACCTGCTCTTCTATCTTCTGAATTAGTGCTAGAAGACGATGCGTCTTCAGCCACTTTATCTCCACCAAACGCTTTCCTTTCACTGTCTGCAACAATATCTTCAATATTTTCGTCAATTTCTGGTTCATCTCTTAACCCAGAACTTTCAGATGCTTGCTTTTTCTTTTGAGGTGCAGAAGTAGAAGATGAAGTTGTCGCCTTTCTCTTTGTACCTTTTTCTCCATCTTTCACAAACCAAGAACTACGCTTAGCAACAAAACCATCTAGCGCATTCAACTCCTCACTCTCATCCCCACTCTCTTCTTCCTCCATATTCCTGGAGCCGGAGCAAAGTAATCTTTATCAACAATAGCACCAAAAACTGGCTTGGCATTTGGGAATGTCTTTAAATGCAAATTCATCTTCTTGAGAGTTGAGACATCCATATGTTCAAGCTTTAACACATCATCCTTTTTCTTCTTCAAATTCGAGTGTAGGTGATCTAGTAGCATCTGTATAAACCATGGATACTGCAGGAACTTTTCACTCTGTATATTCTGTACTATCTGTGTAAATATAACCTTTGAAAAGTTATATGGCAAATTCAGAACCAATGCAGTAAGCATACAAATTTGGTAATCGACCAAATCATCAAACCCTCCTTTGCGATGACTCAACGCATGAACAACAACGTGAGCTATATAACAAAATGGCGCACTGAGGTTTCCCTTCTTAAAAGGCGCGGCGTTCACGAAACCTGCGTAACCCATATGGTAAAAACAACCCTTCACCATATACTCGAAATATCCTGTAGGATCGTCTTCATTATCCTTAAAATCCAAAACCTTCCTGATCAAATCTTCTGTAATCTTCACTTGTATATCCCCATCGTCTATCTTCACAGCTGAAACTATTGCATTCTCTTTAGCATTAAACTTTTATGCGTTCCAAAATATTCGACATGAGATCTATATGTTGTATGACGATCAGGTAGCACTTTGGTAATCGGGATTCTGCTCAGAAAATCTAACACATCTTGATAAGCAGAAATCTCCGAAATAGATTCGTCAAGCAAACAACAAATATTGTGGAACGGAGAGAAGGACGTTTTCTTGACCTGCACACAAAGAGAATTCAAATCGTTAGAAATATTTTCAAAATTTTCAACTTACAAAATCATTCGTACGAATCATACATCCGTACGAGTTAATACTTAGAAAATTTTCAAGTTTGGTCAAATCACCACTCGTACGAGTCACTACTTCGTATGGGTGACTAAAACTTAGACAATTTTCAAAGATTTTACCAAACTTGCTTCATACGAACAATGTTTCATACGAATCAACAATACTTAACAAATTTTTGCATTTTCACTTTTAAGGATTATACTCGTACAAACACTTCACTTGTACAAGTGAAAAAGATATAACATTTTGAAATTATGGCTCGTACGAGTGTTCATCCGTATGAATTATGAACCGTTCCAAATAAAACCAAGTTTAAACCAAACTTAGAACATGTTGCTTTAAACAAATTGATAGTCGATTTATAGGCTATTGGGGCTGATATTAACATTTTTAAGTCAATTTTAAGTTTTACCGGTCCAATCTCCCGAAATCTATGTTTTATGTTCGTTTGTCCAAATCCGGCATTATAACGTCTAAGAACAGGCATTATTACCTTTCTCATCGAAAGAGGTGTGCGTATCAAATCCCCAATGTAATGATACACGCTATGTGTCAAGAAAAATCAAAGTTTACAACCAGTTAGCACAAAATGCTCTCTCAGTCGCACAGTAACATAAAGTTGGCTCGTGCGAATAAGAAGACATTTTATACTAGTTTAGTGTCATTCGTACAAACTAGAGGCTTGTGCAAATGAACACCAAAAGTCATTCGTATGAGTTAGTGATACTCGTACGAATCAGTTCTGAAACTTTTTAATCTTTTTAAACTTTTTGATTTTTATGATTTTTTATCTATTTAAAACCTACACAGTTAACCAAGTCCAAGTTAATGACCATAGGTTCCTGATTCGCCTACCAAGTCCAAGTTTGACCTTGGTTTTTAGATTCCCTTCAGCAAGACGTCGCCATGACTTCATCTATCATTATTTTCATCATCGGTAGACTAAAACAAAAGTAAAAAGCTAAGGAAACTGAAAATCTTTTTGGGTTTTGGAATTTTTTTTTCAAGAAATAACATGTAAAAATACATTTTTTTTGTTAGTTTTATGTTAAGAGGATCATATTAAGTATTTAAACAAATCACCAGTACCGTTGATCTTGGTACACTCATTAAGCTTTTAACCAGATTTACCTAGATTACCTATATTCTTATCCACTTAAACCTCTTCTTGTTTCTCAACTATTTCAAGATATGTTAGGTAATATTAGGAACATGAAATAACTATGGTTCCCATCTCAGAATATACTCCCGTATCGAGATTCCTAGAATTTCATTTTACAGGTGAATATATCAAATTGATATCTGTAAAGGGGTGAATTGCGAGACCTTGAGAGCTCATGTTAGTATTTCCATACAGACAAAGAGATGAAGGCTCGTCTTTAGGTGGTGTTCCTTAAAGGAATCTTTTTATCTGCAAATGTCACAAAGTTTATGACATAATCATTTTTTATGCAGCTTATATAGGCGAATAACGCGTAAAGTATTATACAATTTCTAGGCCATTGCTGACGCAAAATCAGAGGAACTCGGATAATACCCCAGATATCGATTAAATATAAAGACCTAGTATCGCAGAATCTGACATTCTCTCAAACGAAATTTCGGAGTACTAAGCATATATATCCGAGAGATGTTAACCCACAAGTTACTCAGTTTTTCTTTTAGGTTTATATCTTGAAAACAATTTACTGTACGAGTGAAGCCTATTGGCACATCCTTAGTAAGATCTGTTTAATTACATGTTTATAATTTCATAACTTTAGCATACTGTGATTGTCATATTGATGTAATATGATCTCCCTTTCACAAAAACTCTTTTGACTTTTATAATGTTTTTGTATTTTCCCAAAATTTCTCCCCCTAAAATCAAAAACATATTTTTGGATTTTTAAAGTTTTTAAGAAAGAATGTACAGAAAAGTCATCAAACCGATGAGTATCACATCAAGTCGTCGTCATCCTCAAACTCAACTTCATGTATATCCCCTGATGTTAGATTTTGTAAACCATTTAATTTTAAAAGATTTTTAAATCTTGTACGATCAAAGGCTTTGTATAAAAATCTAATTTTTCGTCATCAGTGTGGATTTTTTCAATTCTAACCAACTTTTTTCTCGTAGCAATCATGGATAAAGTGGTGTCGAATCTCAATATGTTTGGTACGAGAGTGTTGACATGAGTTTTTAGTGATATCGATCGCAACCTGGTTATCTACATATATAGGCGTATCAAGAAATTGCAGTCCGAAGTCTCTCGGCTGCTGTTGAATCAAGAGAATCTGGGAACAACAGCTAGATGCTGAAACATATTCAGTTTCACAGGTAGAGAGAGCGACCGTGGTCTATTTCTTGCATTGCCACGTTACCAAACGAGTTCCGAAGAACTAGCAACCAGCCGTCGTAGATTTGGTGTTAAGTTTACAACAACCAAAATCAGAATCCGAGTAACCCGCAAGATTGAAGTCGTCGTGTCTAGTGTACCACAAGATGGTGCTTGGAAATCCCTTCAAATATCTCATGATACGTTTGACGGCGAGCAAGTGCGAATCTTTTGGATTGGACTGATAACGGGTGCACAGGCACGTTGGATACATGATATCTGGTCGAGAAGCAGTGAGATACATCAAGGATCCGATCATGGAGCGATATAATGTCTCGTCAACTTTGACTCCATTAAGATCTAGACAAATGCCGTGATTAGGAGCTAATGAGGTTGATGCTGGTTTAGCTCCTGCCATATCGAATTTCTCCAATATGTCATGAACATACTTCGTCTGATGGATGAAGATACCATCAGGCAATTGATCGACCTGAAGTCCTAAAAAGAACTTCATCTCCCCCATCGCGCTCATTTCAAATTTGCGCTTCGTGACTTCTTCAAAGTCTTTACATAGCTTGGCATTTGTCGATCCGAAGATGATATCATCGACATATATATTTACAATAATCAAATGCCCATCCACTTCCTTCGTAAAAAGGGTAGAATCTACAGTTCCTCTGATAAAACCATTGTTTGTAAGATGTCGTGACAACATTTCCTACCAAGCTCTCGGGGCTTGGTGTAGACCATATAAGGCTTTGTTCAGAAGGTAGACTTTGTCTTTGTGCATTGGATCGACAAACCCCGGTGGTTAGCCGACATACACCTCCTCTTTAACTTTTCCGTATAAGAAAGCAGATTTGACATCTAATTGGTACACTTGAAACCTTTCCAAGAAGAAAAGGCCAAGAATATGCGGATTTCTTCAAGACGGACGACCTGGGCATAGACTTCTTGTAATCTACCCCTTCTTGCTGATGAAAACCTTGTACCACAAGTCGAGCTTTGTTTTGGACTACGATACCTCTATCATCACCTTGCACTTGAAGACCCATCTAGTGTTTATCTTTTTGTGATCATCTAAGCGTCTAGAATCCCAGTTTCTGGAATTGAAGCAATTCCTCTTGCATTGCGTCCACCCAACTCTCTTCTTTCAATGCGTCTTTCCTTTTCCTGGGTTCTACCTGAAAAACAAAACAACTATTAGAATGTCTGGTTTGTAGTGGAGCAATACGAGTATAAAAATAGCTTAGATCCTTATTAATCTGATTGCGAGTTTGCACTCCCGTTTGTAAGCTGCCAATAATATTCTACGAAGGATGATATGAAAGTGTCCTTGGCATCACTTCACTTGGAACATCTACTTGTGTCTGCAAATTTTTGATGACTTCATCCACAACCGGTACAGACGATGAAGCTTCATACCTGACATTTGATTGATCAGCTTGATTATTCAGGAAGCTTTCAATCTGCTCAGATCCTTCATCGAAACTGGGTCCTCCATCATCAAAAGTTGGTTCCCGATCAGAGTCAGCATTTGGCTGTTGCTGGGCAGATGATTCGGCAGTGTGGACAATGGGTACAAGTACAAATTCTTGACGAGTAGAGCTCGGACCTACATCATACGTGTTGACAGGAAGTGACAGGGAAATCACCAACGGTCTAGTATCTAGTAACTTGTTATTGATTAGGTATTTGATGATGTTGAAATAGCATAACAAGTTCTTCTTCTGATGGCACATCCGATAAGTCGAAAGATTTCCACAAACCATCGTATTTAAACAGCCATGGATCCCTAGGTTTCTACGTTGGCGTAGTATAACATTGACAACCAACGTGCTACGCAAGAATAACCTGGTTCAGAGTCGGCAAGAAGACACGTTTCTGTGGAGTAGCATAACCCCACGAAGAATCCTTCCAAGGACTTGGCACCAAACTTACCATCCGGGTCCAATACGGTACACGGTGATCCAAAAGGCTCCAAAAATGCAAGGTTGGGCTTCCGCTGATTTAGTAACTCGAAACACGTCTTGTTGTGAGGCTTAACTGTTAACACACGATTCAAGGTATAACACGTTGATGTGACTGCTTCACTCTAGAAACTGATTGGCAATTTTGAATCGGCTAACGTAGTTCTGGCAGTCTCAATTAGTGTGCGATTCTTACATTCAGCGACTCCGTTTTTCTATGGAGTATAAGGAGCGCTGAATTCGTGAAGAATCCCCTTTTTGTAGAATTCGAGCATTCTTTTGTTCTTGAACTCTCTACCGTTGTTACTGCGGATTCTCTTGTTTGGCAAGTGATAAAGATTTTTGAGTTTTCTGAAAAGGATCATTAGAGTTTCAAATGTTTCATCTTTGCTCTCTAGAAAGAAAACCCATGAGAATCTTGAGTAATCATCAATAACGACTAGGCAATATAGATCACCAGAAATGGTTTTGACGTTTACGGGCCAAAACAGATCCATATGAAGCCTTTCTAGTGGTAGCTTGATAGAATTCAACAGCTTTCATGGGTGTGATTTCTTATGCTGCTTCCCCTTTTTACAGCTCAGACAATCATCTGATAATTGAAAATTCTTCAAGTTAACACCCTGTCATTATGCACAAGATAATTCATCTTTCGCAAATGAATGTGCCCCATCTTCCTATGCCATAGAATAGACTCTTTCTCGGTAGCTTGGGAAACAAAGCACTGAATTTCTTGGATGTTGTTGTTGCGACACTAATATCAAGAACATAAAGATCATTTTCTCTCGGTGCACGCATCAGAATCCATTCCTTCGGAATCTTGAAACCCGGCTTTAAGATCAAGCATTCTTTATCATTGAAATGTGTTGTGAATTTCTTGTCACAAGTCTGCGAAATGCTAAGTAGATTGTTCTCAAGTTCCACAATGTAGTTCACTTTATCAAAAGAAACTACTCCATTTGTGAGAATTCCTTCACCGACAATTCTTCCTCCTTGCGTTCCGGAGAAACCTACTATCCTCCTCGGACCGCTTTAACGTCGTGTAACAACGCAAGCATCCCTGTCATGTTCCTGGAAGCTCCACTATCCATTATCCATTTAGACATTATCGTTCACGGGAGTCCCTATACACATTCAGAGAAAACTATTTAAATAAAGAAACCCAAGCCTGTTTGGTCTTGGGTGGGTTTGGAATGTCAAATTTCGGACCTACATTGTTTTTGACGTTCTTTTTTAGGCTTGGTTTTGTTTAGAACAGAAGGTTTCGGTTCTACCTTGGACGGTTTTACTTTTGCCACCCATGTTTGCGTTTTTAGATTTGCCTTTTTAGCTTAAAATTTAGAATCCATTTGATGATATTTAGTTGATGTTTCACCAATTTCAAATTTTGAATGATGTTGAAGAGTTGGTTTAACATCTTTGTAGAATTCATTGGTTCTTTTCAAAATTTGCTTTGGCGCAACCATAGGTGCCTTTTGTTTCTCTTTCTTGGTATACTTGACAGAGTGAGAAACAGACTTTGGATATATTTGTGAGCAATATCGTATGATATGCCCGACACTCTTACATTTATAGCATGTCCTAATGTCTTTACGAACAGAGGAATTCAAAGTTTGTTTTTTACTCTCTTTTTCCCGTTTGAAATCATCATTTGATTGAGTACCGATGATTTCTTTTTCCTTCTCTGTTGTTGTCCAAAAAACGAAACTGATTTTCTTAGTAAAGTTAAGTTTTTGGAACTTGTTGTCATTCGTCGCTTCTGGAAACCCTACCCTGCCCTCTTATTCTCAGGATAATTTTTGTTTTTATGATAGTAGGGTCGGTTGTCTCATTTTGATTTAGAGAATGATACATCGCATTTATCTAAATCAGCATGACTTACCTCCACAAGCTTGAACAATTTATCAACACGATCCAGATTCATGTTCTGGATGGGAAAGTCCTCGTCAGAATATAGTTTATTAGATCCATGCATATTATAAACTATGACGTTTGAATCATTATTTAAACTATTTTCCGATGTTTCAACATCAGATTCAGACTTGTCAGTTTCACTTTTTAACACATTTTTTACCACTATTTTAACCACTTCAGTGTCACATTCGGTTTCAGATGTTGTGTAAGTTATGTCGATATTTGAAGGCAGCTCGTTTGACTGTTTAGTTTTTAGTTTTAGATTGAGCGCCTTTTCCACCCCTGATGGCTTTTTATACGCATAACTATTCCACATAGGTGGTGGAACACGATCGTAACTTGCATTCTTGTTTTAAACCTTTTCTGATTCTTCTTTATTTTCGATTTTTGGTAAAATGTGATCAAGGACGTAAGAGCTTGTTGAATAACTGATTAACAACTTGTTAACCCATTTAGTTTCGATTCTTACCTTCTCAAGCTCACTCTTTAGCTCAGCGTTAGTATTTAAGTGAATATTAATGGCCATTTGCTTGTCCATTACTGTCGCTTTGAACATAGAAAGAGTCCCGTCATTTTCTCTAAGTGCTTTTTCATATTGTTTAACAGTTCTGCTCAATTTGTGGTATGCTTCTTTAGTTGATTTAAAATCACTCGACAAATTGTCTGTTAAACTTCTGAGCTTAGTATATCGTGTGTCTTTTACAACACATTCATTGCATGACTCAGCATATTTTAAACATGGTTTTTTCTACTATAGACTCACATTTGGACTCATTTACCTGGTTAATGTTTGCATGCATGCTTTGTTAGTCTCATCAGCCAACTTCTCCATCTATTCATCAACTTTCTATTCAACATCAGGCATCTTCTGTTCTTCGCAAGATGATCGATGACTTGGTCCAAAGTAACCTGCAAAAGTTTTCAACATATCGTTAGGCAGAAGGTGTTTAAACACACTATTTAAAAGTTCCACCTCTTCTGATGATGTGTGATAGTAATAATCATCTTCTGGCGCCTCATCAAAAGATACCTTTGATTCTTCTTCAGGTTCTTCGATTATCTCATCAACCAAAGCCAAACTGTCATTCTTGGAAATGTATTTGTTCCAGTTAAAGCCCTCATCTTCTTGAGTTACCACGAGCGCTTTGTCTTTGGTCTCTGGCTGTCTATCTTCGATCTGCACCATGCGAGTTCTTGGTTGGGGATGGTGGTAAATAACCTTCTTGTAGTAGTCATCGGCAAATCGGTTCTAGTTACCCTGAGCTTCTCTGTTTGGGCATTCACGTTTAAAATGTCCCTTTTCCTGACACTTAAAACAAGTAACTTTTGACTTGTCAAATCTAAGTTTTCCATCCAAACCTCCCAAGTTCTCTTTCCCTGTAATTTCCATGAAGCGTCGTGCGTGTCAAACAATAGATGCCATACACCACTTTATGTCGATCAACTCCATCTCTACTTGATCAATCTGATCATAGTCCTCTCTGGTCATTTCAGAATTTCCAATCCTTCCTACTACAAGACTGTCATAGGAATTGAGAACCGATGCTAGTAGTGACATATGCTGCTTAGCGGTTTTCTCGTCAATGTTTTGTGCATTCTGGAAATCGACGGCGATATTGCACTGTAGTACCCTCTGAGTAGTATTTGATTGACTAGTTTGGTTGAGTTGGGGATTGCTCGATCCATATGATGACTGTGGGCTTTGAGATGTGTTTGGATTGACCGTTGCAAATGATTGAAAACTACTTTTTGGTTTGATGGTGGGCTCGGTGTGCTGTAAGCGTTAAACGCAGTCTGGATCTTCAGAGATTGTATTTGTGCAGCATAACTATTCTTGAAGTAAAGATTAACATCTTGTTGCACTTGAACGTTCTTGTTCTTTGCCATCTTTTGCATTTCAAGCTCATGTCCCTCCAATCTTTCAATGAAACATGGTAAGAGAGATTACCATATTCAAATCCATTCTTCAAAATGGTCAAATAGGTAGACCATTCGCTTTCAAGAAATCAGCGAGTTTATCAACAAGTTCTTCGTTCGCCTTTGACGATTCCCATTCTCTTCATTTGCACCACCAGATGACAGTATCTTTCAATCAATTGTTTAACTATCTCACCTTTGATCAAAGTAAAGATGTCAAATTCTTTACTCAACAACGATCTCTTCCCTTTACGCAATTGGGCACTTCCCTGGAATTTCAATCGAAGAGCATTCCATAATGATTGTGCATCATCATCATGTTGTAACAATGCCAAAATGTCTTCCTTGATGGATTGTTTAAGAATATTCATCATTTTCTTCTCATTGATAAACGTTTCTCTTTCATACTCTGAAAGTTGAGCCAATGTCTTTTCGAGACCGTTCTCTCCAATAGGTGATTGGTACTTTTCTTCGATAGCAAACCAACAGGTAAAATGATTTGCCGGAACCCAGTTCATGAAACGTTTGCTCCAACTATCGAAGTCTTCAAGGTTCATTAACTTTGGTGGTTTCGTCATAGTACCCATTTCGTTCTCGAGGTTCATGTTTTGTGCTGCAGTAGTCGTGACTGCTGAGGTAGCGAATGCGTTATAAAACTCGTCTGCCATTTTTCTACAAAAAGTTTAGACACACACTATTGAAAAACTGATTATAACTGTAAAACTTTCTCCGTGCGAATGACAAAAAACAATTCGTGCGACCAAGAACCGTTCGTATGACTTGGATACTCGTGCGGACAAGATGATTCAAAGAAGCTATTCATGCGAATAAGAAAGTAACTCATACGAATGAGTCGTTCGTACGAATGTGTAACTTGTGCGAATCACAGTTTTAAATTTTAACTTGCAAATTTTAAGAATTTTTGATTTCTCATTCGTATGAATGAATTAACTTGTTCAGGCAGTCATTCATGCGAGTGGTCTCTCTACCCGTACGAGGTCACAAAACGGATGAATTTTACCAATTTTGTCATGATTAAGCTCGATTTTAGATCTGAAATTGTTAAGGATTGTTTAGAATTGATTTTAACGTGATATCCTAGAATCCTAGTCTAATTTGTCCATAATTTCGTCCAAATCCGAGATCAGTTAGGGAGAGTGTAGAAGTAGAAAGCTGCAACAGGGAATCTGAATCTGAAACAGTTGCTTACCTGCAGAAACTTGACGTTTTTCAGCAGATTAGGCCTCAAGGCTCTCATACCACTTGTGAACGGGGGTTCGGCTCATCCGATGAGTAAGTGGTCTGACCTAACTCAGCTAGTAGAGGCGGAATTCATTGCTAGAGAGGATGACAAACAAACAAGTGAGATCTTACAGTTTAACTGCTCTGAATGTATTGATTGACGTGCAAAGTACAAGGCAAGTAAACAAATCAGCAGGGCTTCTCCATACCAACTGAACTAACACTAGCTAGCTCTGACACAACACTCCTCTATTTATAGGTCGACATGACTCACACTGGAGTATGTGAAACAGAGACTGTGACTCGTGCGAGTGGTTTCCTCGTAAGAGTGACAGAGTGTCACTCGTACGAGTCATCTGACTCACTCGTACAAGTCATCTACAAAATACATAAAACAAATAATAACATATATACATATGACGTTTAAGCCCTATATACAATATCGACATATCCTAGACGTCGGCAATATACATAATGCACTAACAACCTTTGCACCTATTTATAGTTAGAGAGCATGAATGAGGTGATGCCAGGTGTTAGGGAGTGTTAGAGGGAGCTTACAAGTGTCCTAAAACGTGGCATAGCAGTTTGGAAGTCCCTAGTTTCGAATCAAATGGTTTTTGGCAACTTGTGTGGAGGCCAAGAAATTTTCTACAAACACAGTCCCCTTGCTCTCTGCGAGAGACCAGGCCCAAGTCTCTCGCGGCCCGCGAGCGGCTCCTTGGAGCTTTCAAAACTTGCCACATTTAGCCTCTCAACTTATTAAACCTCTAAAACACCTTTATAAGCATATTTAGCACTCCGTAGCCAACATTTGGCGTATCCGGAAGTATGCATGGACATTGTCAAGCTCGTAGTTCGTTAAAAGGTCACTCAGAGGTATAAATTAACATGTTGACACTTTTAACCCCTCCGTTGTCCAACTTTTACATATTCACATAATTAATCCCTCTCGTCCAACCAGTGGCTCATATGAGAGTTAGGACTTCATAAAGGATCACTCAAAGGCTTAATATAATCATGTTGACTCTGATGGTCACTTAGAGGCTAAGTTTAAGCATGTTATCACTAACGGTTACTCAGGGGCTCGGTTTAAGCATGTTGACACTAATGGTCACTCAGAGGCTAAGTTTAAGCATGTTGACACTAATGGTCACTCAGAGGCTCGTTTTAAGCATGTTGACACTAATGGTCACTCAGAGGCTCGTTCTAATCGGCTAGAAATTTCTTAAGATTACAGATGTGGAATACATCATGAATTTCACTAAGCTCCTCTGGCAGCTTAAGCTTATAAGCTACAGCGCCAACACATTCGATTATCTCGAATGGTCCTATATATCATGGGCTTAACTTGCCCTTCCTTCAAAATCTCATTACACCTTTCCAAGGCGATACTTTTAGCATGACTTTGTCTCCTATTTGGAACTTAAGCGGTTTACGCCTCTTGTCAGCATAGCTCTTCTGTCTATCACGGGCAGCCTTGAGTCTATCACTGATTTGTACAATCTTATCCATGGTCTCCAGGACAATCTTTGGTCCTGATAGTTGAGCTTCCCCAACTTCTGCCCAACACACGGGTGTTCGACATTTCTCCCATACAAGGCCTCAAAAGGAGCAGCCTTTATGCTCATATGATAACTATTATTATAGGAGAATTTTATTAGGGGTAAGTGGTCATCCCAACTTCCACCTAAATTAATCGTACATGCTCTAAGCATGTCTACCAAAGTCTGAATAGTATGCTCACTCTGACCATTAGTCTGTGGATGGTAAGCTGTACTAAAATTTAATCTTTTGCCTAAATATTGTTGGAAACTTTTCCAAAAATGAGACGTGTATCTAGTGTCTTAACAGAAAGAATAGACACCAGCACACCATGTAGGGACACAATCGTGTCCACATACAACTTAGCCAATTTGTCGGAATTACACGTTTCTTTAATTGGCAAGAAATGCGCAGACTTAGTCAGCCTATCTACAATGACCCAAATCATGTTATTACCACGTTTGGTCTTAGGTAACGTGATAATCATGTCCATAGTTACCATTTCCCATTTCCAAGTGGGAATTTCAAGCTATTGTAGAAATCCTGATGCTTTTTGATGTTCGGCTTTAACTTGCGAACTCGTCCGACACTTAGCTATATAAGTGGCTATGGATTTCTTCAAACCCATCAACCAATAATTCTTTTTCAAATTTTGATACATCTTGTCACCACACGGGTGAACTGAGTATCTTGAATTATGCTCTTCGTGGAGGATTAGATCTCTAAGTCCTCCAAAGATTGGAACCCAAATTCTACCATTAAATCTAAGGATTCCATCATTTCCAGGCATTAACTGATCAATAGTTCTGCCCAATCCTGCATTAGAAACGTTAGCCTCTAATAGGGATTGCCTTTGAATATCTAATAGTTTTTCATTTAAGCTATTTCTGAGCTCAATGCTCTTTACGTTAATCCTTATAGGCTTAAGCTTTTCCTTGCGACTTAAGGCATGAGCAATGACATTTGCCTTGCCGGGATGATACCGAATTTCGCAATCATAATCATTATGTGTTTCCATCCAGCGGCACTGTCGCATGTTCAAATCCTTTTGATTTAACAAATGTTGGAGATTCTTATGGTCAGTGTATATAATACACTTCGTGCTATATAAGTAATGTCTCCACAGCTTATGTTCAAATATAACAGCACCCAATTCCAAGTCATGGGTG
Organism: Scalesia atractyloides; assembly: GCA_947069175.1. Lineage (NCBI taxonomy): Eukaryota > Viridiplantae > Streptophyta > Magnoliopsida > Asterales > Asteraceae > Scalesia > Scalesia atractyloides. Next base: position 30,263,805 of record CAMTDV010000001.1, read on the forward strand.
GTGTAATTCCTTTCGTGCACCTTTAATTGTCGTGATGCATAAGCAATTACTTTGCCTTTTGCATAAGCACACAGCCCATGCCAGTGTGCGAGGCATCACAATAAACGACAAAATCCTCAATACCCTCAGGTAGAGATAACACATGAGCATTGCTCAACTTGTGTTTTAAAATTTTAAAGGATTCTTTTTGTTTTGGACCCCAATCAAACTTGACATTCTTACGGGTCAAGGTAGTTAAAGGAGTGGCTATCCTCAAAAAGTTCTTAATGAACATCCTATAATAACCAGTCAATCCTAAGAAGCTACGAATCTCCGATGGAGTTTTGGTACTTCCTAATTCATTATGGCTTCTATTTTAGCAGGATCCACTTGGATACCATGCTCACTTACAAAATGTCCAAGAAACTGGACTTCTCTAAGCCAAAACTCGCACTTAGAGAACTTAGCATCAAGCTTCTCTTGTCTTAGCAATTCTAGGATGCACTGAAGATGTTTCTCGTGATCAACTTGATTACGAGAGTAGACAAGTATGTCGTCTATGAAGACAATGACAAACTTATCTAAATACGGCTTGCAGACTCTATTCATGAGATCCATGAATGCTGCAGGTGCATTTGTGAGCACAAAAGGCATCACCAAGATTCATAATGACCATAACGGGTCTTGAAGGCAGTCTTAGGAACATCCTTATTTCTAACCTTCAATTGATGAGATGATTGGAAGGTCTTCAATCTTTGGCTTATGCTCGTTGATAGTTACTTGTGCCAGGTAAATGACACAACCTTTCCCCAAACACTTGGATGCCTTGAATAACGACACTATGTTTGGCAATCCATAGTGTGAATCTCCAGGGATAGTGATCATTTCACCAGATGGGGTTTTAACTTCGATGAGTTTCTTATCACAGGCAATGCGGGCTTGGTTAAGAGATAACCAATCCATGCCTAAGACTACATCGAACCCCGACAATTTCATTGGCAAAATAGAGATAGGAATAGAATAATTCTTAATGGATATAAAACATCCATCAAGAATGGAAGATGTTGTTTCTAAAGTTCCATCAAAAAGTTCTACTTTATAAGTTATGTCTAGAGTTCTTATGGGTAAGTTTAATTGTTTACTAAACTTATGGTCTACAAAGGACTTATCTACACCTGAATAAAAAAGAACTCTAGCATATACATCAATAATGAGGAATGTACCTGTTATGACGTTGTTGTCATTAACAACCTCTCTAGCATTCATCTGAAAGGCACGTGCATTTCCTTTCTTAGCCTCTCCAGGCTTTGCATCATTACCTCTGGGGTTCTTGGGGCAATTACAAACTGTATCCTTAAGATTTTTGCATTCTAGGGTCTTATGCCCTTTTCTTTTGCAAATACCGCAGGGTTTAATTTGTGGGTAAGCATTGCATTGCCCCCAATGCCTGCAGTTACAGGTCTTGCACAAAGGTCTATCATCAAACCTGTGCTGGTTCTTCTTGAACCCAAAATTTCCTTTCTTTTTGAACCTTTGGGAGTTATCATCCTCCCATTTCCTTTTTCGTCAGTCTCAGTTCTGATTGACTTTTGCCTCACCAAGTCTAAGGTGAGAGAGAGAGAGATAGGTCAACAACAGACCTATAGGTACTAGGCTGAGAGCCTTTACCATGCCCTTAATTTTGGGCACTAACCCATTAATGAAACGTGCAATGCGTTTGGGTTTAGGAGTGACTAGATAGGAAACTAATCAAGACAGGGAGTTGAAGTCAGAAACATACTTCTTACAGTCTAGATTTTTCATTGTAAGAGTCAGAAAGTCTGACTCTATCTTCTCCACCTCATGAGGTAGGCAGTAAGTCTCCTTTACAAGGTCAACAAACTTAGACCATCCTAAGTTGTACAGGTGTACTTTACCTGTAGATTAGACCATTATCTTCCACCAAATCAGGGCATCACCCTTGAAGGACTGTGATACATACTTTACCACATCCTTATCAGCACAACCGCTGATATCCACTATCATCTCAGTTTTATCAAGCCATTTCAAGGCGTCTACTGCTTCCCTTTCTCCATTAAAATCTTTTTTTGGGTAAAGGGTTTACCCCGGTAAATATTATATCAATCAACCAAAAAAATAACAAGTGAGGCAGACAGAAACCTCAGTTCTCAAGTATGACAAGCCATACTAGAGTTCAACGAGCAATCATCCTACAGACGCTAGACACCAATTTAAGCTATATGGTTTTGCATGAAACATGGGGTAGGGTTTAAGCTAGATTTAGGGTTTACTGGTTTTTTGTTCTGCTATTTGTGTCGCGGGTTTATATTTGTCAAAGTGGTTCTCCATTAAAATCTTGGAGCTTACAAGATACGAAGTATTTATAAGGTACATTCGTCTTTAGTAGAATGGGACCTTTAGTTAAATTCTAATTTCTTTGGTTCACTCTTCCATCTGAAGAGTGAACGGAGCTCTCCTTACGAGCTGATGATGATGGAATAGATAAAGGCTTAGAGCCAGTAGCGCTCACTTCTTTAAATTTTTCCATGGCCTTTCCAACAGCTGCTGCAATGCGAGCTTGGAAATCATCATTATTAATGGCTATGTTTTCGGCGTTGTTAGAGTTAATATCTCGTTGGCTACTTTGTGCGACATCCGAGTTAGCCAGTCTTGAAGCTTTGGTCCAAAACACCAAATTAAACTTCTCTTAGCCATGGCATTAATAACCATATTGGCTTTAAAAATTTGATATATAAATCCGTTGCCTAATCAAACTAGCGTGAATATAATCACAACTCTTAGGCTTAACATTTCTATGAATGTTATCTATACTTGGCCTAGGTCTCAAAAGGACCATTATAGGCAAATTAGAATTTGGACATAGCCCATATATATATTTAGACAGTGGATCTTAATGTCACAGCTGCCATTGTCATAAGACAATTATAAATAGCTCATAGGCTTGTCACGAAGGACATTGAAAATAGCTCATAGGACTGTCCTAAGGACATATAAAAATACGACACATCGTCCTGTCACTAATGGACATAAAATACGGAACATTGGCCTGTCACTAATGGACATAAAAATACGGCACATTGGCTTGTCACTAATGGATTTAATTTTGGATAGAGGGTTATATTAACCACAACCGTCATTGTCTTAATTGACAATATAATATTGCTCAAAGGCAAATCATCACTAATGGATGTTTAATCATGGCCCGTAGGCACTACATCACTAATGGATGTCAATTATGGCTCGTAGGCACTACATCTCTAATGGATGTCAATTATTATCATCGCATTGATGATATTAGTCGGGATCATATTGATCACGTAGGCTATATAATAGGTTTTAGGACATAGTCCATTACCTAGACGACTTGGAGTATCTTAATGGTCGACTAATAGTCACGGTCGCATTGACCTTAACGACTTGGAGGCTTGAACATAGTCCACCACCTCTGGATAGAAGGATAACTCTCCTTAACTATCATGATAGAAGGCTATTCATCCTTAACTATCATTTATAAGCTAGCCAATTAATATGGTCTGTGTCATTTGGCTAATCAAAACCCTTAAGACCTTTATGGAATTATATAGCAGAACATAAATTTCGAGTACAATCGAGACGTTCGCTTGATGAGGATGAATACATATATATAATACCAAAATATTTCATTAAATAACAATAAGAAATTACAATACTAGAAATAAATAAGAAAACTAGTTGTCCATGCAAGGACTAAAAATAAATAACTTGTCCACGCAGGGAATAAAGAAATAACAATATCCTCACATGGACTAAAATTATTAATAGAAGAGACTTCACTCGTCCTTCTTTCCCTTAACCAACTTGGAGAGCTTCTTGAAGAACTTATTCGTCTTCTTCTTCGTTTTCTCCACTTTTTGTTGCATTTCCTTCATTCATTCCGAGGCCTCATTGATGGCCTCAAGTGAGGGCGGAGGTTGTGGTTGTGGTTGTGGTTGAGGTATAACAGGATACTGGTACCATTACTTAGATATCTAGTAGGTGGATAAGCAGGTGGGAAAGGAGACGGGTAAAGTGTGTTATGCATGACCGCTTGCATATAAGGGTCATGCGATACTGCCTGGTAACTTACCGGCATAGATGGGTTAAAAGGATCATATACATATGTATCCGGATATGTAGGGATAGGGTTATTAAAACCCGCTGGTGGTGATTGAACTACTAGTGATGGTGACGGTTCCACCATAGGTGAAGCATTGGAGGGTCCACCCATTTGTGGGTCCTCGTGAATGGTAGGTTAGGTTTTGGGAAATGGTGGTAGCGAACCCGACTGTTAACCCGCACGTACCGACATACGTGCTCCATGTTTCCTCCTTGGTGGCTCAGGTGGCGGCTGAGATTGTTCCACCGGTTCCATATGAACATCTTCGTCTACAGGAGGTGTTGGGGAGTGATGGGAAGGAGTTTTAGCAAAAGTGAATTGGTTCCAATATTGGTCCCATTCGTTAGGACCATGATATGGTGATCCAGCGTAAGAGTTTGAATCGCTAGAGATTTCGATAGGATGGGCATGCGATCCTGATGGCGGCATTTATGGATCGGAGTCCTCATCCATGGGATTGGGTTGATCCAACTGATTTTGATCCGCTGGGGGTGTGTTGAAGTAGTGGTTAGGGTTAAACTCATCATGATGCGAATAATGAGAGTGATGAGAATGGTGTGATTGGTGAAAATGATATGAGTAGTATGAGTTTTAGGTATGAGTAGGTGAATGTCTTGCTAGTGGCCAGGAATCCCCCGAATCCTCATAAGGATTCGAGTGATGGGGTTGTTAAGGGATATGTCTAGACGGTCCTCCCCTCATAGGAATGTGCTTTTGTGTAAGTTTGAGATTAAACACGCGAAGGCTAGTGGTTAATTCTCTCAAATGTTGGCTCTGATACCAACCTGTCACACCCCGAAATTTACAACCAAACACCGGTGGGCCCGGGTGGGGAATATCATGACGTAAGTTGATATCATCATAGTCAATTAAACACAGCACAACGGAAGTCTTGGAATTTAAATTATTATTACAAACCAAATGTTCAAAGTAAAAAAAAAATAATATACAAACGACTTGTAATAGAAGATCCACAGGAGGATCGTCAAATGTACAAAAAGTGTATAACAGACTTTGGGCAGATCTAAGGATTTGCAAGATCCTCTTACATCACTACTGAGCAGCTTCCAGCCTATTTCGTGTTGTACCTGCAAGCTTAGTCTTTTGAAAATACGTAAGCTTTCGCTGCTAAATACACCCAACTGACTCATTTTGTAAACATTATGAAAATGGATTTAAGTGCACAAGGCACGAAAAATCTTTTATAACTTTGGAAAGTCAGCCTTGTAACCTAGTTAACAGATTCACATGTTTGTCCATACATATGGGGCCCAGTACAGAGACCGAGACATGATTAACGTACACGCCACTTATGAACCCACGAAGGAGTTATCCTTAACTACTGGGTAAAAATAATTTTGCATGAGCATCTGTCAAGTGTGTGCCTACACCCGCGCTTTGGTCGTGGCATTAACTAATGTAATGAGCCAAGGATATCCAGGACACGGTCATTAACCCCCAATGTTTAACTTACCAAATAAACTGATTAAAACGGAATACGCGGATTTACTAACTACAGTCCGGCATTCGATTGATCCCATTTCAGACCAAGCGTTAATAATTTACCGTAACCCAAGCCCATATAAGGAAAATAAGTCGAGAGTATTTACCTGAGCTAGTCTTGATTTTTAAAAATGCACGATTTAATATCTCAGCCGTATCCAAATGAAATAAGTGTAGATAGCATTTACCGGAAGGTTCTAGTCTGGATTATGGCATAAGGTAACCAATTAAACGCTAATGGTCTTAATTTAAGTCATAGCCTTAGACCGACTAGGGTACATGATCAAAACGGTATAATACGCTAGATTAAGCGATGACCAGATAGAATGTAGTTTAAACCCAACAAGTTCAATGACTTGTATAATATGGGTAAACCATAAACATTCTGGATTTTAAGATTAAAATGTACATTCGCATTAAACCGTCCTTTTTCTTAACAAAAAGGATAGGAGCTCCCCAAGGTGAGGAACTAGGCTAAATAAAGCCTTTCTCTAAAAGTTCATCTAACTGTAGTCTTAATTCATTCATTTCCAAAGGTGCTAACCGATATGTAGCTCTAGCAACAGGTGATAATCCTGGTAGGATGTCAATCCTAAACTCCACTTGCCTATCTGGAGGTAGGCCTGGTAATTCTTCAGGAAAGTCATTAGAATATTCCGAGATGATTGGAAGGTCTTCAATATTTGGTTTTGGCGCGTTGATAGTTACTTGTGCTAGGTAAATGACACAATCTTTCCCCACAGACTGTATCCTTAAGATTTTTGCATTCTAGGGTCTTATGCCCTTTTCTTTTGCAAATACCGCAGGGTTTAATCTGTGGGTCAGCATTGCATTGTCCCCAATGCCTGCGGTTATAGGTCTTGCATAGAGGTCTATCATCAGACCTGTGTTGGTTCTTCTTGAACCCAAAATTTCCTTTCTTTTTAAAACTTTGGGAGTTCTCATCCTCCCATTTCCTTTTTCCGTCAGTCTCAGTCGTAACCGACTTTTGCCTCACCAAATCTAAGGTGAGAGAGAGAGAGAGATAGGTCGACAGCAGACCTATAGGTACTAGGCTGAGCAACCTTTACCATGCCCTTAATCTCGGGCGCTAACCCATTAATGAAACGCGAAATGCGTTTGGGTTCAGGGGTGATTAGATAGGAAACTAATCTAGACAGGGAGTTGAAGTTAGAAACATACTTCCTACAGTCTAGATTTTTCATTGTAAGAGTCAGAAAATCTGACTCTATCTTCTCCACCTCATGAGATGGGCAGTAAGTCTCTTTTACAAGGTCAACAAACTTAGACCATCCTAAGTTATACAGGTGTACTTTACCTGTAGACTGGACCATTGCCTTCCACCAAATCAGGGCATAACCCTTGAAGGACTGTGATACATACTTAACCACATCCTTATCAGAGCAACCGTTGATGTCTACTATCGTCTCCATCTCATCAAGGCTTCTACAGCTCCCCTTTCTCCATTAAAATCTCGGTGCTTAGAGGAGACGAAGTATTTATAGGTACATCTGTCTTTAGAAGAACATGACCTTTCGTTAATTTCTAGTTTCATTAGTTTACTCTTTGCATTTAAAGACTGAATAAAGCTCTCCTTACGAGCTGATGATAGTGGAATTGATAAGGGTTTGGAGGGAGTAGCGCTCACTTCTTTAAATTTTTCCTTGGCCTTTCCAACAGCTGCATCTATGCGAGCTTGGAAATCATCATTATTAATGGCTATATTTTCGGCATTGTTAGAGTTAATATTCCGGTGGCTACTTTGCGCCTCGTCCGAGTTAGCCATTCTTGAAGCTTTGGTTCTAAACACCAAATTAAACTTCTCTTAGCCATGGCATTAATAACCATATTGGCTTTAAAGATTGGATATATAAATCCATCGTCTATTCAAACTAGTGTGAATATAATCACAGGTCTTAGGCTTAACATTTCTATAAATGTTATCTATATTTGGCCTAGGTCTCAAAAGGACCATCAAAAGAAAATTACAATTTGGACATAGTCCATATATACTTTAGACAGTGGACTTAATGTCACAACTGCCATTGTCATAAGACAATTATAAATGGCTCATAGGCGTGTCACGAAGGACATTGAAAATATGGCTCATGGGCCTGTCACTAAGGACATATAAAAATATAGCACGTCGGCCCGTCACTAATGGACATAAAATAAGGCACATTGGCCTGTCACTAATGGACATAAAGATACGGCACATTGGCCTATGACTAATGGACATAAAATACGGAAAATTGGCCTGTCATTAATGGACATAAAATACGGCACATTGGCCTGTCACTAATGGACATAAAATACGGCACATTGGCCAGTCACTAATGGACATAACAATACGGCACATTGCCTGTCACTAATGGACATAATCTTGGATAGAGGGTTATATTAACCACAACTGTCATTGTCTTAATTGACAATATAATATTGCTCAAAGCTAAATCATCACTAATGGATGTTTAATCATGGCCCTTAGGCACTACATCACTAATGGATGTCAATTATTAGCATCGCATTGATGATATTAGCCGGGATCATATTGATCACATAGGCTATATAATAGGTTTTAGGACGTCGTCCATCACTTAGAAGGTTAGTGTGGTTCCTCAAGTCACACTACCAAGAGTATGAACATTACTTGAATGTTAACATAGGAATATCTTAATCGTGGATTAATAGTCACGGTCGCATTAACCTTAACGACTTGTAGGCTTGAACATAGTCCACCACCTCTAGATAGAAGGATAACTCTCCTTAACTATCATAATAGAAGGCTATTTATCCTTAACTATTATTTATAAGCTGGCCAATTAATGTGGTTTGTGTCACTTGGCTAATGAAAACCATTAAGATCTTTTGGAATTATTTAGCAGATCATAAATTTCGAGTAAAATCGAGACGTTTGTTTGAAGAGGATGAATACATATATATATATAATTCCAAAATATTTCATTAAATAACAATAAGAAATTACAATACTAGAAATAAATAAATAAAACTAATCGTCCGTGCAAGGACTAAAAAGAAATAACTTGTCCATGCAGGGACTATAGAAATAGCAATGTCCTCGCGGGGACTTAAATATATTAATAGAAGAGACTTCACTCGTCCTTCTTTCCCTTAACCAACTTGGAGAGTTCTTGAGGAACTTATTCGTCTTCTTCTCCGTTTTCTCCACTTGTTGTTGCATTTCCTTCATTCATTCCAAGGCCTCATTGATGGCCTCAAGTGGGCCGGAGGTTGTGGTTGTGGTTGAGGTATAAGAGGATATTGGTACCCCTAACTTGGATATCTAGTAGGTGGATAAGCAGGTGGGAAAGGAGACGGGTAAAGTACGTTATGTATGACCGCTTGCATATAAGGGTCATGCGATAGTTCCTGGTAACTTACTGGCATAGATAGGTTAAAGGATCATATCCAGATGTATCCGGATATGTAGGGATAGGGTTATTAAAACCAGATGGTGGTGGTTGAACTATTGGTGTCGGTTCCACCACAGGTGAATCATTGGAGGGTCCACCCATTTATGGGTCCTCATGAATGGTAGGGTAGGTTTTGGGCAACGATGGCAGCGAACCCGACCATTGACCCGCATGTACCGACCTACGTGTTCCACGTTTCCTCCTTGGTGGCTCAGATGGTGCTGAGATTGTTCCACCGGTTCCATATGAAGATTTTCTTGTACATGAGGTGTTGGGGAATGATGGGAAGGAGTGTTAGCAAAAGTGAATTGGTTCCAATATTGGTCCCATTCGTTAGGACCTTGATTTGGCGATCCGGCATAAGAGTTTGAATCGCTAGAGATTTTGATGGGACGTGCGTGCGATCCCGACGGTGGCATCTTTGGGTCGGAGTCCTCGTCCATTGGGTTGGGTTGATCCAACTGATTCTGATCAACTGGGGGTGTGCTGAAATAATGGTTAGGGTTAAACTCATCATGATATGAATGATGAGAGTGATGGTAATGGTGTTATTGGTGAGAATGATATGAGTGGTATGAGTTTTGTGTGTGGGTAAGTGAATGTTCCGCTAGTGACCAGGAATTTCCCGAATCCTCATAAGGATTCCAGTGATGGGGTTGTGAAGGGATATGTCCAGATGGTTCTCCCCTCATAGGTCCTTTACCTTTTCCTCGTACTCTTGGCGGCATTTTCCAGTTATAAATAAAATCAAAAACAATACTAATGACTTAATAATGATATGAGTAATCCTAGGTCAGAGTCTAGACTCAGAAGTCTAAGGAATGTGCTTTTGTGTAAGTTTGAGATTAAACACAAGAAGGCCAGTGGTTAATTCTCTCAAACGTTGGCTCTGATACCAACTTGTCACACCCTGTAATTTGTAACCAAACACCGGTGGGCCCGGTGGGGATATCATGACGTAATTTGATATAATCATAGTTAATTAAACACAGCACAACGGAAGTCTTGGAGTTTAAATTACTATTACAAAACAAATATTCAAAGTACGAAAAATAATATACAGACGACTTGTAATAGAAGATCCACAAGCGGATCGTAAAATGTACAAAAAGTGATAACAGACTTTGGGAAGATCTAAGGATTTGCAAGATCCTCTTATCACTACCGAGCAACTTCCAGCCTATTTCATATTGTATATGCAAGCTTAGTCTTTTGAAAATACGTGAGCTTTCGCTGGTAAATACACCCAACTGGCTCATTTTGAAAACATCTTTAAAATGGATTTAAGTGCATTGGGCACGAAAAATCTTTTATAACCTGGGAAAGTCAGCCTTGTAACCTTGTTAACAGATTCACATGTGTGTCCATACATACAGGGCCTAGTATAGAGACTGAGACAAGATTAACATACACACCACTTATGAACCCATGAAGGAGTTATCCCGAACTAGTGGGTAAAAATAATTTAGCATGAGCATCTGTCAGGTGTATGCCTACACCCCGCGCTTTGGTAGTGGCCATTAACTAATGTAATGAGCCGAGGATATCAAGGACAAGGTCGTTAACCCCCGATGTTTAAGTTATCAAACAAAACTAAAACGGAATATGCGGATTTACTAGCCACAGTCCGGCATTCGATTGATCTCATTTCCGACCAAGCGGTAATAATTTACCGTAATCCAAGCCCGTATAGGGAAAATAAATCGAGAGTATTTACCTGAGCTACTCTTGATTTAAAATGCAGGATTTAATATCTCATCCGTATCCAAATGAAATAAGTGTAGATAGCATTTATCAGAAGGCTCTAGTGTGGATTATGGCATAAGTTAACCAATTAAAATGCTAACGGTCTTAATTTAAGTCATAGACTTAGACCGACTAGAATGTAGTTTAAACCCAACAAGTACTATGACTTGTAGAATATGGGTAAGCCATAAGGATTCTGGATTTTGAGGCTAAAATGATAAGGTTAAACCCATTTCGATTAATTCCCGTAGACTAGTTACATATACTTAACCGTGCGCATATAAGCGATATCGGGTAATCGGATAAGTCATGTACAAGTTCTATGAGCCATTATACTTTAAATAAGTTGTAATATCAGTAAGATATCAACTTACATGCCAGTTAAGATTTTAAAATGAAAAATTATGCCTCATAAGGCGTTTTTGTAATTATATACCGTATAAAAGGAACTTGAATGTATTTTTATGTTATAATCATAAGTATTCTAGAGAAATAATTAATTTATGATATAATATCAGTAAGATATTGAGTATATGTGTAATTTATCATTTATGACTAAACTATGCGCCACAGGGGCACTTTTGTCATTTTACACATAGTTTTATAATTTATTTCAGATTCTGAGTTACATCATGTACCTACTGTAAAAATATTTTAAATAAGTTTTAAAATCAGTAGGTAATAAGTCTTGGTCGATTAATATGGTTTAAAACCATATTATGCGCCGAAACGACGTTTATATCGTAAAATGATGATTTGTGCGAGGTTTCACGAAAATCGATGTTAAGACAAGGTTTATATGTTTTCGATATGTTATTTAATATAACATATTAGTAGGTAAAAGATTTTGATATGAAAAGTATGATTAAAACCATTTTATGAGCCATAAGGGCTTGATCGTCATTTATCGACATAACACAAGAACTAGTACGTAAGCTCAATATACAATCTGACTTGAAATCCCAAATAATCCTACGTATGATATTACATTAGTAGGTAGTTCATTTTCAAGTTCGTTATCGTTTAAAACCTTCTTTTATGAAAAAGGGGTTGTCAAAATGGCATAGTAGTGAAACTTGTGCATAAACTCAGATTCTGATTATGATCATGTAATATAACCACATAGGGTTATGCTACATCATATTACAATCATAATGCAACCTTATATCAGTAGCTAACTAATCTAAATCGGGTTAGAGTCGATAGTCAAATCAGAAGTCAAACTTTGCGACTTTCAGTTGCGAACCGACCCTAGAACTGAAATTGATGAGTCGAACATGTTCTCACATGTTCTAATAATTATTACCAAATTGTTTAAGTGTCAAAACATGTTTCATAACATATATAAGATTCTAATATTTCCGAAAACTGGCCTGTTTGACTTTTTAATAATAAAACTTTGTCCCGTCAATTGATCTAGCAAACATGATCTTTAGGAGGTGCCTTTATAGGGATTAATGCCTAACTTATTACAATCACTTAGCCATGTTCGTTATGAACAATGGCTGGACCATAATTGTCTTAACTGAAAGTCAAGGCGTACTCCATAAAATGCTTGACTTTTGGCTATAAAAGCCTATAAACGAAAATGCAAGAGAAAGGAACACTTACAAGTGATTCCTAGGATGAAATAGAACTAAGTTGGATGCTCCTTTCAGTTAGGAACTTCCAGAGGAGGGAGATAGAGTGATAAATGAGAAAGGTGCAAGTTCAAGTGGTGAACCTTTACACCTATTTATAGTTGTAGAGCTTGGAGGGGTGATGCCAGGTGTTAGGGAGTATTAGAGGGAGCTTACAAGTGTCCTAAAATGTGGCATAGGAGTTTGGAAGACCCTAGTTTTGAATCAAATGGTTTTTGGCAACTTATGTGTAGGCCAAGCAAATTTTCTTCAGACACAGCCCCCTCACGCCTCGCGAGAGACCAGGCCCTTGTCTCGTGCGCCTCCTAGGAACTTTCAAAACTTGCCACATTTAGCCCCTCAACTTATTAAACCTCTAAAACACCTTTATAAGCATATTTAGCCCTCGTAGCCAACATTTGGCGTACCCAGGAGTATGCCCGTAGCCTATTAACATGTTGACACTTTTATCCCTCTGTTGTCCAACTTTTACATATTTACATAATTAATCCCTCTCGTCCAACCAGCGGCTCATATGAGAGTTAGGACTTCATAAAGGATCACTCATAGGCTCAGTATAAGCATGTTGACTCTGATGGTCACTAAGAGGCTAAGTTTAAGCATGTTGACTCTAATGGTCACTCAGAGCCTCGGTTTAAGCATGTTAACACTAAATGGTCACTCAGAGGCTTGTTTCAAGCATGTTGATGCTAATGGTCACTTAGAGGCTCAGTTTATGGATGTTGACACCAGAGGGTCACTCAGAGGCTTAGTTTAAGAATGTTGACAGCTTTAGTTGACACCTTTAGTCCTTATTAGTCCTTTATAGACTTATATATATAAAAATATGACACGTGTCACTATATTATTGGACACGATTTTACGAGGTGTTACATAAAATCTTCATTTCTTCGAATTCCATGATGAATCTTTCACACACATTAACAAAAATCAATTTTGAATGTAATGATGTCTTCAATTTCAAATTCCATCTATGAATTGACCTTCAATTTGAGGTTATACCTCTAAGAACCCATAAATCATGAGGTGATTCAATCAACGGTTAGATCGATTGACTCAGTACCGTAGCTCTGATACCAATTGAATGTTCTGGATCGGGCGACTTTAGATAGAAGTTTTGATAGGATAGTGCTAATTCGGTAGAAATCTTGTAAGAATAAGTAGAAGTAGAAGGATTTAATTCATATCGAAAGAGCATACATCATCGATAAGCTGGAGAGATTGCATCCGGCATTTCCTCTAGATTCCAAAACTTATCAACTATGAACACATGACACCTATATATAGAGATGGGCTTTGGAGAAGATAAGTCTTTCATGAGGACGAGTCCTCGTCCTCTCGAAAATGCCATGCGTTCATATCTCACTCTAAACTATACAATATTCAACACACGCTCTATCTAGCCTATTCGTACATTGGCGGACGCACAGAATATGCACTAACAATATATTCGGGAATCTCCATGATCCCGTGTCGGTTTGGTAGTGAAATTCAAAACCATGCATTGGCGGACCTTGGTTCTAGTATTAATTTGATGCCATATTCCCTTTTCGATAAATTAGGCCTAGGTGAACTTGCCCCAACCCGCATGACTTTTTCTTTAGCTAATAAATCCGTTAAGTATCCGAGGGGTATAGTAGAAAACTTGCTTGTTAAGGTAGATAAATGTGTAATACCTGTGGATTTTGTAATTGTGGACATGAAGGCCGATATGAATGTTCCTCTAATCCTAAGTAGACTTTCCTTTTGCACAGCCAAAGCCTTGATCGATGTCTTCGTGGGCACCATTACACTTAGGGTAGGAGAGGAAACAAATATATTTGAGGTGTCTAAGTCTAGGAAGGTTGCATGTGAGAAGGGGGAGTCAGTTTTTGTGGTTAGTGTTAGTGACACAGAGGTTAGAGAGTGTGAGTTGAGTTTAGGGGAAGAGTTTAGGGAGGAGTTAGTAGGATTGCCCGAGTATGCAGATACTATGTTTGATTCGTAGGGTGATCTTGCTAGGTTAGAAGCTTTATTATAAGGTACACCATCCATCGTGGTCACACATGAGCTTGATGGTGAGACGAGAGGGGAAGAGATGGTTATGAGTTTAGATTGTCCGAGGGTGAAAAGTGAGACAAATCCCAAGTGTGGGGATAGTACTGTAAATGAGTTATAGAGAGAGGTTAAGTGGTTGGAAAGTAGGCTAGATGGAATGAAAAAAGTCTAAGTGGGGGGAGACTTTAGTGTAAGTGATTCATGTTTTGGTTTCAAGAGACTCAGTTTTAGTTTTTTAAGAATAGAAGTGAGAGTTTGAAAGAAACGGGAAGTAGTTGGAATGCTAGTGCTAGAGCCCATAAGGTTGGATAAGAAGGTGAGTCGGATCTACATGATCCTCCATAAGTGTTTAGAAGTTTAGAGAGTTAGGGATAGTACCCAATTTTGTTGAGTTTGTAGAGTTGGGTAGTAGGTCGTAGTTTTGAGTCTTCTTAGTAGTTTTGATAGGTTTTGGGTTGTATTTTGTTTTTGAGTCTTTTTGCAGGTAATCTTATCCGTGATGAAGTTTAAAATGCGAAGAAACGACGTTCCGAAGTGTTTTTAGTTGAAAGTTTGGCTTAGAAAGTGTTTTAAACGAGTTAGGAAGATTAATGGGAAAATTCTACGGCATTGGACCTGAAAATTTAAGAAACATTATGTGAAAAAAGGCTCCTCGCATTGCTCGAGGAGCATATGGACACATGGTCACACGACGTGGTGAACAAAAGTCAACCGGCAGAACTAGCTGCTCTCGTCACGCGACCAACTGACAAGACCTTGTCGCGCAACACGATGAAGTGGATTTTTTTGGCAAATTTCTATCATTATCCGGTTTGATCAGTTTCTTGCGTTTGGTTCATATTCGGTACATTGTTCCTGTATTTTAAGTCATTTATTTTGTACCATAAGTCTAAGTTAGTGTTTTTGAGTCAGTCTTTTGTTTAGAGTCGGTACCGCTTTGGTTTTTGCTTTTCTTGTACAATTTTGGATTGTAACACCCATACTCAATCTCCAGTCGAGTGATTTCAGAGCTACTCATCGGATGTCAAGGCATTTACCGAGCATGTCAGTCAGTTGTTAGAGTCGATCGCGAATGGAACGCTATACAATCGAGCTGGATTGGACGAGAGTTTTTGGAGCTTACGCGTTACTTAACCAGCTATGTCCTTTCCACATTTTCCCTTGTCTTTTTATTCTTTTTTATTTTATTTTTGAGTCGGTTTTTATTCCTACATTGAAGGCAATGTGGAGTTTAAGTGTGAGGATGTGAAACTGTCGATTGAGTCTTTATTGTTGATACACTTTTGTGTCATCGCTTGTTTTTAGTTATGTCTGTAATTGTACGGTCTTTGTGTACTATGTCTGTAGAGTTTGTTCGTGTTGACCAAATCAAGATATCTTCCTATCTTGGTTTAGTACGATGATTAGATTGTCTTTGTAAAACAGTTGCATGTGTGCATACTGTTGAGTCTTGTGTATGTCATGTCTGTGACAAGTTCTCCAAAGAAGACTTCCATGTGCGAATGGGAATACTTTGTATGAGCAAGATATTGCTCGTACGAGGCACCTACCATTCGTACGAATGAATTAATCTAAACAAGCATCATGCTTGTTTCGTACGAGCTAGTTGATGCTCGTACGAACCAGCTTGTTTGTACGAGTATCTTTGCAGTATTCTTCATGTATGTTGGTGTTTCGTATGTCCAGCAACATATTTCGTACTGTTGCTAGGTATGGACACAATATAAGCAGACATGCACTTCTCAGTATAGAGTTAGAGTGGTTGAGACAAGAGAGACTAGAGCTATACTAGAGAGAGACACAAGAGCACAGAGTGTGTTGCATGAGAGGGTATGAACATTGTTTGTATATGTTTGTATCAGTTCTCTTCAGTTAATCAAGATATTCAATCTTTGGTTATCCTGTGTTCTTACTTTGTATTGGTTTGCATACTTACGAGGATTCCGCACTCGTATTTGTGTTGTATAAACAGGGAAGTAGGTTAATATTGATCCTCCAAGTGGACCTACAAGTGGTATCATTGCTTTGGCTCTCTTCCTTGTTTCAAAACCAAGCTTATTGATTGCGTCTGAGCTAGTTGAGAGAGTTTATTGAAGTGTTCTTGAACTTTCAGTAGGAACTTAAGTTTTTGAAAACTTAAAACTTAGTTTAAACTTGTTGTATCCAGAAAATTTTCACAAAAACCTTGTTAGAACACATGGAGACATGTTAAAATCTGGTTTTTTCTTAAAATTTTCTTCTAAGTTGAACACATTTTCAGGAGAAACTTACCGGAATATTGTTTGTAGGGTTGGCCAAATTTATGAAATTCTGGACTTGACTGTTATAACTGAAAAGCTGATGGAATGTTTGTGTATTTAACTAAAATTGTGTAGACAACAGACCACTTTCGAAAACTAGTCTGTGCAGAAAAGGAAATTTTTCACCAACCAGCCCTACAAAAAGATTCCTCTGTGAAAAACATATGTGCGAATAACCCATCCGCATGAAGAACTAGATTGTTTGTACGAAAGACCAATCATCCGTACGAAGAATCTAGCTCGCACGAAAGACTCAGTTGTTCACACGAAGTAGTCCTCCGTATGAAAAACTTAGTTCGTACGAAGAACATATCTTTCAAAACAGTGGTTCGTACGAAGAATAACTCAGTCTGTTTTTCGTGTTTCAGTTTTTCAAACCTTGTGATTTCTCAAACTTTGTGATTTCTAAAATTGTGAATTTTTAAAAGGGACACTGTTATTTTAAAAAATTAAACGTTAAACCTTTTAAATTTTCATAATCAAGAAAAACATAACGAGTACTAATCGATGGGATTGGAGTAGTAGTTCAAGCACAAATCAAGACTATTCGTAAAGCTCCGCATCCTCATGGGTAAAATCATTGATGCCTCAACATACAGCCATGATAACTACAAATCAATGGGCGTGTGTCGCAAACCAGAACCAGAGCATTCAGACTATTCTAATGAGTGAAAGTGAAACCAGGAATAATAACCATCCACCTAAACTGAACCATATGAATGATTATCCGTCCTGGAAAAGTCGTTTCCACACATATGTTCTCAGACAGAACACAGAAGGACATGTTTTACTACACCCTATAAAGAATCACTCGAAGAGGCAGGATCAAACCCAACCTCCTTAGCCAATCTAGATGAAGGTGATAAAAAGGCTTACGATCTAGAGAAAAAGGCGTTTGTTAACCTAACACAGGCACTCCATAAAGATATTTACCATCAGTTTGTGTATTGTACGACCACAAAAAATCTAAGGGATACCCTGGAAGCAAGAGGAGAAGGAAATGCTGCAACCAGAAAAATTCGGCGTGATCTACTAAAGAAGGAGTTTGAAGGTTTCATGTTCATGGAAAATGAAACTCTGAATGATATGACAACACGTTTCTACCATTTGCTCAACGAAATGTACTCGTACAAAGTGTTAGCATCTCCACAAGAAATCGTGATGCGCTTTGCTGACACATTACCGCCAAAATGGGGTCAATTTATTGACTTATTAAAACATACAGGTGTTTTGGATTCAATCAGTATTTATGAATTTGTGTAGAAATTGGAGAATAAAAATGAATAAGAACTTCAAAAGGCGTAAAGAATTACTGTACCACAAAACCCTGAGATGTACTTTGGAGGTATTAATACAGGTATAAGTGCAAATCAGCAACCAAGACTTCAATCCGTGATTGTGTCAAACGTGAATCCCTTTCTACACAAAAATGTTCAAACAAGTTAGTCTGCAAGCTCAAGTACTCAAACCTTTGGACCAATATTTGATCCTAAAGCCTTTTTGCCACAACCACGAGATCTTACACCTCAAGTTCCACAGCAAGCTCCTCAACAAGCTTTCTATGGAAACAACTTTCAACCTGTAAACCCCAACATAGTCAGACTTGACACATCACATCTTGCCAAGGTCAGCGTAGAAGTTGCTCAAGAACATATGGAACTTCTAAATACCATGGTTAGTGCTTATTGTGGATTAGTCGCCGGTCAAATAGGAAACATCAATTTGACTAATGAAGACTACCAACAAATAGACCGAGATGATATGGAGCTAACTGATATCAAGTGGGCGTTTTCAAGTGCGGTAAGAAGAGCTAAGGACTACATGAGCAGAACAGGAAGAACCAGTTTGGAAAGCAAGAAGGATACAAAATATGGTTTTGATAAAAATGTTGTTACTTGCTTCAACTGTGGTGAAAGAGGTCATTTCAAACGTGAGTGCACAAGACCCAGTAAATAAGGAAATCACAACCATCCAACACAGCTCAAGTTAACAATGAAAGAAGAATAGTAGCTGTTAACAACACAAACAACACCAACCAATCAGGACCTTCAAACAACACACACAGAGCTTTAGTAGTTCTATCTGATGAAGGATGTGATTGGTCAGTACAATTGGGAAATGAGAATAACGGAGGAACTGCATGTTATGCCAAGATCATCAATCGAATCAAACATGTTCACAACATTGATAGTTCTGATGATGATTATAGTTCGGGGTATAATGGTGGTTCTGATGAAGAATGCTCAAGTTCAGGTGGTTATGGATCTGATTCAGATATCAGAGAAGGAAGTGATGCTAAGGTCAGAAAGTTGTTGAAAGAAGCAGAGAAGATGAAGAGTGAAAAGGTGGGTTTGATAAAGAAAGCAGAAGCTGCATTGAAGAAAACAGAAAAATTCTTTACAAATAGTGCAACCTTCCCTCATCATACTGCCTTCATGGCGAATGTTGTTGGTTCGACAAGTCAGGTAAATTCCGACTCTCCTAAAGTTTGCAATGACTGTGCTGAATTAAAATCAAAATTTGAAAAAATTAACAGTCATAATCAAAACTTAGTTGTTGAACTGTCAAAATGCAAAGAGGCGAACTTGGCTTTAACTCGAAATGAAAAAGAATTCAAATCTGTAATAGAAAAACTTAAGAAATGCGTTTCTGAATTAAAAGAAAAATTTGAACAAACAAACAGGAATTAATAATTACATTAATCTGTTTGAAGAAACAAAGAAAGAGTTAGCCATCGCTAACTGCGAACATGATGAGATCAAGCTAAAATTGAAAAGTTATTCTAACTCCCGATATGTGCTTGATCATATCATTGACGTTCAAAAGCTAAAAGGAGATGTTAAATACATTGGGTATAAGTCGTGTCCACCCCAATGAAACACAACTATACCAAATTGCCTGATGAAGTTGAAATGCCATACTTTGAACCCTCAGTACCTCTTAATCCTGAAGAATTTGCAGCAGGACTAGGGTTCAAACTAGACAATTCCTCGGTTGAATCAAGAAAGTCCGAGAACTCATCATCAGTTGTTAATCAGAACCCCTCTACAGCAGAGGAGGATGATTCATCAGATGATGATTCAGAGAAAATTGATCAGGATCAATCTCTTGATGAAGAAAAGGGATAGAAATGTCCGCTACTCCCACTGAAAAAATAGTCAAAAATCAAGAGAATGATCCTAAGAAATTTGTCAAGACAAAAGTGTCTGCAGATGAAAATGATATATGTTGTATACTTTGGTTGGAGATAAGAAAATTTATTCCAACAAAGACTTTCCGATAAAAAATGTAAATCCAACCTATATTGATCAAGTTTTTTAAAAGACAACAACCAAATTTTTGGAAAAGAAAAACCAAATCAAGTCACAATCATTATCAAGTTCAAAAGAAAAACACCAAGTGAAGCGAGTTGACAAGCCTAAAGTAACACAACCAAAGGTTGAGACAAAAGGCACACGCTACAAGAAAAAGTTTAAGAATGTTAAATTTTTAAGTTCTACTGATAAGGTCAGGACTTTTGAAGGCTGTCTAATATAGATTTTGTAAACAAAGTCAAGATTTTAAAACGTAACAATGAAAACAATTACACCCAACATACAAATGGGTGTGATGAAAAATGAACCCAGTACCTCAAGACCCACAAGTTCAACATCAAGTCATGAAACACGATCTCCTAAATTTTTGAACGAAGAACATGTTTCAATAGTGGAGAGTTTGGCCACATTATCAAGAATTGTACAAACCCAACAAAGCCTAGATTTGTTGAGAAAGCCCCTCCTGAACCAACTTGCCAACGTCGATCTGTTTCTCCGAAACAAGACAAACGTATTGTTAAAGAACAAGAAGAAAAACAGAGATGTAAACAAGTAAAAGTAATTGAAAAAGCTTTAAAACCGAATTCTTCAGAAATAAATCCAAGATCTTCAAATTTAATAAAACTAGAAGTTGTTAAAAATGTAAATAATAGTCATTCTGGTAAATTTCAAAAATCTTGGAAACCTAAGACCGGTGATGGTTTAGAGGAGGTTCAAAATTTCAAAATCATCAAGAAATAGAAATCACATTTCTTGATGATAAGGGTCGACCCAAGTCCACTAAGGCTTGGGTCCCCATCTCAAACTGATCGGATTTTTGAAATGTGCAGGGTGTTCCAGGAGGAACTGTGAATAGTCATTGGATTGTTGACAGTGGAGCATCAAGACAGATGACATTCGACTTAAGACTCCTTTATGATGTGAAAAGCATTCGAGAAGGAATGGTATCCAATGGTGTGGTTAGCTTTGATAAGATCAATTATGTTCGACAAATTGATCACAATCTTCTTAGTGTTTCTCAAAACTGCGACAAGAAGTTCACGGTTCATTTTGAAAATGCCGGATGTTATGTGCTGAAACCTGGTTTCAAGATTCCCAAAGAATGGATACTCCTGTCGGCTCCAAGAATTAAAGACTTGTATATTCTTGGCATGAGCCAAGCTATTACCAGGTCTGCACAAGTCACATGTTTTGTCTCAAAAGCCACCGAAAAGGAATCAATCTCTTGGCACAGACGAATGGGACACATTCATTTGAGAAAAATGAACTATTTGATGAAAAACAATCTTGTGAATGTACCAGTGAAAAACTTTCATATACATGACGTCTGTGTATCATGCCAAAAGGGAAAGCAAGCGAGAAAACCTCATCCTGTGGAGAAGATTAACATAGTGAATATGCCTTTGGAATGTCTTCATATGGACCTCTTTCGACCTATGAAACACAAGACTACCTTTGGTGATTCATATTGTTTAGTAGTTACTGATGACTACTCAAGATTTTCATGGGTGAATATGTTGGCACACAAGAGTGAAGTTCCTGAAATCCTCAAGAATCTCCTAACTCTGCTTGAAAATTTGAACAATTTAAAGATAAGGAGAATCAGAAGCAACAATGGCACCAAATTCAAGAATCAAGTTATGGATGAGTTCTGTTTTTCTAAAGGCATTCTGCATGAGTATAGTTCTCGATACACTCCACAACAAAATGGTGTCGATGAGAGGATAAATAGAACTCTAAATGAAACAGCTAGAACTATGCTAGTAGAATCAGCATTTCCTGTTCAATTTTGGGGAGAAGCTATTGCTACTGCATGTTATACGATGAATAGAGTTCTTACGGTGAAGAGGCACGGGAAAACATGTTTCGAGTTGTTACATAATGGAAAACGGATGTTTCTTTCTTAGAACCTTTTGGAGCTCCATGCACTATGATTGATCCACAAGGTAAATTTGGTCCGAAAGCTATCAAAGGTTTCTTTCTTGGATATTTTACTCCTAATTTCAGAGTGGGGAATTTATCAACAAAGAAGATTGAAGAATGGGGTGAAGTCAAGGTTCAAAGATACACTGAATCAGTAAGACCTCCGGGTGCTCCTTGGATATTTGACTACGATGGACTGTCTAACTCCTGTAATCTGCCAACTTATGATGATGCTTCTGCAGCAGCTCAAATGCTCCTGGAAAGTGAAACTACAGTTGACTCATCATTAGTTCAACCAATTATTGTTAACCCTCAAGTATCTGCTTCAGTTAACAATCTTGTTCAAAATGAGGAATTCGAAGATGATGCCGATTGCAATTTTTCGTCAGAAGATGATGAGTTCCATGATGCAAATCAAGCTACTTCTGCTCCGGTTCTTGAAATTTCAGATGTCACGTCAAATATTCAGAATCTAGGGACTACTTAATGTCATGCGTCTACATCTTCATCAAATCCAGCAAACGAATTAGTTGTTGATCTGAATATCAACAATTTGGGTATAAATTCTCGAGGTCCTGATGTTCCTGAAACTCGAATTCATAATACCCATCCTCAGCAGAATATCATAGGAGATGTCCAAAGTGGTGTGCAGACACGTAATCAGCTTAGGAATAATCAGAATGCTGGTTTGTATTCGGTTAATAGGGAATCTGGGGAACAGAATGATTGGTCTTTTGCCTGCTATGTTTGCCAAGTTGAACCGAAATCTTGGAAGGAGGCTATGAAAGAAGAACTCATAGGTTGAAGCAATGCAGGAAGAACTTTAGTAGTTTCAAAAGTTAGGCGTGTGGAAATTAGTTGACAGGTCTGACAACTATAACAAGATTGGTACAAGATGGTCTACAAATGTAAGAAGGATGACCGCCATGTTGTTGTGAGTAACAAAGCAAGATTGGTCGTCAGGGCTTTAATCAGGTAGAAGGCATTGATTACATTGAAGTTTATGCACTGGTAGCTCGTCTTGAGGCTATAAGAATTTTCTTGGCTTATGCGTCCTACAAGAAGTTTACTGTCTACCAAATGGATGTGAAGAGTGCATTTCTTCATGGTGTGGTTGAGGAAGAAGTATATGTTGAGCAACCGCCAGGTTTTGAAGATCCAATCCATCCTGACAAGGTTTGGCTTCTCAATAAGGCGCTATATGGTCTTCATCAAGCTCCACGGGCTTGGTATGAAACATTGTCTTCCTATCTTCTGAAGAATGGTTTTCGACGTGGATTGATCAACTGTATTCCCTTCGTCAAGGAACAAAATGAGGACTTATTGCTGGTGCAGGTGTATGTTGATGATATTATTTTTAGGTCGACCAACGACAAAATGTGCAAAGAATTTGAGCAGATCATGCAGGAGAAGTTCGAGATGAGCGCTATGTGAGAAATGACTTTCTTTTTAGGTTTGCAGGTTCAACAATCTAAGGAATGGATTTTCATCCATCAGACTAAGTACGTCGAGGATATTCTCAAACGATTTCAGATGGAAAACTCAAAGCCCTTGGGAACTCCATTAGCTCAAAATCATGGGATTACTCCTGACGGAATCGGTGAACATGTGGAACCATCTCTTTATCGTGCTATGATCGGACCTCTCATGTATCTTACTACTTCAAGACCCGATATAATGTACCTAACATGTCTTCCAGCTCGCTACCAGTCCAGTCCGAAGGTTTCTCATTTGATGGCTGTAAAAAGAATCTTCTGTTATTTGAAGGGTCGCCCGGACATTGGTCTATGTACCCTACGGATGATAACTTTGACTTGACAGCATTCAGTGATTCTGATCATGGTGGCTGTAAAATCGATGCAAAATCAACATCAGCGGGATGTTAGTTCTTGGGAAATCGCCTAGTCACGTGGCAGTGCAAAAAGCGGACTTGTGTAGCTACGTAAACCTGTGAGGCTGAGTATATTTCGGCTTCAAGTTGCTGCTCTCAGGTTCTATGGATAAAACAGCAAATGTGCAACTATGGTTTTGAATTTCTAACTACTCCTATTTTTTTGATAACGAATCTGCTTTACAGATCACTCGTAATCCTGTACATCACTCAAAAACAAAACACATTGAGATTAAGTATCATTTCATACGAGATTGTTATAAAAAAACTTATCAATGTTGTTAAAATCCACATCGATCACCAACGTGCCGACCTATTTACAAAAGCTTTTGATAAATCTCGTTTTGATTATCGGTCAATGGCATCAAGGTGAAACCCGAGTAGTTCATCCTTGGCTAATCCTTTTTCGTAAATATTTCCTTCAAAATCTAAAATTATAAAAGATTTTCTATTTTCTCTTAGTTTTATATTTTAGGGGGAGAATATTTCAAAACAAATACAAAAACATGAGAAAATGCAAAAATACAAAAATATGTCTTTTATTTGGTTTAAGTTTTTATTACCTTCTCTATTTAAGGGGGAGAAACATTTAGAAAAATACAAAAAAGAATAGAAAATCCAAAAATAAAAAATGAGTTTCTTGGATAGATAACTAAAGATGATAAAATACACCAGTAATCTGTCATAAACAGTCAAAAACACAAAATGAAAATTGATAAGTAGCTTTACTAATGATGTATCGGTAGGCTCAAAATCAGATTAAAATGTGCAGGTTGATATAAACTTAACAGACTACAAGCCAGGTGGGAACCATTCATTGGCATATGGTCTTGGTACCAAAATTTCGTTTGATAGTATGCCGAGGATCTGAGATATGCGGTTTTTATACTGACTTATCATCTGGGTATCATGGTAGAATCTTTTGCCGAAAAATAACGGTGACACAAGTCTAGAACTTCCATGATACCATACATACGTGTAAATACTGCATACGACCTTCAATAATTGATAAACATATCACATCCTCCCAAAAATAAGTGATAAAATATCATAGTTTATGCGAGAGCTAAGTTCGTCTCTTTGTCGGTACGATGGTACTAACCTGTTCACGGACTTACTCCTGTACCCTACATGCATCTGAAAATCAAGTTCCTCATCAATAAGGATTTAATCACATAGTGCTTGTTTTCAATCAAAATAAGTGAGTATGTCACATCATATACGTCAAAACAGATGATAAGTAGTATACTCACCGGTAAGATTTCTCTCGTGCATATCTTGATACAGGAATGTGTCATGAAGTGGTTGATCACTGGCTAGTAAGTATAATTCATACCTTAATCATATCTCCTAATCATGATTACATCTGATAAGCTGAGCTTATGTGGACAACAATACCGATAATCATAGTAGAATGCTTATATATTTATTTAATTTGATGTTTTTAAACAAAACTTGTTTTTGACAAGATTAAAAGCTGGTATGATTATCTTACCTTGAAACTCTGAAAGAGATTATCCAGTAAATATATAGTTTACTCTTATCTGTTGTTGGTTATTTTAGTTTAGTTTACTTTGTTGTTTAATTAAGTTCTTTTGAATTAGCCTAAATCGAAGCTCAAAAGTTTTCTACCAAGATACGCCCTAAAACCATTCGCTTTGATATCATAACTTCATAAAAATACTTTCTTACAACGGGTAAACTCATCTTACAAGAACAAAATCTGTTAAACAAGCACTTTTCCTAACTTAACTTGTGATTAGTGTGGATCTGTGCAAAGTTCTAAACAGGTCAGCGAAAAACCTAAGGTCCTCGAAGAACTGAAAGTACAGTTTTGAAAAACATGGCCTCGTACGAATCATATCATTCGTACGAGCCATTGTGCTTCATACGAATGACCATTGGGTCTTGTACATTTGAAGCTCTTCGTACGAACTAAGGTTGTTTCGCACGAGTATCATGATGTGGTATAAAAGGTGATGAAGTTCTTTGGTAGAACTTCACTTTCACCTTACTCACGTCATTTGAGTCATAAAATTTGAGAAATACAAAAAAATGAATATTTTTAAAAATCCCTGATTTTAAAGTTTGCAAAATTTTTTAGAATATGGAAAATGATAGATAAAGTCATTTTCAAATAATAATAATATGAAATAATAAAAAATTGAAAATGTGTCTAATTTGGGATATGTGGGTAGGCTTAGCCAGTTGATATGTTTCCTTTGAGCTTAACTATACCTAATAATGTTAGGATACTTGTGGGTACTCATCTAGGAGAAATAGGGAAACTGAAAGCGCCAAAAATAGTATAAGAAATGTCGTTATAAGCTAAAACTGTCAGAATTTTTTTATCAAAGAAAAAAATGTGTTAAGCTGATATAAATGAGCTAAATAAATAATGAGGTCTATGGAATCTCCCTTGGGATGGTGACTCTGATTGAGAATCCCTCTAGGTTAAGTTAGGAGAAATGATAAATACCGAACTCATGTTGTCGTTACTATGAATGGTAACTCTAGTTTGGACAACATCTAGGTTAGGTGTAAATATGTCTAGTGCTCATGTGAAAAAAAAGAGAACAATCTTGAAGTTAATTTCTTTTGGTTTTGGCATAAATCGGTTACGATATAGTCTAGTGACTGCTTCTTTTTCTTTCATAATCTTGAGGCTGGATTAGGTAGAACTGTGCCTTCCGAAGTGTCAGACCCTAGGTTGACTACTTGTACCTGAATTAAATAAACATGATAAGGGCTTGGAAATTGTTATTGGGTTTAACTTGTACAATACCTGCAATCAACGTTAACACGTTTGTACATTTTAATTAGCTAATCTAGTGTTTTAAAACCAGATGAAACCTGATTATGATTCCACAGCATAATTCTTTTTAGAGAAAAAGAAAAAGTAAGTGTGGAGATATTTGATGTAAAGTAATTTACATATGTTTCCATGTATAGTTAGTATAATAATTCGAGTTGTTTTGTGTCATTTTACCATTGGTTTTGTATATAATTGTTTCTTGTGAGCTTGTAGGGTTCCGGTAGTAAAAAGGAGCTAAAACGTTAAAGAAATGAGCACACAGGAGAAGGTTTGATCTTAGTGAAGGATTCTCAAGGAATGGAAATGGATATTTGAGAAGATGAGATGATAGAGAATTGAATTACGAAGCCTTAGGCGAAAACGATGAAGAAAACAGAGTAGAAACGAAGAAGTTATGATGAAAATGGTTTTTCAGTATAGAGGTTAGTCGCGTCACGCGACCATGAAGTCTTAAGGAGCCCGTGCGACGTGAGTACGGGTCTAGTCAACACGAAAACTCCATTTTTGACCATATTTAAGCCCATAAACAATCATAATCATAACTAGACAACCCTAGACGAATTAAGAAGCTAAAAATAGAGATTTAGAAGATCAACAGAGCACAGGAGTGAGGAATTGAAGTGTGTGATCGAATCTTTTGGGGGTTAAGCATCTAATTACTCGGTTCTTTCGTTTATATTCTTTTAACCATGTTTGCTAAACTCTTGATGATGATTGTTCTTAATTTCATGACAATGTTTAGCTAGTTTTATTATCACTATCTAGGTCATATGATGAATACACTTGTTTGATTAGTTTCTTTTCGGTTTTGAACATATTATGTGGTTTTAATTAATAAAGTATACAACTTTAGTTTCAATACTTTAACGTATATGCATGCATAAGTTTGTTTAAATCTTTGTCATATGTTTCACTTGCGTTCTTCTGAATGTCTTCTATGTATGAATGCTTGTTAGGTCATGGGCTGTGTGTTAGCGTCCAGTTTATCGTTAATAGTATACGATTTCCTATAGCTACTATGATTAGGTCTGAATAGGATTGAGTGTTCTACTAACCTCGATAGGTGTGAGGTGAGAGGTTGTTAGCTAGCAATGATTAGGTTTCAGGGTTAGATTCTTCGTGAGAAGATCCCCTAGTTAACAATTTCTGTCTTCTAGCTAAGTTAGAGTATAAAACATAGTTTATCTAGATTTTTGTTCCATGAGGTAGAGTGTATGAGGGTGCTTTGTTATCATATTAAGAGAGCCTGTGTAGGAGCCATTTAAACCAGAAGTTAAACAACCTAGTAGGTTGCCATAGCTGTCTTCTCGAGAAGGGTCGAGGGTCCTATTTGGTTATTCTTTAGGTTTAGTATATGAAGATCCTGGTTTCCACATTAGTTCGAAAACCGATAGAACATGTCTTGAAAGTGTAGGATTCAGACCTAGGTAGTGTCTATACCATCATCTGAGCGCATATCCCGTTTAGTTCATGTGTCTAGTTAGTTCTAGTTCATTTCGTTTAACTTAGTAGTTTGTTAGGAAACCTCCAATCAACAAAACAATTAAGTCTAGTCAGTTTAGTAGTTAGTCACGTCTAGTGAATGTAATTAGATAGTCTCGTGGATTCGATACTCGGACTTACTTAGGCTATACTGCATTGATCCGTACACTTATCGATTGTGTGGTCTAGGTTTTAAAGAGTCTATTTATATAAGTTTCAAACTTAGCATGTCTAGTTGAGGTTTATATTAATTAGGTTTTATTTGACCAATTTGAGCACATTAGTAATCATCTTGGACTGCTTTTCACAAAAATTAATTAAAGGATTTACTAGAAAGTGTAATACAGTTTGACTTGGCTGATATGATCTTCTTGCACACGATTCTCACAGAAAGATGCTTGTAACTATTTTGAGTTTGTTTAGTATTTTTTTTTAAATATCAAAAAACCAAAAAGAATTTTTTTAAAGTTTTCAATATTGAACTGGCTGTTTGTTGTTTTACATCTGGATTAAATATTGGTTTATCTTTAATGTTAAAAAGACTTATGATTTTTGAGATACTTACTTTTGTTTCTAAACAGATTGATGTCGTTATCAAAATGAAGTGTTGAACTCAAGTAAAGTGCATATTGAGAGTGAAGTGCAGAACGTGTGAAGAAGCATGGTAGGATCCTTCTACTACATTGCAAAAAGATTTCCAGCTCGCTTACCTAACCAGTGATTGCTAGTTCACTTATCTACAACGAATGAAAGTTTTGGAGATCAGAAGCATCATCTAAGGGGGAGTCGATTGATGTTAGAAACTGTTTATAACTGAAGCTATCCAAAGGCAAAAATTGAAGACAAAGTTATACTATGAAGCTATTGTCAAGGGGGAGTCTGTTGGTGCATATTCTATGACAACAGCTTCATAGTTTAATAATTTACTCTTTGGATATTTTGTATTGGGCTTAACATTATTGGTTACTGAGTATACGATTGTAATGGACTTGAAGAACGATCTAGCCCAGTCCCAAGCCTAGTTCACATACATATGGTATATAAACATGTTTTGTGAAAGACAAAGGCAGAGAATGAGAGAGAGAGAGAGAGAGAAACAAGATCATAGAGACAGGTGGTGAGGTTGTGTGTTTGTGAATCTTGAGTTGATTGTAAAACATCAAGTTTGGATAATCAGTAGAAGACTTTATGAAAGTATTAATGTTTGTTATGTTTCTACTGTTTTCTGTGTCTATCTGATCTAGAGGATTCCGCACTCTAGAGTGAATTGTAAATTTTGTGAAGATCCAAGGATTAAGACACCTATATTCTCTTAATTCTATCGAGAATTACTCAGAAAATAGCGTATCAGAACAAATTGATGTTCTAACTAGTATAATTCATCTCAAGTCCTTTAAATCACTCAATTAGTTATCAATATAAGCTGGTTTGTCTTCTGAATCAGCGTTTAAGTTAATTTAGTGTAAACTTCTCTGATACGATTGTTGATTGGAGCGTTAGTGAATTGTGTGTGTTTCTGGTAAAACAGTTTGTAATTAATTAGTAATATAACAAACAGTGATAACAAACATATCATCAATCAGTTATTAATATGAGATGGTTTGTCTTCTGAGTCAACATTTAAGTCATTTTAGTGTAACCTTGCTCTGATACAAATTGTTGGAACTAAGAGTTAGTAAGTTGTCTTTGTTTTCTTATAAAACAATTTTTAATTAACAAGTACTCAAACAAACAATGATAATAAACACATCACCGTAGACAATGTTGGATTTGGGATTAATTATCAAATGATTCATATATTTTTATACATCAGATTAAATCCAATTGTACAATAGTACCCCCCCCTCACCAGGGGAACTCTTCCTCTAAGTTCTTCTTCTTTTCAGCTCTTAGAACGACGTTTTCAGTTTACAGGGTGAATTATTTATAAAGGGGAGAACTATTGGAGACATCACCATGAAAGCGACCATAAAAAACCCATTCTATGTGTAACTATCAGTAGTTGTGCAAAACTGCAGGAAAGTTAGGAAATAAACATCTAAAACATAAACTGCTGTAAAGTACAAGTAAACAACGGGGATTCCAAAATTGCTGGTAGAATGTAGCACTTTTGGAATCTAGTACTTCTGATCTTTCTTTACTTTGTTGACTTGGAATGTTGACTAGTTAACCTAGCACTTTTCATTCTAGCACTTGTACTTGTTGTCTTGTATCTTTAGGGCAGCAATTTTTTTTCTTGTAGTTTATGTGGTTGTTTAGATAACTTTCAAGGGAGGAAACTTCTAGACATGGAATTCCAATCTAACTTATTTAATCAGGTATGGAGATGGTTTCCCTCTGGTTTTAACTTTCATCATCAGTAGATCTTGCATAACTCAACATTAATCTCTATAAGTCCAGGAATCGGTGGGATTAGACGGAAGTTGGATGGGATATCACCAATTCGGTTGAAAGTTATTAAGAAATAGTAGAAGCAGAAGCTTTCCATTCATACCGAAAAAGATACATCATTTACAAGCTGGAGAAACAACATTTCCCCTATGGGATCTCCAAAAGTTATCAGCGAACGAACACACAACACACTATATATACTTGAGGTTTGGGACGGATGTATTTCCGTGCGGAGGTACTAGTCCATGCGGAGGTAGCAACTATCACACCCCAACCGATGGCGGAAACATCGGAGTGAGATGAACGAGATTGCTCGAGACATCATAACACTAAATTTTACAATATTAATTAAACAACCCATTTCTTCATCAAATTTTCAAATACAACATTAATTCAAGTATAAAATAACAACATTGAGATAAGTTCAATCAAAACAAATAATTAACTTAGCATTCTAAGCTTGTTTCTATGCCGATTGTACTAAGTTTCATCATACCAACTTCAGCAACCTGCAACATGTTAAAAAGTATAGTTCAATAACAAAGTATTGGCGAGTACACAAGTTTGATATCATAGCATAAGTAGTAAAAACGTTTAAACAAATCCACATGATAAGCTAGTATACGAGAATAAAGTAAATATGGCATGTGAACTACAAGTCAATCCTCAAGTGTACAGCATATTAGATTAAAAGAATACTTAACATTGACCACAAGAATACGGGCGGTGCGTTACTCCTATAGTGCTATACATGTTAAGGGAGGCTTGATCGAAGTTAATGACATTTAGTATCACATAAGAATGTACCAAGTAAACATTTCAAGTATCACTTAACTATAGCATGTATGATGGATTGTTTGTGTGATTTCATAGAATAAAATGTGATTTAGTGTGTTTAAGATAAATTAACATATTGCACCCAAGAGTATAAAGCATAAAAAGGGTGTTCGAGTGTACTCACGGTTTGGCAAGTTAATTCCGTTAAGGCGTTTAGGTTGACTAGGGGACGAACACCAAGTTATCCTACACAAGGAACGTAGGTGTGTGAGTATTGGAATGACGGTGGAGTTTGGTAATTTTTAGGAATTTAAAGTATGCAAAAAGTATGTATAGTCCAAAGTATTTATCTGGACGTTAACGCTCGTTTTTTACACTATAAGCCCCGAAGGGTGTTTGTGTTTTTATGGGTCATGCCCAATAGAATCGTAACGATGGTTAGGCCTTAGATAAAATAACCTAATATTAGGACACGTAACCATATGGTCATCGTGAAAGGTTCGGTTATATTTATTTTTTACATATATAGTTTATACATATTATTACAAGTTTATCATAGCTTTCATATAAATCATGGATATCATATAAGTCGTAGAAGTCATGCATGGAAGTAGGAGGATAACCGTCCTAAACCTCTTTCGTAAGATTCACCAATACACAAATTGCCACAAGGACAATCCGGATGGTCAAGAATATAGTACTTCATTAAGCTACGCTTCGAACCGAATAAGCAAGCTAGGTGCATGCATCCCGAACATGGCAATGTTTGGGGACGTGTCGTAGCCTTGTTACTCTAGTGAAGGTGAATCGTAGCTTAATGGATAGAAAACATCAAGTGAGGGGTGGATTGAAAATTTGGATAGCCAAGGCCTCCATGTAATCACACCTACACCAAACACAAGCTTGTAAGCTTGGATGGCTCAACACTTGTGGGTTAGAAACCCTAGTAAAAACCACAAGTTTAGAGGCATGTTATGCCTCTTGATTTTTTGTATGAACAAGTCTAGCTAGCTCACTAACAATAAGCTTGACTAGAGGCATAAGTAGCATAGAGTTGTTATGGTTAAAACAAGTTTAAGAAAAGTTTATAAGTTTAACTTCCAATACAGAAAGTTTGGCCCTAAAATGGTATTGTTCCACCTTGGTTTTCCATGGAAAACCTATGGTAACATCCCATGGGGCTTAGCAAACATTGTTGAGGACGAAACATAATAAAAACTTTGAAACTTTTAAAGTTTGAAAAGATAAAAAGTGGGCAGAAAGTTTACACACCTTTGGACCTCAAAATGATGGGGTTTCACCTTAGTTTGCCCAAGCAAACTTGTGAGAACCTTCCTAGAGGTTATCCATGGGTGTTAGAAGAAGAAACAAGGTTTAAAGGAAGAAGGAAGTTAGTCGAAACTCACCTGCAAGCTGAAGTGTTTCAGCAGAAACTTCTGAACTTAGAGAGAATGTTTGGAGGCTTGTAAAAATGGGAAATAGATGGGGGAATGCTTGTTGATATAGAGGAGGGATTAGGGTTTGTATTAGGGTTGCAATTAATGAAGTTTTGTGAGCTTTGGAATTGAAACAAGGAGCATGTGTGAGAGAGACAGCTTGCGGCTTCAAGCGTTCCTCTTTTCTTTTTTTTTTGTTTAATATATTTGGATGATTTTAATTGCTGTAATTTATACATAACCTGAGTGTGATGCGTTTGGAAGATTATAACATGTTTATAGGTGCTACATAACCCTAAACATAGCTTGCACATGTTTATAGGTGCTACATAATTCTTTGCGTTTTGTGTTTAACATGTTAATTGCTTGCTTGATTTGAAACGTTTACATTTTGTGAATGCATGATAAGAATCCATGAGTTAATTCGAAGCTTTAAGTCGTGTAACGAGTATGTGCATAAACATAAGTATAATTGCATATGAAGATTGAAAATTTCATATAATCGATCAATTTGATTTCAATCAAGGCCTTAGATTTACAGTGATTCGGAAAATGAAATGCGATTACAAGGTTTGGACTTTCCAATTATCAAAACGCGAAGCACACTTACTAAAATGAGAAGTTACAAATGTGAAGTGTTACAGTCTCCCCTCCTTTAGGGAATTTCGTACCAAAATTTAGGAAGATGCAACGAACAAATGTGGATACTTGGTCTTCATGTCGTTCTCAAGTTCCCAAGTAAACTCAGCGCCACGTTTTCCTTCCCATCGAACCTTCACGATAGGAATTCGACTGCACCTTAGTTGCTTAGTGCCTCGATCCATGATTTCGACTGGTTTCTCCATGAAATGTAAGGTCTCGTTAATTTGAAGATCTTCAAGTGGAACTTGGAGTCCTTCTTCGGCGAGATATCTCTTCAAGTTTGAGACATGGAAGGTAGGATGAGGCTGCTGAGCTCTTGAGGTAGGTCCAGTCGGTATGCTACCTTGCCAATCCTTTTGAGGATCTTGAAAGGACCAACATAGCAAGGAGCGAGCTTTCCCTTTTTTTCCGAAACGAACCACACCCTTCCAAGGGGATACCTTGAGAAGTACATAGTCACCAACGTTGAATTCCAAAGGCTTGTGTCTTTTATCTGCATAACTCTTTTGTCGGCTTCTGGCTTTAAGCAACTTTTCCCGAATTTGGAAAACCTTGTCCGTCGTCTGTTGTATAAGCTCGGGACCAGTGATTTGAGCTTCCCCGATCCCGTGCCAATAAATAGGCTTTCGGCACTTACTGTGAAATCCCAGTTTTTCAGGTATCTTAAACGCGCTACTTTACGGTTATTCATTCCTACGCTGATTTAATTCAGAGAATTAAATTACACCCTCGCAATAACTAAGCTAACTTTGTGAATCTATTGGGTGAATTACGTGCTATGGGTTATTAGACGTTTGTAGATTTTGTAGATTATTGTATCACGCCTTGATTTCACGATTATTAGTTTAAAAAATAATAAATAAATAGCCGAACCGAACCGAGCCGCAAAACGTGTCGACCTCACCTCCTTGCAGCCCAAGGAAATAACCTAAACTTGAGGCCCAAGCCACTTAACCCAAACCCCCCCCCATCGCGGTCGCGCCCCATCCCCTTCTTTTCCCTTGTTATATTTATATGTATGTATGCATTGATTGTTTGTTAAAAAAAAACAACAAAACCCACCGGTGGATTTAAAAAACCGCGCGAATTAACCTAGCACCTAGAGGAAGGTGACGGCAGCCCCCCCCCCTCTCACGATCGCAAACCCCAACATCTTCCGGATTGATTCCAATCTTGTCCCGGTTCGCTAATCATCATCGTTTCAAGGTTTGGGTTTAATTGTTTTGCGATTCACATTAGGATTTGTGTAATCTTGATCATGATTATGTGTAATCGTAGGATTATTAGTATGAAAAGTTTTGTGATTTATGATTAGTTCGGATGATTGTGCGAATCTTTGCGATTGTGATGTTATGTTGAATACTAAAATCATAGGCTGCATTTTAGCGATAAAGATCATGTTATATAATTAGGGTTTGCATGAATATTGATATACATGATGATATTTGACAAATAAACCTGTTGTTAATCATTATTACTAAGCGTCATGATCGTTTAAGCATGTTCTAATGCGATAAAAGTCGAAAACAGTTTGCTGAATGACATTTACAGCCAACTTCAATTGGCTGTAACCTGATCATTATCTATCGAAAAGTGGATTTTCTGAAGCCTAAAACGTGTATTTTTGAAACGATTCTAATGGCGCCGGATTCATATTTTTCGGAGGTCGTTTGCTATTTTTAAGTGGTCATTTAGTGCAGCAGCTGAAGCTGCGTAAATTCTGCAGAATTTGCTAGTTGTTTATCGAGTTGGATCTCATAGTCTGTAGGGAGTTGTGTCACGAAATTTTTACAGTAACTGGAGACGGGAATTTCCGGAAATCTCCCATTGGAATTTCGTTAATTGGAAGGACGATGATTTTTAAATAATTTTTTCCGTTGACTGCAGTCAGAAAGCGACGAATCTGACTGCAGCCTAGTATATAAATGTTTATAAATAATTGGTAAAGCGTTAGGACTTGAAAATTTTACATAAAATCCTACAGTTTAGTTGACACCTCCTGTAAAACAATTGGGATTTTTGGAATGTTGGAACTATTTTATAAAAATTCTCGAAAACAGCCAGTTATGAGTGTACAAGCTGAAACATGATAACTTGCGTTTGTGTGTACCTAAGTGTTGTATGAGTTAACCTGTGTTTATGACAAGTTGGTTTGATCATTATTTTGTATGGTGATATTTTGCACGCATGATTTTGGTTTCGAATTGGTTGTTGCGTGTGCCGTACTGTGTGTTAGTTATGCTTAGGATTTTGTGTCAGTGTGTTCACACACTAACTTTAAATCGGTTGTCATGTTAGGACGCGATTAGCGGTTCCATCATTTGCTTCTTTTGTGTTATTCTAACCGAGCAATTTAAAGTGAGTTCATGGCCCCTATTTTATCCGGTTTTAAACAACAGGGGGAGAAACATGTATACGCTCTACAACTCTATCTTTTTACGTTATGCGAAATTAACGCCGTTACCTACTCGGTAACTAAGTTAATGTTAATATACGTTATGGTCACTAAGTAGCTTTATCACGGAAGTCCTCAACCAACTCTCGGATCGTTAGTATTGGGTTAAATAGCGGGGAAATTATAGTAGTACTACTGGGCCCGACAAGCCCCACCCGAGCTAGTCGCGCTAGCCGACCGGGAATGGTCAACGGGTGATTAATTTGGCCTAACTTTCGCCATGGTCAGTGATAGACCTGGCAACACTGAGGCAACAACAGTCAGCTTCGATCGCGAACTCTTATGTGACGTAACTTTAGGCTCACTACCTACATGTTAACATTGAACTTAATTACGAACCAACATTATTATTCCGGGTTAGGAATAATGGAACTATATCGTTATCCCGGGTTAGGGATAACGGGGAAAACAAACTTTTAAACCGAACTTGTGAACTTATAAAAACCTGTGAACTCACTCTTCTTTAATGTTGTCACTTGTTTCTTTACATGTTTCTCAGGACGCTAGGAGCACTAGGTGCACTCACTTGCATTTGATCAAGACATTTTTATCGAGTCTTATTTACGAATAATGTTTGGGATTTTTGGTTTTGGCGTTTATGTTGGCGCCCGTTACTTTACTTTACTCTAATGCTTCCGCTAAACTTTGAAACTAAGATATTTTGAAAATGACTATGGATGGTTAAACAAATGTTTTTGGAAAACGTTTAAATAAATCATATTGAGTCGTTCGATATTACTAGTGTCTGAGATTCTGGTTTGATCACACGCTTCGCGGTAAAACTCCGCAAGTGGAAATTGAGGGTGTGACAGATTGGTATCAGAGCCTCTAGCTATAGAGAACCAGGTTTGCATTAAAAGTAGACCTAAACTATAGCTGTTACACAACACTAGACTTAGTTGGCACCGAACTATGATATCTTGTTATGTGTTATACTACAATTGTTTTATGTGAGATATATATGTATATTGTGATGCACGCAACTCGTAACTAACTATACCAACCCAGCAAGCAATGTCATCATCATCATCCGACAAATCTTGACAATCAAGGGCGCCGGGGAAGGCACCCATGGTC
Source organism: Scalesia atractyloides (assembly GCA_947069175.1). Lineage (NCBI taxonomy): Eukaryota > Viridiplantae > Streptophyta > Magnoliopsida > Asterales > Asteraceae > Scalesia > Scalesia atractyloides. The sequence goes on from CAMTDV010000001.1 coordinate 30,300,803, forward strand.
GAACCCTCACCACCTCATGGCGTGGAGACACGCTCAGCTGCTAGGAAACGACTCGCTCTAGGAGGGGAGTCGTCCTCCCGTCCGACCACCGCTATACGGGTCGAACCGGTCAATTCGTTAGGAGTAGGGGACGATCTACTTAGGGATATGTTAAGGAAACAACAGGAACAGCTAGAGAGAATGCAGGAGACTATCGAAGCACAAGGATGGATGATACGTCAACTAACTGGTAAAACTGGAAAGCTCGAGGAAGAGAAATATGAGAATAAGAGAGTACGAAACATTTTAGCTAAGGATCTTCGTGCTGAGCAGCTGAGGGCTGACTGGCTCGAAGACAAAGTTCTTGAGTCCAGTTGGAGGATTCAAGAACTGGAACAGAATCAAGCACCTGTCCCAGTACCCGCACCAGCACCGCCCCCCAGCGCCGGTAGAGGAAGAAGAGGAGGATCCAGAGGAAGACCCAGAGAAGGATCCAGAGGAAGACCCAGAGGAGGATCCAGAGGAGGACCCGGAGGAGGATCCGGAGGAAGAAGAGCCAGAACAGGACCCAGCTGTTGAAGCTGAAAACACCGCAGAGGATGACGGCAATGATAGCGACTTGGGAGATGGAGACGTAGAAGACTAACTCGTCTCGCCAATCCCCGTTTTGTTTCCTTTAGTTTGTTTGTTTCCACTTATGTTTGAACTTGAAATTTTATAATTAAACTGAGATGTTTGGTTGGTATTTTGTGAGACATTGCAATTTATTTAACCGAATGTTCCTTTTGATTGTTTAATTTGTTGGGTTGACATAACTTGTGTGATTATTGAAATGTGGAATATGATAACTATATTGGATATATATACTTATCGGTGTGTGTTTGTGTTGTCTTGTGAAGATATGAAATGGCAACTGGACGTCACGGAAATATCAACATGTCAACTGAAGAATTGGCCGCTTTAATCCAAGGACACGTGAATGCTGCTCTGGCAGGTGTTCAAAACCCACCAGCAGGTAACCATTATTAAATTTTCATGGGAAAACCTAACAGTTTGGCTAGTAGACTTTCTCGCTGACTACCTATCCTCTAACCTCAGGAGGGGGTCTTAACCCCTACAAGATGTTCCTCGATGCAAAACCGAGCAAGTTCACAGGTGTTGAAGGACCTATAGGACTGGTCCATTGGATTGAAAAGTCTGAATCGGTGTTCGAGATGTGCAATTGCCTTGAAGCCAATAAGGTCAAGTATGCTGCCTCAACGTTGGAAGATGGGGCATTAACCTGGTGGAACGCACAAGTCCAAATGCGTGGACTTGTTGCGGCGAACGCAATGGCCTGTACCGAATTTAAGGCCCTAATCAAGGAGGAATACTGTCCGCGGGACAGAGTTCAACAGTTGGAACAGGCGTTATGGAACCACAAGATGGTAGGGTCTGAAATTAAAGCGTACACGGCAAAACATCATGATCTGGCATTCCTATGTCCCGATCTGGCTAACACCATCGAAAAACGACTTGAGTTTTATCTTGGGGTTCTGGTCCCTGAGATCCAGGGCATGGTAATATCTAGCAACCCTACGACGGAGCATCAAGCGATTAGACTGGCGCATAAACTCACCGATAAGGTGGTGGAGCAAAGGAAGTTGCCACCTACGGGAGCAACTGAAATTGTCCCTGACAACAAAAGAAAATTTGAAGACTCACCTGCTCGACAGACTTCGTCAGCCCAGCCACAACAAGGAAACCAGAAGCGTTCCAACAATTTCAACAACAATCGGGGTCACAACAATCAGTCTGCCAACAACACCCAGAACTCAAGCGGCCATGCGGGTCGGAAGCCCCAATGTAATCGTTGTAACCTCCATCATCATGGCCCTTGCGTCGGAAATCGCTGCCAACGATGTGGCAAAGCGGGACACGCGGCAAAGGATTGTCGCGGGGAAATCATGTCTTGACAAAATCAGAATCAGCACCAGGGTCAACAGCAAGGTAATAACCGGGGATGCTATCAGTGCGGTAGCACTGCTCATTTCAAGCGGGACTGCCTGCAGCTTCGCAACAACAACAATGGTGGGAACAACAACAACAACCACAACAACAACAACAACAACAATAACAACAATGGCAACAATGGAAATGGTGGCTCAGGAGGTGCCAAAGGTCGTACATTCACGCTGGGCCTTGGAGAGGCCAGAAACGACTCGAACGTGGTCACCGGTAAGTTTCCCCTTAACGTTCATTTAGCTACTGTACTTTTTGATACAGTGCGGATAAGAGTTTTATATCTGAGTCTTTTAGGAAGAACCTAAATCTCACGCCTAAACCCCTAAAGACCCCTTAAGTCATAGGACTAGCCAATGGTAAATATGTAGATGTGACCCATTTAGTAACCGGCTATCAACTTAAACTCGGGGTCACACCTTTACCATTGATCTGATGACAACTACCCTGGGTAGTTTTGACGTGGTAGCCGGAATGGACTCGCTATCCGACGTTCGAGCTGAAGTTCTCTGTTTCGAGAAAGCTATCCGTATTCCGCTCTCTAACGACGAAGTCTTGATGGTGCAAGGCGAGAAGACAGGCGTCGTCACAAACATCATCTCTTACATGCAAGCTTAGAAGTATCTTCAGAGAAAGAACTCCTTTGCTTTGCTCGCATTGGTCACCGAGCAGCCTAAGGACGAGAAGCGGATTGAAGATATCCCCGTCGTCCGTGACTTTCCTGATGTGTTTCCAGAGGAGTTACCTGGTCTTTCACCACATCGACAAGTGGAGTTTGAAATCGAATTGGCGAACCATGCGACTCCTATCGCCAAGGCCCTGTACCGCTTAGCTCCAGGAGAGTTGTCTACCCAACTTCAGGAATTGTTGGAAAAAGGATTTATCCGACCCAGTACTTCGCCATTGGGAGCTCCGGTCCTTTTTGTCAAGAAGAAGGAGGAGACCTTCCGCATGTGCATCGACTACAGGGAACTCAATAAGGTTACTGTCAAGAACCGATACCCATTACCTCGCATCGACGATCTTTTCGACCAGCTTCAAGGGTCAAGCTACTACTCCAAGATTGATCTACGGTCCGGTTATCACCAGCTACGCGTCAGGGAGAAGGATATCTCCAAGACGGCATTTCGCACTCGGTATGGCCATTATGAGTTCTTGGTCATGCCCTTCGGTCTCACCAATGCACCCGCGGTGTTCATGGACCTCATGAACCGCGTGTGTAAGCCGTATCTCGACAAGTTTGTCATCATGTTCATCGATGATATACTCGTCTACTCTAAGGGTGAAGAAGAACATGCTGAGCATCTACGATTGTTGCTGGAACTACTTCAATAGGAAAAACTATATGCTAAGTTTTCGAAGTGTGATCTATGGATTCGGGAAGTTCAGTTCCTCGGGCATATCGTGAATGAAAAGGGTATACACGTTGATCCCGCCAAGATCGATGCTATCAAGAACTTGGAAGCACCCAGGACACCGACAGAGATCCGCCAATTTTTGGGTTTAGTTGGTTACTACAGACGTTTCATCGAGGGATTTTCCATGATCGCACAACCGCTTACCACTCTCACCCAGAAGGGCACCAAGTATGCTTGGGGTGACAAGCAGGAAGCAGCATTTCAATTACTGAAGCAGAAACTTTGTAGTGCGCCTATTTTGTCCTTGCCAGAAGGGACGGATGATTTTGTGGTATATTGTGACACTTCCATTCAGGGATTGGGATGTGTATTCATGCAACGTGATAAGGTCATCGCGTATGCATCCCGACAGTTGAAGGTTCACGAGAAGAACTACACGACACATGACCTGGAATTCGGAGCAGTTGTGTTTGCACTTAAGATTTGGAGACACTATCTATATGGAACAAAGTGCACAATTTACACGGATCACAAGAGCTTCCAACATATTTTCGACCAGAAGGAGTTAAACATGCGACAGCGTCGCTGGGTCGAACTCCTGAACGATTATGAATGCGCCATTCGGTATCACCCGGGTAAAGCTAACGTGGTAGCTGATGCCCTCAGTAGGAAGGAGCACTTGAAACCTCGTCGGGTACGAGCACTACAGTTCACAATTCATTCTGGGTTACCCGAACAGATACGCGACGCACAGCTAGAAGCAATTAAGGAAGAAAACATCAAGACCGAATCTGTGGGAAAGATGGAACGTGATTGGGAAGTGAAACCCAATGGTGCCCGGTATTTCATGAATCGTATACGTGTACCTCTCTACGGAGACTGTAACATCCGTAAAAAACCGGGTTAACCAAACCGGCTTCGTTTATTAACCGAACATCCAGTTAAAATTTTCATTGCGTATTTAGTGCTCAAATTAATTTTATACGATACATAATTAATAAATATATTATAATTTAAAAACTATAATTAATAATTTATAATAAATAATGAAATAAAAATTATTTACGGACGCCGGGCTTCGAACCCGGGTCACCCACAAGTTTTAACCCACACAGTTTTCACCACTCCGCCACACGCTCATGTTGTGAAGAAATTTAAACAAATAAAACTTAAAGTCTCACCGCGAACAATCCGATTTAACCCAAAACTGAAACCGCCAATCAATCTTCAATCAATGAAGTTTCGCGATTATTCTGGCATAACGGACAACTGGGCATCGGTTATAATCAGTCCGTTGACTCAATTCGAATCAAAACTAATCAAACCATATGATTTTGAATTCGAAACCGAAAATGTAATTAAATCCGAGTTATACTTTATTCATCATTTGAGCTCGCGAGTTTATCAAACTTACTCTCTCCAATTCGCTCTGTAAACCTCGCCGCAAGTCGCTGAGTCCTCTGCAACTTGACCGAAAGTGATCGCCGGAAAACCGGAGAATTTATTCCATTGTTGTTTTACTTTATAAACCGGGCATCTAGAGCTCATACCAAAATCACACACACTCACCTTAAACTCCCTGTAGAGTCTCTGTCGCAAGAAATACATCGCCGGAGATTTTCTGCAATAGCCGGACTTTCACAGGAAAACCGAGACTCACATCAAAACGGTAAATACCTCGACTCTTTCGGTTTCAATCCATTGTTAGACTATTACTAACTTCAATTCATCAAACAGAATAAATCCCAGTCGACGTTGCCGGATATTCTGCAATCGCCGGAAAATCTCTGGAATTTCCAAAATCACGCTGTGAATCGGTATAATCATCTAAACCTTCTGATAATCATTGTTTAGTAACTCAATTTCACAACTAATCGATCCAAACTGTAAATTGATCCGATCAGACGGAGTTCACAAAACAGAGCCGACGATCCTTGCCGGAGTTCTGGGAAAGACATCTGTTTCGATACATTCATTTCCAAAACCCTCTCTATCCATCACATTTCAGTCACTTATAAATTTCGTTAATCAAATTAAACAAAAACAGTGAATAATCGTGGTCTGTGTCTTTGAACGAAGAAGATGAAGTCGAACTTATGTATAAGTATAATTAAAACAAGTTATATAAACGGGTTAGACACACAGTCCAGTGGTGGACTGTGTGCAAACAATTAACACACGTCTCGAGTTCGATCCCTGACACAACCTCACTCTCTGAAATAAATCTTTTTTAAACCGAACCGGATCAACTCGCTGTAAGATGTTAAGTATAATAAAAATTAGTATATTAACCAGGTTAGACACACAGTCCAGCGGTGGACTGTGTGCAATACTAAACAACGGGTCCCGGGTTCGAGACCTGTTGTGTGCACCGGTCCGATATAATTAAATCCTTTTTAAAAATAAATGATTTCTGATTAAATTAAATAGTGTATAAATATAATTAAAAACAGAAATATTTCGGGTTAGACACGTAGCTCAGCTGGTAGAGCTGCGTGCACGAGTACGGGAGGTCTCGGGTTCGAGCCTCACCCAGCGCATACATACACACGACCGAACCGGTCAACAGTCAAACGGTCAACGGTCAACTGGTCAACTGGTCAAAAAGTCAAAAATTTTTATTTTCTTTTAATTATTTATTTTATTTAAAAATCAATTAAAAATACTTCAAAATAATATTTTTAAAGTTAGAAAACTTCCTTGAACTCACAAAATAAACCTAACAATCCCATTAAGAACATTAATTAAAAATATTAATCGCAAATAAAAGTTTATTTATTTATCGGACTATTATGATATTATTTAGGTTAGTTCCCTTGCCGATTAAATCCGAATTCGTGCGCATTCATCATCAATCCAAGAAACGCACCCAATGTGAGTGAATTCTTACAAATTCCCCTTTTTATTCATGTTTTGGGGTGTATCATGTGTCGTTTAAACTAATTCGCTTATTCAAACTCGTGCTATACCATATTATGATCTAAACTTAGAATGTAAATATTGTTTGTTGTTATGTATTACATATTGTCAAGTTGTATGCAAATTATTTGTTAGGCCCATCAGTTCCTCGTGGGAGACGAGTTGAACAACGCGCGTCTCAAAACTCATTCATTAGGCCCATCAGTTCGTAGAACAACGCGTGCCTCAAAACTCATTCATTAGGCCCATCAGTTCCTCGTGGGAGACGATTTGAACAACGCGTGCCTCAAAACAATCAATTGTTGTATGTGTGTGCAATATTTAATATTATGTGTATTGTGAATAAATTTACATCTACATTTACTCATATGTGGTTATGCACTTTATTTTATAATCAATACAATAAACACGTTTAAATGTTTTTCATAGGATTCACTCGCCAACCTTTTGTTGACCCAAAAACCATTTTTACACATGATACAGGTGGACAGGATGAAGCAAGGAACACATAGGAAAGTGCCTTAGAAGAAAAATAATGAAGTCTAGAAAGATGTATAGAACATGTTGTACTTGTATGATTTGATTGTATGATCTTCTTTAAGATTGTAATAATAAATATGAAACATTATAATAAATGTCATGAGCTTTGATGAAAACCCAATCATGCCCCGATCACCTTTTCCGCTGTGGGTCGGGGTGTGACAGAGACCTCAAGAAGCTAGTTATTGACGAAGCTCACAAATCCTGATACTCTGTCCATCCTGTTTCATATAAGATGTATCAAGACCTTAAAGCCGCGTACTGGTGGCCCAACATGAAAGCGGATATAGCCACCTACGTGAGCGAGTGTTTGACTTGTGCGAAAGTCAAGGTGGAATACTAGAAGCCATCAGGGTTACTTCAACAACCTGAGATCCCAGTATGGAAATGGGATCAAATCTCGATGGACTTTATCACTAAACTCCCGTGAACTCAAGGTGGCTGCGATACCATCTGGGTAATCGTGGATCGTCTAACTAAGTCTGTACACTTCCTAGCGATCAAAGAAACAGATAAGATGGATAAGTTGACTCGCATCTACATTAAGGAAGTAGTTTCTCGGCACGGGGTGCCAACGTCCATCATCTCAGACAGAGATGCTCGTTTCACGTCCAACTTTTGGCAGTCACTTCAGAAAGCGTTGGGTACACGCTTAGATATGAGCACAGCTTATCACCCTCAGACGGATGGTCAAAGTGAAAGGACCATTTAGACCTTGGAAGACATGCTCAGGGCATGTGTGGTAGACTTCGGTAACAGTTGGGAAATCCATCTGCCTTTAGTGGAATTCTCGTATAACAACAGTTACCATACGAGTATTCAGGCGGCACCGTTTGAAGCATTATACGGTCACAAATGTAGATCACCGGTCTGTTGGGCAGAAGTCGATGACAGTCAACTCACAGGTCCTGAGTTGATACTTGAGGCTACTGAAAAGATTGTGCAAATCAGAAACCGCATGGCAGCGGCACGAGATCGACAGAAAAGTTACGTTGATCAACGACGCAAACCGCTCGAATTTCAAGTAGGCGACCGCGTCCTACTGAAGGTGTCACCCTGGAAGGGTGTAATTCGTTTTAGGAAACGAGGCAAACTAAATCCACGATACGTAGGCCCATTTGTGATTTCGAAGTGTATCGGGCCCGTAGCTTATCAGTTAGGCCTTCCTACCGAACTCAGTGGAGTTCACAACGTTTTCCACGTGTCCAATCTGAAGAAGTGCCTATCAGATGAGACCCTAGTCATTCCATTGGATGAGATTCAAGTGGATGAGAAACTGCATTTTGTGGAACAACCTATCGAGATCATGGATCGTGAGATTAAGACTCGAAGGCACAGCAAGATACCAATTGTCAAGGTTCGTTGGGACTCTAAGCGTGGACCGGAGTTCACGTGGGAAAGAGAGGACCAAATGAAAAGCAAATACCCACACCTTTTCGCAGCTGAGCAACAATCTGACGTTGCCACCAACTAAATTTCGGGACGAAATTCTTTTAACATGGGGATGATGTGACAGCATGGGAATTACTTGTACCATTACCAACAAACTGAATCTTTATGCGTTGCATTCTAAACCGCGTTTACTCAATTTTAGGGACGAAAATTCTTTCAACATGGGAATAATGTGACATCCCGGCTTTTCAGGTATCTTAAACGAGCTACTTTACGGTTATTCATTCCTACGCTGATTTAATTCGGAGAATTAAATTACACGCTCGCAATAAGTACGCTAACTTTGTGAATGTATTGGGTGAATTACGTGCTATGTGTTATTAGACGTTTGTAGATTTTGTAGATTATTGTATCACGCCTTGATTTCGCGATTATTAGTTTAAAAAAATAATAATAAATAAATAGCCGAACTGAACCGAGCCGCGAAACGTGTCGACCTCACCTCCTTGCGGCCCAAGGAAATAACCTAAACTTGAGGCCCAAGCCACTTAACCCAACCCCCCCCCCATCGCCGTCGCGCCCCCTCCCCTTCTTTTCCCTTGTTATATTTAAATGTATGTATGCATTGATTGTTTGTTAAAAAAAACAACAAAACCCTAGCACCTAGAGGAAGGTGATGGCAGCCCCCCCCCCCCCCCCCCCCCTCTCATGATCGCAAACCCCAACATCTTCCGGATTGATTCCAATCTTGTCCCGGTTCGCTAATCATCATCGTTTCAAGGTTAGGGTTTATTGTTTTGCGATTCACATTAGGATTTGTGTAATCTTGATCATGATTATGTGTAATCGTAGGATTATTAGTATGAAAAGTTTTGTGATTTATGATTAGTTCGGATGATTGTGCGAATCTTTGCGATTGTGATGTTATGTTGAATACTAAAATCATAGGCTGCGTTTTAGCGATAAAGATCATGTTATATAATTAGGGTTTGCATGAATATTGGTATACATGATGATATTTGACAAATAAACCTGTTGTTAATCATTATTACTAAGCGTCATGATCGTTTAAGCATGTTCTAATGCGATAAAAGTCGAAAACAGTTTGCTGAATGACATTTACAGCCAACTTCAATTGGTTGTAACCTGATCATTATCTATGGAAAAGTCGATTTTCTGAATCCTAAAACGTGTATTTTTGAAAAACGCTTCTAATGGCGCCAGATTCATATTTTTCTGAGGTCGTTTGCTGTTTTTAAGTGTGTTTTAGTGCAGCAGCTGAAGTTGTGTAAATTCTGCAGAATTTGCTGGTTGTTTATCGAGTCGGATCTCATAGTCTGTAGGGGGTTGGGTCACGAAATTTGTACAGTAACTGGAGACAGGAATTTCCGAAAATCTCCCACTAGAATTTTGTTAATTGGATGAACGATAATTTTTAAATAATTTTTCCCGTGGACTGCAGTAAGAAAGCGACGAATCTGACTGCAGCCTAGTATATAAATGTTTATAAATAATTGGTAAAGCGTTAGGACTTGAAAAGTTTACATAAAATCCTACAGTTTAGTTGACATCTCCTGTAAAAAAATTGGAATTTTTGGAATGTTGGAACTATTTTATAAAAATCCTCGAAAACAGCCCAGTTATGTGCGTACTAGCTGAAACATGATAACTTGTGTTTGTGTGTACCTAAGTGTTGTATGAGTTAACCTGTGTTTATGACAAGTTGGTTTGATCATTATTTTGTATGGTGATATTTTGCATGCATGATTTTTGTTTCGAATTGGTTGTTGCGTGTGCCGTACTGTGTGTTAGTTATGCTTAGGATTTTGTGACAGTGTGTTCACACACTAACTTTAAATCGGTTGTCATGTTAGGACGCGATTAGCGGTTCCATCATTTGCTTCTTTTGTGTTATTCTAACCGAGCAATTTAAGGTGAGTTTACGGCCCCTATTTTATCCGGTTTTAAACAACAGGGGGAGAAACATGTATACGCTCTACAACTCTATCTTTTTACGTTATGCGAAATTAACGCCGTTAACTACTCGGTAACTAAGTTAATGTTAATATACGTTATGGTCACTAAGTAGCTTTATCACGGAAGTCCTCAACCAACTCTCGGATCGTTAGTATTGGGTTAAATTGCGGGGAAATTATAGTAGTACTACTGGGCCCGACAAGCCCCACCCGAGCTAGTCGCGCTAGCCGACCGGGAATGGGCAACGGGTGATTAATTTGGCCTAACTTAAGCCATGGTTAGTGATAGACCTGGCAACACTGAGGCAACAACAGTCAGCTTCGATCGCGAACTCTTATGTGACGTAACTTTAGGCTCACTACCTACATGTTAACATTGAACTTAATTACGAACCAACATTATTATTCCGGGTTAGGAATAATGGAACTATATCGTTATCCCGGGTTAGGGATAACGGGGAAAACAAACTTTTAAACCGAACTTGTGAACTTATAAAAACCTGTGAACTCACTCTTCTTTAATGTAGACACTTGTTTCTTTACATGTTTCTCAGGACGCTAGGAGCGCTAGGTGCACTCACTTGCATTTGATCAAGACATTTTTATCGAGTCTTATTTACGAATAATGTTTGGGATTTTTGGTTTTGGCGTTTATGTTGGCGCCCGTTACTTTACTTTACTCTAATGCTTCCGCTAAACTTTGAAACTAATGCTTCCGCTAAACTTTGAAACTAAGATATTTTGAAAATGAATATGAATGGTTAAACAAATGTTTTTGGAAAACGTTTAAATAAATCATATAGAGTCGTTCGATATTACTAGTGTCTGAGATTCTGGTTTGATCACACGCCTCGCGGTAAAACTCCGCTAGTGGAAATTGAGGGTGTGACACTTGCGTCCATACAATGCCTCGAAAGGTGCCATTTGAATACTCGCGTGGTAACTATTATTGTACGAGAATTCGACCAAAGGCAAGTGCATGTCCCAGTTGCCACCAAAATCGATTACGCAAGAAGGAAGCATGTCCCCTAGAGTTTGGATAGTACGCTCGGTTTGACCACCAGACTGAGCATGGATAGCAGTACTGAGATTGAGGTGAGTACCAAGAGCTTTTTGAAACGTTTGCCAAAGACGGAAAGCGAAATGACCATCACGGTCCGAAATAATATCAACGAGGATACCGTGACGACAAATGACTTCATCCATGTAGATACGAGCCAATTTCCCGACTCGATAGTCTTCACGTATGGGAAGGAAATAAGCGGACTTGGTTAGACGGTCGACGATTACCCAAATACTATCGTGACCAGATGATGTTCGAGGGAGTTTGCTAATAAAATCCATAGCAATACTCTCCCATTTCCAAACAGGAATTTCTGGTTGCTCGAGTAAGCTAGAGGGACGTTGATGTTCGGCCTTTACTTTAGAACGAGTAACGCACTTTGAAACATAACAGGCGATATCTTTCTTCATTCCAGGCCACCAATATGACACACGAAGGTCATGATACATCTTCTCGGTGCCATGATGAATAGAATGCCGAGACTTATGAGCTTCACTCATCAAGAGGTCACGGAGATTATCACGGTTAGGAATCTAAATACGGTCAAGATAGCACATGATGCCATTGGATTTGGTCATGAGTTGGTTTTCAGCACCACACTTCAACTCTTTATCGAGGTTACTCTCATTAACGGTTGAGTATTGTGCCTCACGAATCATCTCTTGAAGCTTTCCCAAAGTTTGGTAGCAACGGACACTCTTAGCATGAGTTTTTCGACAAAGTGCGTCGGCCACAACATTCGCCTTACAAGGGTGGTAGCGAATATCGCAGTCATAGTCGTTTAACAATTCCACCCAATGACGCTCACACATGTTGAGTTCTTTTTTGTTAAAGATGTGCTGGAGGCTCTTATGGTCGGTGAAGACCGTACACTTTGTACCATAAAGGTAGTGTCGCCATATCTTTAATGCAAAAACAACTGCACCAAGTTCAAGGTCGTGCGTAGTATAGTTTTTCTCATGAATTTTGAGTTGTCGTGACGCGTAAGCGATGACCTTGTCTCGTTGCATAAGAAATCAACCAAGACCTTGCCTTGAGGCATCGCAATACACGACAAAGTCGTCGGTAGCATCGGGAAGGGTTAGGATAGGAGCATTGCAAAGCATGTCCTTGAGCATTTGAAAAGACTCCTCTTGCTCGGAACTCCAAACAAAAGGCTTATCCTTTTGAGTCAAGGAAGTGAGAGGCACATAAATTTTAGAGAAATTTGAAATAAACCGATGGTAATAACCGGCTAAGCTGAGAAACAAACGAATTTCGGACGGAGGTCTTAAGAGCAATCCAATTTTTCACCGCCTTGATTTTTGCAAGGTCAACGTGAATACCAAGTTTGTTGATGGCATGACCAAGAAATTGAACCTCCTTTAGCCAAAATTCACACTTAAAGAACTTGGTGTAAAGACGTTCAGTACACAAAAGCTGAAGGATAAGACGCAAGTGTCGCTCATGCTCTTCTCGCGTCTTGGAATAGATTAGATATCGTCAGTGAAGACGATTACGAATCTGTCGATATAGGGCTTACATACGCGATTAATTAAATCCATAAACACGGCGGGTGTGTTGGTCAAACCAAGTGGCATGACCACGAACTCGTAGTGCCCATAACGTGTGCGAAACGTGATTTTAGGTATATCTTCTTCGAGGACTCGGAGTTGTTGATAACCAGAGCGAAGGTCGATCTTTGAGAAACAAGTAGCACATTGAAGCTGATCAAAAAGGTCGTCGTTGCGGGGAAGAGGGTATCGGTTCTTGACCGTAAGCTTGTTGAGCTCACGATAGTAGATGCACATTTGGAAGGATCCGTCTTTCTTTTTTACGAATAGAATGGGAGCACCCCAAGGAGAGGTGCTAGGGTGTATGAAGAATTTATCAAGAAGCTCCTGAAGTTGGCTAGACAGCTCTTGCATCTCTGAGGGTACTAGACGATAGGGGGATTTTGCGACCGGTTTTGCGCCAGGGATTAGATCGATGCGAAAGTCAACTGAACGAGGAGGAGGATGAGGACCAGGAAGATCCTTGCGGAAGATGTCAGGGTAATCACGTCCAACGGGAACTTCACTCACACTTGGACCCTTATCCTTCTTTACCACAATGCGGGCAAGAAAGGCGAAGTATTCCTTGCGCAAGTACTTGTATAAAGACATAAGCTTGAGTCCTTTGGAGGGTTTCTCCCCATAAACGTGTAAGGAATCGTCATTGGGAAGGGGAAGATGAATGAACTTTTTGGAACAAACAACTTCAGCACGGACTCACCTAACCCTATCCATACCTACTATGATATCGAAGCTACCCATTTTGCATGGGTATGAGGTCAATGGAAAACGTATGATCGTTGAGATTCAAAGAACAATTAGATCAGATAGAATCAACAGTGACGGATTTTTCGTCAGCGACTTCGACTTCAAATGATTTAGGCAACTTAGAACGTCTACACATGAGCAAAGGTTCGAATTCGACGGATACAAAACTTTTATCCGCACCAGTATCAAATAAACACGTACCGTAAACATTTTTAACGAGAAACGTACCAGAAGTAACATCGTTGGCGTTTTGAGCTTGTGCGGCTGTGATGACAAAGGCTCGACCACGAGCTTGCTGTTGCTGCTGCTGATTGTTGTTGTTGTTGCTCTGCGGGCAGTTGTTGGCGAAGTGATTTCGATATCCGCATCTGAAGCAGGCACGAATGGTAGGTGCAAGTGGTCGGTTTTGGTTGGCGGTAGGGTTTTGGGTGCGGTCATTGCTCGGCTTAGTTGGTAGGGGCTTGCGGAGCACTTCGACATTGTTGGGCGAAGTGTCCATACCTATTGCAGATTGTGCATAGGCGGCAAGGCGCAGTAACCGGATGGTGGAAAGGACAGGTGTTACACGTGGGATGCGGACCAGCGTATGTTTTCTTGATGGGTTCGGGAGAGGCTAAGGCTAGCTGTTGAGGGTTTGGTGGAGTGACTACCGAGCAGTTCTGGCTCGAATCCTTCCGCTTCTTGCCTTTGGTGTTGCTTCTCGGGGGTTTGGGCGAGGTAGGCTCGGTGAGGGCTTCGGTGGTGGCTTGATGGGCTTTCCTTAATGAAGCCTTAGAGGCTTCACGAAGGATGTGGTTATTGTTTAGTCGGGCAGATAGGCGAAAAGCTTCCTCAAGGGTTTTGGGTGAGGTGGTGTCGACAAGATTCGTGAGGTGAGGAAGGAGGCAGCGTATGTACTTGGTAACTTCCTTTTCGGCCGCGTCGACTTAGCTCGGGCAGATCGCACTCAGCTGTTTAAAACGGGTCGTGAGGCCGGCGTTGTCATTCCCCACCTGTTTAAGGTTCCAAAACTCGTTCTCGAGTCGTTGGCACTCGTGGGGAGGACAAAATTCATTCTCCATCAGCTTATCCATAGGAGGGCGTGAGCGGCATCATTACCACGAGCGTTATGCTCGGAAGTCCACCAATCAAGAACCCTCGATCAGAATACTCCCGTACTGTTCATGGTATGCAGGTGGTCGGGACAACCATTTTGGAGAAAAGTAACCTCAATGGCGTCAAACCATTAGAGTAACTTGGTGGCGTCCCCTTCGCCGGTGAAAGGCTGGGGGTTGCAGGACCAAAAGTGATTATGGGTAAAGGTTGATTTACGTGGTTCCGCATTGGAGTCGACGGAGGTGTGGGGGGATTCGACATTGGGTGGGGGTTGAATCTTCTTGACGATCTCAGGTATGACCTTGGCCATATGCTCGGACATTTGTTTGGCCATGAATTTCATGCAACCCTTTTTGGACATTGAATCAGAATGGGACCTTGATTTGGACTTCGTCTTGCGCATAACGCTTTGAGAGGAAGACATCTGAAGGATTCGACAATAGAAGAGATTAAGGCTTTGAGCGTAATGCATTTTTATAAAAAGAAATCATTTATGAGCATATAAGTATCATGTGTTGGTGTCTATTGCCTACGTCTAGGATATATTTGTAATGTTTTTAAAGTTTACAAGTTAATGTTTAAATGAGAAAATATAAAGTTTATGTTTTTACACTATGATTCGCATGAAACAGATGTGTGTTTCGTACGAGTGAGTCACTCGTACGAAATACTATTTCGTACGAATCATAGATGTTTGTTAGTGCACGCACTTTGGTATGAGTCATGTCGACCTATAAATAAGGAAGTGTTGTGTTAGAGCTGGTACATATTTGTCATTTCATACGACGAAGCTCTGTCAGTTTGTTTACTTGCGTCTGTAACTTGAACGTCTTTAATACATCAGAAGCATTAAACAGTAAGTATTATCTTATTTGTCATATCTACCTCTCTAGCAATGAATTCCGCCTCTGCTAGTTGAGCGAGATCAGGTCGATTGCTCATTCGGGAGCTCGATCCCCGTTCACAAGTGGTATCAAGGCCATGAGATCTGATCTACAGATAGACAACAAGTACTTACTGTTCAGACTTGGATATATCTTCATCTTCATCAGTTTTCTGACCTTTGCTGGATTTTGGACAAATTTCGGATGAATTCATGGACAAAATGGACTAGGATTTTAGTAATTCAAGTTAATCTTCAATCTAATCAATCCATACCATAATTCGGACATAAAATTGAACTAAATCATGTTGAAATCGATAAAATTTGGTCAGTTAGAAGTTTGAATTAGTTTCGTACGAGTTTCGCACGAAATTAAGTGTTCTTGATTTTGGTACGAATCAGTTTAGAATTCATACGAACTTAAAGTTCATACAGAATTTTGAAACATTTTTCAGAATTTCAAATTGTTTCGTACTAAATGTCTTGATCTGTACAAAATTCATCCGCACAAAATTATCTCAGTTAAAAACACTTGTTTCGTATAAAAAATTGAATTGATTCGTACGAAATCGAAGTTCTTGTGAGAGAATTTGAATCGTACAAAATATTTATTTCGTGCAAAATTCTTGTTTCGAACGAAATTTCTTGTCCGCACAAAAAATTGTCTAATCTGATCTGTTTGTTTTCGAGAAGTGTGTTCTAATTTTTTATAGAAAAAATGTCCGAGGAATTTGACAATGCGTTCGCAACATCGGTTGTTACCACTGCAGCAGCTCAAAACATCAATTTAGAGAATGAAATTGGAACAATGACTAAACCTCCAAAGCTTATGAATTTCGAAGACTGTGATAGCTGGAGTGAGAGGTTTATGAACTGGGTGCAAGCTAACCATTTTACTCGCTGGTTTGCAATCGAGGCAAAATACATCGCACCAGTTGGCGAAAATGGACTCTCGCCCAATTCTCTGATGTTGAACGAGAAAGATTTATCATCGAAAAGAAAATGATGAACATTCTTCAGCAATCAATCAAAGAAGACATCTTGGCTTTACTGCAGCATGATGATGATGCGCAATCTTTGTGGAATGCTCTTCGACTCAAATTTCAAGGCAGTGCTCAACTCCGCAAAAGCAAAAGGTCATTATTAAGAAAAGAGTTTGACGTATTCACATTGATCAAAGGAGAAACGGTTAAGCAGCTGATTGAGCGATACTGTCATCTGGTGGTTCATATGAAGACAATGGGAATTGTGAAGATAAATGAAGAGCTTGTTGATAAGCTAGCTGATTCTCTGCCACAAGGTGAATGGTCAACTTATTTAACCATCTTGAAGAATGGAGTAGAATACAGCAATTTCTCGTTGCCTCGCTTTATCGAGAGATTGGAAGGTCATGAATTAGAGATGCAAAAGATGGCCAAAAACAAGACTGTTCAAATGCAACAAGATGTGAATCTTTATTTCAAAAACTGTTATGTTGCTCAAATCCAAGCGCCAAAGATTCAAACTGCGTTCAGTGCATATAGCTCACCAAGCACACCTCCAACTCAGTCAATTGGTTTCCAATCATACCCAACAGTTGATCCGAATACACCTTCTAGTCAACAATCTTCTTTCAGATCAAATCAATCTCAGAACAATCAAGCCACTCCATCATCCAATGCAAGTCAAATATTTTTGCAATGCAACATTGCCGTTGACTTTCAGAACGCGCAAAATTTTGACGAAAAGACGGCAAAACAACATATGTCTCTACTTGCTTCAGTTCTTGAGTCATATGTCAGTCTTGTTGCTAGAAAGATTGGAAACTCTGAGATGACACGTGAAGACTACGATCAAATTGTTCCAGTTGAAATGGAGTTGATTGATATAAAATGGTGTATGGCCTCGATCGTTTGATGAGCACAGAGATTTATGGAAATCACTGGTAAAGAAAATTTGGGAAGTTTGGATGGGAAACTTGGATTTGATAAATCCAAAGTTACTTGTTTCATGTGTCGGGAGAAAGGTCACTTTAAAAGAGAATATCCAAACCGAGATGTTCAAGGGAATCATAATCCTTTCACTGATGACAATTACAAAAGAGCGATCTATCACCGACCTCAACGAAGAACAAGAATCGTGCCGATTGAAGACAAGCAACCTGAAACTAAAGATAAGGGTTTGGTTGTTACACAAGAAGACGAAGGGTTTAATTGGAACAAGTTTATTCGCAAGGAGAAAGTTTGGCATTGGTGGCTGAAATTATTTATGAACCAGAAGAAGAATTGGAGGCATCCTTTGATGAAGGACCTGAGGATAACGATTATTACTATCATACTTCATCAGAGGAAGAGGAGCTTTTGAAGGGTCCATTCAAACATCTTTTGCCTAACGATGTTTTAAAAAACTTTTGCAGGATATTTCGCACCTACTCAACATTCAACAGATGAAGTGCAAAAGAAGCCGGTTGAAGATGTCAAAGTGGATGAGAAAAAGGAATTGCTGAAAGAAGACATCATTAAAGCGTGCATGGCGAATGGAAATGAGGTAAACAAGTCATCTGAGAATGAAAAATCTTGTTCAAAGTGTGATGAACCATTTGGTAAGTGTCTTGGGAAAGACAAAAGATTTGCTGAATTGCAAAGTTTAACAGACAATTTGTCAAGCGATTACAAAACCACAAAGGAAGCTTATGACAAATTGAGTGCGTCTGTTAAACAATATAATAAAGCACTCAGAGAAAATGACGCAACACTTATGATGCTTAAAGCAACAGTGATGGATAAATAAATGGCAATTAATATTCATCTAAACACTATTGCTGAACTCAAAAGTGAGCTTGAGAAAATGAGAATTGAAACCAAACGAGTTAACAAACTGTTAATTAGTTATTCCACAAGCTCATACGTCATAGATCACATTTTACCAAAAATAGAAAATACTGAGGAATCTAAAAATGGTCAAACAAAGAGTGGAAGTTATTATCGAGTTTTTCCACCCATGTGAAACAGTTATTCTTGCAAAAATCCATCTGGGGTGGAAAATGCGCTAAATCTTAAATTGAAAACCGAACAGTTGCCTGAGGATATCGATATAACTTACACTAAAATTGATGGTGAATGTGATTCTGAAGTGGTAGAAAATGTGATTGAAAAAGTGTTAACAAATGAATCTGAAGTGGCCGAGTCTGAAAAGTCTGAGAAGTCAATATCTGATGACAAATCAGAAAATAGTTTAAATGATGATCCCAATGTCATAGTTTATAAAATGAAAGGATCTGATAAACTATTTTCGGATGAGGATTTTCCTATCAAGAAGGTGAAAAGAGGTTGTGTTGATTAAATGTACAAGCTGATGGAGGTAAGTCATGATGATTTAGATAAACATGATTCATCTTTCTATTCTAAATCAAAAACTGATAACCGACCTTACTATCGAAAAAATGGAGAT
Source organism: Scalesia atractyloides (assembly GCA_947069175.1). NCBI lineage: Eukaryota > Viridiplantae > Streptophyta > Magnoliopsida > Asterales > Asteraceae > Scalesia > Scalesia atractyloides. The sequence continues at coordinate 30,319,738 of CAMTDV010000001.1, forward strand.
TATCAGGAAAACAAACGGGCAGGGTTGGTTTTCAGAAGCAACATAAAACCAACAGGTCCCAAAAATTGGATTTTACAAAGAAAATTAATTTTGTATATGGGACAACAACCGAGAAGGAAAAGGAAATCATTGGTACTCAATCAAATTATGATTTTCTTAAAGAAAAAGAGAAACAAAAACAGGTTTTGAATACCTCTGTTCATAAGGACAGCAGGACATGCTTTAAATGCAAGAAAGTTGGACATATCGCACGATATTGTTCACAAGAAAGTTCAAAACCAGTTTCTTCTCCGAAAAAGTTCACCAAGGATGAAAAGCAAAAAGCACCCATGGTTATGCCGAAACAAATTCATAAGAGAAAGACTGAATCTCATCAAAATGTTAAACCAATTATTCAACCTCAATCTAATTTTGAAATTGGTGAAACATCACAAAAAATTCAACAAAAAGATTCAAAATTTTGTGTCAAAAGGGCTAAATCACAAACACAGAAATGGGTTGCTAAAATTGATAACACCAAATCATCCAAGGTTGAGCTCAAACCTTCTGTTCCAAACAACATTGAGTTTAAAAAGATTGAAAAGAACAAAGTGGGTCCAAAGTTTGACATTCCAAACCCACCCAAGACCAAACAGGCTTGGGTCTCTTTGTTTAAATGAATTTTGTTAATCATGTGTGCAGGGGCTCCAACGTTCGATATTGTCAAAATGGATCATTGATAGTGGAGCATCTCGCCACATGACAGGAATGCTTGTGCTGCTCAATGATGTTAGAGCTATTCGAGGAGGATATGTAGGATTTACTGGAATGCAGCGAGGTAGAATTGTTGGAGAAGGGATTCTCTCGAACGGAGTTGTATCGTTTGATAAAGCGAACTATATCGCCGAACTTGAGAACAATCTGCTTAGTATCTCGCAAATTTGTGACAAGAAGTTCACGACACATTTTAATGATAAAGAATGTCTAATTCTAAAACCCGGTTTCAATATTCCAGAAGAATGGATTCTGATGCGAGCTCCGCGAGAAAATGATTTATATGTCCTTGACATGAGCATCGCTTCTACCACGTCAAAGAAAGTTCAATGCTTTGGTTCCAAAGCTACCGAAAGAGTCAATTTTATGGCACAGGAAAATGGGGCACATTCATCTTCGAAAGATGAATTTTATTGTGCATAACGACTTAGTGGAGGGTGTCAATTTGAAAAGTTTTCATCTATCAGACAAGTGTCTTAGCTGCAAAAAGGGGAAGCAGCATAAGAAATCACACCTGAGTAAGCTGTTGAATTCGATAAAGCTACCACTAGAAAGACTACATATGGATGTCTTTAGACCAGTCAATGTTAAAAGCATTTTTGGAGATCTATACTGTCTTGTCGTTACAGAGGATTATTCTCGATTTTCATGGGTGTTCTTTCTGGAAAGTAAGGATGAAACGTTTGAAACTCTTATGATCCTTTTCAGAAAACTCGAGAATTTATATCATTTACCCATTAAGAGAATTCGCAGTGGTAATGGAACGGAGTTTAAGAACAAGAAGATGCAAGAGTTCTGCAATGAAAAGGGGATTCTTCATGAATTCCGCACCCCCTATAATCCACAACAAAACGGAGTAGCTGAACGAAAGAATCGCATGTTGATAGAAACTGCTAGAACAATGTTAGCTGATTTGAAATTACCGATCTGTTTTTGGAGTGAAGCAGTAGCATCAGCATGCTATACCCTAAATCGTGTGTTGACAGTTAAGCCTCACAAAAAGACATGTTTCGAGTTACTGAATCAATGAAAGCCTAACTTAGCATTTTTGGAACCTTTTAGATCACCGTGTACCGTCTTGGACCCGGCTGGTAAATTTGGAGCCAAATCTTTGGAGGGTTTCTTTGTTGGCTATGCTACTCCTCAAAAGCGTGTTTTCTTGCCGAGTCTGAACCAGGTAGTTCTAGTGCAGCACGTAGATTGTCAAAGATATACAACGCCTACACAGAAGCCTGGGGATCCGTGGTTGTTTAACTATATGGATTGTGGGATTCATTTGATCTTCCAGATGTGCCAACTGAAAAAGAACTTGTTATGTTATTTCAAAGACATCAATTATCTAATCAAGAAGAAGTTCCTCGACCTTTGGTGATTTCTACATCTTTACCAGTTAACAAGTTGGATGTTGATCAAAGCTCTTCTGTTCTAAATCTGGTTCCTGCTACAAATGTCAATGCTGCTGAATCTTTTGCCCAGCCAAATGAAGATGACTGATCGGGAACCAACTTTCAACGATGGAGGGTCCAGTTTTGATGAGGGATCTGTGAACGGGGATCGAGCTCCCGAAATGAGCAATTGATCTAATCTCGCTCAACTAGCAGAGGCGGAATTCATTGCTAGAGAGGTAGATATGACAAACAAGACAGAACTTATTGTTTAACTGCTTCTGATCTATTAAAGACGTTCAAGTTACAGATGCAAGTAAACAAACTGACAGAGCTTCACAGTCTGAAATGACAAACCCATTTCTAGCTCTAACACAACAGTTCCCTATTTATAGGTCGACATGACTCGTACTGAAGTGCGTGCACTAACCAACAAACATCTGTGTTTTGTACGAAATAGTATTTCGTACGAGAGACTGATTTCGTACGAAACACTTTCCTGTTTCATGCAAATCACAGTATAACACATATAAATTTTACATTTTCCAATTTAAACATTAACTTGTAATCTTTATAAACATTATGGATATATCCTAGACGTAGGCAATAGACATTATGCACCAACAAACTCCCCCTTGGATGTTGCCGTAGTCTGGATAATCTTCAAAACTTCAATTCGATTTGACTTTAACACCCAAAAAATCCCTTTAACGACTTTCGACGTTCCTCAGAAGCAATAGGCGTTTGATCGGTAAGAGGACGTCGCTTCAAAAACTGAAAACTCCTTAACGATGCTACTCTTGAACGTTTAGCGATCCGAGCTTCCTTTTCTTTAGTCTTCTTCAACTCCTTCTTTTCAATCTTCCTCCAGGTTGTCTTCCAATTCGATCCCGAATGAAAATCATTTGCAAAGCACACATTTACGACCTTTTGAAATTGAAGTGCTTGCTCCTGATCCTTTTCTTCAAAACTGATCTTGTTATAAAATAAACATTCAATGTCTTTCTTCAAACAATTTACTAGCCACATGGGGTCTAGTACTCGAATGCCTCGCCACAACCCAAATATTCTTTTTTGTGCTATGACGGCTTCGGTTAATTCCTCAGTTATCTTCCAAGCATCTTCATCAGGGTGTACACAAATAACAACCTCACGTGTATTAGAATCGTAATGCCACCACTTGAAGATCGTATAGAAATCTTGCTCCATTTTAATCATCAGCATGTTATTCAACACCCGTGGTTTCTTCACTATCAACGTAATATCTTTCCCTTTTGCCACTGGATCTCTTTAGTAATACGACACGGATAATGCAGTTTCCAGTGAACAAAACCATGCTTCGCTTCAAATTTAATCAATCTCCACAATTTTTTATCATGGAACTTCATCTTTAGGTTTATCATCTTTGTTTGCACAAGTTCCTTAATGTCCCAATATTGCGGTGATTTAATGTCACTTAAACATCAAAAGTATTGAATTCCAAATTCTCTTTTAATAGCATAAACATTCAGCTCTTCAATCCAACCCCAACTCAAAATATCTCCCAAAGAAATATCAGCATCTCTACTAAAAAATGCCAGGGGTCTCTTAAACTTTCGTTCACCTGGACTCTCTCTAATCCATTTCTTCTTTAGTTCGATAATCTCAGCTGTAGACAACTTTTCTGGAATCGTTCCTTCTTTAACAGCTTCCGAAACTTTCCTTTGTAATACTTCAGAATTCTCTGCTGTGAATAAATCGATAAACGTTGGTAAATCCTCTGTACCCTGACATCATTAGTATCTTCACCAGAGTCACTTTCAACGACAACGTTATCATAAACATTTGCGTCTTCAATTTCCTCAAAAACATAATCATTCAGATCGAACACATCTATCTTGTTTAGCTCATCTTCAAAGTCAAACTCGAACTTTTCTCCACTAATTCCAAGCATTTCAACTATCTCTTCTTTCGAGTAACTATGCACAAACTCTCCCTCTTCTACATCATGCTCAAGGTATAAAACAAATGGCTTTTGCACAACAGGAACATAAAATGTAACATTCTCTGTGAAGATTCCTGCTTGCTGAGCATCAATCGAATCGTCAACTTTGTTTAACCCTTCCTCTTCAGCAATTTGGTTCTCAGAATCATCAAATACTCGGAAAGATCAACTAATTCATTAATGTTTAAATCTATTACACGAACACCCGATCCACCCACATTATCATCATCATTTCCATCATCTGAATCACTGGAATCTTTATCATCAACATCAACTTTTTCAGTATCTTCTATCTCTTCCTCCTTTTCTTTTTCTTCAACCAATTCTTTATTATCTTTTCCCATCTTTTTCATCAACCACTCTTGATGCCGTTGTGAAATATCCAGAAAATCTATATCAACATCAACAGGCTTTCCTATCAGAATAAAGTTCTTCGATTCCTTGTACACTACGATATCCCAACATCGTACTGGCCTAGATTCAGCTTCTGGCACAGCTACTTCACTCACAGAATCCTCTACAATCTTACCCTTTCCTTTTCCTAATGTATCAGATTGTTGCTTAGCCAATCGTTCTTGTTCTGCAACCTTTTCTCTAGCTTTGGTACGTTCAATCTCATCAATCGCTGCAGATATACTCAAACCAAACTTCTTCTCAAGAATCTTCTCAAATATATCCATCCTTCGACTATTTCTCAACCTTTCTTCCTCGAATTCAGTCATTCGCAAACGTAATATTTCATTCTCTAAAACAACACTAGCCATCCCTTCGAGTTGCTGTTTATCAACGATTAAACCTCCAATTATTTCAAGCATCTCAAACTTCTCTGTCGTTAGCAAGTTTATCTGCTCTTGTAATTAAGCGATGCGCACAACATTCATATTCACTTGTTTCTGCAAAACATCAATTCTAGGATCATCAAATCGAAACTCATCTCCCCTAGGTAGATCGTCTAAATTAATCTCGTCAAATAATGCTTGTGAGCTAAACCGTTGTGATGTAGGACGAGATTGCTGAGCATGAGATGGTTGAGACTCTTGTTGAGCCGACGATTGTGGTGCTGGTTGCTCGACAGGCTTTGGATCAGGCATAGGTTGTTGAACAGGTTCTGGTACAAACTGTTGTGGTGTTGGTTGTTGCTGCTCAGATTCTTGTTCAGGAACTGGTGGTTGTTGCGAAGATATCTCTGGTTCAATATGTGGTTGATCTGGCTTGGGATGCATATAATGTAGTGGAGATGGAATACTCTGTGTTTGTTCCTCCACATTTGCTTCAGTAGTTTGCTCAGCATCAGCTTCTGTTGGATTAACAATCGGAGATATGCGAGCTGCAGATCTTTTCATCCTTCTCGGTCTTTTCTTAACAGGAGTTCTAAAACCAGATTCAAGCTCAGATTCAGACGGAACGTAAGTAGTATCGTCTTCGCCTGTTGCCTTTCTTTTTCGTTCTTTGGCTTTTCGCTTCAGCTCATCTTGATGTTTCTTTTCCAATTTCTCCGCTCTTCTCTTTTCTCCTGCACGTCTATCCTCAGAATCTGTACTAGAAGATAGTACTTCTTCAGCTGTTGTCGTGTCAGCTCCAAAAGCCTGACGTTCTATATCTTCTGCCATTTTTTCAACTGTTTCTTCAATCTCAGGTTAATCCCTCAATCCTGATCTTTTAGCAGTAGATGCAGCTTTTCTCTTTCTTCCTTTCTATTACCTCCTTTATCTTCGTCTTTCACAAACCACGGACTTCGCTTTGCCACAAACAAAGATAAAGAATTCACTTCCTCCTCATGGTCACCACTATCGTCTTTCCTCCATTTTCCAGGTGCGGGTGAGATGTAATCTTTATTCAGAATAGCACCCAACATCGGTTTAGCGGCGGGAGCGGACTTCAAATGTACGTTCATCTTTCACAGAGACTGAACATCCATATGCTCAAGTTTAAGCACATCATCAGAAGATTTCTTCAAGTCCGGATGTAAATAATCTAATATCATCTGTATAAACCTCGGGTACTGCAAAAATCTCTCCTTCTGTATGTTTTGGATCATCTAAGTAAAAATAACTTTCGAAAAGTTATAAGGAAGATTCAGCACCAGCGAGATAATCATGCACATATGATAATCTACTAAGTCATCAAATCCACCCTTTCTGTGACCCAAACAATGGATAATAACATATGCCTGATATCGAAATGGCGCGCTTAGATTTCCCTTTTTGAAAGAAGCAGCATTTATGAAACCTGAATATCCCATCCTGTAAAAAGATCCTTTCACCATATATTCAGTAAAGCCCGTTGGATCATCCTTGTTATCTTTAAACTTTAACACTTTCCGAATCAAATCTTCAGTAATCTTTACTTGAATATCCACATCGTTAATCTTCACTGCTGATATAGACATTGTCGTCAAGAGTATATTCCGCAGCATTCCAGAAATACTCAACATGTGACAAATATACAGTATGTCTTTCTGTAATCGCTTTCGTCACTCTAATTTTGGTAAGAAAATCCAAGATACTTCGGTACGCAGCTATTTCTGGGATTTTAGCATCTGTAGTACAGCATATGTTATGTACTGGCGAAAACCCGGATCTCTTTGTCTGTTCAAGAAAAATATTCAACCGTTAGAAATTTTCAAACTTTCAAAAATTCTTCACTGGTTCGTACAAAACTCTTAATTTCGTATGAAATACACAGTTAAACAAAAGTGTTAAACTTTCAAAATGTCTATTTCTTGTTTCGTACAAAATCTTTTTATTTCGCACGAAATTTCCATTTGATCAGAAAATTTTTGAACATTTAAACATTTTTCTCTGTTTCGTACAAAATCTTTGTTTCGTACAAAAACTTCATATGATCAAACCATTTGAAAGTTGAAGTTATGTTATTCATACGATTCATTTGTTTCGCAGAAAATTCTTTACTTAAACAATTTTATTTAAAATCTCATTTTGTACGTAACAGGTCACTCGTACCAAATCTACTTCGTCCCAAAATTTGTCCAAGGGTAATCCGATCCTAAAACTTGTTGTTTTTAGTAAATTGATAGTTGATTTTCAGGTTATTAGAACCGATATTAACGATTTTGTGGTCAATTTTAAGTTTTACCGGTCCATTTTCCCTAGATATAAGTTTTAGTCCAAATCGTATAAAATTTTGACATTATAACAGTTAGATCGTGACGAAATTACCTTGCCCATTGTATAAGGTGTGTAAATCAACCTCAACAATGCGAATAGCAAGCACAAGAATCAAGAAATAAAGTTTTAGAAATGAATCTCACAAAACACTCTCTGAATCGCTCAATAGTGCTCAAAGAACAGAAATCTCATTTCTGTGCGAACCAAAAGGGTATTTATACTTTCCCTGTTTCATACAAAATCTTGTGAATCGTACAAAATGGTTACCCTTTGTTTCGTACAAAAACTCCTTATCCGCAGAAATTTGATTTTGTACGAATCAAAACTAAAAACTTCTAAACTTTTTCAATTCCTATTTTTATTTATGTTTTTTATATTTTATTTTCAATAATTTTATCTGTTTCAAAAATCCACTTGACTAACCAAGTCCAACTTAATGACCCTGGTTATTCAATTTGCCTTCCAAGTCCAAGTTAATGACCTTGGTTGACCATGTTTGACCAAACAAATTTATTTTAACATGTAAAGTTTCAAATTAATGAACTTTCTTGATATTTTAGTAAACTTTGTTAAAAATTAGCTCCCAACCTATGATTCCAAAATTTTCTCAGCAAGATGTCACAATGAATCCAACCATCAGTGTTTTTATCATCGGTAAACAAAAATAAAACTATTAAGCTAAGAAAATAAAAATCTTTTTGGGTTTTTTTTAAGAAATTTTTAAGAATAACATTTTTGTGAGTTTTGTGTTTTCAGAGGATCATTTCAAGCATTCATATAAGTCATTAGTACCGTTAGTCTAGACACACCTTTTAAGCTTTTAAACAAATTTACCTAGGTTGCCAATATATTTGTCCATTTAAACCTCTTCTCGTTTCTCAACTGTTTCAAGATATGTTAAGGTATTATTAGAAACATGAAATAACTGTGTTTCCCATCTCAGAATATACTCCCGTATCAAGATTCCCAGAATATCATTTTACAGGTGAATATATCGAATTGATATCTGTATATAGGGTGAATGCGAGACATTGAGAGCTCAGGTTAGTACTACCGTACAGACAAAGGGATGAAGGCTCGTCTTTAGGTGGTGTTCCATTAAAGAATCTTTTATACTGCAAATGTCATAATTGCTTAAGACATAATCATTTTTATGCAGCTTTCGGGGAAATAATGCGAAAGTATTATATGAGTTCTAGGCCATTGCTTCCGCAAAATCAGAAGAACTCGAATAATACCCCAGATATCAATCAATATAAAGACCTAGTATCGCAGAATCTGGCATTCTCTCAAACAAATTTTCGGAGTACTAAGTCCATATATCCGAGAGATGTTAACCCACAAGTTAATCAATTTTTTGTGTTTTAGGTTTATATCTTGATAAAAATCTACTGAACGAGTGAAGTCTATTGGCATATCCATAGTAAGACTTGCTTAAACACTTTTAAACAATACAATTCTTTAGCATACTGTGACTTATCATTTTTGATTTACTATGATCACTCTTTTTACACAAAACTCTTTTTGTTTTTTAAATGTTTTTGTATTTTCCTCAAATCTCTCCCCGTAAAATCAAAAACATATTTTTTGAATTTTTAAGAAAGTAGAAGAAAGAATGTACAGAAAACGTTTAATCGATGACAAATTCACATCAAGTCGTCATCATCCTCAAACTCAACCTCAAAAACATCCCCTGAGATCATATTTTTTAAACCATTAAGCTTTAACAAATTTTTGAACTTTGTTTTATTAAAAGCTTTGGTATAAAAATATGTTTTTTTGTCATCAATGTGGATTTTCTCAATTCGTACCAACTTTTTCTCGTTGCAATCACGGATAAAGTGGTGTCGAATCTCGATATGTTTAGTACGTGAGTGTTGACATGAGTTTTTAGTGATATCGATCGCGGCCTGATTATATACATATATAGGCATATCAAGAAATTGCAAACTGAAATCTCTCATTTGTTGCTGTATCCAGAGAATCTGAACACAACAACTGGATGCCGAAACGTATTCAGCCTCACAGGTAGAGAGAGCGACCACGGTTTGTTTCTTGCATTGCCACGTTACCAAACGGGTTCCGAAGAATTGGTAGCCGGCCGTTGTAGATTTTGTATTCAGTTTGCAGCATCCAAAATCAGAATCCGAGTAACCTGCAAGATTAAAATCATCATGTCTAGGGTACCACAAGCCAGTGCTTGGAAAACCCTTCAGATATCTCATTATGCGTTTAACGATAAGCAGGTGTGACTCTTTTGGATTAGATTGATAACGGGAGCACAGGCACGTTGGATACATGATATCTGGTCGAGAAGCAGTAAGATACATCAAGGATCCGATCATGACACGGTATAAAGTTTCATCAACTTTTTCGCCAGTAAGATCTGGACATATGCCATGATTTGGAGCTAACGGGGTCAATGCTGGTTTAGCTCCTGTCATATTGAATTTCTCCAATATGCCATGAACGTATTTTGTCTGATAAATGAAGATACCATCAGGCAACTGATCAACCTGAAGTCCTAGAAAGAACTTCATCTCTTTCCCATTGCGCTCATTTCGAATTTGCGCTTCATGACTTCTTCAAAGTCTTTACACAACTTGTCATTTGTCTATCCAAAGATAATATCAGCCACATATATCTATACGACAATAGATGTCCATCTACTTCCATCATGAAGAGAGTTGAGTCTACTGTTCCCCTGATAAAGCCATTATCCAAAAGATGATTCGATAATGTTTCATCCCAAGCTTTCGGGGCTTGATGAAGAACATATAAGGATTTATTCAAGAGGTAGACTTTATCTTTGTGCACTGGATCAACGAACCCCGGTGGTTGGCCACACCTCCTCTTTCACTTTTCCGTAAAGAAAAGCAGATTTAACATCCAATTGGTACACCTTGAACCCTTTCCACGAGGCAAAGGCCAAGAATATGCGAATTGCTTCAAGACGTGCAACTGGGGCGTAGACTTCAGTATAGTCTATCCCTTCTAGATGATGAAAACCTTGAACCACAAGTCGAGCTTTGTTGCGCATGACAACTCCTCTATCATCTCTTTTACACTTGAAGACCCATCTTGTATTAATCTTTTTGTGATGATCTGGTAGGTCAACAAGTGTCCAAACGCCAAGTTTCTGGAATTGATGTAACTCTTCTTGCATCGCATCCACCCAACTTTCTTCCTTCAATGCGTCTTTCCAGATTCCCGGTTCAACCAGAGAAACAAAACAACTGTGAGAAAATCGGACTTGAAGTGGAGCAATACTAGAATAGGAACAGCTTAGATCTTTATTAATTTGATTGCGAGTTTGCACTCCTGATTGTAAGCTGCCTATAATGTTATCTGATGGATGATATGAAAGTGTCCTTGGCATCACTTCAGTTGGAACATCTACTTGTGATTGCAAATTCGATATATTTTCATCGACAACCGGTACAGATGAAGAAGCTTTATTCCTAGCATTAGACTGATCAGCCTGCGTAGGCGTTGTATACCTTTGACAATCTACGTGTTGTGCTAGAACTACCTGGTTCAGACTCGGCAAGAAAACACGTTTTTGAGGAGTAGCATAACCAACAAAGAAACCCTCCAAAGATTTGGCTCCAAATTTATCAGCCGGGTCCAAGACGGTACATGGTGATCCAAAAGGTTCCAAAAAAGATAAGTTAGGCTTTCGTTGATTTAGTAACTCAAAACATGTCTTTTTGTGAGACTTAACTGTCAACACACGATTTAGGGTATAGCATGCGGATGCCACTGCTTCACTCCAGAAATTGATCGGTAATTTCAAATCAGCTAACATTGTTCTAGCAGTTTCTATCAACGTGCAATTCTTTCGTTCAGCTACTCCGTTTTGTTGTGGAGGATAGGGGGCGCTGAATTCATGAAGAATCCCCTTTTCATTGCAGAAATCTTGCATCTTCTTGTTCTTGAACTCCGTTCCATTATCACTGTGAATTCTCTTAATGGGCAAATGATATAAATTCTCGAGCTTTCTGAAAAGGATCATAAGAGTTTCAAACGTTTCATCCTTACTTTCCAGAAAGAACACCCATGAAAATCGAGAATAATCATCTGTAACAACAAGACAGTATAAATCTCCAGAAATACTTTTAACATTGACTGGTCCAAAGAGATCCATATGTAGTCTTTCTAGTGGTAGCTTTATCGAATTCAACAGCTTTCTCGGGTGTGATTTCTTATACTGCTTCCCCTTTTTGCAGCTAAGACAATCATCTAATAAATGAAAACTTTTCAAATTGACACCCTCCACTAAGTCGTTATGCACAAGAAAATTTATCTTTCGAAGATGAATGTGCCCCATTTTTCTGTGCCATAAAATTGACTCTTTTTCGGTAGCTTTGAAAACAAAGCATTGAACTTCCTTTGACGTGGTAGAAGCAATGCTCATATCAAGAACATATAAATTATTTTTTCGTGGAGCTCTCATCAGAATCCATTCTTCTAGAATCTTGAAACCGGGTTTTAGAATTAGACATTCTTTATCACTAAAATGTGTCATGAACTTCTTGTCACAAATTTGCAAGATACTAAGCAGGTTGTTCTCAAGTTCAGCGATATAGTTCACTTTATTAAACGATACAACACCGTTTGAGAGAATCCCTTCTTCGACAATCCTACCTCCCTGCGTTCCAGCAAATCCAACATATCCTCCTCGAATAGCTCTAACATCATTGAGCAAAGCAAGCATTCCTGTCATGTGGCGAGACGCTCCACTATCCATGATCCATTTTGACAATATCGAACGTTGGAGCCCCTGCACACATGATCAACCAAATTTATTTAAACAAAGAGACCCAAGCCTGTTTGGTCTTGGGTGGGTTTGGAATGTCGAACTTTGGACCCACTTTGTTCTTTTCAATCTTTTTAAGCTCAATGTTGTTTGGAACAGAGGGTTTGAGTTCAACTTTGGATGATTTGGTGTTAACAATTTTAGCAACCCATTTCTGTGTTTGTGACTTAGCCTGTTTAACATAAAATTTTGAATATTTTTGTTGAACTTTGTGTGATGTTCACCAATTTTAAATTTAGATTGCGGTTTAATAATTGGTTTAACATTTTGATGAGATTCAGTTTTTCTTTTAAGAATTTGTTTTGGCATAACCATGGGTGCTTTTTGCTTTTCATCCTTGGTGAACTTTTTCGGAGAAGAACTGATTTTGAACTTTCTTGTTAACAATATCGGGCGATATGTCCAACTTTCTTGCATTTAAAGCATGTCCTGCTGTCCTTATGAACAGAGGTATTCAAAACCTGTTTCTGTTTTTGTTTCTCTTTTTCTTTAAGAAAATCATCATTTGATTGAGTACCAATGATTTCCTTTTCCTTCTCGGTTGTTGTCCCAAATACAAAATTAATTTTCTTTGTAAAATCCAATTTTTGGGACCTGTTGGTTTTATGTTGCTTCTGAAAACCAACCCTGCACGCTTGTTTTCCGGATATTCTCCATTTTTTCGATAGTAAGGTCGGTTATCAGTTTTTGATTTAGAATAGAAAGATGAATCATGTTTATCTAAATCATCATGACTTACCTCCATCAGCTTGAACATTTTATCAACACAACCTCTTTTCACATTCTTGATGGGAAAATCCCCATCCGAAAATAGTTTATCAGATCCTTTCATTTTATAAACTATGACATTAGGATCATCATTTAAACTGTTTTCTGATTAGTCATCAGATTTTGACTTCTCAGACTTTTCAGACTCAGCCACTTCAGATTCATTTGTTAATAATTTTTCAATCACATTTTCTACCACTTCATAATCACATTCACCATCATTTTTAGTGTAAGTTATATCGATATCCTCAGGCAACTGTTCGGTTTTCAATTTAAGATTTAGCGCCTTTTCCACCCCAGATGGATTTTTGCAACCATAATTGTTCCACATGGGTGGAGGAACTCGATCATAACTTCCACTCTTTGTTTTACCATTTTTGAATTCCTCAGTATTTTCAATTTTTGGTAAAATGTGATCTATGACGTATGAGCTTGTGGAATAACTAATTAACAGTTTGTTAACTCGTTCGGTTTCAATTCTCATTTTCTCAAGCTCACTTTTGAGCTCAGCAATAGTGTTTAGATGAATATTAATTGTCATTTGTTTATCCATCACTGTTGCTTTAAGCATCATAAGTGTTGCGTTATTTTCTCTGAGTGCTTTATTATATTGTTTAACAGATGCATTCAATTTGTCATATGCTTGCTTTGTGGTTTTGTAATCGCTTGACAAATTGTCTGTTAAACATTGCAATTCAGCAAATCTTTTGTCTTCACAAGACACTCACCACTTGGTTCATCACACTTTGAACAAGATTTTTCATTTACCTTATTTCCATTCGCCATGCACGCTTTAACGATGTCTTCTTTCATCAATTCCTTTGTCTCGTCCATTTTGACATCTTCAACTAGTTTCTTTTGCACTTCATCTGTTGAAATTTGAGTAGGTGCGAAATATCCTGCAAAAGTTTTTAAAACATCGTTAGGCAATTTGAATGGACCATTCAACAGCTCCTCTTCCTCTGATGAAATATGATAATAATAATAATCATCATCCTCAGGTCCTTCATCAAATGATGCCTCCGATTCTTCTTCCGGTTCATCAATAATTTCAGCCACCAATGCTAAACTTTCTCCTTTTAAAATAAACTTGTCCAATTAAACCCTTCATCTTCTTGTGTAACAACCAAACCCTTTTCTTTAGTTTCAGGTTGCTTGTCTTCAATCGGCACGATTCTTGTTCTTAGTTGTGGTTGGTGATAGATCGCTCTTTTGTAATAGTCATCTTGGAAAGGATTCTGATTCCCTTGAACCTCTCGGTTTTGACATTCTCTTTTAAAGTGACATTTCTCCTGACACTTGAAACAAGTAACTTTAGATTTATCAAATCCAAGTTTGCCATCCAATCCTCCCAAATTTTCTTTACCAGTGATTTCCATAAATCTTTGTGCTCGTTGAACGATCGAAGCCATGCACCAGTTTATATCTATCAACTCCATTTCAATTGGATCAATTTGATCGTAGTCTTCTCGTGTCATTTCAGAATTACCAATCTTTCCAGCAACAAGACTATCATATGACTCAAGAACTGAAGCAAGTAGAGACATATGTTGTTTTGCCGTCTTTTCATCAAAATTTTGTGCGTTCTGAAAGTCAAGGGCAATGTTGCATTGCAGAATTCTTTGACTTGCATTAGATGATAGAGTGGCTTGATTGTTCTGAGATTGATTTGATCCAAAAGAAGATTGTTGACTAGAAGGTCTATTTGGATCAACTGTTGGGTATGATTGAAAAACACTTGACTGGGTTTGAGGTGTGCTTGGTGAGCTATATGCACTGAACGCAGTTTGAATCTTTGGCGCTTGGATTTGAGCAGCAGAACTGTTTTTGAAATAAAGATTAACATCTTGTTGCATTTGAACGATTTTGTTTTTGGCCATCTTTTGCATCTCTAATTCATGACCTTCCAATCTCTCAATAAAGCGAGGCAACGAGAAATTGTTGTATTCAACCCCATTTTTCAAAATGGTTAAGTAAGTCGACCATTCACCTTGTGGCAGAGAATCAGCTAGTTTATCAACAAGCTCTTCATTTGTCTTCACAGTTCCCATTCTCTTCATATGAACCACCAGATGACAGTATCGCTCAATTAGCTGCTTAACCGTTTATCCTTTGATCAATGTGAATACATCAAACTCTTTGCTTAATAATGCCCTTTTGCTTTTGTGGAGTTGAGTACATTACCTTGAAATTTAAGTCGAAGAGCATTCCATAAAGATTGCGCATCATCATCATCATCATGCTGCAATAAAGCCAAGATGTCTTCTTTGATCGATTGCTGAAGAATGTTCATCATCTTCTTTCGTTGATAAATCTTTCTCGTTCAACATCAGAGAATTGGGCAAGGGTCTTTTCAAGCCCACTTTCACCAACTGGTGCGATGTATTTTGCCTCGATTACAAACCAGCAAGTAAAATGATTAGCTTGCACCCGTTCATAAACCTCTCGCTCCAACTATGGATATGCCAATAGACTTCACTCGTTCAGTAAATTGTATTTGAGATATAAACCTAAAAACACAAAACTGATTAATTTGTGGATTAACATCTCTCGGATATATGGACTTAGTACTCCGAAATTTCGTTTGAGAGAATGCCAGATTCTGCGACACTAGGTCTTTATATTTGATTGATATCTGGGGTATTATTCAAGTTCTTCTGATTTTTCGGAAGCAATGGCCTAGAATTCATATAATACTTTCGCATTATTTCCTCGAAAGCTGCATAAAAGTTGTCACACCCCGACCCGCAGCGGAATAAGAGTCGGGGCATAATTGGGTTATCACCAAAGCTCATGATGTTTACTAATATGTTTCATATTTATTAAATCCAAATTACATTTCAATGTTCCAAGTCAAATTCATACAATACAAGGAAAGGAAAAATTAACTAAATCAAATCCATAATCTAAACTGGTTTATTCTTCTAAGCCGCCCTATATGTTTCTTGCTTCAACTTGATCACCTGTATCATGTGTAAAAATGGGAAAATTTTGGGTCAACAAAAGTTGGCGAGTGAACCTTGTTAAAAACATTTGTTATCGATTCATTATTGTAATTAATTTAGGAAAATTGTGCAATAATCATATATGAACAAATGTATGTAAACATAACGATCACAAATCACCTTGCTTAAGCATGAAATAAGAATGACAATGTATATGTTGGCAACGTCCCGTTCACGCTCATAGGTAATGGGGAACGGACGGCCTATGCTAATGTATGTGAGATCAAGGCTCAATCAAACGGAGCCGATCTTATGTTGGCAACGCCTGGTTCACGCTCATAGGTAATGGGGAACAGCTCACGCTCATAGGTAATGGGGAGCGGCAGCCTATGAAATGTATGTACTGAAATGATAAAATTAATCTAAACTTCAACCACACAAACAATGGATACACATTGATTACACATTTGGTCATGAACATGATGGATGCACAAATGTTTAATTATAATAAATAAATACGACACATGATACACCCCAAAATGTGATTAAAACGGGGAATTGGTAGAGATTCACTCACATTGGGTGCGTTTGTTTGAAGATGTTGAATGCGCACGAGTTTAGGGGATTGATCGACGAGAGATAACTAACCAAATAAATAACGAAAAGGTACGGTAAGTATGTGGATTTTATTAACTATTTTAATAGGATTTTTTGGTATAATTTTGTGAGTTTAAGGCTACTTTCTAACTTTGAAAACGTTATTTTTAAGTATTTTTAATTGATTTTTAAGTTAAACAAATAAATAAAAATAAATAAAAAAATGTTGACTTTGACCGTTGACCGAGACTGTTGACCGTTGACTGGTTCGGTCTGTTCTGTTGTTGCACTGAGTGAGGTTCGAACCGGTGACCTCCCGTACGCGTGCACGCAGCTCTACCAACTGAGCTACGTGTCTAACCCAAAATAATTGTGTTTTTAATTATACTTATATACTATTTAGTTTAATCCGAAAATCATTTATTTTTAAAAATATTTTAAACGTATCGGACCGGTGCTGACCACAGGTCTCGAACCCGGGACCTGTGAGTTAGCGTACACACAGTCCACCGCTGGACTGTGTGTCTAACCTGGTTATTAACTCGGTTTTTATTATACTTAACATGGTTTGTGAGTTAACCCGGTTCAGTTAAAAAGAATTTTTTTTATTTCGAGAGAGTAAAGCTGGGACAGGATTCGAACTCGCGTCGCATGTGTGTTTGTTGCACACAGTCCACCGTTGGACTGTGTGTCTAACCCGTTCATTAAACCGATTTTAATTAATCTTATATTATACACAACTTCATCTTCTTCGTTCAAAACACAGACATCGACCAATTGACTGTTATTTGTTAAATTAACTTAACGAATGTTATGATCCATCGTAAAGTAATGAACGGAAAAAGGTTTGAGGGTTGATTGTACCAAACTGTTCGTCTTTCTTCAGATGTCCGGCAAGGTCGTCGGCTCCGTTTTGGTGAGCTTCGGCTAATAGGATTTGCCAACAAATTTGGAGGGATTAGATGTGGAATGGAACTACTGGGTAACGACTATCAGTAAGTTAAAAGAATCATACCGGTTAACAGCAGGTTCTTGAAATAAAGGAATGAAACAGAAAAATCGAAGTAATTACCGGTGTAGATGGAAGTCTCGGTTTTCCGGCGACTTGCAGATATTTTCCGGCGAGTGAATTTTCGTCGAGAAAGGATGCGATTTTGAGCGAAAAGGCTACCAGTGGATTGTGGGTGAATTTATAGGGAAGAACCGAGATGTATAGAGTCGGATTTCAGTCTCAATTCAAGGTCAGCCGTTCTCCGGCGGTTACGACTGATGTCGCGGGTTCAGACGTCGGTTATAACCATCGTCAAAGTAAATTCTTCGGTTAAATTGGACGAAAACGTTAATTATCGGGGAAGTCGTCGGGATTTCCGACGACTGCTAATTGGGCGCGATTTTGACTGGATTTGACTTCCGTGTTTTATTATTTGAATTAACTGATTTGATATGATAACAAATAACTAAAGTGGCAGAGTGGTTGATGGTGTGAAGGTTAAGGCTTTGGGGATTTCCGGCTGACCCGGGTTCGACTCCCGGCAGCCGGTTTTCCTTTTTAATTAATTTATTTTTATTTTTTTCAATTATAATTTATATCATCTAATTTGTTTATTAATTTTGTATCGTTTAAAATTAAAATAAGTCATAAATAGACAACAAAAATTTAAAACTGATTGTTCGGTTATTAAACGAAGCGGGTTTCGAAAACCCGTTTTTCGACGGATGTTACAGTATCCCCTACTTTTAGAAATTTCGTCCCGAAATTTAAGTAGTGGTAGTTACAGGAAAAAGATGTGGGTATTTCTCGCGCATTGAGTCTTCACGTTCCCAAGTAAACTCAGGTCCTCGTTTCGACTCCCAGCGTACCCTGACAATTGGGATGCGGCTTCTTCTTAAACGTTTTTCCCCGAAGTCCATAATTTCTACTGGTCTTTCAATGAAATTCATAGATTCATCGACTTGAATGTCTTCTAGCGGAATATGGAGATTTTCATCGGCGAGGCACTTCTTCAAGTTCGATACGTGGAAAGTGGGATGAATTCTGTTGAGTTCCTCCGGTAAGTCAAGCTTGTAGGCTACAGTCCTACCCTTTCGAGTATTTTGAAAGGACCTACGTAACGTGGTGCTAGCTTGCCTTTTTGGCCAAAACGAACTACTCCCTTCCACGGCGATACTTTTAAAAGTACTTGGTCGCCAACGTTAAACTCTAAGGGCTTTAGTCGCTTGTCAGCATAGCTCCTTTGATGACTTTTTGCCGCTAAAAGGTTGTTTCGGATTTGATGAATCTTGTCGGTTGTTTCTTGTATTAATTCTGGACCGGTGATTTGAGCTTCTCCAATTTCTTGCCAACATATAGGTTATCGGCACTTACGACCATATAACGCTTCGAAAGGTGCCATGCCAATACTTGAATGAAAGCTGTTGTTGTACGAAAATTCAACTAATGGTAGGTGAGCATCCCAATTCCCTTTGAAGTCTATGACACATGCCCGAAGCATGTCTTCAAGAGTTTGAATGGTGCGTTCAGATTGACCATCAGTTTGGGGATGATAAGCGGTGCTGAGATCTAATCGTGTACCCAAAGTGGCTTGTACAGCTTGCCATGTTCGTGAAGTGAAACGACCATCACGATCTGATATAATGCTTAACGGTACACCATGACGGCTTACGATCTCATTGATGTAGATACGAGCTAGTTTCTCATTTTTTAAGTCTTCGCGAATCGGAATGAAGTGAGCTGATTTTGTAAGACGATCAATGATTACCCATATAGTGTCGTACCCACCAGGAGTGCGACGTAACCCGGTAATGAAGTCCATGGTTATGTTTTCCCACTTCCATACAGGTATTTCAGGTTGGACCAGAAGTCCTGAGGTTCGTTGGTGTTCAGCTTTCACTTTTGAACAGGTAAGGCACTTGGAAACAAAAACAGCAATATCCTTCTTCATGCCAGGCCACCAGTAGGTGTATCAAAGGTCCTGATACATCTTGTCGGCTCCTGGGTGTACGGAGTATTGTGTTTTGTGCGCCTCTTTCATAAGGGTATCGCGAAGGTTGTTGTGATTAGGAATCCATATGCGATCTAGGTAATACAGGATGCCGTCAGATTTTGTTTCGAGTTTGAGTTCTGCTCCGCAAGATAACTCATTGCGTATGTCGTATTCTGTTATGGAAACATGTTGAGCTTCTCGGATTTGGTCTTTGATGTTGGACATGATTTGCGAACATAGGAGACGAATGGAGTTCGCATAACCCTTTCGACTGAGTGCATCGGCCACCACATTTGCTTTGCCAGGATGATACCGAATTTCACAGTCGTAGTCATTAAGAAGTTCAACCCATCTTCGTTGCCTCATATTCAGCTCCTTTTGGTTAAAGATATGCTGGAGGCTCTTGTGGTCAGTGTAAATTTCACACTTGGTACCATAGAGGTAATCTCTCCATATCTTAAGAGCGAACACAACGGCTCCAAGTTCTAGGTCGTGAGTAGTGTAGTTTTTCTCATGAGTTTTAAGCTGCCTAGAAGCATAGGCTATCACTTTTCCCCTTTGCATTAAAACACAGCCTAATCCCTGTCCTGATGCGTCGCAATAAACTACAAAGTCATCGCAACCTTCGGGGAGTGTGAGTATAGGTGCGTCACAAAGCTTTTGCTTAAGGGTTTGGAAGGCTTCTTCTTGTTTAGGTCCCCATGCAAAGGGTTTTCCTTTATGTGTCAAAGCCGTGAGTGGTACAGCGATACGAGAGAAATTTGATATGAAACAACGATAGTAACCAGTCAAACCAAGGAAAGATCTTACTTCGGTTGGGGTACGTGGGGCTTGCCATTCTTGTACTGCTTTGATCTTTGCGGGGTCGACATGAATTCCCTTGTCATTGACGACATGACCAAGGAACTGTACTTCTTTTAACCAAAATTCGCATTTGGAGAATTTAGCGTAAAGCTTTTTGGTTCTCAAGAGTGTTAGGATGAGTCGAAGGTGTCGTTCATGATCAGTCTTAGACTTTGAGTAAATGAGAATATCGTCGATGAAGACTATAACAAAGAGATCAAGATAGGGTTTGCAAACTCTGTTCATTAGGTCCATGAAGACGGCTGGAGCGTTGGTTAGACCAAATGGCATAACCATGAATTCATAGTGGCCATAACGAGTTTGGAAGGTGATCTTTGGGACGTCTTCTTCATGTACTCTGAGTTGGTGATAGCCGGAACGAAGTTCGATCTTTGAAAAACAAGTGGCACCCTGGAGTTGGTCTAGGAGATCATCGATGTGAGGTAAAGGATAGCGATTTTTGACCGTTAATTTGTTGAGTTCCCTGTAATCGATACACATGCGAAACGTCCCATCTTTCTTCTTTACAAACAGAACAGGTGCACCCCAAGGCAATGAGCTATGACGTATGAATCCCTTGTCGGTCAGTTCTTGCAACTGACTGGCCAGCTCTTGCATCTCGGATGGGGCTAACCTATAAGGAGATTTCACGACGGGTGTAGCGCAGGTATAAGATCGATGCGGAATTCGACTTCTCTCTTGGGAGGAAGTCCTGAGATGTCGTCGGGGAAAACTTGCAGGAATTCTTTCACTACAGGTATGTCTTCGAGTTTCTTCTCTTTAGAAATGCTACGTAATTCTTGCGGAGATATTTTCGGGCTTGAAGACAGGACATCAGCTTGAGTCCTTTCGAAGAGGTTTCTCCAAAGATTCGTAGAGTTTGACCGTCTGCAAGAGGAATGCGAATGAACTTCTCACGGCATACTACTTCAGCCTGATGTTGGCTGAGCCAGTCCATGCCGATTATAATGTCAAAACTTCCCAACTTCATAGGAATGAGATCAACAGGAAAATCGTGATCGTTTAGAGTAAGGGTACAGTTTCGGATAATGGAATTTAATAGGACCGGTTTTCCGTCAGCAACTTCTACCGTTATGGATTCCATAAGTTTATCACGAGTTTGGTTGAGGATAGGTTCAAATTCTAAGGACACAAAACTCTTATCCGCACCAGTATCAAATAACACGGATGCATAACTACCATTGACGAGAAACGTACCGTTAACCACGTTGTTGTCGGCCCTAGCTTGGTTGGCGTAGATGTTGAATGCTCTTCTTCTAGCCGGTGGAGGAGCTTGGTTAGCTTGATTCACCGGATTTGCTTGAGCTTGAGCATGTATGATGTTCACCAAGCGTGGACACGTGTTTCTATAGTGGTTTGGGTCTCCACAATTGTAGCAAGCCCGCATTGGTTGCATCATGGGGTAGTTGGGTTGATAGTAGGTTTGGGTTGTATGTTGTGTAGATGGTGGTAGTAGGGGTTGTTGGGTTTGACCCATTATTTGATGGTGGGTTTGAGTTGTGGGTTGGTTGCGGTTCATTCGTTGCAGTGAGCGGCAGGCTTGGATGGTGTGACCTGCACGGCCACAGCCGGTGCAATATTGACAGGGGTATTCGGGGGAGTGATGGTATTGACAACGGGTGCACTTTGGGTAAGGGCCAGAGTATTGCCTTTTGTATGGAGCAGGTGAAGGAGCAACTTGTGTGATGGGCGCAGCAGAGATTGGGGAGTTTGTTTGGGTGACAGCAAAATTTCTGGCATTTCGTTTCCTCTTGTTTGAAAATTTTGAGGAGGAGGTGGAATGGTTGGAAGTTTGGCCCTCAACGGGGGCTTTCTTTTTCTCCTCTTTGAACTTACCGTTTCTGATGCGGTTCTCGGTAAGTTCAGTGGCTAATTCCATAGCAGCTTCGAGGGTTGCAGGCGAAGTGCTGAGGACTGAATCTTGAATCTTCGAGGGGAGGCCTCGAATATAGTGTTCAACCAAACGGTATTCTGGGGTGAACAAGTTAGGAACCATCTGGTTCAGCTCCAGGAATCTTTTGTTGTAGGAAGCATGATCCCCTTCCTTTTGCTTCAGCGAGTGGAATTCGTCTTCCAACTTCTTGAGTTCGCTTCTTGGGCAGAAGCGTTTTGTCATCATTTCCCTTAACTCTTCCTAGGTTAAGGCCATAGCGTCTTCAACTCCTCTTTTACCCTTATCGGTGTTCCACCAGGTCAGGGCTACCCCAAATAATCTCCCGGTTGCGTAATGTACCTTGCGATCCTCGGGACAATCGCAATTTAGGAAGGTGTTTTCCATTTCCTCAAACCAGTGGAGGAGGGCGGTGACACCTTCGGTCCCTTCGAACTTTGGGGGATCGCAAGACTTGAAGTGCTTGTAGGAGCACTTCTTGGAGGAAAGGTTGTCGATGTTTTGATCCTCTTGATTAGGTGGGTTGACAGGATTCGCGGTGAGAGCTTGCTGGACTTGAATTACAATATCAGGAAGTACCGCGGCCATTTGTTTCGCAATCTGAGTGGCCAAACGTTCGTTTGACCTTCCTGACTTTCGTCCTCCACGTAGCTGCCTAGCCGACATCTACAGGAACATACATAGGAAGATTGTGAGTTTATGGAGTCTTTTTAGGTGTCATGTGTCTTAAAGAAAATGAAAATAACTAAATATCAATAATGCAACTACATCCATAGGATGTCTTGGGTTTGCTCATGTTG
Source organism: Scalesia atractyloides (assembly GCA_947069175.1). Classification (NCBI taxonomy): domain Eukaryota; kingdom Viridiplantae; phylum Streptophyta; class Magnoliopsida; order Asterales; family Asteraceae; genus Scalesia; species Scalesia atractyloides. The sequence continues at coordinate 30,342,656 of CAMTDV010000001.1, forward strand.
GGCCTCAAATGTCCCCATACCTTCACCTGTATAGTCATGTGGGCCCCATGACTATTGGCTTGGTAGGATTCACATTAGTATTGGTGATTTAACACTCGCATGACCCGAATGAAAACCACAAAATATGTTTACGAGATGTATGGTCGGAAGGTGTCCAGGTGTAGACACAATGACAACTCAAAGTGGGGTTAGCTCACACGACGTTTGGTATAGCATGCTTTGGCCTAATAGGTACTTCGTACTCTCATCGTTAGTCCCCAGGTAGGCAAACTGGTCCTTTATTTTGGATTTATACGAATGCCAAGCCTAGACAGGACGTTCCGACTACTGGTACTTGTACCCTTCCAGTTACTACATGCCCGTCATGAGAACTCACTTGGATGAGATTTGAAAATACAAAAATTATTGTAAAAGCAATCATGAAAATGATGTGATGTGTGCTTTCATGGATATGATATGTTATGAGAATATGATTCATGATAAGCATTATATGATAATATATACTTATGAACATGCTTGCATAATATTGAATGTAACAATAAACATAAAGCATATAAACATCATGAATTTTGCATGTAACACACAAAAATTTAAAATTTCTAAGCAACTATAGTATAGGCTCTAAGGGTCTAATAACCTATCCTATATCCCTATAGTCATGGCTCTGATACCAATCTGTCACACCCCGACCCGCAGCGGAATAAGAGTCGGGGCATAATTGGGTTATCACCAAAGCTCATGATGTTTACTAATATGTTTCATATTTATTAAATCCAAATTACATTTCAATGTTCCAAGTCAAATTCATACAATACAAGGAAAGGAAAAATTAACTAAATCAAATCCATAATCTAAACTGGTTTATTCTTCTAAGCCGCCCTATATGTTTCTTGCTTCAACTTGATCACCTGTATGTGTAAAAAAGGGAAAATTTTGGGTCAACAAAAGTTGGCGAGTGAACCTTGTTAAAAACATTTGTTATCGATTCATTATTGTAATTAATTTAGGAAAATTGTGCAATAATCATATATGAACAAATGTATGTAAACATAACGATCACAAACCACCTTGCTTAAGCATGAAATAAGAATGACAATGTATATGTTGGCAACGTCCCGTTCATGCTCATAGGTAATGGGGAACGGACGGCCTATGCTAATGTATGTGAGATCAAGGCTCAATCAAACGGAGCCGATCTTATGTTGGCAACGCCTGGTTCACGCTCATAGGTAATGGGGAACAGCTCACGCTCATAGGTAATGGGGAGCGGCAGCCTATGAAATGTATGTACTGAAATGATAAAATTAATCTAAACTTCAACCACACAAACAATGGATACACATTGATTACACATTTGGTCATGAACATGATGGATGCACAAATGTTTAATGATAATAAATAAATACGACACATGATACACCCCAAAATGTGATTAAAACGGGGAATTGGTAGAGATTCACTCACATTGGGTGCGTTTGTTTGAAGATGTTGAATGCGCACGAGTTTAGGGGATTGATCGACGAGAGATAACTAACCAAATAAATAACGAAAAGGTACGGTAAGTATGTGGATTTTATTAACTATTTTAATAGGATTTTTGGGTATAATTTTGTGAGTTTAAGGCTACTTTCTAACTTTGAAAACGTTATTTTTAAGTATTTTTAATTGATTTTTAAGTTAAACAAATAAATAAAAATAAATAAAAAAATGTTGACTTTGACCGTTGACCGAGACTGTTGACCGTTGACCGTTGACTGGTTCGGTCAGTTCTGTTGTTGCACTGAGTGAGGTTCGAACCGGTGACCTCCCGTACGCGTGCACGCAGCTCTACCAACTGAGCTACGTGTCTAACCCGAAATAATTCTGTTTTTAATTATACTTATATACTATTTAGTTTAATCCGAAAATCATTTATTTTTAAAAAGATTTTAAACGTATCGGACCGGTGCTGACCACAGGTCTCGAACCCGGGACCTGTGAGTTAGCGTACACACAGTCCACCGCTGGACTGTGTGTCTAACCTGGTTATTAACTCGGTTTTTATTATACTTAACATGGTTTGTGAGTTAACCCGGTTCAGTTAAAAAGAAATTTTTTTATTTCGAGAGAGTAAAGCTGGGACAGGATTCGAACTCGCGTCGCATGTGTGTTTGTTGCACACAGTCCACCGCTGGACTGTGTGTCTAACCCGTTCATTAAACCGATTTTAATTAATCTTATATTATACACAACTTCATCTTCTTTGTTCAAAACACAGACATCGACCAATTGACTGTTATTTGTTAAATTAACTTAATGAATGTTATGAGCCATCGTAAAGTAATGAACGGAAAAAGGTTTGAGGGTTGATTGTACCAAACTGTTCGTCTTTCTTCAGATGTCCGGCAAGGTCGTCGGCTCCGTTTTAGTGAGCTTCGGCTAATAGGATTTGCCAACAAATTTGGAGGGTTAGATGTGGAATGGAACTACTGGGTAACGACTATCAGTAAGTTAAAAGAATCATACCGGTTAACAGCAGGTTCTTGAAATTTCAGAATTTCTCCGGCGAAAACAGATAATCCGGCAACGTCGTCTGGAAAGGATTCTAGGTGAGGGATTGATATTAGAATTTTGTCTAATAAAGGAATGAAACAGAAAAATCGAAATAATTACCGTGTAGATGGTAGTCTCGGTTTTCCGGCGACTTGCAGATATTTTCCGGCGAGTGAATTTTCGTCGAGAAAGGATGCGATTTTGAGCGAAAAGGCTACCAGTGGATTGTGGGTGAATTTATAGGGAAGAATCGAGATGTATAGAGTCGGATTTCAGTCTCAATTCAAGGTCAGTCGTTCTCCGGCGGTTACGACTGATGTCGCGGGTTCAGACGTCGGTTATAACCGTCGTCAAAGTAAATTCTTCGGTTAAATTGGACGAAAACGTTAATTATCGGTGAAGTCGTCGGGATTTCCGACGACTGCTAATTGGGCGCGATTTTGACTGGATTTGACTTCCGTGTTTTATTATTTGAATTAACTGATTTGATATGATAACAAATAACTAAAGTGGCGGAGTGGTTGATGGTGTGAAGGTTAAGGCTTTGGGGATTTCGGCTGACCCGGGTTCGACTCCCGGCAGCCGGTTTTCCTTTTTAATTAATTTATTTTTATTTTTTTCAATTATAATTTATATCATCTAATTTGTTTATTAATTTTGTATCGTTTAAAATTAAAATAAGTCATAAATAGACAACAAAATTTAAAACTGATTGTTCGGTTATTAAACGAAGCGGGTTTCGAAAACCCGTTTTTCGACGGATGTTACAAAAATGATTATGTCTTAAGCAATTATGACATTTGCAGTACAAAAGATTCCTTAATGGAACACACACCTAAAGACGAGCATTCATCTCTTTGTCTGTAAGGTAGTACTAACCTGAGCTCTTAAGGTCTCGCATTCACCCTATATATAGATATCAATTCAATCTATTCACCTGTAATATGACATTCTGGGAATCTTGATACGAGAGTATATTCTGAGATAGGAAACATAGTTATTTCATGTTTATAATAATACCTTAACATATCTTGAAACAGTTGAGAAAGGAGAAGAAGTTTAAATGGACAAATATATTAGCAATATAGGTAAATTTGTTTAAAAGCTTAAAAGGTGTTTCTAGACTAACGGTACTGATGAATTATATGAAGGCTTGAAATGATCCTCTGAAAAACACAAAATTCATAAAAATGTTATTATTCATTGAAAAATTTCTTCAAACCCAAAAAGATTTTTAGTTTTCTTAGCTTGATAGTTTTAATTTTTGTTTATCGATGATAAAAACACTGATGGTTGGAATCATAGCAACATCTTGCTGTAGAAAGCTTGGAATCATGGGTTGGGAGCTAATTTTTAGCAACAAAGTTTACTCAAATGTCAAGAAAGTTCATTAATTTGAAACTTTACATATTAAAATAAATATGTTTGATCAAACATGGTCAACCAAGGTCATTAACTTGGACTTGGAAGGCAAATTGGATAACCAGGGTTATTAACTTGGACTTGGTTAGACAAGTGGATTTTTGAAACAGATAAAATTATTGAAAATAAAAAATAAAAATAAAATTTGGAATTGAAAAAGTTTAAAGTTTTTAGATTTGATTCGTATAAAATCAAGTTTCATGCGGTTAAGTCATTTTTGTACGAAACAAGGGTAAATATTTGGTGCGATTCACAAGTTTTCGTACGAAACAGAGTAAGTATAAATACCCTTTGGTTCGCACAGAAATGAGATTTCTATTCGTTGAGCACTGTTGAGCGACTCAGAGAGATTTTGTGCGATTCGTTTCTAAAACTTCATTTCTTGATTCTTGTGCTTGCTATTCACATTGTTGAGGTTGATTTGCACACCTCGTACAATGAGCAAGGTAATTTCATCACGATCTAACTGTTATAATGTCAAAATTTCGTACGATTCGGACTAAAACTTAGATTTAGGGAAATTGGACCGGTAAAAATTAAAATTGACCACAAAATCATTAAAATCGGCTCTAATAACCTGAAAATCAACTACCAATTTGTTAAAAACAACAAGTTTTAGGTTCGGATTATACTTGGACAAATTTTGGGACGATGATATTTTGGTACGACTGAACTGTTACGCACGAAATAAGATTTCAAAGCAAATTTATTAAGCGAAGACTTTTGTGCGAAACAAGTGAACCTTATGAATAACATGAACTTCAATTTTCAAATTTTTGATCAAATGAAAGTTTTCGTACGAAACATAGATTTTGTACGAAACAGAGAGAAATGTTTAAATGTTCAAAAGTTTTGATCAAATGGATATTTCATACGAAACATGGATTTTGTACGAAACAAGAAAAAAAAACTTTGAAAGTTTAATACTTTTGATTAAGTATGTATTTCGTACGAAACATAGGGTTTAGTACGAAACAGTGAAGAAGTTTTGAAATTTTTGAAAATTTATTAACGGTTGATTGTTATTTTCTTGTACAGGCCAAGAGATCCGGATTTTCTCCAGTGCATAATATATGTTGTATCACAGATGCTAAAATCCCAGAGATAGCTGCATACCGAAGCATCTTTGATTTTCTTACAAGAATTAGAGTGACGAAAGCAATTACAGAAAGACATACGGCATATTTGTCGCATGTGGAATATTTCTAGAATGTTGCGGAGTATAGTCTTGACGATAACGTTATTATATCAGCAGTAATGATTAATGATGTGGATATTCAAGTGAAGATCACGTAAGAGTTGATTCGGAAAGTGTTGGAATTTAAGGATAACAAGGATGATCCAACAGGTTTTACTGAATATATGGTTAAAGGTTGTTTCTACAGGATGGGATATACGGGTTTTGTGAATGCTGCTCCTTTTAAGAAGGGAAATCTAAGTGCGCCGTTTCGATATCTGGCACATGTCATTATTCACCGTTTGGGTCACAGGAAGGGTGGTTTTGATGACTTAGTAGATTATCAGATGTGCATGATTACTGCGTTACTGCTGAACCCTTCTTATAACTTTTCGAAAGTTATATTTACTCAGATGATCCAAACATTCAGAAGGAGAGATTTTTGCAGTATCCAAGGTTTATACAGATGATGTTAGATTATTTACATCCTGACTTGAAGAAATCTTCTGACGATGTTTTTAAACTTGAGCATATGGATGTTCAGTCTCTACGAAAGATGAACGTACATTTGAAGTCTGCTCCCGCTGCTAAACCGATGTTTGATGCTATTCTGAATAAAAATTACATCTCACCCGCACCTGGAAAATGGAGGAAAGACGATAGTGGTGACGATGAGGAGGAAGTGAAATCAGTATCTTTGTTTGTGGCAAAGCGAAGTCGTGGTTTGTGAAAGACGGAGATAAAGGTGGGAAAGCTACATACAAAGGGAGAAAGAGAAAAGCTGCGTCTACTTCTGAAAGTTCAGGGTTGAGGGATGAACCTGATGTTGAAGAAACAATTGAAAAGATGGCAGAAGATATAGAACGTCAGGCTTTCGGAGCTGACAAGGCAGCAGCTGAAGAAGTATATCTTCTTGTACTGATTCAGAGGATAGACAAGCGGGGAGAGAATAAAAGAGCAGAGAAATTGGCAAAGAAACGTCAAGATGGGCTGAAACGCAAAGCCAAAGAACGAAAAAGAAAGGCAACATGCGAAGACGATACTACTTACGTTCCGTCTGAATCTGAGCTTGAATCTGGTTTTAGAACTCCGGTCAAGAAAAGAAAAGGAAGGATGAAAAGATCTGCAGCTCGTATATCTCCGATTGTCAATCCAACAGAAGCTAGTGCTGAACAAACTATTGAAGCAAATGTGGAGGAACAAACACAGAGTATTCCATCTCCACTACATTATATGCATCCAGAGCCAGATCAGCAACATGTTGAACCAGAAGTACCTTCGCAACAACCACCAGTTCCTGAACAAGACCTGAACAGCAACAACCAACACCGCAACAATCTGTGCCAGAACCTGTTCAACAACCTATGCCTGATCCAGAGCCTGTCCAGCAACCAGCACCACAACAGTCGACTCAACAAAAGTTTCAACCATCTCATGCTCAACAATCTCGTCCTACATCATAGCTGTTTAGTTCACAAACATTTTTTGACGAGATTAATTTAGACGATCTACCAGGAGGAGATGAGTTTCGGTTTGATGATCCTAGAATTGATGATTTGCAGAAACAAGTGACGATGAACGTTGTGCGCGTCACTGAATTACAAGAGCAGATAAACTTGTTAACAGCTGAGAAGTTTGAAATGCTTGAAAGAATTGGAGGTTTAATCGTTGATAAGCAGCAACTAGAAGCAATGATGGCAATTATTATCTCTGAAAATGAAAGACTGCGTTTGAGAATGACTGAGTACAAAGAAGAACGATTGAGAAATAATCGAAGGTTGGATGTATTTGAGAAGATTCTTGAAAAGAAGTTTGGTTTGAGTGTATCTGCAGCAATTGATGAAATTGAACGTGAAGAAGCAAGAGAAGGAGTTGCAGAGCGAGAACGGTTGGCAAAACAACAATCTGATGCGTTAGGAAAAGGTAAGCGTAGGATAGTTGAGGATTTTATGACTGAAGAAGCTGTGCCAGAAGCTGAATCTGGGCCAGTACAATGCTGGGATATCGTAGGGTATGAAGAACCGAAGAACTTTACTCTGATAGGAAAGCCTGTTGATGTTGATATAGCTTTTCTTGATATTTCCCAACGACATAGAGATTTGTTGATGAAGAAAAGGACAGGAAAGGATAGTAAAGAAACGGTTGAAGAAACAGAAAAGGAGGAAAAGATAGAGGATACTGAAGATGTTGATGTTGATGATAAAGATTCTAGTGGTTCGGATGATGGTAACGATGATGATAATGTGGGAGGATCGGGTATTCGTGTAATAGATTCAAATGTTAATGAATTAGTTGATCTTTCCGAGTATTTTGATGATTCTGAGAACCAAACTGCTGAAGAGGAAGGGATGAACAAAGTTGATGAATCGATAGATGCTCAGCAGGCAGGAATTTTCACAGAGAATGTTACATCTTCGGTTCCTGTCGTGCAAAAGCCATTTGTTCTATATCTTGAGCATGATGTTGAAGAGGGAGAGTTTGTGCATAGTTATTAGAAAGAAGAGATAGCTGAAATGCTCGGTATTAGCGGAGAAAAGTTCAATTTTGACTTTGAGAACGAACTAAATGAGATAGACGTGCTCGAACCGAATGCTTATGTTTTTGAAGAAATAGAAGACGCAAACTTATATGATAACGTTGTCGTTGAAAGTGACTCTGATGAAGATGCTAATGATGCCGTTCAGGGTACAAAGGATTTACCAACGGTTATCGATTTATTTACAGTAGAAAGCTCTGAGATGTTACAAAAGAAAGTATCGGAAGTTGTTAAAGAAGGAACAATTCCTGAAAAGATGTCTACAGCTGGGATTATCGAACAAAAGAATAAATGGTTTAGGGAGAGTCCAGCTGAGCGAAAGTTTAAAAGACCCTTAGCATTTTTCACAAGAGAGGCTGATATTTCTTTAGGGGATATTTTGAGCTAGGGTTGGATTGAAGAGCTGAATGTTTATGCTATTAAGAGGGAATTTGGGATTCAATACTTCCGATATCTGAGTGACATCAAAACTCTGCCTTATTGGGACATAAAGGAACTTGTGCAAACCAAGATGATAAATCTAAAGATGAAGTTCCATGACCAAAAGCTGTGGAAATTGATCAAATTTGAATCACAGCATGGTTTTGTTCACTGGAAACCGCATTATCCACGTCGTATTGTTAAAGAAGATCCAGTGACAAAAGAGAAAGATATCACGTTGATTGTGAAGAAACCACGGGTGTTGAAAAACATGCCGATGATCAAAATGGAGCAAGATTTTTATACAATCTTCAAGTGGTGGCATTACGATTCGAATACAGGTGAGGCTGTCATATGTGTGCACCCGGATGAAGATTCGTTGAAGATAACGGAGGAATTACCCAAAGCCGTCATAACACACAAAAGAATATATGGGTTGTGGCGAGGCATTCGAGTACTAGACCCCATGTGGCTAGTAAATTGTTCAAAGAAAGACATAGAATGTTTATTCTATAGCAAGATCAGTTTTGAAGAAAAGGAACAGGAGCAAGCACTTCAATTTCAAAAGGTCGTAAATGTGTGTTTTACAAATGATATTCATTCGGGATCGAATTGGAAAACAAATTGGAGAAAGATTGAGAAGAAGGAATTGAAGAAAACTGAAGAAAAAAAAGCTCGGATCGCTGAACGTTCAAGAATAGCATCTTTGAGGAGCTTTCAGTTTTTAAAGCGACGTCCTCTGACTGATCAAATGCCTATTGCTTCTGAGGAATGTCAAAAGCCGTTAAAAAGATTCTTTGGGCGTTAAAGTCAAATCAAATTGAAGTTTTGAAGATTATCCAGACTACGGCAACATCCAAGGGGGAGTTTGTTGGTGCATAATGTCTATTTCCTACATCTAGGATATATCTATAATGTTGATAAAGTTTACAAGTTAATGTTTAAATGAGAAAATGTAAAGTTTATATGTTTTTACACTGTGATTCGCACGAAACAGATGTGTGTTTTATACGAGTGAGTCACTCGTATGAAATACTATTTCGTATGAATCATAGATGTTTGTTAGTTCACGCACTTCGGTACGAGTCATGTCGACCTATAAATAGGGAAGTGTTGTGTTAGAGCTGGTACGGATTTGTCATTACATACGGCGAAGCGCTGTCAGTTTGTTTACTTGCGTCTGTAACTTGAACGTCTTTAATACATCAGAAGCATTAAACAGTAAGTATTATCTTGTTTGTCATATCTACCTCTCTAGCAATGAATTCCACCTCTGCTAGTTGAGCGAGATCAGGTCGATTGCTCATTTCGGGAGCTCGATCCTAGTTCACATCATGTAACACGTATGAATCCACATAGATAGAATGGGCATATAAGCATTCAAAAGCATAAACGCGTATGATTTGCGTAAGGAGTATAAATTTAGTTGGTTCACGAGGATTATTATTATTGTTTTTGGTTAAGAAAGGTGTGCGAGTTATGCATTGGGTTAGAAATGAATAAGGTAACAAGTATTAAAAAGGAATAATAATTGAGATACATAAAAGATAGGCTTAATTGTTGATACACTTTTGTGTCTGTCGCTTGTTCTTAGTTACGCCAGTAATTGTACGGTCTTTGTTTATTGTGTCTGTAAAGTTTGGTCGTGTGGACCAAATCAAGATATCCTCCAATCTTGATTTAGTACGACGTTTAGTTTGTTCGTGCGAGTGAAAGGTGCTCTGTACGAGCAAGTTGCTTGCTCGTATAAGCTACCACATGTTCGTACGAGTCATTACATGCTCATACGAGTTACCATGTTGATTAGTACATTGCTTGTTCGTAAGCCATAACCTGTTGGTACGAGCAACCATGTCTGAATGTTCTTAGTGTCTTTGTAGTTCTTCGTACGACCAGTGACATTCTTCGTACTGTTGCTAGGTGTTAGCACTATATAAACAGACATGCACTTCTCTATAAATGAGTTGAGCCGTAGGACACTCGAAACAGAGCACAGAGTGAGAACACTAAGAGTGTATAGAGAAATAAGCAGTTTATTCAAGATTGTATGTACTAGGTCTCTCTACAAATCAATATAGTGAACATTTGAAGATATATCTCTTGTTATAGTAGTTGTGCTCTTGCTTTGGTTTACATACACACTTGGATTCCGCACTTGTGTGAGTGTTACATAAACAAGGAAGCAGGTTTATCTTGATCCTCCAAGTGCACAACTGGTATTAGAGATACGGTACCGATTCATTCAATCTAACAGTTGATGAATCACCTACGCTCATGAATTTTGGACGTATGAGGGGTTTTAGACGTAAAACATCATATAATCGGACAATCCACGGAGATAATGTAAAATTGAAACAATAGGGTTGTTGGAAACTGATTTTCGACCATATTTATGCAAAAATCATGTTGAAATTCGAAGAAATGAAGATTCTAGATCGAAAAACGTAATTAATTTCGTCCGTACGAGCGAGCCTCTATGGCTCGTACGAGTGACAATTGGTCACTCGCACGAAGCTCCACTCGTACGGAGTACCACTCGTACAAAACACCACACGTACAAAGTCTAGCTCGTACGAAGTGGTGACAAAAAAAGGCATTTTTTGATCGTATTGACGAGACGAGTGTGCAGAAAAAATTTGGTGATTACAAATTATTTCGGGATTTTAACGTCTAATTCAGGCTATTCGGGGACACCGTCTAAAGCTTCAGAGTATAGATTTTATACTACGGTCTCAAAGGGATCAGAGGTTATTCAAGTTATATTGCAAACGCGAATGATCGATGATAGCCTTAGGTGCCATTATATTTAGTATTCAAGCAGATGTATTGTTCTTCTTGTACTAACCGCCATTGAATGATGATGTTTGTTGATTAAGTTACGCCGATTAAGCGGAGATAGCTATAAATCTGTTATTATGATTGAAGAGGAAAAATGTGATTTGATCGTGCAAGAATGTTTCTTTTATCTGATGTGTTATCAGATAATTTGATTCCGATGAAGATTTGCTGATTGAGAATATTAACATTTTGCAGATCTATCTTTTAGGAGTATGCTTAAAAGTGATTACGTAAAACAAGATTTCAGATTTTCACGGGTGCTCACAAACTTGAAGTTTACCGATGTGGTAATTTGAAGTTTATATCAATTGTCGGTTGGGTTTTTGAAGATCAGAGGATCGAGCATAGGAGGAGTGCGCTAAAACCGAACGTGAATGTGATTAAAGTTAAAATGCAAAAGCTGCATTAATTAGTTTCAATAGGAACAAGTGAGCACGTTTGATTGTATTAACTATTTCATAAAGATAGTGACGGAGCTTGTGCAAATATATAACCATTGTAATTTAGTTAAATATTCATTTAATGTAAGAAATTTAGAAAACCTTATAATTGTGACAAGTGAACATGTTTGATTTGTGTTAACTATTTTATAAAGATAGTGACGAGGCTTTTGCAAATATACAGAGGGTGGGGGCAAACTCAAGAAATTGGGGGGGGGGGGGAGGCGAGAATTTTTAGGCAAAATCAATTTAGGAGATCAAACCAATACGTTTATACAATTTTCAGACAGAATATATGTAAATTTACACTATTAAGCAGAAAAAAAAAAAGAAAAAAAATCTAGGATGGGGGGGTACCCCTGGCCCTTTAAAAGGTTCACCCATTAACTATGCTCTTAAAATCAAAGGTCGATGGACACATTAACCGCCACCGACTAGTATAATATTATATATTGAATTTATGGCTGATGTATATACTAAAAAGCAAATAGCTAAGGTGGTTTTTAATTGTTTGTTAAGGTTTTGCAACCCATGCGGTGTAGGTTAAAATCTCATAAACGTTTGTTTTTTTAAACCAAGGTATTTTAAAATTTTTGAGTTAATAGCCAGTTTTTTTATATATATTTTGTAATTCCTAGCTTAATAGTGTGTTTTCTTTCATATATAAGTTATGGGTTAATATAGACTATTTATTTACACATGCCACCTATACAAATTTTAATATTTTTTTCCTTGACGAGCATATTTTTTTTATCAGTTTATTGGTATAATTCTTTCTCAATATCATTCTATAAATAGTGATGTATAAGTAATTGAATGACAAACGTATACGGTATCAACCAGAATGATAGTTTATTGCGCCGCAATACTTGTGGTGTATTTAACTAGTATATTATTGATTGCAACTTAATTAAGCATTTTCATTTGTACTCATGCTTTGTAGGTTGACCTACTTTGTTTTTACTTATAACCCTAATAGTTTTCATCTTTTACATTTAATCTCAACACTTTTCACTTTAATTTTATTCTCATAAACTTTTTATCTATTACAAAATTTTCGTGTTTTATTTTCGTGTTTTGCGTTTTGGTCTAAATTTTTTGAGTATGCGTATGTTGTTTATTGTTTTTACTTCAGTTTTTTACGAGTTTATCGACCTCATTGTGTTTTACATTTCTGTGTATTGTTTGCGCAATAACACTTCACAATGGTGGTGCATGGTTCAACGTTTTTACGGATATTTTTTTGTTCGATTTTATTTTTCCGTTTTTGTATTTATTTTGTTTAACGAGCTTTTTCTACCACAACACGGGTGAATAAAAACGGTTTATATAAAAATAATCAGATGGTTATCACGAGGGTAAATATTTTGAAATAAAAAGAACAATAGATTATTATATTAAAAAATATAAATTGTAGATGATGGTTACGTGTGTCCTTAGTTTTGATTAAATTCTATTTTTTTAAGTAAAATTAGTTTTAAATTAGAGTGGTCATGAGTGTCCTTGCTTTTTCACTAACTTTTTTCTTTAAATTAGTATTTTTCTTTTGTTGTTTAAATTTTAGTAATCAAAGGAGGCATGATGGTTTAATTTTGTTTTTTAAATGGCTGAATTACACTCTCATTTTCACTTTTAAATCTATAACTTTCCTATACTAAGGTACTAGAACATTCAAACGATTACTTTTTGATCACAAGTACCATTAAATTACAATCTTTTTGGTACATATTGATTAAATATATAGAAATGCTAAGGTTTCCAAGAATTATAAAAAGAGTAATGATAAATGATGGAAGAATGCCTCTTAAACTCTAGTTGGTTGCTCTAAATGTCCTTGGGGATTGTTGGTGTATATTTTGTACGTTCGCCACTTTGCGAATAAATTAAATAAAGTGTGTATTGTATAGATTAGATACGAACACATGACGTTGGATAGGACAAGAGAGGTTCGTAAGGATGTAACACCCTCGTGACGAGTAACCCTCGTAAGGAGGTAAGTTACCTTCGTACGGAGGTAACTACTTCCGTCCCAACCTCAAGTATATATAATGTGTTGTCTGTTCGTTAGTTGATAAGTTTTGGAGATCCTAGAGGAGAAATGCTAGAGAAATTTTTTCTTTAGCTTATAATGATGTATACTCTTTCGGTATAAATGGAAAGCTTTCGCTTCTACTTCTTAATAACTTTCTACTAAATTAGTGATATCCCGTCCAAACTTCTGTCTAATCCCGATTCAATCAATCTAACTGTTGGCTGAATCACTTAGACTCGTGAATTATGGACTCTTGAGGGGTTTTAGACGTAAATCATCAAATAAACGGACAATCCATGGACAGAAATTAAAATTGAAACCATAGAAAGAAATGAATTTCGACCATGTCTGTGAAAGAATCGTCATAAAAGTCAAAAAAATAAAAAATTTGGATCGAAAAATTAGATCAGTTTTGTTTGAACAGAGGAATTACCTTCGCACGAAGGTACCCAAAATGCCTAAAAAAATTGGTGATTGAAAATTTTTTCGAGATTTTAACGACAAATACGAGCTGTTTGGGGACATCGTCGAGGGCTTTAGAGAATAGATTTGATGATACGATCACAGAGAGGTGAAGATAATGGGGTAGTCATGGATACCTATGAAAAATGATTTTCATTTGGTATGGTGACTATTAATGGGCTTTAAAGTAAAATCCGTATTAATGACTTTTGAATACCAAAATGACACATTTTCCGAGTAGTTGAGTTTTTTAGAGAATAGAGAGAACTGAATTTGCCAAGTTTGAGGGGGAAAATTCAGTGATAAGTTTGAGAGAGGTCAAAATTTGCAAAAATAAGGGGGAATAAAGATTCAGAGAATATATTGAAATTCTGGCATTTCTGGAACTCATGATTTGTAACAGTATTCGGGTGGTTCCGACTTCAGTTTATCTCTGGGGATGTATAAGATCTGGATTCGTTAGTTCGTGATCATATGAAGTTTAGATTTTTTAGATCGTGACAAGATTGATGTCTTAGTGTTTGATACACTTTTGTGTCTGTCGCTTGTTCTTAGTTACGTCAGTAATTGTACGGTCTTTATTTATTGTGTCTATAAAGTTTGGTCGTCTCGACCAAATCAAGATATCCTCGTATCTTGATATAGTACGACATTTAGTTTGTTCGTGCGAGTGAAAGGTGCTCTGTACGAGCAAGCACAAGCCATTACATGTTCGTACGAGTCATTACATGCTCGTACAAGTAACCATGTTAATTAGTACATTGCTTGTTCGCACAAATGAATAACTCATTCGTACAAGCCATAACCTGTTCGTACGAGCAACGATGTCTGAATGTTCTCCGTGTCTTTATAGTGCTTCGTACAACCTTTTACATTCTTCGTACTATTGCTAGGTGTTAGCACTATATAAAAAGACATGCGCTTCTATATAAATAAGTTGAGCCGTAGGACACTCAAAACAGAGCATATATTGAGAACATGGAGAGTGTATAGAGAGATACAGTTTATTCAAGATTGTATGTACTAAGTCTCTCTACAAATCAATATAGTGAACATTTAAAGATATATCTCTTGTTATATTAGTTGTGCTCTTGCTTTGGTTTACATACACACTTGGATTCTGCACTTTGTGAGTGTTACATAAACAAGGAAGCAGGTTTATCTTGATCCTCCAAATGGACCACAGCTGGTATCAGAGCTACGGTACTGATTCATTCAATCTAACAGTTTGATGAATCACCTACGCTAATGAATTTTGGATGTATGAGGGGTTTTAGACGTAAAACATCATATAATAGGACAATCCATGGACATAATGTAAAATTGAAACAATAGGATTGTTTGAAACTGATTTTCGACTAGATCTGTGCAAAAATCATGTTGAAATTCGAGGAAATGAAGATTCTAAGTCGAAAAACGTAATGAGTTTCGTCCGTACGAGCGAGCCTCTATGGCTCGTACGAGTGACAATTGGTCACTCGCACGAACCTCTACTCCACCACTCGTACGAAGCACCACACGTACAAAGTCTAGCTCGTACGAAGAGGTGACAAAAAAAAAGAAAAAGAAAAAAAGAAAGGCATTTTTTGATCGTATTGACGAGACGAGTGTCCAGAAAAAATTTGGTGATTGGAAATTTTTTTGAGATTTTAACGTTTCATTCGGGATGTTCGGGGACACCATCTAGAGCTTCAGAGTATAGATTTGATACTACGGTCTCAAAGGGATCAGAGGTCATTCAAGTTATATTGCATACGCGAATGATCGATGATAGCCTTAGGTGCCATTATTTTTAGTATTCAAGCAGACGAGTTGTTCTTCTTGTACTAACCGTCGTTGAATGATGATGTTTGTAGATTAAGATGCGCCGATTCAACGGAGATAGCTATATATTTGTTATTATGATTGAAGAGGATGAATGTGATTTTGATCGCGCAAGAATGTTTCTTTTATCTGATGTGTTATCAGATAATTTGATTCCGATGAAGATTTGCTGATTGAGAATATTACCGTTTTGCTGATTTATCTTTCAGGAGTATGCTTAAAAGTGATTACGTAAAATGAGATTTCAGATTTTTGCGGGAGCTCACAAACTTGAAGTTTACCGGTGTGGTAATTTGAAGTTTATATCAACTGCCGGTTGGGTTTTTGAAGATCAGAGATCAAGCATAGGAGGAGTGCGCTAAAACCGAACGGGAATGTGATTAAAGTTGAAATGCAGAAGCTGCATTAATTCGTTTCAATAGTGACAAGTGAGCACGTTTGATTTGTATTAACTATTTCTTAAAGACAGTGATGGAGCTTGTGCAAATATATAACAATATTAATTTACTTAAGTATTCATTTAATGTAAGAAAACTTATAAAACTTTATAATAGTGACAAGTGAGCATGTTTGATTTGTATTAACTATTTCATAAAGATAGTGATGGGGCTTTTGCAAATATACACAGGGTGGGAGCAAACTCAAGAAAATGGGGGGGGGGGGGGGGCGAGAATTTTTAGGCAAAATCAATTTAGGGGATCAAACCAATACGTATATACAATTTTTAGGCAAAATCATTATGTGCTCTGTTTCGAGTGTCCTACGATCAATCATTTAAAGAGAAGTGCATGTCTTTTTATATAGTGCTAACACTAGCAACAATACGAGTGTTGGAATCGGTATGCCCAAGACACATATTAAATTGATGTGGCTATTACGTTATGATCCAAGTCGGGTCATACCCAATAGCAAGCTAGACAAACACTTATAATATTTATTTATGATATGATCAAACAAATAAATATTAACACTTAAAATATTTTGAAATTGGTTTTCTAAATAATTGCACTTGAGAAACTAATAAATTATATGGATAATTTATTTTGAGAGAATATTTTATATTGTTATTTAATGGGTTAAATAACATTATAAATAGTTGTGAGATATTGCATAAAACCTTGTATCATGTTATGTTATATTTTATAAAGGTTATAAAATATAAATACAAGATATAATTCAAAAAAAAGGAAAAAACCCCTTAGGGCCGTCCACCATGTGTGGGTCTTCCCAAGGTGGATTTCCACCAATGGTTTTGCATGCAATCTTCACACAATCTTCTACAATATCCTACAAGATCATATGATGATGGGATATATTCTTTTACACTCTCTAATACACACACAAGAGATCAAAGTGCAAGAACACCTTCAAATGCTCTCTAATTTTCGGCCTATAGGTGGTTGTCCAAGAGAGTTCAAATTTGAATTTTAAGTGTAGAAATCCTAGCATAATCAAGGTGTTTGTTGGAAGGCTTGGGGTATACTAGCTTGAGGTCTTCTACTTAGAAGATTAATATTCAAGAAGCATCATCCTTTTCATCTATTTGTTCTTGAAAGGTAATATTCTTCTAAACACCCTATGATTGTGTTTTTATAGCATGCATGTTCATATATGGATCCGGGTTTTGGTTTTACATATAAAATGGGTTTTATATCTTGTAAGTAACATGTTTTAATAAATATTCCGCTGCGTTTTTATTTTATACGGAGAAAATAACTTTGATAAACATGTTCAAAATCCCAAACGTGTTCATAACCAAGCCATGACCTTGTGTTTGAATATGTTGAATGATTGTGTTTGTGATTATTTAATTATTTCAATGGGTTGTAATAATTAATTATCTTTATTCTTCCATTTGTAAAGTTGTATGTAATTTATTTATTTTCATTTGGTATGTAAATAAATAGATTAGGTGCATTTTCTTTTACTAGAAAATGATGCACACAAAAATGCGTTTTTGATTTTGGCCAATTTTGGGCCTAAAGAACCTCATGGTTCTTAATGGGATTTTAGCCCAATAATCAAAACACATTTTTGAGGCCCAAAGGAGTTTGGAGCTGAATATAAAGTCCATTTGGAAGTCCAAAGAAAGTGAAGAAATCACAACACAAAAGGAAGACTTGAAGCATTTGGATGCGGGTTCAAGTGGGAGTTCAACGACACATTTTGTGTCAATATTCACCCTTTAGGAAGGACGTTTTGGCACACTTGTTTCGGCTAACAAGTGTTGTCAAAAAAATAGTTGGCTATGGTTATGCACCTATTGTTTTGTGTGTTATGCTTGTATGATTATTTATTTATGGTTGTTTAGATGATATTTGGATATGCATGCTTAACAACTTATAATCCATAACAAGCTTAAAATTGGTTCTTTAAAAATCATTAAAGTGGTTAATAAAATGGTTTTATTAAAAATTATTGATTTTATAATAAAATGGGTTTTATTAAAAGAACCTTGAAAATTGGTTTTCACTAAGGTACCATGAATTTGAATGCATGCAAATGTATGGTACATAAAGTTTTCTGAAACTATAAAATCCCTTTTATAAAACAAGTCGAACACCATCCTTTTATACAACACTCGAATCACTTGGGAATTCTTTGTGGGATAAAAGTCACCTAACCACATTTGAAGGAACTTGTGAATTGGAGGTAGGCTTACAATATTTGTGGGATAAAGGTCACCTAACCACTTGTATGTGTAAACTTACATGTGTGTGTAAGTAGAACGATTTGATTTGGAAACCATGTGCTTAGGGTCACCGAAGCATGGCGTACAAAGGTGTTGATGGGATTAAGCATGCCAACTAAACATTAAGATGTTTAACCGATCCCATATGGCTAGAAATTGTGAAGGGTTGCATTTGTCAAACGTTGACTACCTTGTTAATTTAAATAATGGGATAAAAGTCACCTAACCAATATTTAAATGTAACGTTGGATTCTAAATTTTAATTATTAATTGTCTATGAGACACAAAGGGATATTAATAATTAAAATTTAATAATATCAAAAATACTAAAAAATTAAACTTTGTTAAAATTTTGTAGATGGCCACTAACAATGCAAACACAATTACCCAAACCGTCCGTAACCTTTCACTAAGAACCATTCTTGAAAAGGATCGTCTCAACCATAACAACTTCATGGATTGGTATCGAAACTTGAGAATCGTTCTCAAGCAAGAAAAGATATCTTATGTGTTGGACGATCCTTTTCCCGATGAACCTAACGTGGAAGATGAGGAGGCCTATAACGATTGGGTTAAGTATACCAAGGACTCCATGCAAGCCCCTTGCCTCATGTTGGGAACTATGATTCCCGAAATTCAAAAGGATTTTGAACATCATGGGGCATACGACATGATTACCCAATTGAAGGAAATGTTCCTTCAACAAGCAAGGGTAGAACGCTTCAAAACGGTTCGGGCGCTTCATGCATGTCGTATGGAGGAAACCTAATCGGCCTCATCTTATGTCCTTAAGATGAAGAGCCACATTGATCGCCTCGAAAGGCTTAATTGTCCCGTCTCTAAAGAGTTGGCTACGGATTTGATCCTCAACTCTTTAACAAAGAAGTTTGAGACTTTTGACATGAATTATAACATGAACGGATGGGACAAGAGCATTGGTGAGCTTCATGCAATGCTCAAAACTGCCGAGGCAGGCATGGGTAAAAAGGCTTTACTTGTTCTAATGATCAATGAGGGAGGCAACAAGAAGAGGCCCCACCCCGACTCCAAGGCAAGTTTTGCTAAAAGGAAGGGTCACGTCAAAGGGAAAGGGAAAGGAAAGGTTAAAGCAGAACCCATGAAACCAAAGGAAAAGAAGCAAAAGGTTGCTTCGACTGACCCATGCTTTGAGTGTGGAGAGATAGGACATTAGAAAAAAAAAATTCCAACCTATCTCAAGGAGTTGAAAAACAAGAGGGATGCGGGGCAAACCTCAGGTACAATCTTTATGACACATGTTGACCTTAATGTTATTTCTTCAAACACATGGGTATTGGATACCGGATGTGGAACTCATATATGCAATTTGTTGCAGGGGTTCAAAAGAAATAAACATTACAAGAAGGGAGACATTAGTCTCTTCATGGGCAATGGAGCAAAGGTTCAAGTTGAAGCCCAAGGAGACTATGTTTTGAAACTTCCAAGTGGTTTGGAAATCATCTTGAAAGATGTTTTGTATACTCCTAGTTTGACTAGGAACATTATTTCAGTTTCCCTCTTGCTACAATATGATTTTAATTTAAAGTTTGTAAACGATGACATTTATGTTTTGATGAATGACATGTTTTACTTTAAAGCTATGCCTTCAAATGGTATTTATGAATTGGTTCATGATAATACATTTGATAGTTCAATGTACCAAGCAACCACCAAGAAACTCAAATTAGATTTGAGTGATTCCTATCTTTGGCATTGTCGCCTTGGACATATAAACAAAAATCGCATGCAAACACTTCGAAAGAATGGTCTTTTGGAAACAAATGGAGATGATTCATTTGATGTATGTGAATCTTGTTTACAAAGCAAAATGACTAAGGCACCCTTCAATGGCACCTTTAAAAGAGCAAAAGACTTATTAGGTATCATACATTCGGATGTATATAGTCCTTTTAAGCCAATGACTAGGAATGGTGAAAGATACTTCATTAGTTTTACCGACGACTATAGTCGTTATGGTTATGTGTACTTGATAAGACACAAAGATGAAGCATTTGAAATGTTCAAAGATTTCAAAAGTGAAGTAGAAAATCAACTCAAGAAAACAATCAAAGTCCTTCGCACCGATAGAGTAGGTGAATACCTAAGTGATGCTTTTCAAGATCATCTTAGGAGTTGTGGGATTATCTCACAACTTACTCCACCTGGAACACCATAACATAATGGTGTGTCTAAAAGGAGGAATCGAACTCTACTAGATATGGTTCGATCTATGATGGCTAGAAGCACATTGCCTCTATCATTTTGGGGTTACGCTTTGCTCTCTGCGGCCCGTATACTGAATATGGCCCCAACCAAGAAAGTGGATAAGACACCTTTTGAAATATGGCATGGAAAGGCTCCATCATTATCATATTTGAAGGTATGGGGTTGTGAAGCTTATGTGAAGCAATACACCCCAAACAAATTGGAAGTACGATCACTAAGTGTATCTTTGTAGGATATCCTAAAGATGATCTAGGATATTACTTTTACAATCCAACAGAGCAAAAGGTATTTGTTGCTCGAAAGGGTAAGTTCTTGGAGGCTAAGTTCCTTATGGAAGGAACTAGTAGTAGAACAGTGGAACTTGATGAGGATCAAGAACCACAAGCCGATACACGTTTGGTTGATACTAGCACTCAATAAGAGGTTGTTGAAGAGGATCAAGTGGTTGATCAATACACACAAAACATTCGCAGATCTGGTAGAATTAGTAATCCACCCGAAAGATATGGATTTTTCATGGATGGATGCCACGTGGTAGATTCGGATGAACCAACCACACACCATGATGCAATGTCACAATCCGATTATGACAAATGGCTTGAAGCCATGAACGTAGAGATGCAATCCATGTATGACAACCAAGTATGGGAATTGGTTGTGCCACCTCTTAACTCCAAAGTAGTTGGAAGTAAGTGGGTTTTCAAGAAGAAAACTGATTTGCATGGTAACTTGGATACTTATAAAGCGAGACTTGTAGCAAAAGGTTTCACTCAAACTCAAGGGATTCACTATGATGAGACCTTCTTGCCCGTGGCGATGCTAAAGTCAATTAGGATATTATTTGCCATAGCTGCATATTACGATTATGAGATTTGGCAAATGGATGTCAAAACGGCTTTCCTCAATGGATATCTTAATGAAGATGTCTATATAGTTCAG
This sequence comes from Scalesia atractyloides, assembly GCA_947069175.1. Classification (NCBI taxonomy): domain Eukaryota; kingdom Viridiplantae; phylum Streptophyta; class Magnoliopsida; order Asterales; family Asteraceae; genus Scalesia; species Scalesia atractyloides. Next base: position 30,364,214 of record CAMTDV010000001.1, read on the forward strand.
CCTGAAGGTTTTATCGATCCAAAACATCCTAACAAAGTATGCAAGTTAAAGAAATCAATATATGGATTGAAACAAGCATCTAGAAGTTGGAATCATCGTTTTGATGAAGAAATTAGGAATTTTTGATTCATCAAGAACGCCGATGAAGCTTGTGTGTATAAGAAGGCTAGTGGGAGCATGATCACTTTCCTAGTATTGTATGTCGATGACGTTCTACTATTTGGAAATGATATTCCATCCATGGAAGGTGTTAAAACCTGGCTTGGAAGTTGTTTTTCCATTAAGGATCTTGGTGAAGCCGCCTATATTTTGGGAATAAAGATCTATAGGGATAGATCAAGGCGCTTGATAGGTCTGAACCAAAGTGCATACATTGACAAAGTCTTGAAAAGGTTCAAGATGGAGAACTCTAAGAAAGGTTTGGTACCTATTCAAAAGGGAATGACATTGAATACGTCTCAATGTCCAAGCTCAAAGGATGGGCAAGAGAGAATGAAAGGAGTCCCATATGCGTCTGCTATAAGATCCATCATGTATGCAATGATATGCACTAGATCGAACGTGTCATGTGCCTTAAGCATGACAAGTAGATACCAGCAAAATCCAGGTAACAATCATTGGCTGGCTGTTAAAAGCATATTGAAATACCTTAGAAGGACTAAGGATATGTTTCTAATATATGGATCTGGTGAAGAGGAACTCGTTGTAAAGGGTTACACGGATGCGAGTTTCCAAACTGACCGAGATGGTTCTCCATCACAATATGGGTATGTCTTCATTTTGAATGGAGCTGCAGTCTCTTGGAAGAGCTCGAAGCAGGATGTTGTAGCATTGTCCACTATAGAATCAGAATACATCGCTGCTTCATTAGCAGCACAAGAAGCTGCATGGTTGAAGAATTCATCACCGACCTAGGGGTAGTCCCTACCATTCAGGATCTCCTAGAAATCTTTTGTGATAACGAGGTGCAATTGCACAAATTAAGGAACCTCGTGCACATCAAAAGACTAGGCACATTGAGTGGAGATTCAACTAAATAAGGGATGAAGCTGAAAAAGGAAAGATATGTATTCGCAAAGTTCACAGCGATCAAAACATTGCGGATCCACTCACGAAGCTCCTTGAACGGCCAAAACATGAGGGTCATACTTGTGCCTTAGGACTTCGATATTCTAGTGATTGGATTTGATCTATTTAGTATTTGGATATCGGAACAATTGTTATTATGACTCATTTAATGATTATGGCATTTTGAGTTATGTTCCAATTTTAGCATGTTTAAATCCATGAATAAGTTAATTATTCTAAATGTTCGTAGTCGATCATATTTGTTGGAACAAATATGAAGGTAAGACTATTATGAACTCGGATTGGTGGATATTCATTAGGTATGAATATAGAGCAAAGTGTTGCTGCCAAAGTTCATAGATATTTGTGGGATACAAATATTGGACTGGCCCCGCTCTCAAATATTACTACATCGAATCTTTGAGATTGATCATAAGTAAATTTGAGTAAAGGCGAATATCATTGTATCCTCTGACCTGAGATACATATTGGGTCTTGATATTCACCAAATATTGTACTTTGGCTTGGTTCTTTGCTGTCAGTAATATGGCAGTACATAAGGCTAAGATCAGGTGTCGTACGAAGTGATTGTGAGAGACGTATGTTGTCAAGATGGGATTTGTCCCTCTTATTCGTTGAGAGTAATATGTCTAAGGCCTGATAAAGTTAAATCAACAGAGAATGATCACTCTATGTCTCTGGATTTGACATGACATCTGTAACGAAAGGATAAATGATCGTTTCACCTAAATCATGTTCAAGTAAGGGACTTGAAAGGGATGACGTTATTGAATGGCACTTCGTCATACGTATTAGGGGTAATAAACCGTTTTTAGGCAGTATTTGCTACTTGCATCAATCTTATATGTATCTTGTGCAAGTGAGAGATTGTTGGAATCGGTATGCCCAAGACACATATTAAATTGATGTGGCTAGTACGTTATGATCCAAGTCGGGTCATACCCAATAACAAGCTAGACAAACACTTATATTATTTATTTATGATATGATCAACAAATAAATATTAACACTTAAAATATTTAGAAATTGGTTTTCTAAATAATTGCACTTGAGAAACTAATAAATTATATGGATAATATTTTGAGAGAATATTTTATATTGTTATTTAATGGGTTAAATAACATTATAAATAGTTGTGAGATATTGCATAAAACCTTGTATCATATTATGTTATATTTTATAAAGGTTATAAAATATAAATACAAGATATAATTCAAAAAAAAAGGAAAAACCCCTTAGGGCCGTCCACCATGTGTGGGTCTTCCCAAGGTGGATTTCCACCAATGGTTTTGCATACAATCTTCACACAATCTTCTACAATATCCTACAAGATCATATGAGGATGGGATATATTCTTTTACACTCTCTTACACTATCTAATACACACACAAGACATCAAAGTGCAAGAACACCTTCAAATGCTCTCTAATTTTCGGCCTATAGGTGGTTGTCCAAGAGAGTTCAAATTTGAATTTTAAGTGTAGAAATCCTAGCATAATCAAGGTGTTTGTTGGAAGGCTTGGGGTATACTAGCTTGAGGTCTTCTACTTAGAAGATTAACATTCAAGAAGCATCATCTGTTTCATCTATTTGTTCTTGAAAGGTAGTATTCTTCTAAACACCCTATGATTGTGTTTTTGATAGCATCCATGTTCATATATGGATCCGGGTTTTTGTTTTACATATAAAATGGGTTTTATATCTTGTAAGTAACATGTTTTAAATAAATATTCCGTTGCATTTTTTATTTTATACGGATAAAATAACTTTGATAAACATGTTCAAAATCCCAAACACGAAGAATGTCACTGGTCATACGAAGCACTACAAAGACACCAAGAACATTCAGACATGGTTGCTCGTACGAACAGGTTATGGCTTGTACGAATGACTTACTCATTCGTACGAACAAGCAATGTACTAATTAACATGGTTACTCGTACGAGCATGTAATGACTCGTACGAACATGTAATGGCTTGTATGAGCAAGCAACTTGCTCGTACGGAGCACCTTTCACTCCCATGAACAAACTAAACGTCGTACTATATCAAGATAGGAGGATATCTTGATTGGTCGACACGACCAAATTTTACAGACACAATAAACAAAGACCGTACAATTACTGACGTAACTTAGAACAAGCGACAGACACAAAAGTGTATCAACAAACTCCCCCTTGGCTGTTGCTTGGTCTTCAGTCTACATTTCTAATGGCCTTCTTCGGACTACGAGCTTCCACCGTGAAAACCGAACTGAGTCGAACCGAACGGAACTTCGCATCCACACAAATATGCATCAACAAACTCCCCCTTGGATGCTGCTCGTGATGGTTTGTTCTTCACACTGTCGGATCTTCAGATGTCTTCACGTGTCATAGTCAGGAAGTGCATTTGCAAACTCCCCCTTGAATATATCTTGTGGTGTTGATAAGTGGTTAGCAATGAATTGATCCTCTTGATTCACGGCTTGCATTTATGTTGTGTCTTTACTCCCATAACTTTTCCAAACTCGTTCTCTTTGCCTTTAGCTTGCTTGGATGTCATATCTGCACACACAACATAGCTAAACGCGTAATAAGAATAACTGCTAGGGAGTTGATCAACCTTAGAGAACTTTCATTTGAAAATTTCACGAAGGATTGATTTTAAGCAAAATTTGCAAATAACACACATGAGACCAAACCTCATTCAACTACCAACTGACAATACTTTAAGAGTTTTTAAGATTGTTCAATTTTAATCCATTAACCTTTAAAGTTTGTCAACTTCGGCCATTTATGAAGATGCAATTGTTTTCCGGTTTACAATCAGGATTGTAGATAGGATAGACTCGAGTTCCAACATCGGTCAATCAAAAATAAACTAGAAGCAAAATCTTTTTGGCTTTCATAAAATTTATATTAAAACTCACCTAAAATATTTTTGACATTTTTCAATTTTTAAATGTAAGGACGGAGAGCAATAAATAAATAAATATTTACAGACATTCTTTTTGTGAATTTCGAAGGTAAGAGAATCATATTAGTATAAGGTCATGCCAAAACACACTTGTTATTCAATTAATTAGCATTTAGATAAGTATTCTATAACAATTACCGGTATTGTTGTCCGCATAAGCTCAACTTATCAGATGTACTCGTGGTTAGGGGATATGATTTATGTATGATTTATACTTACTGACCGGTGTTCATCCACTCACGACACATTCCCGTATCAAGACATGAACGAGAGAAAATCTTACCGGTGAGTTTACCGTTTATCATATGTTTTTGACGTATATGATGTTAGATACTCACTTATTTTGATTGAAAACAAGCCCTGTGTGATAAAATCACTTATTGATGAGGAAGTTGATTTTCAAATGCATGCAGGGCACAGGAGTAAGTCCGTGAACAGGTTAGTACCATCGTACCGACAAAGAGACGAACTTAGTTCCTGCATAAAGTTGTGATATATTATCACTTATTGATGGTCGTATGCAATCTTTACATGTATGTATGGTATCATGGAAGTTCAAGACTTGCGTCCCCGTTATTTTCCGGTAAAAGATTCAACAATGATGCCCAGATGATAAACAAGCATAAAGACCGCATGTCTCAGAACCTTGACAAACTATCAAACGAAATTTCGGTACCAAGACCATATACCCATGAATGGTTCCCACCTGGTCTTTAGTCAATTTTGTTTATATCGCCATGTGCATACTTTAAAATGATTGTGGGTCTACCGATATATTGAATATAGAGCTACTTATCATTTTTCATTTTAAGTTCAAAAAGGTTTTGACAGACCACTAATTTACTATCATTTTCTCTTTTTCTTGCCAGGAAACTTATTTTTGTTTTTCTCATGTTTTTGTCCTTTTTGACGTTTTGCAATGTTTTTGTTTTTTATGGATTGGAATTGACTCCCCTTACAATGCAAAAAGTTAATTTAATCCTTTAAATACATCTTTTTGGATTGTCTTCAAGAAAAATATTTACAAAAATGATTTCCCGATGTGGATTAACTCATGTTTTACCTCAATGTCGTTCAGCAAAATTAATTTAATAAAAAATGATTTACCAAAATTTTGGAAAAATGAGTTGGCATCTTTTTTCATATTGAAACAATCACATGTGAGGTGATATTCGAGATCAATGTGTTTGGTCTGGAGTGTTGTACAAGATTCTAGAAATCTGTAAAGTAGCTTAAATATCGACACAGATAGAAAAGATTAGAAAATTTAAACCGTGACCCTGCAATTTCGTGTGCATTCCCAGGAATCTGTGTGCTCTCCCAACTGGATATCCACCCGGTGTGGATTTAAAGGTCGATTTGTAGCTACTTCATATAACTGAGAAATCTCTTCACAGCAACAAGATTATAAACCTCTGGGTCTGACTGGTAAGAAGTAAGAGTGCATGTGGAGAAGCTTGTACACATCATCTTTGGATGGTCCATGCATGATGTTGTCCACGTGTGTTTTTGCACCAGCAAAGGTCTTCGTCTTTCTCCTTGAGAAGTAGTATGCGGTTGTTCAAACCATGCCAAGGCATCCGCACACCTGGTTGGTTTATTCATCCAAACACATTTTCTTCAATCACACCTATGGCGAAATGTACACTGCACAATCATCTTGTAGGATTTGAACTTCTTGTGGAAGATATACGACATGAATCTTTGATAATCTTCTAACGTGCTGCAGGCGCGTATATTTCAATTGAATCTATCCTGGGGATCCGCTCCAAGCCTTAAACAAACAAATTGTTGGTCATTTTTCATCTTGTCGAAGTTATCAACTTGATTCACCAAACTTTCATTACTCATCAGACATTATCTTCTCTTTCTCTCCATCAAAGGCAACAACTCTTGGATATAACGATGTTTTGGAGCTGCATGTCGTCGATCTTGTGCCTGGATGCTCCACTATCAACAATTCTATGATTATTAATAGTTCATCCTGGGAACATCCTGCACACTCATTAAAGATTAGTTGGAGATGGGGACCCAAGCCTTCATTGACTTGGGTCGTCCGACATCATCGAGAATTGGAACTTTGTTTTCCCGATTGTTTGTAATGGATTGTGCTCCCCCTGAAATAATTACCGATTTTGGTTTCCAAATTTGTTTTTGTTTCAAGAGCCTTTTGTTGTTTCTTTCTCTGTTTCATTTCTCTTTGTTTAACAAGACGATGGTCCTATTTTAGCGAAACAGATTTTGTGGTAACGTTTATCATGGGGCGCATCAATTTTTGCTTTTCCCTTTGTGAGATATGGACAGTTTTTGACAATGTGTCCATACTTACGACACTCAAAGCATGATCTCCGCTCAACAAACCTCGGTGTATTACAAATGTGATAGCTTGATGATGAACTTCGTGATCTTGAGGTACTTGGTCCTACATCACAACAATTTGTGTGTTGTGTGTAGTTGTTCTGACTGTTTCTCTTTAAAATTTTATTTTGTTTCACAAAATCTGTGTTGGATTTGTTTTCAAAAGATTCAATTTTATCAGTCCCTCGGGATTTACGAAGTTCACATTTTGAGTTTTCTTCAGGTGCTGGCTCTGTTTCCTTTTTCCATTTCCTTGGTTAGCGTGATTTTCTTTCGTTGATTGTTTTGATGTTTCAATTTTTGATTTCCCTATTTCTTTCTAACTTCGGTTTTTAGGAGAGGAGCACACTAAGTCACTACAACTCTTGGGCTCGAATTACCCAAAAACTTACTAGTAGAATCCTCGAAAACTTTATCAATCAAGGGTTGATTGACATTTTTGATGGGAAAATCTTTGTTTGAGTAAACTCTGTCAGAACCAATCCACGTATAAAGCAAGTTCATACTTTCACAGGCTTCAACATGACCTTCAGCAAGCTTGACATTGGCAGTCACACATGGTTTCACTGAAGGATCATAGAGAATGTGATTTTTGTGAGATACATTTTCCTCTTTTGTTATCGCATCTGATTGCTTAGGTTTGTCTTCATCTGACTCATCATCCGAACTATCATAATCCTCAATAATTGGAGAATTTTGATCATTCATAGACTTTGAGTCATTGATGTCATCCGATTGACTTTGACTTGAAGATGTGCCCTTAGTAAACCCTAGACCAGCTGTAAATTCATCTAGATCCAATGGAATGGTGGGTTCAAAATGTGGCATGTCTTCATCATATGGCATTTTGGTGTAATTGTACCTAACCGGAGGGGGACCAGCCTGATAACCTATGCATTTCACATCACCTTTCTTCTTTTGAACATCAATGATGTGATCCAAAACATATCTTGAGTTGGAGTAATTGTCCAACTTGAGTTTGATTGCATCATGTTCACACGTTGCATAGGCTAACTCCATTTTTGTTTCTTCAAGCATGTTAATATATTGTTAATGGATGTTTGTTTTCTCAAAACATTCTTTTTTAATTCAGAAATCTCTTTCTTTAACGTTTCAATTGTTGTTTTAAATTCTTTTTCATTTTTCTTAAGAGTTGTGTTTGCCTCGGTGCACTTTGTCAGATCTACAATCAAACTCTAATGATGCTTCTTTGTGTGATCAAATTTTCTTTCGAGTTCTAAGTATTTACCTTTTAAAGCTATACATTCAAAACACTTGGACATAATAGGTTTATCAAAACTTACCTGACTGGATTGGCAATCCAAACGGGTCATGAATGCTGCATGAAGAGTGGAAGATCCGATTGATGAGAGATGCTTGGAAAACTTATCAGATGGTCCTTCAGTTTCATGCTCCAAATATTCTTCGCTGCTATCCGTCGATTTAGTTTCAGTGATCGCCCCATCTACTTTAGCATTAACATCTTCAGATTGTTCTTCACTAGAAGTCGATTCTGCTTCATCTGAACTGCTGCTATGCCATGAACTGTCATTATTTCTGGACGATTCTCCTTCGTTATTATATTTTGTAATTCAGCATAGTATGCAGTTCCTCCTCCACCATTGTTTCCTAATTGAACAGACCAATCACAGCCCCCTCATTTGCTTTAACTACTAACGCTCGGTTGGAATTTTTTGCAGAAACCATTACTCTTTCGTTGTTAGTAACTTGATTTCTGTTGAAAGGATATTGATTCCCTTGCTGTGGAGGCTTCGTGCATTCTCTTTTAAACTGCCCATTTTCTCTACAGTTGATATAAGCAACTTTCCTTTTGTCAAAGCTGTATGGAGTATCCTTATTGCTTTCCAGATTAGTTCTTCCGGTTTTCTCCATAAAATCTTTTGCTCTTCTCACTACACTTGCAAACGCCCATTTGATATCAATTAACTCCATCTCTTCCTTATCGAGTTGTGCATAGTCTTCACTGGTTAAATTGATATTACCAATTTGTCCAGCTACTAATCCGTAGTAGGAGCTCACCAAAGTGTTTAGAAGCTCCATGTGTTCCCGGGCAACTTCCACACTCACCTTAGAAAGGTTTGATGTATCAAGTCTGGCAGTGTTGGAATTTGAGGGTTGAAATTTTTTACCATAGAAAGCTTGTTGTTGAATTTGTGGTATAACAACTTGTGGTTGAGGAAGATATGCTTTTGGATCAAATGCTTGTTCATAAGCTTGAGGAGTTGAACTAATATCTTGAGGTAGAGGAAGAAAGGCTTTTGGATCAAAAGCCTTTTCATAAACTTGAGCACTTGAACCAACAGACTGATCTGGTTTAATTTGTGGCAGAAAAGAATTTGAATTTGTCATGAATGTTGTTTGTAGCTTCGGTTGTTGAATTGTACTTATACCTGGGTTAATGCCTCCAAAATACATTTCTAGGTTTTGTGGAATTTGAAATCGTTTTGCTTTGCGAATTTCATCTTCATTTTTGTTTTCAAGTTTCTGAACAAATTCGTAAATGCTGATCACATCCATCACACCTGTATGTTTTAGCAATTCAATAAATTGACTCCACTTAGGTGGTAAGGCATCAGCAAAGCGCATAACAATCTCCTGTCGTGATGGGATAACCTTGTATGAGTACATCTCACTAAGAAAATGATAGAAACGAGTTGTCATATCATTTAGTGTTTCACTTTCCATAAACATAAACCCTTCAAACTCTTTCTTTAAAAGATCATGTCGAATTTTTCTTGTTGTTACATTTCCTTCTCCTCTCATTTAGCGATTCCCACAAGTGCTTCGTAGTTGTAAAATACATAAACTAATGATAAATATCTTTGTGAAGTGCTTGCGTAAGAATGGCAAAGGCTTTATTTTCTAGATCATAGGCCCTTTTATCATTCTCATCCAATTCGGCTAAGGTGGCTGAATTTGATACAACTTCTTCGAGAGATTCTTTGTACGGAAAGGTAAACATGTCCACAACTCGGTATTCTGCCCAAGAACATACGTATGAAAACGTCTTTTCCATGAAGGATAATCGTTCATATGATTCAGCTTTGGTGGATGGTTGTTACTTCCAGTTTCACTTTCGCTGAGGAGAAGAGTTTGAACGCTTTGATTTTGATTCTTAACAAAAGCCCATTGACCAGCGATAATTGTTTGTGGAGGTATTAAAGATTTTACCCATGATGTTGCGGAGCTAGATTGTGATGAATTTTGGCTTGAACTTGAACTACACCCCCAATTCCAAGGATTTGTACCCATTATATGTTCTTGTTATGAAAACTAAAAGGTTTAAAGATTAATTTCTGAAAATAACAGTCTCCTTTTAAAGTTCACAATTTTAAAAACCACAAAGATTTGAAAAACTGAAACACGAAAAACAATCAAAGAAGGTGGGTTCTTCGTACGAATCAATGGTTCGTACGAGCCACTCTCTTTCGTACGAACCAGGTTGTTCGTACGAGCAGCAGTCTTTCGTGCGAGCAACATGTGCTTCGTGCGAACAAGGTCCTTCGTGCGCATGGGTTATTCGCACGAATGTTTTTCGTTGAAGTTTGGTTTTTCGCAGGAAGGAATCTTTTTGCAGGGTTGGTTGGTGAATATTTCCTTTCCTAATAGAGACTTGTTTTTGAGTTTGTTCGAAAGTGGTCAGTTATCTCCACAATTTTGGTTAAAAAGACAAACATCCCAATATATGCTTTTTCAGACAAAACAGTTAAGTCCAGAGATTTGGTCAACCCTACAAGAATATTCCAGTGAGTTTTCGAGAAGTGTTTCATCTGAAAATATGTCCAACTGAACAATAGAAAATTTTAAGAAAACCAAATTCTAACATGTCTCCATCTATTCTAACAAGGTTTTTATGAAAATTTTCTGGATACAACAAGTTTTAACTAAGTTTTAAGTTGGTTATCTTTTAAAAACTTAAGTCTCCTGTTGAAAGTTAAAGAACACTCCCAGAAACCCTCACAACTAGCTTAGACACAACACTAAGCTTGGTTTTAAACAAGGAAGAGAGCCAAAGCTCTAATACCACTTGTAGGTCCACTTGGAGGATCAAGATAAACCTGCTTCCTTGTTTATGTAAAACACACGAGTGCGGAATCCAAGTGTGCATGTAAACCAAAGCAAGAGCACAACCAATATAACAAGAGATATATCTTCAAATGTTCACTATATTGATTTGTAGAGAGACCCAGTACATACAATCTTGAATAAACTGCTTATCTCTCTATACACTCTCAGTGTTCTCACTATGTGCTCTATTTCGAGTGTCCTACGGCTCAACTCATTTATAGAGAAGTGCATGTCTGTTTATATAGTGCTAACACCTAGCAACAGTACGAAGAATGTCATCGGTCGTACGAAGCACTACAAAGACACGAAGAACATTCAGACATTGTTGCTCGTACGAACAGATTATGGCTTGTACGAATGAATTATTCATTCATACGAACAAGCAATGTACTAATTAACATGGTTACTCGTACAAGCATGTAATGACTCGTACGAACATGTAATGGCTTGTACGAGCAAGCAACTTGCTCGTACGGAGCACCTTTCACTCGCATGAACAAACTAAACGTCGTACTAAATCAAGATAGGAGGATATCTTGATTTGGTCGACACGACCAAACTTTACAGACACAATAAACAAAGACCGTACAATTACTGACGTAACTAAGAACAAGTGACAGACACAAAAGTGTATCAACAAACTCCCCCTTGGCTGTTGCTTGGTCTTCAGTCTTCATTTCTAATGGCCTACTTCGGACTATGAGCTTCCAACGTGAAAACCGAACTGAGTCGAACCAAACCAAACTTAGTCGCATCCACACAAATATGCATCAACATTAATAAAACATAAGAGTTTTTCGGGTTGAGAAACGTCGACTATTCCAAAGTGAATCGAGATCCTTTCAAATTAGAGAAACGTCCTTTGGCCTATAGGTAAAGTGCTCACATCGAGAAGCGATTAACGACACTTTACCGTTCTATTTACTACACGTCTCTAACCGATAAAAAAATCGAAACTTTGGCCAGATTGAAAATCGAGGAATTGGACTAGTTGACAAGGTGCGGGTTTCACCCCTAACTTGACAACATCGTACCCTAAGTATGGTTGGTTCTTACCAAACGAGGAGCGAATTCCGACTCGTTGGTAAGGGTCCACTAGAGTATGAAATGGAAATTCCCCGCAAGATGTGGATTTCACTCCTAACTTGATGGTGTAATTTCGTGTAAAATCGAACACACGGATTGAGGGTGATAACCAAAGTGCGGGTTTCACCCCTATTTTGGTGAGATCATCTCGTTTATATTATGAGTGTCTTCAAGTCTTCAAGCGTATAAATTGTGTAAGTGTCTTAGGAAAGACACGCTGCATATATATTAAGACAAAAGAAATAGGAAGAATTAACATTTTAAGCATGAATCAAGAAGGGCCAAGTTTGACAGTTAAACTATAGACTAGGTCGAACATGGCAACTCTACCTAATTCCCTATAGTTGTGGCTCCGATACCAATCTGTCACACCCCAACCGATGTGGAAACATCAGAGTGAGACGAACGAGATTGCTCGAGATATCATAACACTATAACAACATAAATTCAAGTACAAAATAACAACATTGAGATAAGTTCAATCAAAACATATAATTAACATTGCATTCTAAGCGTGTTTCTATGACGATCCTACTAAGTTTCATCATACCAACTTCATCAACCTGCAACATGTTAAAAAGTACAGTTCAATAACAAAGTATTGGCGAGTACACAAGTTTGATATCATAGCATAAATAGTAAAAACGTTTAAACAAATCCACATGATAAGCTAGTATACGAGAATAAAGTAAACATGGCATGTGAACTACAAGTCAATCCTCAAGTGTACCGCATATTAGATTAAAAGAATACTTAACATTGACCACAAGAATACGGGCGGTGCGTTACTCCTATAGCGCTATACATGTTAAGGGAGGCTTGATCGAAGTTAATGACATTTAGTATCACATAAGAATGTACCAAGTAAACATTTCAAGTATCACTTAACTATAGCATGTATGATGGATTATTTGTGTGATTTCATAGAATAAAAGTGTGATTTAGTGTGTTTAAGATAAATTAACATATTGAACCCAAGAGTGTAAAGCATAAAAAGGGTGTTTGAGTGTACTTACGGTTTTGCAAGTTAATTCTGTTAAGGCGTTTAGGTTAATTAGGGGGACGAACACCAAGTTATCCTACACAAGGAAACGTAGGTGTGTGAATATTGGAATGACGGTGGAGTTTGGTAATTTTTAGGAATTTAAAGTATGCAAAAAGTATGTATAGCCGAAAGTATTTATCTAGACGTTAACGCTTGTTTTTGACACTATAAGCCCCGAACGGTGTTTGTGTTTTTATGGGTCATGCCCAATAGAACCGTAACGATTGTTAGGTCTTAGATAAAATAACCTAATATTAGGACATGTAACCATATGGTCATCGTTAAAGGTTTGGTTATATTTATTATTTACATATATATATATATATATATATTACAAGTTATCATAGATTTCATATAAATCATGGATATCATATAAGTCATAGAAGTCATGCATGGAGGTAGGAGGATAACCGTCCTAAACCTCTTTCGTAAGATTCACCAATACACGAATTGCCACAAGGACAATCCGGATGGTCAAGAATACAGTACTTCACTAAGATACAATTCGAACTGAATAAGCAAGCTAGGTGCATGCATCCCAAACATGGCAACGTTTGGGGACGTGTCGTAGCCTTGTTACTCTAGTGAAGGTGAACCGTAGCTTAATGGATAGAAAACATCAAGTGAGGGGTCGATTGAAAAGTTGGATAGCCAAGGCCTCCATGTAATCACACCTACATCAAACACAAGCTTGTAAGCTTGGATGGCTCAACACTTGTGGGTTAGAAACCCTAGTAAAAACCACAAGTTTAGAGGCATGTTATGCCTCTTGATTTTGGTATGAACAAGTCTAGCTAGCTCACTAACCATAAACTTGATTAGAGGCACAAGTAGCATAGAGTTGTTATGGTTAAAACAAGTTTAAGAAAAGTTTATAAGTTTAACTTCCAAAACAGAAAGTTTGGCCCAAAAATGAAATGCGATTACAAGGTTTGGACTTTCCAATTATCAAAATCCGAAGCACACTTACTAAAAATGGAAAGTTACAAATGCGAAGCGTTACAGCTACCTCTGTACGAAGGTAACTTACCTCCTCACAAGGCTGTTACATCCGTACGAACCTCTCTTGTCCTATCCAAAGTCATGTGTTCGTATCTAATCTATACAATATTCAACACATGCTCTATCTAGTCTTCCCCCTAGGTTGTCACTGTCGAATCTTGATTTTGAAATATGAGAGCCATGTTTGAATGTTCTGCAACTTCAATCAGGCGTCTTGATATCTTCAATTGATTCCCCCTTGATTGATGATTCAGGTTGCGTTATCTTCATTATGCACAAATTCCCCCTTAAATGAATCTTCAAGTCTTTGTTCGCATGGTTCCTGACGTCCTTTGATTTGCTTAACTGTAATCTACATGAATAATCACCGACTCGAAACTAATCAATGCAGCTTCTCAGTTTCGACTATAACCACATCCGCGTTCGGTTTTTTATTTACACTTTAGCACGGGAGCTCAGAATCTCTTAATCTTCAAAAACCCAACCGGAAATTGATAGAAACTTCGAATCACCATATCAATAAACTTCAAGTTTGTGAATACCCAAGAAAATCTTAAATCCCATTTTCCGTAATCACCTTTAAGCACACTCTTAAATGATTGACCGGCAAAACGGTAATTTCCATAATCAGCAAATCTTCATAAGATAAAAAATCATCAGGTAACACATTCAGATATAAGAAACATTCTTCCATGATCAGAATCACATTCTTTCTCTTCAGTCACAATAACAGATATAAAGTCTTCTTTTATACCCGGCAGCAACTTAATCAACAAACATCATCATTCCTCGGCGGTTAGTCTGAAAAACAATTCATTTGCTTCAAAATTAACCAACATTCGTGTATCTAATATCTTGAACACCCTCTGATATCGTTTAAGTATCGACAATACTGTTGCATCTCTTAACGCTAATCCTTCTATTCGGCTTGATGAAGACCCAGGAATCAAACACTAAGACATCAATCTAGTCACGATCTAAAAATTATAAACTTCATATGATCACGATCTAACGAATCCAGATCTTATGCATCTCCATATAATCTGAAGTCGGAACCACCTGAATACTGTTACAAATCACGAGTTTCAGAAATGCCAGAATTTCAATATATTCTCTGAAATCTTTATTTCCCCTTATTTTTGCAAAATTTGACCTCTCTCAAACTTATCACTGAATTTTCCCCCTCAAACTTGGCAATGAATTTTCCCCCTCAAACTTGGCAAATTCAGTTCTCTCTATTCTCTAAAAAACTCAACTATGCGGAAAATGTGTCATTTTGGTACTCAAAAGTCAGTTTTTCATTAATACGAATTTTACTTTAAGGCCCATTAATAGTCACCATACCAAATGAAAATCATTCTTCATAGGTATCCATGACTACCCCATTATCTTCACCTCTCTGTGATCGTATCATCAAATCTATTCTCTAAAGCCCTCGACGATGTCCCAAACAGCTCGTATTTGTCGTTAAAATCTCGAAAAAAATTTCAATCACCAATTTTTTTAGGCATTTTGGGTACCTTCGTGCGAAGGTAATTCCTCCGCTCAAACAAAACTGATCTAATTTTTCGATCCAAAACTTTTATTTTTTCGAATTTAATGATGATTCTTTCACAGACATGGTTGAAATTCATTTCTAAACAATTCTACAGTTTCAATTTTAATTTCTGTCAATGATTGTCCGTTTATTTGATGATTTACATCTAAAACCCCTCAAAAGTCCATAATTCATGAGCCTAGGTGATTCAGTTAACAGTTAGATTGATTGAATCGGGATTAGACGGAAGTTTGGATGGGATATCACTAATTTAGTAGAAAGTTATTAAGAAGTAGAAGCGAAAGCTTTCCATTTATACCGAAAGAGTATACATCATTTACAAGCTGAAGAAAAATTTTTGCTAGCATTTCTCCTCTGTGATCTACAAAACTTATCAACTAACGAACAGACAACACATTATATATACTTGAGGTTTGGGACGGAAGTAGTTACCTTGGTACGAAGGCAACTTACCTCCTCATGAGGGTGTTACATCCGTACGAACTCTCTTGTCCTATCCAAAGTCATGTGTTCGTATCTAATCTATACAATATTCAACACACGCTTTATTTATTTTATTCGCAAAGTGGCGAACATACAAAATATGCACCAACAATCTCCAAGGACATTTAGAGCAACCAACTAGAGTTTAAGAGGCATTCTTCCATCATTTATCATTACTCTTGTTATAATTCTTGGAAACCTTAGCATTTCTATATATTTAATCAATATGTACCAAAAAGATTGTAATTTAATGGTACTTGTGATCAAAAAGTAATCGTTTGAATATTCTAGTACCATAGTATACGAAAGTGATAGATTTAAAAGTGAAAATGAGAGTGTAATTCAGTCATTTAAAAAACGAAATTAAACCATCATGCCTCCTTTGATTACTAAAATTTAAACAACAAAAGAAAAATACTAATTTAAAGAAAAAAAGTTAGTGAAAAAGTAAGGACACTCATGACCACTCTAATTTAAAACTAATTTTACTTAAAAATAGAATTTAATCAAAACTAAGGATACACGTAACCATCATTCTGCAATTTATGTTTTCAATATAATAATCTATTGTATTTTTTATTTCAAAATATTTACCCTCGTGATAACCATCTGATTATTTTTATATAACCCGTTTTAAGACACTAGTGTTGTGATAGAAAAAGCTCGGAAAACAAAATAAATACAAAAACGGAAAAATAAAATCAAACAAAAAATATCCGTAAAATCGTTGAACCATGCACCACCGTTGTGAAGTGTTATTGCGCAAACAATACACCGAAATGTAAAACACAATGAGGTCGATAATCGAAAAAAATTGAAGTAAAAACAGTAAACCACATACGCACACTCAAAAAATTTAGACTAAAACGCAAAACACGAAAATTTTGTAATAGATAAAAAGTTTATGAGAATAAAGTTAAAGTGAAAAGTGTTGAGATTAAATGTAAAAGATGAAAAACTATTAGGGTTATAAGTAAAAACAAAGTAAGGTCAACCTACAAAGCATGAGTACAAATGAAAATACTTAATTAAGTTGCAATTAATAATATACTAGTTAAATACACCACGCGTATTGTGGCGCAATAAAATCTATCATTCTGGTTGATACCGTATACGTTTGTCATTCAGTTACTTATACATCACTACTTATAGAATGATATTGAGAAAGAATTATACCAATGAATTGATAAAAAATATGCTCGTCAAGGAAAAAAATTATTAGAATTCGTATAGGTGGCATGTGTAAAAATAGTATATATTAACCCAAAAGTTAGGATATATATATATATATATATGAAAGAAAAACAGCCAGGAATTAGAAAATATATATAAAAAACTGGCTATTAACTCAAAAAATTTTAAAAACCTTGGTTTTTAAAAAGAACAAACGTTTATGAGGTTTTAACCTACACCGCATGGGTTGCAAAACCTTAACAAACAATTACATACCACCTTAGCTATTTGCTTTTTAGTATATACATCGGATATAAATTCAATATATAATATTATACTAGTAGGTGGCGGTTAATGTGTTCATCGACCTTTGATTTTAAGAGTATAGTTAATGGGTGAACCTTTTAGAGGGCCAGGGGTGCCCCCCCGCCCCCCCCCCCCCCCCCCTCCTGACATCCTGGTTTTTTTTTCTTTTTTCTACATAGTGTAAATTTACATATATTCTGTCTGAAAATTGTATATACGTATTGGTTTGATTCCCTAAATGGTTTGACCCCCTAAATTGATTTTGCCTAAAAATTCTCGCCCCCCCCCCCCCTTTCTTGAGTTTGCCCCCACACTCTGTATATTTGCAAAAGCTCCATCAGTATCTTTATGAAATAGTTAATACAAATCAAACATGCTCACTTGTCACTATTATAAAGTTTTCTAAGTTTTCTTACATTAAATGGATATTTAACTAAATTACAATGGTTATATATTTGCACAAGCTCCGTCACTATCTTTATGAAATAGTTAATACAAATCAAACGTGCTCACTTGTCACTACTGAAACTAATTGATGCAGCTTCTGCATTTCAACTTTAATCACATTCGCGTTCGGTTTTAGCGCACTCCTCCTATGCTCGATCCTCTGATCTTCAAAAACCCAACCAGAAATTGATATAAATTAAAATTACCACACCGGTAAACTTCAAGTTTGTGAGCACCCGCAAAAATCTGAAATCTTGTTTTACGTAATCACTTTTAAGCATACTCCTGAACGATAGATCAGTAAAACGGTTTTATTCTCAATCAGCAAATCTTCATCGGAATCAAATTATCTGATAAAACATCAGATCAAAGAAACATTCTTGCGCGATCAAAATCACATTCTTCCTCTTCAATCATAATAATAGATATATAGCTATCTCTGCTGAATCGGTGCAACTTAATCGACAAATATCATCAATCAACGGCGGTTAGTACAAGAAGAACAATTCATCTACTTGAATACTAAAAATAATGGCACCTAAGGCTATCATCCATCATTCGCGTATGCACTATAACTTGAATGACCTCTGATCTACTCGGTAATTTTTTAAACAACGAGCTAGTTCTGCTAACACCAAATACCATCACTGAACATTCGTGTATGCAATATAACTTGAACATCCTCATATCTTCTTCTTGTATCAACAAAAATTGCTAATCCTGCGAACCTGATCCCCATTGAAGATCATGACTCTAACCCTTAAGCATCAATCTGTATCATGATCTGAAAATTCGGAACCTCCTGTGATCACAAACTAACGGAACTAGATCCTCTACATTCCCCATATAATCTGAAGTCGGAACCACCCGAACAATGTTGCATAGTCATGAATTTCAAAAATGCTAAAATCTTAATATAAATGTGAAATTTTTATTCCCCATCATTTTTGCAAATTCTGATCGGACCAAAATTTTCACTGAAACTCCCCCTTAAATCTGGAAAAATTCAGTTTTCCACAAATGCGGATGTAACATTAAGGCCCATTAGTAATCTCTATACCAAATGATCATCATCCTGCATATGTATCAGTGACTACCCCAATATCTTCAACATTTTGTGACCATATCATCAAATCTATTCTTTGAAGCTCTAGACTGTGTCCCTAAACATCCCGTATTCGTTATTAAAATCTCAAAAAAATTTCTATCACCAAATTTTTGTAGACACTCGTTTCATCAATATGATCAACAAAATTTTTCAACGCCTCTTTTTAGGCATTTTGTTCACTTTGCACTAGGGTAACTTCACTTCGTGCAAAGTGGACTCTCACCTCGTGTGAAGTGCCTCTTCGTATGAATGAATCTGATCACCTTTTTCGATTCAAAATATTTATTTTTTCGAATTTCAATATGATTCTTACACGGATCTAGTAGAAAATCATTTTCTAACAATCCTATGGTTTCAGTTTTACTTTTTTTCTCTGTGGATTGTCCGTTTATTTGATGTTTTACGTCTAAGACCCTCCTAAGTCCATAAATGTCCAAAATTCATGAACGTAGGTGATTCATCAACTGTTAGATTGATTGGATCGGTACCGTAGCTTTGATACCAATTGAGAGTCCGGATCTGGCAGTTCTAGACGGAAGTTTGGGTATAATGTAGAACTAATCCGGTAGAATGTTATTAAAAAGGAGTAGAAGTAGAAGAAGTCTAATGTTTCATTCATATCGAAAGAGTATACATTTTGTCAAGCTGGCGAAATTCTGGAGAAATTTCACCAGCGTTTCCCCTCTGGGAACTTCAAAACTTACAAAATTATGAACACACGACGCTATATATAGACACAGACTCACCTCGTGTAAAGTGAGCATTTGACTTCATATGAAGTGACTTCAATTTGTTGGAAGTGAATTACCTTCGTATGACGTGACCACTTCGTACGAAGTGACACATATGCTCCTCTTAATTTCGCACTTAGGTCATGTGTTCGTATCTAATCTATAAAATATTCAAAACACGCTCTATATAGCATATTCGTACAGTGACGGATATAAAATGCATCAACATTCTCGAATGCTCATCTTCAAAACCACGTTTGTTGCAATCGTTTGACTTGACTCAAATTTGTGATTCTGATTTGTTATTTGATAATGGTGATTATGTATACGAATAAATTAAGTGTATGTTCAAGTTTGGGGATCTAGCTATTCAATTGGCTATTTAGGTTGTTTAATTTCAATTATTGTCCTTATGGAGGGCCATCAAGAGTCTATGTTCTAAATTTATAAAATATATATGTTCTAAATTACAATCACAGATTGCGAGACTGAAGTATAATCTTTGCTTTCAGAGATTGGAATATTAAATGTCATTTCAAAGCATAGATCGTGATCTAAGTGACAGAACTGGGAGCTTAATTTGATTGGTTCAGAAGTTGCTTCACACAATGAACATCACCAAGATGATGATGAATAAAAGATCCCAAAGTCAGATTTCTTTTTATTTTCTTACAGAAGTTATTTTTAGATGTTTGTTAATTGTGTGAAATTCGTTTTGTTTAAGGTACCAAGATTGAGAATAAGAGTGGTGTTGGTGGTCTGGAGGGGTATGGTCCCAACAACCATGCGCCTGTGCATAGAACCATACCCTCAACATCATAACTACAAGGATAACCTTGCACGCAATGTGCAATGGTGCGCCTTCCTTAACACAACTTGGTCGTACAATGAACCTTGCGCACTCAGCATAACGGAAAAGGAGACCAACACTAAATGGTCACAGAATGAACTTTTTGCAATCAGCGCAAAGGTAAATTAGACCAACACCAAAGGGTTACACAATGAACCTTGCGCACTCAATGCAACGGTAAATTAGACCAACACCAAAGGATCACACAATGAACCTTGCGCACTCAGCGCAGCGGTAAATTAGACCAACACCAAATGGTCACACAATGAACCTTGCGCACTCAGTGCAACGGTAAATTAGACCAACACCAATAAGTCACAAAACAAGCCTTGTGTACTTGTCGCAACGACAAGTTATACTTACACGCGCATGCTACTCGACCCTGCGCGGAGCTTACAATCCTCTAGTCATAAATCCTAAAACCTTGCAAGGACAAGACAAATATGAGAGCACCTCATAGTCTTGTAGACAAAGGATTTATCCCTGCTACTCTGCGCTGGCAGGAAAATACTGACAGCCTCGCAGAAGGGGTAAGCACTATGAGGTGTTGACCATACTCAATGGTACATAGTGGTAGAACTGTGACGAGTGGTTGCTGGCTGGTTGCGTCTGACAGTGTCAGATGAACAGTAACGCAAACACCAGACTGTACACCAACCATATCTAGGCCAGTGACTGTTCCACCTTCTCTACTTTTGGCTGGTAGTAGGTCTGACGCCAGAGATATCCACCCTTACTGTCTTTACAAGTGGCACGATTCAGCACCCGACAGATCACTCCACCTAACAGCAGATATTAATTCCCCTGTAGGGGACATTTAATGTCTGACGCAAGCGACAAAAGGGATGTCTCTGGTCACTTGGGCCGAGCCCAAGGCCCATCAGCCCATCTCCTAAGCCCACTTACTTTCGGCTATCGAACCACAAGGTAAACCACGCATTCACATCTACAATCACTTGCAATCACATTTACCAGCATTCCTACTTATTACTTCCAATCACCCAATACTTATTCTCATGCCGGAGTGTGGTCACAGAGAAAACCACCCTTTTCCCCGTAACGAGACTAACGACGCTGTTCGTTTTGCAGATCAGTCATAGTGAGATCACCTTGAGAAACGATCGAAGAGTTAACCCGTGTATGCCGAAAGCCCCTGGTTATAACTTATATATCCCCGGATATCCCTAAGTTCAACCGGTGTTTATTCAGATTCCTGGCCAACCACGCGATGAAGTCCTTCCCATTCATCAGCACTTTGTGGAACTGTGTAAAGCAAAACAAGTTTAAGTGGACTCCAGATTCGGAGAAAGCCTTCACCCTAATGAAGGAGTGCTTAATTCAATTGCCAACACTAACAGCACCGAATAAGAACGAGCCACTGATACTTTACCTTTCCGCATCTGATATCGCTCTGGAGCAGTCCTGCTAGTAGAACGCGCAGTAGTTCAAACTTCGATCTACTACGTCAGTAAGGTGCTTACTAACCCAGAGACACGATATCCCATGATGGAAAAGCTTGATCTAGCTTTGGTCCATGCCTCCTGACGGTTGCGTCGCTATTTTTCTGGCCATGTGATAAAAGTTCTTTTGAACTATCACTTGGGCCAAATTTTGTCGAAACCTGATATCTCTAGCCGTCTAGCAAAATAGGCAATTTAGCTTGGTGTACACAACATTGTGTATAAACCACGCCCAGCAATAAAGGGCCAGATATTAGCCGATTTTATTGTGGAGGTACCGCAAAATAAAGCGCAAGAGTGTGAAGCTGCATAGAACCCAACGCCAGTTATAGATGACTGCGCTCAGATACTTCACACAGATGGCGCATCTAACGATGATGGTGCAGGGGTAGGCCTTCCCTTAATAAGCCCTGACAATCAAGAGTTCACTTATGCCATCAGATTGGATTTCAAAAGTACCAATGATGAAGTTGAGTGTGAAGCATTCCTGGCAGGCCTTCGGTTAGCAATAAAAATGGGTGCACAGAATTTGGAAGCAAATGCCGACTTCCTTTTAGTCGCAGGCCAAGTCAACGGCCTATACCAAGGGTGAGACGATGGCTTTGTATCTAGAACAGGCGCAAGCCTTAATAACTAAATTCCAACACTTCAAGATAGCCTATGACAACCGAAGCGAGAATAAACACGCCGACACGCTCAGTAAATTAGCCGCTACAAGCTTCAAGCACCTCACATTGAGGTACTCAAAAACCCTTCTATTCCATTGCGTCAAGTCAATATCATCGAAGTGGGGAATCCATCCTGGATGTCCCCCATAATCATGTTCTTGCAACACGGGATTCTCCCCGATAACAAAGTCGAAGCAAGGAAGGTCCAGAACAAGGCACTAAATTACGAAATGGCAGACGGTATCCTATGCCGGAAGTAGTATCTGGGACCGCTCCTCCGCTATGTTGATCCTCAAGATGCGAAGTACTTGATCTGCGAAATACACGAAGGATTATGCGGAATTCATGCCGGTCCGTGCATGGTCGTAGCAAAGATTATGAATGCCGGTTACTATTGGCCTGGCATGCACCTAGATGCAGTTGAAACACTGTGGAAGTGCTGTGGAAGTGCACATCATGCCAGCGCCATGCTCCGAAGACATTGCGTCCCAAGAATCCTTTGATCCCTATCACAACAGCTTGGCCTTTCCAGCAATGGGCAATCGACATGGTGTGACCCTTCCCGGATGCCCCAGTCACGGTGAATTCATAATCATCCCAGTCGATTACTTCACCAAATGGGTTGAAGCCAAACCCCTTGCATCCACCACAGCAATGGTAGTTCGAAAATTCATCTGGGAGCACATCATATGTCGTTTCGGGTTAACCCTACACATAGTCAGTGACAATGGCCGCAATTTTGCAGCTGAAGAACAACAGCAATGGATGCAGGAAATGCATATCGAGCATGTTTTCACTTCGATCGCGCATCCCAAGGGAATGGCCAAATGGAAAGCATTAACAAAAGTATTGTCGAATGGATCAAGACGAGATTGGGCACGGCGCGAAGAGGCTGGGTAGATGAGTTTCCAAGTATTCTTTGGGCTCATCGAACCATGCCAAATACCAACACGGGCGAAACTCCTTTCAGCCTCGTTTATGGGACGGAGGAAGTAATTCTCGCATAAATAGGCCTCAAATCACTACGCATGCTCGCTGCGCGGAACCAAAACAATGAACATGAGCGCAGACTCGGCATGGACTTACTAGAAGAAAGGCATGAAAACGCCGCAATCAACGAAGCAAAATATAAGACCAAGCTCGAAAAGAACTACAACGCGCGAGTCCACATATGTACCTTCTTACTTGGTGACTTTGTTCTACGCGACAATGAAGCATCTAATGTTGAACGTCCTGGAAAACTGGCACCCAAATGGGAAGGTCCCTACATTATCCATGAAGTCCTAGGTAAAGGCACGTATACCCTTAAGTGCTTAGCTGGCAAAAACATACCTAGGACATGGAATGCGCAGTAGCTTAGATGGTGCTACATGTAAATTAGCAAGTTCATTATCTTTTGTCTACTATGTATATTGCTCGTGCGCCTCATTGTGTAATAAAGACAAGTTACATGATTTATTTTATCTTAATGTTTTGTTACAAATGCGCGAAACCACTTTGGGTCAATGCGAAAACACCTTGGTATACAATGACTCTTGAACCCTAAATTACTACCCATGCTATGCGCATGGGAGTTGACATTCATATACGAGTTCATCACTAGTTTTATTCGCTATACCACACAAAGGTGGTCCCTTTTCGCACAAATATTGTAACAGGAAAGAAACATTTCACTAAAAGATAAAATTATTTACAAATCCGCGCAATGTGCGGCACAGTCAAAGATCCTACAAAGATATTACATTAAGGATCCAACACTAGTCTTCATCAGCAACGGCCTCGGCTTCTTTCGGAAATATATCCTTCAAACGATCCACAAAGTCGTCGTGGGTGAGCACCTCGCTCACCAATTCCAACGTTGGGATATCAAGACGATCATACCCTTGATGCGCCCGATCGAAAGCAGCTCCGGTATTGACTCCATGAGTGGAAACGCGGCTGGAATCCCATGGAACATCCAATGCATGAGTGACGTGTTGCGCACACTCAGCATAGCCCTGCGCATGCCCATCATGACGTGCAGCAACCACTACCTTGGCCACTGCACCATCTAACTCCACAGAGTTCGAAATGGAGTTTGCAATATGCAAATTCATGAAGAAAATCAGAACCAATATGGAATGATCAAGAGACAAGCGGAGTACTTATATTAACAACTCCATGATGTTGCATCCACAGCAGGTTGTTGGTCAACGTCTCCACCAATGACTCGGAGATGGCGTAGGCGTCTTCAGAATCCTTCAAGTTTTTCTCCCCCGCCTCCACCTTGGCTTCCACCAATCGTAGCCTGCGCTGAAGCTCAGCCTTTTCCACCAAGGCTGCTTGAAGGTCTTTCTTGGCGCTCTCCAGAGCAGCGCAAGCTTCCACCTGTTTGTTCACCAACAAGGTTAGAATCATAATTTATTAATAAAAATAAAGAGAAGAGCACAATGACAAGTAGTTACCTCATTCTGCTCATTGTGTGCGTGTTGCACACCAGCCTCTGCAGCCGCGGGCAGCAGCCGCCTCCCTCTTCTTCTTCTCTCGCGCCACATCAGCGTGCAACTAGGCCAGTTCATCCCTCGAGGATTTATTCTCCTTATTATCCCTTTCACAAGCTTGTTTCCACAACCTGCGCTCCTCCGCAAGTTTGGCTTCCAAGGCTTCGGCCCGTCTCTTCCACCTAGCACGGCCCATTCCTCAGCTCGCTGGTTGTCGGTGTAGGCAGTCTCCTTTGCCTACACCAAGCTTCACGCGCCGCCATTTCGGCTCGCTCTTTACCTAGGACCGCTTGGGCAGCCTCAAGATCTTTCTTTTGCTTCAGCAAGCCCCGCCATTGATGAACAATCTTGTAAGTCACAGAGGCAGACCTTGCAGCTGCCTGGAGGTACGTGTGGTACGTGGTTTCTTGTTCTTGTTCAGCAAGAACATGTACCTCCGCTTGAGGGAAAGCTCCCTTGAAAAACTCACGGCACGCCGGTCAGTGAGAGAAATCTTCTCCTTTCTCTAGTTTCCACACATGGGTGTGGATTTTTCAGCTTGAGCGGAGGAGTATGACATGTAATAATAATCCCCCGAAGTTTTGTCCGGGCGGATTGGAGACTCTTTGGCGGAAGGACCCCTACCTGATCCCTCTGCTTCATCCCCGGGTGCCGGCTCTTCCACATGTACCCACTACGGGGTGTCAGCCTGCGCACCCTCGACGGAAGCCGTTTCCACCGGCTCTGCCTCTTCCATTAAAACTGCGCCACCAGTCAGCGCGCGTTCTTCCACCACCACCGCGGGTTCTTCCAGCACCACCTGCGGTTCCTCCATAACAACCGCAGGTTCTTCAACTCCACTCGTGGTTCACCCGCCATCTGCGCGAGTTCTTCCGCCACAACAGAACCCGCGTTAGTACCCTTACCAGAACCTTCCACCACCACGTGAGGCCCCTCCATCACCATTTCAAGTTCTTCTGCCCCAGCAGCAGACTCCTCGCCTTGACCTGCAGGCGGGGACTTTGGAGTATAATTAAGTTCGCAAAAAATAATTCGCCCTCACCCGAAGATGATGAACACCACGATGAAAAAGAAGAAGACATGCCAATATTTTTAAAAAATAATATGGTTGTGTATGAAAAATTGAGAAAGATTGAAAAGATTTAGGTTAAAAGTAGGGGAATAATGGGTATATATTTATAAAGTGGGGGAATAAAAGATTTAAAAAAAATTGAATATTTTTTATATAACGGCTAGCCTAACAGCTAGTTTTGAATATATGCCGCCCGTCCTCAACGTCTCCTAGGGGACATCCACGACGACGCCGGTCCACCTGGGGTGGTGTCGGGGGCGACGCCGGGCCTGGATGACCCCCACAACGAGTGCCTAATGTGTGTAGGCTTTTCTTAGTTTGTGTCATTTGAAAGAACTCAGACTACTCGATGTGAGTGATGGGCCTCCTTGAAGGATGACCCTCTACGTTAGCACCACATCAGAGTTCTTGGAGGATGCCCCTCCAAGGATGGAACCAAGAAAATGGGTGACGACCCTACCCCACCTAGTTAATTTATTTTTGTAATTTTGGCAATATATTTATAAAACTAAAATTAAATATTAATTCAAACATTACATTGAAAAACCAACCTAATATTAAAAAAAATAAAAAAACTACTAGTTTTCATCCGGCATGTCGTTGTTGGGTTTGTTTTGTGTGTTGTTCCAAATGTAGTCCACCAAGTTCGCTTGTAGGTTGTGATTTATGTACTCTTTACGTAGAGAGAATCCGTTTAAATCTTGTTGTTCTACACTCACTAGAACAGAATTCCCGTTAGACGCGTTTTCGTCTCAGTCACAGATCGCTCTACCCTCGTCTTCGATGATCATGTTATGCAGCAAGATACAAACATACATAATGTATCGCAACCTCTGTAGTGTAAAAGAACGTGCTGGATATTCAATGATATGCCTCTATTTTTGTAGAACCCCAAAACACCGTTCAATATCTTTTCTCGCCCCCTCTTGAAACTTGGCAAATTTCTTTCTTTTATCATCTGTTGGGTGCATAATAGTTTTAACGATTGTAGAGTACGTTGGATATATTCCATCTGCAAGGTAATAATCACGCCTGTATTCCACCCCAGAAATCATAAAACTTGTGTCTGGACCTTCCTTGGATTAGATCGTCAAATATCTGTAATTGGTAGATAATGATGTTAAGGTCATTAAGTGAACCAGGCAGACCAAAAAAGGCAAGCCAAATCCAAAGATCCTGTGACGCAACAGCCTCCAGTACTATAGTTGGATGATCATGATCGCCCTGAGTATATTGACCTTGCCAGGCAGTAGGGCAGTTCTGCTAGGGCCGGTGCATGCAATCAATGCTTTCAAGCATTTCTGGAAAACCATGTCTTTCTTCGTGCGTTTGGTTTCCGCAGATATTTTTTGCTATATAACTTAACGATCCATTTGCAAAACTTGTGCAAACATTTACGTGAAGTTTTTTCGAACATCCTTAAATACTCGTCCAACTAATCGGGTGCAGTCCCGTATGCGAGTAAGTGAATGACCGAGGTACATTTATGTAAAGTGGTGAATCCCTTACGGCCCCTAGCGTCGTATCAAAGTGTGAAAAACGGATCAGACTACGCCAGGTCGCCTGCTATACATAAGAATAGTCGAGGACTCATTCGGAACCGACGTCCGTGTACACAGGTTCATCGGCAATGTAATCGGCCACTAAACTATCATGCCCAGCTAAATTTTAACTATGAAAACTAAATTAAATTCATTATTAACACTAAAAAAATTATATAAATTCGGAAAATACACCAAAATAAAGATACACTAAAAAATTGAATACTTCGCAAAAAAAATGTCGATCATATGTGCTGCGTGTGTAATTAAGTTCGCAAAAAATAATTCGCCCTCACCCGGAGATGATGAACACTACGATGAAGAAGAAGAAGAAGACATGCCTATATTTTCTTAATAATATGGTTGTATATGAAAAATTGAGAGAGATTGAAAAGATTTGAGTTAAAAGTGGGGGAATAAAGGATATATATTTATAAAGTGGGGGAATAAAAGATTTATAAAAAATTGAATTTTTTAACCAACGGCTAGTAGCCTAACGGTTACTTTTTGTCTTTTACCACCCGTCCTCAACGTCCGAAGGCAGACGAGTGCGACGACGATGCTCCACGGAAAATGGTGTTGAGGGGGGTCGTCGGGCCAAGTCAGGCTTGGACGACCCCCCACACCGAACAGCCTCAAAACCAACTTCTCTAGCAGTTATGACAAAAGCAGGGTCATCTAGTGACTCAGGCTAAACTCGGTGAGAGGGGTTGTCAGGCCCAGCCTGGCCCGGCAATGCCCCTCAACACCATTTCGGGTGGGCCGACGGTGTTGAGACCGTCTCCTCCAAGACGTTGAGGACGGGCACTAAAGGACAAAAAAATAGCCGTCGTTGACATATAGCCGTTAGTAAAAATAAAAAAAAATTAAACCCCACTTTATAAACATATACCCTTTATTCCACAATTTTAATCTAAATCTTTTCAATCTCTCAATTTTTTATACACCACCATATTATTTATAAAAAAATAGGCATGCCTTCTTCTTCTTATTCTTCATTGTGGTGTTCGTCATCTTCGGATGAGGGCGAATTATTTTTTTTGAACTTTATTACGCACACAACACAGATTATCATGGAAGAGAAGGAAGAGGAAGAAATGTCGTCACAACCGCAAACTAGGGCGACCGCCTTAAATCGAGACCGAGAAGATATTTAATTTTTTAGTGTATCTTTACTTAATTTTAATAATGAATTTAATTTATTTTTCGTTGTTAAAATTTAGCTGGCCATGATAGTTTAGTGGCCGATTATTTTGTCAACGAACCTGTGTACACGGACGTGATGTTTAGATGTCGGTTCCGAATGAGTGATCGACTGTTCTTACGTATAGGAGACGACTTGGAGCATTTTGATCCGTTTTTCACACTTCGTTACGGCGCAAGGGGCCGTAGGGGATTCGCCACTTTACAGAAATGTACGACGGCCATTCACCAACTGGCGTAAGGGACGGCACCCGATTTGTTGGACGAGTATTTAAGGATGTCCAAAAGAAGTTCACGTGAATTTTTGCACAGGTTTTGCGAATGGATCGTGAAGTTATATAGCAAGAAACTTCTGCGGAAATTAAACGCAAACGACGTCCAAAAATTACATAGAGCACACGAAAAAGGACATGGTTTTCAAAGAATGCTCGGAAGCATTGATTGCATGCAGTAGCACTGCCTTACTGCCTGGCAAGGTCAATATACTCGGGGCAATCATGGTCATCCAACTAAAATACTAGAGGCTGTTGCATCATAGGATCTCTAGATTTGACATGCCTTTTTTGGTCTGCCTGTTTCACTTAACGACCTTAACATCATCCACCAGTTACAAATATTTGATGATGTAATCGTAGGAACAGGTCCAGACACCGGTTTTACGGTTTCAGGGGTGGAATACAGGCGCGGTGACTACCTTGCGGATGGAATATACCCAACGTACTCTATAGTCGTTAAAACTATTCCGCACCCGACAGACGATAAAAGAAAGAAATTTACTAAGTTTCAAGAGAGGGTGAGAAAAGATATTGAACGGTGTTTTGGAGTTCTATAAAAAATGGCATATCATTGAACATCCAGCACGTTCTTTTATACCAAAGAGGTTGCGATATATTATGTATGATTGTATCTTGCTGCATAACATGATCATCGAAGACTAAGATAGAGCGATTTGTGACTACGACGAAAATGCGCCTAACGGGAATTCTGTTCTAGTGAGTGTAGAACAACAAGATTTAAACGGATTCTCTCTACGTAACGAGTACACACATCAAAACATACAAGCGTAATTGGTGGAGTACATTTGGAACAACGCACAAAACGAACCCAATGACGACATGCCGGATGAAGACTAGAAGTTTTATAATTTTTTTTAAGATTAGGTTGGTTTTTTTAATGTAATGTTAGAATTAATATTTATTTTAGAGTTTAAATTTTTGTATAAATAGGTTGGTTATTTTAGAGTTTAATCAATTTTAATTATATGCAATATATATATATATATATATAAGTTTGTTTGAGTCATACGAGCATTGTGTGTATATGTTTGTACTTTTTCTCAATCATTAATCAAGATAGTGAATCTTTGGTTACCCCGTGTTCTTTACTTTGCTTTGGTTGCATGCACACTTGGATTCCGCACTTGTGTCTGTGTCATTTGAACAAGGAACTGGTTTAACACCATCCGCAGGTGGACCTACAGAAACAAGAAAAGATGAAGAAATGAAGAGAAGTGAGGTGAAAGCTCACTTTTGCACTTGGGAGTATTCTGCCCAAGGTTGTAGAATTCTTGGACTTGAGAGAGTTTTGAGAGACTTTAAGGAATGTGGAAAGTGAAATGGTGTTGAGGGAGGCTTGGATTTATAGTGATGCATTAGGATTTGGGTTTAAAGAAGGATAGAAGGTGATTGGAGGTGAAAAGAGGTGGAAAAGGGGCCCAATCCGCGAGCAAAACAACTTTCTGCCCATCAAACCAGGTTTGCGGACCTTAGGGACCTTCAGAATGCTATTTTTTTGTATTTTAACCCTTGTTGTTTGGTTACTTGTCCATTTAAGCAATATTTTGAACATGTTAAGTGTTTTTGGATCAATATAAGGCATGTATAGGCGTGTATAAGCTTGTGTAATGTATGAATGTGATGCGAACAATATTCTGAACATAAATTAAATATAAGGTTCGGTTTTATCTATAAAACATGTATCCGTTGATTGATTATACATTGTGCTAGTATGATTAAACAACATAGTTATAAAATACGATTTTCATTATTATCAAGGTCTCCAAATTAAAAGGATTGAAATGAAATACGAAATATAAGAGTAATCAAAATGCATGGAAATACAAAACATTACAAATAGAAGTGAATTCAACAATATTGATTGCAAACCTCTAATTTGTTTGTACTTTTTTTCATTTTTTTCTAGATTGATGATATGAATATCTTTGTGAACCGAATTTTGTTCAACCAGAAATACATTCACATCTTCAAATCCTCTGAGGACCTTCATTTTCAATCATAATTCTTTCTATATATTGAAAATATGCAACTTATGCAGCATTTCAAAGGGCATCAATAACCTTTTCTCTAAACGAACTAGGCATAACCATTTCTTCAACATGTATTGTCACACCCCGCCAAAGATGGAAACGCAAAGTTTGACCACGAAAGGTTTTCAAGCATATGATAAGGAAATACTAATATGATTAAGCATGAATGATACCGAAGTTTAGAGTTTACAAACCAAAACCGTATATTTAGTTTACACAACTACAAGTATAATACATCATGTATCTTCACATATGACCAAAAGTTATATCATTCATAAGGTTCCTAGAATTTTCAAATATATTTCATGTACGATAAAATATACGAGGCAAAACCCGCAAAAGGTATCATCCATGATGCATGCAACTTCTAAAAGTCATGAACCGAAGTTCACATACCTGAAAAACATGCTTAAAATGTCAACATAACGTCGGTGAGTTCACAGGTTTAAACGGGCACAAATGAAACTTAAAATCATTTAATAAAAATTTAGTATGTGCAGTTAATGAAAATCATGAAAGTCAAGTCATGGTCTTGCAAAAACTGTGATATATATGCCGACATAAGCCCGTAAACAACCCAATCCATAACGATGATGCCTCGCCACATCGTACACCACAACGATGTCTAAGTATAATTGGATACAATTGCACTCCCACAAGGTCACGACTGACGAGGAGCGGGGCTCGTTAAACCCAATAGATCTATTCAACTTTTCCGCAGTCATTACCACGACTAATGATTACTAACTGAAACAATAACATGAGGAATTTTGAGCACTAAAACCAACCAACTTATGTGCACAAAATAGACTAAAATGGATTTCATTCCCCATACCATAACTCGTAACCAAGTATGAATTTCCCCCGATTTAAATAAGTAAAAGGGGCTGTGAAGACTCACTGTGTCCTTGGAAAATCAAATGTCCAAAATAATTCCCGACGTACACGTGTCAAACTCCACCCTAGGTCTATGCATGTGTCTACCCCATACGTCGTTCACTAAACTTTTTTAGAAAACAAGATTTTAACCTTTTTAAATAATTTTTTTTAATTCTTACAATGGATTGATGGGTGATTAACCATGAGTTTTCAAGTATTTATTTATATATATAACACAGAATATATATATATATATATATATATATATATATATATATATATATATATCACATTATCACATAATGTTGAAACCTTGTCCCAAACTTTATTTTCAACCAAACAAATATAGATATTTTATGACTAAAATATCATATTTACTCTCGTGGTTTGACGACCACAAAACCCGTAAGTCGAACTCCACCAAAAATGTATATATTATTATTAAAGTAAATATACATTCCCGATCACAATATATATTTGGAAAATAATATCTTAAATATTATTTATGTATTTATTGAAACCATTCATCGACACAAATAATTACCTCACATATGGTATTCATTTCTACACTTAATCATGTACGGTCTAGACTACGAACATGTAGCCACTTAAACACGTGTCCACATCAACATGGCATCACATAACCATCAAATAGTTGTGTGACAAACGACAAATAACTGGTAATTCCGTACAATCTAATCACTATTTTTATTACATAATCTCATGCATTTAATCGTACTTTAATTACGTAACTGAGTCGTACATCATATAACAATTATTAGGACAAGATAAACACGCTATAACATACATTGATTTCCGCCACGACGCGAAACGAATCAAACTATGTCCTAAAAGTGTTAGTAGAAAGTGTTGGGCGCACTATTCACGGGTACACTATTCATGTCAGCAAAACTGCTGAAACAAAACAAAACATGAATAACGGCATACAAATGACCTAACTGAGTCCATATATAACTTGCAATAATACATAACTTTCCGGTTTAACGCTTAAATTTCAAAATTGTCCATTTTGGCTATAAACATAACTATTGCAATTCGTCAGCAACACTAATTCGGCATTTTCGGGATTCCAGAATTTTAACAGAATAATGACAAACACCTTAAAACAATATGAGGATATAAAAATTACCTAAAAGGCATCATTTCTGGTATTACGACTGTTGCTGACAAAAGCTATTAAAGCTAAAGCTATCCAAAGACCAACGTTTTTCAAAGATGTGAAGATTGCAAGAAGACCGAAGACTAAGTTAGTTTATGAAGCTATTGTCAAGGGGGAGTTTGTTGGTGCATATTTGTGACAACAACTTAGATTTGGTCTTTGGATATCTTGTAATTAGTGAAATGATAAACGGTTAGTCGGTTTAGTTTTGTAATAGTGAATTAGAAGTAATTGGGCTGAACTAGATACTAAATAACTCATGGTAGGCGAATTAGGCTTAAACCCATTAGTAGTCCATGTAGGAAACCCTAGCCTAGTTGCATAACCTATCTCTATATAAAGGGAGGTTGTGATTAGGGTTAAGGTTGCTCAGTTAGTTGTTCAGTTGTTTAAAGAATTACTTCAGAGAGAGGTTTAGAGAGAGAGAGAGTCTTGAATTGATTGTAAACACTTTGTGTTAGATAATCAATAGAAGACAGTTTGAAAGGAAATAAAAGGCACGAAATTTCCAAAAATCATAATCGGACAATATACATCATTAGACTCGTATCGTCGAGACAAGTCTAACAGTATAATTTGGTAATTACTCATTTCGGACAAGTTTTAATGTTTTTAACAAGCCGGTTCGGTAAAAATGTCGAATATGTCTAACCTAAATGAGCTGTTAAGAATGGAGCACGAGGCTGGCACCACAAACAAACCTCCAAAGATGGTGAAGGTAGAGAACTATCTTACTTGGAAGAATAAGTTTCAATCCTTTATTGAATATCATGGCACACGGATGTGGATCTGTATTCAAGATGGGTACGCTAACCCAACACATGATTTTGAGGGCAGACAACGTGTTACTGCTTATGTAAACATGTCTGAAGCTGAAAAGAGGATGTATGAGTCTGAGAAGAAAGCCTTAGCTGCTATAAAGATGTCGTTACCTGATGGCATCAAACACACATTCAAGCGTTATACTACATCGAAGGAGATGTGGGATGCCCTAGAGAAGAGGTATGAGGGTAATACCGATGTGAAGAAAAACACGGTTGATCTACTGAAGAAATAGTTTGCTGTGTTCAAAGGAATGAGAAATGAATCCCTTGAAGATATTATCACGAGACACTATCATCAGATGCAGAAATAGATAACTATGACATAGAGGGATACACGGATGTGGAGATAAACGACAAGTTGCTGGATGCTTTACCTGCAAAGTGGGATATCTATACTTTGATGATAAAAGGTGAAGCTGATTATGAAAAGAAAGACTTGGAAGAGGTTGTTGGGAAATTGAGAGATTATGAGCTCAATATGAAGAAGAAGGAGACTAGATATGATCAGGTTCAAGATCCGGGGATTTATAAAGGTCTTACACCTTCATCTTCCAACAAAGCTTCAAGTGATAGTGCAACTGCGTTTCTCTCATGTGAGAATGAGCAGATCGTGACAAATGCTGAGGGTGAAGTATGTTTTGTTGCTGCTTCAGGAGGCTCGACAGGGGCTAAGAGACAACAATCAAGTAATAATAACAGAAGTAATAGGTCTATGCCTCTGAGTGTCAAAAGTGCTGAAGATCATCTGGCATTTCTTGCTTCTTTTGTTGCTTCCTATAAGAACTACATTCAGGGAAAAATATTTGATCCCGCTACGTTTGATGAAGATTATGATCAGATCGACCCTGATGACTTAGAGGAAATGGATTTTCAATGGCAGATGGCCATGATCTCTAGAAGGGTAAAGAGGTTCATGAATAGAACGGGCAGGAAGTTCGTTGGAAAGAGTGGGCTTTGACAAGTCGAAAGTGAAGTGTTAAAATTGTCATAACTACGGACATTTCGCTAGAGAGTGTCAAAGACCTAAGTCTGAATCTCGTTCTAGTTCATCCTTTCAAGATTCTCTTGGTCATGGTTCAAGCAACAGGAATGCGTCAAACAACACTGGATCAAAGGCCCTGATTTCTATTGCTAGAGAGGGTTCTTATGATTGGAGTGTTCATCTTGAGAGTGATAACAATGCCTCACAGGCATTCATGGCTGAGATAGCCCCAGTTGTTGATGAAGAAGTGAGAGCTGATGTTGAGGTAGAGCAAGAGAAGGTAGCTGATAAAGCCGATGGAGAACAGAATGCTACCGAGAAGAAGATGGCTACTGATTTTGATGCTTTCATGGCTAATCTAAGCAAATCAACAGATGAGGTATGTTCTAACTCTGGTAGTTCTGTTTGCTTAAAATGTCATGAACTATAAAGTGAAGTTGACACATTAACCAATCAAAACCAAAGTCTGGTAAATGAGCTCTTGAACCTAAAAGAATCAAATTTTTTCGTAAAACGAAATGAGTCATTATACTTGAAGAAAATTAAAGATTATGAAGAAGAAATCAATATTCTAACATGTAAGCTTAATGAAAAACTTCAACTTATTGATTTAGCTCATGATACGATGAGTGAGAAAACAAAAGAGGTTTCTGAAAAATGCAAAGAGTTGTCGGAAGCACAACTTAAAATTTGTGAACTTGAAAGGAAATTAAATCAATTCAGAGATTCATCTTTTGTCATGAAACGCATGATGAATGGCTTGAAGAAGAGTAATGACAAGACATGTGTGGGATTCAAAGGTTTGAATGAAGTTCCACCACCTCTTGGTCATGACTATTCTTTCTTTCCAGATGAAGAAGAGCTTACAGATTATGTGTCAAATACACTTGGTAGTTCCACATCAGATAATGTTGATGGTGATGTGACTGAGAATGCCAAGAAGGATAATAACAGAGACACTATTTTGAAAACAAAGAATACACACCCTAAGAATCAAAAACAATTTTTTGTTAAAAAGGTTGATTTTGTTAAAGGGAGTGATATGAGAGAAGAGGTCACTGTTATTACAAAAGAGTCTAATGTGCAGTTTGCTAAGAATAAAAACAAAGAAAAATCAAAAGTTAAGTAAACTAAACAAGATCTTTCGAAGGCATCATCATCATCATCATCATCATCATCATCTCCTGATGAATCTAAGCAAGAGGCTTATGTAAAGAAGTCTTCGGCTAGAAAATCTTGCTTCAAATGTCACGAAAAGGGACATGTAGCTAGCTGATGTCCTAACAAAAAGAGTGAAGCACATGTAAGTGAGAGACAGAGAGAAAAATCACCAGCAAAAAGTGGTGATGGTGAGAAGAAGGTTAAGTCACCAAGGATATATCCTACCAAGCAACAGAGTGTTGCTGTGGGTGTAGATAAGGCTGAAAAAGGAATTCACCAAGTTCCTCGTTTTCAAAGAAATCAACAAAGATTTCAGCCTGAATCTACATTAGGCAGATATGAAAGACCTAGAAGTAGTTCACCACGAATGAATAACATTAATGGTTGATCAAATAATTTCAGAAGTCAAGGTCAATATCAAAGTCGATACAAGAATGTTGGTAGTCGAAATTTTTATAACGATGGCTTTAGAAATTATCATCATCAAAATTCATGGAACAAAAAAATTTCAATAGGTCGCAAAGTCCAAACATGGTTAGGAAACCTCAGGACCACAGACCTAGTGAAATTCCATCAATAAGTCTAAGATCCAAGACTCCTATTAGGAGTGATGGATGTTCCCGTAGTTGATGAATCTAGAAGACCCAAGACCATTAAGGCTTGGGTCCACAAACTAACTAATTTTGTTGGGTTGTGCAGGAGCTGCTAAGGAGGATTATCAACTTGTGGTATGTTGATAGTGGCTGCTCCAGGCACATGATGGGGGATGCGAGATTGCTGACTGAGTTTGAGAATATGATGGTGGTTATGTGTATTTTGTAGGTGCTAAAGGAGGGCACATTACAGGTCGAGGAAAAGTGACCAATGGGAAGATCACACTGGACAAAGTGAACTATGTTGAGTAGCTGAAGCACAATCTGATGAGCGTGTCTCAAGTCTACGACAAGGGTCTCTCGGTCCACTTTACAAAGTCTGAAGATTTGGTGTTGAAACCTGGTTTGGTGATACCGGATGATTGGTAATGATGAGAGCGCCAAGGAGAAACGAAACTTATGTCATGGACATGGGTGCTAAGGATTCTTCCACTGTGGTGGCGTGTTTACTATCAAAAGCATCTGAGGTTGAGTCATTGCTGTGGCACAGACACATGGCCCACATCCACTACCGAAAAATGAATTATATTATTAAAAACGGTTTTGTGGAAGGGGTGCCAGTGCAGAGGTTTCACGTGGAAGATAAATGTCTTCCATGTCAAAAGGGAAAACAACATAAGAAACCTCACAAGTGTAAAACAGTAAATTCCATAGATACCCCTTATGAATTACTTCATATGGATCTATTTGGTTCGGTGAATGTAAGGAGCATAGGTGGAAAGTACTATTGTTTAGTTGTCACAGATGATTACTCACGATACTCATGGGTTTTCTTTTTAGGTACAAAAGATGAGATAGCGGAGATGCTGATTGATCTTTTTACAAAATTGAAAAATGTCCATGATGCAGGAATCAAGAGGATAAGGAGCGATAATGGCACGAAGTTCAAGAATCATATTCTAGATCTCTATTGTCTTCGCAAAGGAATTGAACATCAATTTTCTGCTCCTTATACACCTCAACATAATGGAGTCGCTCAGAGGAAAAACAGGACGTTGATTGAAGCCGCAAGGACTATGCTATCTGATTCAAAGCTTCCAGTTCTTTTCTGGAGAGAAGCTGTGAACACAGCTTGTTATGTCCTGAACAAAGTTTTGACGGTTAAGTGGTTTAACAAAACATGTCATGAACTATTGTTTAACCGAAAATCAAACTTAAAAGGCTTTGAACCATTTGGATTACCCTGCACCATTGTGCGAAACAAAGATAATCAAAAATTCGGTGAGGTAGCTGATGAGGGTTACTTTCTAGGCTATATGCCTGGAACACCGAATAAAGGGGTTTTTAATCTAAAAACTGGTAAAATTGAGGTTATGTTTAACATGGAAATCACTAGTTATTCACCTCAACAATCAACGGGTGGTCCTCCAATACAATATGATAATGACAGTGTTTTTAAATCATTTAATATTCCTGATTTATCTAATGCAGATGAGACTCATGTGATCCAATCTGTGACGAGTGAACATGGCGAGTGTGACTTCATGCCTAGATCGAGTGTATCGATGACAGATGCTCCAAAAACTTCTTCGAGTGCAGCTTAAGAGGACTCCAGTGATAGTGAGTCTGAACCTATTCAGGGGGAGGACTTCACTAATCCATTTGCTAATACTCAGGGGAGATTGGATCTAATCTGGGAGATAATCTGGTTGTTGACACCATTGCTACCACACGTGTAAACAGAGATCATCCAGTTGAAAACGTCATTGGTGATGCTGCTGCAGGTGTTCAGACAAGAAGAGGTGTGCTCGAAGGTTCCTGTTTGTTTACTTCGATTCAGAAGACTGGGTTGATTCATGAATGTTTGTATAGCTGCTTTATTGCACAAGAGGAGCCGAAAAATGTTCATATGGCTCTAAAAGACAATTGTTGGGTTGAAGCTATGCAAGAGGAACTAGCTCAGTTCAAGAGGTTGAAAGTTTGGGAGCTAGTTGACTTGCCTGTAGGATAGAAAGAAATAGGCACCAAGTGGGTGTTTAAGTGCAAGAAAGACAATCGAGGGATCATGATAAGGAATAAGGCGGTTCAATCAACAAGAGGGGATTGATTACAATGAGGTGTTTGCACCAGTAGCAAGGTTGGAGGCAATTCGTTTGTTCCTAGATTTTGCTTCATTCAAGGGCTTCAAGGTTTACCAACTTGACGTGAAGAGTCCGTTTCTTTACGGGAAAGTCCAATAAGTGGTGTATGTCTCACAACCAGATGGGTTTACTGATCCAGACTATCCAGATCGAGTCTATCGACTTGATAAGGCATTGTGTGGGTTGCATCAGGCACCTAGGGCGTGGTATGAGACACTGTCAGCACATTTGCTAAAACATGGTTTCGAAAGAGGTCAGATTGACAGTACACTTTTCATCAAAAGGAAGAAGGAAGACTTTCTGCTAGTACAGGTATACGTAGATGACATCATCTTTGGTTCATCTGATGAGAACATGTGTCATGATTTTGAGGAGGTAATGAAGAGCAAGTTTGAGATGAGTGCGATGGGTGAGTTACCCTACTTTTTGGGTTTACAAGTTGAACAATAGAAGGATGGGATGTTTATACATCAGGAGAAGTATGTGTATGACATTTTGTTCGTTTCAAAATGGAGGATTGCGCTACTTTCAATACACCTATCTGTGAGAATCACAATCTTGGTCCGGATCATGAGAGTGTGGAGGATGTTGATCCAACTCAATACA
Organism: Scalesia atractyloides; assembly: GCA_947069175.1. Lineage (NCBI taxonomy): Eukaryota > Viridiplantae > Streptophyta > Magnoliopsida > Asterales > Asteraceae > Scalesia > Scalesia atractyloides. The sequence goes on from CAMTDV010000001.1 coordinate 30,403,613, forward strand.
GGGCAATGATTGGTTCTCTGATGTACTTGACTGCTTCAAGACCCGACATCATGTTCGCAGTATGTCTTTGTGCCAGATATCAAGCGAATCCAAAGGAGTCCCACATGAAGCGGTGAAGCGGATTCTTCGTTACAGGAAGGGGAAACCTAAACTTGGGTTATGGTATCTAGCTGCTAGTGATTTGAAGTTTGTGGCTTTCACGGATTCGGACTTTGGAGGATGCAAATCTACAAGGAAGTCTACCACAGGTGGTTGTCAGTTCTTAGGAGGGAGGCTTGTGTCATGGCAATGCAAGAAGCAGTCTTGTGTGTCTACCTCGACGTGTGAAGCTGAATATATTGCTGCAGGTAGCTGTTGCTCTCAGGTTCTCTGGATCCAATAGCAGATGCGCGCTTACGGTTTGAATTTCACTCGTACTCCTATTATGATAGATAATAATGCCACTATATCAATTACCAACAATCCGTAAAACACATTCGCATAAAACATATTGACATTCGTCATCATTTTATACGGGATTGTGATGAAAAGAAATTAATTGAACTGCATCGAGTCGACACACTAGATAACCTGTGAGAATCACAATCTTGGTCCGGATCATGAGAGTGTGGAGGATGTTGATCCAACTCAATACAAGGCAATGATTGGTTCTCTGATGTACTTGACTACTTCAAGACCCGGCATCATGTTCGCAGTATGTCTTTGTGCCAGATATCAAGCGAATCCAAAGGAGTCCCACATGAAGCGGTGAAGCGGATTCTTCGTTACAGGAAGGGGAAACCTAAACTTGGGTTATGGTATCTAGCTGCTAGTGATTTGAAGTTTGTGGCTTTCACGGATTCGGACTTTGGAGGATGCAAATCTACAAGGAAGTCTACCACAGGTGGTTGTCAGTTCTTAGGAGGGAGGCTTGTGTCATGGCAATGCAAGAAGCAGTCTTGTGTGTCTACCTCGACGTGTGAAGCTGAATATATTGCTGCAGGTAGCTGTTGCTCTCAGGTTCTCTGGATCCAACAGCAGATGCGCGCTTACGGTTTGAATTTCACTCGTACTCCTATTATGATAGATAATAATGCCACTATATCAATTACCAACAATCCCGTAAAACACATTCGCATAAAACATATTGACATCGTCATCATTTTATACGGGATTGTGATGAAAAGAAATTAATTGAACTGCATCGAGTCGACACACTAGATAACCTGGCAGATCTTTACACAAAAGCATTTGACAAGCCTCGTTTTGAACATTTAGTCGAACTCAAAGGGATGTGGAATCCTGAATAACCATTTTTCCATAAATTTCTGTAAATTAATTTACTGCTTTTCAAAAATCAAAAACATAAAAAAATAGAAAATCAAAAATGAGTTTTTCACTGTGTGAAAAAGAAGAAATGATAGTACATCAGCAAGTTAGACTGTCACACTGAAATTAAAATTAAATTGCTTAAGTGTGATAGCAGCTTCATCATATGATGTACCAGTAGGCAAAAGGCGTGAAATAATCAACTTACCTTGGTGATATAAAAATAACAAACTGTGTATGAGTGGGTAACATATCAGTGGCGTATGGTTTTATAACCTTGAATCTTGCGTTGATAGATTACCAAAATATGAGGTTTTAGGTCTTTATATCGTTATTTCATCCGGGGTATCAAGGTTGTCCTTCTTCTGCATCCAGATATATGCTGACCTAGGCACAACCAGCATATCTTAAAAGAGCTAAAATGCCAAATCCCAAAATTGAAGAAGCTCTCCTAGAGAGTCATTCAAATGTGCAAATTGCATTATTCGTACCAAAATTTGGTATTTGCCCTAACCCTCGTTGCATATTGGTCTCTTTGCTGTACGGAAGTACTGACCTGATCACCAATTATCTAACGTTGTAATTCAAAAGGATGAATTTCGGTATACTCACCTACTACGATGAATTTTTGTGCATACCTTGATCGCGGGGGTATGTCCTGAAGTGGGACACACTAGTATATCAGCATAACTTATCTAAATTTATCACTAGGTAATGGTACTTGAAATGTTCATGTATTTTGATTAAGTGGAAACAATACTGGTAATCGTCTTGAACTGTTTTTCATGAATGTTGCATATAGAAATATAAAAGAGTGTGAAAACAATTTGATGGTGCTGATATGATCTTCTTAACGGTGATACTCACAAAAACTGAGTGTTTATTATTTCGTACTTTATTTGCTTTCAGAAAATATAAAAATCCAAAAAGATTTCATTTTCTTGTAAATTCTTAATGTACGGGATATTGGTTGTTCATGGAGGAGTTGTTACAGATAGGGGGAGACAGGTGTTAGAAGATGAGTTCGAAATTTTAAAATCCTGCAGGTTCATGGTGTTTAAAAATTTTGAGTATGTGTTTTGAGTTGAGAGGTGCTTAATCTGTGATACAGTTTTACTATCTCTTGAATAATAATAATTTGTTTAACTTGTGTTGAAAAATTCTTATGGTTTCTCGAGATATTTGTTTTATAGAATACAGATTATAGCAGTGTGTTGCTGAGAAGTTTGGTGAAGAGGAGTTTGATTGGATGCATGGTAGAACCTCCTTTCTACATTGCAGACAAAGTTGAGGAGTTTTGAAGATTGCTATGCAAGGACTAAACTTGAGTTTACTCAAATGCTAACGATTTAGAAGATTTGGTGATTGGATACATCAGCTTAGGGGGAATCTGTTGCTGACAGAAGCTATTAAAACTGAAGCAATCCAAAGACCAACGTTTTTCAAAGATGTGAAGATTGCAAGAAGACTGAAGACTAAGTTAGTTTATGAAGCTATTGTCAAGGGAGAGTTTGTTGGTGCATATTTGTGACAACAGCCTAGATTTGGACTTTGGATATCTTGTAATTAGTAAAATGATAACGGTTAGCCGGTTTAGTTTTGTAATAGTGAATTGAAAGTAATTGACTGAACTAGATACTAAATAACTCATGATAGGCGAATTGGGCTTAAACCCATTAGCAGTCCATGTAGGAAACCCTAGCCCAGTTGCATAACCTATCTCTAAATAAATGGAGGTTGTGATTAGGGTTAAGGTTGCTCAGTTAGTTGTTCAGTTGTTTAAAGAATTACTTTAGAGAGAGGTTTAGAGAGAGAGAGAGAGTCTTCAATTGATTGTAAACACTTTGTGTTAGAAAATCAATAGAAGACAGTTTCAAAGACATTGTGTTCTTGTTCTTGTTTCTATGAAATCTGATCTAGGGGATTCCGCACTCTAGATTGGATAGACGATTCTGTTAAGATCCATACGGACTAGGGGACCTACAACGACAAGCAATGCACAACTTGATCGGGAAGCGACCGATTGTCGAACCGACGAAGATTTCAATACCCGATAGCCGTATACATTAATCTAGAGAGCTATTTAAGCTTTATTCGGGATCCGTAACCCCTTCATACATCTCATGGTTGTGAAAGTTCAACTTGCGGAATTGTCCGTCGATATAATATAAAAGTGCTATTAACGAAAGGTTAACGAAACGGAAGGCGTTTCTACCACTTAAACTCAACATCTACTAAACTAGTGAGCTTTCATATTTTGATGTTGGAAGTATCCTAAATAAATACCATAGCACTTATGGTAAACTAAAACCGAAGCTTCCGATACTAAATAATATCTTTCGTATATCAACCGGTATCGAACCGATGGGCGAACTAGTGGTGTTTTTACCATCCAAAATAAATACCAACTAGTCAAGTGAACTAGTTAGTAATACATAACATCCTAAACTACCTTTAACCCTCTAATTATCCTAGTTTAATTTAATGACCAAAATATCTACAAAGATTAATAAATTCATCACATGCCATATTTTATAAAAGATATTTTATAAAAATATTTACACTTTACCCCCCCATGTGGGCCCCCACCCATCCACTTGATTTGTGTTGAAAATGTGAAGATTTGAGAATGACACATGAAGATTGAATCCTGAAGTTGAAAGATTATATAATTATAACATCATCACTCTTTCCTTCAACATTTTTATTTCACAAAAAAATTACCAAGAACTCCTCTAGTCTCTCTCTCATTTTCGGCCCACCACCACCACCACCACCCTAAACCACCATACAACCACCACTAAAAACCATATTATCCTTACTTTCAAGCCATTACAAGGCCATTTATGGAGCTAGCAAGGATGGAGAAGCATTAAGGTTTTCTTTGGAACTTTCTCATCATCTTGAACTTCATATTCTCACCACCATCTTAATCTTGAATTATCCCTAGCCTAAGAGCAAGTAGTAAGTTTACTTATTTAAGATTTCAAGTTCTTATAATATGTAGATTTGAAAAGTACAAGTAAACTTCATCTTGAACATCTTGAAAGAAATCATCCAAAGCCCTAAAATATAACAAGAAATAACAAGATAAAAATATATGATTTATGATAATCTTGTTGTTTATTTCTTGTAGTATTTTACAAGAGTGATGATCTTACTATATTAAGCTTAAAAATGTGATTTAAACAAGTATATGTTTAAATCATGTAAGATCATCATCTTCAAGTTCATGAGCTTTGAATATATGTAGTGTTGATGTTGTTTCTAAAAGTGTGATACAAGATGAGACTTGAAACTTCTTTCTTGAAAGCTAGTAAAGTTGATTTTTATATAAAACAAAGTTATATAAAAATGGTTATAAAAGTTTTCCATGAAAATCTTGGTGTTTTGATAATCTTAAAAGATATGAATTTTTAGAGGCTTTAAAGTATAAAAATATATGTACAAAAGCTCATGAAATTTTGAAGAAAGGTTATGTGCACACTACTTGAAAAATGAGTTTTAATAAACTTGATGATTATTTGGGAAAATTGAAAAGTATTTTAAATACATTTTTGAAACCAGGAAAACGCCATAGTTTAGGGGAAACTATGGTGGAATTAATCGCGATTAAAGTGTAATTAACGGGGCTAAACGCGATTAGTAATCTAAACCGTCATTAAGGAAGTTTTAATGACAGAGGTTAAACCTTAACCTTCCAAGGATTTAATAAATACTTATATATATTTTTACAAGTTAAAAATGAGTATTATTTATTACATATATATATATATTTTTGGGAAAAAATATATGTATATACTTTGTCACCATCATAATTGAATGTGTAAAATACATGTGTATGTATATGTATGTATCTAAAAAGTCTAGCGTATACAATACAAAATACCAAACTAATACAACACACCAAATACTTGAAAGTCACCAAGTAAAAATTACATGAACACATACACTTTTACACAATTCTTGAAACAAATGATCGGACGAGAGGACTATTCGGACAATGGTCAAATTTATACAATCCACCGTTTCACCGTTGATCAACGATCATATCGCCAACATGAAGAGCTACTACGATACTTGGACGACTTTCGACGTGGAAATATATATACTAAATGACTACAACGACGCGTCTAAAAATAATATAGTATAGATGCTTAACGAATATATATTACCGACAACCAAAACCCGAAAGTTGAAATATATAAAAGTTTCCAAGAGATTTTATCCATACATACATACATACATACATACATACATACATACATACATACATACATACATACATACATACATACATACATACATACATACATACATACATACATACATACACACATACATACATACATACATACATACACACACATACATACATACGTACATACGTACATACATACATACATACATACATACATACATACATACTTACATACATACATACATACATACATACATACATACATACATACATACATACATATACATACATACATACACACATACATACATACACACATACGTACATACGTACATACGTACATACGTACATACGTACATACGTACATACATACATACATACATATACATACATACATACATACATACATACACACATACACACATACACACATACACACATACGTACATACGTACATACGTACATACGTACATACATACATACATACATACATACATACATACATACATACATACATACATACATACATACATACATACATACATACATATACATACATACATACATACATACATACATACATACATACATACATACATACATACATACATACATACATACATACATTACATACATACATACATACATACATTACATACATACATACATACATACCTACATACATACATACATACATACATACATACATACATACATACATACATACATACATACATACATACATACATACATACATACATCTGAGTTTATAGAAATCGGCTATCCATGACGTGCCACGACTTCTTTGATCTATAAAGCCGCTATGTTATCCATGTCATCCTTCTTGCTGATGGGTAGAAAATGTGCGGGCTTTATCAAGCGATCCACGATCCTCCAAATCATGTCATTATCCCTAGACGTCCTAGGTAACTCTGTAACAAAATCCATAGAAATATCTTCTCATTTACAAACCGAAATTTCAGTTTGTTGTAATAAGCCAGACGGCTTCTAATATTCGACTTTAACATTAGAAAAAGTCTAACACTTTCCCACATAGGTCACAATATCACATTTAAGATTGGGCCACCAATAAAACTCCTTCAAATCAAGATACATCTTATCGGCACCTGGATGAATCGAATACTTTGATTTATGTGCTTCATTTAAAACTAGATTATGCAACCCGCCAAACAATGGAACCCAAACACGACCTATGAAATAAACGTTTCATCTTCCTTTGGTTCCAATTGTTGTTCCATACCATGCAAAGATTCTTCCTTAATAAACTCCAGTTTAAGAGCTTTCATGTTGTGCGTCACGAATTTGAAATGAGAGGCTCGTTTGGATCGTTAATCCTAACGCTCGAACACGTAAAGTCTTAACCCTTTCTTTCCGACTCAAGGCGTCCACAACAACGTTGGCCTTGCTCGGGTGATACTTTACACAATCGTAGTCGTCCAACAATTCCACCCAATGACGTTGGCGCATATTTAATTCCTTTTGATCAAATATATGTAAAGACTTTTATGATCCCTGAAAATGGTACACCATGCACCGTTGAGATAATGCCAAATTTTTAAGGCGAACACAACCGCACGCAATTTTAAATCACGGGTGGTGTAATTCTTCTCATGGGCCTTTAGCTGGCGAGATGCATACGCAATGACTTTTTCTCATTGCATCAACATGCAACCTAAACCTTGATGTGACGCTTCACAATAGACCACAAATTCATCCATACCATCGGGTAATGACAAAACTGGAGCACCACAAGTTTCCCTTTAAATAAATGAAACCTTAATTCCTGTTTATCTCACCGGTTAAACTTTCTATCCTTTTGCGATAAGGCGGTTAGAGGTTGTGCTATCTTTGAAAAATTCTCAATGATTCGTCGATAGTACCCCGCCAATCCTAGAAATTGATGTACTTCGGTTGGAGACTTCGGCACTTTCCAGTTCTTTATAGCCTCAATCTTGGACGGATCGACATGAATTCCCTTTTCGTTCACCACATGACTGTGAAACTGAACCTCGCGAATCCAATATTTGCACTTAGAAAGCTTCACCTATAACTTCTCATTCTTCAATAGTTCAAGAATAAACCTTAGATGTTGCTCTGCTCTTCCTTAGACCGTGAATATATTAATCTATCGTCAATAAATACGATCACAAATTTGTCTAGGTAAGGCTTGCACATGCGATACATCAAATCCATAAATATTGTTAGCGCGTTAGTCAAGCCGAAAGGCATGACAAGAAACTCATAATGACCTAAACGTGTTCTTAATGCCGTCTTGGGGATACTCACCTCTTGAATCCGCAATAAATAATAGCCCAAACTCAAATCAATCTTCGAATAGAAACTGGAACCTTGAAGTTGATCAAACAATTCGTCGATCCTATGTAAAGGATACCTATTCTTGATAGTGAGCTTGTTCAACTCCCGATAATCAATACATATGCGGAAGGTTCCATCTTTCTTTTTCACGAACAACTCTTGAAGTTGATTAGACAATTCTTTTAATTCTGACGGATGAAATCTGCATTGACGACAAGATCCACTTTATTGAGGACCGATCGAGCTTATGGACTGGAAAGTCCAAAAGTTAAGGAGAAGTCGTATAAGATTGGTTAAAGTTCATTGGAATTCTAAGCGAAGACCTGAGTTTAAATGGGAACACGAGGATCAGATGAAGGCAAAGTATCCCCACCTATTTGAGAAGACTCTTGTTTAGGATGTCTCAACTTGAATTGTGGGATGAAATTCCTTTAACTGGGGGGGGGGGGATGTGACAACCTACAAATTTACATGTTAATCCATACAACATAATCACTACTTGTATAACTAATTTTGTGCATTTAGACTTAATTACGTATTAATTATGTCCATAGAGTCTAGCAATGTCCAGGAAAATATCTACCATACACCGCCAACGATGGAAACGCAAAGTGTGACCACGAAAGGTTTTCAAGCATACGATAAGCAAACACTAATATGATTAAGCATCAATGATATTGAAGTTTTGAGTTTACAAACTATAACCGTATATTTAGTTTACACAACCCCGAATATAATAAATCAAGTTTCAAAACATATGACCAAAAGTTATATCATTCATAAAGTTCATAGGATTTGTCAAATATATTTCATGTATGCTAAAATATACAAGGCAAAACCAAAATAGGCATCATCCAGGATGCATGCAACTTCCAAAAGCTGTGACCCGAAGTTCACTTACCAGAAAAACATCCTTAAAATGTCAACATAACGTCGGTGAGGTCACATGTTTAAATGACATGAATGAAACTTAAAATCATTTGACAAAATTTAGTATGCATAGTTAATGAAAATCACGAAAGTCAAATCATGGTCTTGCAAAAACCATGATACATGTGCCGACATTAGCCCGTAACCAACCCATAACAATGATAGCTTACCACATCATACACCACAACGATGTCTAAGTATAATTGGACACAGTTGCACTCCCATAGGGTCACGACAGACAAGGAGCGGGGCTCGTTAAACCCAATATATCTATTCGACTGTTCCGCGGTCATTACCACGAATAATGGTTACTAACTGAAACAATAACACGAGGACTTTCGAGCTCTAAAACCAACCAACTTATGCACACAAAATAGACTGAAATGGATTTCATTTCCCACTACCATATGCCACAACTACCATATGCCGCAACCAAGCACGAGTTTCCCTCGATTTAATAAACATTTAAATAAGTAAAAGGGGCCATGAAGACTCACAAATAGCGTTCCGTGTGTATGCTAGCAAAATCAAATGTTCAAAATAATTCCTAACCTACACGTGTCCTAATTCAATAAGACACTAGGTCTGTGCGTGTGCCTACCCAATAATTCGTTCACTAAACTTGTTTAGACAACGAGATGTTAACCTTTTTAAATAAAAGTGTTTAATTCATATGACGCGTTGGTGGGTGATTATCGACGAGTTTCCGGGTGTGTCTGTCTATATATATATTTCACACATTGTCACACAATGTTGAGACCTGGCCCAAACTGCATTTTCAACCAAACAAATATATATATTTAATGACTAAATATATCATATTTTTTCACGTGGTTTGACAACCACAAAATCCGTAAGTCGAACTCGACCAATAATGTATATAGTTATTATTAAAATAAATATACATTCCCGATTATGACATATAGTTGGAAAATAATTTCTTAAATATAATTTATGTATTTATTGAAACCCATTCGTCGACACCAATATTTAGCTCACATATCGTATTCATTTCTACACTTAATCATGTACGGTTACGAGCATTTAGCCACTTAAACACGTTTCCACATCAACATGACATCACATAACCATCAAATAAACCGTTAATCAATATCCGTTGGTCGTTAAGTACTCCACTCATACCGCTTATCGATCAATTCCAGAATATATATTTCCAATAGTTTTAAGGATTCGAAAAATATTTTTTTTTGTATTTTATGATATTTTAAGCGTAAATATATATTTTTTACAATATAGTCGAGACTTGGTCGTTTGTATTAAAACCCGAATTTTGGTAAAATAATATAATTCATATCAAAATACTTATATATTTTAGCAAAACCCAAATTTATTCAACACAACAATATTTACTAAAATCTTTCCAAGTACCGTTTTGAATTCCTTATTTTCATCTCAATTCTCGATTATTATAACTTGATAATGAAGTCACAAAATTATAAGTTTCTGTGACTGTTATGTTAACACACTTTTTTAACAAACAAAATCACCAATTAACGCATCTTAAATTCAATACTTTAACTTGGACACAAAACGTTCGTCGGATAACCACCAAGGTTTGTAAGACAGACTTTTATCGATATGCGATAAGACGCCTAGCGATACGAAGTGCAATATCCCATGCATTTTCCTTGACATTGCTAGACTGTATTGACTTAATTAATACGTAATTAAGTCTAAATGCATGAAATTTGTTGAATAATTAGTGCTTATGTTGTTGATACATTATGTCTGCTGCCTACGTCATCGAGTCTTGTCATTAGTAGGATTGAATGTTAGATTATTTGGTTTGATATGTAAAGTTACGTTCGTATGAATGTACACATCAATGCGAAGGTAAGTAAGTCTGCACGGAGGTGTTATGTCCGTACGGAGGTAGTCTCTAGTGCGTACCAAGGTAACATGTTTAGTGTAAATACACGTGTGGACTTAGGGTTAGTTAGTGTTTTTGCTGATCAGACGGCGAAACTCTGTCAGTTTGGTTTCAGTATCTTGTAAACGTTTTGACAGTTAATGAAAATAGAAAATTAAGTAGTTTAGCTATTATCGCCTAACTAAAATTGGATTCCGTACAATTTGGACTAGGTTAAAAGATATTACCGGAGCTATCATATGGATAAACGGTTCTCACAAGTGGGACTAGGTTAATAGATATTACATCAGCTTAGGGGGAGTCTGTTGCTGACAGAAGCTATTAAAGCTGAAGCTATCCAAAGACCATCATTTTTCAAAGATGTCAAGATTGCAAGAAGACTGAAGACTAAGTTAGTTTATGAAGCTATTGTCAAGGGAGAGTTTGTTGGTGCATATTTGTGACAACAACTTAGATTTGGTCTTTGTATATCTTGTAATTAGTAAAATGATAAACGGTTAGCCGGTTTAGTTTTGTAATAGTGAATTAGAAGTAATTGGGCTGAACTAGATACTAAATAACTCATGATAGGGGAATTGGGCTTAAACCCATTAGCAGTCCATGTAGGAAACCCTAGCCCAGTTGCATAACCTATCTCTATATAAAGGGAGGTTGTGATTAGGGTTAAGGTTGCTCAGTTAGTTGTTTAGTTGTTTAATAAATTACTTTAGAGAGATGTTTAGAGAGAGAGAGAGAGAGAGAGTCTTGAATTGATTGTAAACACTTTATGTTAGATAATTAATAGAAGACAGTTTGAAAGACATTGTGTTCTTGTTCTTGTTTCTATGAAATCTGATCTAGGGGATTCCACACTCTAGATTGGATAGACGATTCTGTTAAGATCCATACGGACTAGGGGACCTACAACGACAAGCAATGCACAACTTGATCGGGAAGCGACCGATTGTCGAACTGACGAAGATTTCAATGCCCGATAGCCGTATACATTAATCTAGAGAGCTATTTAAGCTTTATTCGGGATCCATAACCCCTTCATACATCTCATGGTTGTGAAAGTTCAACTTGCGGAATTGTCCGTCGGTATAATCTAAAAGTGCTATTATCGAAAGGTTAACGAAACGGAAGGCGTTTCTACCACTTAAACTCAACATCTACTAGACTAGTGAGCTAGTTAACCATATTTTGATGTTGGATGTATCCTAAATAAATGCCATAGCACTTATGGTAAACTAAAACCAAAGCTTCCGATACTAAATAATATCTTTCGTATATCAACCGGTATCGAACCGATGGGCGAACTAGTGGTGTTTTTACCATCCAAAATAAATACCAACTAGTCAAGTGAACTAGTTAGTAATACTTAACATCCTAAACTACCTTTAACCCTCTAATTAACCAAGTTTAATTTAATGACCAAAATATCTACAAAGTTTAATAAATTCATCACATGTCATATTTTATAAAAATATTTACACTTTACCCCCCACGTGCTCCCCTACCCACCCACTTGATTTGTGTTGAAACTGTGAACATTTGAGTATGACACATGAAGATTGAATCTTGAACTTGAAAGATTATATAATTATAACATCACCATTCTTTCCCTCAACATTTTTATTTCACAAAAACAATTACCAAGAATCCTCTAGTCTCTCTCTCATTTTCGGCCCAGCACCACCACCACCCTAAACCACCATACAACCACCACTAAACACCATATTATCCTTACTTTCAAGCCATTACAAGCCCATTTATGGAGCTAGCAAGGATGGATAAGCATTAGGGTTTTCTTTGGAGCTTTCTCATCATCTTTATCTTCATATTCTCACCACCATCTTAATCTTGAATCATCCCTAGCCTAAGAGCTAGTAGTAAGTTTACTTATTTAAGATTTCAAGTTCTTGTAATATGTAGATTTCAAAAGTACAAGTAAACTTCATCTTGAACATCTTGAAAGAAATCATCCAAAACCCTAAAATCTAACAAGAAATAACAAGATAAAAATGTATGATTTATGATAATCATGTTGTTTATTTCTTGTAGTATTTTACAAGAGTGATGATCTTACTATATTAAGCTTAAAAATGTGATTTAAACAAGTATATGTTTAAATCATGTAAGATCATCATCTTCAAGTTCATGATCTTTGAATATATGTAGTCTTGATATTGTTTCTAAAAGTGTGATACAAGATGAGACTTGAAACTTGGATCTTGAAAGGTAGTAAAGTTAATTTTTATATAAAACAAAGTTATATAAAAATGGTTATAAAAGATGTCCATGAAAATCTTGGTGTTTTGATAATCTTAAAAGATATGGATTTTTTAGAGGCTTTAAAGTATAAAAATATATGTACAAAAGCTCATGAAATGTTGAAGAAAGGTTATGTGCACACTACTTGAAAAATGAGTTTTAATAAACTTGATGATGATTTGGGAAAACTAAAAAGTGTTTTAAATACATTTTTGAAATGAGGAAAACGCCATAGTTTAGGGGAAACTATGGTGGAAATTTCTAAAAATCTAATTGCGATTAAAGTGTAATTAACGAGGTGAATAACGGGACTAAACGCGATTAGTAACCTAAACCGTCATTAAGGAAGTTTTAATGACAGAGGTTAAACCCTAACCTTCCAAGATTTAATAAATACTTATATATATTTTTACAAGTTAAAAAATGAGTATTATTTATTACATATATATATATATATATATATATTTTTGGGTAAAAAATATATGCATATACTTTGTCACCATCATAATTGAATGTGTAGAATACATGTGTATGTATATGTATGTATCTAAAAATTCTAGCGTATACAATACAAAATACCAAACTAATACAACACACCAAATACTTGAAAGTCACCAAGTAAATTACATGAACACATACACTTTTACACAATTCTTGAAACAAATGATCGGACGAGAGGACTATTCGGACAACGGTCAAATTTATACAATACACGTTTCACCGTTGATCAACGATCATATCGCCCACATGAAGAGCTACTACCATACTTGGGTGACTTTCGACGTGGAAATATATACTAAATGACTACAACGACACGTCTAAAAATAATATAGTTTAAATGCTTAACGAATATATATTACCTATAACCAAAACCTCGAAAGTTGAAATATATAAAAGTTTCCAAGAGATTTTATATAAGTATAATAGAATACTTATAAAATACAACACTTATGGAAATTATAAAAATTCAAGAATATATATACTTATGGACTTGGGTAATTAATTTTAGGCTAGGCCCACTTCACTAATACATGGGCTAGAGCCAAAGAAATAATTTAATGGGCTAGGCCCAATCACATAAAGGCATGGGCTAGGCCCAATGACACTCGTGCCTTGCACGTGGACATGTGAAGGGCGAGGCCCGTTCTTAGATCGTGTGTGAACGGGCCTCGTCCTTCGCATGTCCCCGTGCAAGGAACGAGTGTCATTGAGCCTAGCCCATGCCTTTACGTGATTGGGCCTAGCCCATGTAAATACGTCATTGGGCATAGCTCATGCCTTTATGTGATATATTTGTGAAACATATTTATGTAAATAATAATGGAACAAACGAACTACCAACACTACAATAAAATTAAAGTTGTTCTAATATGATAAATAACTACACCATAAGAATTCAAGATGAACAACTTGTATGAGGTCCAATAAGACCTAAGGGTCTAATGAAGTTAATACACATGTAGGTTACACACATGTATGGACATTCGAATTTCACTAGTATGACATCTGGAACGCAAAACTGTGAGTTCATGTCCCTCCTTTCAAATATTTCAAATTTTTGTTTTTAAAACAATCGAGGGGAAATACATGTCATAACAAATGGTGTGTTAGCTATGGGGTTAGATGATAACATGATCAATGTGCGTAAGTAGGATGTTGACAAGAGTAACCATTAACCACTTAGTGACCAAGATGCAAAAGGTATAGATCTATCGAGTTTGAGGTGCACTCCACTCCTAGTTTATTAATCCTTTAGGAGTGCTTTTGTGATCCCAATTGCTGTCAAGAGTTGTCTCGGTTTGGTTACTTACTTATGGCACATATGTCAGGGTGCTAGCCACACACTAATAGATCCTTAAATTCCATGAATTCTAATAAGATACTACGATTTCACTATTGGATTACAAACAAGACATCTCATATGAAAATAATAACTACATGAAGTCGCCAACTTTATGTTGACTTTTCAAACTTACATGTATTTCAGGATGCAAAACTTGAGCCGGTGAAAGACTACGGGAAGTGGGAATGAACATGACAACGAATACCTTTTTGGAGGATTTGTCTCTTATATCCCAATCTCGTATGGGTATAAAGGGGTCAAAACCTCAACATGCTTTTATGATGAAAACAATCTTTTGGTTTAAAGTGTAATGTAACTCAAAAACTATACTTTGGATCACATTGTGAACTTGTCTGAACCTTGTAACCTGTTTTGGGAACTTGTAAACTTCGGTTGCAAGTTAACATATATGGCATCGTTGTTGATTTTGTTTGTTTAAACAATTGGTTGCAATGATTACCTCATAGTCACATGATTGCGCTTCCGTTACGACCAGGGTGTGACAGATTGGTATCAGAGCTTCGATTGTAGTGAACCGGGGAAAAACTTTACTAAGTTTGGTCTACAATCACTAAGGACTCCCACATGAAAATAAAGTTTATAACATCACAAAAATATTTTCATAAATATGAAAAAAATGACAAAAGGTTTTCATTGTGACACAATAACACGAGGATCTATCACACGAGCTCAGCCATAAGTAAGAAAAAGGATCAATACATGATTAGTCTATGAGAAATAGACACATAACATTATAATACTATGTATCATGGACACGTTACAAAAGATAGAAATCTTGGCTAGATGGGATTTTATGTGATTATATATATATATGTGTGTGTGTGTGTGATGTGTTGTACGGAATATTTTGCCAAGAACGAAATACCTTCGACTACGGATATTATTATTATCCTTGACTCGCACAATGAGAATGTCGACCTCGCGTCTATTGCGGAGCTTATGGCGGACGTGGTTCCTAAGTGAGACCTTAAGATCGATTCCACATAAGGTGGTTGCTTTTCCCGCGGATGCTGAGATGCCTGGCTTCGGTAGAGATGAAGAGGCAGAGATGGTAGCCTTGGACGACAACTATATTAGTGGGACGAGGTCCCTGTGACCCATATTAATCATTAATAACAACACTCTTTTCCACAAAAGGAAGGTGAAGTACTCATCTTGAAGGTGCCCCTCTAGTTGTTATTGTTGCAAATTCTCTCTATTTCCAAATTTGTCTAACGATATGCCCTTTCTGCGAGTAATGTCAACGGATGATGGCACGTGGACCATCACAAAGGTCCCTTCTATGTTGAAGGTATGTAGACAATAGCGTCCTCTATCTGACTAATCGTCGTCTTTGAACGGTAGAACAGTAGGGTGACCATGCAAGGCAATTTATTATTACGGGGGCACACGTAATAATAACTTGTAGTGGATGAGAATCTTGGTGGGCTCTGTGGGTCAAGCTAATAATCACTACCCAATCGAAATTGTTAAGTTGTTCGAGTTTCTATCTAGTGGAACACTAACCGGGGTGGTTGCTATAACACCCTATGATACTGAAACACCATACGTATTTGTTCGCATCTAACATTCGATCTATATCACGAGTCGATTGAGACTAGTCATCTAAACAAACAAAAACTGGTTGGCCACCTAGGGAGGATATATCCTCAATGGTCTAGAATTCTTGTACATGGGTTGGTTCCATGGTATCTATGGCACCTTATCTTATTTATTGGAAAGAGATTACATTAAATTCCGTCGTATGACATTTGTCTTATTCCACGGGATGGTATGGCATGAGCCATGCTTCAACACTCTCATTGCATTCTATTCGATATCTATGGAAATTATAACAATCTAGTTGGAGCTTGTGGAGCTCACGGGATATAAACGTATTTATCACATGGGTTGTGGAGAAGGATTGTTTTCCTACTTTGGATGATCAAAGTCCATGAAGTATGAAATACATGCTATAAGGTTGAAGACGACCGTTTGGTTTCTCCTCCTCAACGAGTTATTTCCTTTCCACTTAGACATATGGCCGATACACGCAAGAGGCGAATGGTAGACTATATTATCCAAATATATGTCTAGCTTCTTTTAATCTTGGGTATTAAGAAGAAACATGGCGCCAAAAGGAAGGCTTACACCCAAAAGGAGTTAGTTAATCCATGACTTACTGGGTAAGCCGAACTAGAGTTCTTATGGAAGGACATAGGGTTTCGAAAATCACACGACACAAGAGTAATTTAGTCGACACTAGTGACGAAACTGGTGGTATCAGTAGTTCAAATGGTTCAGATCCTAATAGATTGTGAACGAGTGGCAACACTACACCTGAAGATGCGATCATACAAGGTTTTAAATTCTAAGGCTTTCCCGGACTGTAAGCCGCGAGACCTCATTGGTGCGAGAGGTGCGGTAGGTTATGTCCGCTAATAAAGACAACGGAGTCGGTTAGCAGTGCTAGTAAATGCACTCCTGAGTAAACGATTAGGTAAACAAAGAGTCTCCTGCTGAATGCAGCATTAACTAGGTGAAATCCTCAAGTAGAAACTTTAAGTAGTGATACTACAAAGTGGTTATCATGGGAAGAACTCAAAAATATTATGCGAGAAGAGTATTGCTTGCTGACTGGAATTCCAAGGGTAGAAATGGGATCCTAGAACTCGATCATGATTGCAGGCAACGTTGTTGGTTACACTCAACGCTTTCACAATCTCTCAAAGGTTGTTCCATACTAGGGAACACCTGAAATCAAACGCATTAAGCGCTGCACTTGGGGTTTAGCCTCTATGAACCGAAACATGACCACGTCATCCCACCTTACCTTCATCACTTAAACAGTAACTCTCGTAGTTAGACTCACCAAGGATGCGGTGAGAATGGGAAATTATCAAAGAAAGGTGCGGAAAGGAAGGAAACGCATGTGGAATCTACTAGCGACGGGAAGCGAAAATACACACCCCTTAAGGCAGGATCAAGAGTGAGTAACAAACGAAAGGGAACTCCCGTGATGATAGAAACGAAGGCAATTGCTGCCATAATTGATGCTAGCACCAAGAAATATGCTGATAACTTACTGAAATCCTAAATGTGTTAAGTGAAAATTTCCTCATGAGGGTACTTGCAAAAGTGCCAAGAGTAGAAGTGTGGTGAATCAAGACACAAAACAGAAAGCAATAAGTTAGTAAGACTCAACCAAGAACAAGGATGTTAAGTGTGGCACGAAGGCCACTTCAAGCATGAACATCTTAAGAATGAATCAGACAAGTGAATTAAAGTGTGAGTGAGCAGAAACTATGGATACCCCACAAGATACTGATGTCGTCATGCGTACGTTCTACTCTACAATCATTATGTGTCAATTCTTTTGATACCAACACCGAGCTTAGCTTTTGTCTTTAGGTGTTAAGCATATACTCAAATTAGAGTCATGTAAATTAGACACGTTATCAAGTTAGCTAATGGGGAATTAGCTGAGTCATGAGGAATCATTAAAGGCCACCGACATGTTTCCTATCAACCAACATCTTGCATCCATCTTGTTTGATACCTGTGCCGATTTTAGTTCATCTCCATAGAATTCAAAATATACTTGACCTAGAGTCAAGTAAGATAGACGTTTCCTCATTCTATAGGATTTGCCAACGGTAAATTAGTCAAGTCAGGGGAAGTTATAAAAGGATGCACTTTGGAACATGGAGAACGCGAATTTAATATCGATCTTTTACCCGTTTATCTGGGTTGTTACGACGTAGCTTTTGGCATAGACTTGTTGACGTATTACCGAGCGGAAGTAGGTTAGCCTGAGAAAACTATCTGCATCCCCCTAACAAATGAAGAAACACTTGTAGTACACGGAGAGAAGCACGAAACGCTGTGGGTCCCGTGGGCGGTGACGGTTCTAGACGGAGGTTTTGGGGATAGTACTGATTCGATAGAACGATATAGACAGGGAGTAGGAACAGAATCAGCGGAAGCTTTTCATTTCATTCATTCAACCAAAAGAGTATACATCTTGACTGGCTGGCGGAGTTCCTGGAGAGAATACACCAGCGTTTCCCCTTAGGGAACTTCCAAAACTCACAAACAATGAACACATGCACCTATTTATAGACATGACAGCTCGTGTGAAGCAAGCAGGTTGTCACTCGTACGAATGGTCATTCGTATGAGTGAGATGTTATCACTCGTACGAGTAACAAAGTCACTCGTACGAGGCAGTCTGTCACTCGTATGAGGCATATGTCACTCGTACGAGCCAATACTCGTTCGCACTTGGGTCATGTGTTCGTATCTAATCTATACAATATTCAATACACACTCTTTCTAGCCTATTCGCATAGTGATAACCATAAAGTGCATCAACAAACGCCCTTACAAATCTGTAATTGCATGAAGGCCAGAAGTGCCTACAGAAAGGTTGCATAGCCTTTCTAGCTTACGTAGTCAACAAGGGAAATGAGGAGCCAGAATTGGAGGAAATAACCGTTGTGAAGGAATTCCCTCGAAGTCTTTCCATCAGACTTGTCTGGATTACCTCCACAACGACACGCCAACTTTCGCATTGATTTGGTGCCGGGAGCTGCACCAGTAGCGAAGCCTCCATACTGATTAGCTCCATCATAAATGCAAAGACTATCTACACAACTTCAAAAGTCGTTAGACAAAGGATTCATTATAACCAGTTCCTCGCCATGGGGAGCTCCAGTGCCTTTTGTTGAGAAGAAGAAGGGAAGCTTTTGGATGTGCATAGATTATCGAGAGTTGAAGAAACTCACCATTAAGAATTAGCACCCATTACCAAGGATTGACGATTTATACGACTAATGACAAGACTCGAGCTTCTACACCAAGATTGACTTGAGACCCGGTTATCATCAACTAAGAATCCAAGAGGAAGGTATTCCTAAAATGACATTTAGGACTCGCTACGGTCACTATAAATTCCTTGTTATGCTTTTTTGGCTTAACAAATGCGCCTACCATAATTATGGAATTGATTAACCGAGTATGCAAACCTTACCCCGACAAGTTCGTAATAGTATTTATTGATGACATAGTAAAATACTCACGAACCAAGGAAGCACATGAATAACATTTGAGAACTATATTGGGGCTATCAATGAAGGATAAACTGTATGCGGAATTTTCAAAATGCGAATTTTGGATTCGCGAGGTATAATTTCTCGGTCGTGTAGTGAATGAGAATGGAATACACGTCGACCCATCAAAGATAAAAGCCATAAAGAACTGGAATGCTCCAATGACGCCCACGAAAGTACGGCAATTTCTAGGTTTAGCTGGATATTACCGGAGATCTATTGAGAACTTCTCGAAGGTTTCTCAGCCGCTAACCTCGCTTACACAAAAGGATAAAAAGTTCGAATGAGGAGAAACACAAGAATCGGAATTTCAATTATTAAAGGATAAACTATGCAAGATGCCGATATTATCACTTCCGGACGGTACCGATGACTTTGTGGTGTATTGTGATGCATCGCATCAAGGCTTGGGTTACATGTTAATGCAACGCGAAAAAGTCATCGCCTACAGTTAAAAGTTCACGAAAAGAACTATACCACTCATGACCTAGAACTAGGCGCAGTGGTATTTGCTTTAAAAATCTGGCGTCATTATACATGGCACTAAGTGTACCATATTCATGGATTATAAAAGTCTTCAACACATATTTAATAAACAAGAACTAAATATGCGCCAACAGTGTTGGGTAGAAGTGTTGAATGATTATGACTATGAGATCAAGTATCACCGGGCAAAGCAAATGTAGTGGCAGATGCTTTGAGCTGGAAGGAACGAGTGAAAACTTTACGCGTCCGAGCTTTAGAAATGACTATTTAGACGAACTTTATGACTCGAGTGTACGATGTACAACAAGAAGCTCTAAAGCCTTTATGAGGAATGGAAAAACGAAAGGAGCCAAACAAAGATGAAACTTTATATTTTATGGTAAGGATCTAGATTCCACATTTTGGCGGACTACGAGACTTGGTGCTGGATGAAGCGCACAAGTCAAAATACTCGATACATCCAGGACCCAATAAAATATATCAAGATTTAAAGGAATAATTATTTGTGGTCTGATCTCAAGGGAGATATTGCGATCTATGTTGGGAAATGCCTAACTTGTGCAAAGGTCAACCTATTTGGAAATGTGAACAAATCTCAATGGATTTTATTACAAAACTACCATGGACCTTACGAGGCCATGACATGATTTGGGTTATCATTGATGGGTTAACCAAGTCAGCTCACTTCTTACCAATCCGCGAGAAAGACGGTACCGAAAAGTTAGCTGAACTTTATCTTAAGGAAATCGTGGCATGTCATGTAGTGCCAGTCTCGATAATCTCAGATAGAGATGGTCGCTTTTGTCGCGGATTTGGCAATTATTCCAAGCTTCGTTTAGATCTCGCTTAGATCTAAGCACGCCTTTTCATCCGCAGACCGGTGGCCAAATCGAACAAACCATCCAAACTTTGGAAGACATGCTTCGTGCCTGTGTGATGGATTTAGGTGGAAACTAGGATACTCATTTACCATTGGTAGAGCTTTCCTACAACAACAATTATCACACAAGTATTAAAGTCGCGCCATTCAAAGCACTTTATGGGCGAAAGTGCTAATCTCCGCTATGTTGGGCGGAAGTCGGTGACAACCAACTCATTGGTCCCGAACTAGTCCAAGAAATTACAAACAAAATATTCAAATCCGCGAGCGTATCAAGATGGCTCGGGATAGACAAAAGAGCTACGCTGATCGAAGACGCAAACCATTATACTTCGAGGTCGGAGACAAAGTGTTACCAAAAGTCTCACCTTGGAAGGGCGTAGCTAGATTCGGGAAGCGCAGAAAACTAAACTCGAGATACATTGGACCTTTTGAAATTCTGGCAAAGGTTGGTACAGTGGCTTACAAGCTAAAACTGCCAGAAGAACTCAACAACGTTACGACACATTTCATGTGTCTAAGCTAAAGGAAAGCCCGACTAATGACACGATTATCATCCTAGTGGATGAAATTAATATTGATGACTAGCTTCAGTTTACCGAGGTACCCGTTGAGGTTATGGACTGGAAAGTTGAAAATACAAGGAGAAGTCGAATCAAACTAGTCAAAGTCCGCTGGAACTCACGACACGAACCCGAGTATATGTGGGAGCGCGAGGATCAAATCAAGACAAAGTATCCCCACCTGTTCAAGAAAACTCCTTCAGAGGATACCTCAAGGTGAATTCGGAATGAAATTCTTTTTAACATTGGGAGTATGTAACAAACGGCAAATAACCGGTAATTCCGTACAATCTAATCAGTATTTTTGTTACATAATCTTAGGTATTTAATCGTAATTTAATTACATAACTAAGTCGTACATCATATAACAAGTATTAGGACAAGAGAAACATGCTATAACATACATTGATGTCCATCACGACGCGAAACAAATCAAACTATGTCCTTAAAGTGTTGGTAGAAAGTGTTGGGGGCACTGTTCACAATTACACTATTCATGTCACCAAACAACTGAAACGAAATAGAATGATGAATAACGGCATACGAATGACCAACTGAGTCCATATATACATGAAAACACTAATGTGGGAACACATCTTGCAATAATACATAACTTTCCAGTTTAACGCTTAAATTTCAAAATTGTCCGTTTCGGCAATAAACATAACAATTGCAATTCATCCGTAACACTAATTCGGCATTTTCGAGATTCCAGAATTACAGCAGAATAATGAAAAACACCTTAAAACAATATGAGGTTATCAAAAATACCTAAAAGACATCGTTTTCGGTATTACGACAAGCAATGCACAACTTGACCAGGAAGCGACCGATTGTCGAACCGACGAAGATTTCAATACCCGATAGCCGTATACATTAATCTAGAGAGTTATTTAAGCTTTATTTGGGATTCGTAATCTCTTCATACATCTCACGGTTGTGAAACTTCGACTTGCGGAATTGTCCGTCGGAATAATATAAAAGTGCTATTATTGAAAGGTTAACGAAACGGAAGGCGTTTCTACCACTTAAACTCAACATCTACTAGACTAGTGAGCTAGTTAACCATATTTTGATGTCAGAAGTTTCCTAAATAGATGCCATAGCACTTATGGTAAATTAAAACCAAAGCTTCCGACACTAAATAATATCTTTCGTATATCAACCGGTATCGAAGTAGTGGTGTTTTTACCATCCAAAATAAATACCAACTAGTCAAGTGAACTAGTTAGTAATACTTAACATCCTAAACTACCGTTAACTCTCTAATTAACCAAGTTTAATTTAATGACCAAAATATCTATAAAGATTAATAAATTCATCACATGTCATATTTTATAAAAGATATTTTATAAAAACATTTACACTTTACCCCTATGTGGGCCCCCACCCACCCACTTGATTTGTGTTGAAAATGTGAAGATTTGAGTATGACACATGAAGATTGAATCTTGAACTTGAAAGATTATATAATTATAACATCACCATTCTTTCCTTCAACATTTTTATTTCACAAAAAATTACCAAGAACTCCTCTAGTCTCTCTCTTATAAAAGTTTTCCATGAAAATCTTTGTGTTTTGATAATCTTAAAAGATATGGAATTTTTAGAGGCTTTAAAGTATAAAAATATATGTACAAAAGCTCATGAAATGTTGAAGAAAGGTTATGTGCACACTACTTGAAAAATGAGTTTTAATAAACTTGATGATGATTTGGGAAAATTGAAAAGTGTTTAAATACATGTTTGAAACGAGGAAAACGCCATAGTTTAGGGGAAACTATGGCGGAATTTTCTAAAAATCCAATCGTGATTAAAGTGTAATTAACAGGGTGATTAACGGGGCTAAACGCGATTAGTAACCTAAACCGTCATTAGGGAAGTTTTATTGACAAAGGTTAACCCTAACCTTCCAAGGATTTAATCAGTACTTATATATATTTTTACAAGTTAAAAATGAGTATTATTTATTACATATATATATATATATATATATATATATATATATATATATATATATTTAGGAAAAAATAATATGTATATACTTTGTCACCATCATAATTGAATGTGTAAAATACATGTGTATGTATATGTATGTATCTAAAAAGTCTAGCGTATACAATACAAAATACCAAACTAATAAAACACACCAAATACTTGAAAGTCACCAAGTAAAAATATGAACACATACACTTTTACACAATTCTCGAAACAAATGATCGGACGAGGGGACTATTCGGACAATGGTCAAATTTATACAATACACCGTTTCACCGTTGATCAACGATCATATCGCCAACATGAAGAGCTACTACGATACTTGGGCGACTTTCGACGTGGAAATATATATACTAAATGACTACAACGACGCGTCTAAAAATAATATAGTATAGATGCTTAACGAATATATATTACCGATAACCAAAACCCGAAAGTTGAAATATATAAAAGTTTCCAAGAGATTTTATCCATACATACATACATACATACATACATACATACATACATACATACATACATACATACATACATACATACATACATATATCTGAGTTTATAGAAATCGGCACTCCATGCTGTGCCACCACTTCTTTGATCTATAAAGTCGCTAAGTTATCAATGTCATCCTTCTTGCTGATGGGTAGAAAATGTACGGGCTTTGTCAAGCGATCCACGATCCTCCAAATCATGTCATTATCCCTAGACGTCCTAGGTAACTCTGTAACAAAATCCATAGAAATATCTTCTCATTTACAAACCGAAATTTCAGGTCGTTGTAATAAGCCAGAAGGCTTCTGATATTCGACTTTAACTTTAGAAAAAGTCAAAGTCTGTCCCACATAGGTCGCAATATCACCTTTAAGATCGGGCCACCAATAAAACTCCTTCAGATCATGACACATCTGATCGCTACCTGGATGAATCAAATACTTCGATTTATGTGCTTCATCTAGAACTAGATTACACAACCCGCCAAACAATGGAACCCAAAAACAACCTATGAAATACAACGTTTCATCTTCCTTTGGTTCCAATTGTTGTTCCATACCATGCAAAGATTCTTCCTTAATAAAATTCGGTTTAAGAGCTTTCATGTTGTGCGTCAAGAATTTGAAATGTGATGCACGTACGGATCGTTAATCCTAACGCACGAACACGTAAAGTCTTAACCCTTTCTTTCCGACTCAAGGCGTCCACAACAACGTTGGCCTTGCTCGGGTGATACTTTATCTCACATTCGTAGTCGTCCAACAATTCCACGCAATGACGTTGGCGCATATTTAATTTCTTTTGATCAAATATACGTAGAGACTTTTATGATCCGTGAATATGGTACACCGTGCACCGTTGAGGTAATGCCAAATTTTTAAGGCGAACACGACCGCACCCAATTCTAAATCACGGGTGGTGTAATTCTTCTCATGGGCCTTTAGCTGGCGAGATGCATACGCAATGACTTTTTCTCATTGCATCAACATGCAACCTAAACCTTGATGCGACGCTTCACAATACACCACAAAGTCATCCATACCATCGGGTAGTGACAAAACTGGAGCACCACAAGTTTCCCTTTAAATAAATGAATCGCTAATTCCTGTTTATCTCACCGGTCAAACTTTCTATCCTTTTGGGATAAGGCGGTTAGAGGCTGTGCTATCTTTGAAAAATTCTCAATGATTCGTTGATAGTACCCCGCCAATCCTAGAAATTGATGTACTTCAGTTGGTGACTTCGACGCTTCCCAGTTCTTTATAGCCTTAATCTTGGACGGATCAACATGAATTCCCTTTTCGTTCACCACGTGACTGAGAAATTGAACCTCGCAAATCAAATATTCGCACTTAGAAAGCTTCACCTATAACTTCTCATTCTTCAATAGTTCAAGAATAAACCTTAGATGTTGCTCGTGCTCTTCCTTAGTGTCACACCCTCAATTTCCACTTGCGGAGTTTTACCGCGAGGCGTGTGAACAAACCAGAATCTGAAACACTAGCACGTCGAACGACTCTATATGATTTGATATTACGTTTTCCAAAAATCATTTGTTTAACCATTCGTCGTAGATTTTATATTGTCTTAGTTAGTTACCAATGTTTAGCGGAAGCATTAGTTTTTATGGTTGAGCGGAAGCATAAAATAAGTAGTGAAACGGGCGCCAACATAAACGCCAAAACAAATGAAAAACCCAAAACAATGTTTGTAAATGAGACTCGATAAAAGATGTCTTGTTCAATGCGTGTGAGTGCATCTAGAGCTCCTAGCGTCCTGAGAAACATGTAAAGAAACAAGTGTCAACATTAAAGATGAGTGAGTTCACAGGTTTTCATAAATTCGTTTGTTCGGTTATGAGTTTGTTTCCCCCGTTATCCCTAACCCGGGATAACGATTTAGTTCCATTATTCCCAACCCGGAATAATAATAATGTTGGTTCCATTATTCCAAACCCGGAATAATAAAGTTGTTGTTTCCATTATCCCCAACCCGGGATAATATAGTTGATTCGTAATTAAGTTCCATGTTAACATATATAGGTAGCTAGCCTAAAGTCATGTCACGTAAGTGTTCGCGATCGAAGCTGACTGTTGTGCCTCCGTGTTGCCAGGCCTATCACTGACCATGGCGAAGTTAGGCCAAATTATTCATCCGTTGACCATACCCGGTCGGCTAGCGCGACTAGCTCGGATGGGGCTTGTCGGGCCCAGTAGTACTACTTATAATTCCCCAGCTATTAAAACCCAATACTAACGATCTGAGAGATTGACGAGGACTTAAGTGATATAGCTGCTTAGTGACCATAACGTTACATTAACATTAACTTAGTTACCGAATAGTTACGTGACGTTAATTTCATATAACGTAAAGAGATTGAGTTGAAGAGTGTATACATGTTTCTCCCCCTGTTGTTTAAAACCGGATAAAATTAGGGGCCGTGAAATCACCTTTAGTTGCTCGGTTAGTGTAGCAAAGAAGTTGTAAGGGATGGGACCGCTAATTGCGTCCTAACAAACCAATTGATTTCAAGTCAGTGTGTGAACACACCAATACAAATTCTACACGTAATATACGCACAAAGTGATACACACAACAAAATACCTAACACACAAACATGCATGCAAGTATCCTCATGTGAACATAGTAATCAAAACAATTTATCATGAACATAATCCAATCCATGCAACAATTTGGTGCACACAATCACAAGTTATCAAATTTCAGCTTACATACTCGTAATTCAGCTGTTTTCTAGGATTTTTATAAAATAGTTCCAACGATCCAAAAATTCCAATTATTTTACAGCAGATAACAACTATACTATAGAAATTTATATAAATTTTTCAAGTCCTAATTCTTTACCAATTAACCATAAATATTAATATACTAGGCTGCAGTCAGATTCGTCGCTTTCTGACTGCAGTCCACGGAAGAATTTATTTAAAAATCACTGACTGTCCAATTAACAGAATTCCAGTGGGAGTTGCCCGGAAATTTCCATACCTAGTTTCTGTACAAAATTCATGACTCGACTCCCTACAGATTATTAATCCAACTCGATAAACAACTAACAAAATTTCAGGATTTTCACAGCTTTAGTTACTGAACTTACTTGGCCACTTAAAAATATCAAACGACTTCAGAAAAATATGAATCCAGTGCCCTTAGATTCGTTATTCAAATCTCTACGTTTTAGACTTCAGAAAATCCGTTTTTCGACAACTAATGACCGAGTTACAGCCTGTTGAAGTCGGCTGTAACCATCACTCAGCAATCTGTTTCAGCATTTTATCACCACTAATTTGCATAAACCGTCAATACAATGAACCTAGGCGATCAAGAACTGATTTTTCTGATCATAGATCAATACATATAACATATCCATGCAAACCCTAATCAATATCTCTAGTCTTTATAAACAAAACACACTCGCAAACTATGAGTTCCGAAAACAATCATACATGCAAACAATGATCAATCAGCCGATTAACAACATAATCATTACATTCAAACACATATAATCCGAATATGATCTTGCAAACGATTATAAATCCTAACCTTTGTTAATTGTGAATAACGAGTCGAGACTTGGATGAGAATGGATTCGGCTGTTCAAGCAAGATCACGACCGAAAGAATGAGATGAACAATCTGCTGTCGCGACCGAGAGATGGTGATGGAGTTGTAACAAGCTGCTTACGGTCGAGGGACTGAAAGGGAGGCTGCTCGCAATCAAAGGGACAAGAGTAAGGCTGTTTGCGGTCGAAGAGAATGAACAAGGGCTGCCGTCGGCTTCTTTCTCACTAGGGTTTCTTGTGTTTTTGTTTTTGTGAAGCAACATGCATGTGTGTTTGTATATATAGCGCAAAAAGGATCAAGAAAAGGGAAATGGGTTTGCGGTTTGGGCTTGTTCTTGGCCGAGAGTGGTTTGGGTTGGTTGGTTTGGGTTTAAAACTTGGTTCACTCCTAGAGTCACAAGGAATCGAGGTTGGTTCGTGTCGCGGTTCGGTTCGGTTCGTGTACATATTTACCATAATTATTTTATAACTAAAACAATCACATAATCGCACATCACATATTCACTAACTCGTACACGTTTAATACGTAGCATATAATTTATTCGACAAGTATTGCGTTTGAGTTATCCGAAAAACTAGGATGTCACATTATCCCCATGTTGAAAGAATTTTCATCCCGAAAATTGAGTAAACGCGGTTTAGCATGCAGCGTACATGTTTAGAGTGCCACGCACAAAGAGTTAGTTCGTTAATGATGGTACGCGAAGTTATAAGAAGTTCGCAAGTGCCATGCACAAAGATTCCCAAGTGCCATGCACAAGGATTTAGTTAACAATGGTACGCGAAAGTATGAGAAATTTCCAGGTTGTCACATCATCCCCATGTTGAAAGAATTTTCGTCCCGAAAATTTAGTTATTGGTATCGTTAGTTTGCTGCTCAGTTGCGAAGAGGTGTGGGTATTTGCTTTTCATTTGGTCCTCTCTTTCCCACGTGAACTCCGGTCCACG
Organism: Scalesia atractyloides; assembly: GCA_947069175.1. NCBI lineage: Eukaryota > Viridiplantae > Streptophyta > Magnoliopsida > Asterales > Asteraceae > Scalesia > Scalesia atractyloides. The sequence continues at coordinate 30,432,434 of CAMTDV010000001.1, forward strand.
CTTAGAGTCCCAACGAACCTTAACGATCGGAATCTTGCTATGCCTTCGAGTCTTGATCTCACGATCCATGATCTCGATAGGCTGTTCCACAAAGTGCAGTTGTTCATCCACTTGGATCTCATCCAATGGAATGACTAGAGTTTCATCTGATAGACACTTCTTCAGATTTGGCACGTGAAATACGTTGTGAACTCCACTGCGTTCAGCAGGAAGGTCTAATTGATAAGCTACGGGTCCGATACGTTTCAAGATCACAAACGGACCTACGTACCTTGGGTTTAGTTTGCCCTGTTTTCCAAAGCGGATTACACCCTTCCAGGGTGACACCTTTAGTAGGACGCGGTCGCCTACTTGAAATTCAAGCGGTTTGCGTCGTTGATCAGCGTAGCTTTTCTGTCGATCTCGTGCCGCCGCCATGCGGTTTCTGATTTGTACAATCTTTTCAGTAGCCTCAAGTATTAACTCAGGGCCTGTGAGTTGACTGTCACCGACTTCTGCCCAACAAACCGGTGATCTACATTTACGACCGTATAATGCCTCAAACGGTGCTGCCGAAATACTCGTATGATAACTGTTGTTATATGAGAATTCCACTAAAGGCAGGTGGGTTTCCCAACTATTTCCAAAGTCTACTACGCATGCCCTAAGCATGTCTTCCAAGGTCTGTATGGTCCTTTCGCTTTGACCATCAGTCTGAGGGTGATAGGCAGTGCTCATATCTAAGCGTGTTCCCAACGCTTTCTGAAGTGACTGCCAAAAGTTGGACGTGAAGCGAGCATCTCTGTCTGAGATGATGGACGTTGGCACCCCGTGCCGAGAAACTACTTCCTAAATGTAGATGCGAGTCAACTTCTCCATCTTATCTGTTTCTTTAATAGCTAGGAAGTGTGCGGACTTAGTTAAACGATCAACAATCACCCAGATGGTATCGCAACCACCCAAACTTCGCGGGAGTTTAGTGATGAAATCCATCGAGATCTGATCCCATTTCCACACTGGGATCTCAGGTTGTTGGAGTAGCCCCGATGGCTTTTGATACTCTACCTTGACTTTTGCACAAGTCAAACATTTACTCACGTAGGTGGCTATATCGGCTTTCATGTTGGGCCACCAATACGCAGCTTTAAGGTCTTGATACATCTTATCCGAACCCGGATGGACAGAGTATCGGGATTTGTGAGCTACGTCCATGACTAGCTCTCTGAGGTTTCCGTAGAGAGGTACCCATATGCGATTCATGAAATACCGGGCTCCATTGGGTTTTACTTCCCAATCGTGTTCCATTTTACCCACCGATTCGGCCTTGATGTTTTCCTCCTTAACTGCTTCTAACTGGGCGTCGCGTATTTGTTCGGGTAGCCCCGAATGAATAGTGAGTTGTAATGCTCGTACACGGCGAGGTTTCAAGTGTTCCTTCCTACTGAGGGCATCAGCTACCACGTTAGCTTTACCCGGGTGATACCGAATGGCACACTCATAATCGTTTAAGAGTTCGACCCAGCGACGCTGTCGCATGTTCAACTCATTCTGATCAAAGATGTGTTGGAGGCTCTTGTGGTCTGTAAAGATTGTGCACTTCGTTCCATAGAGGTAGTGTCTCCAAATCTTAAGTGCAAACACTACTGCTCCCAATTCCAGGTCATGCGTCGTGTAGTTTTTCTCGTGAACCTTCAGTTGGCGGGACGCATACGCGATGACCTTATCGCGTTGCATGAGTACGCATCCCAACCCCTGGATGGAAGCATCACAATATACTACAAAGTCATCTGTCCCTTCCGGCAAGGACAGAATGGGTGCACTGCAAAGTTTCTGCTTTAGCAATTGAAATGCTGCTTCTTGCTTGTCACCCCAAGCATACTTGATGCCTTTCTGGGTGAGGGTAGTAAGCGGTTGTGCGATCTTTGAAAATCCCTCGATGAAACGTCTGTAGTAACCAGCCAAACCCAAAAATTGGCGGATCTCTGTCGGTGTCCTGGGTGCTTCCCAGTTTTTGATGGCTTCAATCTTGGCAGGGTCTACATGGATACCCTTTTCATTTACGATATGCCCGAGAAACTGAACTTCTCGAATCCAGAAATCACACTTCGAAAGCTTGGCATATAGTTTCTCCTGTTGAAGTAATCCTAGCAGTAATCGTAGATGTTCAGCATGTTCTTCTTCACTTTTGGAGTAGATGAGTATGTCATCGATGAACAAAATGACAAACTTGTCGAGGTATGGTTTACACACGTGGTTCATGAGGTCCATGAACACCGCGGGTGCGTTGGTGAGACCGAAGGGCATGACCAAGAACTCATAATGGCCATACCGAGTACGAAATGTCGTCTTGGCGATATCCTCCTCCCTAACGCGTAGCTGATGGTAACCGGACCGTAGGTCAATCTTGGAGTAGTAGCTTGACCCTTGAAGTTGGTCGAGAAGATCGTCGATGCGAGGTAACGGGTATCGGTTCTTGACAGTAACCTTGTTGAGTTCCCTGTAGTCGATGCACATGCGGAAGGTCCCGTCCTTCTTCTTGACAAAAAGGACTGGAGCTCCCCATGGCGAAGCGCTTACCTGGAAATTTCTCATACTTTCGCGTACCATTGTTAACTAAATCCTTGTGCATGGCACTTGGGAATCTTTGTGCATGGCACTTGGGAACTTCTTGTAACTTCGCGTACCATCATTAACGAACTAACTCTTTGTGCGTGGCACTCTAAACATGTACGCTGCATGCTAAACCGCGTTTACTCAATTTTCGGGACGAAAATTCTTTCAACATGGGGATAATGTGACATCCTGGTTTTTCAGATAACTCAAACGCAATACTTGTCGAATAAATTATATGCTACGTATTAAACGTGTACGAGTTAATGAATACGTGATGTGCGATTATGTGATTGTTTTAGTTATAAAATAATTATGGTAAATATGTACACGAACCGAACCGAACCGCGACACGAACCAACCTCGATTCCTTGTGACTCTAGGAGTGAACCAAGTTTTAAACCCAAACCAACCAACCCAAACCACTCTCGGCCGAGAACAAGCCCAAACCGCAAACCCATTTCCCTTTTCTAACAGTTCCTGAAGTTGGGTAGACAGCTCCTGCAGCTCGGCTGGAGCTAGGCGGTATGGAGCCTTGGCGATAGGAGTTGCATGGTTCGCCAATTCAATTTCAAACTCCAATTGTCGATGGGGTGGAAGACCAGGTAATTCCTCTGGGAATACATCGGAAAAATCACGGACGACAGGGATGTCTTCTATACGTTTCTCGTCCTTAGGCTGTTCGGTAACCAGTGCGAGTAAAGCGAAGGAGTTCTTCCTCCGAAGATACTTCTGCGCTTGCATGTAAGAGATGATGTTGGTGACGGCGCCTGCCTTCTCGCCTTGCACCGCCAAGATTTCGTCGTTAGAGAGCGGAATTCGGATAGATTTTTCGAAGAAGAGAACTTCAGCCCGGACGTCGGATAGCCAGTCCATTCCGACTACCACGTCAAAACTTCCCAGGGTAGTTGTCATTAGATCAATGGTAAAAGTGTGACCCGCGTGTTTGAGTTGACAGCTGGATACTATATGGGTCACATCTACAGAATTACCATCGGCTAATTCTATAACATAAGGGGTCTCTAAGGGTTTAGGCGTGAGATTTAGGTTCTTCCTAAAAGACTCAGATATAAAGCTCCTATCCGCACCCGTATCAAAAAGCACAGTAGCAAAATGTTCATTAAGGGGAAACTTACCGGTGACCACGTTCGAGTCGTTTCTGGCCTCTCCGCGGCCCAATGTAAATGCGCGACCTTTGGCACCTCCTGTGCCACCATTTCCATTATTGTTGTTGTTATTGTTGTTGTTATGGTTATTGTGGTTGTGGTTGTTCCCACCATTGTTGTTGTTGTTACGCAGCTGTGGGCAGTGCTACCACACTGATAGCATCCCCGGTTAACACCCTGTTGTGGGCCTTGGGGTTGATTTTGGTTCTGTCGGGGCATGATTTCCCCACGACAATCCTTTGCCGCATGTCCCATCTTGCCACATCTTTGGCAGCGATTTCCGGCACAAGGGCCGTTATGATGAAGATTACAGCGGGTGCACTGCGGCTTTCGACCTACATAGCCGCTTGCGTTCTGGTTGTTGTTGTTGTTGTTGGCGGGCTGATTTTGGTGACCCCGGTGGCTGTTGTAATGATTGAACCGTTTCTGGTTCCCCTGTTGCGGCTGGGATGACGAAGACTGTCGAGCAGACGAGTCTTCAAACTTTCTTTTATTGTCAGGGGCAACTTCAGTCGTACCCCGTGCTGGCAACTTCTTTTGTTCCACCGCCTTATCGGTGAGTTTGTGCGCCAACCTTATTGCTTGATGTTCAGTTGTAGGGTTACTAGCCATTACCATACCTTGAATCTCCGGGACCAGACCCCCAAGGTAGAACTCGAGCCGTTTCTCCACAGTGTTAGCCAGATCGGGACACAGAAATACCAAGTCATGATGTTTTGCTGTGTAAGCTTCGATGTCAGATCCCACCATCTTGTGGTTCCATAAGGCTTGCTCCAACTGTTGCACTCTGTCTCGTGGACAGTACTCCTCTTTGATTAGGGCCTTGAACTTGGCCCAGGCCATTGCATTTGCAGCAATAAGTCCACGCATTTGGACTTGTGCATTCCACCAAGTTAGTGCCCCATCTTCCAGTGTTGAGGCTGCATACTTGACCTTGTTGGCCTCCAAACAGTTGCACATTTCAAATACTGATTCAGATTTTTCGATCCAGCGGACCAGTCCAATGGGCCCTTCTGCCCCCGAGTATTTGCTTGGTTTCGCGTCGAGGAACATCTTGTAGGGGTTAAAACCCCCTCCTGCTGACAGAGAACAGGTAGTCAGCGAGGAATTCTACTAGCCCAACTATTAGATTTTCACACGAAAATTTAATAATGGTTACCTGCCGGTTGGTTTTGAACACCCGCTAAAGCTGCGTTCACGTGCTCTTGAATCATGGCAGCTAGTTCTTCGGGCGTCATATTAAGGTTTCCACGTCGTCCAGTTGCCATTTAGATCTTCGAAAAACAACATAAACATACCCCGATAAGTCTATATATCCAATATAGTTATCCTACTTCGTACTTTAATAATTATCAAGTTATGTTAACTCAAATATATTAAATAGTCAAAAGAAATACTTGATTAAATGAAATCTCAACGTCTTACAAAGTGCCAACCAAACATATGAATTCACTATAAAGTCTCAAGTTTAAACACAAGTGGGAAAATAAATAGACTGAAGGAAAGTAAATAAAATAAGCGAGACGTGTCAGTCGTCTACGTCTCCATCCCCCAAATCACTGTCGTTGCCGTCATCCTGCGCGGCATTTCCGGCTTCTACAGCTGGGTCCTCCTCCGGATCCTCCTCTGGGTCCTGTTCCGGATCCTCTTCTACCGGCACTGGAGGGGCCGGTGCTGGTGCAGGTGCTTGATTTTGCTCTAGCTCCTGAATGTTCCAACTATTTTCCAGGACTTTGTCTTCGAGCCAGTCGGCTCTTATCTGCTCAGCACGCAGATCTCTGGCTAAGGTGTTACGAGCTATCTTACTCGTATGTTGCTCTTCCTCGAGCGAGTCGGTTTTACCTGTCAGTTGTTGGATCATCCATCCCTGTGCTAGGATGGTTTCCTGCATTCTTTCTAACTGTTCTTGTTGTTTCTGTATCTTGTTTCTAAGTAGGTCATTTCCTACTTCTACATGGTTAACCGGTTTGACCGGCACAGCGATGGTTGGGCGTGATGACGACTCCTCCCCCAGAGCGAGCCTTTTCCTCGCAGCTGAGCGTGTTTCCACGCCATAAGATGGTAAGGGTTCCACCATAGGTGCCTTTCCTGGCGCTCTTGGTGGCGTAAGTTTGTCGGATGATGATGATGATGATGATGATGACATTGCCTGTTAGGTCGTGTAGTTAGTTACGAGTTGTTTTTCATTTCTTATTAAGAAGTCATAATCTACATAACACAGTTGTGGTACATCGCATAACAAGATATAACAGTTCGGTGCCAAACTACGTCTAGTGTCGTGTATTCAGCTATAGTTTAGGTCTACTTCTAATGCAAACCTGGTTCTCTATAGCTAGTGGCTCTGATACCAATCTGTCACACCCTCAATTTCCACTTGCCGAGTTTTACCGCGAGGCGTGTGAACAAACCAGAATCTGAAACACTAGCACGTCGAACGACTCTATATGATTTGATATTACGTTTTCCAAAAATCATTTGTTTAACCATTCATCGTAGATTTTATATTGTCTTAGTTAGTTACCAATGTTTAGCGGAAACATTAGTTTTTATGGTTGAGCGGAAGCATAAAATAAGTAGTGAAACGGGCGCCAACATAAACGCCAAAACAAATGAAAAACCCAAAACAATGTTTGTAAATGAGACTCGATAAAAGATGTCTTGTTCAATGCGTGTGAGTGCACCTAGAGCTCCTAGCGTCCTGAGAAACATGTAAAGAAACAAGTGTCAACATTAAAGATGAGTGAGTTCACAGGTTTTCATAAATTCGTTTGTTCGGTTATGAGTTTGTTTCCCCCGTTATCCCTAACCCGGGATAACGATTTAGTTCCATTATTCCCAACCCGGAATAATAATAATGTTGGTTCCATTATTCCAAACCCGGAATAATAAAGTTGTTGTTTCCATTATCCCCAACCCGGGATAATATAGTTGATTCGTAATTAAGTTCAATGTTAACATATATAGGTAGCTAGCCTAAAGTCATGTCACGTAAGTGTTCGCGATCGAAGCTGACTATTGTGCCTCCGTGTTGCCAGGCCTATCACTGACCATGGCGAAGTTAGGCCAAATTATTCACCCGTTGACCATACCCGGTCGGCTAGCGCGACTAGCTCGGATGGGGCTTGTCGGGCCCAGTAGTACTACTTATAATTCCCCCGCTATTAAAACCCAATACTAACGATCCGAGAGATTGACGAGGACTTAAGTGATATAGCTGCTTAGTGACCATAACGTTACATTAACATTAACTTAGTTACCGAATAGTTACGTGACGTTAATTTCATATAACGTAAAGAGATTGAGTTGAAGAGTGTATACATGTTTCTCCCCCTGTTGTTTAAACCGGATAAAATTAGGGGCCTTGAACTCACCTTTAGTTGCTCGGTTAGTGTAGCAAAGAAGTTGTAAGGGATGGGACCGCTAATTGCGTCCTAACAAACCAATTGATTTCAAGTCAGTGTGTGAACACACCAATACAAATTCTACACGTAATTTACGCACAAAGTGATACACACAACAAAATACCTAACACTCAAACATGCATGCAAGTATCCTCATGTGAACATAGTAATCAAAACAATTTATCATGAACATAATCCAATCCATGCAACAATTTGGTGCACACAATCACAAGTTATCAAATTTCAGCTTACATACTCGTAATTCAGCTGTTTTCTAGGATTTTTATAAATAGTTCCAATGATCCAAAAATTCCAATTATTTTACAGCAGGTAAAAACTATACTATAGAAATTTATATAAATTTTTCAAGTCCTAATTCTTTACCAATTAACCATAAATATTAATATACTAGGCTGCAGTCAGATTCGTCGCTTTCTGACTGCAGTCCACGGAAGAATTTATTTAAAAATCACTGACCGTCCAATTAACAGAATTCCAGTGGGAGTTGCCCGGAAATTTCCATACCTAGTTTCTGTACAAAATTCATGACTCGACTCCCTAAAGATTATTAAATCCAACTCGATAAACAACTAACAAAATTTCAGGATTTTCACAGCTTTAGTTACTGAACTTACTTGGCCACTTAAAAATATCAAACGACTTCAGAAAAATATGAATCCAGTGCCCTTAGATTCGTTATTCAAATCTCTACGTTTTAGACTTCAGAAAATCCGTTTTTCGACAACTAATGACCGAGTTACAGCCTGTTGAAGTCGGCTGTAACCATCACTCAGCAATCTGTTTCAGCATTTTATCACCACTAATTTGCATAAACCGTCAATACAATGAACCTAGGCGATCAAGAACTGATTTTTCTAATCATAGATCAATACATATAACATATCCATGCAAACCCTAATCAATATCTCTAGTCTTTATAAACAAAACACACTCGCAAACTATGAGTTCCGAAAACAATCATACATGCAAACAATGATCAATCAGCCGATTAACAACATAATCATTACATTCAAACACATATAATCCGAACATGATCTTGCAAACGATTATATATCCTAACCTTTATTAATGGTGAATAACGATTCGAGACTTGGATGAGAATGGATTCGGCTGTTCAAGCAAGATCACGACCGAAAGAATGAGATGAACAATCTGCTGTCGCGACCGAGAGATGGTGATGGAGTTGTAACAAGCTGCTTACGGTCGAGGGACTGAAAGGGGAGGCTGCTCGCGATCAAAGGGACAAGAGTAAGGCTGTTTGCGGTCGAAGAGAATGAACAAGGGCTGCCGTCGGCTTCTTTCTCACTAGGGTTTCTTGTGTTTTTGTTTTTGTGAAGCAACATGCATGTGTGTTTGTATATATAGCGCAAAAAGGATCAAGAAAAGGGAAATGGGTTTGCGGTTTGGGCTTGTTCTCGGCCGAGAGTGGTTTGGGTTGGTTGGTTTGGGTTTAAAACTTGGTTCACTCCTAGAGTCACAAGGAATCGAGGTTGGTTCGTGTCGCGGTTCGGTTTGGTTCGTGTACATATTTACCATAATTATTTTATAACTAAAACAATCACATAATCGCACATCACGTATTCACTAACTCGTACACGTTTAATACGTAGCATATAATTTATTCGACAAGTATTGCGTTTGAGTTATCCGAAAAACCAGGATGTCACACTTAGACCGTGAATATATTAATCTATCGTCAATAAATACGATCACAAATTTGTCTAGGTAAGGCTTGCACATGCAATTCATCAAATCCATAAATATTGTTAGCGCATTAGTCAAGCTGAAAGGCATGTTAAGAAACTCATAATGACCAAAACGTGTTCTTAATGCCGTCTTGGGAATACTCACCTCTTGAATCGGCAGCCCAAACTCAAATCAATCTTCGAATAGAAACTGGAACCTTGAAGTTGATCAAACAAGTCGTCGATCCTTGGTAAAGGATACCTATTCTTGATAGTGAGCTTGTTCAACTCCCGATAATCAATACACATGCGGAAGGTTCCATCTTTCTTTTTCACGAACAAAACCGGAGCTCCCCAAGGTGAGAAACTCGGTAGGATGAAACCATTGTGTAACAACTCTTGAAGTTGATTAGACAATTCTTGTAATTCTGATGGATGAAATCTGCATTTACGACAAGATCCACTTTATTGAGGAGCCGATCGAGCTTACGGACTGGAAAGTCCATAAGTTGAGGAGAAGTCGTATTAGATTGGTTAAATTTCATTAGAATTCTAAGCGCAGACCTGAGTTTACATGGGAACGCGAGGATCAGATGAAGGCAAAGTATCCCCACCTATTTGGGAAGACTCCTGTTTAGGATGACTCAACTTGAATTGTGGGATGAAATTCCTTTAACGAGGGGGGGGGAATGTGACAACCGACAAATGTACATGTTAATCCATACAACATAATCACTACTAATATAACTGGTTTCGTGCATTTAAACTTAATTACATATTAATTATGTCCATAGAGTCTAGGAATGTCCAGGAAAATATCTGCCACACCTTGCCAAAGACGGAAACGCAAAGTGTGACCACGAAAGGTTTTCAAGCATACGATAAGCAAACACTAATATGATTAAGCATCAATGATATTGAAGTTTTGAGTTTACAAACTATAACCGTATATTTAGTTTATACAACCCTAAATATAATACATCAAGTTTCAAAACATATGACCAAAAGTTATATCATTCATAAAGTTCCTAGAATTTGTCAAATATATTTCATGTACGATGAAATATACAAGGCAAAACCAACAAAAGGCATCATCCAGGATGCATGGAACTTCCAAAAGTCATGAACCAAAGTTCACTTACCAGAAAAACATCCTTAAAATGTCAACATAACATCGGTGAGGTCACAGGTTTAAATGACATGAATGAAACTTAAAATCATTTGATAAAAAAATTTAGTATGCATAGTTAATGAAAATAACGAAAGTCAAATCATGGTCTTGCAAAAACCATGATACATGTGCCGACATAAGCCCGTAACCAATCCATAACAATGATAGCTTACCACATCATACACCACGACGATGTCTAAGTATAATTGGACACAATTGCACTCCCATAGGGTCACGACCGACAAGGAGCGGGGCTCGTTAAACCCAATATATTTATTCGACTGTTCTGCGGTTATTACCATGAATAATGGTTACTAACTCAAACAATAACACGAGGACTTTCGAGCTCTAAAACCAACCAACTTATGCACACAAAATAGACTGAAATTGATTTCATTCCCCACTACCATACGCCGTAACCATCATGAGTTTCACCCGATTTAAATAAACATTTAAATAAGTAAAAGGGGCCATGAAGACTCACAAATAGTGTTCCGTGTGTATGCTAGCAAAATCAAATGTTCAAAATAATTCCTAACCACCCAATAATTCGTTCACTAAACTTGTTTAGATAACGAGATGTTAACCTTTTTAAATAAAAGTGTTTAATCCATATGACGCGTTGGTGGGTGATTATCGACGAGTTTCTGGGTGTGTCTGTCTATATATATATATATATATATATTTCACACATTGTCACACAATGTTGAGACCTGGCCCAAACTGTATTTTCAACCAAATAAATATATATATTTTATGACTAAAATATCATATTTTTCACGCGGTTTGACAACCACAAAATCCGTAAGTCGAACTCGATCAATAATGTATATAGTTATTATTAAAATAAATATACATTCCCGATTATGATATATAGTTGGAAAATAATTTCTTAAATATAATTTATGTAATTATTGAAACCCATTCGTCGACACCAATATTTAGCTCACATATCGTATTCATTTCTACACTTAATCATGTACGGTCGTATATAATACGAGCATTTAGCCACTTAAACACGTTTCCACATCAACATGGCATCACATAACCATCAAATAAACTGTTAATCAATATCTGTTGGTCGTTAAGTGTTGGTGCACAATGTCTATTTCCTACGTCTAGGATATATTTGTAATGATTATAATGTTTACAAGTTAATGTTTAATTGAGAAAATGTAAATTTCATATGTTTGTTCACTGTGATTGGTACGAAACAGAAGCATGTTTGGTACGAGTGAGTCACTCGTATGAAATACTATTTCGACGAAACATAGATGTTTGTTTTTGGCATGCACTTCGGTACGAGTCATGTCGACCTATAAATAGGGAAGTGTTGTGTTAGAGCTAGGTCTGATTTGTCATTTCATACGGTGAAGCTCTGTCAGTTTGTTTACTTGCATCTGTAACTTGAACGTCTTTAATACATTAGAAGCAGTTAAACAGTAAGTACTATCTTGTTTGTCATATCTACCTCTCTAGCAATGAATTCCGCCTCTGCTAGTTGAGTGAGATCAGGTCGATTGCTCATTTCGGGAGCTCGATCCCCGTTTACAAGTGGTATCAGAGCCATGAGATCTATTCTACAGATAGACAACAAGTAGTTACTGTTCAGACTTGGACATATCTTCATCTTCATCATTTTTCAGACCTTTGCTGGATTTTGGACAAATTTTGGACGAATTCATGGACAAAATGGACTAAGATTTTAGTAATTCAAGTTAATCTTCATTCTAATCAATCCACACCATAATTCAAACATAAAACTGAACTAAATCATGTTGAAATCGATAAAATTTGGTCAGTTTGAAGTTTGAATCAGTTTCGTACGAGTTTCACACAAAATTAAGCTGTTTTGATTTTGGTACGAACCAACTTAAAATTCATATGGACCAGTTAAAATTTCAAAAAAATCTTACAATTTTTCAGATTGTCATCTTGTTTCTTACAAAATGATTTGATTAGTACAAAATTCATCCACACAAAAATTTATTCAGTTAAAAGCACATGTTTTGTGTAAAATTAACTTGATTCGTACGAAATCATAATTTTGTGAAGAAAATTTGTATTGTACAAAAATTTGGTTCGTGCAAAATAGTTGTTTCGTACGAAACATTTTGTCCGCACAAAAAGTTTTCTAATCTGATCTGGTTGTTTTTGAGAAGTGTGTTCTAACTTTTTACAGGAAAATTGTCTGAGGAATTTTACAATTCATTCGCCACATCGGTTGTTACCACTACAGCAGCTCAAAACATCAATTTAGAGAATGAAGTGGGGACAATGACGAAACTTCCAAAGCTTATGAATATGGAAGACTTTGATAGTTGAGCGAGACGTTTATGAATTGGGTTCAAGCTAACCATCTCACTTGCTGGTTTGCAATCGAGGCAAAATATATCGCACCAGTTGGCGAAAATGGACTTGAAAAGACCCTGGCTCAATTCTCTGATGTTGAACAAGAAAGATTTATCAACAAAAAGAAAATGATGAACATTCTTCAGCAATCGATTAAAGAAGACATCTTGGCTTTACTGCATCATGATGATGATGCGCAATCTTTGTGGAATGCTCTTCGACTAAAATTTCAAGGCAGTGCTCAACTCCGCAAAAGCAAAAGGGCATTATTAAGCAAAGAGTTTGACATATTCACATTGATAAAAGGAGAAACGGTTAAGCAGCTGATTGAGCGATACTATCATCTAGTGGTTCATATGAAGAGAATGGGAATTGTGAAGACAAATGAAGAGTTTGTTGATAAGCTAGCTAATTCTCTGCCACAAGGTGAATGGTCAACTTACTTAACCATCTTGAAGAATGGAGTTGAATACAACAATTTCTCGTTGCCTCGCTTTATCGAAAGATTGGAAGGTCATGAATTGGAGATGCAAAAGATGGCTAAAAACAAGATTGTTCAAATGCAACAAGATGTTAATCTTTATTTCAAAAACAGTTCTGTTGCTCAAATCCAAGCGCCAAAGATTCAAACTGCGTTAAGTGCATATAGTTCACCAAGCACACCTCCAACTCAGTCATGTGGTTTCCAATCATTCCCAACAGTCAATCCAAATACTCCTTCAAGCCAACAATCTTCTTTTGGATCAAATCAATCTCAGAACAATCAAACCACTTCATTAACCAATTCAAGTCAAAGAGTTTTGCAATGCAACATCGCCGTTGACTTTCAGAATGCGCAAAATTTTGATGAAAAGACAACAAAACAACATATGTCTCTACTTGCTTAAGTTCTTGAGTCATATGACAGTCTTGTTGCTGGAAAGATTGGAAATTCTGAAATGACACTTGAAGATTAGGATCAAATTGATCCAGTTGAAATGGAAATGATAGATATAAAATGGTGCATGGCTTCGATCATTCGACGAGCACAGAGATTTATGGAAATCACTTGTAAAGAAAATTTGGGAGGTTTGGATGGGAAATTTGGATTTGATAAATCCAAAGTTACTTGTTTCAAGTGTCAGGAGAAAGGTCACTTTAAAAGAGAATGTCCAAATCAAGAGGTTCAAGGAAATCATAATCCTTTCACTGATGACTATTACAAAAGAGCGATCTATCACCGACCGCAACCACGAACAAGAATCATGCCAATTGAAGACAAGCAACCTGAAACTAAAGATAAGGCTTTGGTTGTTACACAAGAAGACGAAGGGTTTAATTGGAACAAGTTTATTTCGAAAGAAGAAAGTTTGGCATTGGTGGATGAAATTATTGATGAATCGGAAGAAGAATCGGAGGCATCTTTTGATGAAGGACCTGAGGATGAGGATTATTACTATCATACTTCATCAGAGGAAGAGGAACTTTTGAATGGTCCATTCAAACATCTTTTGTCTAACGATGTTTTAAAAACTTTTGCAGGAAATTTCGCACCTACTCAACATTCAACAGTTGAAGAGCAAAAGAAACCGGTTGAAGATGTCAAAGTGGATGAGAAAAAGGAATTGCTAAAAGAAACATCATTAAAGCGTGCATGGCGAATGGAAATAAGGTAAACAAGTCATCTGAGAATGAAAAATCTTGTTCAAAGTGTGATGAACCATGTGGTGAGTGTCTTGTAAAGGACAAAAGATTTACTGAATTGCAAAGTTTAATAGACATATTATCAAGCGATTATAAAACCACAAAGGAAGCATATGACAAATTGAGTGCGTCTGTTAAACAATATAATAAAGCACTCAGAGAAAATGACGCAACAATTATGATGCTTAAAGCAACAGTGATGGATAAACAAATGGCAATTAATATTCATCTAAACACTATTGCTGAGCTCAAAACTGAGCTAGAGAAAATGAGAATTGAAACCGAACGAGTTAACAAATTGTTAATTAGTTATTCAACAAGCTCATACGTCATAGATCACATTTTACCAAAAATAAAAAATACTAAGGAATCTAAAAATGGAGAAATAAAAAGTGGTAGTTATGATCGAGTTCCTCCACCCATGTGGAACAGTTATACATTCAACAGAACTAAAAAATCCATCTGGGTGGAAAATGCGCTAAATCTTAAACTGAAAACCGAACAACTGCCTGAGGATATCGATGTAACTTACACTAAAAATGATGGTGAATGTGACTCTGAAGTTGTAAATAATGTGGTTGACAAAGTGTTAACAAATGATTCTGAAGTGGCTGAGTCTATTTGTGAAGTCAAAGTCTGATGATATATCAGAAAATTGTTTAAATGATGATCCCAATGTCATAGTTTATAAATGAAAGGGTCTGATAAACTATTTTAGGATGAGGATTTTCCAATCAGGAATGTGAAAAGAGGTTGTGTAGATAAAATGTTCAAGTTGATGGAGGTAAGTCATGATGATTTAGATAAACATGAGGCATTTTTCTATTCTAAGTCAAAAACTGACAACCGACCTTACTACCGGAAAAATGGAGATTATCCGGAAAATAAACGGGCAAGGTTGGGTTTCCAGAAGCAACATAAAACCAACAGGTCCCAAAAATTGAATTTTACAAAGAAAATCAATTTTGTGTTTGGGACCTGAGAAGGAAAGAAGGTCATCGTAACTCAATCAAATGATGATTTTCTTAAAGAAAAAGAGAAACAAAAACAGAAACAGGTTTTGAATACCTCTGTTCATAAGGACAACAGGACATGCTTTAAATGCAAAAAGTTGGACATATCACATGATATTGTTCACAAGAAAGTTCAAAACCAGTTTCTTCTCCGAAAAAGTTAACTAAGGATGAAAAGCAAAAAGCACCCACGATTACGCCTAAACAAATTCTTAAAAGAAAGACAAAATCTCATCAAAATGTTAAACCAATTATTCAACCTCAATCTAAGTTTGAAATTGGTGAAACATCACACAAAATTCAACAAAAAGATTCAAAATTTTATGTTAAAAGGGCTAAATCACAAACACAGAAATGGGTTGCTAAAATTGTTAGAACCGAATCATCCAAGGTTGAACTTAAACCTGTTGTTCCAAACAAAATTGAGCTTAAAAGACTGAAAAGGACAAAGTGGGTCCAAAGTTCGACATTCCAAACCCACCCAAGACCAAACAGGCTTGGATCTCTTTGTCTAAATGAATTTTGTTGATCATTTGTGCAGGGGCTCCAACGTTCGATATTGTCAAAATGGATCATGGATAGTGGAGCATCTCGTCACATGACAGGAATGCTTGCGCTGCTCAATGATGTTAGAGCTATTCGAGGAGGATATGTAGGATTTGTTGGAACGCAGGGAGGTAGGATTGTCGGAGAAGGGATTCTCTCGAACGGAGTTGTATCGTTTGATGAAGTGAACTATATCGCCGAACTTGACAACAATCTGCTTAGTATCTCGCAAATTTGTGGCAAGAAGTTCACGACACATTTCAATGATAAAGAATGTCTAATTCTAAAACCCGGTTTCAAGATTCCGGAAGAATGGATTCTGATGCGAGCTCTGTGAGAAAATGATTTATATGTTCTTCACATGAGAAAGAGTCAATTTTATGGCATAGAAAAATGGGGCACATTCATCTTCGAAAGATGAATTTTCTTGTGCATAACGACTTAGTGGAAGGTGTCAATTTGAAAAGTTTTCATCTATCAAACGATTGTCTTAGCTGCAAAATTGGGAAGCAGCATAAGAAATCACACCCGAGAAAGCTGTTGAATTCGATAAAGCTACCACTAGAAAGACTACACATGGATCTCTTTGGACCAGTCAATGTCAAAAGCATTTCTGGAGTCTATACTGTCTTGTCGTTACAGATGATTATTCTCGTTTTTCATGGGTATTCTTTCTGGAGAGTAATGATGAAACTTTTGAAACTCTTATGATCCTCTTCAGAAAACTCGAGAATTTATATCATTTGCCCATTAAGAGAATTCACAGTGATAATGGAACAGAGTTTAAGAACAAGAAGATGCTAGAGTGCTGCCATGAAAAGGGGATTCTTCATGAATTCAGCGCCCCCATACTCCACAACAAAATGGAGTAGCTGAACGAAAGAATCGCACGTTGATAGAAACTGCTAGAACAATGTTGGCTGATTCGAAATTACCGATCAGTTTTTGGAGTGAAGCAGTAGCATCAGCATGCTATACCCTAAATCGTGTGTTGACAGTTAAGCCTCACAAAAAGACATGCTTCAAGTTACTGAATAAACGAAAGCCTAACTTAGCATTTTTGGAACCTTTTAGATCACCGTGTACCATCTTGGAACCGGCTGGTAAATTTGGAGCCAAATCTTTGGAGGGATTCTTTGTTGGTTATGCTACTCCTCAAAAACGTGTTTTCTTGCCGAGTCTGAACCAGGTAGTTCTAGCGCAGCACGTAGATTGTCAAAGATATACAACGCCGACACAGAAGCCTGGGGATCCGTGGCTGTTTAACTATGATGGATTGTGGGATTCGTTTGATCTACCAGATGTGCCAATTGAAGAAGAACTTGTTATGTTATTTCAACAACATCAGGTATCTAATCAAGAACAAGTTCCTCGACCTTTGGTGATTTCTACATCATTACCAGTTAGCACGTCTGATGTTGGTCAAAGCTCTTCTGTTCTAAATCCGGTTCCTGCTTCAAATGTCAATGCTGCTGAATCTTCTGCCAAGCCAAGTGTAGATGCTGACTCTGATCGGGAACCAACTTTCGACGATGGAGGATCCAGTTCTGATGAAGGATCTGAACAGATTGAAAGCTTTCTTAAACAACAGGCTTATCAGTCAAATGCTAGGAATAAAACGTCTTCATCTGTACCGGTTGTCGATGAAAATCTCACAAATTTGCAATCACAAGTAGATGTTCCAACTGAAGTGATGCCTAGGACACTTTCATATCATCCGTCAGAGAACATCATAGGTAGCTTACAATCAGGAGTGCAAACTCGCAATCAGATTAATAAAGATCTAAGCTGTTTCTATACTAGTATTGCTCCACTTCGAGTCCGATTTTCTCGTAGTTGTTTTGTTTCTCAGGTTGAACCGGGAAGCTGGAAAGACGCATTAAAAGAAGAAAGTTGGGTGGATGCAATGCAAGAAGAGTTACTCCAATTCCAGAAACTTGGAGTCTGGACGCTTGTTGACCTGCCAGATCATCACAAAAAGATTAACACAAGATGGGTCTTCAAGTGTAAAAGAGATGATAGAGGAGTTGTCGTGCGCAACTAAGCTCGACTTGTGATTCAAGGTTTTCATCAGCAAGAAGGGATAGATTATACTGAAGTCTATGCCCCAGTTGCACGTCTTGAAGCAATTCGCATATTCTTGGCCTTTGCCTCGTGGAAAGGGTTCAAGGTGTACCAATTAGATGTTAAATCTGCTTTCCTTTATGGAAAAGTGTAAGAGGAGGTGTACGTCGGCCAACCACCGGGGTTCATTGATCCAGTGCACAAAGATAAATCTTCATCAAGCCCCGAGAGCTTAGTATGAAACATTATCGAGTCATCTTCTAGACAATGGCTTTATCAGGGGAACAGTAGATTCTACCCTCTTCACAAAGGAAGTCGATGGACATCTAATTATCGTACAGATATACGTGGATGATATTATCTTTGGATCGACATATGACAAGTTGTGTAAAGACTTTGAAGAAGTCATGAAGCGCAAATTTGAAATGACCGCAATGGGGGAGATGAAGTTTTTTCTAGGACTTCAGGTTGACTAGTTGCCTGATGGTATTTTCATTCATCAGACAAAATATGTTCATGACATATTGGAGAAATTCAATATGACCGGAGCTAAACCAGCATCGACCCCGTTAGCTCTAAATCACGGCATTTGTCCAAATCTTACCGGAGAAAAAGTTGATGAAACTTTATATCGCTCTATGATTGGATCCTTGATGTATCTTACTGCTTCTTGACCAGATATCGTGTATCCAACATGCCTGTGCTCCCGTTATCAGTCTAATCCAAAAGAGTCACACCTACTTATCGTTAAACGCATAATGAGATATCTGAAGGGTTTTCCAAGCACCGGTTTGTGGTACCCTAGACATGATGATTTTAATCTTGCAGGTTACTCGGATTCTGATTTCGGATGCTGCAAACTGAATACAAAGTCTACAACGGCCGGCTGCCAGTTCTTCGGAACTCGTTTGGTAACGTGGCAATGCAAGAAACAAACTGCGGTCACTCTCTCTACCTTTGAAGCTGAATACGTTTCGGCATCCAGTTGTTGTGCTCAGATTCTCTGGATACAACAACAGATGAGAGATTTCGGTTTGCAGTTTCTTGATACGCCTATATATGTAGATAATCAGGCCGCGATCGATATCACCAAAAACTCATGTCAACACTCACGTACTAAACATATCGAGATTCGACACCACTTTATCCGTGATTGCTACGAGAAAAAGTTGGTACGAATTGTGAAAATCCACACTGATGACCAAAAAGCCAATTTTTATAGCAAAGCTTTTGATAAAACAAAGTTTAAAAATTGTTAAAGCTAAATGGTTTAAAAAATATGATCTCAGGGGATGTATTTGAGGTTGAGTTTGAGGATGATGACGACTTGATGTGAATTTGTCATCGGTTAAACGTATTATGTACATTCTTTCTTATAGTTTCTTAAAAAAATCCAAAATTATATTTTGAGGGGGAGAATATTTGAGGAAAATACAAAAACGTTTAAAAAAATCCAAAAAGAGTTTTGTGTAAAAAGAGTGATCATAGTAAATCAAAAATGATAGTCACAGTATGCTAAAGAATTGTATTGTTTTAAAGTAATTAAGCAAGTCTTACTATGGATATGCCAATAGACTTCACTCGTTCAGTAAATTGTATTTGAGATATAAACCTAAAACACAAAACTTATTAATTTGTGGGTTAACATCTCTCGGATATATGGACTTAGTACTCCGAAATTTCGTTTGAGAGAATACCAGATTCTTGGATACTAGGTCTTTATATTTGATTTATATCTTGGGTATTATTCGAGTTCTTTTGATTTTGCGGAAGCAATGGCCTAGAACTCATATAATACTTTCGTATTATTTCCCCGAAAGCTGCATAAAAATGATTATGTCTTAAGCAATTATGACATTTGCAGTATAAAAGATTCCTTAATGGAACACCACCTAAAGACGAGCCTTCATCTCTTTGTCTGTACGGTAGTACTAACCTGAGCTCTCAAGGTCTCGCATTCACCTTATATACAGATATCAATTCAATATATTCACCTGTAAAATGACATTCTGGGAATCTCGATACGGGAGTATATTCTGAGATGGGAAACACAGTTATTTCCTGTTTCTAATAATACCTTAACATATCTTGAAATAGTTGAGAAACGAGAAGAGGTTTAAATGGACAAATATATTGGCAATCTAGGTAAATTTGTTTAAAAGCTTAAAAGGTGTTTCTAGACTAACGGTACTGATGACTTATATGAATGCTTGAAATGATCCTCTGAAAAACACAAAATTCACAAAAATGTTATTATTCATTAAAAATTTCTTAAAAACTCAAAAAGATTTTCTGTTTTCTTAGCTTGTAGTTTTATGTTTGTTTATCGATGATAAAAACACTGATGGTTGGATTCATAGCAACATCTTGCTGAGGAAAGCTTGAAATCATGGGTTGGGAGCTAATTTTTAGCAACAAAGTTTACTAAAATGTCAAGAAAGTTCATTAATTTGAAACTTTACATGTTGAAATAAATATGTTTGGTCAAACATGGTCAACCAAGGTCATTAACTTGGACTTGGAAGGCAAATTGGATAACCAGGGTCATTAACTTGGACTTGGTTAGTCAAGTGGATTTTTGAAACAGATAAAATTACTGTTAAAATGAATGAAAAATACAAAAACAAATTGAAATTGAAAAGTTTAAGTTTTTTAGTTTTGAATCGTACAAAATCAAAATTCATACGAAAAGAGACGTTTTTGTACGAAACAAGAAATAACATTTTGTGCGATTCATACTATTTTTGTATGAAACATGGTGAGTATAAATACTCTTTGTCTCGCACAGAAATGAAGTTTCTGTTCTTTGTGCACTGTTGAGCGACCCAGAGAGAATTTTGTGCGATTCGACTCTAAAAACTTCATTTCTTGGTTCTTGTGTTTGTTATTCACATTGTTGATGTTGATTTGCACACCTCTTACAATGGGCAAGGAAATTTCGTCAAGATCTCACTGTTATAATGTCAAAATTTCGTATGATTCGGACTAAAACTTAGATCTAGGGAAATTGGACCGGTAAAACTTTAAATTGACCACAAACTTGTTAAAATTGGCTCTAATAACCAGAAAATCAACTATCAATTTGCTAAAAACAACAAGTTTTAGATTCAGATTATACTTGGACAAAATTTTGGGACGACAATGAATTTGGTACGACTGAATTGTTTCGCACAAAATAAAATTTTGAAAGAAAAATGATTAAGTGAAGAATTTTTTGTACGAAGCAAGTGAATCGTATGAAAGCCATGAACTTCAAATTTCCAGTTTTGATCAAGTGAATGTTTCGTATGAAGCATGGTTTTTGTACGAAACAGAGAAAGAAATTTTAAAATGTTCAAAATTTGTTGACCAAGTGAACTTTTCGTACGAAACATAAGTTTTTGTGTGAAACAAGAGATAGAAAATTTGAAAGTTTAAAACTTAAGATCAATATAGTGTTTTCGTACGAAACAGGGAGTTTAGTACGAATCAGTGAAGAAATTTTGTGAATGTTTGAAAATTTTTCTAACGGTTGATTGTTATTTTCTTGTACAGGCCAAGAGATCCGGATTTTCTCCGGTGCATAATATATGCTATATCACATATGTTAAAATCCCAGAGATAGCAGCGTATAGAAGTATCTTGGATTTTCTTACAAGGATTAGAGTGACGAAAGCGACAACAGAAAGACTCACGGCATATCTGTCACATGTAGAATATTTCTGGAATGCTGCGGAGTATAGTATTGACGACAATTCCATTATATCAGCAGTAAAGATTAACGATGTGGATATTCAAGTGAAGATTACTGAAGAGTTAATTTGGAAAGTGTTGGAGTTTAAGGATAACAAGGATGATCCAACAAGCTTTACTGAACATATGGTTAAAGGATGTTTTTACAGGATGGGATATATGGGTTTTGTGAATGCTGCTCCTTTCAAGAAAGGAAATCTAAGTGTGCCGTTCAGATATCTTGCGCACGTTATTATTCATGGATTGGGTCACAGGAAGGGTGGTTTTGATGACTTGGTGGATTATCATATGTGCATGATTATTGCGCTAGTGCTTAATGTTCCCTATAACTTTTCAAAAGTTATATTTACTCAGATGATCCAAAACATTCAGAAAGAAAGATTTTCGCAGTATCCAAGGTTTATACAGATGATGTTAGACTATTTACATCCTGACTTGAAGAAATCTTCAGACGACATTCTTAAACTTGAGCATATGGATGTTCAATCACTACGAAAGATGAACGTGCATTTGAAGTCTGCTCCCATTGCTAAACCGATGTTTGGTACTATTCTGAATAACGATTATATTTCACCCGCACCTGGTAAATGGAGGAAGGACGATAGCGGTGACGATGAAGAGGAAGTTTGTTCACAGAGTGTTAAACCAAGGTCATTAACTTGGACATGGTAGACAAATCAGGAGACCAAGGTCATTAACTTAGACTTGGCTAACTGAGTAAGTTGTTAAAACTAGTAAAATGTTTGAAATTTGAAAATTTTGAAAAAAACTGGTTACCTCCACACGAAGGTACTCCTTTGCATGGAAGTAAACACATTTGTAAGAAGGAAGTTAACTTCACACAAGGTGAAACAGTGGCAGTATATAAACACCTTCACACGAATGCATCCTCATTCACATGAAAAAGCTTACTCCGCACAGTAAACTGAGATTTGAGCGAAAAACTTGAAAAGTAACGAAGTGCTGTCCGAATTGACTTAGGGGTGTTTATTTACACAACATTTTCTATGGGAAAGGTAGAACATACAATGATTGGACATAAAATGACCAAATAAGACATTTAAGGATAAAAATTGAGATCTGTTAAGTTTGGACCAATAAAATGCAAAATGAACCTATATTTGTGATAATTGGTGAAATGAGATCCTAATGATGTGAGGATATGCTCATCCAATAAGCTTAGGTCCTAATCTGTTTGCCTAAGCCACTATGCGCGGAATTCATATTAACAAGTGACAAGATCAAGATTTACTTTTTAAAGTGTTTATCTCATTAATATTGATTAACGTTTACAATCAAGAGAACACTTGGACAAAGCTTTTCCATCCAATTCACAAAACAACATTAAAGACTCAAGACCCAACACACCTATATATAGACTTGCCTCTTCGTGCGAGGGTAGAGTCTCTTCGCACGAGGTGACCTCACTTCGTACAAGGTGACCTCACGTCATACCAAATGAATTTTCATTTCATACGAAGTGAACCTTATACATATAAAATTCAAATCTAACAATTTTATCCTATTACATACACTTACATGGCCCTAAGAAATAGGCGATAGACATATTGTATCAACAAGCTCCCCCTTAGATATTGCCGCGGTCTTGGTCAGTCTTCAAGACTTCAAAAGTCTTCATATAACGTTAATCACTATCTTCCAAAGAAATTCTTCCTTGGTTTCCTTCTTTCCACAATAGGAATTGGTGTTTGATCTGTTGCTAGAGCCCACTTTACAAACTGAAAACTCATATTTGAAGCTTTCTGCGTAACAACATAAATTCTTTCTTCTTTGCAAATCAGCTTCATAAACTCAACTCTTTCTAACTCTCTCCACTTAGATCTCCACATATTCCCAGAATTAATACCATGTGCATAGCAATCATTAATCACACCTTGGTATTGCATCGCTTGAGTCTTTTCCTTAGCTTCATAACATATCTTGTTATAAAATAAACACTCGATATCCTTCTCAGAACAGTTCACTAGCCACATTTGGTCTAGTATTCAAATCGCCCTCCATAAAACTTCAGCTTTAAGCATAATCACTACTTCTCCCGTTTCAATATCATACTACCACCACTTGAAGAATTCATAGAAATCTTGTTCGATCTTCATCTAAGGCATATTCTTCATCGCCCGTAGCCGCTTTACAATCAACATTACATCCTTTTCTTTTGTAACTGGATTTATTTTGATTATCTTCTTTGGTATGTGGGTTTCCAATGATTAATACCATGAGCAGCTTCATTCTTTATCAGCTTCCATAACCTCTGATCGTGGAATTTCATCTAATAATTGATCGACTTTGTTTGCACCAACTTTTCAACGTCCCACCATGGCAACGTTTTGATGTCGCTCAAATATCTGAAATACTACTCACCAAACTCTTTTTTAACTGCATAAATGTTTTACTCCTTAATCCAACCCCAACTGAGAATATCACTCAGTGATTTATCCTGATCTCGTATGAAGAAAGCCAATGTCGTTGAAATTTATGTTCTTTTGGAAGCTCTTTAAACCATGACTTTTTTTGCTTCAGCTATCTCTTCTGTTGATAATCTTCTAGGAACACTACCATCTTTCATAGTTTCTTCAAATCTACGCTTCAATAGATCATCATTAGTTTCTACAAACATCTCTTAAAAGGTTGGGAAGCATCCGTTCCTTCTGTAGAATATTTGACTGTCTGGTCATCGAAATCATCCTCCATGGCAACCCTATCATATGTATCTGCATCAGCCACGTACTTATATACATATTCTTCAGACTGAGAAGTGCCGATGCTGTTCAACCCATCTTCAAAATCAACCCCTAACATCACAACAATCTCTTCTTTGGTGTAATTATGCATATATTATCCCTCTTCGACACCATGCTCAAGATAAAAGACCTTGGGTTGTGGCAAGTCAGAAACAACTGTTAATGGTGGAACAATTGTGAAGTTTATGTCTGCTCTGCATCGTTTACCGTATCTTTCTACTCCCCTGTTGTTGAGTATCATCTTCCTAATTAACATCATCATTCAAATATGCATCATAATTAATCGACTCGTTCAGCTTAGCATCCAAAACTTTCAAACCTGTACCACCCTGGGTGTTATCATCATCATCATCTTTCTTGTCATTTCCATTGATATCTGCATCATCACCCTCTTCATACCCATCAATCTTTTCATCGATCGCAACATCCAACTATTTCTTATCGATATATTTTTGCTTCACGGAAACCCACAGTAACATCAACAGGTTCTCCAATCAGCACATAATTCACCAAAGGTTCAGGCTCAGTAGGATCAATAACTTGTATATCAACTATCTTGTTCTTTCCTTTACCCGCAGCTGCAGCCTCAACCTCAGCTTTCTTTGCTCATTCAGCAGCTCTTGCCTTTGCCTCTTCAATCACTATCACATCATACTCTTCATTGAAGTTGATGTTGAACCTTTTCTCTAACACTTTGTATAGACATCGAACTTCTTTGCGTTTACTGATTTGTCAACTTATAAATGTTGAACCACTCTATGAAGTCTTTCATTTTGAGCAGTCACATTTGTTAACATCAAAACCAGCTGCACATTTCTGCTTCAAGCTGTTTAATTCTTTCCTCATGCACTTTGATTCTGCTCTCCAGATCAATATCCCTACTATCATTGAAAAGATCTGCATCAAATCCTCATGTGAATGGTATTTCACCGAAAACATCAGGAAAACACTAATTTAAAGATCTTCTAGTAGCAAATTGAGGTGTCGATCGTTGTTAGGATCTGAGTTTGATATTGTTGTGAATGTGTAAGATGATAATAAATGAAAGTAGATACATAACAATGAAATAATGCAGCGGAAATGATAAACTTTGAAATCACAAAAATAGGCACATTGTTTTCATCAACATGCTTTTGTAAATTTGATTCACGTATGCATGCAAATATTACAATTTCCCCTTAGCCTAAGATCACTCTGCTTTGTTTGTACTAAATGTTAGAAGAAAAGTGAAGAATAGAACAGTAAAAGCACTGTTGTATTTATAGTACATTTCAAACTACTAAGCATCTCATGCTGACGTCACATTGATAGTGACATTTAACAACTAACAAACTCTAACATTTGCTAGACCTAAACATTGTTACATTAATTACATAATAAACTCTGTTGGCAAAAACTACCTGGATATCCTATGTTGGTCTTTAGCAGACCTTTGCTTCAAAAGCCTTTTCTACTTCATCAGAGTTTCTCTCTAGCAGACCATGGCTTCCAGCAGAGCTTTGCCTTTAACAGATCCTATGAAAAGTCTTTAAGTTTTTTAGTAGAGTTGAGAGCAGCATATCTTCTAAGTATTATTATTAAGGATCAGATGTTATAGATTATTTTGGCTTTCCAATCATCTGTTCTTTTGTAGGGTTCAATAGATCCAACAATCTCCCCTAGAACAAATGATGCCAACACTCTTCTTTATTGCTGATCGTTATTTTTCATTAAAATTTCCCTGATTTTCCCTTTGAACTATAATTAAAAGTTCAGGGAGAACATGTCTTCAAAATCCCTTTGCAATTCAAGGTTGAACAGATCTTGGAGGTTATCTGCATTCAAAACATATGCATCCTCCATTTTTAGCCTTTGAATCTCACAATAATCTGAGCAAAGTCAATTCATGGGTGTCTGAGGATGACTTCCATTTTAGAATTTTTAAATCAATTAGTTTTCTTGGGTGAAGATTTATTTGTGATGAGTTGGGTGAATGAGGTTTGCTAACAAGGCTTTAGATATTTTCTCTTAGCTTATCCCTTCCAGCATCTGTATGATATAGTAGTTGGTTTTGATTCCCTCTTTTATGTGTTCTTCAAGCCTCTGCTCATCATCTTCAGCCATCTTCTTTTGCCTTTTCGCTTGATTTAAGGCAAGTGTGGATAAGACTTGAAGAATGCTTTTTGAGGGTTTGGGTCTGCTAAGGGACAGTTGTTGTTGGATACACTGGTTTTCTAGGAACTGAAGGATCTTTCTTTCTAAGCTCATTAGACCATCTTACAACAGACCTTGTAGAGCCATAATTTGCAGCAATTAGTTCCTCTTTCATTCTTTTAAGCTTTAAAGCCCTGTTTTGATCCACTTGTTTATACTTTTTCCAATTAGGTGGAGTTGGCTTGTGTAGAGGATCCTTGAGCATTTCCTGGATTCTATCAATTTCTTCTTTAAGTGCATTTGATGAGCAATCCTTGAATTATGCTCTTGATGCTTTATATGGCTTCTGTAGCATTATTTGGTCAAGTTAATCCTGTTTCAGCTCCTCATCTAGTTCAGCATTGACCGGCCTTTCTGACATCGATTTACTCATATCTTTGGCAAAGTATTCAACTTTTCTAACTTTGCTACATTCATGAGATAAGATGCTTTGAGTATTCCTGTCATCTTTCCCTTTGCTAAACTCTTTGGCAATGTTCTTTGCTTGGTTAGCCTTCAAATTTAGATATTCATCTAAATTTCTTGGCTTTCTTTATCCAAAGAGAGATGGGAAGTCTAGTTTTAAAATATCCTCTTCTGTGAAGAATGATTCAATTTCTTTTAGAACATCATTCTAGAGGATATCTAGTGGCCAATGGGATTTCAGGTGGTGGTTTGTTCATAGGTGGTAGTGAAGTGGTTTTAGATGGTAGTGATGAGGGTGATGTGGATGGGTTTTGATGATAAAGGGATTGGTGATGGAATCTCTTCATTATCATCATCAACAACATAAGTTTTTCTATTCCGTTGGAAATTGATTTTTGGTGATGGTGGTCGTGTTGGTATTCTAGGTGGTGTGGATAATGGTTGGGTTAAAGTTGGAAATGTGATCATGACAAAGGTTAGGTTAACATTTGTTGATACATTTGTTATATCAACATCTGTTAGTTAATTTGGTGGTGGTAAGGAAACATCTATTGGTACAATTTCTGTTCCAACATCTGTTGTTGGTGATTTCGGTGAAGGTGATGGTTTCTTTTTGGGTGTTGGTTTAGTTGTGGTTTTGACAGAGGATACACCTTTTGTTTCCTCAGTAGTGGTTTTAGAATGGGTGGAAATTGGCTGTCTATCTTTTCTAGTAGACTTTCTTTTTCTTGAAGTGCCAATGTCTTCTTTTTCTATCTGCTTGGCTTATTCTTCTTCAATCAGTCTGAAAGCTACTTTCCAGTGTATCTTGTCTCTTCTGCTTTCCAAAGCAATCTCTTCAGCTTGTTTGTTCAGGGTCTCATCAATCCCTTTTTGAACTCCAGCATCTAATACTTCAGCAGAATATTGATTTTGTGTAGACCCTTTCTTTTGTTGCACCTTTGGATCTGGCTGCAACTTTCTCTACCACTCTCCCCCATTTTGGAATCATCCTCTACTTCATCAAGAATGACTGTTTTAGAGGCAGAGCCAGTGGTCTTTATCAAATACTCTTTGATGGCCTTTATATTTGCTTGAGTATCATTATATCTAGCCTCAACCATATTTCTGATGAGTTTCATGATGAATGTCAGCCAAATTCCTTTGAGCTAGGATGATTGGTTGCACATATTTCCATACCTTATTGGTAATTTGTTGTGGGGACGATTAGCTTTGAGAATTTTGTAACATCTGTTTCATCATGGTTTTTATTTCATAAATTGATGATTCAATGGATCTCATTCTCTCTGTTAAATCTTTGTATATCAATTCATCACCTAATTTAATAGGACCATCTGAATCCTCAAGAGGTAGTTGTATTGTGTCATCAATCGGAGTAAACTCCATGTTATCAGATCCAAATGCCCCTAGGTCTTGGTACTAGGGACTTCCAACTGGAGTAGAAGTTACAATTGTAGCCTCAATAGTTGTTGCCTTTAAGGAAGTCTTATTGATGTAACCACTGTCCAACTAAAACACTATTGTGTCATTAGTTGTAGTAGCTGCTTCACTTAAACTAGCACCAAGAGTTACTTGTAACTCATGGGGAGTAGCCTCCTCAGCTGTTTCTGGGTTAGCAATGAGATTTATGTTAGACTCTGTCACAAGTGGGAGTGTACTCCCTTGAACATGTGATTGAGAGGAACTGATTTGTGTCTGAGTTTTCTCAATTGCATGAAACAGAGGTATAAAAGTGGGTGGAATTGAGGGAGATGGTTGTGGGGTTGAAAGAGAATTTGCCCGGGGAGAGGGGTTGTGAAACAAATTTTCAAATGAAAGATCTGTTTCATAGTGTGGTGTCCCTGTGCTTACTACCTGATCTTTTTGTGAAGATGAAGGAGGAGTTTGGCTTTTAAGTGGAGATCTTTTCAACTTTTTGAGGAAGTAGCAACAATGGTTTCAGGTGGCTTTTGTGATACCACAAGGTTACCCCTCTAGGATCTCATCTTCTAGAGGTGCCTTTTTTTATTTTGGTTTAGGTTGGCTTTTTGGATTTGGAATGTTTTCTTTTGGATTTTGCTTATGTGGGCTTCACAACAAGGTTGTATTGCTATGATCACCAAGAATAGTGGGCTTAGCAACAGAGATTTGAGCTTGTGATGTGGACTCATCCAAAATTTTCTCATCCCCATACGCTTTTGTTTTAGAAATCTTTGACTACATATTCTTTATTCTTGTAAAAGTTTCAGTTGTATGACTCTTCATCTTAAAAACAACACCTTGTTTAAAATCTTTTTCTTGAATTTGTTTGTGCAAATAATAGCTCAAGAGTCTAGGATACAAAAAAAAAGCTTTATTTTTTGGTATTTTATTATAATTTTCCACCAAGTCCATAAACAATACCTGGGTAGATTGAAATCAGATTTTGTTAAATAACATATCCAAGATATTAAATATTTTGTCGAATCTCATTAAATGAGGTGGTCTTTGCTGAAAGACATGTGAGTAAGGTATGGAAAAAATAGCTCATTTCAGCAAGAAAGTTTGGTTTATAGATAGTAACACCAATTAATTGACACTCATACCCACGTTCTATATACTCAACATGTAGTTCTTGCTTACCAAAAGAAGTTTTACCTTCTAGGTCATTTAGACCAAATGTTGTGGAAATTGAGGATGGAGAAATTTGAACAAGGGATTCTCCGATCTTGGAAATGATAGCATATGGCTTGTTCTTTTGAGATTCGATTTTAGCATTTTCCCAGAACTGTAGGAGTGTATCCACATAAATTGGTGCATTTGCAAGCATTATGTTTTTGTATTTATAGGATGTGAGAACTCAATTATTGGATGGAACGAAGTATTATTCTCAGCATTCTCGAATGTGGGGAGGTAGTTATGTTGGAGTTTGATGTTTAAAGCTATGAACGGAGATGTCTGTGAGAAGAAGTGAAGTACATGAGAATAATGGAAACCACTTTTGAGAATTTTGAATTCGAGACAAGTAAAAAGCTCTGTTTGGATGGAACAGTGATATATAAAGGGGACAAAGTGAATGCTGACGTGGCATCTGTTTCAAGGATCTCATGGCTAACATCTGTCCACGTTTAACCTCTATTGGATAATGGATGACAGTTATTAGGGAAACCGCTATGGGGAACCAGTAGTGGTTGGGAATAGTGGTCATGAACAGTGGTGATTTTACTCTATTAGAGGATAGATATCAGTGGATTGGGCAAAATAGTGGGTTAAGCCCAACAATGGGTATGAACAGTGGCAAATGAGAACAGAGGATACACTATTAACAGTGGATATTATTCTTAAGCCAAACAAAGATTTTAGAGAAATAGTGGTTTTGAACAGACTTTTAGGATTATTGAAAATATCCAATTTTAGCTATTTTTAAGGATGGATTTTTGATTTGTCTGAATACATTTGGATGCTTTTTATTCATGGAAAACAAGATGGTGTTTTTATTCTATGTTTAGCATGCCAATTCTAGAGATCAAACTTTCAAAGGTAGATGTGTCTAAAGCTTTTGTTAAAACATTTGTAGTTTATCTTTAGTTGAAACATAATGCAGAGAAATCAAACCTTTTTCATAGCAATCCCTCACAAAGTGATGGCTGATGTCAATATGTTTTGTTGTTGAGTGTGATACTGGATTTTAATTATGTTTTCAGCTGCTTGACTATTTAACATGTGAGGAGTCTTTAGAGCAGTTACACCAAAATCCAGCAGCTGGTTTTGAAGCCACAAGAGTTGAGTAGTGCAACTAGCAGCAACAATATACTCAGCCTTTGATGTAGATGTTGAAACTGCAACTTGCTTTTTGCTTTGCCAAGAAACTAAGCAATTGTCTAGAAACTGACAATCTCCTGATGTGGACTTCCTTGTTGCGTGGCATCCAGCAAAGTCACTATCTGAATAACATGAAAGCTCAATATTACAATTAGTAGGATACTAGATACCAAGTGTGGGAGCACCTTTTATGTATCTGAATATCCTTTTCAAAGCTATGAGATTTGACTTTCTAGGTGTTGACTGGGATCTGGCACAAACACATGTGGCAAACATGATGTCTAGCCTTGATGCAGTTAGGTACAATAAAGACCTAATCATGCTTCTATAAAGAGTTTGATGGCAAGTCATCTTTGTCATCAACAATGATCAATTTGGATGTTGCCATGGGTGTACTACATGGATTCATTGATATCAAATTTTGTAAGTAGTTCTTTGACATACTTGCTTTGATGAATGAATGTACCATTTTGCAATTGCTTCACTTGGAGACCAAGGAAGAATTGGAGTTCACCCATAGGACTCATTTCAAACTCTGTTGTCATGAGTTCTTTAAACTCTTCACACATAACATTACATGTGGATCCAAATATGTGTCATCCACATAAAGTTGGACAAGCATCAAATCCTTTCCTGTCCATTTTAAAAACAAAGTTTTGTCACATTTACCTCATGTAAAGCCTATGGATAAGAGAAAGGTGGAAAGAGTTTCATACCAGGCTCTAGGTGCTTATTTCAAGCCATATAAAGCTTTGTTTAGCTTGTAAACATGATCTGGATAAAAGGCATCTTCAAAACCAGGGGGTTAGCATACATATACCTCATGCTTTATTTTGCCATATAAGAAAGCACACTTTATATCCATTTGATACATCTTGATGTTGTGGTTGGCAACAAAGACCAAGAACAATCTGATGGCCTCTAGTCTTGCAACAGGAGCAAATGTTTCATCATAATCAATACCCTCTTCTTGTCTATAGCCTTGAACCACATGCCTAGCTTTGTTTTTGACAACAATGCCCATTTCATTTGTTTTGTTCATGAAGACCCATTTTGTGGCTACGGGACATACATCCTAAGGCAATGATACAAGTTCCCATACTTGTTGTCTTTTGAACTATAGGAGCTCTTCTTGCATGTCCTCTACCCAACTGTTATCTTTTAGTGCCTCTTGGTACTTAATAGGTTGTGTGAGAGATAGAAAACCAGCAAAAAGAAAAAAAGTTTTGGCATTAAATTCTGGTGAGAACCCAATAATTGATGTTTCCAATAACTTGGTCTGGTGGGTGATTTTTAAGGTAGATCAGATCTCCCTTGTATGGAATTATAGCAATGAGAGGTTAGGGCTGCAGATGGGAATCATCTAAGCTAACATCTGTTGGGAATTTTGAATAGCCAACATCTATTTAAAATGGAGGTGGAGGCATAGGTGGGATAGGTGTAAAAGTAGGGTGAGTTTTGTTCACAGAAAATGGACTTTTGTCACCAGGGGTTTGACTGGATGAGCTAGCAGAGGTTTGAGGATCAACAACAGTCGATCTAGTAGTGGCAGAGTTTCCACAGTTGTTAATAACATCTGTTGCTCTGGTGGAGGAAGTGACTTTGTATTATGGGATCGCAATGTCAAAACCATGCTCTTGAGGTGAAGATTGTGATGTACCTTCAGGGTTAGTCTTGACAGACATATCTTCAAATGTAAATTTGTCTAAATCAAATAATTCATTAGGATTTGCTGGGAATTTTAATTAATAAATTTCATTGAACTTGACATCCAAAGTCTCTTCCACACACCTAGTCCTTGTGTTAAACACTTTATAGGCCTTGGCAGTAGTTGAGTATCCCATAAAATAACCACAATATACTTTGGCTGCAAATTTGTAAATAGAATCTATGAGTTTAAAATGAAAAATGGGTAACCAAAGATTTTGAAGTATGAGACCAGAGGTTTGATCGTGTACACAGTTTCATAAGCAGTCTTTTGACGCCTAGGGTTAATTAAAACTCTGTTCTGTACATAGCAAGCAATGTTTACAACCTCTGCCCAAAAAGACAAGGGTAAACCCATGTCTGCAAGCATTGTCCTAGCAGCTTCAATTAGATTTCTATTTTTCCTTTCAACCACCCCATTTTGTTCTTCTTGTGTCCTTGGGATGTTGTATTGCCTAACAATCCCTTTTGACACACAGAAATCATCCAACTCCTTTTTTTTAAACTCTATTCCATTATCACTCCTAAAGATTTTACTAGCAAGTCAAATTGCTTTTCAACTTTTCTTTACAAAGTCAGTAAAATACCTGTAGTCTCATTTTTGGAGTACAAAAAGTAAATCCATGTAAACCTTGAAAAATCATCAACTATAACAAGACAATACTTCTTCTTTTTAAGATTCATGATTTTTATAGCGCCAAACAAGTCCATGTGTAACAATTGTAGACACTGACTTGTTTTGGACTCTTCAATTGATTTGTATGAACTTTTATGTTGTTTATCTTTTAAATAGGAAACACAATGTTCATTACATGTGAGTTGTTCTGATGGAAGACCTCTCACAAGACCTTGTTTTGAGAGCGTGGTGATAGTTTTAAGATTTGTGTGACCAAGCCTTCTATGCTATAGTTCTGTCTCTTTGTTAGAAGAAACTGAGAATAGACATGCATTAGACATTGGATTATCTTTCAACATATCAACCACATACACGTTTCCACTCCTATGAGCAACCAACTATGCTTTGCTCTCAGCTATTATTTGATCAATCTTTTTAACCACTTCTTGCCAACAATCTTATAATGCTTCTTAGTAAAGAATGACCCATAACCTTTGTCACTCATTTGAGATACACTAAGAAGATTGAACTTTAGATTGTCAATAAGATTGACATTTTCAAACTTGAGTTTTTCAGCCTGGACTGTCGCTGACCCTAACACCTTCCCTTTTGAATTGTTACCAAAGGATATATAACCCCCTCCATGTGTCATGAATACTTTGAGAAGGGCTCTACATCCTATTATGTGCCTAGAGCCTCCACTATCTACATACCACAAACTATCAAGGAAAATAGAAGCTCCCTACACATCAGTAGTAGATTAGTTTAGGTGAGTTTCTAAAGCTAAAATGGCTTTGGTTGGGGTCACAGACATTCTAGCCTCAAGTCAAGGAAAATGGTCAGAGTTTGAACAAATTTATGTAACATCGGCTGTGAACGATGTCATGTCAAGTGTTCATGACCATGAGGATGCTTGTTGACTCTTGGTGTTGAAGGTCTTTTGTAAGCTTAATAACCATGAGGTACCCTTTGATAAGGTGGTTAGCCATATTCTCTTGGAAATTTATTTACTGGTGGAGCATCTGTTACCTGAACCTCTCTGGGAGTAAAGGTTATATTTAATTGTTTGGTAATTATGTTTGGACTGGGACAAAGGTCTATTTGGAATTTTCTTTTACAATTTTACCTTGTGAACTCTCAAGTGTTTTTGTTTTATACTCGTTTCTTTTGACATCAAAGTTTTTGAGATAAAGACACTCTTGAGTTTTGTGATTCTTTTTATCACAGATGATGCAGTGTGATGCATCAATGATCACCCGTGTTTTATTGATATCATATGCTTTTAAAAGAAAACTGTTTTTGGTAACATGATTCTTTTTTTCACAGAAATCACATTACAAGTTCGATATCTTTTATCTTTTCTTCTTTTTTTTCAGATTTTTTGTCAACAGATGTTGTACATCTCCTGTAAGATCTTTCAAAGGAATGATCTTGACTTGAGTTGCTTTTACACCTTCAATGGTTGAAAAATCCATTGGCTTAAAATTATCAAGAATGTCACACTCATCTGACTAGGTAGGTTTGAATTGGCATTTCTCAGTCTACTCAAAAGTTGAGGATCCTTCTAGTCTTTCTAAAATAATTTTCTTACCATTTGGTTTAGTGACTTTTATATCTTGTTAGAATAATTTAAATAAAACCACAATTATTTACAGCAGTGTTTTGAAGAAGTTGGTCATTTTTTCTGAAACCTACACCAAAGTTTACATTGCTTTTGATTTGTGATTCTAACATCCATTCATAACCTTTGCAGGACTCTACCCATTTCTCACAAATGATATGGGTAGATTTAAGATCCTTTTTACAACTTTGATATTTTTTTATCATTGTTTGGTGTTGATCCTTGGTTATGCTTGATTCATGTTTGAGACTGCTGATTTCACTATCCTTTTCTAACAGTTTTGATTGTAACTTTTTGTAAGTTTTCAAACTTTAGTTTTGATTGTAACTTTTTGTACATTTTCAAACTTTATTTTATCATTTAAGATCTTGTTTCTAAGATTTTCATTCACCTCTTTAATGTTAGCAGCAACAATCATAGCCCAATCACATTCTCCTTGACAAACACTAGGATCCCATGGGTCAGGCAGAGGTTCTACCATTTCTTCACCAATCTTTTCTTTACCAACAAGTTCTTCAGTAACAACTATTGTAACATCTGTTTCAACATTTTCACAAACCTCATCAATATTGGACAACACTTCCTCAAATTCATTCCCCTCCAAAATAGTGTCTAGTGCCATAAAACAAAATTTTCAGTTTTGTTATCAGAATTAGCAACTAGAGCAAAATTCTCAATAGTGAGTTCCTCATGTAAGCTACTCTAATCAACAAAGCCTTGTGTAAAAAAGCTCTGTTGACTGGTCTCTACCTGAGTAGAAATTTGTGTAGCTTGTGGTGTAGGTTGCACTTGGACCTTAGGAGCTAGGGCTTGAATATATTGTATTTGAGGAACAATGGTTTGGACATACTGAACAGGAACAATGTTTACAAGGTGTGCAAAATGAGAAGTGTTTTGCATGTGTGGAGCAGGGGTATATTAGGAGTAATGGATAATGTTTTGAGGTCTAGGACTTGGATGTGTAATTATAGGACCATTTATTTGGCTCATGCATTCTCTAGCAAAATGCCCTAACCTATTACACTTACAACATTTGATTTTTGACTTATCCAACACAACTTTTAAACCCCCATGCAACCCTGGAAACTTCCTACCAGTTTTCTTGTAAAACTTGCTAGTCCTAACACTTAGCAAAGCCAATTGATGCAAGATGTCCATTTCTTCAAAATCAACAGTATCAAAATGTTGAAGATCATTTAACTCAATAGATAAGTTGTTAGAAACTTGATTTTCCCCATTTGCTGCAAAAGCATAATTGGGTGAGTAAGAATCAGAGTTGGAAGTTTGACCAGATGTTATATCAATAAAATGATCAAAAAATTGATCCTTACTAAGCTCTCTCTCATAAGTTAGAAGCCTACAAAGCTGAGTCAAACTCATCTCCTTGAACCCAACACTGGTTCTAGTTACAAAGGCAATAGTGTCCCTTTTTTCTAGTAGAGATCTTAGAAATCGACTATTCAAAGTTGAATATGGATAGTTAACATTTACTAGTTTTAATTCACTAATTAGACAACTAAACCTTTCAAACTTCTAAGTTAATGACTCTCCTTTAACATGACAAAATGTTTAATATTGTTGGTTCAAAACTTCACGATTGTTTTCAATGACCTCCTCTGTCCCACCAAATTATTCTCTCAAAGCATCCCACAACTCCTTTGCACTATTGCAATGCAATAGGCCAGCATAGATATCATTTGGGAAAGTCATAGTAATGATGCTAAATGCCTTTGCATCTAGATCGATTTTCTGAAAATCTTGCTCGGAGTAGTTTTCAAGATTCTTTGGAACTTGAACTTTTTGGTCTTCAGCACTCGGTACCATCGGAACATGAGGTCCGAAGATAACCGATTTCCAGCAACCCATATTTTGTTGTGCAAGTATGTGACCCATCCGACGTTGCCAGATATATATATTCTGATCTGACAAGCATGGGTGGTTTGTACATGGTGCACGTGTCGTGTGGATCTTGTGGATTTGAGACATTTTCTGATTGTTTACAAACAGGTTTTTGTTAGAAAATACTTTGAATGTAAATCAACTTTTACTCTATTTTCAATACAACGAACAAACGAATGAGTAGTGAGAGCTGATCTGTTTTTATCAAATTTGATTGACGAAGCTCTGATACCAATTGTTAGGATCTGAGTTTGATATTGTTGTGAATGTTTAAGATGATAATCAATGGAAGTAGATAAATAACAATGAATAATGTTGTGGAAATGATAAACTTTCAAATCACAACAATAGAGACATTCTTATCATCAACATGCGTTTGTAAATTTGATTCACATATTAATGCAAATATTACAACTCCCCCTCAGTCTATGATCACTCTAAGTTCTTCGTACAAAAATGTTAAAAGAAAAGTGATGAATAGAACTGTACAAGCATTGTTCTACTTATAGTACATTTCAAACCACCGAGCATCTTAGGCTGACGTCACATTGATAGTGACATTTAACAACTAACAAACTCTAACCTATGATAGACCTAAACACTGTTACATTAATTACATAATAGATTCTATTAACAACAACTGCTAGGATATCCTCTGTTGGTCTTCAGCAAACCTTTGCTTCAACAACCTTTTATACTTCACCGGAGTTTCTCTCTAGAAGACCTTGGCTTCTTGCAGAGCTTTGCCTTTAATAGATCTTGTGAACAGTCTTTAAGTATGAGCAGAGTTTAGAGCAACAGATCTTCTAAGTACTATTATTAAGGAACATATGTTATAGATTATTTTGGCTTTATAATCATTTGTTCTTTGTAGGGTTCAATAGATCCAACAATCGTGATTGTATAGGTGGTGTTGTTTGTTTCAGATGAGGTGGTGGTGTAACATGGTGTGTGATGGTGGTGGTTGATGTGGTGGTGATGTAGGAAATGGTGGTGTAATCGGTAGTTGTTATGCATGTGGTGGTGATGGTGATTGTACTGATTCAATCTCAGGCGTCTTCCTCCCCCTCTATATTTGCGTCTAGCTTTCTTGACTACAGGAGACCCTGTTATTTTCTTCACTACATGTAAAGGTTTGCTCTTCACGCTCCTTGTTCTTTTCGTTGCCCATTCAGTAATTTCTTCAGGCTCTGAAGGTTCACAAGTTTCATCATCGTCACCTAGATCCTTCTTTTTCTTTAACTCGGCCTTTTCAGCTGCTCCTCTTACTTAAGGATCGTTACTATCTTCAGAACTATCTTCGTCATCACGAAAAGCTTGTTTCTCAACTGCTACAGCTATGTTAACAACATTCACATTATCACACTCATTATTAGATGTTGCAGAGAACACTTCTTCTTCACATTCTTCTCAACTTCCATATTTTTCTCAACTTCAACATTCTCCTCCACATTTTGTTAAACATTTACATTCACTTCAGCTTCATCATCAGTTGGTTGACAAACAACAAATAACCGGTAATTTATACACTCTAATCACTACTTTTATTACATAATCTCATGTATTTCACGTGATTTAATTACATAACTGAGTCATACAAAATATAACCGTGTTAGGACAACCTAAACATACTATAACATATATTGGTTTTCGTTGTGTCGCGAAACCAACTAAACTATGTCCTTAAAGTGTTGGTAGAGTGTTGGGCGCATTATTCATGGTTACACTATTCATGTCAGCAAGCAAAGTTGCTGAAACAGAATGGAATTATGAGAAACGACATACGAAAGACACATCTAAGTCCATATATATAAAAACCCTAATGTGGGAACCTCACTTGCAATAATACATAACTTTATGGTATAACGCTTAAATCACGAAGTTATCCGATTCAATTATAAAAATAACAATCTCATCTCGTCCGCAACACTAATTCAACATTTTCAATGATCACATGCCTCATAAATGAGCTTAGGGATATCAATGGGATGTCCGAAACATAAGCTTCCAGTGTTACGTCGCAACTTACATAACTTGTCCATTTTTATCCGGCGGACTATTAAACGATATTTTTATGGCCCTAACGCTTAAATGAATAACCTAACGAACTAGTTAGCCATATTTTGGCGTCGTAAACACCTTAAATAGATGCCATAGTATTGATGGTAAATTAAAACCATAGCTCCTGATATTATATAGCATCTTCCATATATCACCCGATATTGAACCGACGAGCGAACTAGTAACATTTTTACCATCCAAAGCCAATACCTACTAAACTAGTGAATTTTTTACCATCCAAAATCAACATCTTAAACCCCTAATTACTCAATGATGCAAGACACCCCCTAATTAATACACTTAATCTAAACCCCTAAATATATTGTAAACTAACACATGTTTTACACTTAACCCTCTTGGTCATAATCGGTCAACATATAAGCCCCACCCACCTTACTTGCTAGGTGAAAATGATGGTGATAAGCATGGAGTAATGGATTTTATGTTGACCAATGTGTATGAGCAAGATCTATAACATATCATCGATCACCTACACCTTTATCATAAGCTAAAAAAAGATAAGGAACCCTCATACTCTCTGTCACCCTATGGCTCATCTATTTCCAATTTCTAAACTACCAAAAAATCAAGCTTGTTTAGGCCATTACAAGAACACTTAAGGAGCTTGCAAGGATGGAGGGTCATTAGGGCCTTCTTTGGAGCTTACTTATCTTCTTAATCTTGTGCACATAAGTAAAAAATTATCAAGATTAACAATTAATCAAAAGACCGAGGTGCAAAGGGTGTAGATCTATTTAGATTTGGTGAGCTCCACTCCTGGTTTATTAACCTTTTAAGGGTGCTTTTGTGGTCCCAGATTGGAAGTGTCTGAAATCATCGTCTAGGTTTGGTTGCTTACTTATGTGGCACACATGTTAATGTATTAGCTACACATTAATGGATCCTCGAATTTCATAGACGCTTTTACATACCGATTACAAATTTAAAGATTCAAATGATACAAATAGTCAAACACGTGAACTTGCCAACTTTATGTTGATTTTACAATACATGTATTTTAGGAAAGAAAGCATAACACGAAGGATGATCAAGAAAAGTGGAAAGTAAAGAACGATGGCCACTTTTGAAGGGTTTCCTTATATATACCGCCCTCGTGCGGACATACAGAAGTCAAAGCCTTATTTTACAATTTATGAATCAAATTATGTTTTGTTAAAGTTCTCTTGGAACTTGTAATGTATTTTGGGAAAACGTTGTGAACGTGATTTAAGAACTTTGTACTTATGTTTGAAACTGTATATTAAGGGCATTGTTACAATTTCAATGTTTACTTGTCGGATGCAATTATTACCTTTCATAGTCACACGCAATACGCTTCCGCTACTAGCAGCGTGTGACAAGTTACCTCCTCTCTGAGCAAAGTTTCTACCTTTCTTTTCCATGCTTTCTTTTTCAGAGTAGACTTTTTCTTCTTAGTCTCCTCTTTCTCATACCAAACCCCTCTCTTGGTAATATAACCATCCATCTTCTCAGTTTCATTATCAGAATTACTTCCATCGTTCATCCACTTATCTATTGGAGGTGCTTTGTAGTTCTTATCTTTGAATCTTCCTAAGAATTTCCTTGCAACTTGTTCTGTCGTTTGCTTCAAGTACTGATTCAATCGGTTTAAAGACAGATCTGACATGTGGTATAGTGGTAGCACATCTTTCTTATCTTTTTCTAGGTTCGGGAACTGATCATCAAGTATCATCTGAATAAACCTCGGATATTGTAGAAACTTCTCCTTTTCAATATTCAGCTTCATTTGCTCAAAGATCATTCTAGTGATGTTGTATGGTTTGTTCAATGCTAGGGCAGCGATCATGCACATTTGATAATCGACTAATGCATTGCCCCCTCCATTTTTGTGACTACGAGCAGATATAACTGAATGAATGAAGAATTTGTATGGCCTGCCCAAGTATCCTTTGTTGAACGTTGTATTCACATGCCCTTTATGTCCCATTTTGTAAAAGCAGCCTTTACGCATTTGTTTTGAATACATCATCAGATCTTCGTCTTTTTCTTTGAAGTCAAGAACTCTTCTGAAATCCTCAGTAATTAGAACTTCCTTATCTTCATTTCCAATTTGTACAAATGATCGAATAGCTTTCTTCTCCGACACGAACTGAGCATGTTCCAAAATCCCTCCACATGTGAGCGATAAGCCTTGTGTTGGTCGGTTAAGGCTTTCTTGATCGGCAGCTCATCCATGAACTTCAATATCGACTTGAACGGTGTTATTGCGGGAATCTTCTCATCGAGAACACACCAGATGTTGTGATTTGTGTAAAATTAGATTTCTTTTCCTACAAAAACACAACACGAGTACTTAGACGAAAATTTTAAACTTTCAAAATTTACTTCGTACGAAGTGGGTTTAGAACGAAGTGACATTTTTACTTCATCCGAAGTGGCATGTCAAATTTAATACATTGCAAGTTCATCTCATGCGGAGTGGATGTTTCACTTTGTACCAAGTGGACATTCTCTTCGTGCGAAGGTAATTATCAAAACATTTAGAAATTTTTGACGTTTTTCATGAAATTGATTGTTCTAACATGTAGTACACACACTGAAAAGTACAAATCTATGTTCAATTTTAATTTTGGAATGTTAAATTGTCCTAGAATTACATTTTTTAGTGCGGTTTAACGAAAAATACCTATTTAACGTCCAATTCGTGTCCAATCTACCTTAGGCATTGTAGGTGGTATGCTAATCAACCACTATAAGTCTATAATCAGGCAGCACTTCGTCTCTATGTTTACAAAAGCTTCAGTTCGCACAAGAACAAGTAATAGTGACGATGAAATTCTCTTTGTGCGAAGAGATTTATGTAGGCAATAGATCTTTCTTCGTACGAAGTGAGGTTTCTCTTCTTACGAAGTGAACTTTACATTTTCAAAATTTTCCGAACTTTTCACTTTAACCATTTTAACAACCCACTTAGTTGACCAAGTCCAAGTTAATAACCCTGGTTAACTGATTTGTCTACCAAGTCCAGGTTAATGACCTTGGTTGAATATTTTATGAACAAACTGTTGTTTTTAGGCAATTTTAAGTTTCAAATTAATGAACTTTTGATCATTTCAAAACATTTTCTAATTTCGGATAAGCTCCCAACCCGTTATCTTCCAGATTTCTCACAACATACAACATCTTTGGATTTTGCAGATCCGCTTTCCATCATTGGCAGTCGAAACTAAGATAGAAATAAAATATTTTTTATTTTTCCAAAGTTTATGCTAAAACACACTGAAATTTTTTTTGGGTTTTCTTGAAACTGAAATGCAATAACTATGTACAAATATATTTATAGACATATTTTTGTGAGTTTATGTTAGAGGATCATATCAGTTTTTGAGACAAATTACTAGTACCGTTGATCTTGAAAACTTTATATTTTAAACAAATTCACTTAGATTGTCAGTACTGATCCACTTACACCTCTATACATTTCTCAGTTACTCCAAGATATGTTAATTAGATATCTTAGAACTTGAATTAACTGTGTTTCCTACCTTAGAATATACTCCCTTATCAAGATTCAATGGATTTCATCTTACAGGTGAATACATCTAACTGATATTTGTATCTGGGTTGTGCGAGACCTTGAGAGCTCAGGGTAGCACCACCGTACAGACAAAGAGATGAAGGCTCGACTTAAAAATGATGTTCCAATATGGAATCTTTTAACTACAATTGTTAGATCTTTCTATACTTTCAAATTTTGAAGTTTTCAGGTTTAAAAGCAAAAGTATTCTACAAGTTCTAGGCCATTGCTGACGCAAAATCAGAAGAACTTGCATAATACCCTAGATATCAATTATCTATAAAGATCTAGTATCTCAGAATCCGGCAATCTCTCAAACAAAATTTCGGTGTACTAAGATCATATCTCAGAAACAATCTACTGAATGTGTGAAGCCCACTGGAAAATCATCAGTGAGACATGTTTAAACATTATGACACTTCCTTTCCTTAGCATACTGTAATAGTACACTGATGTACTATCATTTCCTATTTCCACAACATTTCTCCCCCTAAATTAAAATCATATTTTTTTTTTGGATTTTTGTTTTTAAAGAAAGAAATCTAAAATTTTAAAAACTTTGACAAACCAATGAGGATCGCGTTAACTCATTATCCGCCTCGAATTCAACCTCTTCTAAAATCCCCTGATGTCAGATTTTTTAACCCGTTAATTTTCAAAAGATATCTGAATGTAGCTCTATCAAAAGCTTTGGTGTAAATTTTTTTCCTTTTGTTCATTAGTGTGGATTTTTACTGAAAGAAGTCTGTATTTTTAGACTTTGTGTATTGGTTACAGAAGTGCCTTTGTAATACAAGTTTACGTCTTGCTAAATATGTGATCCTTTAGTTTCGCCATTTTCTGCATCTCCGGCTCGTGACCTTCTAACTTTTTGATGAATCTTGATAAGTTGATTGTACTGTATTATGGACTGTTCTTTGGAATCGTTAGATAGGTAACCATTATCCTTCAGGCAGTGCATCAACAAGTTTGTCTACAAACTCTTCATTATCTTTCTGTATGCCTAACCGTTTCATCTCAACCACAAGAAGCAATATCTCTCGATCAGCTGTTTCATGCTCTCACCTTTAGTAGATTGAAGATATCAAACTCTTTCTTCAACAACGCCTTTTTGCTCTTTATTATTTGAGTGCTTCCCTGGAATTTCACTTTCAATGCATTGCAAAGTGATTGAGCATCATTGTCACGTTGCATAAGAGACAAGATTTCTTCTTTAACAGCTTGTCTTCTTTAATTCGCTTGTACCCAATTTACAAATCTTTCACTCTAACCATGATAATCTTCTAAGCACATCAGCTTCGGGGGTTATGTGTCACACCCCGGATTTCCAACCCGAAATCCATACACCGGTGGGCCCGGGTGGGGAGTATCGTGACGTAAGTTAATAACATCATTATCAATTAAACATAGCACAGTGGAAGTCTTGGAGTAAAATTACTATTACAAACCGAATGTTTAAAATAAAATAATATACACGCTTGTAATAGAAGATCCATAGGCGGATCATAAAATGTACAAGAAATAATATAAAACAGACTTTAGGGCAGATCTAAGGATTTACAAGATCCTCTTATTCACTACCGAGCAGCTTCCGGCCTATTTTGTATTGTACCTGCAGTTAGCCTTTGGATGATACGTCAGCTTTCGATGGTAAATATGCCCAACTGACTCATTTTAAAACTTTAAAATGGTTTTTAAGTGCAAAACGGCACAAAATCTTT
Organism: Scalesia atractyloides; assembly: GCA_947069175.1. Classification (NCBI taxonomy): domain Eukaryota; kingdom Viridiplantae; phylum Streptophyta; class Magnoliopsida; order Asterales; family Asteraceae; genus Scalesia; species Scalesia atractyloides. The sequence continues at coordinate 30,476,181 of CAMTDV010000001.1, forward strand.
TATTAACTTGGGAAAGTTGACCTTGCAACCTTATATCAGATTCACATGTTTGTCAATACATACAGGGCCCAGGGCAGAAACCGAGACATGATTAAATACACACCACTTACGAACTCACAAAGGAGTTATCCCAGCGTCTTGGGTAATTTGCATATGAGCATCTAACAGGTGTCTGCCTACACCCCATGTTAAGGTCGTGGCCAATAACTAATGTATTGAGCCGAGGATATCCAAGACACGGTAATTTAACCCCCGATGTTTAAGTTATCAAACAAAACTGATTAAAACGGAATATGCGGGTTTACTAGCCACAAACAGGCATTCGATTGACCGCATTTCGGAACAAGCGGTAATAATTTACCGTATCCCAAGCCAATATAGGGAAAATAAGTCGAGAGTATTTACCTAAGCTAGTCTTCTTTCAATATTCAATAACTCAGCTGTATAAAAAGTACTAACGTGTAGATAGCATTTACCGGCAAGGCTCTAGTCTGGATTATGGCATAAGGTAACCAATTAAATACTATCGGTCTTTATTTAAGTCATAGACTTAGACAGAGTAGTGTACATGATCAAAATGTATAACGCTTGATTAAACGATGATCAGATAGAATGTAGTTTAAACCCGACAAGTACTTTGACTTTCATAATATGGGTAAACAATTAACATTCTGTATTTTGAGATTAAATGATAAGGTTAAACGCGTTTCAGTTAAATTCCGTAAACTAGTTATGTGTAATAAACCGTTTGCTTAAAAGCGATAATGGGTAACCGGATAAGTCATGGACAAGTTCTATATGCCATTATATTTTAAATAAGTTAAAATATCAGTAGGATATTAACTTGTATGCTCGTTAAGGTTTTAAAACGAAACTATACCTCATAAGGGCGTTTTGGTAATTTCTTACCATATAAAAGGAACTTGAATATAATTTAATGTTATAATTATAAGTATTCTGGAAAAATACTTTATTTATGATATAATATCAGTAGGATACCAATTATATGTGTATTTTACCTTTTATGACCAAACTATGCACCGAAGGGGCATTTTGGTCATTTTATACATAGTTTATAAATTTTTTGGGATTATGAGTTTATAACATGTACCTACTGTAAATATGTTTAAAATAAGTTTTAAAATCTTTAGGTATCAAGTCTTGGTAAATAATATGGTTTTAAACCATACTATGTGCCGAAGCGGCGCTTATGTCGTAAAATGACGTCTTTATGCGATGTTTATGAAAACTAATGTTAAGGGCAGGTAAAAATGTTTTAAATACATTATTTAATATAACATATCAATAGGTAAATGATTTATCTTGAAAAGATTGATTAAAATCATTTTATGAGCCACAAGTGCTAAAATTCTCATTTATCGACATATTTTAAGGATCTGTTTGAAAACTCAGTTTATAACTTGGTTTAACATCACAAATAATCCTAGTTATAATATTACATCAGCAGAAAACTCATTTTCAAGTTTAATACCATTTAAAACCTTGTTTTATACAAAAATGACATTTTGGTCAAAGATGGCATAATTATGGAACTTGCGCATAAACTTGGATTCTGATTATGATCATGTAATATAACCTCAGAAGGTTATGCTACATTATATTATGATCATAATGCAACTTTAGATCAGTAGGTAACTAATCTAAATCAGGTCAGAATGGAAAGTGAAAGCAGAAGTCAAACTTCGCGACTTTCGATTGCGAACCGACCCTAGAACTGATTTTGACGAGCCGAACATATTCTTACATGTTCTAATAATTATTACCAACTTTTTTAAGTGGCAAAACAGGTTTCATAGTATATATAAGATCAATTAATGATTTTTCCGAAAAATGGCATGTTTGACTTTTTAACATCATAACTTTGACCCGTCAGTTGGTCTATCAAACGTGATCTTCAGGAGGTGCCCTTTATAGGGATTAACATATACCTTATTACAATCACTTAACCATGTTCATTTCGAACAATGGCTGGACCATAATGTTCTTAACCGAAATTCTAAGCGTTTCCCGCAAAACGCTTGACTTTTGGCTATAAAAGCCTATAAACGAAAATGCAAGAGCAAGGAACACTTACAAGAGGTTCCTATAATGCAAGAGAACTAAGTTGGATGCTCCTTTTAGCTAGGAACTTCCAGAGGAGGGAAAAGAGTGAATAAGAAAGGTGCAAGTTCAAATAGTGAACTTGATCACCTATTTATAGTTGGAGAACTCAAAGGAGCTGAAGCCAGGTGTTTAGGGGTGTAAGAGGGAGCTTACAAGTGTCCCAAAACGTGGCATAGCAGTTTGGGAAGCCATGGTTTCGAAAACATGGTTTTGGAGTTTTGTTTGGAGACCAACCAAAACTTTCTACTGTAGACCCTTTCTCACGCCCCGCGAGAGACACATGCCATGTCTCTCGCGGCCCGCGACTGACACATGGCCAGTTTCAAATTTTGACACTTTTAACCCCTTAACTTTATAAAGCTTCTAAAAGCCTTCTAAAACACTTTTTTGGTACTTTTAGCCCTCCGTAGCCAATACTTGGGATACCAGGGATTATGCCTGGACATTATCGAGCTCTCGGTTCGTTAAAAGGTCACTCAAAGGTATAAATTAACATGTTGGAACTTTTAATCCCTCCATCATCCAACTTTAATATATTATTGGATTTAATCACTCTCGTCCAACAAACAGGACATATGAGAGTTAGGACTACGTAAAGGATCACTCAGAGGCTCAGTATAAGCATGTTGACTCTGATGTCACTCAGAGGCTAGGCATGTTGACACAACGGTCACTCAGAGGCCGAGTTTAAGCATAGCGACACTAATGGTTGGTTAGAGGCTATGTTTTATGCATAACGACACTAATGGTTGTTCAAAGGCTACGTTTTTATGCATGACGACACTAATGGTCATTCAGAGGCTAGGTTTATGCATGTTGACATCAGAAAGTCATTCAGAGGCTCAGCTTGAGCATGTTGTCACTTTTAGTCCTTATTAGTCTTTTAATTGACTATATTAAAAATACAACACATGTCACTATATTATTGGACACGATTTTACAGAGTGTTACATCCTCACCCCCTTAAAAGAAATGTCGACCTCGAGATTTTATTCAAAAAGATGAGGGTACTTTTGTCGCATAGTGGACTCAACCTCGCATGTATACTCGGGACTTCTAAAGGCGTCCCACTTAACCTTTACTATAGGTATCAACTTTCTTCGAAGCTTCTTAACATGTCGATCCTCGATCGAAATTGGTTTCTTAATGAACCTCAGGTTTTCATCAATTTGCACATCCTTGTGTGACATTGCTAGCGACTCATCGAAATTGGTTTCTCAATACATCATGGATTCCACTAAGCTCCTCGGACAACTTGAGCTTATAAGCTACAGTGCCGACACATTCGATTATTTCGAAGGGTCCTATATATCTTGGTCTAAACTTGCCCTTCTTTCCAAAACGCATCACACATTTCCAGGGTGATACTTTCAGCATGACCTTGTCCCCTATTTGGAACTTAAGAGGTTTACGCCTCTTGTCAGCATAGCTCTTCTGCCTATCTCTGGAAGCTTTGAGATGATCACGGATTTGCACAATCTTTTCCATGGTCTCAAGGACAATCTCAGGTCCTGATAGTTGGGCTTCCCCAACTTCTGCCTAACACACGGGCGTTCTACATTTTCTCCCATACAAGGCCTCAAAAGGAGCAGCCTTGATGCTCGTATGATAGCTAATTGGTCATCCCAACTTCCACCTAAATCAATAACACATGCCCGGAGGATGTCTTCCAGTGTCTAGATAGTACGCTCACTTTGACCATCAGTCTGCGGATGGTAAGCCGTACTAAAGTTTAATCGTGTGCCTAACGATTGTTGAAAACTTTTCCAAAAGTGAGATGTGTATCTAGTATCTCTCTCAGATATTGTTGATACTATCACACCGTGTAGGACACAATCTTGTCCACATACAACTTAGCCAATCTATCTGAATTATATGTTTCCTTGATTGGCAAGAAATGAGCTGACTTAGTAAGTCTGTCTATAATGACCCAAATAGTGACATTTCCACTTTTGGTCTTCGGTAACTTGGTAATCAAATCCATAGTTACCATTTCCCATTTCCAAGTGGGAATTTCAAGCTGTTGTATAAGTCCAGACGGCTTCTGATGTTCGGCTTTAACTTGCGAACACGTCAGACACTTAGCTACATAAGTGGCTATGGATTAATCCATCCACCAATAATTATTCTTCAAATCTTGATACATTTTGTCACCACCGGGTGCACAGAGTATCTTGAACTATGCGCTTCTCGGCGGATTAGATCTCTAAGTCCTCCAAGGACTGGAACCCAAATTCTATCATTAAATCTAAGGATTCCATCCTTTCCAGGTGCTAACTGATCAACAGTTCCGCCTAATCCCTCATTAGGGATATTAGCCTCTAATAGGGCTTGCTTTTGCGCATCTAGTAGCTTCTCGCTTAACCTATTTCTGTGCTCAATGCTCTTAGCATTAATTCTTATAGGTTTAACTCTTTCCTTGCGACTTAAGGCGTCATCAACTACTTTTGCCTTGCCGTGATGGTAGCTAATCTCGCAATCATAGTCATTAAGTGTTTCCATCCATCGGCGTTGTCGCATGTTCGATTCTTTTTTATTGAACATATGCTAGAGACTTTTATGGTCAGTGTATATAATACACTTGGTGCCATACAAGTAATGTCTCCACAGTTTTAGTGCAAACACAACGGCACCCAATTCTAAATCATGGGTGGTGTAATTCCTTTCATTCACCTTTAATTGTTGTGATGTATAGGCAATTACCTTGCCATTTTGCATTAGCACACAGCCCATACCGGTGTGTGATGCATCACAATAAACAACAAAATTCTCAATACCCCCAGGTAGAGATAACACAGGAGCATTGCTCAACTTGTGTTTTAGAATCTTAAAAGATTCTTCTTGTTTTGGCCCCCAATTAAATTTAACATTCTTACGGGTCAGGGTACTCAAAGGAGCGGCTATTCTTGAAAAGTTCTCAATAAACCTTCTATAATGACCAGCTAGTTCTAAGAAACTACGAATTTCAGATGGAGTCTTGGGAGCTTCCCAATTCATTATGGCTTCTATCTTGGCGGGATCCACTTGGATACCACGCTCACTTACAACATGTCCAAGGAATTGGACTTCTCTAAGCCAAAATTCGCATTTAGAGAACTTTGCATAAAGTTTCTCCTGCCTTAATAATTCTAGGATGCACCGAAGATGTTTCTCGTGATCGGCTTGATTACGAGAATAGATAAGTATGTCATCTATGAAGACAATGAAAAACTTATCCAAATACGGTTTGCAGACTCTACTCATGAGATCCATAAATGCTGCAGGTGCATTTGTGAGCCCAAAAGGCATCACTAAGAACTCAAAGTGACCATATTGGGTCCTAAAGGCAGTTTTAGGAACATCTTCACTTCTAACCTTTAGTTGGTGATATCCAGATCTTAAATCTATCTTAGAGAAATAACTAGCCCCTTGAAGTTGGTCGAATAAATCGTCGATCCTGGGCAGAGGATATCTATTCTTGATTGTTAACTTGTTTAGCTCTCGGTAATCAATGCACATCTGCATTGAACCATCTTTCTTTTTAACAAAAAGGATTGGAGCTCCCCAAGGTGAGGAACTAGGCTGTATAAAGCCTTTCTCTAAGAGTTTATCTAACTGCGTCCTCAATTCCTTCATCTCTATTGGTGCTAGCCTATATGGAGTTCTAGCCACTGGTGCTGATCCTGGTAGGATATCTATTCTAAATTCCACTTGCCTGTCTGGAGGTAGGCCTGGTAATTCTTCTAGGTATACATCGGGATATTCTGAGATAACTGGTAGGTCCTCCATAGTTGGCTTAAGCTCATTTATGGTGACTCGTGCCATGTAGATGACACAACCTTTTCTCAAACACTTGGATGCCTTGAATAACGACACCTTGTCCGCAATCCATAGTGTGAGTCTCCGGGAATGGTGATCACTTCACCAGATGGGGTCTTAATTTCGATGAGCTTCTTATCGCATGCAATGCGGGCTTGGTTATAAGATAACCAATCCATGCCTAAGACAACATCGAACCCCGCCAATTTCATTGGCAGAAGAGAGACAAGGATGGAATGATTCTTAATGGATATAGAGCATCCATCAAGAATGGAAGATGTGGATTTTATCGTTCCATCAGCAAGTTCTACCTCATAGGTTTTATCTAGAGTTCTTATGGGCAGGTTTAGTAGTTTACTAAACTTATGATCCACAAATGATTTATCCCCACCCGAATCGAAAAGAACTCTAGCATAAATATCATTAATGGGAAAGTACCTGTTATGACGTTATTATCATTAACAGCTTCCTTAGCAGTTAGTTGAAAGGTGCGTGCATTCTCCTTCTTGGCCTCTCCAGGCTTCGGATTATTATTCTTTGAATTCTTAGGGCAGTTAGTTGCAATGTGCCCTTTTTCATTGCAGATATAATATACAACGTCCTTAAGATCTTTACAATATAGGGTCTTATGCCCTCTCCTTTTACAAATACCACAAGGTCTAGCTTTTGAATCAGAATTACACTGTCCCAAGTGTCTGCGGTTGCAAGTCTTGCAAAATGGCATCACAGTCGACTTGCCTTGTTTCCTTTTGAACCCGAATCTCCCTTTATTTTTCTTATTAAATATTTGGGAGTTGTCTTCATCTGTCTTCCTTTTCCCATCAGTTTCTGGCTTAACTGACTTTCGCCTTACAAGATCAAGGGTGAGAGAGAGAGAGATAGGTCTACAGCGAACCTATAGGTATTAGGATGAGCAGCCTTTACCATGCCCTTAATTTTGGGCGCTAACCCATTAATAAAACGCGCAATGCGTTTGGGCTCCGGGGTAATCAAATAGGAAACTAACCTAGATCGAGAATTGAAATCGGAAACATACTTCCGACAGTCTAGGTTTTTCATGTAAAGAGACAAGAAGTTTGTCTCTATTTTCTCCACCTCATGGGGTGGACAATAGGTTTCCTTAATAAGGTCTATAAACTTAGACCATCCCAGATTATACAGGTATAATTTACCTGCGGACTGAATCATGGCTTTCCACCAAGTTAGGGCATCACCCTTGAAGATTGTGATACATACTTAACTACATCCTTATCAGTACCACTGCTGATGTCTACAATGGTTTCCATTTCGTCCATCCACTTTAGGGCTTCCACAGCTCCTTTTTTCCCCATTAAAGTCTTGGGGCTTACAGGAGACAATATTTGTAGGTGCATCCATCCTTAGCAGAACGGGGCCTATCAGCAAAGTCTACCTTCCTTGGTTCACTCTTTGCATTTGATGAATGAATAGAGCTCCCTTTATGAGCTGAGGATGGGGTAATCGACAGTGGTTTAGAGCGAGTAGCACTTGACTCTCTTAGCTTTTCTATGGCCTTACCCATGGCGCTTTCCACAGCCGCATCAACGCTAGCTTGGAAATCATTATGATCTATGGCTACATTTTCGGCGTCCTCAGAGTTGACGTTCTGATGGCTACTTTGTGCCTCATTAGAATTAGCCATTCTTCAAAGCTTTGGTTCTATAATACCAATAAAATTTCTCTTAGCCATGGTATAACAACCATATCGGCTTTTAAACATTGGATATAACAATCCATTGCCTATACTAGTGTGAATAACATCACAACTCTTAGCCTTAACATAACTATATCTGGCCTAGGTCTTAATAAGACCATCCTAGGAAATTTATAATCTAGACAAGGTGCATATATTACTAGACAGTGGATCATAATGTCACAACTGTCATTGTCATATTTACAATTGTATAGCACATAGGCTTGTCACAAAGGACTTTTAAAACATGGCACATAGGCCTTTCACTAATGGACATAATATTAAGGCACATAGGCCTGTCACTAATGGACATAAAATATGGCACATAGGCCTGTCACTTAATGGACATAAAATATAGCACATATGCCTGTCACTAATGGACATTAAATAGGGCACATAGGCACTACATCACTAATGGATGTTTTATCTATCATCGTACTGATGATATTAGCCGGGATCCAATTGATCACATAGGCTATATAAAATTAATCATAGCCATAAGGGCAATACATCACTAATGGATGTTTTATTAATCACCGCACTGGTGATATTTAGCCGGGATCAAATAGATCACATAGGCTATATAAAATTAATCATAACCCGAAAGGGTAATACATCACTAATGGATGTTTTATTCATCACCACACTGGTGATATTTAGCCGGGATCAAATATATCACATAGGCTATATAAAATAAATCATAACCCGAAAGGGTAATACATCACTAATGGATGTTTTATTCATCACCGCACTGGTGATATTTAACAGGGATCAAATAGATCACATGTGCTATATAAAAATCATAATCCGAAAGGGTAATACATCACCAATGGATGTTTTATTCATCACCGCACTGGTGATATTTAGTCGGGATCAAATAGATCACATGAGCTATATAAAATAAATCATAACCCGAAAGGGTAATACATCACTAATGGATGTTTTATTCATCACCGCACTGGTGATATTTAGCCGGGATCAAACAGATCACCTGGGCTATATAAGGTTAGGACATAGTCCATTACCTAGAAGGCTAGTGTGATTCCTCAGGTCACCCTACCATGAGTATGAACATTACTTGAATGTTAACATAGGAGGAACTTAATGGTTGATTATTACTCCCGGTCGCATTAACCTTAATGACTTGGAGGCTTGAACTTAGTCCACCACCTCTAGATAGAAGTATAACTTCCCTTAACTATCATGATAGAAGACCCTTCCGTTCTTAACTATCAATTTATATATTTGGCTAAATATGTGGTCTGTACCACTCGGCAAATCAAAACCATCAAGATCTTTTTGGAATTATATAGCTGATAAAAAATTCCGAGTAAAATCGAGACGATTGCTTGAAGAGGATAAGTACATATATATAATTCCAAAATATTTTATTAAATGATAATTAGAAAGTACAATACTTTAAATAAATAAAAGAACTGATTGTCCATGCAAGGACTAAGAGAAATAAAATGTCCACGCAGGGACTAAAGAAATAACAATGTCCATGCAGGGACTACATATAATAAGAAGAGACTTCACTCTTCCTTCTTTCCGTTAACTAGCTTGGAGAGTTTCTTGAAGAACTTATTTTTCTTCTTCTCCGTTTTCTCCGCCTGCTGTTGCATTTCCTTCATTCTTTCTAAGGCCTCATTTATGGCCTCAAGTGGTGGCGGCGGTTGTGGTTGAGGTTGTGGCATAACCGGATACTGGTACCCATAAGTTGGATATCCAGTTGGTGGATAAGTAGGTGGGAAAGGAGACGGGTAAAGTACACTGTGCATAACAGCTTGCATATAGGGGTCTTGCAACCATGCTTGATAGTCTACCGGTGTAGACGGGTTAAAAGGATCAAATCCAGATGTGTCTGGATATGTGGGGAATTGGGTTAGTATAACACGATGGTGGTGGTTGAACAACAGAAGTTGGTGTTGGTTCCACTATAGGTGAAACATTAGAGGGTTCACCCATTTGTGGGTCCTCTTGAATTGTAGGGTAGGAAATTGGAAAAGGTGGCAGCGATCCCGACCTTTGTCCGGCACGTACCGACATACGTGCTCCACGCTTCCTCCTTGGTGGTTCAGGTGGTGGTTGAGGTTGGTCCACCGGTTCCATGTGGACATCATCTTGAACAAGGGGTTGTTGAGAGTGATGAGAAGGAGTGTGGGTGAAGGTGAATTGGTTCCAATAGTGGTCCCACTCATTAGGACCTTGGTAGGGCGATCCGGCATATGAGTTTGAATCGCTTGAAATTTCAATGGGATGTATATTTGATCCCGATGGCGGCATCTCTGGGTCGGAGTCTTCATCCATAGGGTTTGGCTGGTCCAACTGATTTTGATCGGCTGGAGGCGTGTTAAAATAATGGTTAGGGTTAAATTCTTCATGATAGGAATGATGAGAATGGGAATGGTGTGAATGACAAGTGTCACACCCTGGTCGTAGCGGAAGCACAAGTGTGTGACTACTAGGTAATCATTGCATCCAATATAGTAAACATTATAAATTAACAACGATGCATGCCATTCATAAGTTTCACTTCGTATTTACAATCATCGAAAGGTAAAGTCACATTGTTATCAGTTTCAAATCACCATTACAAACATAGTTTAAAAGACATTTTTCCAAAATAGGATAGTGTTTTCATCACAATTTCATGCCGAGGCATTGACCTCTATATACCCAAACGAAGTTGGGATATAAAAGGCAAACCCTCCAAAAGATAATGCATCGTTGTCTTGACAGTTCCCAAACCCGGACCTCATTACCAGCTCAAGTCCTGCGTCCTGAAACACATGTAATTTTAAAAAGTCAACATAAAGTTGGCGAGTTCATGTAGTTATTGTTTTCATATCCAAATGTCGTCTTTGAAAACCTGTATTGAAATCTAAGTATGTTATTAGCATCAATGAGTTAATTTAGGATCTATCAGTGTGTCGCGAGCACCCTGACATACTAGTGCCATAAGTAAGTAACCAAACCGAGACTACTTTGTCATGTTGGGATCACAAAAGCACTCCATTGGGTATACCAACCAGGAGTGGAGCGGGTCTCAAACTCAATAGATCTACCTCTTTTGCACCTTGGTCACAAAAGTGATTAATGGTTACTACTGTTATTTCCTACTTACGCACAGTGATCTGTTATCTGCTAACTCATAGCTAACATACTGTTTTGACCTGACATGTATTTCCCCTCGAAAGTTTAAAACAACTTAAAACAAGTGAAAGGAAGGAAATGAACTCACAGTTTTTGCGTTACGTATAAGTCGTACTGTTTAACTTGCGGTGACCACAACGTATGCAACCTACATGCGTATGGGTTTTATTAGACACCCAGGTCCCAATAGACCTTGTACTCGTTGTTCATCTTGAATTCTTGTTATGTGTTTCTTTGTTATGATTGAACAACTTAGAATGTTAGTATAGTGTTGGTAGTTTGTTTGTTCGATGAATATTGTTATATATATATATATATATTTCTCAAAAATATATATATTATTGTTTTCAAACAATGTGTTAACTGGGCCTTGCCCTTCACATGTCATTGGGCCTTGCCCATGTTTTCTTGTCACCGGGCCTAGCCCATGTAATTTTTCTCTTTAGGCCTAGCCCATGTTTTCTTGTCACCGGGCCTAGCCCATGTAATTTTTGTCTTTGGGCCTAGCCCATGTTTTCTTGTCATTGGACCTAGCCCATGTCTTTTTGTCCTTGGGCCTAGCCCATGTCTTTTTCCTTGGGCCTAGCCCATGTCTTTTTGTCTTTGGGCCTAGCCCATGTCTTTTTATATCCTTGGTCCTAGCCCATGTATTTTTTTGTTTTCTTGGGCCTAGCCCATGTATTTTTGTATTCTTGGGCGTTTATTAATTTTTGGGCCACTTCCATAACCTTATGGAATTTGGGCTTTAATATATGGTTTTCACAATTTGGGCCTAGCCCACATATATATGTATGAAGCCCATTGCTTTATTATAAGTAATTTACTTATAATTTTTCTAACTTTTTTTATATACTTAACTTTCCGGATTTTTCATATCGATAATATATAAACAAGTTAAACGTCTAAATGTATATTTAGACTCGTTGTCGGCGTAGTTTATTATATTTTTGTTTTTGTCGAGAATCGTTCGTTGTCGTCGACGTGAAAGTGCAATTTTGGATGTCTGCCTATTGTGTGCCTTGTTTCAATTGTCCGATTTATGGTTTTGACGCTTCGCAAAATATGTTTATCATGTTACCAATACTTGGTGTGCTATTTCAAGTGTGTGTATTTTGTATATGGTGGGGTATTTTTATTGTGAATACCCTAAGTTTGTAATACATACATATACAATACACACATGTATACACATTATTTATTAGCCACCAGTATTTATACAAACACTTGTATTATTTTTCATGTTAGGAAGAATATATATATATATATATATTATATATATATATATATATATATTTGTAAAAGCATTTTTTTTCTTATAAATATATATTTGTGACTTTATTTAAACACTTAGTTATTTAGGGGTAACCCTTGTCATTAAAGTCCCGCTAATGACGTTTTAAGTTACTAATCACGTTTAGTCACACTAATCACCCCACTAATCATGCTTTAATCGCGATTAGATTTTTAGAATTCGCTTTAGTTTCCCCTAAACTATGGCGTTTTTCACGTTTTATGTTAGAACTTTTGAGACCGTTGGTGCTTGTTTATTCAATAGTTTGAGCTAGTTTTTAATGGTTAGACAAAGTTAAAGGGTCAAAAGTGTAATTGTGTGAAACTTGCTGATGGCGGCGTATTTACTAACCCAGCGTATTTATTAAATACGCTGGGTAGCCATTCTGTATAAATATGATGATCAATGAAGTTATATCGAAGTTTCTTGGATAGATTTTGGTGATCTTCTTGTGTTGTGATTTTTGCTATTGTGCTCTCATCCGAATATCCAGGTGTTGTTATTTATTATATGTTGTTGGGATTTCATATACAACACTAGTTGTTTGATCCAAACAAGATTCTTCATCTTCTTTGCTTGGTTTTTCTTAGTATTTGCACATTCAAACAACTAATCCATAGTTGTTTGGGTGAAAACAATCAACCACTATGATCCGAATCTGTTTTAGGACTCACAATTTGGTATCAGAGCGGTTGATTGTTGTATAACAGAATAAGATTTAGAAATGGATTCGGATGCTCATGGAATATATCTGGCATGTTGACAGCGGTTGCTCCAGGCACATGACCTGGCTAAAGCATCTGCTTACCAACTTTCGAGTTATTGATCGTGACTTTGTATCCTTTGCCGGAGACGAAAAGGGAGGAAAAATCATCGGATTGGGTGACGTCATGTCAGAAGCACTCACTTTGGAGAATGTGAACTATGTTTCAGAATTGTGTTACAATCTTATGAGTGTTTCACAAGTCTGTGACAAAGGAATCGCGGTGCTGTTCAATGACACGAAGTGCTTATTCATCAAATCTGGTTACTCCGTCCCAAAAGAGATAATCATGCCTAGAGCTCTTTGTTAAAATAACACCTACGTGCTAAATATGAAGAATGCAAATCAAATGAGCCAATGACATGTCTTATGTCAAAAGCATCTGAATCAGAATCATTGTTGTGGCACATGCGTTTGGGGCATATGAATTTTAAGAACATAAATAAACTTTCTAAAAATCTAGTAAGAGGTTTACCTATGAAAGATTTTCCTTTTTCAGAAAAGTGCATCGCATGTGCCCAAGGAAAGCAGCATAAAAAGCCTCATAAGTCCAAAGCAGTGAATACGATATCTGCTCCTATGTAATTACTTCACATGGATCTTTTTGGCCCAATTAGCGTTAAAAGTTTAGCTAAAAGATCTTATTGTTTGGTGATTACAGATGATTTATCATGATTTTCATGGGTATTCTTTCTTGAAGCCAAAAGCAAAACGGCATCCATTCTGAAGAGCTTCATTCCCATGATTGAAAACGTGATCAAGCTAAAAGTCAACTCCATCAGAAGCGACAACGATACAGAATTTAAAAATCATATGTTTGTCTCCTTCTGTGAAGATAAGGGAATTCGCCTCCAATACAACGTTGCCAGGACTCCTCAGCAAAACGGGGTAGCAGAACGCAAAAACAGAACTCTCACCGAAGCCGCGAGAACTATGCTTGTTGACTCTAAGCTTCCCATAATCTTCTGGGCTGAAGCGGTCAACACAGCATGCTATGTTTTGAATCGTGTTCTTATCGTCAAAACTCACGGAAAGACAGCCTATGAACTACTTTTCAAAAGGAAGCCTCTGATAGATTTCTTTAAACCGTTCGGGTGTTCATGCACACTACTCAACATTGAAGACAATCTCATCAAGTTTGAAGCAGTCGGTGACGTGTGCTACTTCATGGGCTATTCATCTTCTCAAAAGGCATATCGAGTCTACAACAAACGGAGCAAGATGGTGATTGAATCATACTACGTTGATTTCAAAAAGGAAACTCCACTAACACTGGAGCGCTCCGAACTGGTTTTATGATGGGGATATTATATTCAACACTTTCAGCATCAATGAACCCATCACTGAATCCAAACCTGCAGAATCCACTCCGTGGAACCTTTGTTTGATGCCTTAGACATTGGTTTTACTCCTTTTACAACCCGTTTCACCCATGCCTCTGCCTCTCCTATTCTTCCGGTGTTCGAAGTAAATGGTGACACATCTGCTGAGAATGCATCTACACATGATGATTCTTCTTCACAGCAGGCTGTGGATGAACCACCCAAAGAAGACGGAACTCCAATCATCTACGTCGATGAACACTTTTCTAATCTTCCTCAACAAGTTGAAACTCACACCAATGCAGGGTACAAGACCAATCGAAACCATCCAATTGAAAATGTCATCGGTTCTGTATAAGATGGAGTTCGAACGCGTGGTCAAACACATACCATCAACACTGGACTGTATGCAGCCTTTCTTTCGCAGTCTGTCCCAAGGGATATCGAAGAAGCTATTCAAGATTCAAGTTGGGTACAAGCTATGCAGGAAGAATTAGCACAATTTCGAAAACTTAAAGTCTGGGAACTTGTTGACCTACCAGACGGAAAGTATCCAATTGGTGCCAAGTGGGTGTTTCATAATAAGATGGATGATCTTGGTGTAGTTATCAAGAATAAGGCTAGATTAGTGGTTCAAGTGTTTCGACAAGAAGAGGGGATTGACTACGAGGAAGTTTTGCACCTGTTGCATTGTTAGAAGCCATTAGAATCTTCTTAGCCTATGCTTCGTTTAAAAACTTTAAGGTGTTTCAAATGGATGTAAAGAGTGTTTTTCTGTATGGGAAAGTGAAAGAAGAAGTTTATGTTTGTCAACCTCCAGGTTTTGAAGATCCTCATTCTCCCACGAAATACTACAAGCTTGACAAAGCTCTCTATGGTCTTCACCAAGCTCCTAGAGCATGGTACGAGACTTTGTAAACATATGACTCTCTTCACAAAAAGGATTGGAGAAGATGTGAGTTGGTTCAAATCTACGTAGACGATATCATTTTTGGGTCGACAGATGAAGCCCTTTGAAGAGAATTCGAGAAGGTGATGAAAGCGAAGTTCGAGATGAGTATGATGGGAGAACTGACGTTTTTCTTAGGACTAGAAGTGAAGCAACGAAAGGATGGTATTCTCATTCATCAGGCTAAGTATATCAGAGATATTTTTTCCAAATACAGCATGAATGACTGCAAATCCGCAAGCACTCCTTTTGCTGCTCAGACGGAAGTCACTTCAGAACTTCAAGGAAAGCTAGTGAACAAATCTCTCTATCGCTCAATGATTGGCTCGTTAATGTATCTGACCGCTAGTAGGCCTGACATAATGTGGGTTGTCTGTCTCTGTGCCCGCTTTCAGACGCATCCTAAAGAATCGCATGATGCTGCCGTCAAGAGAATCTTTAGCTATCTCAAAGGAACTCGAAAGCTTGGTTTGTGGTATCCTAAAGATAGTAATTATGATCTAATAGCTTACTCTGACAGTGATCATGCAGGTTGCAAAGTAGACAGAAAATCTGTCTCTGGAGGTTGCTAATTCTTGGGAATCGTCTTATTTCGTGGCAGAGCAAAAAGCAAACAACAGTCTCTACATCTACCGCTCAGGCTGAATACACGGCAGCTTACAGTTGCTGTTCACAAGTCCTTTGGATACAGAAACAGTTGTTAGATTATTGGATCAACATCATGAAGACTCCGATATTCATCGACAATGAAGCGTGTCTGGGGATTGTGAAGAATCCCATCCACCACTCAAGAACGAAACACATCGAATTCGCATTCATGCGATTAGAGATGCGTACGAGAAAGGATTCATCAAGTGGTGCCAGTGGATTCAGCGCAACAAAAAGCTGATATATTTACGAAAGCCTTCGATAAAGCTCGATTCAACCAGTTGGTAACCTGGTTGGAAATGGTGAATTTCCTTGAGTGGAATTGACTTATGATCAAAAAAAAATTGGTTTTCATAATAAATAACAAATCTCATAAAATGTGCCCAACAAAAAGATTTTCTGCAAGGTTAAATTTTCTTTTCAAGCAATGGATTCTTGAAAATAAAATTTTAAGGGAGGGAAGTTTTCCAGAAAATATTGTTGGGACTGAATCTTTTCTTTGCCACCTGCAAGAGAAATGATAGAAAAACTGCTAAAACTTTTGTTCTGATCTTAAAACAAAAAACAGATTAAGGCCTCAAGCAATGACGTGTCAGTAGATTCAGCAATACCTAGAAGTAAACTGCGAAACAGAAATAAACTCTAATGATCACACAAGAGTTCTGAATACCCACAATGTTTGCAACTTCGGGTAACACGTTGGGTGTATAGCTTAATGGTCCTTAGATTTTATGTTGATGGAATTGCCAAAGTCTGAGATTCACGGGTCTTATATTGGCTAATCATTTGGGATATCATATTGCTCTTACTGCTGCATCTAGATATATGTGACCTAGACACAGCTATGATATCTTTTCTAAAAGAGCTATCCGCCAAAATCTACACAAATGAATCTCTCATTGAGAATCATTCAAGTGCTTAAATCGTACCGCATTGGTATTGCATAGACCTCTTAGACCTTGGTCTCTTTTTTGTCGGAAGTACTGACTTGAAACCAATTCTAACTGTTGAAATCTCAAACACGAATGAAGTCAGTATACTCACTTTATGAGGAATTTTTGCGCATACCTGATCGCGGTATGTCCTGACTGGGACTCACGAGCACAACATTCTGACCTTTTTTTCAGATGAGTGGAGAACAATTGAAGTTCTTGTCAATATTACTACAACATGATAAAGGGATCTCGAACGCTGTTGAAAGATAGGTGCATGGATTAAAAGGACAACATACTGACAGTTTTTCTTGTGTCTTAACTATTTAATATATCTATATTTTATCTAAATGACGAAGTGTTACCAGTAGATCTTTGCAGAATGTCACAGGATTAAAGTCAGTTAACATAAATTTTGTGTGAAAGGAGGCTTTCGGAATCAAAAACAACTTTCAGGATCCAGATTGCAATTTATCTTTTCTCTTAAGTTAATTTTAAATTCTTGCACTATTTTTATCAAAAGGGGCACGTTTTCGAGAAAAGTTAAAATTTCAAGCGTATTTGTTTCTAAGATTTCTTAAAGATAAAGATATCTCATAAACATTTCAACGCGAAGGCAAACATGTACATATACTTTAGTTTCATCTTTCAGCAAATAATTTCAAAAACCTTCACTTATCATCATCATCTTCTTCATCCGAAACCAAATCTAACAACCCACTTCCACTCTTAAATCTACTCTTAGTGAATTTGAAAGGAATCGAATCGGTATGGGTTCGATGTTCAAATGTGCATTGTTCTATGTTTGATTGAGTCCAAATCATTGATTTCGGTCACTGATGTGTGTATAAAGTTTCATTTGAATATGTTTTCTCCGGTTTTATTGGGTTTATCAAGAAAAACTTGAAGCCAGCGAAATTATTATGAATATAGCGTAAATATTTTGAATATGGCGTAATTAGCTCAATCCTTCGAGGCAGCGGATTTAAGTCTTGAATGCGAGCTCAAGCAACCGGCGTAATTGACAATTACACCGGGAAACCAGCGTAGATAATTATCTTTGCCGGATACATTCTCGGGTCAAAGTTTAAATCCGCTACTTTTGTGCAGCATAAATAACCTTTATTCAGCGTATTTATGTCTGAATCTCTAGCATAGTCTTATGTCCGGCGAACTTAGCTGGTTATGCCCGGCGTAAATATTATTTAATTTATTTTTTTTATATATATTTTTTAATTATTACTATCATATACTTATATATACTTGTATTTAAATATATATTTATATATACAATTATGTACATAAATCTAACTTAGCTCGTTTTCGATTTCAGAAATGGTGAAGGAGATCATTTGGGATAAAACTCGAAAGCACAATCAGCCATGCAAGTTGGTTCCTCCTCCAATTGATTTTGAAGATGTAGCATAGTGGATAAATTCAAGTAGGAGCAGCTACGCTATACAGGCCGATCCGATCATCTACAGCATCCACATCGAAGAGTTTTGGAAGACAGCCAAAGTGTCGACCGTAAACGAAATTAAAAGAATCACAGCTACAGTCAGAAATAAGAAGATCGTAGTTACAGAGGAGAACATACGCAGAGTCCTTAGTCTTGGAGACAAGAACAATGATTTGCTCAGAATGAAGAAGGACGACATCCTAGATGGGTTTAAAGGGATGAGGTATATTGGAGACTTCAGAGAGAAAAATGAGATAAAAATAAAGGGGCTTACCTAGGACTGGAGATTCATTCTTCATGTATTTGCTATGACCTTGGCACATAGGAAAGGAGGATATGACGGTTTGAACTTGGAATGGTCAGCTGCTATGCTTAGCCTCTGTACAAAGCAGTCATTCAATATCTCTTGCCTCATTTTTTAGTGCATGGTTGATAATGCAAATTCCTCCACATGGGCCATGTACCCTCGTTTTGTTCAGCTCCTCATCAATGACCAACATCCAAATATTCCTCATGATGGCGACCTATACAAGTTCCAGCTGCCAACAGGGCGTCAGATTACCGAGCTAAAGATTGAGGAATGGGTACTGTTGCGTCAGTGGATGTATAGGGAGGAAAGATACCCTGTCGTAAAAGCAGCCTATGAGAAATACAGAGAACGGGTTAAGAAAAAGAGAGAAGGAGATGGTGATGAGGAAGTGGAGGAGGAAGAAGAGGAAACCGAGCAACTAGTTAGAAAGAATAAAGGAAAGAAAATCATGAAGGAAGGGGACTCCTCGAAGAAACGGAAAGATAGTGCTCCTCAAGAACGATTGATGTAAAGCAGTTTCAGGGCCGGAGGCACCAGAGAACATCGCGAGCATATAGAGAATCTCCGTGCAATTCATGAGGCCGAAGAAAGAGAGAAGAGAGAATCTAGAAGAAAGAGACGTCATATGACAGAATCCGAAACACCGGTGACGGTCACCACCGAGCAAGAGCAGTTAGACGAGTTTGTAGATCAGTTGATTGTCGATCCGGAAGCCCCAAGTCTATCTCCCCCGTAGAAGCGTAAGAAAACTGAGGAAGGACCTTCGACAGAGGAACAACCATGACAAATGCAGCAACAAGCTCCTCGAAGACCTCATCCATTTCAGGATTTGTACGATAAGCTAGCAAAAGACATCGGGAAATGTCCAACTCAGGAAATCTGTCTGTTGAAACATCAAGTAAGCAACACTAACATTATTCGTGAGAAGCTGAGGGAACAAAGAAAGAAAAAAAAAGAGCTTCACGCATATGTCAAAGAACAGACGAGATTTATGAGATTTCAGCAAGATGGGATGGAAAAGATGTATCGTATGATTAGAGAACTCTGCACCAAAGTGGACATACCACCGATGTTCTTATCTACTGATATTTTTTATTATGAGAAGTTCAAGACTGAAGAGGAAAAACAAAAAGCTGAGGCTGCAGAAAAGAAGAAAAAGCACCAAGAATCGGCTGTGAACGTCACTAACGTTATTCATGAGAAGCTGAGGGAACAAAGAAAGAAAAACAAAGAGCTTCACGCATACGTCATAGAACAGACGAGATTTGTGAGATTTCAGCAAGATGGGATGGAAAAGATGTATCGTATGATCAGAGAACTCTGTACCAAAGTGGACATACCACCGATGTTCTCATCTACTGATATTTTTTATTATGAGAAGTTCAAGACTGAAGAGGAAAAACAAAAAGCTGAGGCTACAGAAAAGAAGAAAAAGCGCCTAGAATCGGCTGTGAACGTCACTAACGTTATTCGTGAGAAGCTGAGGGAAAAAAGAAAGAAAAACAAAGAGCTTCACGCATACGTCAAAGAATAGACGAGATTTGTGAGATTTCAGCAAGATGGGATGGAAAAGATGTATCGTATGATCAGAGAACTCTGCACCAAAGTGGACATACCACCGATGTTCTCATCTACTGATTTTTTTTATTATGAGAAGTTCAAGACTGAAGAGGAAAAACAAAAAGCTGAGGCTGTAGAAAAGAAGAAAAAGCACCTAGAATCGGCTGTGAACGTCACTGAGGATGATGAAAGTGAAGAGGAGGAGGTAGACAGAGATGAAATGCCAGCGAGATTTGTTGAGTGAGGTTTGGAAGATGATACTATTTATGAAACTGAGGACGGTGACGCAGTAACTCCAATGCATCCTGAATGGTTCAGAAAAGAAAGGGAAAAGCTTCCAGATTTCTATCAGGTGGTCACCGTTGAAAAATCTGAAGTCACTGATAGAATAATAAGGTGGAAGTACTGCAATCTCAAAGGGATGTTCATCGTAAAGAGACGAGGTGGTGTTATTCAACATTTTAATACTGGAGCTGACATGAAAAGCTTTCCAAGATGGGACATTCGAGAATTGGGGAGGCTAGACCTGATAAACCCGACCAACAGTAGCATCGGAGCTGACTTTGAAAGACTCATTTTAAGAGAATACAATCAGGGCTTCACAGTTTTCAAGCCGCAATGACCTCGAAGAAGAGTGTCAAAGACGACAAAAGATCCCATCACAGGAAAAGGGATGGTTACATGGGTAATAGATCCTGCTAAGGTCGAAATAAAAGTCAAAATTCCACCTGAACATCCTGTCGTGCTTACACACTTCAAGAAATGGTTATACGATGGGAAGACATGAGAAGCAGTGATCTGATTAGTGTCTAACGAAGATATTTGAATTCTAGACCCGATGGATGTTTTCATGTTCTGCCTCTCCGATCTCAACATTCTCTTTGGTCACAAAATCCACGTTGGAGCAGGAAATGAGTACAGAGAAGAAGGAATGTTATTCCAAAGGGCTGTGGAACGAGCTTGAGAGAGGAAGATAGAGATGATGGAAATTGTTCTCAGGGTTCAGAAGCAGACAGAAAAGGAGGAGGCAAGAAAAAGAAAAAAAGCATAAGTCATCATCACAACAGAAAGCCTCCTCACCATCTCAAGCTGCATCTCACCCTCAAACTCTGGTTTCATCCACATATGAAGCCACTATGGAGTTACAACAACCTTAAGTGAAGCTATTTTAATCTAAGCTCTGAAGAAACAATCAAAGCAACCACAGATCGACCTACCGTTCAAGCTGCACAAGACAAGGATGAAGGATCCGCCGAAGACCCAGAAGCTCGCAAGCAAGATTAAAGAACCCAAGCACGCAACGGTCTAGGGGGGGTATTGTTAGAACTTTTGAGACCGTTGGTGCTTGATTATTCAATAGTTTGAGCTAGTTTGTAATGGTTAGACAAAATTAAAGGGTCAAAAGTGTAATTGTGTGAAACTTGCTGATGGCAGCGTATTTACTAACCCAACGTATTTACTAAATGGGTAGTCATTCTGTATAAATATGATGATCAATGAAGTTATGTCGAAGTTTCTTGGACAGATTTTGGTGATCCTCTTGTGTTGTGATTTTTGCTATTGTGCTCTCATCCGAATATCCAGGTGATGTTATTGATTACGTATTGTTGGGATTTCATATACAACACTAGTTGTTTGATCCAAACAGGATTCTTCATCTTCTTTGCTTGGTCTTTCTTAGTATTTGCACATTCAAACAACTAATCCATAGTTGTTTGGGTGAAAACAATCAACCACTGTGATCCGAATCCTGTTTTGGGACTCACATTTTAAAAACGTATTTAAAACCTGTTAAAACTCATAATCATCATCAACAACTCATCTAATATTTATTTAACATAATCTATAAATCATCATCCATGAACTTTTGTTGTTAAAAACACTAATAAATTAAGAGGGTTTTTAATGTTCATTATTCTTTTCAAAACAATACTTTAATAGGTTGTTTAAACAAGTTCATTCATGTAATCCCTTTGATTACTACACATTTTTTATATGATTACAACTTATACCCGTATGTTTATTTCTTATAAAAATCATTCTTATATATAAAAATTATGTTTAAGTTGTAGTATTTTACATGGATGATGCAAGTGATGATCTTGGTTAGATTTAAACCTTATCATGTTTAAATCCTTATTTTTATACTAAATCATACAAGATCATCTTACTTTTATCTCATAATATCAACATAAACAACTTCAATATACATTCTAACAATCACATAAGCATGTAATCAACACAAAATAATCAATATTTATTGTTAAATTTATGTTGTATTTTAGGGTTTTCGATGTATCTTTTCTTGATTTTCAAGATGATCAACTTGTACACTAATAATCTAAGCATAATAATAAGTTAGATTATGGAGGAGATTAGCTCACAATGGGTGCACAAGATTCTTGTAGATTATGCAAGAAAATAAGCTCCTTAGAAGACCCTAATGAACTCCATCCATGCAAGCTTCCTTGAGGGTCTTGATTAAGCTTCAAAGTGTGTAGAATGTGGTGTTCTAAGGTGGCTTAATGGTGGTGCTATGGTGGATGTATGGAGCCGTGAGCAAGGGGGAACAAGGAAGGGAAATTGTTGCAATTTTTTTGTTATGAAAATGAATAAGTTAAATAGGAGATATGATATATATTAGACCATCTTTTCAAGACCAACAACAATCCACAACACCATGCTTCTAATCTTGAATTTTCAACAAAATCAAGTGGGTGGGACCCACTTTATGACCGTGTAAATGAGGGGGGGGGGTTAAGTGTAAGTTTTAATTTTTACACATGTTATAATTCTTAGATATTTAGGTGATTAAATTAGTTATGGTGATTAGGGTTAATCTTCTAGCATCTTAAGCATAAGAATTGTGTTTAGGGTGTAATTATATGGTATTTAATCCATATGATCCTCCAAAATAAATTTCGATGACGGATATGTCGTTAGATCGTTCATCGTCGAAGTATTCGCTAATAAAAGGAACTATATATTTATTACCAGAAGCGTTTGATTTCGATTACCATAACTAATATGGTGTCAAATTAGTGCATTTCCGGTCCAAAAATATTCACGACTAGTTCGCTAGATGAATACATGATGAATTAGGGTTGTCGATATGCCTTTGGTTCGATCGTTCGATCCATATCGGCACTTTTATGATCCGCCGTCGAACTTTTCTGAAAATTATGTTTCGGTGACCTCATGTTAGTTGAATGGTTTCCGAGTTCCTAATTATGCTTAACTGGTTCACTAGACGCTCGGATGAGGCTATCGACCACTAAAATATTCGTCGTTTCGACGATCGACCGCTTTTCGGTCAAGGTGTGCACTGTTTGCCGAAGGACTGGAAACGATGTGTTAGGTGTTATATTTGTTATTCTCACATTATTTTAGGATGTTGAGTATTGTTTTATCCCTATCTTGACATCCGGAATCCTCCGGATCGGTCTTGCGGAAAAATCGCCATTTGTCGCCTTTTTGGTCGAAACGGACAATTTTGCAATTTAGGCGTTTTACCGGAAAGTTATGTATTATTGTAATAGTTGTTCCCAAATGTGTATTTTCATTTGTATATTAACTCAGGTATGGCATTAACATGCCATCATTTCTTGTTCGCATTCGTTTCAGCGGGTTTTCCGACACGGTTAGTGTCACCGCATTTAGTGCATTCAGCACTTCCTACCAACACTTTTAGGGCATTGTTTTGGTCTGTTTCTCGTTGTAACGGAAACCAATATATGTTATGACCAGATTTACTTGCCCTAATAACGTACGACTCAGTTTTGAATTTAAATTACGATAATCATGCATGAGATTATAATATGAAATTAGTGATTACATTGTACGGAAGTTCCAGTTATTTTCCAGTTGTCACATACTCCCCCTGTTAAAAAGAATTTCATCCCGAAATTCAGCTTGAGGCATCCACTTAAGGAGTCTTCTCGAACCGGTGAGGGTATTTTGACTTGATTTGATCTTCACGCTCCCACGTATACGCGGGACCGTGACGGGAATTCCAGCGCACCTTCACCAGTTTGATTTGGCTTCTTCTTGTCTTTTGGACCTTCCAGTCCAAGACTTCAACTGGTTCTTCTGTGAATTGTAATTTATCATCAACATGAATTTCATCTGTTGGAATGATGACGGTGTCATTTGTTGGACTTTTCTTTAGATTAGACAAATGGAAGGTGTCATGTACATTACTGAGTTCTTCTGGAAGTTTTAGCTTGTAGGCTATAGTACCAATCTTTGCCAGAATTTTGAAAGGTCAAATATATCTCGGGTTGAGCTTTCCGTGTTTCCCGAACCTAGCTACGCCTTTCCAAGGTGAGACCTTTAACAACACTTTGTCTTCCACCTCGAAGGATAACGGTTTGCATCTTTGATCCGCGTAGCTCTTTTGTCTATCTCGGGCTGCTTTAATATGTTCACGTATCTTAAATATCTTGTCTGTGGTCTCTTGCACTAGTTCGGGACCAATAAGTTGTTTGTCACCGACTTCGGCTCAACATAGCGGTGATTGACACTTTCGTCCATATAGTGCTTCGAATGCCCCCGCCTTGATACTGGTGTGATAACTGTTATTGTAGGAAAACTCTACCAACGGTAAATGAGTATCCCAGTTTCCGCCTAAGTCCATCTCATAGGCCTGAAGCATATCTTCTAGTGTTTGGATGGTTCGCTCACTTTGACCATCGGTCTGTGGATGAAAGGTTGTGCTTAGATCCAAGCGAGAACCAAATGAGCTTTGGAATGATTGCCAGATACGCGATATAAAACGACCATATCTATCAGAGATTATGGAGATTGGCACACCATGACGTGCCACAATCTCCTTCAGGTACAGTTCCGCTAGTTTCTCCGTACTGTCTTTCTCACGGATGGGTAGGAAGTGAGCTGATTTGGTTAGCCGGTCGATGATAACCTAGATCATATCATGACCTCGAGAGGTCCGTGGTAGCTTTGTAATGAAATCCATTGATATCTGCTCCCATTTCCAAACCGGAATCTCTGGTTGTTATAATAGCCCAGATGGCTTTTGGTATTCGGCCTTGACCTTTGCACAAGTTAGGCATTTCCCAACATAGGTCGCAACATCTCTCTTGAGATTAGGCCACCAATAATACTCTCTCAGATTTTCGTACATTTTGTCCGATCCTGTGTGTATCGAATATTTAGACTTGTGTGCTTTGTCTAGCACCAAGTCTCTCAACCCCCCATAATAGGGAATCCAGATCCTTCCCATGAAATATAAGGTTCAATCCTTGTTCGATTCCAATTGCTTTTCCATTCCCTTTAATGATTCAGCTGAAATGTTTTCTGGTTTCAATGCTTCCTGCTGTGCTTCGTGCACCTGAGTTGTGAAGTTCGTCTGGGTCGTCATCTCTAAAGCTCGCACCCGTAATGTTTTGACTCGTTCTTTTCTGCTCAAATCATCTGCTACGACATTTGCTTTACCCGGGTGGTACTTAATCTCACAGTCATAATCATTCAACAGTTCCACCCAACGTCGTTGGCGCATATTCAGTTCCTTCTGATTGAATATATGTTGAAGACTTTTTTAGTCTGTGAATATGGTACACTTAGTGCCATATAGATAATGACGCCAGATCTTCAAGGCAAATACCACGGCACCTAGCTCCAGGTCATGCGTGGTATAATTCCTTTCATGAACTTTCAATTGTCGAGACGCGTACGCGATGACTTTTTCTCGTTGCATTAACACGTAACCCAAACCTTGATGTGATGCATCACAGTATACCACGAAGTCATCGGTACCGTCCTGGAGGGATAGTATTGGTGCTTTGCATAGCTTCTCTTTCAATACTTGGAATGCCGATTCTTGCTTTTCTCCCCAATCAAACTTCCTATCCTTCTGGGTAAGCGAAGTTAGTGGTTGTGCAATCTTGGAGAAATTCTCAATAAATCTCCTGTAGTATCCCGCTAAGCCCAAGAATTGTCGTATTTCCGTGGGGGTTCTTGACGTGTTCCAATTCTTTATAGCCTCGGTTTTTTAAGGGTCAACATGTATTCCGTTCTCGTTTACCACGTGACCGAGAAATTATACCTCGCGAATCCAAAATTCGCATTTCGAGAACTTGGCAAATAATTGCTCTTTCTTCAGCAACTCCAAAATAGTTCTCAGGTGTTGTCCATGTTCTTCCTTGGTTCGTGAGTATATCAGAATATCATCTATGAATACGATCACGAATTTGTCAAGGTATGGCTTACATACCTGGTTCATCAAATCCATGAATACTGCAGGGGCATTCGTAAGGCCAAAAGGCATAACGAGGAACTCGTAATGACCGTAACGAGTCCTAAACGCCGTCTTGGGAATACTTTCCTCCTGAATTCTCAACTGATGATATCCGGATCTTAAATCAATCTTCGAGTAAAAACTCGATCCCTGTAACTGATCGAACAGATCATCGATTCGTGGTAATGGTACCGGTTTTTGATAGTTAGCTTATTTAACTCTCGGTAATCGATGCACATGAGAAATGTTTCGTCCTTTTTCTTCATGAACAGCACCGGAGCTCCCCAAGGCGAGACTCGGTTTTATTAAACCTTTGTCGAGCAACTCTTGCAGCTGCGTGGATAGTTCCTGCATTTCCGAGGGCGCCAGTCTATATGGAGCCTTTGCCCAGCTGCAGCTCCTGGCACTAAGTCGATACGGAATTCGACTTATCGCTGTGGGGGTAGTCCCGGAAAGTTTTCTAGAAAGACCTCGGGATATTCCCTCACTACTGGTATGTCCTCAATCTTGCGCCCCTCGGCCTTCTTATCCACCACGTGGGCAAGAAAGGCGATGCATCCTTTCCTCAAGCACTTCTGTGCCTTCATGCAGTTTATGATTCGAAGAGGTGTGTCATGCTTTTCCAAGCAAACAAACACATGTTCCCCGTTGGGTAAGGGGATGCGAATGAGTTTCTCATGACATATAACCTCGGCTCGATTATTGGATAGCCAATCCATCCCAATGACAACATCAAAACTACCCAGTTGGATTGGTAATAGATATATATCAAACTTTCATTCACCCAATTCTAACGTACATTTCTTTATTATTTCTTTTGACTTTACTAATATTCCGTTAGCTAGCTCAATCGAGTAGGGAACATCTAGTTTACTCGACTTAACCCCAAGTATATCTCTAAACTATTTAGAAATAAAGCGGAAATCTGGCCCGGTATCAAAAAGAATAGATGCAAAGCGATCATTGATAGGAAACGTACCAGTGACCACGTTTGGATCCTGACGAGCATCCTTAGCTTCAATTACAAACGCTCTTCCCCGTGCCTGATTCGCTTTAGGACAGTCTTTCTTGAAATGTCCTTATCTCCGCATCCAAAGCAAACTTGATCTCCAGTGTTGGCTCGGCACACCTCGGTATGTTGTCCGATTTTCCCACATTTTCCACACTTGGGGCCTCGACATTCCCCATGGTGATGAAAAGGACATTTGGGACATTTCGGTGCGTCCCTAGTATAAGCTTTCTTAACCGCAGTGTTCGTAGTTGCGGTAACATATGTCTTGGCTTCCTTAACTTCTCTCGGGGCTTGTCTCTTGTTACTATGATGGCTACCACGAGAGCCTTTCTTAAAATGAGAGAATTTCCGTTTGTTGGAATCAGTGGTCTCCTCAGCAGATTCTTTCTTGTTTCCACCATGCTTAGGCAACTTTCCCTGACGTACAGCCTCTTCGGTCAGACTGACTGCTAGCTCAATAGCTTCACCAATCTCTGTGGGTTTTGAAGAGGTAACCAAACTCAGAATTTCGGGGTAAGTCCCCAAATGTACCTCTCAATACGTTTAAATTCCGGTTCCACTAGATACGGCACAACTCGGGATAAATCATGGAATCACTGTGTATACTCAGAAGCGTCTGAACCGACCATTTTCAGATTCCAGAATTCTGTCTCCAACTTTTGAATTTCTGATCTAAAACAATAATTCTTTTTCATCATCTCCTTTAGTTCCTCCCAGGTCAGGGCATATGCAGCATCATCGCCCTTGGTTTGGACCTGGAGGTTCCACCATGATAGGGCTCCATCTACAAAGAGTCCCGTAACGTAGGTGACTCTTAATTCAGCCGGGAACTTACTCATTCGGATGACTGAGTCTGTCTTCTCAGTCCAGCGTACGAAGGCTACAGCGCCTCCGGTACCATCGAAGTTCAGAGGTTTACAGTCAAGAAACTGCTTATATGTGCCGTTGGAGGATTGCGTCCAGTTGATCCTCCAGTACCTTCGCTATGCTCGGAGCGATTAGCCTCGTACTGCGCGATGGCTTGAGATATGCGCTCATTTAGTTCTTCTTGTGTTGTGGATAGGGGGTTATTGTTTGAACTTCTTCTGCGGGGCGGCATCGTCTTCTGACATAGTTTGTCGCTCTCAATTAGTCGAATAATACTTTCATGTTATTATTATCATTCATTTATTTATTATTACTCTTATTTATTTACATTTTGTTATTATTATTATTATTATTATTATTATTATTATTATTTAATCAATATCCACGCAATAGCGCATTGGTCCAAAATAGAAATATATGTAAATGCCATACGCACACCCATCGTCATTATACGCACAGTCGCCACATCATTAGATATAAATCATACAATCACCAAGACACAATGCATTAATCACAATATCACCACATCAACCAACGATAACATAAAAGAAATACAATGTAACATAAAGAAAACACACTTTTATACAATGACAACTTGTTACAATTTGTTCGCGCAGAGCCAAAAGGGACTTAGGGGTACACAACCCTAGTCGATACAAGTTTTTACATTACAAAAGTACAATTTTCTACTACATTGCTTCTTCACGTCAATAAGTTTTCTTCCAAAAGCTGGGATCTTCAAGGCTGAGTCTTCATGAGGCAAGTCATCAAAAGTACAGCTAATCCCAAAAGATATCTACAAACCAGCTACTGGGGTGGAGGAGGTGGTGGGAATGGTGATCGTGGAAACAGGCTGTGATAGTAGGCCCTCTCCTCCTCGAGTCTAGAAATGCGCCTAATAGCATCGGTCTGGAACTGCTCTAGCTCCTGTACTCGTGCCTTGAATGGGCAGGATGAGTGGTGGAATGGGCAGTAAAATGGTGGGGTCGGTGGTGGTGATAGAGGTAGTGGTGGGGTGATGGAGGTGGGTATGATGGTAGGGGTGGTATAGGTGATGACAGTGGTGGGGGTGTCACTCTGGTAGTGGCGTGAGTAGTACGCTGCGACTCTATCTACCAAATCCTACGAAAGATCAGAAGGAGCTGTAGGTCGTGTGAAGTCACCCTTTCATCCACAGGAATCGGAGGGAAGTGTGAGGGATGGTAAGGGTCTGAAGGGCTCATGCCTGGTGGAGCTGTCGGGGTAAACATACCTGCTGAAGGTGGTGTGGGTCGTGGGTCATACATGGGTGGTACTCTATCAGAAAATGATGTTCCTGGCATATGAGAAGGTCCAGCTGCATATGGGTTGAAGATAGGGTGATACATGGACCTCTCAGAGAAGTATGGTGGTGGCTGCTCGGGGGCACGCAGAATGCCGCTCCGAGAGTAGTGACGGGCAGGTCCTGTATAATGAATGGGTCCAGGGGTTGGGACTCTAACAGGGAACGGACTGACGCGGGCCGGTGAGGCCGCAAGGGGTGAATACATGGATGCAGGGGTGCCTGGAGCGGTGAATGAAGCATCGTCCGCCTCATGCTCACTAGGAGCCGCATCAGTAGCTGACGAGATGTCCACGACTGGAATATCTGGGGGTGGGGTCTCGAGTATAGCGATATCGTCGAAGACCTCGCCATCTCCCAGGTCGTCCTCCATATGCTCCACGTGGAACAATGGTATCTCGTCGTTGTCATCATCCAAATCAATCACGGGAGGGACCACAGCAAGGGGCACGACAAGATGTACTATAGCGTGTTCACCCTCCGGGTGACCATACACTATGATGTCATGCGGTGGCTGAGGGACGGCCAGTACGTCATCTGCTGGAGGTGCATCTACCTCCATGGGATCGGTCAATGCTAGTGGCTGAAAGTCCCCGTTGTCTCCATCTTCGGCTCCATCCCCTAAAGGTTGGGCCTCGGCAACAGGATCATATCCATCATCGGATATATACTCCTCTGGGTCTTCCTCATAACTCGATGCTGAAGCCATAGTCCTGGCAAATAATCCGTACAATACATATATAACATGTTAGTAATTTATGATATATTTTTAAATTAATCCCCATTTCTCATGCAAAGCTTGTTCTCTTTTGTGTTCCATTGAATCTTACTGTTTTATGTCTATCCATTATTGACTACTTTATGCATTGACTCTGCTCATTACCCATAGTTGAGCTTGTGTGATAGATCCTTGTGTTATAGTGGCACAATGAAAACCTTTTTGTTATTTTGTTTTAATTCCAAAACATTTCTATCATGTTTTAAACCTTGTTTTCATGTGTGAGCCCCTGGTGATTGTAGACCAAACTTTTAATAAACATTTTCCCCGGTTAACTACAATCGGAGCTCTGATACCAGCCTGTCACACCCTGGTCGTAGCGGAAGCGCAAGTGTGTGACTACTAGATAATCATTGCATCCAATATAGTAGACATTATAAATTAACAACGATGCATGCCATTCATAAGTTTCACTTCGTATTTACAATCATCAAAAGGTAAAGTCACATTGCTATCAGTTTCAAATCACCATTACAAACATAGTTTAAAAGACATTTTTCCAAAATAGGTTAGTGTTTTCATCACAATTTCATGCTGAGGCTTTGACCTCTATATACCCAAACGAAGTTGGGATACAAAAGGCAAACCCTCCAAAAGATAATGCATCGTTGTCTTGACAGTTCCCAAACCCGGACCTCATCACCAGCTCAAGTCCTGCGTCCTGAAACACATGTAATTTTAAAAAGTCAACATAAAGTTGGCGAGTTCATGTAGTTATTGTTTTCATATCCAAATGTCGTCTTTGAAAACCTGTATTGAAATCTA